>OX384541.1:28254246-29504246 GCA_947538895.1 Neoitamus cyanurus | reverse complement strand
TATTGCTATTCTTTTTTATCTGAGAAACAGCATAGCTTTGTTAAAGGCAAGTCAACAGTGACAAATTTAGAAGCATTCTCAAATTTTTGTATAACAAATTTAGAAAAGAGACAACAACTTGATTGCATATACACTGATTTTAGCAAAGCATTCGACTCTCCCATATGGTGCTAATTTTTAAATTACTGCGACTTGGATTTTCCATCCATATGGTTCAATGGATTAAGTCATTTCTCACAAATCGATCTTTTAAGGTCAAATTTTCTTCCACCTTGTCTGACAGTGTTATCGTGCTGTCTGGGGTTCCACAAGGTAGTCATCTTAGACCCTTGTTATTTACAATCTTTTTTAATGATTTGTTCCCTCTAATTCAAAATGCACATATCTTAGCTTACGCTGATGACCTGAAGATTTTTAGTGCGATCGAATCCTTACAAAAGAGGACCTTATTAAGTTCTCTGAATGGTGCTCCAAAAATCATATGAAGCTGAACATTGGCAAGTGCAACCTGATATCGTTTAGTAGGTTCCCCTTTGGATGATCCCTACAAAATTGACGATCTTCCTTTGTCTCGACAAGTATGCGTTATTGACGTTGGCGTCACTATTGACACACAATTTAATTTTGTAGTTCATATTAATAACATTATAAATCGGTCTAATAAGGCTTGGTTTTCTTAAGCGCTGGTCTAACGATCTAGCTGACCCTTATCTCCTCAAGATTCTATTCTGCGCTTTCGTACGCATTTCGTATTTTTATTTTTGTTTTTTATACTTCGGGCAAGGTGTCGATGGGAAGCTCGCAATGTGATTTGAATTGAATTTGAAAAACGAAAACGTAACATCTCCTTTATAAATTAACTACTGAACTCGCTGCTCGTTGTTTTCTGGTGGTGTGAATAATAAATTTATACGTGCAAATGCATTTATTGATATACATATATTTTTATCATTCCCCCTAGGTAATCGATCCTGACGACCTTCCTCAGAGGGCGAGATGGACCATCATCGCTACTGCATGCCTTCTCCTTGTAATGTGCCTGATGCTTGTTGGTATCACTCTGAGAATGGCGCCAATTATCGACGACATGGGTAAGTTCCTAAATTTCTCCCTCAATTCTCAATTGCCTATAATAGCAAAAAAAAAACAAATTGAGGTAATGCAAAAGTGCAATGTGTTTTTAAGTACAGGAACGCTTCACATCGTACGTTGACGCCACTCGGTGTCGACTACATTAAGTCGCTCTAACATCCATGCAAATACGCCCCTAACAAAGTGCTCGTAATTGCACCGCTGCCGTCGCCCCAAAAAATACACCTTCTGACTTTTCCGGTCTATAAATTTTGAAATATGCTAAAATCGGTCCTCGTAATTTGCATTTCTCACTGAGAAGCATTAATGGCTTCCGTGTTCCCGACTCGGTGAGTTTTCCTAATTTCAGGTTCCAGCTCTATCAGATGGCGACCTGGTGCAGTCGCACAGAGCGCGAAAGTGAAATTGGTTTTATCCGGATTTCCCGAGCGAGTTGAATTAATTAATAGTTTCTATATGTGTGACACATTCCCTACGAAATGGGTTTACGGCCAAATTAATTTCAATTTTGCGGGAATCGCATTAAATTTAAAGAGCCACAAGTGCTCCATCTGCACCCTGTGTGTCGCCATTCGCCATAAGTTCCCTACTCGAACTGGAGATATGACGCCTGGCGGAATGAATGAATGAGCCATTCCATCATTCCCTTCACGGGCCTTTGTCGGCTGGTGCGGGGATCGTTCGGTTTTTAAGGAGGGAGTGTTGTGTTAACTAAAATCGTATCATATCTGACATAAAGTCATTTTTTTCATATTTAGCCACTTGGTAGTGAAATGAATTTTGTGTATGTACACATGTAGTCATAATTAAAACTTTCGAAGCCTCTTGTTCAGAAGGGAATAAATCATTTTCAGTATTTGATTAAATTATGAAAACAAAGTTTTGTTTGTACAAATTGCGGGAACCCTCAATTCACAGTAACCATATTGATGCTGGACCCTTCTCTTGGTCTGTTTTTCCATGTGGGTAATTTGCTTTGGGCCACTGAATAAACTGAAATTGATTAATAGATAAACGGATATTCCGGTAGTGAGGGAAGACAATTAATTATTTTGTGAACTACCATAATATGCCAAAAAGGCGGAATTTATATTTGGGCAAATGAAAAGTTATAATTAATCGCGAAAATATTGATATGGGTGTATCCCCCCGAGAGAACAACATTTTTGTGAAAACACCACAACAATCTGATCCTTTTGGGAAATGGATGTCATAAACACTGCTTTTTATCGCAACAAACCGTAAACACAACCTGCCATAAGTACAACACATACATAGCGGCATGGGGCAAAATGACAGGTAATGTTTTCGGATTACCACAAAGTGAAAATAATAAGAAACTTGCCATTGTGTTAGTAATTTGGTAGGTAGGAAAAGCATGGGAGACTTGACCATAGGAGAAACTTGAAGCATTTAATATATTTTATTTGTATTTTGGGTAAAATGAATATTTGCGTATTTGTAAGACATCGTTATCATACTGCCGTATAGTCAGTTAATTATGCCCGTAAATTGTTAGGCAATGAAGTAAAAGTTCTTTTATTATCTGAACTAAAAGTATTGGACGTTTATTATTAAAATCACGCGAAAACTATCTATATACGTAGGTATAAAAATGACATATATAAAATGGACCTGCACCATCAGTTTATTCAGTATTAAGAAAAATTTTAAAATTACACACTTTGGAAACTTATTTCTATAAAAATAAATTAATCTAGATTTAAAAATGTTAGAAGTTTTGTTTATTATTTTATAACTAAGAAGAAACTGAATTAAATTAAAACTTTTCTACGTATAAATTTGTATAACCATTCTCTACTTGGACGTGTGGTACCTCTATGGAAGGGCAACGGGATGGGCAATTCAATAAAAATAAAAAAGGGGTGCATTAGTTACATCAATTTCGGAGAATAGTTCGGAAAAACGTGAAATTTAGGAAATTTTAGAACAAGCTTTTACTTTCGCAAGTGACTGTACCTGCAGTGGTAGTGGTAGATCAACATTGGTGGAATTTTTGGAAAGCACATTAAGATAGTAGTTGTTTGGCGTGAGTTTCGCTCCGTTAGATAAAAATAAAACAATTATGTGCATCCCGAATTTGTGAATCACCCTGTGACTCGAAAATGATTGAGATTTCCCTCTCCCCCCTGCTATACGATTTTTTGTTTGCCTATAGGTAAAATCTATCACTTCTGTCATTTTGGTATGCGTTACTGATACACCCTGTATAAACGGGTCTCTAATTTATGTGCAGGAAATCGTTTTCGCTTTTAGTTAGTAGGTACAACACCTTGAAAAGTTTTACGTGTTGTGTATTGCAACAGAAACTTTTTTTAGCGTGCAATTTTATAAAATATTACAATGTGTGAAATTGGTAAGAAGAGAAAAGCACAAATTTATTCTTGGTACTGATTTAGACGTAGTGAAGACCATCCGCCCCGAGCAACTTTCCAGGGTGGCTGACGCCTACTTACTAGCCGATACCCTTTAAGCTCGGCCTGAAATCCCCGATATCTAAAAAGCTCGCTTTTCTTAGAAAGCTCAATTAAGCTTTTAAGCTTCTTAGACCACCTGCGCACTGTCAGACTTCCAATAAAGGGGTAATATTCCATTGAAAGCTTCACCATCAAAACTTTCTTCCAAATAGACCAAAGCTACTCTGAGGAGCTTTTTGCCAGGGTGGTGTTCTCTAGGACCGAAGGCAACTTATGATGGACGTAACCGACTTGTTAAGACGTTACGGAAAATTAATGCTTAATTAACACTAATTAATCATTTTTTCGCGTTCTCACCCGTCGGATTATAGCCGCTTCCGATGATAAATTTAGAAAAATCTACCCAGCCGACCCGCAGCTTTCAGTCAATCCCCCTTCAGTTTGTTTTGCTTGCGTATCACGTGCCCAGGTGCGATTAATCTTATTCCGAGCGGACGTAATTATAGAACACGAACATTTCTGTAGATCTAGTTAACACTACTAAATGGAAATGATGTGCCATTAGAGTACTCGTGTCTACACATGAGATATGTCGCATAACGATTGATTGATCGAGAAGCAGGCACTTTTTATTGCTTAGCTGCCGAACGGATTGTGATTTCTGCAAGCCGGCTGATGGTGAAAATGTGATGCCCAATGGTTTTCTTCAATGGGGGCACTGTAAACATTTGAAAAATAAAAACGAGGAACCAACGATATTGCAAACAAAATCATTAAATTGTTCATATACTTTCTTTATTGTAGGGGAGAGGGTGGCAAGATGGGGTACTAAAGGTTTGAAGATCAATAAAACAAAACTTTACGTAATGAAGCAATCATATTTATGTTTTAATTCACAACTATTTATTATTCTTCTAATATTTGGTGAAATTAGGAACTTTTAATTATACATTTTTTTAGAAAAAAAATCAAAATTAAAATAAAGGTGTTTTGCCCCGTCTTGCCCCATGGTGCTGGTAAGAGGTACCCACCTGAGGTGAGATGGGGTAATGAGAATTATCAGACAGAATGATGATTGTTTCGACTGGCACAACTCGCAGACGTGGAAGGCTTCGTCATCATCATCGTCGATTCCTGCACAGCTATTATGTGCCCATTTTCCACAATTTGAGCATGATATCCACCCTTCCACTTCCATAAAATACATACATGGCGTGTCCTCCTCTTCTTCACTTTCTTTTCCAGATGATGAGACTTCGTCGTTTAGCTGATTTCGCTGTTCTACTATTCTTCCGTGATTTTTTATTTTGAAATTTTGTAAGAGATTTCTTCTGTTTTTTTCAATTCATCTTTTTTTCTTCTTTGTTTCTATTCTCTCTACTTATTTCTGTTCAGCATCTTTTTTCTTCTGGGCGGCGACTTCTAATTCTTGTTTGTAGTGAGACGACGTGATAATTGCTGTTTTTCCACGTTTTTTTAATAACACGAATGGAGTTTTTGGTAACTGGTAGTGGAAGGAGTTGTTTTGGAGAAGTCACAGCAAAGCTACTGTCGCTTTTATCGCATGTGGACACTTGAGCTGGTTGTGATGTTTCTGGTTCCTGACTAATAGGGTTTTCAGCTAGTTCTAGTGAGTGCGTCCGCTGGTCAGATTGATTTGGTACTGGTTGTGATGTCTCTGATTGCTCCTCAGTTTGATGTAATGCTGATTCTGGTGACACTGGTTCCTGAGTAACTATCCTATCATTTACGAAAAATAAACAAAAATAATATTTTTCTCAGTTTGGGTCAAGATGCGGTGGTCATTACCCCATCTTGCCTACCGTACCATTTACTAATAATAATTAAAACAAAAAAGGTTTTTTTACACAGTCGGCAATCTCAAGGAAACACAATGTTTACCTTATTTTAGGTTAGTTTAAACATCAATTGCAGTCACACCTCACCAGCTAGTATTATTTAACACATCACAGTAACGTGTCTTTGCAGTAAAACCGTTTTTTTAGATTATTTCGCCACGCGTACACTTAGGAACAAATAATGGCCAGACAACTGACAGTTGTCATTGCGGCGCATCGAAAGATGCATGAACGAGCGTGATTGGTCAGTTTAATCTGTGAATTTCGCTGGGTACCCCGTCTTACCCGCTACCCCGTTTTACCCCCCTCTCCCTTATTTGTTATTCCAAATGGTAAATAATTGTTTATCTAGTTGAAAGGGTTGTCCGTTGTCGTTTCGACATTAAATCAAGCCTAAATTGATACACAATACCCGCATATATAAGTTTCACCTCTTCCTAATACATTTTGCACTAAAAATAAACAAATTTTTTCATTTATTTCCAATAACCAGGGGCAAACAACTTCGCCGCTCTCAAAAATGTCCTACTTTAAACACCACACACACAAAAGTTTCTACATTTATTAATATTTTCATCCCACACACACCTTACCCCACATGTTTCCTAATTCCTGGAATTATTTTCATACCCTTAACCTTACTTTTCATACCCTTTTCCCGAAAATATAAAGAGTAAACTCCCATCTTCATTACACTTTAAACCATTTTACTTAAAAACTATTACCTGATCATTAAATCTTCCTTTATTGACGTAATTTATACTACTCTCTAAGGTGCTTCTATTGAGCCCATACACTACGTCCATTAATTACCCAGATATTTTAATTTTTTTCCTGAATTTCCAACAAATCCCATTACTTTATTTTCACGGGTATACAATTTTGTTCACAATTTCGAAATGTTTTGTATTTTCGTGTTTAACGTATTTTTAGATAATTTGCATTAGTAAATTTATTTTTCCTCATTTTACACCTCCTCCATATTGCACCCACTCTTCTATATGTTCCATCGGGGTGGGGCTGGTCTCATATTTGGAAATTTTGATGGCAGATTCGCAATTGTCATAAATATTCCTTGAAGTTGGAGAATTAGTCGCCATATTGGATCCGCCATATTGAATTCCAGAAAATTGTTTTATATAAAACCTTCGCGGCCGAGCACACAATAGCCCACCAAAGTTTCATCGCAATTGGTGAAGATCTTTCGGAGATTAGAGACTTTAAACAAACGAACATTTTTCTTTTAAATATATAGATAATAGAGGTCCAGTTAGGAAATTATCGTGTGCAATAAATGTGCCAAAAATCGCACTACATGGACTTTTCACATGTAACATTTAAAAGCTTAGAAATATAACCTTATGACTTACGATTAAATATTTTCCTTCCCACAATTTTTATAAATGTGACAACTAACTCGGGACAAAGTTCAAGTGTTAAATGTGGGAAGGAGAATTTATTGAACTACGAATCTGCAAAATCATCCCGTAGTACCCAAACTAAACCCAAACCATATTTCCCTTTGCACCTAAAAATATTGTTGCTCACTTAACCCTTTATGGCACAGTTCCACCTGTATGGGACCTGGCATATGAAGATCCTTTTGTGTTGCTGCTAGACTGATAAATGATGTCGAGAGTCCTAATAAATTGCTTTGAAGTGAATCTTTAACAAAGTGCCGATGAAACCTGACACACCATTTATAGTGCTTGCGAGTGTCTCAACAGGGACAGACACCCATAAAATGCTCCCACCGCTCAAGTGATCCGGTGAAAGGTGAGAGGATGGATAGATAGGTTCTTACTCGATAGATTAAAACTTTGTAGTGGTCATTTATTATAATATTTGGTTCATCACTTCTGGTAAGTGCACAAGGTCATTTGTATTAATGAATTTATTTACTACATTGACTATGCAGCCTCTGAGGTGCGGTACACTTTCGAGATTGTGATGATTTATTTATTTATTTAGTAGAGTATACGTCGGATAGGCATTTTCCATACGGACACATTGCATATTGCATAGAGATGACAAGTTTTATATAACGAAATTAATTTGAAGGGTCATTGCACATTTGTCTGTTTAAGTTTACGTATTTACGCTCGCTGCACTTATTAGAATTGTTTTAATATTTTATGCAACAAATAAGAATTTGATTTCTGCAAAGTAATAGTAATTGAGTTTTTTTAGTAAAATCCATCAAAAATGGAATTGTCGTCTATGCATTGGAACTTCGCGAATTAAAAAAAACACATTTTGGGCATGAAAAAAAAGAAAGTTCCGTTTTTTTTTGGAAATAACCAACCTTTATTTAGAAACTATATCATATGTATACATTACTCAAACTATGCTCCATCGGAAGCCAAAACGTTTACCCATATTTGAGGCAATTTCCGGATTTCATCTCTGAAGGAGCCGATCCAATTTCGGATATTTTCATAAGAATAGAACCGTTCTCCACTAACAATAAGGGCTGACTGCATCGACCGGAACAGATACTTGGTAATCTGAGATGTCTGGTGCTGTAACACTTCCTAGTTCTACCCTTCTAAGTATTTTTTAACCGATTTAGCAATATGTGGTCTAGCATTGTCATGTTGCAGAATTATTTGTCAGTTTTCTGCAATAGCTCGCTTTAAACGGATGACTTGTCGTCTGTAGACATTGCCAGTACTGGTTTCAGAAGTTTCCAGTTTCTAATTTTTCACCTCTAAACTTTTTCGGTCTACGTTCAGCGTCTTCAACATAAAAAAATACCTTCTTTAAATTGTCTGAACCATGTTCTGCTTCTATCATCAGAAAAAGCGTGTTTACCGTACGCTTCTGCAAGTAAAAATTGACTCTCAGTAGCGAATTCCTTTAAATTATAAAATCATAGCACAAATGCCGAATTCTACATGTAATTTTTTGTTGAATTTTCTATATCTTGATCGGCAGTTCATTTATTGAGATAATCGAAAAAACAGACTTTTCGCGATTACCACACCACGTTTTCTGTCATGAATTCAAAAAGGAGTTTTGTATTTTTTTCTGTAGAATTGGAAACCGCAATAAAAGATGGCGGTTCTCATTTGACAATTGAATAGAGCTCCGAATTATATTCGACATGTCTTTTTTTATTTCTTTATCTGGGGTTTTCCGTACTTGTGAATTAAGACTGTTTCAAAATGAGTAAAACTATTTTATGCCCGGGCCAGTATTTTTTAATTTCTCCCGCGGGAGTCCAAAACATTCGCGGGGTAAGGAGTAGTCTAAATCGTGTCCGATAGAGTATTCTACTATCCAGTGAAAGTCGTGTCGAAATCGGTTCAGCAGTTCACGAGAGTAGCCCGGACAAACACACGGACAAAAATTATAAAAACCTTTTCTTGGTTGGATTTAAAAAAATAATTTTTCTGTAATTCGAATGCATTGATACCTAATAATGAATTCTTACCTAACAGATAATTAAAAGTCCAACTAGACTCATACAGAACCCGAAGACTTTAATTGGTTTGGTGATAACGAATAGCAAATTCTTTAAAGCAAAAACTGATCATTAGTTAAATCTCGCGGATTATGAGACAATAGTTATTGATCGTGAAATTAGTGTTGAAGAAGTTTAAAAACCATAAACAATTTATTATATAATAAAAATAACTTCGCTAGCGAAAGGCTGAAAATGTTGGCTGTATTAGTAGGCACGTCTGTGAATGATTTCACCATGCGGTTCTAAAACGAAATTTTTCAACTAACTAGAAAGCTCGTTGTGAAAAGTGTTCGATACTATCAAAATCAGTGGCTAATTTCAGAATTAGAACAATTAAAGAACACTGTAAGTGTACAAACGGAAAATGCATTATTAACGGACTCAGAGTGCGATTGGGGTAGCTACCGTGAAACGCGAAATAAATATAAAAGAAGATTGCATAGGCATATACATATGTATGTATGGACACCATCTTTAATTTCAAAATTTCGATAGTGGATTCTAAATCAATGACCTCGAAAACCATAAGAATTATAAAGTTTAGAAACGACTATATGTATCTCCCAAAATATAACTCCTATGAAAAAAACTTCTTAGACCTATTTTATGAGCTACAAATTTCGTAAGAACTATTTTTCCGTAAAATTTACCGTTAATAAGATTTTACGAAAAAAGATTTCTGTTTCAATTCCATCCTGTAAAATGCGGCTCACACCGCGACTTGGGCTCGCCAACTATTTCGACTATGGCGTGAGTGACATAAAATGATTTTTCAATACATACACAGACAGAAAATAATTGCCATTTCAACTAAAACAATTAATGATCTTCAACCTTCTAGAAACTGTAGGTATCTGAATCTAAATAATTGTTGATCCATAAAAAATTAAAAGACTAAGCATCGAATTGTAGAACCTTAATCAACTCCTTTTGTAGACAAAGTCTCAATTTCTGAATTGGTTAGTTAAACATATAATTAGATGAAATAACTATTCGCAACTAGAGAGATTGAGAAGATTGAATTAGGTGACAACTTTAATATAAAAGAGGTACATTATCTAATATTTCCTACTTCACTCCCGTTGGGAGCACAGGGGTTCCAAACAGAACCTCTCCACTCCCATGTTCTGCTTCTCTTTATGTTCGCTATGGTAGGTGATTGACTGAAGTATGTGGCCGAGCGGGATTTGAACCTGGGACTTTTGGATCCGCAGTTTAACACACTTACCACTACACTACTCGCGCTGATAGACATTTAATACATTTGAAGAAATTTTGGTTAATACATGTATACAGATATCATCTAAGATAGTGGCAAAAAATTTACCACTTAAAAGTTTGAATACTTTGATTACTTTGATTACTGAATAGGCGAAAACACCATTTTTACATTACATATACAAATATACATTTTGAAACATTTATTAACGAATTAATTTGGTGATCCAATAATAATAGAAGTTCACATATTTATTGTCTATTTAACGAAGTGAAAATTAAGATCTGAGGAAGTAGGCGTTGATCACTTATTCCAAATGCAAATTCAACTAAAGTGCATTTCATTGATCATTGAATCATTAGGTGAAAGGTAGAATGTATTAGTTGATTAACGCAGAATTACATACAATATTACACTTAACGCTTTCCAAAATGATAGGTCTCACCTAGCCAAACAAAAAATCGTATGGAAGATGGGGGGGGCGGCGGCGGCGGCGGTCCCAATAATTTTCGAGTTGGGAGGTGATTCGTAAATTGTTGATGCACATTATTCTTTTATTTTTATATCAATCTATCCAACACAGGAACATCCAACTCACGTCAAACAACTGCCATCTTAATGTGCTTTTCAAAATTGCCATCAATTTTGGTCTACCGCTACCATTGCAGGTACAGTCACTGGTGAAATTGAAAAAAATGCGATAAAATGTCCTGAATTTTACGTTTCTCTCACTTTTTCTCTGAAATTCATGTAATTAATGTACCACTTTTTTATAATATTTTTACTGGATTGCCCATCTTGTTGTCTTTCCATGGAGATATAAACCGTCTAGGTAGAGAGAGGAGATACAAATTCAGACGTGGGACAGCTTTTGCGAAATTTAAAAAAATCAGCAATATATAAAATATTTAACTAAATTGAGCCCCAAAATGCTTTTGCTCTCATTTAAAAATTATTATGTGTAATGTTAGAACGTTACAAACTTTTAATTTGAAAAAATAAAAACAATTTAAAACACAGATTTTTTAATATTCCGCAAACGGTTTTCTATGTGTAATTTCCTTTCTTCACCTTGACATATTGGCAACATATGGGCAATTCAATGAAAATAAAAAAAGATATGTATTAATTACATAAATTTCGGAGAAGAAGTGGGGAAAACCGTAAAATTTAGGAAATTTTAAAGTATTTGACGGTTCCTACAGTGGTAGAGGTAGATCAATATTGGTGGCACGTGTGGAAACATTGAAATAGTATTTGTTTGGCGTGAGTTTGGTCTCGCTGCATTAATTAGATCAAAACATAAAAATAAAATAATAATGTGCGCACCGAATTTATCAAACTCCCTGTAAATCGAAAACTGTTGGGATTTCTCCAGCCCTCTTCTCCTACAATACGATTTTTTCTTTGACTGGGTGAGATCTATCACCCCTATCATTTTGGCACGCGTTATCTGATACACCCTGTATATAAAATACATAAAAATATTTCTTCCTTTCAGTGTAGTGATTTGAAATTTTCATTAGAGAATCCCGTGGGTTTTGACGTCGCTGTAGCTCTCAGTATATTAGCTGATATAAAACGAATTTTGGAACTTTTTTTTATGCGCAATATTTGGAGTTGGTAAATCCAGGGGTTTACCTTGAACATACTAGTAAAGGTCCAAACCAGCTCTACTTTATTATTAGTGAACATATAAGTATGTACGGAAATGTTTACAATTTTACAACAATAAAGCTATAAACCCCGAAAATAATTCAATGCCTAAGGCGATAGGTCGATATCCCTTTCTTAATTAGGGTTAGTAGGCCGAACGGACCTGTTCGTATCCTTCGTCAAACCGAGAAAATAATGTTCCAGCTTTTCAGCACACCAGGGGACAGTGTCAACCAAAGTAAATTTAATTTCCGCCCTTTTTGCTAGGAATCCTGAAGTATGTGGGACACGTCCCTGTTGTTAATTTAAAACAATGATTTTCTTAACGGGCGCCTACGCCACTCCGTGCAGCTCATACTCGACTACATCATTATTTATGGCAATAGCGCTTGCCGCTGAATAGTGGTCGCTAACTATTCAGAAACGTAATGTAGAACGTCGTGAAAATGCCGTTTCACCAGGCATCACATTCTTCCTCCCCACTTGAAGGCATTGTTGCTCCCACCAAAAAGCAAAATGCACGCGGTTAATTTAATCACATCTTATGTGCTGTTCGACAAAAGCCAGCAATGTATTCGGTTGAATCGTAGATGAAATGACACGACAATGGCTTGGAAATTCGCGGAAAATATGCTTTCAGGGAGCCGCCGTGTATGCTCACTCCGCTAATTAAAATTTAATCTGCCACCAAAGATCTCTTTGTTTGGTTTCGCTCTATTTTTCAGTGGCGACCGGAATTTATTCCTATGCCTAAAGGACCCTGTGGAGCTGATTATTTCTATTTTTGGACCGCACGAAAGGAATGGCGAATGGCATAGAAAATCATCGGGGGATGCCATTTTCCCATTAAATGCTTTTAACTTTGCAACTTTCATAGAAGGAAAAAGAGGAAAGGTTAAAAGTACACAATCTCTAATCAGTGTGGGAAGATCTACCTAACTGCTTAAACTTCTTCGAAGCGTTTTCGGTGATTAATGTTGTGCATTCGAAAGCATTATCTTTGTTTCAGTGCTTAAATTTAGTTTTCTTGAAAACTTTCTTTATTCCGCGATTCGCACTCAAAGTACCGTCTCAAAAAATAATAGAGCATCCTGGACAAACTGAACTCCTTAATAGTCCAGGGAAATAAGCACAAAAAATAGCAAGTTCGGGACACTGAATGATCCAGCACGCCAATACGATTTTCGCGAAGTACTAACCTATAGCAATAATACCTATACTTTTTCCACTCCTGGTTAGCCGGCGTTTCCGAGAAATATACAATTATAAGTGAAAAAAGTGAAATTTTGACACATTTTTACTTACCAGATTTAAATAAATAGTTTTAACAGCAATTCATTGCAATCACCTTGTAGGTAGTGCAAAAGCCGACAACTTGACCAAAATCGATTTTGAAAATGTCAATTTGTTGCTTAGATAATTGCTAATTTACAATGAAAATAGCTAAATATTCAATTAGCGATAACTATTGTAAAAATGTATTTGAAAACTTGAGACCTCGGAAATAGGTAGCTCTCGTGGTACCGAATAAGTGTTAAAAATTTGAAACCGATTCTTTCGATAGGTTTTGCAAAATTGAATTTGTTTATCCGAAAACCTGTTTTTTTGCAACAGCACTTCTCGCACATTTCAAAAAAATTTTCGGTTTTGTTAGTGTGATATTAAAGGGAAAGAGTTATATTTCCAAAATATTTCATTTGATGTACAAAAAAATAATTTTTTTTCCTGCCTAGCCGGCATTTTCGAGAAATATACAATTAAAAGTGAAAAAAGGGAAATTTTAACACATTTTTAATTACCAGATTTAAATAAATAGTTTTAACAGCAGTTCATTGCAATCATCTTGTAAGTAATGCAAAAACCGACAACTTGGCCGAAATCGATTTTGAAAATGTCAATTTGTTGTTCAGATAATTGCTAATTAACAATTAAAATAGCTAAATATTCAATTAACGATAACTATTGTAAAAATGTATTTGAAAACTTGAATCCTCGTAAATAGATAGCTCTTGTGGTACCGAATAAGTGTTAAAAATTTGAAAGCGATTCTTTGGATAGTTTTTGCAAAATTCAATTTGTTTATCCGGAAGAATGTTTTTTTGCAACAGCACCCTACGCACATTTCAAAAAAATTTTCGGTTTTGTCAGTGTGATATTAAAGGGAAAGAGTTATATTTCCAAAATATTTCATTAGATGTGCAAAAAAATAATGTTTTTTGTTGCAAATTGATTTTACAAAAATGCAGTCATTTTTACCATATAAACAAATGGAATAACTTTTTTCCTTGAACCTTTTTCAAAAAAACAATCTTCATACTCAAAAACTAGATAATTTTCTCTACATTTAAAAAAAAAAGCAACCTCCTAGGTACCTTTGGAGCGAAGTTAGAATTTTTTTTTTAAAAAATCACTGCTCATTTGTTTATAACAATTAAGAGATGAAACTGCACCATAACGAAGATGAACAGTTGTACATTCAATAAAAATTTAGTTGAAACCAATTGCACTTCAACGGTGTCAATGGTGAAGCTTCAAATATGTAAATATTTTACAGTCATTTATTACGATTTCATTTTTTTTCTCGGCACGTCATTGTCAGGGTTTATGTCATATTTGTTCCCCCTCCACAGGCTCTGATCCGGCTAAATAACAGTTACATATTTGAAGCTTCACCATTGACCCCGTTGAAGTGCAATTGGTTTCAACTAAATTTTTATTGAATGTACAACTGTTCATCTTCGTTATGGTGCAGTTTCATCTCTTAATTGTTATAAACAAATGAGCAGTGATTTTTTAAAAAAAAAATTCTAACTTCGCTCCAAAGGTACCTAGGAGGTTGCTTTTTTTTTTAAATGTAGAGAAAATTATCTAGTTTTTGAGTATGAAGATTGTTTTTTTGAAAAATGTTCAAGGAAAAAAGTTATTCCATTTGTTTATATGGTAAAAATGACTGCATTTTTGTAAAATCAATTTGCAACAAAAAACATTATTTTTTTGCACATCTAATGAAATATTTTGGAAATATAACTCTTTCCCTTTAATATCACACTGACAAAACCGAAAATTTTTTTGAAATGTGCGTAGGGTGCTGTTGCAAAAAAACATTCTTCCGGATAAACAAATTGAATTTTGCAAAAACTATCCAAAGAATCGCTTTCAAATTTTTAACACTTATTCGGTACCACAAGAGCTATCTATTTACGAGGATTCAAGTTTTCAAATACATTTTTACAATAGTTATCGTTAATTGAATATTTAGCTATTTTAATTGTTAATTAGCAATTATCTGAGCAACAAATTGACATTTTCAAAATCGATGTCGGCCAAGTTGTCGGTTTTTGCATTACTTACAAGATGATTGTAATGAACTGCTGTTAAAACTATTTATTTAAATCTGGTAATTAAAAATGTGTTAAAATTTCCCTTTTTTCACTTTTAATTGTATATTTCTCGAAAATGCCGGCTAGGCAGGAAAAAAAATTATTTTTTTGTACATCTAATGAAATATTTTGGAAATATAACTCTTTCCCTTTAATATCACACTAACAAAACCGAAAATTTTTTTGAAATGTGCGAGAAGTGCTGTTGCAAAAAAACAGGTTTTCGGATAAACAAATTCAATTTTGCAAAACCTATCGAAAGAATCAGTTTCAAATTTTTAACACTTTTTCGGTACCACAAGAGCTACCTATTTCCGAGGTCTCAAGTTTTCAAATACATTTTTACAATAGTTATCGCTAATTGAATATTTAGCTATTTGCATTGTAAATTAGCAATTATCTAAGCAACAAATTGACATTTTCAAAATCGATTTTGGTCAAGTTGTCGGCTTTTGCACTACCTACAAGGTGATTGCAATGAATTGCTGTTAAAACTATTTATTTAAATCTGGTAAGTAAAAATGTGTCAAAATTTCACTTTTTTCACTTATAATTGTATATTTCTCGGAAACGCCGGCTAACCAGGAGTGGAAAAAGTATAGGTATTATTGCTATAGGTTAGTACTTCGCGAAAATCGTATTGGCGTGCTGGATCATTCAGTGTCCCGAACAAATGCTTATTTCCCTGGACTATAAAGGGACATTTGTAACAATCGTAAGCAATTCCCAGCTGCAAGCGCCCAGGCAGTTCTCAACGGAAAACTTTCCTGCTATAATTGCAACATCTTTATGCAAATTATGCCGGGAAAATTGTTGGTGAACTCAGATTTGTGGATAAGATGCTCCTGGAGAGCCAAAAGAAGTTATGGAAGTTATTTTTGAAGGAAATTTCCGGAACATACTTTATACGCGTTCTGAAAAATACTTTTGTGTCTCCTGCCTGGGAGAGAAATGATTTCATTGGCATTGCAGACTTCCAGAAACGAAAAAGTTTGAGAAGAAACAATCGCCTTGTGTTTAGTCCTGGAAACAGGGATAATCCCTGGATTAGACTGGAGTCATAAAAATTTATTTTTGCTTTTAATAAACAAAACTTTGTGTTTTCAATTAAAAGGTCATTGTCTGTACAGTTTTGAAAGTTTCACTAACCAATCTGTTTCCAAGCTGGTGATTATTGTGAATCCTACACAATCCTCATTATTAACAAACATTAAAAATTGACTTTTTGAAGATAAGTGGAAACAAGTTTGTGTTTGAAGTAAAACTTCTTTAGCGACAGTACCTACTTACAGTAACATCGATTCACGAAAATAAAAACTTTACGAAACTATGACGCGGTAGAAGATTTCTATGAAATAGGGTCCCTATATGTTTTCGAGGTCGGTAATCTCGAATCTACTATCGAATTTTGAAAATTCAAGATGGCAGATCCAACATACCGAACGAAAATTCTCAACTTGAAAGGATTGCAATGTTCGGAGTCGTTTATCGCAAAGACGTTTTACTTTTCTAGTGTTTATTGTAATACATACAGTGAAGAGCAAAAGTGGAAAAATGATTCCATATATTTATTACCAAGAAAAGGTAAGGCTGACGGAAATGAAAAGAATATTGTTATTTGCACTTATAGCTGTATATTCAAAATATATTGTTTTTATTTTTTACTTCACAAAACTTACACTAATATCGACAAAGCCCACTTTTCCACTTTTGCACCACACTCGGCGTACGTAGTCGTTTCGTATTTACCGCTATCTCAGAAAGCTGTGTGCAAGCCAATCGAGTGAGATAAGTGGTCTTTTAAAAAAGGTGAAATTAAATTGCGAAAATCTGCACCTTAAGGGGGTATTGCGCTTTGAACGTCATTTTTGGAGCAAGATTTAAAATTTTTTTTTCTCAGAAACCACAAAAGATATTTTGATTTTTGTTTTTGTTATTTATTAATACATGGTATCAAAATATATTTTTTTCGTTGACAATACAAAAAAATTCCAGCTGTCAGAGCTGGTCAAAGTGGAGATGTTTTCGCGAAGGGGTAAACGGTCACCATGATTGCAGCCCTCAGAGACGTCTGAAAAAAAAAATTCCAAATTGTTGTTAATTTGTATCCTCTTGGTTATCGCCTGAACTAGGGAAAAGTAAAAATATAGAAATTTGCCCAAGTTATACAAATTTTTAAAAAAAGTTCGATTTTTTTGGGTTTTTTTTCGAAGTATTTACTTCTTGGATTAAAAAAAAACTATTTATCACATAAGCAAGATCGTAGTACCGGCGATAGCCGCTAGTATAAGGATAATTCTGTATAAATTTGAAACAAATCTGTCGAGTAGAACTTGAGATATCGTGGTGACCGTTTTGAAAAATGCTGTTTCGAGAAAAACGCGTTTAAAGTTAGATAGATCGCCGCACTCGCATCGCGCTCGCCGCTCAACTTTGAGGCATCGTAACTACGTCAATTTTATGAATTTTTGAACAATTCTTTTTGTAATACAATCTTAAATACATTAACAATAGATATATCAAAGAAAAAAAATTTCGATTTTTTCAAAATTTCAAAGCGCAATACCCCCTTAATAAGAGTTTTCATTCAAAACTTATGTTATCATGAAGCCAATTGCAGGGCACATTAAGGAAAAGGTCCTTAAACTTTCTCGCGAAGGCAAATCTTCAAGAGATATTGCTGAGAAATTTAAAATATCCCATATTACAGTAAAAAAAATTCGAAAATGTGCGAGCCAGGAATTTCCAAAACCTAAAAATGGTCACCCGTGAAAATTTCTGATCGAACTGCCCGGGAAATGGCTCGATATGTGGTAGCTGGAATAGCCAAAACTCTTTAACAAGCTGCTCAACAGATAGGTGATGAAGCCAGTAAATGGACTTGTCGTAGAGCCTTGAACAGAATTGGCCTAGAGCCTAAGGAAAAAAAAGAAGCCTGCTCTCTCTCCTAAAAATATTTTAGCACGTAAGAGGTTTGCTGAAGCTCATAGTAACTGGACTCTGGAGGATTGGAATCAATTAAGTTCTTAATAAATAGGTCTTGTAATTATTTCTAATAGTTCACTTTCAAGTAATTTGGTCCGACGAGTCAGACTTCTGCTGGTACGAATCAGGAGGAAGATCGTGGTAGTGGAGCCGTCCAACCGAACATTTTAATCCGGCAACTGTGAAGGCGACAATGAAACATGGCGGTGGTTCATTATTGGTTTGGTATAACTCCTAACGGTATTGGGCCTTTGGTTAGAATCTAAGGAATCATGCGCAAGGAGCAATATTTGCAAATTTTGCAAGAAAATCTTGTTTCGGCCATGCGTTTGAGTGGAATTCGCACCTCAAAGGTAATTTTCCAACAAGACGGAGCCCCCAAACACACTGCCAAAATTGTGCGGCATTGCCTCGAGAACCAATCCTTTTCAATTTTGAAGTGGCCTGCTCATAGCCCATATTTGAATCCCATTGATCACGTCTGGGCTTACATGAAAAGGAAACTGACCGAGACCAGTGACTCATCGGTAGGAATAAACGACCTGTGGAAACGCGTGCAGGACGTCTGGACATCCATTCCATTGTCATTCATTTCTAAGCTGTACGAATCCATGCTTTCCCGAATACAGGCAGTTAAAAATCAGAAGGATATTGGACCAAATATTGAAGGTGCAAAAGTGGAAAAGTGGGCTTTGTCGATATTAGTGTAATTTTTTCTTAGCATTTAAATGAAGTGGAATCATTTTTCCACTTTTGCTCTTCACTGTATAATACATGGTAATTTTTTTTTATATTGTTAACACGGCAGAATTGCTCAAAATTATTTTCTAAATAGTTTCTTCACCTCCCTCAATGTAATCCGAAACACTTTTTCTATAATTGCTATGCCATTACCGGGAAATGTTTTTCCATATTATGCTTTCTAAGTGTGGACGTCTGATTTTGTAGAAATGAAAAAAAATTATCTTTTGATTTGTAAAATGTGATTGCCAACTTTAGATAAGAAATAAAATGTCCGTTGGCGCAGGTGTGTATTATTTTGACGAAATATTGGAAGATGTTTGGAAGTTAAGATGGTTGGGTTGCACAAATGTAGCGTTCGGTCCTTGACGAGTAGAATACAATAAGCTGTGTGACGCCATTCTGAATTCAATATGGCGGCCGACATAAAATGTCGGAATATCTTTTTCTTTACAACACACTCGACATGGTTATCAAATGAAAGGGTATGAAAAGCAGAATTCTATAGCTGTGTGGCGTCATTTTAAATCCTATATGGCGGACACCACAGGATAGCGGATTAACATTATCTTTAGGTACATCCCCCTTAATGTGGATATCAAATGAAAGGTGTTTAGTGCGCGTCCGCACTAAAACCAGGCCCACTCAAGCCACCCACCTGACGTGATGTGGTTAAATATATGAAGCTTTTTTGATGAACAAAAAGTCCCCCATATCATCACATTTCCACCTTGAAAATTTCGACTAATTTTAGGAGGATTATTTTTCCGATGGTCATCCCAATAATGACTTAATCCATCTGGACCTCCTAAATTAATTTTTTCTTCATCAGGAAATTTAACCGACTCCCAATTTTCAGTCCAGTCCATGTATTTACTGGCAAATGCTAGTCTTGTCGCCTTATGTTCTTGTTTGATTAGAGGCTTTTTTCAGGTTTCTTATAAACCAAGTTTGGCGTGGCTTTTAAAATTTGTTACACTCGGCGTTTACACACTTGCAGTCATATTACTCAACAATTTGAGATGCACACAGCCGATGCTTAGTGCCCTCTGTCACTCAAATAGCTTAACTTCGTAGTTCCCTTTGGTGAAACGCGTTGTCACCTAAGTTCAGGAAATTCCTTACAATTCGATCGGATCGTCCTATGTCCTTTGTAATGTGGTTGAGGATTTAACTCTGATTATATTTTGTATTAGGTCCGCAACTAAGTTCTCGCTGTTTTTTTTTATGAATATAAAACTTTATTATGAAAAAATGGTTACAAATGAGTTATTCAAAGTACTGCCCATCGCTAGCGACAACCTTTTCCCATCTTTCTGGCAGAGCTCGAATACCGTCACGGTAGAAGTGTTCGTCTTTTGAGGTTATCCATGAATCAAGCCAATTTACGATGTCGTCATATGAACGGAACTCCTGATTAGTCAGAGCATGTGCCATCGAACGGAATAAGTGATAATCGGACGGCGCAATATCTGGGGAATATAGCGGGTGGGGTAGGACTTCCCATTTGAGTGTTTCTAAGTAGGTTTTGACGGGTTTGGCAACGTGAGGCCGATCGTTGTCGTGCTGTAAAATCACTTTTTCGTGCCCTGATCGTATTGTGGCCGCTTTTCGCGCACTGCTCGGCTCAATCGCATCAATTGAGTTCGATACCGTTCCCCAGTGATCGTTTCGTTCGGTTTCAACGTCTTTTCAGCGTTTTCGAAGATTTTCGGCCTTCCTTAACGCGAACGGTCGTCAACATCAAAATCACCGTCTTTGAAGCGACGGAACCAATCAGGGCACGTTGTTTCACTTAGAGCAGCATCTCCGTAAACTTTTTGGAGTTCTCGATGCGCTTGAGCCGCCGTTTTCTTCGAATGAAAAACGAAAAGCAACACTTCCCCGCAAATGACGATTATTTGGCACATAATCAGACATTTTCACACAACCAAAAGTATATGTTCCAAAAACAAAATCACAAATGTATCAAAGCGGCTTGCTTACCATATGTCTAAGCTTGGTTCATGACGTTTTAGTAATGCTATAATCGACCAACTCTTACTACTGGAGCCATCTATTGAAAAACAGCGGGAACTTAGTTGCGGACCTAATAATATACTACAACTGTAAAATTATAATTCTCACATTTTCGGAAATATTACTCGAAAAATACAAATTACACTGCGACCACACGTTAACCGTTAAGGGGAGATATACACCTAGGAGTCGGAAAGAAAGGTTATTTTTGTGCATTTTTTCTAGGAAAACTATTTGAAATTTCGGATTGGGAGCTTAATTATCTGAGAGAACACACTTTCAGAAATATATTTAATTTTTTTTATTTAAAATCATCGAAATATGCAACGATGCGTTGTAAAAAAATCTGCGTAAACGGTACCTACTGGCGTTTCTTCAAAAATCATCTCAAAAGAAAAAAACAAAAATATTATTAAATTAGATACTATAATCTAGTACTTGTCAAAGCCGATTTTGAAAATATCGATTTATGACAAAATGGCGGACGTTTGAACATAAATAGTGATTTTTGGACCAAGAATTTGTTATTATTTTTCCTATAAAGCAAAAACTAAGTAACGAAAAAAAACCTATGACAATTACTAGATAATGTGTAGAATAATCACGAAAAAATTCAAGGCAATCGGTTTATTGGTTTTCGAGAAATTTTGGGTACCGATTCGAAAACTTGGTTTTGACAAAAACGCGCTTGAAAATTTGGGAATGAATTAATCATGAAATTTGTCAACTTACATGGAATCATCGACACCAGGCCCATAGTGTAAATCTTTTACCAGATATTCTTGAGACCTCAGCCTTCAAGAAAATGCGTAAAAAAACCGATTTTTTCGACCATGCTAGGTGCCCCCTTAAGATAAGAGCAATTTGACCATTTAAAAGTCAGGAGAGTAGTTAGGTTAACAATACTTCAAAGTTTTCTGTAAATTAACCAGTGCGAGTATAGATATTTCGCTCACTAAGAGACACCCTGTATTTACTAAGATTGGTTAAATAAACAAACGTGAAGAAAATACAAAATAAATGCCCTATGCATTTTATCGAAACAAACTCAAACCACTTTTGTTATTCATAGCAGTGAGAAAGATGTTCTGCACTTCATTCGTACATGAAGTTATTTTTAACCACTTACAAATGTTCACACGACCGGTTTTCAACTACACGTCAAGATATGAGTAGGGAGTGAGTTGCTCCACACGTATTTACTATTCAGCCGTTGACCTATCCCAAAATATTATAATACTCCCAGAAAAGTCATGAGAAAGACGTGGTCAGTCAAATAATGTATGGAGGATGTCAAAATTCAAATAAACATCGATCTGAGAGTTGGGGTTCAACAAGCCAATCAAGTAAAGTGCCCTCGGCTCGACGTTCATAACGTACAGCCGTCCGCACCAAATCATGCAAAATATATCAGAAGAAAGTCCTGGGACAGGGACACTGTTCCTCTTGGTCAGTGGACAGGGAGTCGGAAAGTGCTGACTGGTGACCCATATAACGTCTGCACCCCGATGTGTTTTTTGTGCTGGCCTGACATGAGAGAAGCTTTTCAAAACATTCGGCTCCTTAGAAATGTCCAAGACGTGTTGAGATTGAGAAATTGTTCCGGGTGTGGCTGGAATAGGGACAGGGTGACAGTAGGTGTCGCAGACCCGGTCAGACGATACATGCGGAAATTGAATTTCGAGATGCGTGTAATCTTCTCGGCGACGGAGTTCTGAGGCTCTGACGAATGAGACTGGGAATATCACAAGACGGGCGCTCACAAGGTCGACAAGGATTTACATGCATGCCCCGCTGTTTACCGGGCCAAATCAGCTGTTTACAAAGTAATAAACTTTAATCAATGCTTTTCGGAGGCATCCCGTAAACAAGAGGGCGTCGACAACCGAGCATTTTTACGGCTCCAGATTGAAGCTGAATTATTTATGGGAGATACAAATCTCCATTCGGGGGATTCGGTTATTGTTCCTGTAGGATAAATACTTGCGTTTGCTTTTGAGAATTCGGGCGCACCGAGGGGCCGCCATCCTCCCCCATGTACGCCCTGCCCTGCACACCAGCCGGAATAGACAGGTGGAATAGAAAAAGAGAAAATTCGAAATTTTCCCAAGCTACCCGAGAAGTGAAAGGAAATATTGAACTTCCTAAATTAAACAACATTCATGTCGCCGAACCGTTAAATTGCGTAGAGTAATCATGTGTAGTATATAGACTGGCTCCCCTCGGCGCTACAGGAATGTTTCCTGCTACACGTGTTTTGGAGGACGCCTTATGGATGTTTTAAGGAAAAACGTTGATGTGCCAAGGAAATGTGAAAATCACTTCTTCATTATCGGAAGAAAGGGAACAGGCAGGCATAAGGAAGACAAATTGGGGGCATGATTTTTCGCCGTTAAAATGAGAAATCAATCAGGCGATCGACTGACAGCATAATAATCTTGAAAAATCGGAATTGCTTCAGGGAAAAATCAATCAAAGTTTCGTGAGTTTTGCGCTCTTACTGCTTAATTTTAGATGGAGCTGAGAACTCCGGCAGGAGTATTTCCGGGAAATATTCAAAAGTGGCTTGTAGGGCGTAGGATTTTCATTTCATGTTGTTTCCAATTTCTAGAGAAGTTTCAACAGTATGCGCATTCTCCAAAAGTCAAGATAATGTCAGTAATGCGTTTTGAGGGAAAGTTAATTAGTTTTATTTCCCGGGGGAAAATATTTCCAAGAAGAGGCCCGGCACTGGCCAACATCGGGGCGACCGACGTACTAAATATGAGACTGAACATAAGCCGATAGGATGCCGAGAATTTGTATTGGCTTCTTAAGTTTTGTCGTTCTCCTCTCGTTCCATTGTTTTGCTAGTTCTCCACGAATTCCACTCCAGGTCTGTCCATTTCATCGGACGTGCTCGGGCTACACTCGTCTCTATCTCAACTCGAACTCGGTATGTCATAGTCCAGTTCACCGCTCACAACCACTGGACCTGTTGACGTTAAATAGGCTTTTATCGGCCTATATTCGGCCTCCGGCCCCTTTTTTCTCTTTATTGTATCATACAGGGTCCTTCAATAAAGACGCTCGACTTTTAAATGTAAATAAAAAACAAGTTGTGTGTGAGATACCCATTCCATTTTTATTTTATTTGAGAGAATATTTTATGGCATTAAGTATGGAATATAACGTCATTCAAATGTATCGTATCACGTATTCGTGAAGTCCAATTTTCGTGTCGCATAAATCTGGCTCAATTTGTTGAATAGCGTTCGTTATGTCGACTTCGAAGGCATCAATTATTACATATATATAATATATAAACCGCAATTCGCATAGACTTGTGTTGCTGTTAAATTGCACGATATCGGTGGCCAGTTCACGTGGCCCTAAAATCGTTCGCGCATAATGTCAATCGTGGCATCCGCTGTGTGGCACATAGTGGCGTCCTGTTGGAACCAAATGTCATCGGTATCCTTATCATCCAATTTTGGCCAGAAGAAGTGGCTTGTTTAATTATTTCGCTTAATACAAGCTACAGATTTATCTACATTAAACTAAAAATTAAACTAAGAACTAAAACAAACGACCAGAATGAAAGAGTTCGAAGTGACCGTAATTAGTGCGATGACTATCCAGGCGGAAGGTGGGAAATGATCTAACGTTTTGGTGGTTAGTGTTAAGGGAGATACTGTGTAGGAATTCGGGACAGTCAATGGAGTCGGTTAGGATTTGATGGATGAAGATAACAACTGCGACATCGCGTCGCAAGGCAAGAGGCTGGAGGTTAATCAGTTTTAGCCGGCGGAGGAAGGTTGAAATAATCTATCCAAGGAAGGTCACGCAACGCAAACCGGCGAAATCTACGCTGAACTGCTTCAATCCTGTTAATGAGGGTAGATTGGGAGGGGGACAAAACGTGGCAGGCATACTGTAGGAGTGGCCTAACGAAGAAGATGTAGAGTGATTTGGTGACATAAGGGTCAGAGAATTACTTAGACCAACGTTTAACAAAGCCAAGGGTTGAGTTGGCTCTATTTACGATGTGATCAATGTGAGAACGAAAGTTGAGCTCACTGTCGCAAACAACATCCAGGTCGCGAAGAATTAATAGATGGAATTGGTTCGCCTGAGAAAACGTAGGATAAAAGATAGGTGGAGGCACGATTACGGGAGAAAGTGGTGATTGGCATTTGGATCTGTTGCGCTCGCCGTTTTTGGCGAAATTTGTGTCAACTTCTGGATACGTGCCAACAAGCAAAGCCGTTAAGGACCTTATATTCCATAGTAAATGTCATAAAATATTCTTTCAAATAAAATATAAATGGAGAGGGTATCTCACAAACAACTTGATTTATTTAAATTTAAAAGTCGAGCGTCCTTATTGAAAGAGCCTATATTACTGAAATAATAGCTCAGTGGTAAGTTGGTAAAAAAAATCTGGTGAACATATTTACGAATATTGTTGTTAAGTGAGAATTTTTCTTTCTCAGTTTGAACAAAAATTTCAATTTTTTCATACTTTATATGCGTAATTTCTTATGAATGGTACTCCAAAGCCTTATTTTAAATTTGATATTGTAGAAGACACAGTTTTCTGTAACCGTACTGTAACGACCGGCAGTTCATAGACTTTCCTTTCAAATGAAATCCTTATGGGGTGGACACTGCGACCTGACAGATCCTTTGTGCCAACAACGCCGGGGAAAGGAAATCTAGGTTTCCTTCATACTCACCTACAGAAAAATTATTGCTTGCTTAATGCTATATCTTCGACTTAGCACATTTTCACACACGATAATTATAAATAATACTAATCTAACTAATAATCACTTTTTTTACTTCTTACTAACATTTTCAGGTTACATAGTAAATATTTTCTTTTCTTTTAGATGACGAGCATACACGTCAAACGCACCGAAACCGGTTCTGGCTCGACGTGTATACTCGTCAAACGCTGTCAATTGGTTAAAATTCCCAAAATTCGCAATTACAAAAGCTTTGTGGAGAGAAAAACTTCGGAAATAACAAATAATTAATTTATATTTACTTACAAAACTTAACCACAGAACGTAGGTACTACTTCGAATTAAATTTCTCAAAATGTAGTTTATGCAGTGTTACAGCTATTTCCCACGATTACACTACACACAACAAAGCCTTTCATGTAAAGTAGGCTTTATATTACCTAAACGACTTACCCAGGTCGATTTGCATATTCGATTTATGATCAAAACTTTCCTCTCAAATCAACCTTATCCGGCCGGCCAAGTAGAACGCCTCAAGTTTAACCGTCTCTGCGGGTATACGTGAACACCTAGTGGAGTGGTAATTTGAAAGAATCCCTTTTGGATATTAACGTTCAAACATGAAGCGATTATGACGCCTTCTATGGCCACTTTTGAATTGTATAGTGCTACTGTGGTACACCTGCTGAAACCGAAACTTGTGCGGTATCCTGACATCAGCTCATATCGCACCCGCAAATCCGCAGATGGCCAGCACTAAATCAAAAGTAGCCTAGTTCACTTATCCAATTATTTTCGAAATAAACCCAAGCGGCAAACGGAGAAAAGGGGGTATTAATTACTCGTAACGTTTGTTTAGGACGTCCCATGTAGGCTTGCGGCTTTCATTCGAGTTGCCACACACCTGGCTGGCTCAGGTCGAGGAAATTAATTATCCGAAAATGAGTGACAAAAGTATGTGCATAGTCCGTTAGGTGGGATAAAATTGTTTGCACTTGGCGACTAACTCGGTCGTTAGACTTTCATACAATAAAATTTAACACCCACTTGGTGGGATTATTTTCCAAGGGCGCAGTGAAAAGTAGCCGACATTTTAATGGTTTCGTGTAGCTAGTTATGTTGACTTGAGGTTGAGTGTGAGAGTGTACTTTTTATTAAAGCATTAGGTGGAATGCCAAAAAAACAAGATTAATTTTATGAATCCATAACGTTGGATGGCACCTAGCAACCGGCACTACCAAAAATTAAAACAAAAACACAACAGAAAAGCTGCGAGCGTGTAAAGAGCGTGTAGGTTGGATCAAAAGATGTGCACGAATCGATCCCTAAAAGAACTGCTGTGTTTGGAAGGAACACTTTTCAATATTTTATTCGAAGAGGATTAATATGTAAATATGTAAATGTATGTACCAATAAGTTATTACTTTCCAATACGTCATTATCCAATTTGGTAAGTCTTCTTTGATGATTGTTTTGAAAACTTTTTTTAAACGTTTTTTGAGTAATATTTCGTTCACATTATATGTATAATTGCCCACTGACATTATATAAAAGATGGAAGAATTTCTGGGAAGACAAAACGATACATAGAATTGCATAAAGCAATGAAGTATGAAAGCTTGTATTTAATAATAATAATAATAATATAATAATAAAATTTATTAATAGCATGTACAAAGAACAACATTCTTATAATTGTACATAGATACAGTGGGAAACCATATTGAGGAAAATGATTTAACTAACACTATCTAAGTTATGTAGTATGAATAATCAAATGATTCTAAAAAACTATATAAACTGAAAGCAAGAAAAATCAGAAAAGAGAAAGAGAAAGAAAAAAAAAAAAGAAGAAAGAAAAGACAATGTGAAAAGTCATATTAACGCAACTCGTTTATTAATCTAACAAAGACCCTGCTGGAACTCGCACGCTGGACACAATAAGGAAGCACATTCCATTTACGGACAGCCAAACTTTGAAATGAGCTTAGAAGTAACACCTTTCTAAAGTAGGTCACTATTACTCTTGCTCCTAAAGCTTGTAGTTCAATTAGAAGGTTCCCTGGAAAACCTCATTAGAAATGCTTTGCACAAAATATTTTTTACACTATTGTATGTGGCCAACGGCCGGGTCGGATGTGAAGAGGATAATAACATATTCGTGATACCCTCATAAACAATTATAATCCACATTGTGTGAAATCAAATTAAAAATTCAATTTTCGGTAAAATAATTGCAGGTCAAGTAATATAGCTATAATATAGTTGCTGCACGTATAATTTTATTAAAACGCACTATAACATTCAGGTAAAGCATGTATTACTAAAAAATATTATATGTACATGTATCTAAGTTTCTAAATTATTACCTCTTGGCTTTTCCACTGATATCGTTCAGTGGATTAAGTCATATATCTCTAATCGTTCCTTCAAATTAAAATTTTCATCCGTATTATCCGACAGCGTTGTCGTGTTATCTGGAGTTCCTCAAGGAAGTTTTTCCCTCTTTTTGTCAATGACCTCTTTTCTCTAATTCGTGGAGCGCACTTCTTGGCTTACGGAGATGACTTCAAAAACTTTAAAACTTTAAAAAAATTATACGTGTTCGCGTTATGGTGCTCGAAGAAACACATGTTTCTTAATATTAGTAAGTGTAATTTTATTGCATTCAATAAGTGTTCTTCTATTATTGAGCACCCTTACAAATTCCATGATAAGAATATATCTCGTCTCAAATGCGTACCGACCTTGGCGTTATTATTGATTATAAATTTAATTTTGATAAACATATTGACAGAATTATTAGTCGTTCGAACTCTACCCTCGGCTTTATAAAGCTCTGGTCAAAGGATCTCTCTGATCCATATATACTTAAAATTTTGTTCTGCGCGTTTGTTCGTCCTATATTAGAGTATGCAGTGATAGTTTTGATGCCGCATTATGACGTATACATAAGCCGTATTGAGTCAGTACAAGAACGTTTTCTGCGTTTTGCCCTCCGTGATTTACCGTGGAGTATCCCGGTATGAAGACAGATTAAAACTCTTAAGCCTGACGCCGCTATCCAAGCGTAGAGAAGTGACTGGTGTTATATTTTTACATGAAATCATTATATTGGCGATATGGACTCTTCTACCCTTTTGGCCTTATTAATTTTAATTCCTGACCTCGTGTGACAAGAGGGCAAACATTTCTTTATCCTTCCGGTCATAAAACAAATTATGGTTTTTGCGAATCAGTCTCAGCCATGATTAAGGATTATAATGACTACTTTAATGTACTCGATTTTGTGATAAAATTTCTTTGAAAAAACGTCTTCTTGAGTGCTAATTTAGATTTATTTATTATATTATTTTGATTGTTTTTTCAGCTATTTTCTAATGTATTTATTTTCATATTTATGTAAACTGCTTCCATTTCCTTATTTTTTTTTGTGATGTCAGATGGTGCAATAATAAATAAAAGTGTGCTATATAGTAGTATCACATCCCAAAGGGAATACGTCGTTTTACCAATAACCAAATTCTCACTTAAAAACTCACCTAGAGAATTTTAATTATCACAGATAAATCACAGACACTAAAAATATTTGCAGAGAAAAATTACGAATCTTGATACAGTCCAGAACAGCGAAGCTTATTAAAAGAGAAGTAAAAAGTCTCAGTCCACTTTTCCCCAAGCTGCAAGAAAGTAGAAATCATGCACCATACCTAAGACCAAAATCACAATCCGGTATTATCCAAGAAAAGTCAACCTGATTTATGATCTGGAACTCATTAAAACAGAGCAATTGAAATAAAATGTTCTCCCCAAACCATTAGTCTTTCCAGTTATTAAATTTCAGACGTTGAAGGATATATTCTTCGTGGAAGGACTGATTTAAACCAAGTAGCTGCATGAGACGAGACTCTCAGTTGCTCTTAATCTTCAACCGTTTCTAATTTTATCCAATCGACAAGCTACTCACAAAAATAGAATTAATCTCATAAAACTACTTAGAGAGTCTTGAAAGTGATTCAATTTCAAAGGTCGCTCTACCCAGTCAATTTAATTCGATTTTTCTCAAACATCTTGAGTAGATACTTATGTTTGTTTATACTTGCGCACATATATATATTACGGACAAAACTGCTTCTGGCCATGGATACCAAGTAAAGGAGATTGCCTTTATTTCGCGGAAATTACGGTAAGAGTTTGTTCAGCTTTCAGTAGCTGAAGCTTTTATTGATGCAGAAGGTTAAAGAGCTCTAAATTTCTTGATAGGTACAGGATCTTTCAATAAGGACGCTCAACTTTTAAATGTAAATAAAAGAAGTTGTGTGTGAGAAACCCACTCCATTTTTATTCTTTTTAAAACTACACTAACCCTACTTCACTCCTCTCTTAAATGTCCCATCGGGGTGGGGGTGATCCCATCCAATCAAGCAAAAATTCATACAAAATACCCCCATACATCACTTTTAGCTATTCTTAATACTTTTTTACTTTAAGGAAATAAATTTTTTATTATTTCCCAATCCCCAGCGGCAAAAATGTTCGTTGCTCTAGTAAAGTTCTCATTTTCAACCCACAGTTTCTACACTTATTAATATTTTCATTCCAAATTTTACGCACGCACTCACAAACATACATATTTTCTATTTTCTAAAATTACACAGTGAACTCTCTTACACTTTATTCAATTTTATTATACTTCAAAATTATTATTCATTAATTTTTCATATATTTACTCAATTACACTACTCTCCAAGGTGCTTACTTTAAGCCCATCGACAATATGCTACGGCGAGTAATTACCGAGTTAGTTAAAATAAATTCATACAGAATACCCGCATAATTTTTTGATTGGATTTACTTGAAAGTTTGCATAAACTCTCGACATAAAACTGAAGCCAAACAACTACTATCTCAGTGTTCTTCCCAAAAATGTCACAAATGCTCATCTTCCTTTACCAGTGCAGATACAGTTACTTTCGAAAGTTAAAAAATGACAAAATACGAATGTGGGCGAGGTCGAAACTACGTTTTCTGGGTTCTGTGTTCTGCTAGTAAAATATATAGATATAAGTATCAAATACCTTAAGAAGATTTTTGAAGAAGTATTAGCAAACATATTGCCCACAATTGTTCAAGTCCAATGTTTCAGATAATATTTCTTACAAGTAACTGAAAAAAGCATGGCTTCTACATGAATGACGATAATTAACTGATTGTAAAGTACAATTATGAAATTTTCTGTTATGTCAAAAATGTTGAATACTTATAAGAGATACAACGAGTATTAAAAGGATATAGAACATAAAGCTTATCTTCACATATTCTTGATAAAAAAAGCTTCACACGCAGTTTTCTTTTTTAACCAAACCAAAGCCCAAATTTGGCCTAACACTTCCTTCAATCTATTAAGCATCCCCGTATATCACTTATAGCAACACACAAATTTAAATTTAAATAAAATGAGCACTTCGTGGAATGATTATTAAATTTGGGCCTGTTAATGCATTGTAAATATTTTATTTGGTTTTCATTTCAAAGTAAACTCATGTCCTTGTTTGGGAGGGTTTTTGTTGTATATTTATGTGTATATATATTTCAGAAACATTTGAGTGGAATGCTCTCCCCGCCTTTTCGAAGGTTACTTTCAGTTCTTGAATATTTAAAAATCGCTGTCCTGACGGGAACCTTTTCCAAGAAAATATCAGCCTCTGACATTGAAGTCCAGGGAATATAAAATGAGAGTACCCAGGCATCCTTCCGCTTACAGGTAATCGATAATAACCCTTCTATAATGAATATTGGCACTCCGTCAATAAGCGCTGTAAAACTGTCAATTTGCAGACAATAGCTGCACGACAAATGCTTCTATATGTTATTTTATTAAGGTCATTAATGCATTTACATCTGAAGGCTATCTGTTATAGATGAGGATTGAAAGATATCGAAAAACCCTATTTCGATTAGTTCGACAGTGCGATCTTTGGATCAATTTCCATCCTATCAGTCTGCTGTGTTTTCTGGCAAAAATGCTGGAGAAAATTATGTACAGCCAAAGTATAGAATATGTTGGGCGGGAGAATCTTTTATCTATATGGCAATTTGGGTTTTGTCCAGGCCACGGCTGTTTAACTGCCTAGTGAGATATTACATCTGACATTTATGGAGCACTTGACAAAGATTACTTAGCGGCTGTAGTTCTACTGGAGTTTAGCAAGGCCTTCGACTCTATCGATCACCCAAATTTATTAAAAAAACTTAACAGACTTTTCGTTATCAGCCATAAAACTCGTGGAGAGCTTCTTAACAAAACGTGACCAAATTGTTAATCGACTGTCTTCGCAAATATACCTTTCTCGTGGCATCCCTCAAGGATCGATACTTGGTCCGCTTTTGTTTAGTCTATATATAAATGACCTTCCTAAGTAGAGTAGACCGATAGGACTTAGTGAAGCCTGCATTGGCCGAACCAACGAGAATGTTTTTAACCCAATTAAATTCTACCATTTAGCGGTTTACAGAAGAGCCATTGACCTCATTTTTTTACGGCAGCAATATTTTCACTAGGTTGGATTCAGTGTGTGCAAGAAAGCTTAAAACGGCATTCAATGATGTTGCCAAGTACATTTACAGGATTCCCAGAAATAACCATGTCTCAGAGTATACCAAGTTAGTCTCGGCACATCTATTCAAACGCACTTAGAGAGGCGAGAACTTTTATTACTCTACAAAGTAATATATAGCAAACATTCACCGCAGCTTCTTATTCCTAAGTGCACCTCAACCTTTGCGAACGCTCGTTTTTGTCCATGCTAGCCGTAAATGGAACCTTCTCCCTCGTCGTGATCAATTAGAGAGGTCCGATTGAGCCTTCCGTAATAGTACAGTCAATCTGTCAATGGAGTGATGAAAAAAGTCCAATAGTCGGAAATGTTGTTTTATTCGTTGAAGAATAATGTACTTAAGCTACCTTCGCGATGGGCACGTGTTACTATGGTGGGTTTTTTTTAAAACTCAAAAAAACTTCCAAAAAAATTTTTGAATGCATTTTTCTCGAAACGTGTGCATATTAAGGGAAAAATTTTCAAAAAAAAAAAATAGAGGACGTTGCGATCTACAGTTAATGTCATTGAAGCAATGCTATACAGCAATAAATGCGCACGGTAGGTGGCGCTGAAGATTGTAGATCGCAACGTCCTCTACATCCGCAACAATTCCGACTATTGGACTTTTTTCACTCAAACTACTCATTTTTCGACAGATTGACTGTACTATAAGCTAGTACTAGAGTTGGCTTTATATTTAGATGTGTGCCGGTGTTGTGTTTGTTTTTATTTTTCTCTGTTTTCATTTCATCATTACATTTGTTTATTACTTATTAATTTCTCTTTGTATCTGTTCTCTTCTGATAGTTATTTATTTACATAGTAGTTGTAGTTTAATTATTTACGTAGAATAGTATTCTTTATCCCATGAATTAAATGAATTCAATTTGTGCTGTATAAGATTTGTAACGTTTGGTACTGCTCCAAAACAATTATTATTATTATTAATTAGATCAATTAGATTGAAAAGTATTGTAAGTATATATTGAAACAAATTCGTTTTAGCATTCCGTGCTAAAAGAAATATCTTCTAAATGTGACATTTCCAACAGTTCATTTGTTTCCTAGATATACGACTAACGATTATGTCGACTATTATTCCCCACTTCAAATTAGCGAGGCATCACCTTGGGCAGCGAAAATAAACACAAAAATCCCTCGGGAGTAGAAAGAGACGAACAAGAGAGTTTTACGAGGGGATCGTTCCCTGAAAGGGGAGAAATGACAGCATTTGTTTGAAATTATCATTCTCTTGTGATAGTTCGGCTAGTGCGGACGATAGTTTAAAGTGAACGTAACTATAAAGCGAAATTTTAATTGAATTTGAATCTAAAATCACTGTTTATATTTAATAGCTGTGATATAATCGAATTTAAATTCAAATTCAATCAAATTTCCCCTCTCCAGATACGGATATGAATAATCAAAAGAAACGCAGCTATGCATATATTCCAAATGAGTAATCCCCTAGTGATTTAAAACTGACCTCTAAATAGCATGCAGAATGGCTCCCAGGAGAGTGTGAATATAGCTCCCATTAAACTCTAAATGGATGCTAGGGAGAGACATCCCCTCTGCGGACTTGCCAATGGAAAAAAGAGTGAAAAGGGAATCAATAAGGAGCACTACTAAACTCCCTTGAGAATACTACAAGATTGCTCAAAATATGCTCCCATTTCCATAGTGGGTCGTTTCAGACTAACATAAATGATTTACCGACATTTAAATCATCTCTACCACTGCAGGTACAGTTACTTGTGTGAAAAAAAAAAATCTTTAAATTTTTCTAAAATACACGTTTCTTGCACATTTTCCCCAAAAATTATTAATATTTGTTTTTTTTTTTATTAAATTTCGCATCTACATAGTTGCCTTTCCAAAGAGGCACAACATGTCCAGGTAAAGAAAGGATGTGCTTTATGGGTAGACAACTTTTTGCGGAATATCAAAATATCTGAATTTTTTTCAAATTAAGAGTTTTTATCGTACTACCAGTACTACCTACCATTAACTGTAATAAGTTTTAAACTTCAGAAAAAACTTTTTGGGGTTTATTCAAGATAAGTTTTTTGATCAAAATAAAAAAAAGGTGTATTTTATTACATGCACTTTAGGAAGCAGCATTTTTTCTCATTTTTGTCCCTCATAGGTGAAACACCCTGTATAGATATATGACATCTCCAACAAACTCATATGCATATATTAAAAATGATTCCATAAATGCTCAACTAGCGCAAAATTCACAACTCTGCAAAGCCTTAAGTAGTTGTGCTCATTTAATCATTTTCAATGCGTTACCGTGAAGGTTTAAAATTTTACGCATTAAAATTAGATATCTCAAAGATCTCTATCTGATATTATTAAAGTATGACGTTATACAATGATACGTTACGTTTACATTATATAATGTGACATAATACAACGTCACGTGATAATATGTGACGTAAGTGTTGTTATGTGATATGGCGGGAGAACTATCACCCAATGAACATTCTTAGCTAATTTGGTGAGCTTTTTGAGAGATTGGTACATAACGAAATAACCAAAATTCTCCATCCCGGAATGTCACAGAAATAACATGGCTTTATAAAGGGGAAATCAACAACTATAGTAACCTTCTCGCATTCCATCTCTTTGTTTCTCAGGCTCCTGAACCACATCAGCAAGTTCATACCATCTACACAGACTGCTCTAAAGCTTTTGATCATGTTAGTCACGAAATTTTTTAAGTGAATTAACTACATATGGCCTATAGGGCATCGTATTTGTCCAATCGTAAATTGCATGTAGTGTTCTTTGGTTGTACTTCCTTCGGGTTTGTTCCGTTACCTGGAGTTCCACAAGGGTCTGTTCTCGATCCGCTACTCTTTCTATTATTTGTTATTGTTAATATAACTTGACTTCGATAATTAAACCTGGCGACCTTAATATTTTGCGACTGATAAAAAATGATACTGACTGTGATATTTATTCTTCAACTTGAATTAGTTCCACTTGAAGACGGGTGTCGGACTAACTGCCTGACTGTAAATGTTGGTAAATGATTTAAAATGGAAGTTTTGGATGTCCCGGGTTACGTTGAACATTTTAACGACTCGGGTGTAACCTTCGATTCCAAGTTAAGTTTTGGTGTTCATATAAATAACATATATAACTTCCTCCTATTTTTATAACATATCTATAGCCAGACTTTTATTCTTAACTCTGGTACGTAGTATCCTAGAATATTGCTCAATTTCGGTCACCGTATCAGCAAAACAAAATAAACAAAATAATTGGAGTGCAAAGAAAATTTACTCATAGTATTTTTAGACAACTTAAACAACCTGACGTTCCTTACCCTGGTAGAGTATCGTTTCTAAACCTAACAACCTTTGAAAAGAGAAGGTTTTTTCGCGATGAATGTTTCGTATGATTAATGGGATTCTACAGGCTGCACTTACTGACGAATTAAGACTACGCGTACCTGCTTTCTGTAGTAGGACTAATAACATTTATTTGACACCAAGAGCTCTGCTTGAAGTTTTTTTTAATAAATAATACAACTAATTAGGCTGCAAAGAAACCATGACAGATTGCAACTTGGTCCTCCGAACTGTCCTTATAGAAGTTTTAAGCAAAATGTCATTGCTCGGCTTGATGCTTGACCCTAAGTTTTTGAACTTGCTAAATTTAATATTTGTACGTATGTATATTCATTTCTTTGTGTAGTTTATATTTCTAGTTCTCTTTTGATGAGTTTTCTGTAAATGGAGATTGTGATTTCTGTTCAAAACCACAATACTTCCAAATAAATAAAAATATTTATCTACTGGATTGTTTGGCTATGATTAATCGGCAATTGTCATCTCTACGGCAAATTCTGGTAACGTACATTTTCACGTACCATAATGCGTATCAGCAGTGTTATCCATGAGTAATAATAATGAAGTAATGAAAATTAAAATTATTATGCATATAACATCGCCATCACTATAGACCGCGGCACGCTACAGAAGTTTATGAAGTATAATTAATATTTCAAGAACTTGTGCGATTTATATCTCCTGCTGGATCTCAGTCAGCAATGTTAAAAGCATAACCTTAAGTTGGGTAATATTATAATATTACGAGAGATATCCTCAGCCAGATAATTGAACTAACTCCGAATTTAGGATCAGCGGTCTTCAGAGAGCACTTTGCTAAATTTGAATTGAAAATTGTTCCTGGGGGAAGTGTTGCGATGTTTTAAGTTTCTCTAGCAATTTGTTTTCAAAGTTATAAATTACGAGCATTCCTTGAGGGTTAAAAATCACTAAATTCCATTGTCATTGTGAATATCCTTCGCGCTAAATCACTTTGAACCTAATCGGGAAAACAGAGCAAATCAAGTTAAAATACCACAATTGGAGTCCAGCGTTCAAAAGCTATCGCACATTTTGCTCCTGGACACAGCGAAGGAGATAAACATGTTTATGCTAGTTTGATGGCGTCGCAGTATCAAATCGCAGTAAATTGCTATCCATGGTCAGAGATTACCCTATCCCGCTCGCAATCAGCTCTACCCCTCAAAATTCAAACAACAGCGCTAGTTTGGGCACCCCCGGCTGCATAAAACTGCCGAGCTCATCATATCTGCCACGCAGTGTATGCTGCTTTTTGCATAAGCGGACAATTTTCGACTATTCTAATTCTCCTGGCTGACAGTGTAAACCTCCCATTCATTTCCAGGAAATACACGAGAGACGGGATTACATTCAGGGGCCCTCATTCCTATTATCATCTGTTAAACTTAATCATCGTGAGAATTAATTACGAGACAGGGATGCTGCCTTTCGGCGCTTCGGGCAGAACAGCATTTGGAGCCTTCCTTGATTTGCGTTCTCGCATTGCGGCGGAGCGAGTACAGGGAAAAATTAAAAATTCCTTTTTGTAAACAGCATTAATCTTTTCTTTGAGCTCCCGAGCATGTTTCCAATGCATCTAGCTGTCTGAGGGATCATGTAAAAGTTTTGTATAATTGTGAAAAGCTCTGCCTAATAGAAAAACTAGGGTAATAGTCGATTCCGTTGCTGAAGTTAAAGGACTAACTCCAATTTACTGTATTTTTTCGCTCTGAGAGGGGCCAATTTGCACAATTTTAAAATAGAGAATATGGAATGCATTGCACTTACTCCAAAGTAGACTAAGTACAGCATGTCATGGAAATGATATGCGTAATTGCTGTAAAAACAATTTTAGGCTCCACAGTGACTCGTGATTTTCATTTGCAGCGCTGCGATATTTTTTCCTGTAGGTTTCCGCGGCATTAGGGGAGATATACCTACACTTAGCATGGCCGGAAAATGGATTTTTTTTTTTTTACTTTTTCTTGAAGGTTGAGGTCTCAAGAATATCTGGTAAAAGACTTGCACTGGTATCGATGATTCCATGTAAGTTGACAAATTTCATGATTTATTCATTCCCAAATTTAGTAACGCGTTTTTCTCAAACCACGTTTTTCGAATTAGTATCCAAAATTTCTCGAAAACTAATGAACCGATTGCCTTGATTTTTTGTGGTTATTCTATACACACCTAGTGCTTATCATAGCATTTTTTTTTTGGTTACTTAGTTTTTGTTTTATAGGAAAAATAATAACTAATTCTTGGTCCAAAAATTACTATTTATGTTCAAACGTCTGCCATTTTGTCATAAATCGATATTTGCAAAATCGGCTATGACAAGTACTAGATTATAGAATCTAATTTAATAATCTTTTTGGTTTTATTTTTTTGGATGATTTTTGAAGAAACGTCAGTGGGTACCGTTTACGCAGATTTTTTTGCGACGCTCCAAGAACCCAACAATATCCTCGTATATTTTTAATGTTTTTAAATAAAAAAAATTAAAGATATTTCTGAATGTGCATACTTTTAGGTAGTTAAACTCTCAATCCGAAATTTCAAATAAATTTCCTAGAAGAAATGCACAAAAATGACCTTTTTTCGGCTCCTTGGTGTACCTATATCTCTTCTTAGTCTACAGGGAAAGTTTCTCAAAATGTCCTTCTTTAGGACATATTTCAATTTCATCGAAATCGGAAGTTACGCAGTTAATCTTAACAGGGGGATTTCAGGGTACTTTGGATATGCCTTAATTCTGCCAACATTGCCATTCTGTGTCGATTCCAACTTTAAGATTTTAGGAATTAATTATTTCGACCCAAAAGTGTATCTTTCTCGGACTACTATATTGGAAAATGATTTTTGCAAATATCTTGGATATAGCTGGACCCTCGGCAAAAATGGTAAGGACCTTCTATTATCTAGTTTTTTTGTACGAATATTTTTTTGTATAAAATTAATATTTTCGGAATTCAAGCGTATCAAAATTTCTCATTTACGGATTATGTAAATTGTCACAATAATTGTCACTCATATGTTAAAAACAGTAATTATAAATTTTGAGGCACATGAAGTACACGAATAAAAATAAATAATACGGCAATCGTCTTAGCCAATAAGTCAAAACCAACTGAGGAGCTGAAGGACACAATGCGAAATTACTGTCTCCATTTAAGGAGGCTGGATCGAAAACTAAAAAAACGGGAGAATTTTTTCAAATTTCGCTAGATGATAGTTTAGCATCATATAAATCAATTACAAAAAAAATACATGTCACCGGCAAAATGGAAGAGAAAAATCAAACTAAAGTTTATTAAGTCTCATTTCGCATGTCATGTATTTTTTTTTGTAATTGATTTATATGATGCTAAACTATCATCTAGCGAAATTTGAAAAAATTCTCCCGTTTTTATAGTTTTCGATCCAGCCTCCTTAAGTATGCCTAAATGTCATCGAAAACTGAACCTCTCGTATCTGCACCACTGAGCGAAGCTGTAGCGGTCATCTGATCGAAACTATCTTCCATTATTAATGGCATTGGCTTTCCGTGACAAGAAAATTATTGTGGAAATTCTATTCCGTTTGGTTTTAATTCAATTTTCAAATCTGGACATTGGAAATGAAAATACTTTATAAAGATTGTTTCTCATAACGCATGAAGAAATGAGTGGGGTGAGTGATCTCGCCCAGGCAAACAAAAAAGCTCTACATGAGGGAGTTGTGAATACCAAACGTTTTCAGGTAATAGGGAGATTCATAAATTTGAAATTGTCATGGTATCGACATTATTATTTTGTGTTTGCCTTTTGACCTACTCAACGCAGCGACACTAAACTCATGTCAAACAACTACTTTCTCAATGTCCTTCCCAAAAATCTCAAAAATGTTGACCTACCTCTGCCACTGCAGGTACATTCACCTGCGAAAGTGCAAAAAATGTTCTGCTATTCACTTAATTTCTCCAATGTTCTCCGAAATTCATGCAATTAATACACGTCTTGTTTATTTTTAATAAACCATATTACCGCAAGGGGTATAAAAACCTGCTCCTTAGAAATTCTTGACGATCTAATTATATTATTGCACTGTAGTTACGAAATTCGAAAGGTGAACGAAATTTCGAAAAAATAGGTCAAGCATGTTTGTGTAGGGTACACAGGTAATTCATTTTAAATCCTGCTGCAAAAAAGTTATAGAAAGGTTAGTGTAGTTTAATTTAATTTTAATTATCGATATTGTAGCTTGTGTTAGACAGTATTCACCCTCATCATCACAGTTGATAACTAAATCCATAATTCCTGGTATTCTTAAGCTATAATTATTAAAAAATGGCAATCCGCAGATATAATTTACATTTATGGTGTAGTAGACGAAAAAGACTGTACGGGAATACTAAACGAGATTTCCCCATCAACATGTCCTTACAGAGAGGCATTTACACGGAATTTCCACAGGATATAAGAAACCGGAAATGTGACGTCAAACAGCAGAGAATGGCGGTCTGAAACAACGGAATATTCTGCTGATGTCGAGCAGCAAATAATTAATCATCTCGACCAAGCAAAACCATCAAGCTAACACGAAGCGAGTCGCAAGATGATTAGAAGGATCTCGAGTTAAAGTTTGAAGGTATATTTATCGAGACGGTTTTGCTTCCATATCACCATAACTCTGTCCAATAGCTACTGTAAGAATATTCCGAGAGAAGATTGGAATGCGACATAGAGAACAGGGTGTTTCTGAACAGAATTCTGCGGACGGATGTATTGCATTCATCAGGGATGGGTTCTTAAACTTCCACAACATTTACAAATTTTTTGCCGCAGTGAGAGAATACTGGACCTAATAGTTCAGTGGTAAGTAGGCCGGGTTGTCATCTCGGGGTAGTCGTTGAAGCCTGGCTCGGACCATAATTGAGGCGCGCTTTTCCCGATAGCGCTAGATGGTAGTCCCATCAGGCAAGAGCTACTGCGGGCTAATCACCCAACATAGCGAATACGTGCAATTAAAAGAAACTGGTATAGAGCCTCGAGTGGAGGCTCCGCTTTGCCGAATGAATTGTTGAACATTTTCACACTTTTCCACGCTTCAACCTCGCCATCGTCCGTTGACTGTGGGTTCACTCCCATAAAAAAGCATTCATTACAATAGTTATGTGGCAACGGTGAGGTTGAGTTTAACGGCGACGGATTCTATGGGGGCCAGTCTTTTTGCTAACTGGAATGAAATAGAAAATATATTTGAAAATACACCGCCAGATGTACTAGATGACATATCTCTGGATATTATCGAAGGGTAATGTATAACAAATACAACGAATACTTCCCTTCTTCTTCAACGCATTAAGTTATCTAAGACTCTGTTATAGCCCAACGGGAAAAAATTCGGAATCTTCCTTAGAAGCAAATTTGAAGTGCTTCCTATCAATAACTTTTCGAAGCAGTTAGGAAGATGTTAAAGCAAAGAACTTAGAATACAAATATAAGCTCTTTGGTTAAAGCTTTTGCCTATTCTGTATTATCTGCGAGTGAAAAATGCTTCAAAGCATATGCCCTTGGTAGTGCAAAGGAAGATTTTCTATGTTTCCATGCGTAAAAGGGCGATGGCATCATTTCGTTGTGGAATAATCTTTCTGCTGAAGCATTTCAATTTATTTACGTTTAGGCGCTGGAAAGTGTAGTTGCGTTTTGTTACAGGAATATTTTCAAGTTCTGAATTATGCTTATTTAATATGAGAATAGTTTCCCTCTTGTCCTTATAAATTTTAGTACATGACATAACATATAGCGGCCTAATAATAGCTAGGAAGTTAATAAATGTTTCCTGCGAAACCAGGGACCGAAAAAGTTATAAGCTCTATATCTGCTTTGCCTCCATATCTATCTTCCGAAAAACCAAAGAAGAAGAAAAAAACAAATTTGCCAAAAAGCTTCCAAAGAAGCACACGGGAAGAAAAAAAAACAAATCTGTTAAACATCTTCCGACTAAGCACACGGGAAGAAAATAGAAAAAGCTTTCTTCTTCGCAATGACATGTTCTGGTTAAAAAGATATGAATAGGGATACGAGAAGCAAGCATTTTTAAGCTTCTACAAATTGCTCTTTCATGCCTTCTTGTATGCTCTCAGTTTCCGCTGGGAGGTTTCAGAACACCTCAATTTGGGTCCGAACGAGATTTGAACCGGAGACCCCAAGGCGATAGTCCAGCGCACTTACCACTGGGCTATTATGCCTATTACGTCCCCTCAACTGATTATCCAATTCTGTGCATATAACAGCCTTAGTAACTGAAAAGCAACAGTATGAAATCTTGTATTGATAAACCACTTCTCTTGATTTAACAATTTTTCTAATAGCCACATGCTAGTTAAAACAAAAGCCAAATTCTATTTATTTAACAGGAAAAATTATTATTTTATCAGATATTCTGACAATGTTAAAATCTTTCTGTTAATTGGCGAAAAATTCGACAATTTTAAACTGTTGTTATTACAGTAGGTAGGTACTCTTTTCCTTCTTTTCCCTTAGTATAGGTGTGTTCCTATTCCCCAAAACGCCTATAATGACTTTTTTAGGTAACTATTAATTAATGCAATTATTGGCAACTTGCATGTAGTGTAGAGATTCTATGATATCCCCTTTATTTTTATCATAGACACATAAGAGTCTATAGCCATCTTCCAAATAATTATACTTAAAAGTACTGGAACTTTTAAGTTTTCAGTGAAGCACCTCTTGGTCATGTTTTTGAGTTCTAAGGAACAGCGTGGCAGGAAAGGCGATACAAAATTCATCGCAGTCCGAGTCCAAGTACAGAAGTCCACTCAAAAGTTGAAAGTCCACTCGTGCCACGCAAACCGTAGGAGACTAGCTTAAATTTCAGTCAAAAAAGAAAGCGCCAGCAAAATTTTCTACAGAGATCCTTAATATTCCAATTTCCCTTCAACGGTAAAAACCCCACTGCGATCCGAGATAAAGACGCTGCTCCTTTGTCCGGATTAGCATGGCTTGTCTTGCAAGGAGGATGTATTTCCTTTTATTCAATTGACATACAAAAAAGTGGCTCCGAGTTCCAGATCCACTCACACAGGGCTTCAATGCCTTCACGTTCTGCTTCCTTACCACGTCATCAAAAGCAAATTAGATTAACCTGATAGCACTGAATGTGTCACCCTCCTCCGTTCCCGGCGCGCTCTCAATAGCGCCCTTTCCAGCTTCTAGTGTTGACTTTGGGATTGGGAGTCCCGGCAGGAATGGAGGGTCTTTAATAGTGTTATATTTATTGTCACATTAGGGTTACGCTAACAGTAATTATAGGCGGTACCACGGTGTTGTGCCTGTGCTATTGTTGCTAGGCCCAAGCAAGTACACCTACCGGCTTTGAGTTTTTTTTGTGTTTTCGGATTAAAAGGTGAGTGGGGGCGGGCAACAGGAGTCTTGTTGTAATTAATCTCAAGAATGTATAATTAGGCATCCCTGCCTCGATTTAATGGCCGAATTTTTAACGCTCACATCCTGTGGAGAGGAGTGCCGATGATAATCTGTCTCGTGGTGGCATTTATTTTGAATCGACGTGGAATGGTGCCTCTCTGCCGTTAACTTCTCGACCCAAGGGTTGAACCCATCCCACCATAAGCCCCGATCCCGCCTTCTACTTAGCAACCAGAGGACCGACCTTGTCATTAATTGCCTCATTACCCTTTTCAATTATTTTCCACGGAAAGTTTGGGAAATTTGAAAATCTGAGAGAAATTGCGAAGTTATAAAAATATACACGCCTACCACGTCGCCGTCTATCAGATGAATTGGGCTATGTATCTGGGCCGTAGGAAACAAACGAGCAAAAGATTGGTATTGTTTCTGATCTGCTTCCTTGGGACGGAGAAAGCAAACATGTGAGCTCCTCGACAGCATTCACAGCCGGGATTAAATGATATCCCTACGTGAGGAGAAAAAGTTTCCCGATTCCCTAAACTGATATCAGTTGTATGGCTAATGAAGTGGAAAATGGACAATGATGCGACATTGAGACCTTTTTTCTTGTCCTGTCTATCCTTGTTGGTGTTTTCCCTCTTTTATTGCACATCATATCTGGCGAGGAGTTTATTTTGCTGTTAACAGGGCTTAAAGGTATCGTTAGAGGTGATCATTCGCTGAAGTTTGAGGAAGTTGGCAGCTTTTTGAAGATGTCCGGACAATAGAAGTGGTTTGGGGTTGGCTATTGGCTATAGCATCTTTACAAATTGGTGTCGTTTTAATATTTTAGCAGTTATCGGAGCAAGAGTGTTACAGTTCCATGAATTTTGAAGTTTTGAATCACTTAAGGCCCTCGCCCATTGAATCCGTCGTCAGTCGAACTTCGAAGCTTTTAAATGACGGCACGATTGAAAAGCGTGCTTTTAACATATACATATATATGGGACGTGGCCCATAACCGATGGGCCCAATTGACGGCCATGGGCGCCGGCAAAAAAATATGTAGGAGGTGCACTCCGTTGCGACTGCTGGCCAAGGACATAGAGATTTTACAAATTGTTCTCCCTTACCTTCTAATAAACAAAATGTATTTTTTAGTGCTACGCCTATCGACAAAATTGATTATCTGTTACGTAGTAATGGAACATTTCAATTTATTCTAACTTTCAACTAAAAATAAAAAAAGTTTTGACCAGATTCGCTTATTTACCAGGGGAAACAAATCGTATTCAGACGTATTGAATGGTGGTGCTCAGAATTTTTAAATTATTTTACGGTTCGACCCAGAGTCGCTAATTAATATAAAATAATATAATAATAATAAATAAAAATTGAAGTAGAATTTTCCCTTTTTTTCTGATTTAAAATTCCTGAAAATAGGGAAAAATCTCTTTGGTTGGCGACCTTGTATGTAGAGTCTTAATCAAAGCCACCGTACTATATGTACATATGTGAAAGCATCTGATTGGTTATTTCTCTCTATATTATTATGACAAGAGCCGACCCGACCGCAAACGTGGAGTCAATTCCATCGAGTGAGTAGACGAAACTTTCAGAAAAGGTTCTTTATGGGATTGAGTACCTAACTAGCGTAGTGGATTTGCAGTGTAAAGACGAATAAATTGTCAAATCGAAAAATACTGAATTATATTTATATATAATAATATTATATAATTGTGAAATGTGTGAATTTTGAACGTGAATTGAAGTGAAAATAACTTTGCTGTTGGCGTCGTTTTCGTAATTTGTTCTTTAAATGGATTTTGGATTGGACAAGAACAACAGCTGTGGATCAACGGATTAGTTGACGGATTCATTGGCCCACCTCTCTCCGTTGAAGTACTCAAAAGGTAGACCTGTCAATTACATTATGACGGATTCGATGAGTGCGGCCCTTTAGGGTGATTATCTCAAAAATTCAACAAGGCTGGCTGCACACATGCCAATTCTGATCGGGCCGGACGACCGGGGACGTGGGGGTAGGACCCGGCAACTTGACCGCATACGCAGCGGTTCTTCAAAACAAATACCGTTTACAAGCTATAACTACGAAGAGACACAAGCACATTACTTTGCACAAAACCCCTTATTTTATTTTTCTCTAAAGTGCATTCTCTCTTCAAATGGAAGTATGTATGCGTTCGACTTCTTTATTGAGCCACTGTATGCTTGCTTATGTTGTCTTTAAGTTGCTGAATTGTTTGAAGAGAACGATTTTATATTTTTGTCTGATTAATGCCCTAGATTGATGAGGGGAGTGGTGTGATGACTGGTACCTAGGACTTACTGAATTAGTTTTTAGTTTTTTTTTACATTATCTAGATCATCATTATCTTTATTTTCAATAAAACTGTTTAACTTAAAAATATTTTTTACTAACATATCAAGTTAAGATATAATTTGTTAATACTGCACCACTGATAAAGTCGGTCGGATATTAGAATATAGTCATCAGGAGACCTCATTTTGTGGAACAACTTTAGATCGTCGGCAAATAATAGACATTTAACGGAATGAAAGCAATCGACAATATCATTAATAAACAACAAAAATAACAAAGGTCCAAGGTCTTGGGGAAGGCCGGAGTTTACATTTACCTTTTTAGAAAGGATGTTTTCAATTTCAACATACTGGACCCGGTCTATAAGATAAGAACTAAACCATCTAATGCTGAATGAAAGCCAAGATTACTTAATTTCTGAATTAAATATAAAATATGAACTCTATCGAATGCTTTAGCAAAGTCAGTCCAGTTGGTAACCCTCCTCCATTGCTCTAACAACATAGTTTGAGAAAAGTGCTAGATTGGTCAAGCATGAACGTCCAGCTATGAAGCCGTGTTGTTGAAGACAAACAATTTCTTTAACCAAAAAACTGAGCTTAGAATGTGCTAATGAATCCAGCAGCTTATATTCTTCTTTATTGATACCCCGCGGAAATTAGAAACATGAGATTTGGAGCCAGATTTAAAAATTGAAACAATATACGAGTATGCTGATGAAATTATTCCACGTCTTCTTAACCGCGTCCACACATGTTCAAATTATGCAGCGCAGAAAGCTACATAAACAAAATTGACAAGCTACCAAGCACTATGTACATTGTACGTACATTACATATTATGCACGAATTCTGAAGTTCTTTAAATTTTAATTTGTGACCTTCATTTTTTGGCATTATCGTCAGTACCAGAATATTAAATTTGCACAAAGAGCAGCATTTATTTATTTACTAGGCTGAGCTTTAATTTCGCGTTGTTTAAGATGAATGTGAATTTTACATCCTTAGCAAACAGTCAAAACATGCGGCGCGTGCAAAGGGCATCAACCGTGAAACCTCCGCAAGACAAGGGCTTTTAATAAATTCGCTCTTTGTTTTTATCAACGTTCATCTTATTGCTACAGCTCACAGGAAGAGGGTGAATAAATGAAGTAGATTTAAAAGAAATCTGAGTGCTGCGGAGGGCACCCCATCCCGAACATAGATGGCTTTCCCATACTGACGGCTTGCAAGAAGGACTCTTGTAACGGAACAAAAATTGCTGAGACCGAGGGATAATTGCAGAATAAGACATGGGGACGAACATAACTATTAAGTATATTTCGGAGGGAGCATTAAAAAAGCCATCCTATAAATTCGCCGGCTGCGTCGTCAAACCGGGTCTGCGCAACTGCGACACATAAAAGGGGCCTTTTTGTGGATGTAGGATCCGATCAAACGACGGGACCGCTTACTCGGCGACTTACTTTTACTGCATGACCATGGTCCGTGGACATTATCATTTTTTAAATTCTGGCGAATGTTGCTATGCTGCCCTTTTGGGGCATAGCCGGTTTTCTTTGTGCCGACGGAGGAGCCGGGCTTTGACGTGTGCCACCATAAAGCTAAAAACACCTCTCGCTGGAAAAGCAGTCATAAAAATTCGAGGCATCAGCTTGTTAATGCCGTGCAAAGCGCCCCATACTATTTGTACTTCTCGTAAAGAATTTTCCAGCCCCGAGGACAGTAGGCTTTAACCCTTTTGAGGATACTGCGAATTCCCAGCTGTGGTATTTACGCTGCTCTAAAAAAGAATCTTATGTCTGCGGAGGAGCTTCTCCTTTGTTCTTACCACAATTTGGCTCTTGTTCTGTTGACAGAATGCTACTGCTACGTACACAGCAATGTAAACTCGGGCTGACGAGGGTGTAGTCAGGTATTGCCGTACAATCTGTCGCAAACGTACTTCGTGGAGTGTCGCAGATTGATAGTTCTTTCTCTGGCCTTTACTCTGCTGCATGCAGCAGATTTAATTTAGGCGATGGGTTAGACATTTTTCTCCAGAACCCTTGATTCTCTTCGGGATGCCTTTCTATACGACCCTGAGTATTCGTAATATATTTAAAATTTATAAGATTGACTAAGTTTGAGTCAAGGGCCCCTCACTGCTTTTTTTATTGGTTGGGAAAATGTTGTGTATATATGAGCAAACGGTTAAAAAAATGGAAAATATAAATTGCCCTCAAAACTTGGGACATTTCGCATTTAACATTCCATTTATTTGGTTCTAAGATATCCGTTGGAAGCTTAAGAAAGATCTAATGCCAATTATGACCCCACTGGAAGTAGAATTCCATTCCTTGATCTAACCTGTTATAAATATTTAGTACACTTGAACCGATTATGCAACGATGTGTCATTAAGGATGCCGGCAGATCGAAGTCTAGGAATGATCGGGTAAATTGCGAGAAGTTACATTTTAACCCTTGCTCGTCAAACACTTTCATTTGATACCATTGTTGAGGAAGTTGTGAAGAAAGAGGTAATCCGCCATTTTGTGGCATCCATATTGAGTTCAAATTAACGCCACCACAGTATACCGTATTTTACTTAGCCAACCTTTTCATTTAATGCCGACATTTGGTGCAATTTTTGTTATTGAAAGACATTTTGATTTATTGTGGCCGTCGTTTTGTTCTTTTATAAAGTCATATAGTCTATGACACTTGCGGAATTGATACGATTCTAACGACACCTCATTTATCCGAATTGGTCAATCCAGTGGAGCTCTAGACTGTAACATCCAGACATACATTTATAGATAGACTTATGAACACACAACCCTTCCGTTGTCGGGTAAGAAAGGACTAATAGTTCAGGCGGGATCTGTATTGGGATGGCTGTTTTGAGCCAAAGCGTAAATTTTTATTGAAATGTTCTACGGAAGATTGCTTGGAATGGGGATTTCAGTATGAACCAGTTCAAAACCATTGCCAAACTCAGGAAAAATCTAAGGGTGAAAAATTGACGTCTTAGGCTCTCTTTTTCTACCCCAAATATCTTTGTAAGTATCGTATCTGCGTTGAAAATGAATAGAAGTGAATTTGTTCTCAATAAAATTTTTTTAAAAGAAATTTTCCGTGGCACAAGAGTGAAAATTCGCGAAAAAAAAGTTGAACAAATGCCACTTGTGCAACGGAAACTAAAATAGGTATTCAACCTAAACAAAATTCCTACAAAGCTAAAAATTTGTCTGCACATTTATTTTATTTATTCGGTTTTCCGCATATTTATCGTAAACGGTAAGTTTTATCGTAAAAATAGTTCATACAAATGTTGTAGATCTTGCTATTGTCTACAAAAATAGTGCATGTAGGTTTTTTTCCTAAGTCTCACCATATCTGAGATATCGCGATTTCAAATATCGAGAATACTAATATGCACTCATACGCCTCCGAGGTCAACCGTGGCAGTTATGACAAAAATCATTAGCACTTATAGCACTCGAAGCACTCTCTACGCTGGTACCATCATTTTCGTTGTAGCTGTAAAAGCAGCTGAGCAAACGAAATAAAACTTTTGTGCCTGTTGCTCTCCTCTCTGTCCACTGCGACAGTTACAACAAAAGTTGTAATAAGCAAAGTTGTAGTTCTCAAAGCGTCCTCTCCGCTGGTAGCATTACTTTTGTCATAGCTTTACCAGAAGTCGAGAAAATTGAAAAATAAATTGTATATTTTTTTATTTTCTCGACTTCGACGAAAGCGGTGATACCAGTGCAGAGGGTACAAGTTTGCTTATGATTTTTGTTCAGGTTTGGACTTTTTTGTGTCTATTTTGACTGGACTCAATCTCGTTTTGTTTTTGCACACTAATTTTGACAATCAGCTCGCTCCGGAATATTTGCAAATTTTGAAAATGTTGCTGAACGCCTAATACGGTCTCTTATGAATTGCTGATTTTTTAAAGTGTAGAAGAGCATTCAAGCTACCAAATCCATTTTGGAAAATTCAAATTGTTTAAGAGAATTGTTTAGGGAAACCTTCCGGAGAAATTCCAATAAAAATTTACCCTCCGACTCGAAACAGACAAGGTAAGCCCCCACAGATCCCGACTGAAGTACCTATAAGGGGTATATTTACAATTTGTCATAAAATTCTTCGATTGTTTGCAAAGTATCAGAAAGTGCAAGGCAATATTAGCATAAAAATGTGTCTTCCTTACTCATTGCTGCATTGATGATAGTAAGGAAATCAACAACTCGGAAATTATACCTGTCGTATTTCATTAAGAGAAAAATAAAGTTACCTCGCCTCGTCGTATACTGTTCTCTAGTTAAGTTTTACACATCTCCTCCACACCATACAGGCGATATCTATATATTTTTTTTACCTATCTATTAAAGCACATTATCATTCTAATAGAATTTCACTCGGAAGCATAGTTTAAATAGTTTTTTCAACTAGCGGTAAACAGAATAAATCCATTTTAAACTGTCGTTATGTTGGGAGCTCATATAGCATCCTTCAAAAGCAAAGCGTACACATTAAACTTATGATCCTTATAAACTTCAAGAGTGCAGTCGTAAACCCCAAAACTGAAGGTGTAGTTGCGCATGAAATCACCTTATGGCAATAGCCATAAAAAATGGCTCTAACGTCTCCCTATAAAAATATTTAGTGCATTCGAATGGCCTTTTCATCTATTTTAATATTGTGTTTTATTTTTTCCAGGTAAGCTACACAACCAAACCAAATGTTGCAATTGATTGAATGAAACGTAAGTGTGAATTTGACTTCAAAACCTTATTATCCGCCTCTCCTCAAAATACTGAAATGAGTGTACGGAAGAATTTTATTAACCGAGGCGTATAAGCTCATAGGAACGCTTTACTGGATTTAATTGAAAGAACAGGAAGTGCATAAATTCAAGTGCACGATTCCACTTCCTAAGCGAATTAAAGTATACGAAAGCGAATTAGCAAATGCTTAGGATTCCATTAGACGTGAAGTGGTGAGAACTGTGAATGGGCTGGAAGCTGTCTGAATTAATATCGTAATTTGCAGAGACTTCAAAGTTTGAACAGTTGTGAAGTTTGGATTAAAGCGCAAACTAATTAAATCTACGTTACTTGCGACTTGTGTGAAACCAACAGTGAAATGTAATTTCATTATGGAAATGGTATTCGACGCTTCTTCGGAGGATTATTGTGTATTGCGGGAAAGTTGATTAAATCAGATTTCAGATGGAAAAACAAATTTTCTAATGGTAGAGATTTGACAAATATTGCCATAACATATTCAAAAAAGCACCGATACGTACCAAAATGGCTATGAGATATTTAATGAATATACAAACTTTAAACTTCATTAGTTCACTTCAGTTCACTTAAGTGAAACATATCTTTCCATATCCATATGTGAGCCTGCAAGTTATTTAAGTACAAGACAATGTGGGAGAAAAGAGGATTTTGAAGATGTTGTTCAAAAGACGCCCAGGAAGGAGAAAATAATGAGGGCTAAGATGGATGAGAGGTTCCAACCGGAGTGTTCCATTACCATAATATGTTATTAAAAAGCACAAAATATTAGGCGCTCATCCAGATTAAAGTCACTTGAATCGAAAACATATTGTAAGCTGTTTAACATCAAATACTCTCAAGAAGCTCAGGAAGTAAAACATCGACGGTCTCATATCTAAGACATCATTACTCCCTTACGTTAATTTGTGTACCTACTACATATGGTAGATACATGTGTACTTTTAAACTGGGAACATAGGAATTGCGGATGTCCAGCAAACTTAGCCTCCGCCATTTTCGAAAAAGTGAAAAACAAAGTTATGCTGCATTGTGCTGCTCCGCAAAATTTGTTATTGTTTAAAGTTAATGTTGTTACATTTTGGGGGTGGAAGTTGGCCTCGCTATTTTTTAATTTAAGATTCATGTAAAATTGTTTTCGTATGTTATTCGGGTTGCGCTGTGGTGTGCTGCTCTTTAAATTTTTTTTTATACTTACACAAACAAATTGGCGCACTATTAATATTTTAAGAAAATAAGTTAGCTCGCCATTTTGGATTACTGACTGAATATTTTACTTTTACAAAATACATATGGACAGACATTTACCTGTTTGTACGGACATGGATTACGTGTAATATTCATGTAATCTCCGTGTTCACGGAAGTACACAGAGAACACGGAATCCGTGTCCGTGTACATTGTACAAGCAGGCAAATTTCAGTCCATACATATTTTGTAAAAGCAAAATTTGCATTTTACGATTTAGAGATCGAAATATTGCATTTTGTAGAATTTATAATAATGTTATGTGAGTATAAAATAAATTTAAAGTGTAGCACACTGTACAACCCGAGTAGTACCTATACGAAAACAATTCCACACAAATTTATTTCGAAGATGGCGGTTCAACTTCTACCGCCAAAATTTAAATAAGACACCATTTTTTTCTCTTTGTGATAACAAATTTTGCGAAATTTTTGTTTTTTTTTAATTACAAATAATTTCAACCATGCTTCGTCTTACTTTTAATTAATCAATTAGTTGGTTATTGGATTTATTCAATTCGATTCCATTCAAACCAAATTTGCACAACCCTATATATGTATATTTTAATTTTCAAAAGTTATTGAAGTTAGCAGATTTTTTTTTTTTGAGAATAATTCCTGAATTCTTCATACTTCTGGATAACTAAGCGCCGCGTTGGATAAGTTTAAGCGAGGGTTAGTAATTTAATTGGTTTTCGTGATTACAATTTTCTATTTCTTATCTAGAAGTTTATTTATTTGAACAAAAACTGCTTGCTACCAAAATTCGGGAAAAACTAATCTCAACGAAGCTGATTTTTAATTTATCCTCTATACAGGGTGTATCAGTCAACGCATTTCAAAAAGATAGGAATGATAGATCTATAATATAGTACCATCTTATTGTGTTTTCCAAAAAAAAACACCAATTCTGATCTATCTCTACCACTGCAGGTACAGTCACTTGCGAAAGTAAAAAAACTCTCTAAAATTTCCTACAATTCATCTTTCTCCCAATTTTTGTCCGAAATTCATGTAATTAACACACCTCTTTTTTTATGTATAGAATTGCCAAATTCTCGGGCAGCCAGTTCCGGTCTCCAAAAGAAGTGATTTCATAGCCTGAGCTGGGAACTTGATTTGCAATATCGTCATTGTTTCGCATACGGCGTAGCAGGTTGCGCCATCATGTTGAACCCACGTGTCATTTATGTCCATTCTATCCACGCGCAACGGACGATTATGATAATGAACACGAAAATTGCGAATTATCACTCTCTGCATTTTTTATTTGGCAATAATTAATAAACGTTCTGAGGTAGCATTTTCGCAAATATTATGTATACATATTTCCATATGACAGCTATTGAATATTGACAGAGGAAAATGGCATGTAATCCAAATCCAATAATTCTTTTCTACCAATGGTATACCTGATTATTTTGTAATTATATTCGTTTATCTGCTAAACCGTATATTTCATTGACTGTATTCCGTACAGGTAGACATACTCGTACATGAGTCCCCCTGAGACGTCCCAATATTTCACATTTATAATTAAAAAATTCAAAACCGTCAGTCAGTCAGTTCCAATTCAATTGACGAGGACTATATTTTAGTGTAAAGTTTTCAGGTATGCTAAGTTTGGTTACACAAGCAAATACATATCATAAACTTTCCAGTGTCCGTAATCAAGTGTGTATTCTAGTTTCTTGTATTTTTTTCTCATATTTGCTTAAATTGTATACTGAAAGAGTTTTACTATTATGCAAAGCGTCTGGTAAGGAGGTTTAATAATTTTAAGAGGTATTTAAACTCTGAAAACGTCTTTATAAAGATTTATTGTTTTTGTAGGCTATAGAAAAAATTAAATCTCTTAAAAACCGACTTCAAAAATACAAACTAACTGGGCAACCCGCACGCGCAAGCTATTCCACATAGCATTGCGGAGACATGTGGGGTGAGGCTTAGTACCGACTGCTTTAATTTATATTTTTGAATTCCATTTTTATTTTCTTTTTTAAATATTTTATTTTAAACTTTTTAGTGCAGGTCACCATAATATTTTATTTTTATTGGAACTACACCTAATAAAGTTTTATTAAAATTGGTTAACGGGAAGTGGGTGAAATTCAATTAACGGGATTCATCCCCTAATTTTCCACCCTTAGATGGCAATATTTTTTTCACATTTAAATGACACCAGCCTTGAGATACAGCCTATTTAATAAAAAAAGAATCAATGTAATCGGCTCGCAATCGGCGAAAATATCGCGTAACATACATACAAAAAACATACTACAGTCGAATTGAGAACCTCCTCCTTTTTTTTGAAGTCGGTGAAAAATAGATACCTAGAAATCACAGCATACAAAGTTTTTAACTAATTCCAGGAATTGATTCACACACTTTTAATGTGGATGGAACAGTGCAAAAGACGTTTTGCTCCTTGAAAATCCGAGAAAGTCAATAACAGATTAAAATAGATTGCAAAGCAGGCTAAAGCTGAAATAAAAGTCTCCGTCACGTCTTTAATTTAGAACTTACATGGTACAAGTTGCTTGCATAATATGATAAGATGTAACGCCTGAAGACTACCCTAAAGGGAAGATAATTTATACCGATTAAATCGGGCTTGAAGGAACATCTCCGTGAAGATGCAGATTTCCTTAAGACTTTCCACATAGCTGGGCGTGTTTAAATTTGTTTACAGGTCACCGAATCCGGTGCACGCATAGGCAGGCTATAGTCAGCGGCAACACGTTGCTGCTGAAATGGAATCATGCAAAGGTAAGAAGAGTTTTACGACTGCCAAGACAAAACAATTTCCGCGAACTGTTTATGCGAATTCGCTTTAGTGGCGAACAATAACCAGCTGGAGGAAGTTGCAATCGTTCGGAGTTCCACAATGCACATGCAGCGCTCGTAAACCCATTTGCTGGCAACCATCAAACTCAGGCCGATGATTTACATCCATGTCCGTGACTGCGGTGCACAGGCAGAGCACAGGTACATATTCCTTGAGATGGGTGGGTATTTTAAGAGAACGAACGAACCGGGGGGTTTGGATGAAAGCTGCGGGTACAGGAAAGATTTATGGCCAATCCCCATGAAGTGTGATAAGGAAGCTCCATCGTGTCCTTCGCACATTTCCTGGTCGGTGCGAGCTTTCTGCCTAGTCTAAGATGCAAAGATGATAAAGAGCCATGGACCTGCGATGTGAGGGAGTGCGTGAAGTGGGAGTTGTCACGGGTGCAGAACGGACCATAGAGTTAATTTGAATGCTCCTTTAAAGTAAGAGAGCTGCTAAGAGAGCTTTGTGGGTATACACAGTGAAAGCTTCGCTCTCGGCACAGACCCAGCCCTCTTAGCCGGAATCGACGTGGAAAAGACTATTCGGAACACAATAAAAGCTCATCGAACAGCATCAACATCTGTGGACCAACCTCAGACAGTCCAGCCAACGTGTTGCTTCCATCCAGCAAAGCCATTCAGTTGAACTTTTCCCACGCTTCGGTTATGTGGTGCTCGCTTAAGTCAATCGGTTGAGGCACTTCCCCATCTGGATTTTCCTTTCCCAACTCCGCTGTGATAATTACGTAATAAACCCTTTTTCCCACTTTTGTTCCTCCTGCGCTCACAGCCTTCTCACAATATAGTTCTTCGGTGGCCTTCCTAGACGAACTTCACCACTTCACCACCTTTTCACCACTTCGTTTTCAAACACTCCCTTCAACAGTTTTCCCAAAAGTGAAGAGTGCGCGCCTTTTTGCAACTGGTGTTTCTTTTGAGGTTTGCGCAGTTGTTGATCCTCGTCGGACACCTCCTGAGGACGTCTGAGGCAGGTGCCGCGGCCAAGAGTGATGTAGTACTGTGTGTACCGCGTAATGAATACTTACAAGGAAGTCTTTTTTCGAATTTAGTTTTTAACGGAAATTTTTTCGAAAATTTTTCTAAAACCCACCTGGGGAAATATTGAGGAGTCCTTCTCAAAACGTGCAAACGGTTTCCTTAGAGAATAGAAAAGTGTTGTTGAATTTTTTGAAATTGTTGTTTATCCCACCACACCAGATTTGATACCGCGGAAATATTTGTAGAAAATTATTAATGTCTTGCCACCGTACGTAGCCGAGTCAAATCTCAAGTTGCTTTACGAGGATTTCAAGTGCTTTAGGAATACTGGAGATCACCCTGAATTATTTTAGTACCGAAAAAGTTTGTAAATACCGACCAGTGTGTTGATGCAGTGAAGTTAAAAATTTGAAAATTTTTGAGAGTATTTTTGTGAAAACCGAATTGTCTCGATTTTTCTAAGATAAATTGTTGCTGAAAAGTGAAAAAGTGGTAAAAGAGTTTTTTCAGTCCTTTTCCACCCTAAAAGTACTGGATACCGCTGAAGGAAAATGTAAGATTAGAATAGAACTCCCTAGCCATTACTCCTGCAAGTTGCAACTAGAAACAGAACTTGGTTTGTCCCCGAAGTGAATTCGCAACTCATTCATTCAACATTTCACTTAATCCACTTATTATGAGTATAATGGCATGCATAACCAAGTTACGTTCCTCCGCTACGATTGGTACCATTTTCTTCTTCACAATCCGCCGCGCCATGCATAAAGGCGCCTTCCACGGAAAACAGAAGACACAAACGACGGAAACATCTGAAAAAAATATAACAAATAAAATCCTCCGCGCAATGAAGGCAAGCAATTATGAAAACTGTCTTTTTCTTGCGAAGCAAAAAAAGGACGAACCCTGGACCGTGGAGGCGCGCACTTCTGGGCATAATTTTATTCTTCTTTTGGTTTGTTTAAAAGACAAAAGGAAATTTTAATAGGTATCAGATGGGCCGGGATATGCCACGCCCATTAGACTTTTATTAAATTTGCCTACACGAACAGAGGTGTATCCACCAGTGGATCAACTGAAACAGAATTAAATGTAAAACGTGCGTACACTACGCCCGCTGGCAGTGATGCTGCGAGTCCGGGACTATAAGCCCCTCTCTGAAATGTGTCGTGAAATAAAAGTGCCTGGTAAATATGGATAAGCGGAAAATTGGAAATGAACTCGAGCTTCATCATTCCGCCGTTCTCTATGGAATTAAAAAGTAATTGAATAATTTCGCTGTACGCCCACCCAATCGCGTTATAGCTCTAGACTTTGTTTCCAACTTGTTGGCGCCACTTGTAGCAAAATTGCTTCCATGTTAGGTAGGAAGGTTTGCGGCTATATGCTAGTGCTAGTTTTGTCTATTTAGTCGGCTTAAGTCTTCAAGGCATTTTTCCAGAAAAGGCGAGAAACCATTTTTTGTTTAGTTTTTGTGCTACGTACTCAGAGGTCCTGAACCTCAGTACCACACCCTAAAATTGATTAGGACACGACGTCATAGGGATAAGAGTACCTACGTATTCATGTGGACAGAAAGTTAACAGTCGAAGTAGATTTGGTGAAAAAAGTTTTCTCATCGTATCAAGTCGTGTACAATTAAAATCGGCGAAACACTCATTCAAAATGTTTTCGGACAATAATAATCGCGTGCAGCAATAAACATTACTGAAGCACTCAAGTCGAACTGCCGGCAAAGCGCAAAACGGAAATATCATTTATGACTTGTAATAAAAGTCTGACGATTTCCCACAAAAAATTGATTTACTACTAGTCGTCATGCTTTTGATTCTTCGACTTTCGGTACACACTCATCTTCACGTAAGTCGGCCTATTCATGACAAATTTGACGTTCTCCTGTATTGTCTAGAGTTGGCTATAAATATACATTCAGTCACGAAGTTATCCGTACACTTCATCGTTTATTATTAATATTTCAACGTGTTTTGTCAAACGTTAATTACAGCACAAATGCTTAAAAAAATTTATTAAGATTAAACCACAAAAAATCAAAATATGTTGTTGTTGTACTGTTTCCCATTTGCGTATATCCTGCGAACAAGAATCCCCCAAAGATTCTTGATAGGGTTAAGATTCGGTGAACGAGATGGCCAGTCCGAAATAGTGTATATGTATTTTTGGCGGCGAACCAATCTTTTGTAAGCCGAGCACAATGGATAGCAGCACAATCTTGTTGAAATTTCCAATCAGGAGAAGAAATATCGTCCGCAAATTTAATTAAAATATTCTCCATAAATTCCACATATGTATAGTAGTTTCCCGCATTCATTCGTCATAATCCAACATATCGGTGTCTTTCCATTATATCCAAACGCCGCCGCCCCTACCATAAGCCAATTTATTGAGAAACAAAGTATGTTCCATCTCACCTGTAATTTTTTTTTGTGACGTCACAGCTTGGCTAAATTCAGAGGAATGTATGGGGAAAATCGTGAAGGTTCTTTTTAACTTAAAGTAAAACAATTTACGTACGTTTTTTTTTATAAGCAGTTAATTTGTTCATTTCTTTTATTCGAAAATATGTACAATCTACATCTGAAAAATAGGGTTTTAATGTTTTCATATAACTCAATGCGTTTAGCTTTATCTAACAGAAACCTTAGGTGTCCAAGCCGTATACAAAGTGATTCTTTATTTGCATTATTAAATATATTTTCTAGCTGCTTAATTTTAGAAACATATTCTTCGCAGGTCTCTTTAGGCCCCCTTCCGATAGTTCATCTACTCATATGTAGTTTGAGGAGCTACTTATAGTGTTTTCGTATATAATGCTATTGCCGATGAAATATCTTCCGAAGACCATGTATTTTTTTTAGTTTAGCTTCTTTAATTTTCTAATTTGGCGTCCTGTAAAACTATTTTTGCGCTTAAAATTTTTCCCAGTCGATATTCTTAGTTTGGCATTTAATTGTTCCACCTCCTTTTCCAGTTCGAGAATCAACCTGAAATATTTATAATACATAAGTGATATCAAGAACGTTTTGCTGATATTCTAGAATGAACAACATTTACATATTGTTTTGAGTTTCTTCTTCGAAAACCTCTCTATGGAATATTTCATAAAATATAATACCAATTTCGAAAATTTTGTTACCTTCGGAAGTTAACGAGAGCATCAACAATTTGTTTTTGAGATCGTTTTACAAACCTCTTTGTACGGCCAGATAAATGACTGGATATAAATGTATTTTCCGTCGGTACGGCATCTTTTTCAAGCGACAATTTGAAGGCGGAGTGTTTAAAAGCTGGTCCTGCAATAAATATTTGTCCTTCGTGAAGTGATCGCAGCAAATTTCGGAATTTTTCAAATCAATGTGGCCCCGCCGCAAGCACTTAATCACAATTTTGAAATCTCTCTCTTGAGAAAATTGGAAGTACTTCACTCGCCTGCTTTGGTTTTCCTTAAGGCTGTAATTTTTACAACTTTTAATTGCACAATTAACCATCTTACAAACAGTCACAAACAGTTCTCATCCTGCCTTGCCGAATTTACAAATGTCAAGTAATTTCCAAGCAGTCACGTCTCGTTCCCATATTGAGATGGAACATACCTTATTTGTCTATCTTAACCATAACCGATCTTCCTCCAAAGTTCCGGCTCATTGCAATTTATTCTTTCCCCCTCAAATCTGCCTGTCTTGCACAGTAAAAAACTCGGTGTGATTTTAAGTCCGAATATCCGTGTGTCGAATACGGTCCATCCTATTGGAATTCATTTTTTTTATCCGATAAGAAATTTAAAATCCTTACCGGGATTTAGTGAATGCTTCGAAATAAGTTTTAAATATTATAACAAATTAATTAGAAACTATTTATCGATCTAAGTATTTTCTGAATTCGTAATAAAATGAGGGGGTTCCCGGGGAGTGAGTTTTAATCTCACCACCAGGCCCCCAACAGCTTTTCATCCCAAAGGATATTTTTTGTATCCCTACAATAATAATAAGCCTAAAGAATTTCTCTCCGATACCGTTTAATGATTAAATCTTTTGGATAATTCTTCAGTTCACACCGCATATTTTTTACTGTGTAGCGGTCAAAATTTGCTGAACAGGCTTGTTGACACACGAAGGCCAAGATCCGCATTTATTTGCCTCGCCGCGCCGTCGTATTTTCCCTCGCTAAAGTTCTCAAAATTTTGAATTTTTGATGACGAGTCAACTTCATAGTACCTACCTTCTGTGAACCAGTTTTTCCCGTAATTTGCCTTCTGGGAAACGTGGTTGTTCACGGCATGGTGAGATCTCCAATTCTCCTCCGTTGCCACAATTTGACAAACTCATGCTCAAAGTACCGATCAGAATTATTTCCTTATTTCTTTTAGTGTCGCTTCAAAAATCTTTTCGATATATTTATTTAAAAATAATTCCAGGAAAGGTCCCAAAAAAGATTGCTATAATTTCGTAGCTAATGCAGACGTAAAAACAGTAGCTGGAAGTCGTCTACACGGTTAAAAATTTTGGAGTAAATTTTAATAAATTTGGTATTGCATGTAAAGAAAGCAACACCAAGAAAATATTGAATTTTTAATATTTCGAATATATTCGATTTTAATAACTTTCGTATTAAAAAGAAATGCATGACAGTATTACTTTTCAACATATGATAGTATTAAATTGCAATGCAACTCAATATTAAAATTAATATAAAATTATATTACGGCAGAGTTCACTATCCAAAATTATTTATATAAATCCAGGATAGCTCATAACTGTGAGCATAAATAGTTCAATGTATACCTAATTATTTTGTTCGAAGTAATAGGAAAAACATTACCGATTTTCATTTGAACTAATAGGTACAGACTGAAGTGGCAAGTTTTTACGGTGTAAGCATACCACACTTTTACAAAGAAACCACTACAAAATTGCACCTCTATTGCACTTGCCACTTCAGTCTGTACTGTAGGTATGTCTTCCGAAAACTATGAATATGTATTACATTTTAATATTACTGTATATGGACGCTCGACTTTTAGATATAAATAAAACAAGTTGTGTGTGAGATATTCACACCATTTTTATTTTATTAGAATTATTTTATGGCATTAAGTATGGAATATAACGTCGCTCAAATGTCCCCCGCGGGTTGGCTTGTCACGTATTCGGATGGTCCAATTCTCGATGACTTTGTAGAATTAATCTGGCTGAATTTGCTGGATGGCGTTTGTTATGTTGACTTTGAGGGCATCAATTGTTTGGAGTGTATTCGTATAGACCTGTGATTTAAGATAGTCCCGAAGCGCTCGCGAAAAATGTCCATCTGTATGGCACGTAGTGCCGTCCTGTTGGAATCGTCGGTATCCATATCATATAGTTTAGGCCACAAGAAGTTGCTTAACATTAATCTGTAGCACTACGGCAGTGCCACTTTCATTTTGAAAGAAGTACGGACCGAATACGACAATTTGGCTTGCTCACATATGCATTTATCCAAACATAGGCCTCGTAGTTAAAGATGATTTTTTGGTGAAATTTGTGTCAACTTCCAACTGTTCCAGAGGCCAATCAGCGAACACATGGCGTTGTCTATCGTTGTTTACCTTGAGTGCCTGGATCAGTTGGATTTTATACGGGTGCAGACGCAAAAGTGGCAGAAAGGCCAATTTTTGTGAACGTCGAGAAATTGACTGCCTCGGGTTTTCCAGTACACTCTCACGCACAGCAGCCATGTTTCCAGCAGTCCTTGTGTTTCGGTGCTTGACAGGTGTTGGTTTATTATTTATCCAACCGGTTGACTCGAATTTGGCCATCAAACGTAGAATAGTCGACTCGGCAAGACGGTTGTGGCGAGGACAAAAATTACGTAATGCGCGGAACGTTTCTCGAACGAAGCAATTATTTTGACAATACAATTTGATGATTTTTACACGTTCTTCAACGCTATAACCTCCCGCGGTGATTTGCCACACACTACTGAACAATCTACAATAAATTTGACAGATGTTGCTTTTGCAACAGGGCAACTATAAGCTAAAGAATTTGGTGCGTCCATATTGAAAGACCCTTTACATATAATACGGCCGCTTGTATATACATATAGCGTCACTGTCTTTTGGTCATTACGGCGCTAAACATATAATCTTTGCTAGAACGCACAATTAAATTTAATCTAAGATATAGTTTCATATTAAAATCCTCTCGTTTGCAAACCATAACAATTACAAAGGCTTCTAGGTTAGTTCGACAGTTTTTTGGACAGAATCTGTTATGTGATGGTTATTTATGGACACGTTATCAATCGGTTTTTTTCAATGATTCTTCCTTCATAAGTACAGGACTCTAATAAAGTACGAAAGGGAACGAAGTAAATATATCATATTTTTAAATTCCTTTGGAATTCTTTGATAATCCGCGAAGAAAAGAATACTAATGAAGTGATTATTTCTTCCGTTCCACAGAAAAGAAAATCTATTTCCTGAAAAGAATCATATTAGAGCGCTAATTGCTTATTGATGTAGTCGATTTGGAGTCCAGCCATGCACATCGTTCTAACCTTTCGAGGTAGGTACATACTTTGAAAGGAGGTTTTGTGAAGTCTATTACGTGCCATTACCCTTTTTATTTATAGAAACCGTTCACTCGGCTAAAGGTTCTCTTATATTTTAAAACTCCCAAAAATTGATAACTAGAAAATGTCCTTCAATTTTGGGTTACGATTAAGCCTGGGTGTAAATTTATTGAAGTGGATATCAAAGCAGTGTCCTCACAATGGGCTCCATTGCGGATATACCCAAAGCTGTGTGTTCAACTGGTGTACTTAGATGCAAACTTTTCTCATTTATTTACTCAATGTTGACCCTTAGAAAGTTAATCAAATTAGATTAAAATGCCATTCCCCCTCGGCCTTCGCCCGCCATGGATTTTATTTATTCCGTCAGATAGACGCCTTCTTTGAAGAAGCTCCATCGCAAACTTTTATAATTAGTGCTCGGCAGGTCAGCGAAACGAGGAAATCCAACTACACAGCATCATCTTCGGACGGCATACCTCCTTCATAAGTACTTCAAAAGATGTATTAAAACTTTTCCCCCAAATCCCATTGGCCGCCGAAATCAATTTTTGTCGGAGCCTGCAACCTGTTTTCATGCAACAGTAGGCAGAAGGTAATTATTTCTTTGGCGTTTCGCCTTTCACCTTCCGCAGTGTTGTCGGGGAAAATTTGAGTAATATTCTTTTTCTGGTTGTGCTCCTGTTGCCCATAAATCAGATTTAAGCAAACCCGAACTAAACCTAGAAGGCCTCATTAATTCGACCAGAAAAGCATAAATATCTGAAGGGAAATGAAAGAGCGATATATCACTCCCGTACAGCTAGGAGCGACTATTTATAGCGTTATAGCGGAAAAGTCGCGAATTTATGAATAATGCCATTATCCATAATTAATTATTACCAATAAGCGCAGCCATTTTCTATTTTCACCACGTTCGCGCCATTTCAGTTTTTAAAACACTGAGTTCGCTTTGAGAGCCAGGCGTGGAATACCGCCATTAAACGTTTTTATGGCAATTAGGTGCGTTCGTTAAGTGTCGAATGTCTTGGAGCTGTGTAGGCACATGGGGAAACAGTTTATTATGGTTTGTAATTGAATGGGAGGTTTTATCAAATTTACTCACTAATTCGTAAAGTACTTCCAGTTTTACGATCCCAGTAAAAGGTGGCTCACGAAGAACTTGAATTTTGAATCGCACGCCATTTCCGTCTGTCAAATGTAGTCAATGATATTTGTGGAAACACAGATATGGATGAAAATTCCGACCACACTTCGGAAGAACTTTTATCAATTATCAATTGTGAAGACGGAAGACCATTACAAAAATTGTGAAAATTTTACAGTGACAATTCGCAAGTTGGTTTTTCTTTTTTTGTGTGCATAATCGTCCGTCGCGGATGGATGGAACTTGGAAGGGACGTAAATGATATTAATAGTCTCGAAGACGCGACGCGACATGTTTCACCGCACGTGGAAAAATTGCAAAAAGATGCAAAATATACAGGAAGCAGGATTTACGTATACCGTGAACGTATTACATTTAAACAATTGTGAATAGTGTACATTTTATGTGAATGGATGACTTTCTCCATTCTGCAAATAAAAATCCAAAGGTCACACAGCGCATATCTTATCTCCTAACAACTTGTTTAATCCAGCCAAATTGTCAGAAAAAGGACGATCTGCCAGAAAACCGTCCACAATATGGAGTTTTTGAGATTTCAAAATTCTCTAAAAATTTAGTTGCATAACTTTTCTCCTAAAGTTAATGCTTTTAAAGTTATGGTACAAAAAAGGTTCACAAATTAGGACAACAATTGGTTTTTCACATTTATCTTGTTTTGGGTAATTTATAATAAAAAATATATCGATACAAAAGTTGTACAGCACAACATTTTTCATATATTTTATATATGCTATTTTTCACTGCGACAAAAGGTTAATCCTCTAAAGATACGCAAAAGTGGTCATAAATGCTTCCGATTGCAGCCCATAAAGACGGTGAAGTGACTACAAAACATGGAGTGTACCGAGTTAGTAGACCATTTTTTCAGGAAAGGTTCATCATGATCTGACAAACCTAAATAGCATGAGTTTCCTCCACTTTTCCTGATCCCTCGTCACCCCGTCCACACTTCCGGCATTCTGATGAGGGTTGTAAAAGATAGTTTATTTTTTGTAGTGGATTTTTTATAATTAAAAAACAAATCATGTTTTTGGGGTGCCTCAAGTTCTTGGTTTGTTTTTTAGATTAAAATAAAAAAACTATTTCGAATACAAGAATGAAACAGAGCTCAAATAAAAGCTGAAGTCCTGTACTTTCAGAAATAAATATGTAGGCTTTTTTAACCCTCATCAGAATGCCAGAATTTTTTGAAGATGAAATATTTACGAAAAACAATTGCATTGCAAAAACATTGCGGGGAAAGCTCAATGTCTGTGACTACAGAAACTCATACTTAAGCTTTTCCAACACCTCTCTATAATGCCCCATTGTCAGTTCTATTGTGGACGGTTTGCAGCCAGAAAGTACAATTTGACTGGGCTAACCAGAATTTTGGGAAAAAGAGCGCATGGAAGACGAAGAACCACCGGTTTTCGTCACACCGATCTAGACCGGGTATGACCAAAATAACGGCGGGCGGTATGATCCATTACATGCGCGTTGTTCTTTTCTTACGAGGCGAACCCACTTACACTCCTACCTTAGCGATCGTAAGGTAGCGTAAAAATATTTGACTAAAACGCAGGGCAATGCTGAAAATGGAAACAACACGAGGGTTTGGGGGTGTTTCGTATCTTTCCTTAATGAAACTCAACTTGAACGTGCATTTTGTACTTCGTTTAACGAATTTTATGATAAAGATGCAAAGCCGAGAACTCTCTAGTACGAGCAGGATAGGATAAACAGATCACTTTCACTCATGATTTGCATTCCTAAATCCTCTATACTACCTGCTAAGCCAGTAACACATCTGAAGCGAGATGTATGTATATCCGGCTCTCCTTGGGTTTCGCTTTGGCAAGAATGGTCGCTGACTGACAAGCAAATGAAGAGTTTCGTACGAATTCGAACAAAATAATTCGAAACTAATAGGTACGAGGTGTCGTGATACCTCTATAAAAGCGCCGTGGGGGACCCCAACGGTGCGGCATCATAAGTCGGTCCACTCGGATCTCCGCGTAGTTTTTTTTGATTTTCGAATGGAACACATTCATAAAAATTCAGAAAATACAATGCCAGAATTTGTGTTTGTTCACACATTTTTGTTCGAAGTTCCTTTCCCGAGCCAACAGGTGCAAGGTATCGTGGCACCTCTAAGAAAATCGCCGTGTGCGCTGGCTCCTACAGTTTCAATATTAAAATTTCATGCAGCATGGTATCTCCCTATTCTTCCTACCCATCCTTATAACGCCATTATCTGTAGAAATTATGCGGCATTATTCCTTGGGGTAGAAGTCAAGGAAGAGTTCGCAGCTGCTGCGGGTGTCCACGAGCTATCGCCCCAGCTAAATGAAAGTATAATAAGCTAAGCCCGATGACCAACGAAATCCTGCTGAATCCCAACATACCCCACACTGGAATACTACCAGAAAAGCAGAATAAATCGCATCAAGGGATGCACGCCACGAATGGACTGCAAAACGTTAGAGCAAAGATAGCTCCGAATACAAAACCATGTTAATGGTGGGCATTGGGCCCGCTCAAGGGGTGCCAACTAGCACACAAGGGGCGGAATTAAAACGCTCTCCACGATCTGAATCAATTGTGTTCGCGCCTGAATACAAATGTCCCCTTATCTCGTAGGACTTGTTGTGCGCTTTTGATAAGGCAGCGTCCCGAAACCGAACACGCAGTTCCACAAGGCTCATCCTGGTCCTTGTGCCAGGAATCTCCCTTTCCGGATGGAATAGTGCAAAAAGTGCTCGACTACTGGAACTTATTAACTTTTATCGCAATGGCACTCGGTAATCTGGTGCGAATAGCCCGGCTGAATGGCGATCCGCTGGCAACGACTCGAAATTTTTGTCGAAAGGAATCCCTGCCGGTTTTAATAAATCATTAAATCTGAATGCCATGCCGGAGAGGCGACAAGATTTGTTTACTCGGGCCACGAATTTTAGTGGCACTCGACGAAAAATTCATTAAATCAGATTAGTGTCCCCTCAGATCCGCATTTGCATATTCATAACTTCTGCGAGGTATAGGGAGAGGTACAAACAATAGGATCAGCAACGGGCCGCCTCCGCCAACTCTGTCCTTACGCAAATTGTGAGGGGTAAGTGGATAATTTGCGAAAATGTAGAGAATGGAATTTCCTTTCTCGGCAAATTTATATTTGTCCATCACATTTCTTAGAACACCGAGACCTGGCTGACGTAGGAGATGAATCCTGTGAAGAGATGAAGAACAGTGGGAGCCTTCTAGTAGATTGCCCTAGAAAAGGCCTTTTCTGATAACAGTTAGCAGGGGATAATAGGAATCAATCAGGTGCACGACTTCGTGATAAGAAACTTAAGAGGATTTCTTTTCGCTGAATTATTGAGTTTTGAGAGTTAATAGATCAAAACAAGTGGGCACTGTGTACATTTTACAAAAGTACATAATTTGTATGTAGGTAGGTTATATGAAATTATATACATTTCTTGTCTTGTTATTTGTAAGAGTATGCAAAGTGACAATTAAATTGGCATATCCCTCTCAGCAGATGTTAGAAGGAAGGAACCATTTCTCCAAAAATATTTATTACATGTATGTTGCAGAAATGGTTCATTTATTATACATACATATATATGTTTAAAATTTTGTACTTTTCCGTCACATTTTTGTCGTATTTCATAAAATAGTAAACGATTCCCTGTGGTCCCTGACGATAAAATCAATGCAAGTGCTAAGAATGTTAATTTTTATATATTAGTACTCCCAGGTATTTAGTTTTTTCCACAATATTTATAAGCTCGTTGTCAATTTGATGGTTGCGAAACGCATATGTTTAGTATTAAAATAATATTTGCAAGGAGATGTTGGCGGTTTCCCCGTGCAGCCATTATTAATAATTTGCATCAATTCACCGTCTAATAGAGCAAAAAAAAAGGTGGAACTCTGCATTTTATAAAGGAAGTTTTTGTGTATTTCTTCCAAAAAGTGTTATGTCATGATCCCATAAAATCCAGTAAAATAATTCAATGACCACATCATGGCGCACAATACGTTACTTCCTGCCAGGGTTGCACTTCCCCAAGTGAAGATGAAGAAGTTACTGATAAGGGATAGTAATAATTGGCTCGGAGAAGCACGAAGAGTTCGGTAAATGTTAATTAATACAAACTTTTCTAATGGGTAAAGATATGATAGTTGATTTGTTATTAAAATTTAATGTTTACTGTTTCTAAAAAATAAAAAAAATTTTTAGAATTTTATAACTAAATGAATTACAATTCAATACATACTACAAAAACGTACATTTAATTACATATTAATTATTATTTAAGTCTTTTCTTGTAGTTTTAAAGCTTTTTCCTTGCGGGCGGAATCAGAACTGAAAGTATGTGCGCATTTCAAAATTTACGGTTGCGGAATCCAGCCCAGGTTCGAATCTCATATGGGAGCGAGCATAAGCACTTTAGTGCTTTAAAAAAGCGTTTCAAGAGGCTTTTAAAGTGCTTTTTGTCCAACTGTGAGATATGAAAAGACAGTATGGAGCATTGCGGAGTACTCACGGCTAGAAGCCAGGCGTTCCGAGTTCAAATCCATCGGAATCCACACAAAACACAGGAAATTTAGAGATGTGCGTTTCTACATTTCCCGTTGTGTGTTTACCACTGAATCTGACATATATATGTATACGAGTATATAATACATATAGCGCATACATTAAACGAAATGATGTTTTCCCTAACGGTAAAGAAATTTTTTTCTGACCACTTTGCAATATTAAGTTAACACATGTTTTTCTTAAACTAAACTTTCACGTAACCTGCTAATTATACCTTTCGTAGTTCGTATGAGCACCTTATCACTTAACCCTTTTTGTTGAGTTCCACTGAGCTCTAACGGGATTAACTGAAAACCATTAATGAAAAGAGTTGGCTTCAACCCCGTAATTGGTAATTTATGTGAGAGCTTATCGAAAGCCTTGCTTAAACCGGTGTACATAGAATCGAATTTTTTGCCCATCTCCAAATTAGCAAGACAGAAACTAGAAAACTCGACTTAGTTGGTAGCTGTTGACCCGCCTTTGACAAAACCATGTTGTTTCTCTGATAGATAAGGGCTACAGTATAAAGTTAAGAAATCGGTTACGATTGCTTTAAAAATCTTCGGAATAAATGAAAGTTTAGCAATCGTTCTGTAGTTCTCAACTGAATCTTTTTTTCCCATCTTGAAAATAGTCATTCCTATTTACCATTCCCGAAACGTTGAGCACCAATAAAACTGTTAATTTGATCGATGATCGGTGCTTCACTAAGTAATCCTAAAAAAACCAAAATATATAATTTGGTACGCACAGGTTTTTGGTGCTTATACCTGATGTGAGGTTTTGCAAATTCGAAATGGCAAACTCAAAACACTTAAATTTCACTCGATTTTCATAAAATCTGGTACATATGGCGCGGCGTTGCCGATTTCTAATCTGCTGAGTGATGTAAATAAATATATCTACCGACATTAAAATAACATATTAGCTAAACTAATATATAATATCAAGATTTTATTTTAATTCTCTTCATTATAAAAACCTCCGCAACCAATTCAGATTGCATGTTCTATTCTGAAAGAGTTTCACTTCCACCGTGTGTCCTGGACATACCTATACTCGTTCCTTTTAAAGAAATAAGTTATTTCAAATGTATTCTTTCCTCACAAACACAATGTGGTATGCTTCATCACATTATCAAATATTTTACATATGTATGGTATACCAATAAAAGGTGGTCAAAAATCCCTGGAACACCTCTCATTGGTATACTATAAATTCCTGTTTTAACAACAATTTGTATTGCAAATACCATCATCTCATGGAATCGATTGTCACCCTGTATAAGAAGTATAATTTTATTAAACAAAAATTTTTTTTTAAAAATCATAATTAAAATTGGGGCGATAAGCAGGAAACATAAACTTTACAAATATGTTTACTTAATATATTGCTTCATTACTTCTTATACGTGCCAGTAAATCCTATCGACCAGTAGAGAATAATAACTTTTCATTAAAGTAGATCACCCACACCTAGGTAAATGGCAAAAATCCAATGAGAAGAGAAACATAAGGCAACGTTAAAGGTAGAGAAGTTTCCTTTTTTATGCTTGTGTTTTTGTTTAAAGAAGACTCATTTAAATTCATATGAGACGAAAAGTTTCTAAATGCGAACCAGATCTCGTGTGATTAATGTTAAATGAAACACGTGCGAGATGTGCGTCATATTGCTCGTCCTGTAACTTCTTGCTCCTTTTCTCCTTAAGGATAACTTTCGTTCAAGCATAGGATAAGTTATAATTTATCTTTGGTGTTTTTGTCTCATATTGGATAAGTTTCCACATTTTTCTTATTTTAAAATTTTTACGGGTGTGTACAATAGAAAAGAGTGTTGACAACTGATGTACTTTGAGACCTATGAGAATCGTTTTTATATAAAATGACTAGTTAAATCACGATTTAGTATTAATAATATAATATATTCAACAAGTCATCTGCAATTCGGAGGTTATGACTATTTATTAGAAAAACATGTGTTTTTCACGGACACCAACAATGACCCATAGTGGAATTACTATATGGCGAAAAAATCAAATTTTTTTTTGTCTCGATTTTAGTGCCACACCCTGTATTTGCCCTTAGGAAGTAATGAAGGAACTTATCTTTATTCATTTCTGATATACTATATTGCTATAATAGCAAGTTATAATTAGTTATTTACACCTCAACTGTGCACAAGGTTACACGAAGTATTTTTTATTTTAAGAAATACTTACTTTTTAACCGACTTCAAAATAAAGGAGGGGTTCTTAATTAGACTACATATTTTTTTCTGTGTGTATGTTGCGTGATATCTTCGCCGATTTTGAACTGATTTTCATGATTTTTTTTTTACTGAATAAGACATATCTCGAGGGTGGGGTCATTTAAATTTGAAGAAAACATTCTACCTCTAAGGATGGAAAATTGGGGGATGGATCCCGTTTATGGAATTTCATTCATTTCCCGTTAACCGATTGTAAAAACCTTGGCATATAGGTGTAGTTCCAATGTAAAATAATATATTATGTTGACTTGCACTAAAAAGTTGAAAACAAAAACTTCTAAATAAAAACCGACTTCAAAAAAATAAACTAAACGTCTGCGCAGTGCTCTGTCGGGTACCTAGCTCGTTCAGATTTTTTTAAAGTCGGTTTTTATATTTTATTTAAAGATTTTATTGATTCACAAATCCTTTGTTGTTGTACTCGCGATCTGTCTGGCATGTCGCGCTGTCCTGTTGAAACCACAAATCACGATATCATGGAGTGGTGATCATAAAAAATTGACAAACACAAACGGGCTGTTATCATATGTAGATGACACATCTGTTAAAAAGTTCTTAAGACCTTCTGTGGAACAAGCACTACATACGTTGTCCATAGAAGGTTTGTTTATATTTTAGTATTCATTTGCGGACTGTAATTTGAACTGGAAAATAGTTTCGTTCGAACCCAGGAATATTTCTTTTCGTTTCTATATATGTACATATATAACCAAATTATATTTATAGCAAGAAAGCAACAATGGAAAAGTTGCACGTCTGCTAGATAGTGCGATGCGCTCCAGTCATGCGTCAATTACTTTCTGTTGTTTTTTATTTTTAGATTTTATTTGTTTTTGCAAAATGTTCTCAACCAGTCACACCAAAATTTTACAAACCATTTTTAGTATCCGTTACAATACATCAGTAGCAACAATTAATTTTATTTGTTACGTTATTATATGTATATTTGCTAATGGTTTCATGGACCAAGATCCTTAAATTTCCAATTACATTGATGTTTCTAGAGTGATGTTTATCCTACTTAGTTGTTTTGTAAGGGACGCATCATTTAAGCTATAAGTGGATGGAGGCCTTGAAAAAAATTCGGTTGACATATCTAATAAGTCCTCTCCCAAGTTCCATTTTGAACCCTCAAAGACTTTTTGCTGACTGTTGCTCTTCTGCTACGGTTGAAGTTGCCGCATGTTTGGTAGGAAAATATTCATATCATTTATTTCAATAACACCAGCAACATTTGAAGTGTCTTGCAATTAAATTAGCGAAAAACCATAACGCGGGAAGCATGGAGTGTGTGCCACCAGCAGCTTTTGAGTGCTCCAAGAAATGAGATGATCATTCTAAAATAAATAACGTCCCCCCTAGTATGTAAGAGGTGGGACCCTCTTCTCGTGAAATTGTGCCCATTTGCTTCTTGTTGCTAAAGTGTTTGTATATTGAAAGCAGAACTAAGCTCGCAATTTGCCTTTAATTTCTGAGTTAATTGGATGTCAATTCATAATTCAGTTTCTTAATGACTAATAAATGGACTTGTTTGTGAATCTTTCATCTCAGGAATTTTTTTTTACTTCAGTAATATTTCCGCTGCCATTAATAAGATTTATTAAAAATTGCGGAATTTCATATTGTGCTTATATGATGACATACAATTAGTCGTTTTGTTATGTGTCAGTTTTCAAAGAGTTGATTTGGGTTGGGTAACTCGCTTTTACTGTCCGTTGTTTTATTTAAGAAGCAAAGAAAATGATATGCTTGGAAAATTAATTCATTAAAAACAGGAGTGATAGAGCTTCGCATTTATTCATTTTACGTTTCAATTACTTTTGACCTGTTTTTAAAGACAAAAAAGTTTCACTCGATATTGGTAATTGCAGTTGTAGAGTAGCGCTACTCAAAATGAATCGTTGATGCATTAACTTGTCAAAGGGTACCTTGTAAAAGAAACAAAAAAACACAACTAATTAAAAATGTTGAATTTACTACTGAATATACACTTACATAACATATACACCTAATTAGCTGAATTTTCACTTGACATCTGGTGGAGAACGGTTATTTTAACAATTTTATGAAATGAGCTTAAGATTCACCTTTTAGAGTTTTTATAATTTTTTAATGACATGCAAATTCGCGCTTCTACATCCGCTACGTATTCAAATCACATTCGCATAGAAACAAAACCACTGTTGGTTTTTTGACTACCATATTGTAGATTTCTTGGATTTCTCTAAATAAAGTAAAAAAAATTTCAAAGTGCATTAGATAGCCAATACTTAACTTAAAGTGTTTTGGTATTAACAATAAACTGCTTTTATTAAAATAAAATAAAAATCTGCTTTTTAACTTGTGTTAGTATTTCGAAATGCGTCTAATACAAAATTACTATTGTAAATTTAAACCTAATCATAATACAGATGTGAGATATTACTGGACAGATTTGAGTATTCCGAATACGATAATAAATATTGAAAAATATTTAGTCCATAAAAACACATTTTCATAATTTTGACCGAGGGAATCTTCATATAAAATTACATACAGTGACTCACAGTTAAAATCGTCCACCCTCTTTGTGAAAAATAAAATGCAATATTTGTGACCTGTTTTTAAATGAAAATCATTTTATTATGATTTTATAAATACATATATCACAATTCAACTTCTAATATGATATCAAACATTTCATTTCAAATTCAACATTGTAGGGCTGCCCTTTGCTTTTATTACCGCCTGAAGCCTGTTAGGCATTGACTCGACCAATTTCGTGGTGAACTCGGAAGTGATTTAGGCTCACTCTTCTTTTATTGCATTTTCCAGAGAACTTGTAGAAGAAATGTGATGGTTTCGGATTTTCCTGTCTAACATTACCCAGAGATTTTCAATCACATTTAAAACTGGAGACTGAGGGGGCACATCTAATAAATGTCGGCATTTGTGTATTAGCCATTGCCAAGCAACCTCCGAGATATGCTTTGGATCATTATCCTGATAGAATACAATTCTATCAGCAATACCTAATTTTTCAGCGCTTTATATAATATTCGCCTATAAAGTTGATAAGTATATATACTCATCCATTATTCCATTTATAAAATGAGCATCCCTGTTCCCGTAGCTCCCATACACCCCCAAGCCATCACTGAACCTCCACCGTATTTTACTGTTGGCTGAAAATTGTTCATGTCCAACTCAGTATTTTTCTTCCTTCTGTTGCTTAGGTATACTTAACCTAAATACTATATAAAAACCCCTATAGATATGTATATCTACTCGTTTACACGGAAATTTCGATAATAGATTTGAAATCACCGACCTCGAAAATCAAAAAGGATAAGTTTTCATCAGCAGTTGATAAGCTCACCCGATACGCAGTAGGTACCAGTGGTCTCCCACTTAAACGGTTACACTGTAAATATGTAATGCTATTGTTATGAGAAATATTTCATTCCAATTCAGTAATATTTTGGAAGTAAACGTTTAGTGGCCATGAGGTGGCCGAGAAGCTTGCATATTTGCCAAATTTCTGTGTGCAGCCATTAACCAAACACCTATAGGCCCTATTGCATATTTATTGATTATAGTCTATACACCGAAAATGTTGATCGGCCCACTCGGACCGAAACGTAACCGGCATGTCCGGTTGCCCGGTGGCGGAGAAAAATTTGGAAACACGTGAAATTAAGGAAATTTTGAGCTTCTTTTCACATTCGCAATTGACTGTACCTGCATGGGTAGATGATGGATAGATCAACAATGGTAGCATTTTTGGAAAGCACATCAAGATAGTAGTTGTTTGACGTAAGTTTTATGTCGCAGCGTTGAGTAGATCAAAAGATAAAAATAAAGTCATAACGTGCATCCCGAATTTATGTATTAACCTGTAACTCGAAAATCACACAAAATCGGGGGGTGATTCGGATACCCCTTAATACGAGGCACCAAAATATTACCTTTTGACGTCTTTTCTTGTATATTGCCCTTTATATATGTATGTAGGTGCCTGCCACAGTTTGTAAATTTTTAAATAAGCCTACAACGAAATCATACTCGTATATCGGTGAGATTGTCTTTATTTCTATTTTTATATATTCCAACTAATATTACTATTTATTCATTAACAAGTCCTAACTGCACCTAGCAAGCTAGTTATGTTAATTTCGGTATGCATGCAGTCCTTCATTCATATTCGTGTCCAATCAGTCCGAAATCTATTACTATTAATTCAAAAACCAGGAAACAGGAAACAGGAAACATTTTAGCCGCCCTTTGGAAAAAATTACCGTGCTCAACAAATAGCTCCATCCCACGTTATATCTGAATAACGAGCTATGTAGTACTTTCCCAATTAAATTGCATTTCCAAGAAAGGAACAATTTCACGTTGCGCAAAAGTAAACATTTCAAACATTTTCGAAAACTGAATAAAATCACGTGTAAAAGAGAACAACTTATTTACGAATTTTAATTAGGGATTCTTCGCGATCAGCAATGCCAGATATACATATACGTACTAGTAAACCAGTGCAGTGCAGAACAATTTGTTTTTTTTTTTTTTTATGAAATCCCGTGAATTGCGTGCGAAATCAAGTAGGAATCTCAGAGACGAATTTTGATTCATAATTCTTTTTTTTAAATAATAAATTCTAAAATATCTACCACCATGTACGTATTGAAAACTGTAAATCCCGGTCGGGAACCTCAGAGGGAAAATGCTGAGCGTAGACAATTCTATGTACACTACGGTGCTACTTCTCGTTAGTTTATGTTTGTTTGATGACGATGAGATGTATCTGGTCCAACTTCAGTTCTTTTAATTATAAAAAATTGTGATTGAACTTAATGTGTCTAAATATTCCAGTGGATTAGTTAATACATATAGCCCGTCCTATATAAATAAATATAGGCTAGACGGCGAGGAATTTTGGGTGTATTTTTCGGGCAAAGGCGAGATTATTGTTGGAATCGCTTCGTTTTAGGGTGTAGTTCAACCCCCTAAGTTTGCTTACAAATTGTTGGTGTGCTTGATTTTATAATTACCTATTAGTGACGAAAATAGTGTTTTTTTCTCTATTTCCTTTAATATCTCCGTTCCTATTGACTTTTAGTATAGCATATGCATTGAGAAAGTTGTTCCTTATGAAATTTCCTAAAATATGAGCCCTGACAGAGGTCGCTAAGTGCAATGGTTAACTTGCAAATAGCCCCGAAAGTTAAAAAAACACGTTTTTTTCACTATTTTTTTAGTAAAAAATGACGCACACAGATGGCTGAAAATTCTCAAAAATGATGTGTATGTGGACCCAAACATCCATGAATAATTTTAGCGTCATCGGTCAATTACTTCTCGAGTAATTAACGATTACTTTTTTTTTTTTTCCTTAATTGCAACTTGCGCCATTTTTTCCACAAACGGATTTCGATGGTCGGACCAAGCCAGAAAAATCACAAATCCATTCAACTTTAGTATCCCGTTGAAATTTATGGAAAAAATTAATTCTATATACTTCTAATATCGATGTTATACTGCAAAAGTACTAACTAATTTATAATGAGCTGCCGAATTTATTTCTTTATTCATTTTGTAAATTGAGAACTACAAACAGAACAGCAGCAGCTCATTTGACAGTTTACATTTATTTAAATTTCAGCCATGAATGTTCAATGCTCATCGATATTTCTAAAACATCGATGTCAAGAGGCGAACCATCATTGTTGAGCGATGGCGATGTCAAACATCGTGGCATCGATGTTACGAGGAAATAATCGGAGCGACTTATGACATTAAACTTGGCACCCATACGAGGTGCCCCTAAATTTGAAAGCTAATCAATGGAAAATTATTGAAAAAATTCGTGCTCGTTACGTTTTTGAGATATTTAATAAAGTAGTTAGTACTTTTACAGTATAACATAGATGTTAAAAGTTCGAAGATAATCGGACATCGATACTTAGCTACAGATGTTAACATTGATGCTGACATTTCGTAACATCGAGCATTCCTAATTTCAGTGAAAATTTAAGAAAAATCTTTGCGCAAAAGCAGACAAAATTTTCTTTATTTACTCGAGAAACTCGGACACGGACACGGACAGGCGATTCCGAAGTTTATCGAGAAACACGAAAAAGTCGGGTGCAAATGATTCCGAAGTAAGAAAGAAAAAATGTACACGGGAAAATCGGGTGCAATTAGCCACTGCCATAAAAAATAGTGAATATGAAAATAATTATAAACTGAGAATGAATGATGCATGAGAGGAGGAAAAAGTATGAGATGTCTAATTATTCATTCGAATAAAAGGTAAACTAATTCTCTTTGAAGGACTCGTGACGTAACGTTTGCGAATTTAAGTAACTAGCTATCAACATACGACATACGTACTTCCGTCCAACGGAAGAAGTTCAAATATACTTTCCTCCACAATATTCTTTCTCATCCGAATTCTTGAGTAAACATGTTTTTCCGCTCTCACGAAAGAGTATGCATTATCTACGACACGACCTCTTGCTCTCCTTTCTTATAATCTCTGCTCCGTTAGCAGCTTCTATTTGCCTTTGCATTAAGAAACTGAACGCAAACGTAGTGATGTGATGGGGATGCCATCGAATTCCTTTACGGCTAATCAAAGTGCCTCGTCCCAACAGGCAAACACGGTCCTGGCCAAATGTGCCAAAAGGCGAATTAATTTATATTCAGCTCGAGGAAGGCGTTCATTCCTCATTCATGCGCTCGTTTCATTATATAAAAGTCCCATCATGACAGGGGGAATTCAATCAGAGACGCCTTTATGCCTTAGTTATAACGGCAATTGGGCTTGAGATCAAAAGGGCTCCCACAGGATTAATGAGACAGAGCAATACATCTTTTAAACACTAATTAAGCCCGACAGCCTTCGGGATCGGTTAAGAAGTATGATAATTGATTTTCGGTTTCACTCCCGCAAATCAATAGTAACATTCTGACTCGGTTCCCACAGTAGCCGTCCGTGCGGTGTAGATAGAGAGCCCTTCTAAATTTAGACGCCCGAAGGCTAAATGGCTATTAGGGGACGTCTCTAATTAAATGCAAGACGAAATGACCATTGTCTTGATGATAATTGCAAATTTCGGTTATATCAGATTAGAACCCATCCGAGTGGAAGTCCTTGCTGTTTTGCGCTAATCTGGACAAGGCAGTGGTGGGTTTAATTATTTACAGATGCGCACCACCTCATCCACTCGAAGGAGTGAATTGGTTCCCCAGGAAGTGCGCAGGGAAAATTGATTACTCTCCGACGAGCCCCCCGTCTCAAACACCTGAAAATTGGTTTTCACCCGTGGTGGGGGTACGCCAAATTGATTTATTCTGAATAAGAGATTTCGCGGTCTGGCGGGTGTTTGTTCTTCGTCTAAAGGATTTTCACTTCCATAATTTAAGAGATCCTTCGTGTAATTAGAGTGGAAATTTTCAATAATTAAATCGTTTCGCGGACGTCATTCTGAGTGACTTTTATTAAGAATATTAACGACTTCGGGAAGTTTACGCGGACGGAGAGAAATTGTTTCAATTTGGGTAGATTGATAACTGGAGAAGGCTTTTAAGTGCTTTATTGATTCTAATCAAGGGCGAAAAGGTGCGGAAAAGGAGCGTAAAAAAAGGACTGTTATGCACAGTCAACTCGATTGTCTAATGGGGAGCTTTACACATTTCCATTTTTTTAGTGGCCGTAGCTGAAAAGGAAAAAAATAGAATAATTAAATCGCTCGTATGTTCGTCAGTTTGTCTTTCACAGTAAAACTCTCTAGAATGGATAAAACTATCAAAAGAGACGTTATTTGAAATTAAACACTAATATGGCAAATACAGCATTTACACTTCAATAACCACTATTTCAAAGTGAAAAACAACTTTATCCATTTGACAAAATCCACATGTACAACTGGTTTGATTTGGTTTTACATATCGTTGAAATGGTTTTATTTGATGTGTACATGCTATAGAATGTGGAATATCAAATCATTTGAAAAGGTGTTTTTTAAGGATCTCAAAATCACACTTCTTTTTTTTCAGATTTTTTTCCATACAGATTCTTTTCGAGTTAAAATTGTTGTTGGAGAACTAATACACGCCCTCTATTCCGTATGTAGTGAAGCTAAAGTTTTAATTAAAGCTAGTGGTGTAAGATTAGTACTAAACTAAGATATGCCTACTTTACAGGAAAATTACAGCGATTCTCAAATAGTGTTGATAGAAAAAAAAAATTTTTTTCTTGCGCCCGAGCATAGACTTATTTCGCGAAGTTGAGAGAAAAAATCGTTATTTTTCGTGTTTTAGTTCTCATAGATAATCAAAGACATGTTTCCGGGTTTGTATCAAGATCTCCGGGCGCAGGGTTATGATTGATTTTCTCCGAGTTTGATACCTATTGATGGCAAAAAGGATTTTCAAATCAGGTTTAGGTTCAGACGACGACGTCAGTGTCATATCGCATTTGGACCAATCACGAAGTGAGCAATAGAACAACTACTGGCAACTCTCATGTAAACTCTTCTTCATAGTATTCTCTCATTCTTTTCTCGATTGGTTAAGAATAGGAAACGTTAGTAGAATCTCTCACGCGGAATCGTTTGCGAACACGTTTTAACAAGACTAAACCAGTATTTGAATGCTTGAAACCACCTTTTATTTCTGAAATAATTTGGGCAAAAGACAAGATAATTAAAATAATATTGAATAAAATAGTACGACTGCGGACTTTTTTGTAAGCTAATTATTGAATGAAGATTCTTTGTACGACGAAATTCAAAAAGTCCAAAAAATTGCTCCCAAAGTCAAAGATCTCGGTGTTCCTCTAAATATAAAGTGGACCAAAATGTTTGCAGCGTCCGAAGACGTTTTTTGTTTAACATTTTTAATTTCAGAATATATTTTGTAACAAATATGTACATATGTGTACGCAAAAGCGGTCTGTTGATAGCCTTGAAGAGAATCGTTGGTTTCTTTTGCTGTCTCCCTCGTGTTGACGTGTAATGCATCCTCCTCCTCCAACCCACTTATCAGAGATAATCTTATTTTCTGGTAATATTCGCATATATCAGTTCTTTTTGTTGCTGGGTTTCAAGATTATATTTAAGGTCTGTGGTACAAGAAATGTTCGCCAGGGCGGTTTTTTCGTATCAACACTTCTTCTTAGAAAAATTTCAATTTTTTTTTGTGGGATTATTTTTTACTACGTTATTATTATACATTTATTTTGTAATTTTTGAGACTCGAAAAAGCGAAAGGACGTTTTCTCTAGTTTTTTTTATAAATCATTTTTTTAGTGTTCTGTACCAAAGGACAACAGAACAACAGAACAACAGAACTTATGGAGTAACTTCGGTTTCATCTGTCCGTCTGTCGCAGGAGATTTTCTCGGAAACTACGCCACGTAAAAATTTAAAATTTAGCTCAGAGATAGAGTGTGATGTGTGTCATGAGTGTGAGTGTGATGGCCACTTAACATAGCGCGCGAAGTATAGAAAGTTGAATTCTTGATTCTACGGGTTAATTTCACGGGGTAAATTGGGAAATACATAACCCAAATCTTTTCAAAGGCATCATGTAGGATATGAAATGAAAGCCTATTGAGGCACGAATTAAACAATATATATGTTGAATTTTTTGTACCGATTTTCTTTAACATTTTTCGGGAAAAAAACTCTCAGAATTTGTTGCCCCCCACCGTTATCACCAAAAAGATCGGTCCGAAAAATCTGGAAAAGATCATGAGCATTGAGAATTAGGTATACCTAGAATTGAATTATCAGGATAGAAAAATTCTAGCGCGATCAATTGTTATAAACAATTAATTGTCCATTTCGTTATAGTCCAAGAGGCCACCGCAAAAGTGGATTTATAGCAACAGATGCCGATAGTTCGAGAGTACTCACTACCCACTATTTTCGGAGTGAAATTTTTTTGGAGTGTATATTAACTCCAAATTGAAGAACATTGTTGGTATATTATATTATTCAACGTCTCGTTTCTTTTTTCAAAATATATAAAGTCATAATAAAAATAATTTGCGACCTCGTTGTACACTTGATGAGCTGTTTTGTTTCTCTATCTTTGGCTTGGCTCAAAAGCGCTTCTATCTCTTTCTACCTAAGTGACATCTCTGCTTTTATCTCTTTCCTTCTTTCTCCCTATCCTTGTCCTTCTATATGCATCCAGCACGAAATTTTGATGCCCCAAAGTAGCCGCTAAGTCGAAGCATTTTTCCACCTTCATACCTGCTGCGCTTTTACCTGTGTTTCGTCGTACTTCGCTCTCTTTTCTCACTGTCTCTCTTACTACTTATTTATAACAGATCGGAGCAGAAACAGCTGCAGTCTGTTTTCACCAGTCGAGAAAGATCGAGCTGAGTGTGAACCCTTGTGTGGCAAATACGATTTTTTTATCAATTTCAATGTACCGCCTTTATTTTAAAACAAAATATTTTGGCAAAACCACAAAATTAATTCTTCCCAAAAATTCGTCCTTTATTTCTCAGAATAAATGCCTTTTTCTAAGAACTCATTGAACTACTTTCTACTTTCCTTTTGCTTGTAATGATACATCAGTGGAAGACTCAGCTAATGTTTTAGACCTTTATATTAAAACACAAAAAAGTTATGAACTTTTTGTAAAAATGGTCACTTGTGAAATTTTATATTTACTTTTGCATTTTTTAGTATACCCCAATTTAATTTTTGGCTGTACAGCCTACCAAATTCTCGAAGTTTGGTAACTCATGCCTAAAGTCGCCACAGGTCATTATAAAATAATTTTACAGTTGCTGGTAATTAATGCGCGTTTTTCGTTATTTAAAATCTTGCGAATGACAGATTCTTTTTCGATTTAAGGATTTTTTAAGAATTTTTTTTTTCAATTTTCCTTATTTTCCAGTAGGTACAGATATGGCCCAATTTACCTCAGCCTCGCTTTCCTTATTCCCTCTGACAGGTCTTTAAACACGGACCGAACTTTCTGTTTCACTGCGCGTCGCGTCGGGGGAAGAATTGAAAATTAATGTTTTAAAAGGATGTGCCATCAAAAAATTACAGGCTCCAGGAAATCGCTCAAATTTCTCTGTCTCTGTCCGTGAAAATTTCTTTTTACTTATAGCGTGGGCAAGGGCGTGAAACTTCTGCATATTATGCGTTAAAATGTTGTACGGGTATTTCAATGATTTCCGGAAGAACATTAAAATTTCTGAAGCGTCCATTCCCACAGAGAAAACAAACAAATACCTACCTATGTAACATAGTTTGGTAGCTGGGCGTGGTAAGCTGGAGATGGGGCTCGGTAGCCGCAGAGATCCAAGCGTGTATAATTGGGGCAGGCAAGGAATTTGTCCTGGGCATTTTTGCTCTTTGAAGTAATTTCATTCAAAGAGTGGTTAGATTCCTTCCCCCAGTGCAACGATTTGTTAAAAAACCCACAGAACTTTTCCGGCAAAAGCGGCTGTTTCAAATTAGTACTTTGCGGAAAGAGGAAAACAAGAAGGGAAAAATCACAAAAAAATTTTTTAAAAAAACCCCATGGCTAAGTGAGAAGTTCAGTGAGTTTTTGAGTGGCCACAAAAAAAATTGTCCTGTCAAGCGAACCTTTTTAAAAATACTTTCGACAGCTCACGACAAACCCCACGAACTTGTGCATCCCCGAAGAGGGTTACATTTTTGCACGATAAAGACCGTGGAGGTGTTCAGCCCTCTGATGAAATTTTCTTCTACACGAGCGATGTTCTTAGCGTGCATAAGTACACGCAAAAAAGGGATAAATACCAGAAAACATGCTGAAAGAAGTTTCCCTGTAAATGGCGGGCGTTGAGAAGCTGGTTGCGCCGTGCCGTTCTGGGGAGTCTTGAAGTTGCCCCGCACAATGGATGTTTACTTTTGTTTACTGTTTTGTTTTTCATTGTCCTAAGACGTTGTCGGAAAAATGTGGAGATGATGCGTCTGCAGCGTACATACATGTTACACTGTCTGAGAGCAAAAAATATTTTGTTTGTACAACGCGCGGATTTTACATGTGCCCTACTCAGTGCCACTTCACAGCGTGCCGTGTGCTATTCTACGCACGGGGTACTCACATACCGCTGTTACTTGCCAACGTACCCATATCAAAAGAAGGTATTTATAAATTCCTAAAACTCTTGACATATTTGGCTCCATTTTGTTGGTGTATGGAAAAGAAATTTCATGTATCCTTTTAATTCTCAAGTACGCCCGGGGACTCTTGAAGGATAAACCGCTTTTAAACCGTCTTCAATTGCGGAGGAGTCCACATGAATGTGGGGCCTTTACAAGGTCTTATTACTCGATGAGTTTACTTGATACTCTCATAAACTGGGAAAGATACACAATACTTCCCCGCGGAGAAATCTTTTGTTTGGAAGGATTAAAGAAACCACCCTCCGTTGGCGCCAAGTCGCGGCAGGCTTCTAAATTGTAAAGGAGGGATTAGGTGTGTTTGTTCTTTAAATTGGGTTATGGTTGGAACAGTGATTATTTGCTGATATTTTCAGGAAGTGAAAAAGGTGCAAATAATTAATTTTATGAGGGTGTTCGCTCTCAAGTTTTATGGTGTTACAGCTTACAGAAGACAATATTGGGAAGCTGCTTAAATTACGAACATTAGACAGAATGAGTTATCGTTTGGATCCTTCAAGGTATCTTGTTATAGTCAGTTTTTGGGAGCAATTAACGCTTGAGATTTTTGATAATACCACCACATACTTTTCGCACATTACCTAACACAGGTATATATAAATCTAACTAACTTCATACAAAACACTTTTTTTTAAGGGGGTTGAAATAATTTATGCTCGCTGGGAACGCTTTCCGAATCGTGTGGGATTCCTGTGAAGGAGTTTATCGGCTAATTGTAAGACACCTCCGTTTTTCGCCGGACACTAACCTGGAACCATTTTTCATATTAGCCACATCGGTCTAGGTCCTTTTTTTACCCTACAGGCAGCCATGCGATCCGACAAGTTTCAATCGATTTTTTCTAATGATTATTAAACAACCGTTTGCTGTGTTATGTAATTTTGCCAAAAACAGTTTTGAAAACGAACTCAATTAATTTACAATTTTTCAATGAAAATTGTTGTGCACTACCTCTGGTAATACTGAGATACAGAATAGGACATAACATAATTGTCGCCCATCGAACAAACAAATATCTTTATGTTTCATATGGGTTACTCCTAAATAGTTTTCTCTTTATTATAAAAGTAAGCAGCAGACTGCTACCTGGTACACCCATTCCCACCGAACAAAAAATAACTGCCGCTAGAAACATGCACACGCATCATTTTCAACTGACACAAATTCGATATTTCCCTTTTTAGGGCTGATTCAATTCAGCCCTTTTCGATCAAAGGACATAAAGCTATAAAGCGCTCGCAGCCAGAATAAATGGCTTGTATCAAAATATTTTCCTTAGGGTTCTGTCAGCAGAACCCTATATATGTAGTCGTGCAATGAATAGAATCAGACATTCATATTCAGACGCTTCTTACATCGGAAGGAAGTTGACCATAATTTTCTGATGCCTTCGGCTTGCGGTGGGGTACCAGCCAACAAACGTACAGAAATTCAAGCGCGCAATTTTGTTCTTACGGACTCATGCGTTGTGATATACCGAGCATGCGTCGATGTGCCTTTATCTGTCCGCGTGAGTGCTCGGCAGATCAAATTCTATGAAGAGCCGGAAAATTTCGAGAGCCTTGAATTGAACTCGAAAAGGGGGGTATTGTAATTCTTGGATTCATATCTGTTTTGTTGATGACAAGAGAATGATACAAATTAATTCATAAACACTTAAAGACAAGGCTCAAAATGTGCAAGTGCCCATCACATGTTTTCTTTTTGCTTTTCGTACTTTTACTCATTTATTCATAGAATTCGATCTGCCCGCAGCCTAAAAACATATGGACGCATGTTTGGTACATTGTAATGCATGAACCCATCTGAATAAATAAATAAAATGTGAGGTAAGGTAAGTCGAGCATTCAGAGGTGTAATTGTGTTCGAGACGTGCGGACCAGTTCCCACCAGAATCGGAATCCTACATCGTGCGCTCGTGGCTTTTCGACATCACTTCAGATGCGTGCCCGGTTTTACATCGAGCGCCTGAACTTCTATGCGTTGTTGGTTGGTGCACATTTATGTCCACAGTAAGCAATCGCGGTTTCTAAGAATCACTTGCCCGCCCTGACACCCTTGCTCTTCTTCTATCAACCCGGACAGGTTTTTCGATTGTATGTAAATTAGGCTCATTCAAGTTTTTTATGGTTATATGTGCTTTGGCAATGGTAATATGGAATCGAACAGGCGCGGTTAAGAGAACTGCAGAATCACTGGGTTTTCTTCCGAAGGAGATGAAATATTCGTTTTTTGCTAAGTATAGTTTTGCTTTAAAAAAAATATATATCTGTTCGCTATTTCCGAGAAGATATTTATATATTTATTTATTTTATCAATACAATGGTACAATATACCATCTGACAGTCAATAAAGATAAGTAGAAAGGATACAATTTAAATAAATATACAACACATATTTGAATTTAGTTATTACGTTGAATTACTATTGATTCATTTAATACTAGATTGGATTAATACTTACTTATCGAATAAACATTTCTTTAAGGCTAAGAGAGTGGCGTCCAAAATTAAATTTTGCATCAATATAATCAAGCGAAGATCCACAAAGTTATCCCGGCGAGACAGAGGCTTGTCGTGAATTTTATACGAAAACTCTAAAATAGGGCTTTGCCGACTAACTGATAAAAAGTTACACTTACTCACATTTAAAATCATATGATGTTTAAAACACCATTCTGCACAAATAATAAGGTCTTCTTGTAGAGTATAAGCGTTTAAGGCTCGATTGCCCCAAAGATTTTTAAGTCATTAGCACATGCTACAAAATGTGCATCAAACAAGTCGTTAATGAAAATCGTTAACAGCAAGGGTCTAAGATGACTACCATGTGGAACGCCAGACAGAACAGGCATAGCATCAGAAACTTGACTTTGAGAGATTGACTCGTAAGATATGACTTCATCTAAAGAATAAAGCCAAGTTGTAGTAGTTTAAATATAATATTAGCACTTTATGGGAAAGTTTGTCAAAGGTAGGGGAAAACTTAACTTTGAAAGATCGAGATGTGTATGATATCGGAATTTAAATGAAAAGAGATTTATAAGCAACCGATACTGTAAATATCCAGTCTGCGTAGAAATGAATGCAAGGATTTAATTATATGATGTTAATTGTTTGGTGGTCTCTATATAATTATATATGGTATACCATGTGAATTTAATGGATTTTAATAAATTTTAGTTTTATTTGTTTAAAAGTATTCAAAAATTTTTAAATTTTAATTTTTTGAATTGAGAAGTTAAAAACAGAAGATGCATTGATCACTCAGATTCACGGAGACTGGTTATTGATCATCTCAAAAGCACTGCATCTAAAAAGTCAATATTGATAAAGTAATATTTAAGACTGCCGCCACAAGGGGCAAACCAATACAACAAATATTTTTTCAAATAAAATTTATAATTCAAAACTCTGGTGGGGCTAATGTATCACTGTGTGCAAATGCATTTATAACAATAGCGTTCCCTTTCGAGCTTCCTGCGACCCATCTCAAGTTAACTTAGGAAAAAATAAAATAGATTCATTTCTAATTCAAATAAAAACACATATTATATCGTTTGGCACCAAGATGATTTCAATTTGTTTTAAACATAAATGTGTTTGATACTTTCCTTCCTTGAGAATCTTAAAATCAAAATTAAACATTGATTAACAAATCATTCATATTTGCTTCCTATTGAATAAGCGAACGAAAACTCCTTTCTTTTCTTATGTGTGGTTATTGTGTGGTTCCCGATCGGGAATCGGGGGATCGGGTCGCTTATGGACTTCTAGTCGGGACACTCTGCCGATATTCCATTAGACGCTTCATATCCGCTTCACTTATGATCTGACTTTTTAGAAAGGAAAACAAACTGAATCGTGTGATATTCGAACTCGGGTCCTCTGGAACATAAAGCCACTGTTCTAGCCATTGATCTACAGATAGCCGGGGTTAATTTCAAAGTCTGACATTGCTTGTGAAGACCTTTAAAGAGAATCGTCTTTGATGCAAACTTATACATGTGTTTGAATATAAATCTATTTAATCAAAAATTCTGCAAACAGGTTTATATTTGAAGCTTTCATTGTAAATTTGCTCAGTGTAGGTTGTGAAGAAAAGGTAATCTGCCATTTTGGGGCGTCCTTCATATTGGGTTTAGCGTGAGGTCACTCACACAGTTTATCGTATTTTACTCATCAAACTTTTTCATTTGATGCGCATCCAAAGGAGGTTTGTAAATGGAATAAAAGAGTTGCCATTTAAGTCACTAAAAGTTATTCTTCAACTTCCGTCCAGACATAACATTTTTTTCCTGCTCGCTTTGCACTTTAAGAACATTTTGTCCTGCCGATTTTTCCACTCGACTTTTTACGGTTCGCCCCTGCCCTATGAAGCTATCTGTGATATATTATCTGATTTTGATTTCAATAACTCACGTAACTTCTTCCACAAATCGATGTATTAAGTGAATCGTACATTAACACCCGCAACAGAGACGTAAAAAATCGTCCACATACCTTCCGAGAAAGTGATACATCACCTGCTTTATTACCAATACCATAAATAAGAATTCGAAATAATCTGTTGCACGGCAGGAGACGCTATTGTTGCGGCTGTGCTCCCCCACATGAGGTTTGCTGGGTACGATGACTTTCTGCATAATCGCATAATATTTTCTTGCCATTGCCCAAACAAAACTCCGAATGATGGATTGCCGAAAAGGCATCCTCTTTCAATACATGTCACGGACACTTATCTGCATGACGCTAACCTTTTCGATAACGGGTAAGGATATTCGCTGAACACTGTCTTTCAAATATTTCCTCCGAAGGGGAGTGGTATTGACAGGGGCTTTTTCGAGGGATAAGTACATGTGCGCATATACCTTGTTAGAAGTCAGATCATTAATAACAGCGGTGTGATGCTATGGAAATATTTCGGAAGTGTGAACTTGCAAGGTGTATTTCTTTCTTTACTCATAAACCCCGACACGTTTTAATGAATTCGTCAGAGGATCGATGAGTCAATTAGGACCTCATTAAGATGTTTCAAATTTAATTATTGTACCTTCTAAAGCTGCTTCCAAATAGGAATTAAACATAAAAGCAGTAAAACATTTTCTTGAAATTTATTTCGAACAAGAAGTCTGGAAATACGTCGTCACAGCATTAAAATAAAATTGTGTTCGTTAGACGCTGTCACGGAAAACTCTTGCGTCCAGAATTACGAAAATTTATCAACATGCGTGACACTTGCCCCAACCTGCAGTTTTTTTTTAAAGACTGTGTGTTTGCTGGATTTTACAATTATTTAAGTTCTATAACAATATTACGAAATGTGACTTATTTGACGGTTATCCTTAGGGACGATGATTTTAATGCACAGTGCATATCTTTCTAGTGAGCTTTAATTAATTAACAGTTATATTTATCCAATGGTGTAGTTAAGGTTTTAGGAAAAAAACTACAAATACAATATGTCTGCAAACTTAGTCGTGTACTCACTCGTGTGATTTTGTAGCGGTCGATTGCTAGTGAATAGTAATTAGAAAATATTTTAAAAATTAATCGCTCCATTATATCAATTAGGTGTTTTCAATTTCACAAATTGTAACCTTTTTGGCTATTATAATGAAAAATTAGTGAATACTTCCCACAAAGAGCTCTTAAATGAATTTTGCAATGACCTGATTGCAATAGTATAAAACTATTTAACCCGGAGCTTGCACTTCAGTGCGGTTGATGACATGCAGTGCAATTTTCGCAATATTAATTAAATTATTTTTGCTACAAAATAATTAACGACAAGCCGCACACTCATCTATATAATGATAATATAATCTACTTATCTGTTGTGCTGCATAAATTGTCCGTAAGGGCTGTTTACAGTAAATAAATATTGCAGAGTATAAAGGGGCATACCTAGCATCCTTTTAGAAATTTAATTAGTAAATAGCTTTCCGAATCAATCTTTGTGGATGTCATACGCATGAGGTAGGATTAAACATTTTAGCTTACAAGTTTATAAAAATATTCATTTGTAATGCAAAGCGTTTTGCTTTTATTTAATACCATCAGGCCGATGTGCCTTGTCCATGGGCGTAGCAGGATGGAAAGCTTGCCCCCCTTTCACCCCTGGCACAGGCAAGAATAAGTGAATTGAAATGAAATCCATGTGAATTGAACAGAAAATTGTGAGAAAATTATACATTTATAATGTAAAGGAAAGTAAACGACAAAAGCATCTTTGGAATCCTTCAGCGCAAACTCCTTGCGGATTCGGGAAAAGTTCCTTGATTTTACCTTGACGTTACGTGTAGAACACTAAGGCCCGTTTAAAACTGTCGATCACATTGTGCCATAACAGTGTGACAGGTTGCACCATCTTGTTGGAATAATATGTCATCCACGTCGGTTTCATCCAATTATGGCCATAACAAGTTTTTTAACATGTGATCATAACGAACACCATTCGTTGTATACTGTTTTGTGAAATGTGTAATTGTTAAGAACAATGACAAATGGAGTTGAATTGACGTTGTTTAACACTTTCAATAATATTTTCAGCGAGCGTCCTGTACAAGTATGGCTACCTCTTTTAGCATTCTGAATTACACCACCAATCTCAAAATTTAGCCGGCCGCGATGGTGCATGATGGACAATGATGGCCGAATATTGTGCGGTATTCTTACTCGTCTCTGCAAAATTCGCACCAAAATTTGTATGCGTTGCTCGATTCTGTAATGCTCCATAAATTAACCGAGAGCTTACTGGTGACAAATAAATGACGAATGGATTTTGAAGGGAAATATTAAAAATATTTGTGGTTTGTCATCAAATTTTAGAATAATTAAATTGTATGACTTAATCTATAATAATATAATGGGATGTCTAATAAGTACATTTTTCACTATTTGACTAAATTGCTTTGCCCCTCCCTGAACAAAATCCTGGCTACGCCCATGGCCTTGTCCGGGCATCTCTAGTACTCGTAAGTAGTCGATATCATGACCACAAAATTACTCTATCTGCCATTGAAAGCCCCTTCGAAATTGGTTAAGCCGTCCTCGAGATTATTCTGGACAAACAGACAGACAAATATTTTAAAAGCATTTTGGTCAGGTTTTTGTAAAGAAGGAAATTGTTCGAAATCAAAGACATACACTTCAATTTTATTTATATGTATAGATGTATAGGTTTTATGTATGCATGTACTGTATTTATATGTATGCTGATAAAGTAAGCGAAATTCGATAGCTCCTACCTTTTGAAATCACTAAATTAAGTTCGAGTACGTATGGGGTCAATAATTGCCAAAAAAGAATCCTCTAAAACGCACATAGATTTCAAAATATTACCAATTTTTCGATACCTCCGTTTATCGGCAAAAATGCATGAAAAAAAAAATATCCCTACCCAACCCCTGCAATCTATTATACCCGAAGTTTTTTGCCCGAAAGGCTTGGTTCTTTTTTAATAGATGTCACGGTGGATAATGAATACATGAAAAAAAAATAAGTGTATATGGTCACAATCATATTATTTGAGAAATTAATAAACCTAACAATGAGTGAACCTCATGTACAGACCGGAATTATTTTATCCTAACAGACACATACATCTTTACAAATCGTGTGTGTGTGTGTGTGTGTATGTGTGTGTGTGTATCTGACTGTGTATGTCACATTTATTTTGCTCAAAATTCCATTTTTCCCTTTCCCGTTGAGCACAAAAAGAATTGAAATCAATCTGACAGACAAAAACCTACAAAATATTTGACAACAAAGGCAACAACAAAATCAAAGCCTTCTTTGATAAATAGCTTTAAATTTTGCAGATTTTTCTTCAGTCCTGCTTAGCTTCTGGCTAGTAAAGTGTGATGATATGTAGCCTAAGGCCTTCCGCGAAGGAGGACGTTTTCACCCTAGACGATGACGACACGGTAACGATATGACCGCGACACGTCATGCCGTTATCGTTGAGCCTTTCACATTAGACGATAACTGTAACTGAACGATAAAGACACGACAGTATTATTTCGTAGTGTGGGTTTACCTTGACGGCCTTACTTTTCAATAAAAATAATGTTTTTCCGAAACTAATAATTTGTATTTGCTATATCTGCTATACTTGCCTCATAGACAATTTAAATTAACTCTGCTAGCAACACCGAACAAAATAGCCAACAGTTTTATCGTTATCGTCGACGATAGACGATAGGCAAGTTTGGCCCAGACGATATCTTTGTCCTGGACGACATATCGTCCAGTGTGAAAGCGTATCCACACATTCCCATATATTTTCTTCCACTAATGTTCCGTGTCGTTATCGTTATCGTGTCGTTATCGTCTAGTGTGAAAACGTAAATTGATTCAAAATGCAGGTGAAAATCGCAGCGAAATCTGTTCCCCGGTTTTAAAGGTTATCAGACTTACACAAACATGCAGAGATGAAGTTGCACACCAAAATCATATTTTACAGGAGCGAGATTACTAGTTATCATTATTTTGACATAACATACATATTGATATTTAATCAGCGGTGCAATAACACAATGCATAACAACGGACTGACTGGTGGCTGGTTCAACAAGCGCTGGTAACAAGCTATAAGTAGCCTCAACTCCAACTGGTTCAAATACTACAAATGATTGAGATGTCAGCAGTTTCCACGAAACACCTTTGGGATAATAGCGCTGCACCCAAACATTTACACTGTCCCATGTCAAATGAAGAACCCTTGTCTATTTAACGAAATGAGTACAGTTGAAACACTGGATGTGCACGCAATAGTCAGCAAACAAATTTCTTGCAATTAGCGTACTATTTCCCGCTATAAATAGTCCGAAGGTAAATAGAAATTAATGCAGGAATATCTCCATTTTCAATTACGTCCACGGAAGGTATACTAGCATCGCTCCGAAATTAAATACGCAGACGGGCAGATACATCACGGCGTTAATTAACTTAAATAAACAATGGGACGTACTTTTGCCAACCTTTTGAGTGATTTGTATAACGAGCCAGGGACGCGCTGGCCTCTGATGATATCCCCTTGCACAATCACATAATTTTTCCTCTTAATTATCATCCGGTCCATCCTCAAGCGAGCGATTCTTTTGAGTTTCCGTAGAACTTTCATTTGCTATGCTTGTATGCTCTACGCTCCCAAAGTGAAATTGATTGCTTGTACTGCGAACTAAGATTAGATGAAGATTAGTTGCGTGGATAGCAAGCAATACTTGTACTTGTAATATCCTCACGGAAAAATGCGCATCCATGCAGCTTTGTCGTTGCCGTGCAGAAAAATTCCCTCTTAAAATATTTTCAGTACAATTAACAGAATTGGGTGGCAATTAAATTCATGATATAATTAAAATTGCACCCTCTGATTGCGACGGGCGTGCCCTTTTGAGGTTAAATCAATTAATACACCTAGCGAAGCTTTAAATGTCGAATAAATCATGGAAGCAGTAATCGAACAGGAAATATGGACAGTCCATGAAACTCAATTCGCGTTAAACGAACTCCATGTTACCAGCCAATTGGCGAATCATTAATTCTTTTGTTGGCCTTATTGGTTTAACATTTCACTTTTAGTGTGTTGATATTGACCCGAAGCGGGGAGTTTGCAAACTGTAATTGTCGCTCGGAAATTAACTCAATTTTATCACAGGGCGTCGTTAAGCCAGGTTTATAGCTCAGCATGCGAACATGTGAACCTCGCAAATAAAAAAAAACATTTCACGGGCGTGAAAAACATATTCTACAAAACTTTCATTTCGCTTTAAGCTTCGTATGTATACTAAAAAGTGAAATGCGAAATGTTTGTGGATCACATCCCGTACGATTATTTGTTTTACGAATGCATGCAGTCGTGAAATAAACAAAGAAAGTATAAAGTTGCCATGGGGACCCGGAAATGGTTTGCTGCTTTATGTCGCTTGCTATTAAAAAAATTAGTTGCAATACATTTTTCAAGTGGTGTGTATGCAAATACAATACAACCAAAGCTTTTATACGATTTCAAAAGAGAAAGATATCTCAACTCGCATAGTACAACAAACCTGCAGCAGTACTTAAACATGTATTTCATAAATAATTATTGAGTGCTGTGCAAAAATTATTTCTCACACTGGTTTGATATATATGTATCTACCTGTGATTTAAGCCCCAAAAGAAGAAGTCTAAAGGCGTTAAATCGCACGATCTCGGTGGCCAATTCACGTCGCCCTCATATCGCTTGTGCAGAATGTCCACCGTGGCATGCGCTGTGTGGCACGTAGCGCCGTTCTGTTGGAAGTCGCAAAAAGACCACGAAATTGTTTCAAATTTATTGTAGAAATGTTTAACCAACAAGTTAACATTTTTTAAAGTAGGAAGTAGCGGGAATTTTGTGTAGGGTTCTTTAAACATTTTTTCAATGTAAGTTATAAAAATGCAGCTATATTCAGAAATTAATAACTATTTATAGATTTGCAATTAGAAAATATTGTTTATTGAACCCAAATCTGCTTACCTTAAGGAGGAGATTCCATATATGTAGCTTCACGTAAATAACTCTTCACACAACAAAGTTACGAGGCATGTACAGAAAGTAAGTATACATACTAGATTTTTGTAGGTTTCAAAAGAAGTTATTTAAAAAAATTTGTTCACATGGTTACATCAGTACATATGTGAACTACTTTTCCACGTAGTCACCACCCCTCTGGATGTATCAATTTGTTTATGCCTTGGTCAGAGAACTCTGCCGTCAACTCCTTTGCCCAATGGTTCACCTCTCCCTTCACTTTCTCGTCAGTTGAATTGTTTTTCCTACCAATATGCATCTTCAGGGAGGTGAAGAGATGATAATCTGAAGGCGCTGGATTAGGGGAATACGAGGGGTGGTTCAAAACATCCCATCGCGAATAACTCCAAAAGTTGCTCTTTCTTTGGAGGTTGTCACGCGATTGTGATTAGTGCTGCTCTGTCAGCTGCTTTGGGACCCACCTTGCACACAGTTTACGAAATCCGAGTCTTTCTGTGATTGTTTCGTGCAGCAGAGATATGGAGATTTGTGGAAACATCATCGAAAGTTCATCCAAAGTCAATCTGCGATCGCCACGATTTTTTTCAACAAGTGAATCAGTCAAAATCGACGGTCTTCCACTCCTTTGCTCGTTGTGCACTTCAGTACGACTGTTTTTAAATTCACGACACCATTTAAACATACAAGTACGATTCATTACTCCTTCGCCATAAAACGATTTGAGTAGTGTACCTAATACAAAAATTTAAGAAGTAGGCACTTAATCTGAGTTGCAATTGTTCTTTTCATGTAAGCTGTAGCTTTCTCGAAACAATTTAATTAAATTTAATTATGGTACACATTTCAAGGACTTCTTTCGCAAGTCTGGTCCCCTTTGTTTCCTAGAGGTTTTTTTGAATCAAACATTTTAAAAAATTAAGCCCAAAATTATTTTTCCTGAGGTGTTAGGTACTTGTAAATTTCAAAAAATCGATTTTTTTTTTCGGCAAGTTTAAACTAGAACTGAAAATATTCGAACAGTTGAATATTGAAAGTATTATTTTTATGTTATTAAAAAAAACATAAAATAATGTCTTGAAAATAAAAATCAGAAAATGACTCAGGAATACGGACCGTGACACGTGGTTCGAGAGGTTCGAGAACCACCTGTTAGTAACCCCTCAGTGGTGAATAGAACATTAGAAAACCGTTAAATGGTTGAACATTTGAAAAATGAATTTTAAGATATAATTATTATTATATTTATTCAGGGGTTTAATACTACAAGATTTACAATCTGTTATCAGCATTATTTAACAACAGTGTAAGTAAATGTGTATAATGAATAGTCATGTAGCGAAAGAAATAAAGAAAAGGATATGTCTAAATATTTAAAGTTCTGTTGCTTTAGTGCATTCGAATCTCAAAACCACCTCAAAAATTTAACAAGATGTCGTTTAACAGCGCTGAATGTATTCTACCCGCCATCGGAATGTCACCAGGCAAAGAGTTCGTCTAGGATGATGCCTCTAGAATGAATGTCCTGAACCTTGGAATATGGAATTTGTAGCCTCTAGGGGAAGGTCGAATCATATTCCTCAGGTAGAAAGGCTGACCGGAGCTCAATAGATTGTATAGAAAGTACATAGCATGGCGCTTCAAATATACCTCCAATGAGCATCCAAATAGTGTAGGGATCAAATGATCGTGATCAAATCTTCGTAACTCATAAACCGAATGCAGTCTTTGAATGCAACATTTAATTGCCGGGTACAACATGGGTCCAACTTAGGAAAAACGAGGCTTCCATTAGTGAAATACTGTAACACCAAAGTTTTGATTAAATGCTGTCAAATGTCAGGCGAGAGTGGCATATATATTTGATATGATATGATTGATATGATCGCAGCATTTCATGATCATGCTTAGAATCATTCCTAGATTTCTCACCTTCCTGTCATAGGCTATCACTATGTAGTTCAGCATTATCAAAGGTAAAGTTGAATGATCAGTAGGCCCAATAGAGAACACAATATATTGTGACTCCTCCGGATTCAATTTGAGATCACTTTCCGCTATGTTGTTATATGAAACAAATCATGATTTATTTTGGAAGCGCACTCCTCAATAAGATGTACGGGAGAATTAAGGTAGATTTGGACGTCGTCAGCACAAATATGGTAGTTAACATATCGCAAAACTTCAGAAATATCATTTATGTGTGAACTAAAGAGCAGTGGTGCAAGTATGGACCCTTGAGGGACGCCACGGTTTAATGGAAACCAGCCAGAACAATTCCCATCTCCAGCAATAACTCTTTGTAATCGCAGAGAGAGAACGTCTTTCACTTGGAGAATCGAGTCGCTAGAGGAGCCAAGACAAGTGTGCAGCTTGTTTAGCAACTTCGTACGACAGATGCTATCACACGCCTTTGAAAATTCGAGAAGTGTGAGAATGGTAATTTCTCTCTTATCACAAGTATACTTTGGCCGAAATCCAGATTATCGTTCACACATAAGGTTGTTTCTCATGGAAATGAGAACATGTTCTTGGATTTGCCAATATAACAGATTTTTAAACACCTTACAAAGGAAACTGAGCAAACTAATTGGCCTGTAATCTCAGGGTGGTGCAGCTGAAGACTTTTTTAGAAAAGCAATGACATGGGTAAGTTTCCAGGTCATGGCAAATGTACATGTAGTTATGCACCAGTTGAAAAAGTGCAGGTACAATAAGCGAAGGTGCGATAAGTTTTATAAACTTCGACGACATCTCATCTGAACCGACTGTGTTAGATTTTATTGTAAAAATGGCGTTAAGTATCTCAGTAGTGTCTACTCCCCGAAAGCCAAAATGAGAGGTATGGTCATATAATATAACCAACGACATCGATGCGGGACTTACGACGGGCAATTGTGGATCACCTGGAATTGAGCTCGTCGGGACAGATAGTGTTTTCAGCAGTCACCTCACCAAAGATCCCAGCATGACGTAAATTACGCCAAAGCATTTTCGAGGGTATATCCATATTTAATTTCTCCTTATAGTAATTTCGTTTGGCGGCGCGGACTTTTGTTCAATGATGCATGTTCCGATTTCGGGAATAGTCCATAATACGATCACGTTACACTATATATGAAATGTGATATGACACGTGACATAAATTTTTTTTTCATTAGACCATGTTGTAGAGCAGGTTTGAGAACCCCAGGAAGCCCAGAAATGAACAACTGAAAAATTTATTTTGAGAGGCATGTTCGGATTTTCGGAAATACCCCACAACATGGTAACGTTACACGCTCATAATTCCAGGGGACTCATAGTTTGAGTTAGGCGATGAGTTGAATTCGATTTGAGTTTTTTGCAACCCAGGATTTTAGTTACATCACATACAGTTTAGTGAAACCAATTCTCAGATATAGATTCAAAAAAGGCCATGTGTAGCCTTTAAGCATTGTTTAATTGAATTAGTTAGTAAACAACTAATAAGCAAGTTTATTTTTACAATGCATGGAATTAATTTGGTTTTAGAATATGATGCAAGAAGCATTATGAAGATTATAGGTTGACTTTGAAAACTTTGTTTTAGACTAAATGACACGAAAATTATCATGAATAAAATATCTAGTGAATAATAAATTGCACTCTTGCGATTTTGCAGTGATGTGTACCTACGGAAACTTTTTTAAAGCGACATTCACATAGAAATTGACCATTTAGTGTTATCATTATCAAAACCTATGGATAATTCTTCTGAATTAACCAAAAAAGTACGTATTATAGATTCAAAATTTGCAAGAGTGAATAACCAAAAACATAAAAATTGTGTCTTAACTCTTTATTAACAAGTATTATAAAAATTGGTCGGCCCCCAAAAACAGTAACGACAAAAGTCGTAATAAGAAGTCGAGAAAATTTAAAAACAATTTTGTCATAATCGGTTCGGTGTGATGAGAGCACCCGTTCATATTTTTCCCTGCGTTATTTCCAGACCCAAACCGGTTATTATTAAATTGTTTGCCAATTTTCTCGGCTTCTATTGTAGCTTTAATAGGCACTTCGAACACTACAACTTTCAATATCACGACTAGTAGTTTGCTTATACATAATGATTTTTTTCATCACTGCAACGGTCGACCGCGGGAGTGTATAAGTTCATATTAATATTTTCTGTGTGTGAAATCGCAATACCTCAGGAATGGTGTTTGTAGGGAAAAAAATAATGAACCATTTTTGTAGACAATCTCATGATCTACAACTTTTGTATGAACAATTTTTACGATAACACATCCTGTCCTGTTTAAGAGAAATATGTGAAAAACCGAAATTGTTGACCTTTGACCATGATTAAAATTGTTGTGGAATTCGAATCGGTGGGGACTTTTGACATTTTATTTGTTATGAGTTATGATGTATTTAAAGTCTGTATCAATTTTGAGCTCTATGAAAATAATTGCAAACTTACGCCTATGTTTTGTCTATTTCGAGTGGACTACAAATACTTGTGCCTTTTTTTGCAGCGCCATCCATCCGTGCTCAAACGGTTGAGTGTCGACTACGATGAAGATTTGTGTGTCGTGTCCTTGACGTGTTGAAGTTAAGCATAAAATGTTCGTTCCATAGGATGACATCCCCCACTCCAAAGCAAATCTAACCTCAAAGCAGTGTAAAAGCAAAGAACTTTAATATTAGATTTACGAAATCGAACGTGGTGTAGTACAATCCACCTGTCTTATGAATCTTCTTCAGTTTCATTAAATATCTGTCGCACCCGTTGTCGTACTGTCGAAATTTACTGCTAAGGACAACCCATTCGTGCCAAGATTAGCTCAACGAATTCAGGTTGGAGCACATAAATCACCCCCAAGAAAGGTGTGTGGTGTACCAAGCTGTAAGTCTTCTAGATATTGAAATAAAGCAGTGAAACGTAAACTCCTTCTAGTAATAAACCGCGCCATATCCTTTGATTTATTCTTGTTATCCGATAAAATCGAATAAAGGTATATGCTGAAGCGCCGAGGCTGCCCAGTTTACAGTCGTTCAAATTTTAAATTATTTTCCTTTCGAGCGGCGGCCACATAAATTCAGATTATACTTCCAGACGTTTCAGTGCGCCGACATCTTTACGGCTGGGAGAAGGGAGTGCTAGTATTCCTTAGAAGCGCCACAAATTACTTTGGAGCAGCGTTAAAATTCCGTTGGTTCGAGTACTAATTTTTTGCACGTGCTATTCGTATTTTGCTTCTGCTTCGAAAAGTAAATTGGGCGAACCAGCCTGGTGGAGGTGGAACGACCACAACTGGCTAGCCCACTTACTGCAAAGATTATAATTTGCATATGCTGTGAAAATTGTCCTTTACCAGCTCATTTCCTCTCCGATCGGACTGTGAAAATCTGCGGTAGTGCTCCCACCAGATATAGAATTGTTTGGTTGCCAGGCACGTTGTTGTAGCGCATGAATTGGGCCACAACTGCTTAGAGCAATTTGCCGAAACATAGATTGCTTCCAACCGTATAAATTACTTGTTCTGAAAAGAGTCGAAATTTATTTCTGGGCAGGATGTATGCCTGGGCATAATCAAAAATTTAATGAGCATGGCTTGTTTCGGGAGAAATTTGAATCTTTGTAATTTGAGTCCTTGAGGTACTTACTTATGCCCTTGGGAAAATTTATCTAATAAAAGCGACGGGCGCCTTTCAAGAATACGTTTTGCGAGCGATGAATATAAATGAATTTTCTCCCTGGGAAAGGGAAAAATAATACGTCAACGACACAGTGATGAGTGTCGATGTGGTCTCGGTTCCACCTGAAAATAGCCTAAAAGGTTTATTCTATTAAACCTTTAACAATATAGCAAGATAGCCCAAATCCATTAGCTAATAGCACACAAAACTATCACCACCAGTGAACTTACGCTTTCAAATCCCGCTTAACACACCCACCCAGCCACCACGACGAGGAAGGGTTGCCCAGATTTAAAACTTACGAACGTCTAGCCTTGAGATAAAGCAGAACTTTTCAACTTACCACATGGATTAACTAAGGATCGGGGACCAACGGAAATTTCCTCTGATGTAAACCAAAGGACTTTTAGATTAAAACTGCTCCGGGTAAGGGAACTCATAAGCTAATTGTGGTGAAGAGAAACCCAAATAATGGTTCTATTGTATCCTGAATTGTATGTTATTTCCTGCCTTTAATTTGTATACAGGTATGGATGGAGGTGAGAGGTGAATCTCAAATGCTAACTGGGCTAACAGGAATTGCTTCCTGATAAATTCCGGAGTTCTGGTATTCCTGCCCAAACTACAGGAAACTTTATACTGTGCAAAATAAATGCTGAGAAATTGAAATTTTAGTGTTGATGGAATCCATGCTGTCAAAGCGCTTTTTTGTTCCAACAACTTTCAATATTAAGATCGAGCCAAAAACAAAATAAAATTGGAACATTCTGTACAAGAACTTTTTGGTGCTCTATGGGTGTAAGTGACGCAATTGTGGTATGGTTAAGACATTTTTGTGCAGAAGGATGTCCCATCCATGCGATTTCAAGGTGTCTTTCACTAGTTTTGCTGTGTGAGACGGCGCGTTGTCGTGTAATAAAATCACTTTGCCATGTCTTCTGGCCCATTCAGGTCGTCTTTCGATTAATGCGTTTAAATTAAACATTTATTGGCGATAGCGTTGTGTATTAATGGTTCCGCCAGGCTTCAAGAGTTCATAATACACAATACTGCTCTGGTCCCACCAGACACAGATCATGGTCTTCTTGCCGAAGCGATTTGACCTTGGTGTTGAAGGACCGGCTCCGTCAGGTGAAAGCCACGATTTTTTCCGCTTCGGGTTTTCAAAATAAATCCATTTTTCGCCACCCATCACAATTCGATGCAAAAATGATTTCTTTCATGGCGTTGAAGCAGCATTTCACAAGTGAGTTTGCGATTTTCAATTTGAGTTCATTCAAATCGTGTGGGACCCATGTACCGACTTTACGCATATTGATCTTTCCCATTGCTCGTAAACGTCTGCTGATTGTTTCTTGTGACACATGTAATGCTTCTGCTAATTGCCGTTGAGTTTGAGTTGGGACATCATCCAATAACTCCTTCAATTGCTCGTCTTCGCATTTTTGTGGTCTACCTGCTACCAGAGCGCTCACCGTCTTTCACAATGAAATCACCACTTTTAAATTTTCGAAACTATGTCTCACATGTTCTACCAGCAAACGGTGACTTTCAACAGCATTTTAATTTTAATTAAATAAGAAACGAAATGCGTGCCCAAATGTTCTTTTTCAGGCACAAAACTCGACATAATCACTGAACGATAAAACAAAGACGCTAGATTTTGGCGGACTCAACTTGTGTGTGTTTGTAGCTAAATGTCAGACGAACAAAAGGATGTATGTGTAAAATTAATACGCTGCGTACTTTTCGCTGGCGCCATCTCTTAGTTAAACCGGAAAAAATTTACGCAGACGCCTTAATTGCGTTCAAATACGCTACATTTTCAGTTACACCTTACACCCGTATTATCCAAATACATTAATATTTCCTATTTCACTCCAGCACACTCTGGAAACGGGTGAGGTCCGAGTGGATATCGATCCTGGGACTTATGGGACTATGGGACATAATTTTAAGCAATTTCTGAAAATATCTCAAAATTTAATACAAATAATTGCAGTTTTGAGAAAAACAAGTTTAACGTTGCCGCGTAACCCTTTTCGGACCGTGCGCTCCCTCACTAATTCGCCTGTAACTTGAAAATGGAGACCAAAACAACAATTTTTGTCTATCTGTGCACTCATCACGCGGGAACTACTGCACGGATTCAAATGAAACTTGGTACGTTGGTAGCTTATGTCCTTGATGAAGTTATAGGATACTTTTATTCCCGAGAAAAAATGACTTCCCGCGGGATAGTGAAAAAAAGTACCCAAGCCAAAAACCTCGACCTAGAAACATGAATATTTAGGGGTGTCTTGCCCTTATGACATATATGATAAGCACCCACTTCTAAAGGTCTCGAAATTCAACCCCTAATGGGGAAAAAAATTAGTAAAATGTGTTTTCTCGCAGTTATCAATATAATTTAGGTCCGTGTGTGTTAACTTTTCTTCTTCGACCCGATTTTGTAACAGGGAATTGATAAATGTTTGTACCTTTTTTTGACATTCGTTTTAAAAACCTTTAAAAGATTCGCGCGAAGAAAGTCGGTGGCATAGCCATTTAAAAATATTTTTGGAGGTTAGGGTTGCTTCCTTTAAACTTTGTGAAGGACTTTAATACTCAAAAGCGCAGCTTTGAAAAGTTTTAATCAATTTTTAGATTAACCGAAATTTTTCACATTAATCGAAACCTTTTGAATCGTTTGATGCAATCGAGTAATTGAATTTATGGAATAATCGATTCGATTGCCAATAATACATATTATACGATTTGAAATAAATGGTGAGTAATTTCGAATTATTCGTCCTGCCCAAAAAGTAACTATTTGTTGTTGTCCTATCAACTTATAAAAGCTAATCCTAATATGTGCTAGAATTCCATTAAAATAAATTTAATAACCCAAGCTGACGCAATTTCTGAGCAGTTACATCCTACTCCGAGATCGTGCAAAATGATGAAATATTAAAACAATTAAATTTGGGTTCGGTCGAACAGACACGACCCCGGTGGAATCGCCCACTCATATTTTATAGAAAAGGATAAATTCTGCGTATATGGCTGTAAGTGAACATAATTTCAATTTCCATGCTGCCCCCGCAGTAAAATGATTTATATCATACGTGAGAAAACTATGAGTTGGCGTTTTGCAGCGAAATGTGCGTACTTCTTATTCTTTAACGATTGCCCTTCTTGGTGGGAAAGGATGCGAAGAGGCGAAGAGGGTAAAGCACTTCTAGTGAAGCAATATTAATATCCCTTAAAATACATACGACTACATATGCTTAACTGATTTCGTTCCGTCTAGTACAGGCAAATATATTTATTATTGAGGATATAAAAATTTCTCCACGCCTCTCTGGTGCGTGATATGACCTATCTTTTTTCAAACAAGCGTGTGGGTCTTTTGAAATGGCAGCGGTCGCTGGTAGTCGTTTTGACCTTTTTAATTTTTCGTACACCCAATTCTATTTTTACAAGTTAAATAAGAAAATTCTACGTAAAAAAACATTTAAAAAAGGCACTGGCCTTTACACATAAATGGTTGTTGCTATGAGATCTTAGAAACCTGTAAACAATTGCCAACAATGGAGAAGCCATACACAAACTGTGTTAAAAATCTTTGCATGCACATTTAGATTTATTTTCCTGAACCGTATAAACCAAAATCGTGTAGAAAAACAACTGGGTATACTTATTACAAAACAAAAATTAATAATGTAATTATCGGTCGTGCTGGAAAAGGATGGAAAATGCTAATTTGTGTTTTAAATGCACCTATCACAGGCTACTAGAGGTGGGAAGCCTAACTCTATCTATCTAAGAAAGTATGGTTTTATGAAGATGCATATATTTGCCAATTGCGATCGATTCGACGCTGCGCAACCGCTTGAAGGTTAAATTTATTTATACCTACGAATTTGTTAAACCTAATTACTGTTTTCAGACTTCTGTGCGTTGTTGTTTAACATTTCAAAAAGTTTTGTTTATATTTATCATCTGTTCTTTCACTATTTTAATTTGCATGAATTACTATATTATATTTGATTTGGTATTTACAGTATAACGAATAACCTAGGAATAATAATTAATTAATAATTAGTCTTTCAATATGGACGCTAGAAATTTTTTAGGTTATAGCGGCCATGTTGTTAAAGCAACATGTGTCAAATTTGTTGGAAATTGTTCAGTAGTGTGGTGGAATATCAACATGGGAGGTTATAGCGTTTAAGAATGTGTGCAAGTCATCAAATTTTATTATCAAAATCAGTGCTCCGTTCGAGAAAAGTTCCGCGCAGTACGTGATCTTTAGCGACGAAGCCCATTTTTGGATGAATGGATATGTGAACAAGCAAAATTGTCGGATTTGGGGCGATACCAATTCACACGAGATACAGCAGCGCCCAATACATCCTGAGAAAGTCACTGTTTGGTGGGGATTTTGGTCTGGCGGAATCATCGGTTCGGACATCTTTCCAAATTAAAATGGCATTGCCATAACCGTCAATGGCGAACGCTACAGATCGATGATAAGCAACTTCTTGTGGCCTGAACTGGATGATATGGATATCGACGACACGCGATTTCAACAGGACGGCGCTACGTATCACACAGCACATGCCACGATGGACATTCCGTACGAGCAATTTGAGGGCATGGTAATCTCGCCCGGCGGCGACGTGAACCAGCCACCGAGATCGTTTGATTTTATGCCTTTAGACTTCTTCCTTTGGGGCTATCTGAAATCACAGATCTATGCGAATAAACCGCAAATAATTGATGCCCTCAAAGTACACGTAACGAACGCCACCTAGCAAAATCAACCAACTTTATGTGACAAAGTCATTGAAAATTGGACCTCCCGAATACGTTCCACTAAGCAAAGCCGCAGCGGACATTTGAACAATATTATGTTCCGTACTTAATGCTACAAAATATAAAATAAAAAACTCCATAAAAATAGAGTGAATATTTCACACGCAACTTGTTTTATTTACATTTAAAAGTCGATCGTCCTTATTGAAAGACCCTGTATTACTTTGTTATTTGATTTCTGTTAATACAAATGTAGATAATATAAATTCAATGTATATTGCTTAATAATTAAACAATCAAGTTGCCAACAAACACAATTCGAAAAAGAGAACCTTTTCGGAACCCATCGCAATGCACTTTTACCCTTTAAGCTGATTTTTACAAATAAAACATAAACTTGTTTTCGCGAAATAGTACGAAATACATTAAATTGACGTAATAGTATAAATCTTCTATATTCAGAAAATAGATGTGGCCTTACACTTCGAAAGCTCACAGCTGAACAACTGAGATTTAAATAAAATGAAACGCAAAACGATTGTCTACTTCAGAAACCTAGGCAACAAACACATTAGTAACTGAAGATCTTTAATAAATATAGTTATATATACTCAACCCTATTATGTCCCCGCCGGATATCTAATCCGTTCGGAACGTATGAGATATAGCCGAAAAACTGTCAACCCCTTTCTTTTGAAGACGATAGTCGAGTGGGTGGGGAGGGGTCGATTTCAGCACCTTGCAAACTCAGTTCTGGACTAACTGCTGACCCCCTTACGGATAGCAACTAAGCTACTTGAAATCGTCCTAGAAGGAATCAAATTTTCCTAATCGTTCTCTGAAATTTGCTTCTCCATTTGCTCAAAATTCCGCATATTCGCGTGGATCGCATAATGCAACAGAAGAGATTAATTTGAAAATTTGAAAATGAACGGCGCAAACTACCTGTGAGCTGCATTCCCACGCAAGTTAGAACATATCGTGCCATATATGTATTTACGGCTTACGTAACAAATCCTCGTGGAGAACTATAGGTAAATTTTCAGTAGGTATATCGCCGAAAAAGGGAAATTCCTCTGTAAGGTGGAAATTAACCTTAAGCTACGGCAGAGAGAGCAGCATTCCGTGCGGCATGTTGGCATCTTGTAAGCGATGTAATTTCAGCCAACACACTTAGTGGGGCGGGCGTTCGAAATATTCGAAAAAGTTTATTGTACAAAGCCGGAAACCACTAAAATTGCCGAGGAACTATGTCAAGGACGAAGGCAATTTCACCATCAAACGAATATTTACGAGGGCAACTTTTCTTGGATGCACGGCGAAATGAGGGAATATTGATAAAAAAAATTGTTCCTTTAACAAGTGGTTACATCTCATTTTCTGCGGAGCACTGAAAAGCTGCTGTTAATGCGCCTTCGGATAAATAGCCCCCCCAAGTCCCAGCCCTCACCCACAGTCGTACCGAGTCGTAATCAGCATGAAGCATCGGAATGTTAAAGGCAGGAAGCTCGGAATCATGCAACCTGGCTATTGCAACAATGCCAGCATCCTTCCGCCAGCTCCAGCCCTTCCTGCCAGTTGTGCATATGCACCCGTGGAGCACTGCTTGTTTTTAGGGATGCTCTGCTCACAGGGTAGTACATATGCTCGCCCTATACCCCGCCCATGCCCGCCGCTCAGCACAGTACTACTCGGATATGCACAGTATCCTGGGATTAGATTTGGTTGCATTGCAGGGAAGAAACGTTTGCGATTTGCGATTTTCAGTGAAAAATCTGGAAAATGCTTCGGTAATTAAATTCAAATAATCTCGGAACTGCTACCACCCACATAGGCGACCTGTAGGACCGACCACCGCCGCCGTCGGGCGGGACCCATCCTTTCCCCGGCACTAGCTCTCTTTGCAAGCCTTTTGTGTACCTTTTTTGTTCGCCTGATGAAAAAACTACCAAAGGGTAAGAAAAATTACTTCCGTTCCAGATGGGGAAAAAGAGATCATAAAATTATTCCTGGCTGGCTGCGACATTCGCGTCCTCCTCCCACACGCCCTGGGAAAACAAAACCGGGGCGGGAGTGCAATTTTCCTCAAAGGAGATCAGTTTTCATTGCCTGCAGCCAGCAATTCCACTTCCTGCTCGCAAGCATTTTTGACTTCAACTCCTTCGCTCTTAGGATCAGGCATGGCGAGGGGGTGCAAGCTTGCGACGCCTGTTTGCTCTGTCATGTCATCGCAATAGGAAGTCGCCTCATTTGCCGGGGCTTCTCAGGTTCTGTCCGCACAAATTTAACATTGCTGCTTTGTGGCTCCTGAGGAGGAAGCGATTTCTTGGAGTTAGAGCCTTTGCTCGCTGACTCCTTTGGCATGTGCATCACAAATAGAACTCTGTACGGCAATAGCGCCCTCTCGAATGGAGTTCGTTGTGCCGAGGGACACGCTCCAAGAAAGCTTTAGAATAAGGATGATACCCGGTATTTAATTTTATCTAACGCTACCTTGGCAACCAGAATTTGAAAATTACACCTTACTATTCAAAAGCGTCAGCTGGTGAGAGATGCAAGTGGGGGACATTTTGGTGTAGTAGCTGCCATTCATGGGATGGGAAGGTCTTTCTACAATGCGATATTTTGTTATTGTGCGATTGAGTAAATTATAATTTTAGCATTTAATTTTACCTCAGCTCAATATTGGCAAATCTTCGCAAAATGGTACCCAATGCTTTGTCAATATGTTTTGGTGCATTTTCCTATCCATTATTTCTTTAACTTGGACGTGCAAATGTGCAAATACGAGGGCGGTTTGATAAGTCAGTGTCTTTTTGATTAAAATATTTTTTTCGGTAAAAAGCGTTTTATTTCTCAACATAATCTCCTTTTAACTCTATACACTTAGTCCAGCATTTTTCCAATTTTTTTATTCCTTCCAAATAATAGCTTTACTCAAGACTCTCAAAATAGGCGTTTGTTTCTGTGATGACCTCTTCATTTGACCCAAACCTCTTACCACCCAGCCATTTCTTCAGGTTTGGAAATAGGAAATAGTCACATGGGGCTAATCTGGAGAATATGCTGGATGGGGTAGCAGTTCGTAGCCCAATCCATGGATTTTTGCCATGGTGACAACACACGTGTGCACCCGTGCATTGTCTTGATGGAACAACACTTTTTTCTTCGCCAAATGCGGTCGTTTTTGCTTCAAATTAATATCAAATCTGTCCAAAACATCTGCACAATATACACCGGTGATCGTTTTGCCCTTTTCGAGGTAATCGATATGAATGATACCGCGTGCATCCCAAAAAACTGTAGCCATGACTTTGTTGGCTGACAAACATAATTTCGCCTTCTTTGGTGCAGGTTCACTTCGATTGTTCCTTGGTCGCTTGTGTATTGTGAATCACAATTTGTGATGTAGATATGCATGTTTCGTCAACGGTTATGAAACGGCGCAAAAACTTGTTCGCCTTTCCTTGCTTTCGGTGATGGTTTTTTCACGCAAAAAATAATGCTTAATCAGCACACGAAATTCAGTTATTTCCATTTCTGTTAAAAGTCAAGAGGTTGTCTGCTTTCAATGGCTGTCAAGCAAAAACTAAATGACTCAGCTTGCTCAAAATTTGACAGTAGTCTATTAATAGTTAAGGGCAGCAGTGATGAATTTAAAATATTTGCGCGGGAAATTCAAAAAGCCACTAACTTATCAAACCGCCCTCGTATTTTTGGAAACGTGGATGTGAATAATTTTAATTAGTGAAAGAATGGCTGGATTACACGAACTTGCAATGCCCGCAACACCTCAAGCCGACGTTCTCTTTGGCAAGTACCCCATAGATAAATAACCACCCCTCCACCAACATTTTCAACTCTGAAATTAAATCCAGGGATTACTTGGATGTTTCCCGGGAGATGGCTTACATTTACTGACCGGTTGTAGCACGCATCCATAAGTCCAAACTAATTTATAGGTCTATAAACAATAAAACTTCGATCTTATAGTGCTTTTCCAACCCTGCAAACATTTTGCTGGAAGCTGGAAAATTGCTACAAACGAAATCCCTCTACATAACTGTCCTCTGAAAAAGAAAATCAGAAATCATATCATGGACAAGAGCGCAATTTTATACAAGACTTTTAGGCAGAGACCGAAAGACTTATAAAACAGAGATGACTGTTATTTTAAATTTGGTCAATAAGACTCATTGAAGACTTTGGGTCCCCCACTAAGAACTCCTCCTCTTGTCCGTTCTGTCCATGTGTGCATGTTTACCAAACAAAATTTTAATCGGTTAGTGTTTAGTGGTTAGTTTACCCAGAGCAAGCAGTAAAATTGTAACAAATTTTTTTTCTTTTTCTAAATAAAATACCTCGTCTAATATGTTACATGAAAAATGAAGAAAAACAAATTCTTTATTTGTCCAACCACTAATTAATTGTAATTAATTATTTTCAAACCTTGTTTAACCAGGGCCCTATTTCACCAACAACTTCTCACTTTGCACTTTTCAAGTTATACAAAAAATCATATCCTGCAAAGAGAAAGTTCGTGTTTCATTAAAAATGCAAAGTTTTCAGTACTTTTCACTTTGCATTTTTTCGGACTATTTTGAAAAATGCAAAGATTAAGTGTTTCACCAATTAAAATGGAAACTTTGCATTTCATGTCCTGCTTTGCAAAATGCAAAGTGATACAAATAAATCCAATTGTCGGACAAACCTAAACCAACGATGGACAAACGAACGCACAAAAAAAGGCGAAATTCACAAAAAGGAGTGCCAACTTCACAGAGCTTTATTTGACACTTACCTTACAATTTTGAGGTCGTCAGCATATAAAAGGCAGTTAGATGTATATACTCAGTTAAGTTATTAATGCCTAAATAATAAAAATGAAAAGGGAACCGACGATAGATCCTTGTGGAACACCAAACGAAGGGAACGTACAACAAGATAACAATGCCTACTTTCAGCGATTTGTTATATAGGTCGTGACAAATATTACACAACTTAAATTAAATAAATTCACACATTAAAAATATAAAAACTTTTGGGGGTGCTCATAAAATAATTTCACAGCTAAAAATGCTGTCAAAATATACCACCAGCTTATAAAATGTCTAATTGTTTTATGTCATTTGTATATATGTAAGTTTTCAAGATCTGGTATAATCCGTTCTTTAAAGTATAGAATGGATAGATAATCGATTTCCCTTTTATTATTCCTTTCGCCTACTCGGAATCAATACATGCATTTACATATGCCTGTGAGGCAAAACAGATTATGGTCTTGAGAACTGCAAAAATTTCTAAGGACATCTTCGCCACGAAGACGATGGGGCTTAATTTACCACCCGAATGCAGCTGGTGTCTCCTTACATTAACTTAACGTCATCCTAATTATGTCCAGGGGCCGTTACGCAGCCCTCGTACATGGTGGAGTCTGGTTTTATCTGTGCCATTCAGCTCAGGAGGACGAGTAAAACTATCTCAAAAATGGTGCCATTCCGCTGGTGGCACTCAGTGCTTAGAGCTTCCTGGCAGCGCTATCGTGCTCAGGCGTTCGTCCGACTGCGGCACCATAGCAGTTTTTGCGGCGGACTGCGATTTAATTTTTTCTTTCCCTCTGAAATCCTTTCTGATAGCGCTTCACAGTCCTGTTGATCATTGATCCTTTGTGGGTCGCTCCTGGCCATGATTGAAATTTTATCAACTGTCGGCTTTTAAAGGCACTTGCGGAGACTTGTCTGCCAGTGCCGGAGGAAAAGCCGTGCACAGCGTGCAAGAGTACCTATTATAAAATGTCCTTCTCCCATGATAATGCTGTTATCGTTGGTTGGCTGCGCTGTGCAATGTGTCGGAAAGTAGCTTATTTTGCCTATTAAATCATTTTTTCGCGCCACGTGGAAAAATGTACATATGTACAACTTGTTATTTTATCTCAGAAAGGCAATTACGGAAAATGGAAATATGAAACTCCTTAACACATGGCCTTACAGAAATCGTGAAATACGATATTAGGGGAGAAATTAACAATGGAGTTGATGGTATATAATTCTGTTCTGTCTGAATTCTTTCTGACCTTCTAAACTCCAGAATATTTTGTTTTTATTGGATTGATTATGTACGAAACTCTACTTAGATTACAAGTATATATAAAATAAATATATTTGTGATTTTTTTAAGAATTAGCAGAATAGAATATCATCAACTGAAGATAAATGATTTTTATATACGAGTTACCACACAATTCAATTTCTGGAAATCATAAAAGATGGATCAACTATTCTATCGATTTTTGTACTAATGTACTGTGAAGTTTCCCAAATGACCGATTGAATTCAATAACAATTCCTTGTTAGACACTAGTACACACTGACTTTGAAACGCAACACATAATTTGAAAATTTCTTGTTTGTTTTCTTATTTTCTTTTTTAAAATTTCGTAAGATTTAAGAATTAGTTATTAGGTACATATTATTTTTCTTGCCCTTTACCCAAATTGCCTGTTCGCCACACTTGACCCCAAACGAAGCCCTCCTCCATTTTTCATTTAAATAGAAAACCCGGAATCAACTATAAAATTGCTGTATCTAATTATGGGGAACTGAAATGCTAGTTTGCCTGGAATAAAAACGATTCCGGTGACAGCTCTTGACGTTGTGACTTTGTAGCAGCCACCAAGCTTCACGCAAATTCGTTTATGATCCATTAAAAATAGGTAAAAAACAATTTTTAAGTTAAACGGTTTTATTGTACAATTGATGATGTACTAAAATCTCAAAAATAATTATAGGTCCCCAATCAATTAGTGGAAAACTTTGTTTTGTTGGAGCTTGGAAATCACATTGTTATTTTGTTGTTATTATATTATGTGTTTTCTACTAAATGCGCCCGACGATTTTATTTTAGTCTGATCAAAACCCCAGATGGGTGGCCTATAATTATTTACTAGCTTTTAGTACATCATCGGATGTGCAATAAAACCGTTTAGCTTAATAAGTTTTATTTTCCAACTTTTTATTTTTTACTTTTTAGTGTGCTTTATTTGCTTCGCCTGATTTTATTTTATTTCTCCGATCCATTGGCAGCATCTTCATCTAGTTCCATAAGCTCAACCTCTGCTAATATGTGGACCGTGTGCTTTTGATTAAACGCATTTTCGAGTTGTCTTTATTCCTTTAGGTCAACATATTGGATCCGCCATCATAAATTCCACATTTACAATTACCCCTACCAAAAACCCATTTTCATGTAAATTAATTTCATTAAAAATTTTTGTCGGCATATAGGATTCCTAAATTTGGATAGCAAATTCGTAATCAGCAACCCCCAAAATCTGAAAGCATCACTTGACGTTGAAACTTTTCAGTTGACGTGTTGGATCCGCCATTCCGAAACCCCAAAATTGATGGTAGCCTATATGTATGTTAAGTTGATGTATGAATTACTTTCTGGTAAAAATTCAGAAGGTTCAAAGTAAGCGTTTCGACGTAATTAAAGTGTAAAGATTTTCGGCCGCCATCTTGAAATTCGAAATGTTGATAGCAAATTTGTAATAATCAGCCCTAAAAGCGCATATATATATATATACACGGAAATCCATTCAAGTTGAAAATTTCTAATTTTTTGAAAATTCCAATTGTTAAGAACGATGACGAGTTGATGTTGATGGTTGCTCACGCACAGTTTGAGCAACAGCAGCAATGTTTTCGTTTGAGCACACCGGACGAGTACGTACACGGGTTGGTTTATCCACCAACATTCCAGTTTCACGAGCTCGCTTTACGAATTGATCCACAAATTGGGTTTTTGGAAGTTTTTATTTGTCAAATTTCTTTTCAAATTTCTCACAGTTTGAGTAGAAGACTCACCACTTTGGAAATAAGTTTTAATGTTTCCCAACTTCCTTCAAGCGACTACCGTCCCATTTCGTAAATGTCAAACCTTAAACTAAATTTCTGTCAAGTCGAGAATGACATATAATCAACTAAACTTCAAATTACCGATAGTACAAATCCCAAACACTAGATGGACCACCCTTTAGTTGTCTATCTCTCGGCGCACGCTGAAGCACATAGTCTTTAGTTTCTAAACTTTCTGCATTTATCTTTTCTTGTAATTTTCTTTCTTTTTTTCCTCTTTTTGTTTTCTTTCCAATTTATGTTAATTAAATAAAAAATTAAAACTGATTCCACAACTTGTCCTAATTAAATTCTTTTATTTAACTTACACATCGTGTCGTCAAATCTTGCAATGCAAAATTTTTATACTTAGACTTTATCAATCTTAATGCAAATTGGAACACATGTTCAACTCCGGTGACAATACATGTTAGTGGTGTTCAAAAGTGCAACCACCCCCACGTTCCCTACTTTCAACCCCCGCCTATTTTTCGTAACGTTTTTGACATTTTTGTTGATTGAACTTTATTAAACTTTATGAAAATTGGAACACATGTTCAGCTTTGGTGAAGATACAATTTACATACAAGAAAAGATTTTTTTTTAAAAATTTTTTTTTTCTATTGTACTTGTTTTTAGTACTACATAAGATTGTAATCTTTAGTACAATAATGAATAAAATATTATTAACTAGCTTTTACGCGTGGCTTTTGCACCGTGTAAAACAATTTACCAATGTGAATCCTCTATCAGTCTATCCCATCGAAATCGGTTCACAGAGTTGTGAATTTTCGGTCGCCATATTAGATTCGTCAATTTTAATTTCCAAATTTCAACAGTAGATTCGAGATCAGCAACCCCGAAAACATAAAAGAACCCTTTTTCATAGCAAGCCTTTGAAGTTTTATTAGTGATGCTCCATATTCAGTTAATAAGCTTTCAATCATTAAAATCGGTGCAGATATATGTATATGTATACTCGCGCGTTAGCGGTTTAATAATATGTTTACATTTACAATTTTAATGATTGGTACCCTATTATGTTAAAAATGAGGAAAACAAGATTAGAAACAACTTACGCTACGAATGAACTGAACCCCTCAAAAATTCAATTTTGCCATCATAATTACTACAGAGCTGGTTTCATTGCTGTACCTACAACAAAAAAGTTTGTTGATGCCCATCACCCATACTCGTATATTCCGCCCAATCACCTTGGGATCGAGTTCGGACATTTTTACTGAAACGAGCGCTTATTTTCCCAAGTTAGAGAAATCATATTGTACTCTAGATGGGGGGAAAAATATCGAGAAAGACCTGGCCCAACTTGCCGAGCAATCCTCATTGATTTGTTGAATGGTGTAGTTATTTTTTCGTTTCATGAGTGAGCAATTTGTTAATATTGTATTTATTTCCCAACCACCGCCGCAAATGTTAGGGTTTCTCTAGAGTTTCTAAGCTGTACAAATTGTTCCAGGTAATATTGCAAATTGTTTTTAGAAAAATATAAAACCTCCAACTCCCCTAAGAACCTTTCTTTTCAGAAGATGTTTCGAGTAATTGGCCACGAAGTTTATTGAATTAACTGAACAAATATCTGCACTCTCAGTTTTTTATCTGTAGTCTTGCTTAGTCTTTGTTTGCAGGACAAATATCCCTCAGAACTTGTAAATGTCCAACAAAAAGGAACTTTTCAAAACTTATTTAAGCTTTCAAGGTAGTGACAAGGAATGACAACGAATGTACAACATACACGCTTCCAATTATTTACGACGTAATACAGACATTTTCACTAAAGAAGATGTCACAGCAATATCACATCTCAACAGCCGAATGTAATTTAGAACATGGAAAGAATTTTTTCACCTAATGAAGGATTATTAAATGTATTTGTTTACTTAGATTTCATTTTGCTACATACATATTCCTACGCACCCAAATTTCGCTCAGCAGTCAACGTGTTAAGTTTTCATGTCAAAATTTAGGAGATGTGCAAATATATGATTTTTGAGAAAATGCAGTATTTTCCAATGTATTCTATGTATTACTTGATAGAGCTCCATGTACGGTAAGTTTGCTTTAGACCACTATCATACGAAGTTTCCGAGGATATAAAAATATTCATGTGAGGCGGAGAAGCGACCGCAAAAAGTAGAGTAGACTGGGTACGGTTGTGACAGTGCTTGGGGTAGTGACAAGGTTCCAAAATACACCAAAATAGTGTAAAATCACAATTTTTTTGTAAGTAATATTTAACATAATAATATAATCGTCTTCTGTAAAAATTAAACATTTACGTAACAAAGAAATAAAATCTGGAAATACTTCAATAGCTTGTAAGGCATTGTAGCATCTATACTTATTATAACAGTCTCCATATTAAAATCAGTCAAAAAATTTAACTAAACATTTCTAATTATACATTACGATAAACAAAAACAAATATTAATAAATGCTATATTAAAATCAGGAAAACAACCCTACCCAGAAGATATGTCACAACCGTACCCAACACACTCCTTTACAAAAAACCAATCGCCATGACAATACACAATAATCTACGTAAAAAGTAATCACTGCAATTTAACTACTAATGTTTAACTTATAACGGGGAAAAACACTATTTACTCTATCTGTACAAATATAACAACAATTATTAAAAGAAATCAAATAAAAATATTTACATTTAATAGTTAAAAAGTAATGTAGGCCTCTGCTAGCGTTAATGTCGCGCGATGGCTGACGCAATAATGTGAAACACGTGCAGACGGGCACGGCGTTCCTATCTCCCCTAGAGGTCATCGAGTTGGTAGACGACATTTTCACGAAAGATTCCTTATTCTCGGAAAAACCTAACTAGCATGGATTAGAGAATTTCCCTTTTAATTTGAGTCCACTCTCATGCTTCTATTGCAAGTGGTTTGTTTTTTATCTAAAATGCAAACCATGATATTTTGGGATCCCAAATTTTTTTTTATTACTATTTATTTAATGATAGATTTTGGGGTCACCATTATGGATACGCCATCTTGAATTTTAGTGAGATTGAAATCCACATCCCCTTCTTTATATTAATCTTCATTAGCATTGTTTAAAGTGGAGGAGTTTAGGTCACGATATTGGATCCGCCATTTTGAATTTAGAATTTTTGATGCCAAATTCGAAATCAGTGACCCCGAAAACTCCTTAGTGCAGACTTTCATGGCATAGCACCCCCTTGAACTTTTTCGGTCGACATATTGGATCTGTCATTTGGAATTTCCAAATTTAGATGGCAGATTCGAGGTCAGCGACTCCGAAAACCCCCGAGTGCACTTTTTTCAGAAAGATAACTTAAATTTTGAAATTTCGCCCCCATATTGGATCAGCCTGTGCACAACAACTCATCGCAATCGGATGAATGGTTTAGGAACGCATAAAAGACACCCTGAATAAATTTTTCGACGCTATGTAACCGATTGGCTTTATTCACAATTTTACGCACGTAGCGAAATAAGTCGGAGAAAAAAGTACTTTCAGTTTTTCCCGCATTTTCCAATTTTTCGGGCAACTTTTCCAATTTGTCTTTCCCTGAAAAACTTATTCGGATTACGAACATTTTTAAATTAAAATTAGCCAATTTAGTCCAGCCATTCTCAAGTGACGCGCTTACCAACGAACAGCATTCAAGTCTTATTACGACATTTTCAACTTCAAGGGGTCATAGTTTTGCCAAATTGAATAATAAATCGGTCCGAATCCGAAAATCAGATATTTATTTTTCTCAAACCACGCTACAAACAATGGCACGCGGTCTCAAAGAAAAGACCACTCGGCGTGCGGTAACTTCTCGTTTCGTTACCCGAATAAATACCCCCACCCCTTCGCGTCGACTGCTTTTCTTACATATTCATATCTTTCAATCTTTCTCTGTCGAACGGTACCTCGTTCTTCTACGTCCTGTAGTCTTCGAGTATTAATCGTTTAAAATTAGGCACTGCCACTCATAATTTTGGGATGATTCTCAGTACCGAAATTAAAGACGTTGTTTTCATGTCAAAAGTAATGCAAACATTCTTCAATATATCACTGTGTAACATTTCGTGTATTGTCATTTATTTCGATCTCTACCACGTTCGGCAGTAAAAGACTCAGCAAGGGTGTGTTACCTAGACGCCTTACAGTTGTACCCCTTTAAAAGACGCAACTGAAGTTGAAATTGATTTTTTCAGCTGTCCCAAACTTTCGCGTCGGAGACAACAAAGGCTGGCTATATTGTACGAGTAATTATAATCAAAGACGTCCAAATGTGCACCAGCATGTTTTGCAGGCTTTGTGCTTAACCCGAACACAAGTAGCCCTAGCCTTAGCAGATTCGTACTTTCTGATAATTCCATAAAAACACAACGAAACTTTTCATCCCTCGCCCCACTAGTCAAAGTCTCCCCGCGAATGTAATTGTTTTGCTCATTAACATAATTAATATTTGCTCTTGAGGAATCCGCTTCTCTGTTCTTCTTTCTAACAACTCTAAACTTAACATTTCCGGCTAAGTCCACAATCCACAATCGCCGGGCTCGTCGACAGGAGCGGGTTAAAGGCTGTTCTGCTCAAAGTAAACTTTCCACCGAACTAGGGGCACCGACACGACATGGCTCATCCCTTTGCATTGCAGTCGTAAAAATCCATAGGAGCACCCTCCGGTCTGTGCCATAAAACAGAACTATAAACAGGGAGACAAAGGCCTTCTGCTTTTGTGGAGGAGCATTCTCATTTATGGCATAGCCGGCCAAACATCCCCGCGGGCCGCAGGGGACTCACTTGCTCATATTACTTTTCCTGTTTGCAGATCCCATTTATGACTGACTGTTGCCGAATAAATTTGTCTTGACTTTTTGAAGCTCCGCCAATCCAAGTGTTGATCCTCCTGCGACAGCATGGCGCATCAGGATCAAAAGACACAGCAGTAGAATGGATTCAAGGAAATCTCCTGCAAATAAGCGCGTTTTTAAATAAATAAACACAGACAAAATAGCAAAGGACAATCCGCTTACAGGCTCGCTACATACAAATGTCAAAAGCGAATCTGGCCTTATCAAAGCAGCGAACGATAAGCCCACTTTTCTGGGAAAAGCCTCGTGCCCTCCGCAGAGCCGAGACGGGACTTCCAAGAGAAGAGTACCTCTTGAGCCCCACGCACTTAGCCCGGCGGATGGCGGGATAAAGTTACGCAATTTCGTGCACAATGGGCGAATCCCCGGCAGCGGTGAAGGCGACTCTATCTTGAATTATTTTAAACATCAATTCAACAATGAAGCGCCAGTGTTCTGGTCCGGGCTTTGTGGCCTTAAGATGTGCATGACACGTCCAAATGCTCGCTTTGTCTGCTTTAATTGAATGGCGAGCGCTTTTTGTGCCCCGGCCGGGCCGCTGACTCCAGCAGTCGTTGTTGGGTCGGGCGAACCTTTCACCACCTCCGGGTAACCCTCTGCCGGGATTTATTTTCAGCCCATCGCGATTACGATCTGGCAGATAGTGTCAGTTCGTGTCAGGGCGCTTTTTAGCATTGTCCAACTGCCGAGCTGGCAGTAAATAAACAAAATATCGTGACTAACAAGCCAGGTGACCTTAAATTAACTTCATTTGCAAGTAAGCATTAAGAAGTCACTACCCTTATTCCGTCTAGAGACTCTGTAAATTTTACGTAAATCATTTGGGGGAAAACAATTAAATTTTGGAATCAGTAAATAGGGTAAAATGTGATAACTTGAATCACCGCCAATTAAATAGAAAGAAATAATTACTGATCAAAGTAATTTCTTTTGTTGTTACTCTCGGCTAGGAGATACTCCTATTGATGATCTACCTAGCTGCTCAATATACACCAAGTCGCAACATTTTTATTTTGAAGGCCTTCCGCAGGTATGCCGAATTCATGCCGCAGTCAGTTGTCATATATGACAATCTTGCGATTGGGGGTCAACCCTGCCGATTTGCCCCCGATCATTTTTCCCGAACCACTGGGAAAAAAGGCTAAGGGGAAACGGGGCTCGGGGAAAAATAGAAGGGGAAAAATGAAGGGGGGAAAATCGGTAGGGTAAATTTGACTCCCTACCAATTTTGCTTATATTACGCACACATTTTTGCAGCCGCTGCTACTGTTATTATATGAAATGTCATAATTTCAAACTTCTTCTATTAGCTGCTCCTTAAAAGACATTGCACAAATTCTTCGTTTTAAAATACTTTTCGAAATAATTCGATTTTCACCTCTTTGTCAGCTGTCAAACGCTCAAATACTGTGTGAAAGTTAAAAGTTCGCGAACTTCATTGATGATCGAGTTCATTGCGATCATTGGGCTTGCGCACACTTTGATGTCACCAGTCATTCAAAACCGATTTTTTCTACCATCCATGTTAAAGACCTTCTTAGGGGGAGGCGAGTCCTTCCTGTTCATACTACCATCCATTTTTTTCTTGTACAGGCATATCCGATAGAAGGCCTGTTATGGAAGGTGTGTATGTTATTAGATTGAAGGTCTTCCATGCAAGGCACTAAGGCAATTAGATTGAAGGCCTTACATAGGAGGTGGTTGCATAATTATCCAGAAACAAATAACTTATATGCTTTAAGAAGATACATAACATATAATAGTGCTTTTGAACAAATTTTGCATCTAAATTTTACACCGCACAAACTTCAGTACACGACTGAAATTTACACTGGACAAAAATTTCATTTCATATCCCGTTACCCGGTATTCCCTTTTTATTATTCTCCTTTCCGCCTTCTGATAAAAATATTCTGAACACCAAAGCCCTTCCTACGCCCTTCTAGGGGAAGGTCTTCGCATTATCGCTACTGGGTATGGATATATAGCTCTTTATTGCGCATTTCATATAGGACATTACCTTTGAATATGCATGTCCTATGGAGGAAGTAGTTAAAGCTACTCAACTTCACTAAGCGGCCCTGCGATTAACTTGGAAGCAATGGAAACAACTTTCAGAGATTTAAATGTTTGGCAGAAAAATTACTGACTCCACAGCCCTTGTTTAGGAAGGCCTAACCAAATTTCCATTGGGATTGTTGTACAAAACATTCTTTTAATGGTTTCACGGCTTGCATCACGATAAGGCAAATTAACCTTTCTGCCGGCTTATAAAATTAAGTTTTTAACAAATTGAAAGGCACTCATACGAAGAGTGTTACAAATTCATGGAGTGATGGCAATTGAAGTGTGTTTCTTATGCATTTCAACATGAGCAATGACTGCTAAAGTGTGCAAGCCTATTGTACTCAATCGCTGGGAATACGAAAAGGTACAAATACTTATACTGAACAGCTAGATGCGGCCAGACTGCGTTCATGGGGCTCCAGAGGTCATGCGCTGAATTCTGGTGGAATATTTAGAACTTTCATGAAACGTGGTGTCACTGATCTTATTCGGATATTCGAAACTACTACTAACATTCCGCAAAAACAATTTTACGTATAAATTTGTATACCTTGTCTCCACCTGAACGTGTGGGCAATTCAATGAAAATATAAAAGAGTTGCATTAAATACATGAATTTCGGAGAAAAATTGGGAAAAACGTGAATTTTAGAGCATTTTTTAATTTCTCAAGTGACTGTCCCTTCAATGGTAGGGGTAGATCAACACTAATGACATTTTTAGAAATCTTATTAAGATAGTAGTTATTTGGCGTGAACATGATGTCGTCGCGTTAATTAGATCAAAAGATAGAAATAAAATAATAATGTGCATCCCGAAATTATATAATACCCTGTAACTCGAAAATGGTGGAGATTTCCCCCACCTGCCATACGATTATTTGTTCGGCTGCGTTAGAACTAATTTTTTGTAATTTTGTAATTTTATAAGAAAGGGGGGGGGAGCGAAGCCCCGAGCACTCAAACAGTCCATTGTACTCTGCCCCCACCCTAACCAAACTTCTTCGTTGTTCTGATGAACTGAAGAACCTCGGGTAGAGGTCGAGGACAGATCTCTTCCATCCTCAATACGTCAACACCGAATACAGTGCGCCGCGCTTGGAAGAACGCGGGACAATCGCAGAGAAAGTGTTATGCGCTGTCGCATCCTCCCCGCACGACGCGCATGTGGGGTCTCCGGTCACTGACGATTCCCAGGGTATGTAGGTGTTTGCCACATGTATTATGCCCTGTTACAATCCCTACAAGATTCCTGCATTCTTTCCTGCTTGATTTCAGGAGAGTTTCTGCAGTGTACTTATCGGGATGTCCTATAAAGGGTTTGGTGTGTCTTCATGTTTGTAACACGGACCATATCTACGCACGGATTGTCTCCATGTGCCGGTTATCCAGTTTTTCACTGTTGCAGAATTCACGCCAATCTGTGGTTCCGGTCCAAACGGGCTGCATTTCGCGCCTTTCTTTGCTAGGCTAGGGAGTTTTCGTTACCCTCGATGCCTTGATGACTAGCAACCCATATAAGAGAGACTTCAGTGCAGCGAACTACCGACTGCAGTCGTTACTTACATTCCAGGACAATTTTCGAGCGGGTGATAGGATTTCGTAGTGCTGCGAACGCAGCTTTGCTGTTAGAACTATCACTCCTATCATGTCTGCATGCGTTATACGATGCACCCTGTATATTATTGTGCTGTTAATATAGAGATTTAAAACAAACGCTTTTAAAACCAGTTCACGATTGGTTTTTCGAAACGGCTTACTATATCCAACATTTTTTTTTATATGCATACATAATTTAAAACGTCTCCACAACTTTCACTCAGTTGAAATGATGAAAAATCTTTGGATTTCCTATAGTATCTATTACGCTTTAAAGCTGATGTATCAACCTTGTACATTTTTGATAAATTCAGAAATAATTTATTATGATTATAGGAAACAAGAAACCAGCAGTTTATGGTATACATACACATTAAGAGCTTCTTGATGCAACAATACTCCGAAATAACACAGAAAACCACTTCTTATGATTTCATCTCTTCTGCTGTTCCAGTAATTTTCATTAAAGCTCCCCGTTTCATAATGCCTTGGCAATTGGGATCAGATTTCCACAACATTCTCATTTCAATGAGGAGGAATATCTTCCGCATCTGCTGCATCCCTTTTAGCGTGCCCAGTTGTTTTATTTTAGAAAAAAAGGAAGAATCTCATTATTTTCGGATTAACTTCGAAATCCCCGTCTTTGCGATAGTGTAGCTCAAAAGTAGTAAGAAAATCGTTCAATTAACTTTCAACCCAGGGGAGTGTATGGCATGCTGGGAATCCATGATACAATAAGCAATTCCTTCCTTCTCGCAAATTGTTTTCCCTGAAATGAACGGACAGTTTTAAATTAGCGTAAACATCTCATTTACTTTTCATCTGCGTTGAAGAGAGGGCTTTTGGTTGCGATGGAAACTTTGTCGAATAATTAGTTTAGGTGATGTCAGGAAAAGGCGACGGGCCATTAAATATCAGCAGCATTTACAAATACCTGCGAAGAGGTAATCTCTTACATTACAGAAAATGTTTGCACAGCGTCGGATTTTCTAGGATTCCTAGAATTCTTATTTCGAATCAAAGAACCGCGCCGGCTACAAAAAGCTTTTCTTTGATTCCAAAACGAAAAACGCCAAACACTTCGGTAGTCCAAGTGACAAAAGCATTGTGTCCCCATTCCAGGTGTTATGAGTTCCAATCGCGACGATAGGGATCTGCTGTGCGGCAATTGTTCGGAAACAAAAGACTTTATAAGAAAAGTTGAAAAGAAATCTGAAGGAAATACACAGTAACACCTGTAATGCTTAAATTGCACTTTAAAAGTTAAAGTTAGTCTACTTTTTACGATCGCGTTTAATTTTAACATGTGGAATATATGTATAGGTACTTTAAATGTATTTTTTACAATCCTTTGCCCGCGGTTAAATATCTCCTGAGTAGGTATTCTTCAAAAATTGCTAAATATTAATACGCTAAATTCAAATATTTTTCATGAACTGATTGGAAGCTGAATAGTTCATTTTACCCCGAGAATTCCTCTACCACTGAAAGTTCTCTCATTTTAGATATAAAAACTTCCAGTCTGTGTGTCAGATAGTGTTATTTTATTCAGTTGAATTCTATATAATAATACAACATTTAAACAATATTTTCCTAATTTCCATTGCAAAATATTGTGAATTGAGCGAGTGACAGTGAATCTCAGGAGGCGCCTGGAAAAAAAGTTGTTTTACATGATAACTCGCAACAAAATCATCTGAAACAAAAAAATCAAAATGCATTTGTTAAAGGAAATGTTTCTTGAGGTAATCCTAGGAGGTTTTTTTTCTGATTTTACAATTTTTCGTAAAAATTATTTAAAAAAAACAAAAAATCTCACAGGATTACCTCGTGAATTATGTGAAGAAGTACTGCGAAAAATTTCAAAGCGATTGGTCCAGTCGATTTTGAGTTATGATGTATATATAGATATTTGAAGTGTCTATATAATATGTGAGAAAAAACATTCTTAAAAAAAGTCATTTTATCTCTGTAAAAAATAGAAAGACCCCCTAAGGGAAGTAAGGTATTTATCTAAATGAATGCATAATATCTCGAGAATATTGTATCAAAATTTCAAGTCGATCGGAGCAAAATTGACGAAGTTATGAGTATTTGAGCGTCCGTTGCTCCAGGCCGGGTTTCTATATCTGCTCGACAGCTGTGAGACGCGGTGCGCTTACCTGGTGCGCTATTGTATTCATTCATAATCCCTAAATATATTTCTTGATAGAAGCGTCTTTTCAGGTACGTTGTGTATATTCGAGGTATATAAATTAGGTGATCGCTGTATGCCGTGCTGAGCAGTAGCAAGTGACGCTAAAAGCTTGACTCTGTTTTCGTTCGTTCAAAACTTTAAAGCGTCCGTGTAAAAGGTTTCCCAATAGGGATGACCTAGTTTTGATAGCTCGTGGCGGCCATATTTGTTTATGGTTTTTTGACAGATCTATGCAGTTATGTTCAGTAAGGTTTGCGATTTCATCATAACACATTTCACTTTGATCCAACGCTTGGAAATTGTCCAAAATTATTACGCAAATTCGCATCCTCTTGTCGCTTCGCCGTCCGAACTTTAAATTTGAGTAAAAACACACAATTCGAGCTAAAATGGTTCTGATTGCTTTATTTGAAAGATAATTTTATACGATTTATAATCTGAATAAAATATCGGCCAAATAGCCACCGCGGCTCCTCTTGCACACGTTCATCCGCGCACGCCAATTTTCGATGACTCTGTGAACCATTTCGGCCGGTATCTGAGCTATGGCTTGACGAATATTGGCTTTCAATTACTCAAGAGTTGTAGGATGGTTGCTGTTAACCTTCGACTTAATGTGGCCTCAAAGGAAATAATCCAAAGGCGTTAGATCACACAATCTAGGCGGTCAAGCGATGGGACCATATCTGGAAATTAACGACTCACCGAACTTACCGCGCAATAAGTCCATGTTAAGTCGGGAAGTGTGAGGCGGTGCACCGTCTTGTTGGAAATAAAGGTCGTCCGCATCAATTTCATCAAATTCCGGGAAAAAAAATCGTTCAACATCGTGTTATAGCAGTTGCTATTAATGGTAACGGCATCTCCTGCCTTATTTCGAAATAAATAAGGTCGGATGATTCCGCCATACCATAATCCACATCAAACGGTCAATTTGGATGCACTGGTGATTCATGAACCACTCATGGATTTGCCTCACTCCAATAGCGGCAAATTTAGCTTGTTGACGAATCCATTGAGCCAGAAATAAGCCTCATCTAAGAAGATGATTTTGCGATGAAAATCGCCGTCGGCTTCTAACATTTCCAATGACCAACAATCAGCAAACTGACGACGAGTGTGATGGTCGCTCGGCTTAAGTTCTTGTGCCAATACCGTCTTATAAGGATGCAGACCCAAATCCAATTGCAAAATTCGCCAAGTTATCTTAATATACTTAATATATATGCATATATTATATTATTATACTATTTTTAATGTCATAAAATATTCTTTCAAATAAAATAAAAATGGAGCTCGCACACAACTTGTCTTATTCACATTTAAAAGTCGAGCGTCGTTATTGAAAGACTCTGTACATGTAGGTAGAGCTTGTAATCGCAACATCAAAAACTGCGCAGAAAAAGTTGCAATATGCAAATTGTATCTCTCTTTGTTGTATTCCTGGAGTCATTGAGTGTCAATTTTCGCGCCCCCAGATAGCACTCTAACTCAGAAAATATTAGCTACACAGGAAAAAGTTTCAAGTAATAATCAATGGGAAAATAATATTTAGGACTATTGACTAGTGATATCATTAGTAGCACTTCCTCAGGGGAAACAGACAGATTGCGCAGTTAATGGCGCCTAATATCTACTTCAGCTGTCTGAATTTACTCAACTTATTTTCCTTCCGAATTTGCCGATGCAAGGGGAAAACTTGGCTTGATTATCTGCCAAACGAGAGACTCATAAAGTCTTCCGCTTCCTAATCCATCAATCGGGCTGGGGTAGCAGCAAATACGATTACGACGGTAAAACAAGAGCACTTAACGAAGTTTTCTGGACGAATGGTCAGTTAAATGAGTTATATTGCCAGAAGTTGGGCACTGGCCGGCTAGGAATAGAAATTTCATTAAAATTTACAGGGAAATCTACTCAGAAAAATTAATCTGGTTGGAAAGCAGGAATTTGCGCGATGTGCAACGTCTCACAGTATCAAATTAATGAGAGTTTCCGTGAGAAATTGATTACGACCTCTTTGCCGGAACGAATTCCTGATGGGAAATCAGATATTGGCAGCCCTCGTCGGGGCCAATTTTCCCAAGTAATTTCGAAAGAGCATGTTGGATCCACTCAGAAAGAAATCCAGAATATACATAGGTACGCACGAGTAGTACGTATATAGACAGGCCAGTTGGGACAGTTTTGGCAGCTTATTTGCTCATGCCAAAACACGCAGATAAATCTAAGCAAACAGAGATAAACTTTCGGGCTTATGTCCCTTCGGAGTACCCGAAACCGGGGCGTAATGCCAACATGTCTTTTGAAACAATTGTCAAACTAATAATGGGGGTGACAGGCAAAACACTGACCCAACACAAATTCGCCCTGTTACATCTTCTAGTTTTGCAAATCCTACAAGTGCCCGGCATATGTTGCCTGCTTACGCCATGATGACCAATGACTGGATTTTAATTAAATGCTCCAACTCCAAAGCAGGCCAAACGGAAGTGATTTGTATTCCTTAGGACATCCGGCCTTTTTTCCTGCACACCAAAAATTCTCTAGTCTGGCAGTAGCCAGCATCCCAGGACGTTTCGACAACGAAACGCAGTTAGACGAGTTTGCATTCCTTTGAAAGAATTTTGTTTGAAATTTTTGCAGTTATATATTTAAAGAATTTGAAGAGGTCATGGGCACCTCATACATACACTTTGGAGCATAACTATAGTACCACGTCGTTTTTTTCTTTTTCTTTTTTAATTTTGCATAGTTTGTAAGAGGGCGACGAGATTTTGGTTTGGAATTGTTTAAATGGGAAATAGCTGTATGGGACTGTTGCATAACTGTAGCACCAGCTTCATGAAGTGAAACTTCTTAGACGGCGATTCGATAATTGGACGAGAATTGAGAGTGAAATTTCAAGGACGCGTCACGTTTAGGCACATTTCGTTAGATGAGAGAGAGAAAAAAATATCTAATACACAGTTTAGGGTACCCCCGTCTTTTTTTTGTGCAGTTTTTCGTCTTTACTCCCATTCATACGCTAAGTCTGAGGTAGGTGCTGCAATTGCCGACCCTCGGTCGATGTCGGTATTGTAGAGTTCACGATTGTAACGATTGTAGATGTACGTGCCAGCTACTATATATGAACAGCTGAGGTACTACGCGTTATTTAATTAATTTTTGTCATTGTGTTGTGCTTATTTACGTGTTTTACATTTTTATGATTGTTGTTTTATGTATGAGAAAAAGTTAGTTCCGTTTTCTAATAGGTGACGTAACTCTTGTTGTATTTATCACGTCTGAACCGGTTTGACATATATTGGACAAGTCTAATGTCTGTGTCAGAATCCATTGTATATGGATCAATGTTAAACACAGTTAAAGAGTTTACAACAGAGTTTTTTTCCGATTGAACATGGAGAATTTTGTGCCAAATAATCGAATTTGCGGGAAGTATTGTTATACATACTTCTATAATTTAAAGAAATCCGCAGATAGTAGAAAAATACGGTGAACATTCTTTTTCCGACAGTATGTGTAGAATGTAGTTTAGAAAATTTAAAGATGGCATTTTCGATGTTGACGTCGATAGAGCGGGATATTCATAGTGACAAGGTGATGCTCTGCTTATGGTGGGATATGAAAGGTGTTATTTATCATGAGTCGCTGAAACCGTCTGAAATCACTACTGGCGATGTCTACAGGCAGCAACTAATGCGTTTAAAGCGAGCTATTGAAGAAAACCGACCACAATGGGTAAATCGACACAATAAGATAATACATACCTTCACACGACAACGCGAGGCCTCATATAGATCAACCAGTGAAAAACTATTTAGAAAGGCTGAACTGGGAAGCGTTACACTACCCGTCGTACTCACCGGACATTGCACCATCCGATTGCTATTTATTCCGGTCGATGCAGTCAGCCCTTAGTGGAGAACGGTTCCATTCGTTTGAAAGTATCCAAATTTGGCTCAATAATTGGATCGCCTCGAAGGACGAGCAATTCTTTAGAGATGGAATTCGCAAGTTGCCCGTAAGATGGGCAAACGTCGTAGCTTTTATTTTTTAAATAATAAAGTTTTGTTTTTCCAATTAAAACGGAATTTTCTCATACCTAATATAATTGTTATATTTCTTTTGAGATGTTCTCTCTCTCTCTCTCTCTGTCTCTCGCACTAAATCTCACTTATTCTTTATTTTTTTGAAGTTTCACTTCTATAACGTGTACGGTTCTGCACGCGCAATTTTTTTTTATACATTAAAGTATGAAATCAAAATTTAATGAAATGGTAAGAAAAGTTAAATTAATAGTGTGTGCTTCCATTATTAATTACAAACTCAAAAATTCGACTTGGAATACTATTCACTATTAACCAAACTCATTCTAGGCTTCAATAATTTCGCGTTTTAAATCTGGTATCGTAGAATACTGTCAATTCAGGGTATACACTTCAGTTTCAATTTATTTATTCAACTGATGCACACATTTGAATATTTAAGTGGTTATTGTGGTTAATACATACTCATGTAAGGTAACTACAGTGCCAAGGTCACGTTAGTGCATATATAGGGTCTATAGTTTACATTAGCCACTCAAGCCGATTAAGAAACAGCTCTACATTTACAAACCATTTCCAGGTTTACAAATTGTTTCTTATCTTTACAATTCACATTTTTGTATACATGTAGTCTGTAGTTCACATGAACTATTCAAGCTGTTTCTTAATATTCGCTAACTGTTTCTAATTTAACCAACTGCTTTTGAATAACTTTACAAAGCAAGAGCGTACCCAACATGCATTATAGGAATGAGATAAAATTACCACAGGCCAGGTTCATATTTTCATATAGGAAGCCTATAGTTTACATTATCCACACAAGCTGTTTCTTGATTTTTACAAGCTGTTCCTTATTTTTACAGCAGAGAGTATCCCATACCACAGCTATATGGTATGAGATGATATGAACGATTTGATTTTGGAGTTTGTGCGTCTGTGTGTGTCTCCATGGATATAAGTTTTAAGCGGTCTCCGTAAGGGGTAGGGAAAGAGAATCAACCCATGGTAGACCTTTAAGGACGAATGACAAAAACTTTCACTGCACAGCCTCGATCTTGTCAGAAGGTAAACTGTAAAAAGGAACCCAAGCAGGCCTAGCATATTCCAAAACGGGTTGTACTAACATGATATATAAAATGTTGGTTGTATAAGGATCGTCGAAGATCTTATATCATCTTTTTATGAATTCCTTAAAAAGAGTTGGCCTTGTTGGTAATAATGTTTATGTGATCGTCAAAATTAAAATTTGAATTAAAATTAACACCTAGATCTTTCGCTAGGCTAATTCGTAAGTGAAATATTGAAAATTAATACCAGTGTTACTCCTTGTGAAATACATGAGTATACAATTACTTCTTTCAAAGGCAGAATTTAAAGTGCACCATGCAGAAAAGTTATACATATCATTGTTGAGTAGAAGGCAATCGTTACGGTAACGAATAGAGCTGTAATTCTTTCCGTCGTCAACGTATAAAAGAATTTTAGAGTGCGTTAAGGCTGCGCTCATGCCATTAATAAATAAAATTAACAAAAGAGGTCCTAAGAGAGTACCCTGTGGGATCCCTGAGATAGTATGGATAGATGGATGGGAGATGAAAAATAATTACGAAATGAAACTACTAGAAGACGGCTTGTTAGGTAGGATGACATTCAATCCAGAAAAACTGAAGGACACCCTAATCTTGTAAGTTTGAACATTAACGTCTTATGATTGAACCTATCAAATGCCTTGCTCAAATCAGTGTAAATACAATCAATTTGGCCACCACGTTCAATCTCATTGATTTAATATGAAAATAAACACCACAGATTGAAAACAGTTGACCTTCCTTTCATAAAACCATGTTGGCATTCACCGATTGTAGTTTTACAGTGGAAGTGTAAAATATCACAGACAATGGCTTTGAGACAAGCTACAAGATTTTAAAATAATCGAAGGAACACCATCTGGTCCACAAGAAAATTTGCAAGGCAGATCGTCAAGCTACTGCTTTCCTGATCGAAATAAAGGTCCTTAGATTTCAAAGTAGTATATGGCAGCTTCATCGGGTAATAAAACGATTTAGGAATATCAGTATTACCACAGACATTGCAAGTACATAATTGCAAAAAGGTACCACGAAATAGGGGTTGAAAGGGGTGCCAGTGGATAATTGAGGAGTCAAAAAACTTTCCTTTGTCAAATTCCTTTTCAGCGGATATAAATGCATAAGAATAATAAAGTATTATAACTTATAAAGGTAAATGCAAGTATGATCAGAAATAGGGGTTTTGTGTAGTAGGGTGTAGTGGAAAAGTGGAAATATTACGCGACATAGAACATTTTCTGTTGGCCTGTGTAATTAATAGGAATACCTAAATGATAAAAAAATAATTACTGTTGCAAAAACCGAATAACAGTCAGAAATATTGAACGCGGTTCATTCATCATTACCCAATGTACCACATATGAACTCATCACACCACAAAGCCTCAAAGGATACAGCGAGCTCAGTTACCAAAAAGAAGTGTCAATCACCTGCGGCGTGAACAAATGATGTCGACTCCTTTGATACATTGAGCTGCGCTGTACGAAATAATTTTGTAGAATGACACGAAGGAATTGGGAAAAGCCTGCGTTGCCAGGAGCCATTTATTAGAGAGATAGGATCGTTTTACCGAATGTAAAAGTTTCTATGAGATGGCACTTTGCGCAACCCCCAACTGTCCTTATTAGGATGAGTTCTGGGACATATCAATTATGCTATTTGAGATGGTTTCATAGAAAAACGGCTTCTGCACTTGCCTTTGTTAGATAAATGCATACCCCCGGACCACCGATATCCTGGGTTAAATATTTGAAGCCATTTATCAAGCACCTGAAGCTCGCACCCTCGACAATTTATAGCCGCGCTGTCGACGAACTATCGACACGTGAGAAATGATTGTGGTGATTGCATTCCCCTGGGGATTTTAAATGTATTACTTGACGGTGCTGACTGAATAATTTGTCTTGCACGTCAAGTTGCGATTTATAAGAAAATTGAAGTGGAAGTTCTGCACTGCATTCTCGGATTAATGAAATTAACGGATCCATTTTAGTTTCCCATTTGCAGTAGAAGGGTACTTTCTATTTCCATGAAGTTGTGAAAATTGATATCTTCGAATAGCTTCAAAATTACCACAATAGTCGTGCTACCGCTCCCCCCAGGGATCCACAACAAAGGCCGGAAAGTTCTTAGCATAAGGCCCGAGCAGGAAATTGATTAAAACCGAGATACAAGAAATTCTATTGAATTAATAAAGCTTAAAGGGAAACACTCTCATAAAGCGACTGCCGTAAGCCCCCTTACGTCTAATAATTATGTAAAGCGAAAGGAGATTTCGTTCAGGGCCACCCCCGCTATAACCACGTCATTTACATTTCCCACGATTCAGACCGCTCCAGTGGGTACAAGCCAGGGGAAATGTTCTATTTATTTCACGTTCCCATTACATTTCCCTGGATGGCCACTTCTATAGCACTGAGGGATATCATCTCTCCAGCAGAATTCTATAGGCGAAGTTGGCCATTATTCCTGAAATCATAGCATCGCCATTAGGTACGCGCGCCACCAGTGTTTGTGATTTTTTTCAGTATGTGCCGTTGAAAATTTAACTTTTGTTTTTAGTGAGTTTTGAATGCGAAGCATAGAGGAAAATCAATGGGTAGCGCTCATAGTTGATAATGAGACTTGACTGAATGACCCGAATTAAAGTTTATTGACAGCAGGTCTCTGGGTGGATCGAAAATGTCATTATTTCTACTATAGTGTGTAGGCACCCTCAAAAATAGATGATCCGCTAAAGGAGTGGCCCAGATTCCATTACAAATTCTATACAGAATGCATTTGCCTAGATAGAGTCTTCTATCGACAAATAGGGACAAATTAAGTATGGAAAGTTTGTCGAGTATGCTTCGTACAAACGACAAAAATAATAGTCTAGATTCTAAATGTTGATATGCTTCGTAGATATGCTTTTATACGCAATATGAATCGTGTTAATCTGTAGGCTCTTTAGGAAATGTCATCAATGTCCGTATTGAAGCTCAGTTTGTTATCAAAGATAACACCCAGATTTTTATACTTGTCAACCTTCAGCAAGGTCACCGAGCAGAGTTGGTACTCACATTGCGCCGAAGACTTTTGAAGGTGTCGGTCATTGTGGTCACTTATTAACATTTAACGATAGACAGTTGACCGTGCACTAGTCTTCAAGGCCAACGAGATCGCTCTGAAGAACATCACAGTCATCTTTCCCGTTAATCCCTCTAAAGATTTTGAGGCCGTCAGCGTATAAAAGACAGTCAGGTGTTAAATTTGTGGTGAAGTCATTAATAAATAACAGGAATAAAAGCGGACTTAGAATAGATCCATGTGGAACACCAGATACAGTAAAAAACTCCACGGACGAACAACCAGAGAACACAAGATGCGTTCTGCGTTCACCAGGTTTGATGAGATATAAAGATAACATGGATTCCGAGTCAGAGGCCGTTATATCGTCGAATCGAAGTAAGGAGAGAGAGTTCACGTGGAATCAAGAATTCTTAATATAATTCCAAAAAGGTTTAGTATCATTATTACGTAACCGCTCCCTGATTTTGATAATTACGCCTAAGGCGTTCTTCTCTTCACTCTTATTTAGTAGCTGCACGGTCGAAATGTTGGCATAAATTTAACACTTTTCTGAATTGTATATATGGCGACACAAATATATATTAGATTGTAATATTTCACATGTATTAAATTTTCCTTTGAATATTGGTGTGTATTAATATTTAGTTAATAAATTATTAGAAAATTCAATATCTGGAGTATTACTTTTAAACTCGTATTTTTTATTAAAAATTGATAAAAATATATTAAAAGTTAATATATAAGTGCGGTTGTAATATATTCGGTAAGGGTTTAGATTCTAAACCTCAACCGATTAAGTCGGAGCTAGTCCAAATTACGCCCGTTGTCACCTCTTTATATTATGGCCCTCAGCGATTAGTTTATAAAAAGGTTTAGGTTTAGGGCTAATTTGTAAAACGAATAAATGAATTCTTTTCATTTTTATTTATAAACAAAAATACAATGTTTCATTTCATGCTAAAATTTAAGGTAAAACTAGAAACTATACTATACTAAACATAAAAACTTTTATAATGATGTTTATACTGTAAATCATTAAAACTAATTAAGGTATCAATTTCATTGGCCGAGGTGATTTCAAAACAATGTAAATTCTCATTCAATCGTTCTGTCTTATGAACCTGACAAAAAGTAATAAATTTTTGTTACAAAACATCTAAAAATCTTAATTAAGCCCAACTTCGGAACCTGATGTTTTTCGGCCGCGTCAGCATTTTCCTTTTCTTTTAGGACTTGATGATCCTCAGCGGTTACTTTTTTTTGCAAACTTGCTAACAAATGACCGGCTAACTCCCACTTTCTGAGCTATTAGTCCATGATAATATTGGCCTATTTCCAACAACGTCGAAATTTTCGTTTTGGTCACTGCACTGACATCCTTTGCTTTACCCATATTAAATTTTATAAAATTCAGCAACATTTTTATCACGTTCACTGTTTGAAGTTACAAATGAGACTAAATATCATCGGCTAGGTGCTCATCCTTAAATTCTACTTCTTCGTGATTGAGGTAACCTTTGCAAACGGCATGTCAATTTAGAAATAGGATGCAACAGTAGTTTCATAAAATACAAGTTCTTTTTAAGAGGTGATAATAATTTGGTCACATCTGTATATGGCTTTGTGTCAATAAAGGACAGGCGTTTGAGTAAGCACAAATTCAAACCAATTTATATCAAAATTTTGATCAAAAAGAGCAATTTCTAATCCTTTTGGATTAATAATTAAAGTTTAACCCACACGTTTAAAAATGAAGTCAGTTAGATTGGAAGCTGATCCATCACTGTTACATTACTCATTTCACTCTTGATAGATTGTTTTTTAATATGGGTCATTCTTTTACAAACCGAACACCATTTTAATATCGACATTTTAGAATCGTCTGAAATTTTTTTTACAGCTTCTTTACATAAAATGAATAGACATGTATTTCAGGATTTGGCTCAAGAAAATTTTGTTTCGAAAATATTCACATGTGAATTTTTCATAATTTGCTAGATTTTCTCCAATCTTCTCATATTCGAAATTCATTATCTCCCGATCGGATTGACCTACTTTTTTTTTTATTTTACGTGTTTCTACGTCAGCTTTACAATGGTTTTTGAAAAAATTATTTTGTTGTTGACATAAAAAACTTAATAACAATTTAATTTTTTAAACAGTTTTTTTATGCTGTTGCCCCAGGTCTAGTTAAAAAAATAAATTAAAAAATTATGTTTTTGTTCCTTATTGTTTCACTTAAAAAATAAAAAAATAAAAACGGAGTTATCTCTATTAGGTCCAAAGTTATTGATTATTTTCAAGCGCTTGTCGAGCCGCCCGCGCGGAGCCGCCTTGCCGGGTGCAATTACTTCTCCATTCATTCTTGGTAAAAAAGCAAAACGAGTTCATGGGCAGTAAAAAGCAGACCCTAACAGAGAATGAGTGTATTGTAGGCTGTGATTTTTCTGAAAATTATGCATTTGTTGTTCAAAATGCTGCTCAAGGCTTTCACTGGAACAATAATCAGGCTACAGTGCACTGTTCAATTTATCGTAAAAAGTCTTGTAATGATATCAGAATGTTTACACCACGACACTGTAGCTGTCCATGTGTTTCAAAAGTATTTGGTAAATTTTATTAAAAAGGAATTGAATAAAGTATCGAAAATCATATATTTTTCTGATGGGTCAGGTGCACAGTATAAGAATAAGAAAAATGTTGTGAACCTTGCATTCCATGAGAAAGATTTCTCTAGCTGCAGAGTGGCACTTTTTTCCTACGTCTCATGGCAAGGGTGCGTGCGATGGATTGGGTGGGACTTTGAAAAGATTAGCTGCCAGAGCTAGCCTTCAAAAAACATCCAATCCAATTCAAAAGCCAAAAGAATTGTTTGAATGGGCCTCTGAGTCTCTCCCTAATATTTCAACGAAATAAGTTACTAATAAAAAATATGATGAAGAAGAACGAAAATTAGAGGAGAGATTAGAAAAAGCGAGAACCGTAAAAGGTACATTGAAATTTCTTGTATTATACCTACGTCAACAAATAGAGTCCAAGCCAAGCACTTTTCATTGCAAGAACAACATGATGCAGTTGAAGTTAAAATAATAAAATAAAATGTATACTAAGTGCAAAAACCATCTTGTCTAGTACTCAGAAACTAATAAATCAAAGTGTTTAAATGAATTTTCTTACATTCTGATATTCAATAATTATTTAGAAAACGAAAAGAACGAAACATATTTTTTTAATTTAACTAGACCAGGGGCAACAGCATAAAAAACTGTTTAAAAAATTAAATTGTTATTAATTTTTTTATGTCAACAATAAAATAATTTTTTCAAAAACCATTGTAAAGCTGACGTAGAAACACGGAAAATAAAAAAAAAAGTAGGTCAATCCGATCATTACAACGAGAGATAATGAATTTCGAAAGTGAGATGATTGGAGAAAATCTAGCAAATTATGAAAAATTCACATGTGAATAGTATTTTCGAAACAACATTTTTTTGAGCCAAATCCTGAAATACGTATCGATTAATTTTATGTTAAGACGCTGTAAAAAATTGTTCAGACGATTCTACAATGTCAATTTTTTTTTCCATGAAATTTGTGCGATTTTTAAAAGAATGACCCATATGTAAGTGTATTTTTCGACACATTAGTATTAACAATTATTACTACAAGAATACAAAGGCTTATCAAATGACGCATAAAATATTTTAAATGGGAGATTCAACAGAATCATTAAAATAAATTTATTGAAATCACATCTTACTGTATTTAATACATTCATTTTAATAATGAAAGCTTAATTTTAAAATATAAAATTTCAATTGAATCAATCCGTAATGAAGAATAAAAAGTGTCCCAAATTTTTGACCGTGTATGTGTTAGAGCGGATGCTTTTTCTATAATACTTAAAAGTCAAAATGACATGTATTCTTTCTTAATAAACCTTTTATTATTTACAAATATACACACATACATTATGCATAGCTTTTAATTTGTAGTACTTAGGCTCGAAACATTCCTTGAGCACATTGACCATATTGTCAATAAACTAAAGGCATTTATTTATTACACGATGAGCCAAAGAAATGTTCGAACTATTCATAACTAAGGCCGTATGTATGGCCCCGGGCTCGACAGATCCTGGAATATGTCAGTCCCGTTTGGTCGCCCGACCCATGCTCGGCATTCGGATCGCATTGAGGGTGTGCAGAGCAGAGCAAGTTTTTGCATTTATCTTTGAAGCGTCTTAATTGGCAGGATGCCTTTCGACTTCAGCCGCACGAGCACACATTGAACTTTATTTATCTCTCTACTCTACATACCTGCAGAAGTAGAAGAACATCGGACATTACCATTCAACGTATTCATCAGCTTATGAGAAGTGATATTAACACGCCATTGCTTCTAGATTCAACTAATATGTATTGATTCTCGACCTAGAAATTTCAGATTCACCAGCTTCTTTTATTTTCCACAACATTATACTACGAACTGTTCGACGGTTCAAGCCAATAAATAGAATGTTCCACACTTTAAATGCAAACCATGATCATATTTATTATATATATTTTGTAAGCCACCTTATGGGTGCGGTTTTTTAATGAACCATATTTTAAATAAAAAATGATACGGGAAATATACGAAGTGTGGAACCGAACTTATCTTCACCGCTAACAAATTGTCAAGGATTGAAAGTGCGAAAATTAAATATTTATGTATAGAATCCGGGACGTAGAAACAGACGACAAACACTCTGAGCAAATTAAATGCAGAAGAAAATATGAAGTATGTTAAATGGTATTTAACAATCTCAAGAGAGCTAAATTTGATATTGCTGTTGAAAATTTTACCACCTCTCTAAAATGCCAGGAGATCAGCTTCAGTGAAATTTAATATTATAGACACCATTTTTTTCGTGTTCCAAAATTCTGCGACATAGTCTGAAATAGGTCTTATGATTTGCTGTCCAGGAATCCGAGCTTTTGCGAGGCATACGACAAGAGGGCGCTAAGCCAGCACTTGCACATAAATTCACATAATAGCGAATTGATTTTGAATTTAACAGAATCTTGAATCCAACGAACCAAGGGTTATATTTTGTTTCTGTTATAATATAAACGAATCGCAAAACCTTACACAGCACTAGGTTGTACCATTTGTACAGGAAGACGAAGAACGAGTGCTATTATGATATGTGGACGCAATAGACAATCCACAGACCACAGTTCCAAAGTACTTATTTCGGCAGAAAGTACAGAAGAGAGGCTTGCATTAAAAGGAGGACTTGTACTAATATGTTCAAACTTTAAACAATTTACCGCTATCACCCTGCAGGGTCTTTGGGCGGGCTATTCTGTACTTGTCAGCCAGGTCCACTATGTCGGAAAACTAGAGACTGACTGTAGAGATATCCAGGTTGCGCGAACATGATTAGCCTGTGTAAAGCCTTCCGAACCAAGTAAGCGTCAAGTGTGAGGTCGATAATGCCTGCTCTCCAATGGGCATGCCAACCACTAACCAACCAACAAAAATGCTGCTGCCTTTTCCTTCTCATTATAAAATGAGTCTCCCATCTTACTCGTGTTTTGGTCGACATGCTCTAACTTTTCCTTTGTGTTAGTTAAACCATTTGAGTTGCCGCATTTAATTCAGCACTTTTTAGCAGTGGTTCGGGCCCTAGATACGTATTTAGTACTTGAAAATTGTCAAAATTCAAGCAAAAGTGAGCTTAAGCTCAAGTAAATATTGTGTAAAAGTGTGTAGAAACGAAGAAATGAAATTTATTAAGCAGCTAGTTCTGCTAAATTAGCTAATTGTTAAAAATAAATAAAATAAAACTTAGTTCGTTTCTTTGCATTTCACCGATCACAACCCAGTGGGAAATCGAGTCAGGCATTCTCAACGAAGGCATTTAGAAATATATTTTAAAATCACTTATTGAAGGTATACATTCGATGCATTCCTTATTACTCAATAAGAAGCTAGAAGGAAGGAATACACTGGCGAACGACGTGCACTCTGCGAAGATATTACTCATGCTTTTTGCCCTAAAACCGGTTTTTCTCATCTCCCCCATTCCTATGTTTTAGCATGTTGCGACCTGCGTCCTGAAAAGCTCCCTGACGCGTAAATTCTCATTCTAATTGTGAATGCAGTCTAGTGCGAGTTTAGTTTCTTCCTATTTTCTACCATTTCGTATACATATTATGGGCCTGGATTCTGTTTGTCATCTCAGTTTCCGTCATTCCGTGACAGCTTATGACTGAATAACAAATAAATTTTCATATAAGAAAATAAACAGGCAATATAAGCTGACATGTGACGGAAACTGAAATGACAAACAGAATCCAGGCACTATATTCTGAATCACTGAAAAAGGATCACTCAAAGATGAGTTCGAGGTAAACGATTCCAAATAGCTTCCTTGCTATGCCTCGTAAATGAATTCTGGGTAATCCAGTGGTAAGGAATATAAAAAGCTTTTGTTCTGTGGACAATGCCTTCGTTCCGCGGACATGCCTGTGTTAAAAAGATATGATAGAGGATACGGAGAGTCAGGCATTCCTGCCTTCCAGAGAAAGGCTTCGGAATGCATAATTGATGCTTCTTTTTCCCATTGGGAACAAACAGAGCTTTCTGACTGTTCACATCTACATTGATAGAATTATGTACGAACGCATTTTGTCAGCCAACTGGTCACTGGTCGGTTAGTGGTAGGCATGCCCATTGGAGAGCCGGCATAAGAGACCATCGAAGAGCGGAGACGTGTGCATAGCGTTTAAGTCTATGCACAATAGGGAATTTGACGACGAAAACGGACATGTTGATTTTGTAAGCAATATTTGAATTTTGTATGCTGTGATAATTAATTGATTTATCCAGGCAGATTTTTCAATTTTGTATTTGGCTGTTCAGCTTTTCTTTGAGGTGATTTGCGTACACCTATTTGAATTGAATTTTATTTCACGTACTTTAATGGATTTGTTGGGTCACATATTTTTTAAACCAAATACGCGTGGTACCTACCGCATTTAATCGAAAAAAATTACGAGCATATCAGCCCACATTATTGAAAATAGCAGTATGATTAAAATTTTATATATATAGCCAAGTAAAATTAGTTACCAAAGAGGTCAAAATTGCGAAAAAACTCCGACCAAGCTGAATTTTTGTGGATACCTTTATTTAGATGTACTTTTAGCTATCGTGTAAAGTCCGCTTAATTTCAGCCACTGGATTTAGGGATGAATTCTAGTTTTTTACAAATATCTCGTAAATTAAAAAATACTCTACTTATATAAAACACGATTTCTGTCTGTAACTATATTTGTGTAAGTCCGATAAGAACTTCGGAATCTGTGAACAGATTTTGATGCAATTTCACCTACATTTAGAGTTTTTCAGAGGAAGGCTTTAGGCTACATACCATCACGCCATACTATCCAGAGGCTAAGCAGTGAAGGAAAATCTTCAAATTGTAGAGTTATTATCGAAAAAGGCTTACATTTGATCGATTTTGTTGTCAAATAAGCAATAGGTTTTGAACAATTTGATATACGATACAGTTATGTGATATCGGGGAGATTTCCCAATTTTAGGGAATTTTGAATTCTTTGGCCTCTACGGGAAAAGGGAAATATGGAATTTAGAGGAGAATTTAAGGAAAATTTTGAGCTGATTTGGGTATAAGTTCGGAAAACTACGGGCAAGGCCGGGTAATTCCAGGTAGATATACAATATTCGAAGAAATTAGTTATATGAAAAATTATAGTTTATAAAATTTTATTAGAATCTCCCGACATCTTGGAACCCTACCCAACAACGGCTGGTGCCGATTGAAACATTGAAATTCCCTCACGCTCACCTTCGTTTAGGTCGGAGCCAACAAACTCTTCGCTTCTCTCGTGGCCTGACCCTCGACCAAGTGGCCAAGTACAGAGACCACAGCTAAGATTTATATTGTTAAATATTTTCAGCTACGGATTTCGACCAAATAGTACCTACCATATATGCATGTGCCAAGTAAGAGGCAACATTGCATTTTTCTTGCCTATTCGACTGGGCATCTGAACTACTTATCTGTGGTACTATCTAATCTGATCTAATCTATTTTACCAGGTTGCATTTACTTTTTGTCAACCTCTACATCATTTAGCATTTTAGTTGTTAGGAAAACCACCGAGTTTTAATTGGGCCCGCCGTTTAATCACAGTTAAAGGAAGGTCCACTCCTGTTATTCACAAGGGCATATCATGGCTAAGCGGTATGGAATTTGTATACAAATTGCCCTCCCGCTAGCCGCCTGCAGCACCTTTTAAGGGAGCAGCAGAGGGACCGAGAAACCTTTAACGGCGTAATGAACAGGCAATTTGTCAGACATCGTTAAAGCGAGCGACAAGTTAGCAGATCCATTTGGGTAATTCATCACAATCACGGCCCATTTGCTCCTTAGTTCATTGGCCAAAAACGTGGGAGCTTCACATCTGTCCTGGCGACCGCTCCGCTCCCTAAGCCCACTGTTCTGCTCCCCTGGTGATGAAATCTCCGAGAAATAATCGAGAAAATTACTTTATTAGAGAAAACTTTTCTGGACAGTCTGCAGACAGCAGGTTGCGTCAGACTTAACTCGAGCCAGTAACTCCACTTGCTGTAACGACAACTCCACTTAGCACAGCGCACACGTTTGGCAGTTGGCACCGTTTCCCTTGCAAATTGTACACCGTTCGTATGCCGAGCCCCGGTGTACCTTCGCTCGGCGAAACCTTCAAGAGCTGCTCAAACAGTCCTGGAGGGACTACGGTCTACGGAGCGCCCGAGAATTACTTTATGTGAACTGTGATTGTCAGAAGTTTGGAGGGCAAGATAAAAGCAAGTGTCCTGGCCCAGATGAAATAATGGCCGTAATTTGTTTAATGAGTGCTCAAGGCGCTTGAAGTCTTCTAAAACTCTCGGAAGTTAATAATTCTCGTCTGTTTTACTTCGCACCGAGAAACTGATAGCCCTCAGAAAGGCAAGCCCACCTCCAGAATTTTGTGGGGGGGAGTGTTTTCAGTAACCGGTGCTCTAAGGAGTGTGTTGCGGAAGGGCGGAAAATTGCTCATCCAAGGAGGTGCCTAAAAATTTTCTTGCAATTTGCGGCAGTTCAAAGCAACTACCAGGACCGAAGGGAATGCCTTAAATTATTTTCAGCTGCGTACTGTAGCAGCAGACTGCCCGTAAATATTCTCCCATATGCTGTTCAAACTGAACAAGCACACATGGCCTATAATTCGGCCCAAGGGGAGTTGGAGCAACTGGATATCGCAACAAAAGGCCTGAGGTGCTCTCGAGGATTTTTCCTACCGGGAGCATTATTACAACAAATCATTCCTGCTGCCGTCAGAAACAACTTCTGAACTTCAGAGATTAGCATCGAATAACTTTGGACCGAATAATATAATGGAGCATGGAGCTAGGCGTACCGGGGCTGGCCCGGTGGTCTGACTCCCCTATGTTGGTCGAACGAAAAAGCGCTGACAATTACGCATGGCGGAGCATTGTCCGGACAGGTACAATTAGTTGAGTGCCAACAGATAACAATTCCCTGGAATGGTTCGACCATTCACTATTAGAGGGATTTATAATAATGCCAACTTTTCCCCGATCAGAGCAAACAGGCAGCGGTTGCCGGCCAACAGATGTGGGCCTGCCAAATGTTTTGGAAGAGATTATGAGGAGCATCTGGTCGAAGCTCGATAAAATAATGAGGTGGTTGCTGAGAGCCTCCTCCGAGCCGGTTAGCAGACACATTCCGCTTGAAACAATAATGCCTTGTTAAGTACTTTTGGAACATTGTCATAGTAAGTGGCCACAGGAAGCTTTTTACGTATCGGGATTTGTATTTCTGCCAACAGTGGTTTTGTCCATGTCAAAATGCGGACAAATGTGCACTTAGTTTTCAGTTTGCATGGAAATCATAAATTATGTTGTGCTTATGTGAATTTGAAATGTAACACCAATTAGTCCTTTTGCAGTAATGTGACTCTTTCTGCATGAACAACTTTTTGGTTTTCTAATATATAAATCGCATTGTATCATACATACAAAACGAGGTAGGCACTCTGTACCGATTGTTATCAATTAAATTAGTTTTTAACCGCGACATCGTCCACTGTCATACCAATTTGTTTTGGTCCCCAGGACTTCAAAATTTGCCACAATCATTCAAATTCAGTTCAAATTGATGAATATGTTCGTTGTGGTAATTTGCAGCCGAAGCTCCATAACATCGATTGTGTATTATATCAATGCTCTTTTCCGCCATAATTGCTCCACTATCTCTAGTTTCTAGGAAAAATAACAAATGCCCAAATGCTCAGCCTTTTTGGGAACACATAAATATGTTAGATAATGCAATTCCCTGGCGCGGAACTAATGTTGCCCAAATATTTAACAGATCGCTTGAATGAATGAACATTTTTTTTGGGTTGACTAAGAAACCTATTTCCTCCAGAACATGTCAAATCAGAGCTTTTTCTAGGATTTGGAGTCCCGTAGTCAAAGTGTTATTTTTGATGATATTTAATTAAAAAAATGGTCGTCATTATTGGAAGATTGTAGGAGCATTTGTCAAGCCAAATGACATAACATCATTACGTGCTCAAGCAACCCATCGTGCAATAGGCCAGCAATATTGGTGCATATTTTGTAGTCAAACAACTTAGAGTGCTCCTTGGTCAGTTCAATTTTGGACTCAGTAATTGTTTTATTGTAATAATTATTTGTTTGTATACACCAATGTTGTTGACGCGTCAAATTATTCAAAATACACGCTAGTGTCTATGTTTGGTCGGAACTGACATTACTCTTTACATTGCTTTTAGATGGACCGTCGGAAGACACTTTAGCCATCCCACTTCTGATGTCATATAGTGTAACTCCCTGGCATTGCTCAGGCGAATCTCCACTCTTAGTTATGGTCCTCCTGCATTGGAAAAATAATTCAATCAATACAATTGAAGAATTCTGTTGTATACAAAAATCAGAATGTCTTTAGACCCCTCAAAGGTTTCGTTCCCTTTTGTAATATAAATTTGTTAAAGTTTATATGTATGTACTTTAGGGTGGTCCTTATTCCTAAGAAAAAAATTGTTTTTCTTTAATTTCACGGGACACCACGTAATTTGATTATATACCTAAGAAACTATTTCAATCTTTTTTTTGAATTTTTTAAATGACATTTAGGGGTCGCTACCAAGGTTTGAATTTTAAATAAAAACTCAAAATCGGTATTTTTTTTTTGATAATAATTGACCGACAAGCCAAACCTTACTTTGATTTCATGAATGGTTATGTCTGGTACCAGAATTAGATTTTTTTATCCACTCACTTTTTTTTATCTCGATTTTAAACCGAAAAACACAATCGATTTTTGAAATTTTTTTTTACAAGGCCGCCATTTTGTTATTTTTCACTCAAATCTTTTAAATCTGCTGCGGAACAGAATGACAACCCTACTGAATAATAATCTTTTTGGAATATTGATTTCAGATGATTACAAAAGGACGAATCATACCTTTGGTATATACATATGTACATATACGGGGATGAACCAAGCAGGAGTACTTTAGACCCAAATACTTTAAATGCCTTCTTCACAGGTAGTATTCCGTAAAATATTTTCTACTTATAAATTTTCATATCCTTTCTCTATATAGTCGTGTACCTCTTTACATGAATTTCGGAAAAAAATTGGTGAAAACGTAAAATTTAGGAATTTTTGGATCGCTCTTTATTTTCACAAGTGACTGTACCTGGAGTGGTAGAGGTAGCACATTAATATAGCAGTTGTTTGACGTGAGTTTGATGTCGCTGCGTTAATTAGATCAAAAGATAAAAATAAAATAGGGATATCCATCCCAATTTATGAACCACCCTGTACCTCGAAAATGGTTGAGATTTCCCCACACCTGTCGTACGATTTTTTGTTCAGCTAGGTGAGATCTATCACCCCTATAATTTTGGCATGCGTTAACTGATACACTCTGTACAAATAAAAATTTAGAATGGTTTACGCTCAAGGAGAGTAGCACCCTGAGCACCTAAAATAGGCAGCCTTGAAAAACTCGAAAATGTTTATGAGGGTTAGAATGAATATCATAATCGAGTGAACTTGTAGTTTTCATGGGTCATCATTAACCGTAAAACTCTGAAAATCATAGGCAAGAGCTGTTTTTCCTTTTAAATTATGTTATTCCAAAAAAATTGTGTGCGTGTGCGCTCGGAAACGTTCACATAATGAATTTATGCATCGAACCCAACTGAATTCACAAAGAAGCTCGGGGAGTTTGTTATTTCAGCGTAATTAAAACCTCACGGACCCCTTCGCAATCCACTCTGCGCGCTGAGTAAACGCCGCCAGCTGTAAGGGCATTACAGCAACTTCCCTTTATGATCTCTGTTCGATGCTGTCCAGGCAAAACATTGTTTTACCTGAAAAAGCCCAGCAATGTTTGGCGGAATGTTCCTCAATTTAGTTGGTAGAATGTTTGTCAGTATTTGTCATATTGTTTAAACTAGGACAGACCAGAACACGAAAAAGAAAAAATACTATTTTCCCCACAATTTTTTAACTCCGTCTGTTCTGGTTTGGCATTAAGAATATTTTGTGTTTGAATGAAAAAGATTTGTGGACATTTTTAAATCGACGATTTTCAGCTGCTATTGATGCCAGTGATTTTTCTGATAAGAGTATTAAAAGCGTTAAAGGAGAAAACGAATATTCCAGCCGTCCTGGCAACAACACACACAACTGCAATTTATTTTTACATCACTACGCAGAAAGGAAAAGGTATTGCGACACCCCCGGGGAATTAAAGGCCTAATTGCTTCCATACATCATAAACCTCTACTTGGTATTTTAATCTTTGACCTTCCACCCAATCATATGTATCTGTTTACCTTCGATAGAGTTCGACAAATAAGAATCGGTTCCAATCTGTCCTCGAATTCATTTTTAAGATGTTTATTGGGGCCGCCCCAACACAGTAAACAAGATAACAAGGAAATCCCAGCATGCATCCCTCTGGCTATTGCCCAGCCCAGTGGAATGGAGGTACGAAAGGATGTTGTATCCCTTACGACCCTGCCTATATAAAAAGAGAGAATGTACAAAGATAATTTTCAGCAAAATGATGGCAAATAGACTTTAGGAGTTCGTTACTGCGACAATATTGGGGACTTTCCTGCAGCTACTTTTAGCTAGAGGAATTATTACGGCGATAATGTGAGGGTGTACCCACGGAAGTGTGCGTAACATTTTTGACGGTCGGGTCGGTACAATCTGGCACAACCCAAATTGTGATAGCACTTGGAAAGTGTCAGAGTTTAAAGGCCGCCATGATATATTATAGCCTTTTGATAGCCACGCTGAGTACAGAAGCGGGAGTAAAAAGGAAGACTTTAAAATATTTTTTGTTGTTCTCGAACTGCGCGACTGATGTCATAAAATGTAAAGACCAGCTTTTAAAGTTTTGGAAGGGAGAAGTCATTATGCATGTGTACGCATGTACCCTACCCTCCCATTATTAGAGTATAGCTACGACGAATTCTTATAGTTTCGTAATATCCGTTTGTCATTCCGTCTGTCACAGTTTTACAGCTCCTACAACTAAAATGTATCTCTTATTGTAACGAAAATGTACATGCAGGTGTTTTTTTTCAACTTCGTTTGTGAAGAAAAATTGTAAACAACATTTAGCCATCTCCAAATGCTCAACAAAATCTCCTAAAAAGATGAGCTATACAATTCCTATTTCAACAGTTAGGACGATTTGAATATTGTTTTTACAAAGAGGCCATAAAATACATAAAGTGTGGAAATACGCAGAATTCGCACGTCCAAAGTGAAACTTTTTTTTGATAACACAAATTCCGCCATTTTGAATTCGTAAAATTGATTAACATATTTTCAGCGACTCAGAAAACCCCCACATGCCAATTTTCATGGAAATCTAAAATAGTTTAGTAGTTTGTGTTTGGATTTGAAATCAGTGATATCAAAACCCTCCTTATTGATATTGTGATAACTTTATTCGTGAGCAGTAGTTATCGCCGCAAGTCGGCTATGTTATGTATGTACTTCACCACAATATCACATGAAAAAGTTTCAATAAGCACTAGGCGCTGACAGCCCTTTTCCCCCACTACTGACCATGGCGCTTTTTCCGTCACGCTATCGAACGAAATTACTCGAAATTACTCTCATCGGGGCTAAAGAAGTTTCACTTAAACAAAAAATTGGTGTGAACAAGGTAGTTATTTTATGTGTAAACATGTATATATGGGTCATTCTTTTACAAATCGCACATATATCATGGAAAAAAATTGACATTTTAGAATCGTCTGAAAATTTTTTCATAGCTTCTTAACATTAAATTATTCGACACGTATTTCAGGATTCTCAAAATAATTTTCGAAAATAAATTTCGAAAATATCCACATGTGAATTTTTCATAATTTGCTAGATTTTCTTCAATCATCTCATATTCGAAATTCATCATCTCCCTTTGTAATGATCGAGTCAAGCCTGCATGGCCGGCGTTTTCTACACTATATTACGCAACTTTTAAGCCGCAGTTCTAGATATGATCATAATTTTTTCTACCTGTTTTCGAATATTGAAAGTTTAATATTTTTGAAGTGAAAACTTCTTTAGCGGGGCCTTGCACTTTTTTGGGATGGGTACAAAATGTTAAACTCGCGCAGGTGTCACGTGTCCTGATCGAAAATTCGTAAGACAGAGGAAGAGTGTGAAGGCCAGCGCGGCGTAGGAGAGGAAGTAATATCCCCCTCGTTTAAGCGGTGCAGGGCGCTTGCGCGAGTGTGTGTGTGTGTTTGTACTACAGCCTGCTACGCGATCCACGGATGGTGTCTGCTGATGGCTCGACCGTCTGTATACTTGTAAAATTCGTGTATATACCGATTGCCCACGATGGCGGTGTTAGACACACGAGCGAAGCGAGTACGTTAATAGCTATCGTGGGCAATCGGCTACTTATCGCCCCGTGGTTAGTAAAATGCACAATGTTAATGTTCAAGTTTTCACTTCTGCCGGCACTCCCAGAGTGCACCCGTTGTTTTTTTTCTTGCATTATTCTATCAATAATCTATAATTTCACTTTCTTGACTAAATATCGTCCAAAAAAATTGCAAACAATTTTACTACAAGGCATAAAATTATTTTAATCAACTTAAAATATTTTATTTAATCATATTATTTTACATTTTATATAAAATTATTATTACTAATTTAGATGCTTTTTAGATTTCTTAATTGTACTGTGAAAGGGGAAACGACTCTACTGCACAATTGAATTTAATAAAGGCGTAATTTCACCGATTTTCTGTGTCGCTGGTATCGGGTTTGCATTTCTGAAGCGATCTTCCAATTTTTCTTTCATTGCACTATAATTCTTCAATTTTTGAGAACCGGATTTTTGTATTTGGGAAAATTTTTCACGACTACTAGAACAATTGTATCGGTGTTAATATTTGTAGATGAGGTGGCAACTGCAAACTAGCATGCGGAATGTTAATAACTGAGTGATAATTACTTCGAATAATTTTCTTTTATTTTTTTTCTGAAACTGCATTCAAAGACGAAAAAAATGTTACCCTACTTTTTATTGAAAGCGTTATTTATTACTAGTCTATCATTAATTGAAATATTACTCAAGGAAAAGGCTGAAAATTGGTGTGCAAATTGCTTTTAATATGTACTAAAACATATCAAAAAATGAGCGAAATCGAAGAGGGTTGGGTCAAAAACTTGGTGGTTTGGCATGACATGCCCCATATACGAGTATGTATATTATTAAATTTGTAATTTATTATTTCCTATGAATTTTTAGTGCTGGTCGCTTTACATAATCGATAAAACATGTTAAGCATTCAAAGCCTTCTTCGGCACACTTTAAATCTGTCCAAACGACATTGGCCAGGGCGGGTACCATGGATCTCCAAAATGAAACGTTTCTCTAGCCGAGTTAAACTTTTAAATGGCGATTTATGTGTAAAATCTCGTCTCAGCTTGAAATTTGTTACGGTTTCAAATGTTATATAAGGACTCCACAATTCAGCAAGTATCTTAAGCAGAACGATCATATGCCATTCTGTTAAAAAAGTAGCAAGTGTGCTACAAAGGCACTTGAATTATTGGAGCAATATCTCTCAATCTAATGAATATCGTTTTAATAAATTTTTAAAAATTAATATTTAAGTTGAGAACACCATTTTCCTCTTTTATTGTCCATGGGTTACGAAAATTATTAGTGCGTTAGCATCCAAATATATGTTTGATTGGAAATATCGCAAATTTTGGAATTCTGGAGTTCAAAATATACCCAAAAGTGAGTCGCCTTTTTTTACAACATACTCGTATACCCTTCAGTTGCAATTCACCACCTGAGTGCAGTGTGAATTATACCTCACTTTTCTGTGACTACTTACTCGCAGTAACAGTGGCTACAAAAACGTAATTTTATCTCACTTTCCAATATGCGACGTCATATTTGTTCTCACTGATTTATAGAAGTGTGAATAGTGAGAAATTTCTACCAGTGTCGTTTTCGTGATTCATTAGTCACTGTGAGAGTTACAGAAACTCTCTGCAGAGCTCGTTAATCGTGAAGGAGTTGTGTTCCATACAGACTTGCGTGCGTCATGTAACATTCAATTCAGATTAGGATGGAAATCAGCACCTTATTAAGTTTTTCTCCGATACAGTTCTTCTGGCAACGAACCTAATAATTGCTCACTGAAAGCTGGCACGGTTATCGAACAAAACGGGCAATATATCATTGGCTGGTCTTTATTCTTTTTTATAAATAAATAAATATGTCATGACTTATCTAACAACCCAATCATTCTTTACCGCATTACCCATTACATCGAAAACTTTTTATTTAGCGCTTGGGATTCACTAATTTTTTTCCGGATGTGGCATATTTATGTAATCGTACAAATACCTAAATAATTTAATGAAGGGATTGCCGGAAAACTTTCCTATTTACGAATTTGTAGTAATTTCTATTCATGAGTATTTTTCCCGTGTGACGCAGTTGTCAATTCTCGTGGCTCCATACGAAAAACGTGCAAATATATTTTGAATACGATATCCGGCAAAGTTCAAATATGGCATAAAGAAATCATTCAAGTCGCACCAAAACGATTAAGTTTGACGTAGGGCTATAAAATAAAGCTTCAGTAGACACTCGGAAATGAATTTAAATTCCATTTGTGTAAATCTATGGAAAAACAAAATTGCCGCGCTCGGAGGGCTCTCGAAATAGTCATGAATATTAAGAGGCTTGTCGCTAGTACCAATTAGGCTCTGTCAATTCCTTGTGGAAGGCCTCTTTTCTGAGTGTTTCCGGAATAAACGTCATCCCTCATTGATTCTGATAAACAACAAAATTCCAGGGAAGCTGGGATAACTCTGTCAAGAAAATGTGTATCTTCTCGCTGAGCTGTTAACAATTTTATGGATTTTATTGTCTTCCCACTTCTTCAGAAAGGCCTGCGAAAAAAAACCCCGTACTGTTCGTCTCTCGCCATTGTTCCTTTTGAAATGTCTGGGAGTTCTCGCGGGTTGATTTATCGTCGACTTGTCATCGTATTTTACGTCTCTTTTATTGTCTATTTTATACGTTTTGTACTCTTTTACGCAACGCTATTTATTTGCTCCGTGATCGTTTTTGCCCCTGGACAAAATTGAATAATATGAAAGCAAATTAAATTCCGGAACAGATCAAAACACTCTGAATTCCTGCACTGCGAAACGTGAAAATGATTTGGAAACTTCAATGCTTTTGTGCTAAATCCAAAGCAAGCGTCACCGATACGGCGGCGGCGTGACATTAATTAAGGATTCAAATTTTAAGAAAGAGTTCTAAAGCCAAAGTGAGACAGTTCCAGTTGTACAGAAGCAAATTGATACTTCGCTCTAATATTGCGGGTCGTATCCTGGAACTGATCTGGCCGAATTTCCCTTCACCAACTAAAACAAATGCTTGCGCTTGCAGATAGTGACATCAGGTGAAACCTTTAAATTGGTTCCGAATTTCTCACTTGATGACTAGCTTGGTTTTGTAACTTTGAATAGCGAAGACCACCATTCCAATATTCTATTTGACGTCATTCTGACGTCATTCTTCAGCATTATATCTTTCTATGAATCTTCACAACACATCTCGGCCGTTTCCGTTCACCCCACACAACTCAACATGCCATTATCAACTAGTAAAGGGCGCCCCAAAATTCACGCAAGATTTGAATTCTGCGCCAAATGTTAAAATGTTGCCAATGAAAAAAAACAACGTTATAGCCCAACAATTCAGGGTTATTAAAAATGGAGCTCTACACGAAAGAAAAAAGTATTTTCATTGTTGAGCAATATTACAAAATAAATAAGGTTTGGCAGTTTTCTATCAAAATTACTTCTTGTGTAAATTTTGGGACTCCCATTATGTTATATACGAAACGAAACGAACTAATTCAACTAGTAGAATTTGAAAATAGTGATTTTTTTTTGACGACATCGAATAAAGAATTTTCTCCATTGGAATTACAGAAACGACCTTCAGTTCTGTCTAATTTTTTCGTAGGCTTCAGGCAAATAGCGCCATTAGGACAAAAAATAATAGCACGTATTACGGCATGAACGATACGACCTCATCGATCTCTCATCTCCGTCTCGTTCTCGTTTATTCAATTAAATGGAAAAGTGTTGCCGGATAAATGTGTCAACGTCTATTTATTTTATGACAGTTCATCAATAATCTGACTGCTAATAATAACGCATACATATTCTATACAAATACAATATAATAAAGAGGTATAGTTTATGAGTTTGACGGGCGTAATTTTTGGAACTACATATGTGATTCAAAAAATTCTGTCACTGATCAGTACCCTAGACTGTTTAAATGAATATAGGCTATACATATTTATCTCTTTATTATATTAGTATAATAGATAGGTGGCGTTAAAATTTCTAAGCTCACGATTTACGGGATTACCATGAAAATTAACACTCCAAGGTTTTCGGAGTCACTAATATCGAAATTAGGAAACTAAAGATGGTGTATCTCATATGGCGACCGGAAATTGGCAACTTATACAGAATTCCCGAAAAATTAATATATAGGGGCTTATGAGGTCACTGATTTAAAATCTACTATCGAAATTGTGAACTTTAAGATGACGGATTAGGGTCTGTGATTTCGAATTAATTGTCGTTTTCTAAGCTCATTTTTGTATTAGGAGAGAGCTCCTGAGTCATATAGAAATGTGTCGAAATCGTGGAATTCTAGAAAGCAAAGGGGGGAGGAGATTGGAATGAATTACGAGAACTGATGTTTCCGGTGAGTCACGCAAAAAACACTTATCCGAGTAGGATGAAATTTTACAGGTGTGTTTCACATGACATCTTGAGTGAGATTGGCGATGCATCGTAATAAGAAAGTGGAGGGGAAGGAGTCATTAGTGAATGACCAGCAAAGATGTTTGTGGCGAGTCACGCAAAAACTACTATTTAGATGAAATTTTACAGGCGTGTTGCGCAAGACTAAATGAGTCATATATTTAGAATAGATTAAGCCATGTAGCCTCTGCTGAACAGCCTCTATTCGCTTGATGTTGTAATAGTATAAAAAACAACAAACTGAACTAACGTATTCAAGTACAGGCCTGACAAAGGTACCTACAAAATAATAATCGAGTAAACGGAACCCAACATCGCATTAACTTTGTCAGAGGTAATAAAAGAATATGTATTGTAAATCGCATCACCAGCCTAGCAAATTATCCCCTAGTGAGTAAGAATAAAAGATACGTCATTGATATAAATTACGAACCACAGAGGTCCAAGATGACTTCCTTATGGTACACCAGAAGTGTTTTTGAGCCTCTCACTATGAAAACGGACACATTGATTATACTCAGACAAATACAAAGAAATCCACTTAACAAAATCAGGAGGGAATTCTACGATTGAAAGCTTATATATGAAATTATTATATATTCTGGTAAATTTTGTCGAAAGTCTTACTGAAGTCAGTAAAAATACTATCAACCTGTTTGTCAGGTTCAATGGCAAAATTTGAAATATTCAAAAAATTTTACAAGTTAATTGTAGTTGACTTAACTTTTACGAACCCATATTCAAAGGGTATTAAAAAAGGCTTACAGGCTTTAAAAAGCTTAGAGATATACATAACTCAGATTGGCAAGAGTTCGATAATTATGTAATGGTGTAATTTCACAAAGCCTCCAAGGCTCTGGAAAGACAGCAAAATGAAGGGATAAATTAAATAAACACAAGACGGGATTCTATCGGCACCGCATGTGTACTTGGGACTACGCCAAATTTAAAATTAGCCAGTACACTGTGATCTAGCGATTGAATTCCTTTTGTTATCCTTACTTTAAATACATAAGAAGTCACACCTATTTTATGGCTGTTTCACACATTATTTTTTTAAATTAATTTTGAAGGTGTACATACATATATGTATTTAGTAAACATAACTTTCTTGTGCTTCCGTATTACTACCAAAATGTAAAAAATTAAAATTATGGTTTCCTTACAATGTATTTATTCTTTGCAGCTTTTTCATAGGTCGCGTTTGTTCTTATAATTTACCTAGTTTTTGGCGTGGCTAAACAAAGCAGATGCACACTTAATATTGTTTTTATGAACTTTTTGTTTTGTTTGAATAATCGATAGTACCTACTTCCCATTGCCTGATAATGCCATTAACATCTTTTCCAGTACCTTCCGCAATAAATCCACTGCCTTGACCCTATATCACTTTTTATGTTCTTTCTTTTTTCTTATCTTTCTTTTGTCGCAGTTATTTACAAACACAAAGCTACGAACATCAGCCCTGTGATAAATCTTACATATGGGTGTTGCTCAGCATCGAATTAGCATTCTTTTTCTGTGGGCGATTTCCTCCTCAAATAGCAAAGCTTTAACAATGTTCGCCCTCGCAAAAAGTTTCCTCTGTAAAATCATTTGTGTCGTTGGAAATGTGCCGAAAGCGTATCCCAACGCCAAAGGGTATTACGTAACTTTTTCAGGGTCCCATTGAAACTCAAGCACAACACAATGCAAACTCAAAAATTGCTGCGTTTTCCACTTAATTTGCATACTTCCTTTGGGTGATTTTCACGAACAAGTTGTAGGCGATTTATATGCAAATCTAATCCTCTTTTGGGTACACTAATTAGTTTTCGATTCAAATCGTCGAAGGTTGAATCAAAGAGCTATATGCAGGGGATTAGATTCGGGCGAATCCTCTGCAGGGTTGGAGCATTATTAAAAATTCATGGCACGCACTTTGCGCAGGAGAGAGAGAAATCTGGCTTGTCAGCAATAAGTTTCTTAAAAAGCGCAAAAATCGATATGCCTAAGTTGGCCCCAAAAGCCGTTTAAAGCGCCTCCAATTAATTAATGAGCTCAGCTAGTATCAAGGGGGCCAGGCCTCAGGCACAGTTGGCACGAAAGCCCCGATCGGCGATATTTTCAAAATCTATGCCTTCTGTGTAATTAATTTTGTCATGTATTTTGGGACGTGCCTGCCACGGCCGAATAGCTTCAAGTTCTGCTCAACTTTAACTGAAAAGTTATGTAGGATTTTTGCAAGTATAAATTGATGTTAAGAATTCTCTCGGACCAACACCTAATGATAACCACGCCCCCGTGCTGCACGAGTATCGCACGTGTTTTTGCAGCGGGTGCAATATTGCACGGTAAAAAGTGCCAAAGTAATCTCATAAAACGACACGCGACGTAAAGAGTCAGCCCGACGAGAGCTTTCACAGTCAAATTAAATAACGAGCTCGAATTGGACATTAATCCCATTCAATGCGCGCCAACCAGCTTTATCCGAGCGCAACTAGGAAAAATTATCCAAACTTTCAGCAACTGAAATTTTCTGTCGCCCTTAAGAACTCCTTCTTTCCCGGCGGTACTTATTGAGAATTATTTTCCGATGCTTCTGGCACACCCACCGAAGAGGAAAACTTTTACGGCAAAAACACAGGCTGACAAGGGACTGTGATTTGTTTGCCACATGTAATGCCCGATATGTGACCTAAACTTTTCATGCGGTCCGGTCCGCCCAGCCATACATCGTATATATAATTCAATTTTCCCGAAAACTCCCTGCCCAGACGCTAACAAGGAAGGCCTGAAGATGAAAAAGTCGTTGAGGCTCCTTACGCAGAAGGCATATAAAAAGTGGCTTGACACGGCTAACCTTCGGCCGTACCGCACTGTCCGAATTTCAGATCCCACGAAATCCGTGTAAGCCACTACCCCCCACCCCCGCTCCCAGCCCGTGGCTGAGTCGAAAATTCCGCCATAATACTCCAGAACAAGGATTCCGTCTCGAAGAATTGATGGGTGTAGTCAAACCAGACCCGGGGCTTTTCCGGATTAAATTCCTTTTATTGGATAAGCACATTAAGTGCGGTCGGCCAAGTTAATGGTCTTTTGGGGCGACTCCTTTAAAGCAGTCCGGCGAAGCAATTATCACATTTAGAGACAAAACATTTATTCGTGCTCTGCGGTGTTTACTCACACGAAGTTCCATAAATGGCGAGTTGTTATTCGAGGTTTCCGCTTTACTCGGGGGAGCTGCGTGACTGGAAGCAGTAAGGATGTGTGCTTGCTTGTTTTCGCAATCTATGCTCCATCCGCGGGAAATTGCGTGCGTAATAAAATTAAGTTAACTGCCCTGTTGAAAGCTTTAACTCAAACTGAACAAATAAGACAGACTTATGAGAAGAGCAAATTTCGTGTGTTGGTCAAGTGTTCTAGTTTAATGACAGCGTGCACCATCTAACCACTTAAAAAATATAAGCCTCTTAGGGTATATTTGTACAGTCTGTCGTAGCGAAAACGAATCTGATTTTTTCTCGACAACTAGTAGCGCCATCTCTTGGAATAAGGTGATCTAGAAAAGTTATTATTATTATTATTAGAAAAGTTATCTATTTACACGTACGAACTCTTATGCGACGACGCACTCCGCTTTTATTTTTCTTGATTCCTTTTTGCTCCGTCTGTCCCTCTCATCTTCCTCATCCTTGTTCTCGATTGTCCACCGACATGAGTTCGTAGATGTAAATGGGGTTTTACTAGCAGACCCGATCCGGCAAATTAAAAAGAAACCGACTAAATGATTATTTAAATATAATAGTGCCCATGTTCATACATATGTAGCAATCCTTAGAAGTTTAGAGGTTTCGATCGCTGCCAAGATTCGATATTACAAATTGGCAATACTCCTCAATAGGTCCACCTTAAAAATTTATTATTTTGAAGTGAATACGCAGAGTGTTAAACGGTATTGTATTTGGGGTTGGGGACTAGTGCAGTGTACAAATCTGAACTAGAACGGATTTCTGTGTAAGGGGTTTTCGAGGTCGCTGATTTGATAAAGAAACATAGTCTTTTCAGCTCGCCATTTTAAATTTGTAAAATTGGGCAGCTTATCGGATAGACTCTAAATAGCACAGGGGCCACTTTTTTTAAAATTCCACAGAAATTTAAGAAAATTAAGAATTTATATCTGTGGGATATGTTGGAAGACCTTGCATTTTAGTTTAAAAAAACACAGTATGCAAATTCTGCATCCTTCGATAATTTTATTGATTTGTAAACTATTATTGTTAACATTACAGAAGGGGAAGTCTCACAGAGAGCAGTTATCATCATATATAGTATATAAGTTCTCTAAGGTTTTTTTTTGTAATACGCCATATCTCCCGGAATACTTCATCAAAATTAATGATTGAGGTATCGTTTTGAAGATTACGGGGGCTATTCTAGGTAAAAGATTTTTAGCAGATCTGCTAACCTGCTAATTTTAGAATAGCAGATGTCAAACAAAATCGGTATTCTGGATAGCAGATTTGTGGAGAATTGTTAGGGATAGCAGATCAAGCAAGCGGAGACTTGTCAGATTCAAAAATTCGAATTCGTGTGACAGCAGCAACTGCCCTAATTGTGATAGACTTGTTGCTGCCTCCAGATTTGCTCCACATCTGGAAAAGTGTATGGGTGAGGCTATTCGTTTAGGGTTCAGATGTAATTCGGAAGTGCTTATTTTGTTTTTTTAAGGAATGGGGAGAAATTCGTCTAGAATCACTAGTAGACGAAGAGTAAATCCAAGGGAAGGGAGCGGTAGCTATTTTGGATCAAACGTAAGCGACGACGAGGACGACGCCGACTGGTCTGGGGAAAAACTCAAGAAGAAGCTGCAAACAGTCCACACTAATGGTAGCAAAAAGAACGGCAAGTCCTCCTGAAAGTAGCTAAAATCTCTGCAATGCGTTCAACAAAAATGCAGTTCAACTTTGAAGCCAAAAAGCAAAATAGCATATCTAAGAGATACGTTTAGAAATGCATAGAAGTGCTGCTGTTCCAGCACGCTAACGATGGCCTCTTGCTTGTAAGACATGTGTGTGTTTAGTTAATTCCTTCAATATAAGTTTTTCTAGAAATTAAATCCTTGTTTTATTCAAGGCATTTCATTAGGAATTGCTTTATTTGCAATCGTCAGCTTTCAGAAAAATTCATGATACAGGCAGCTCTCCATAGTCACTGCTATCTAAGGTAATTTAACTCGTCTGAATCCGTACTTTTAGAAGCTGTTACAATAAAGATCTCAAAATTCTCATAAAAATTTATTAGTTTCAACATTTCTCCTATAAAAAAAAAGGATCAAATCAACAGGGTCAGGTGTAGAAGGTCTTCGCTAGTTTAGTTTTGAATGTAATGAACTTCCAGGCGCTACGCTTCTTATCTGACGAGCTCATGAAGCCTCAGCCGCGCAGGCAGAATAGAAAGAAAAAGAGAATTCAAAGTGACCTTCATTTTCATGACTGGTCAGGGTTTTGGCGGCAAGCTGGAATAAAAGGCAAGAAATAAAATTTAGCTTACGAAGATTTCCTCTCACCTATATGACCAAAGCCCTAAACGTTCATTTTTGGCAAATGCCTCGGTTCTTATAAGCGATTTTAAGTACTTCTGAAGATACACGAATGTTTTTGGGCGGATTAACCATCTTGCCGAAACCAAGGCTAATTAAAGTTTTGGATAAATCCACACACTGTCTGCAGCCAAGAGTATCCATTCGCGTCCACCTTAATAAAGGCATTCGAGGGAATGCGAAAAGGGTCGCTGGCATCCATTTCATAAAAATTCCGCGACTTCAAACGAATTTAAAATGTCAATACCACCGTACCGTATTACAGCTGAGACAACACAAGTAGCAATTAGCAGGTTAACAGCACCTCTGAGAGGAGCTGTTAACTTAATAGACTTTTAAGGTTAGAACCGTCTGTTATCCTTTTAACCAGAATACCAAAATCTATTAATTTAAGTCTCCACGCAAGTTAGCAGATCAGCTGTAGTTAGCAGCTGTCAGTTCTGCTATGCAGAATAGCAATTTCTGGTATCTGAGTAGATAGCAGGTTACCAGCTGTTAACTTTTACCTAGAATAGCCCCGTACGTTTTTATAAAAACCGTAATTGCATAAAAAATATAGAAGGCGCCATCTGTTGACAATCGGGTTAACTAACATATTGACAGCTGTCGGTTAGAGTTGTGTCATTCTTTAAAAACTAACACCTTCTATTGTTAATCTGTTTATCTAACATGCATGGCAACTCTGTTAGTCGAATTTGTTTACATCCTGATACGCAAGTGTAATATAGCTGTAGCTGAAGTATCAGTAGAGTAAACACCTCCAACCGACAGCCGATTGTCAACAGATGGCGCCTTTTATATTTTCTATGTAAATAAGCTTTTATATCAAAATTTTAAAATACAAAAATGTTTGGTCTACTGACACATGAACTACAGCTAGATTACACTTGCGTATAAATTTAAATTTGTATATGCTTTACAGCTCCGGATATTTCGTTAGGGACAACCGGCGTTGGGTTATTCGTCGGTAACGGTTTTGGTTTTTCTCTTTCCACACCCAAGATCATAACGAGACGTTAGAAGCTTCGCTTCAAAAACCAACAAAACTTTATACACAACGGAAAAGCTGGCAAAAATTTTGAGCCGACTAACACATAATTTTCTCTCTCTCTCTCCCTCTCTCTTCCTATCTCTCTCTCCCGCCCTCTCCCTCCCTCTCTCTCCCTCTCTCTCTCCCTCTATCTCTGTCACACGCACTCTCTCTCTCCTGTTTGAAATTGAAAGAGTTTTTAGTATATTTGTAATCAGTTACAAACAGCATCATGTAACATATTCAGTCAAAAATAAAATTAATTTAGAGATATGAAACGAATTCACTTCTACCAAATCCAAATATCTTTTTCAGGTGCCATATTTCACAGAAAACAGGTTTTTTGTACTGCAAAAGAAAAAACAATGTTGATTAATCGGTACGATAATATTCACAATTTTTCACCACATGCCGCACCCCAGCATTTTTTCAACTGTCAGTTTTGATTAGAACTGCTCGACATGCCTCCGCCCGTGAGCATTAAAAAGCGCCTGCCCTCCGTTGATATGCACTGGAGATATGCAAAATTTATGGTCGCGTTAGCCCTTCCGTAGCAAAGATCAATAATTCATATTTTTGCCAGTACGCGTGGGAGGGCGAGTGGAGGAAACCGAAATTGATTAGCTGAAAATTATGGTCCCTATTAACACAATATTAATTACAAAATGTCACAGACAGATTGCGACATTATGCCCTTGTTAAGTTTTCAAAGTGATTAACACAATTTCTCCCGTGGCCACTTTATGCGTACTAATTAACCAAAATGTGTTTAATAAATAAAGTCAGGTACCTAGATGTTATTTAGATAAAATGAGGGATTAACGAAAGAATGTAATCTAGATTGGCACAGCTGAACATAAAAGGTGGATGGACTTCGCTTATTGTATACGTTTTCAAAGAATGTAATGCTATAATTCTATGCCTAGGGATAGACAAAGCTTCTTTTCTGCAGTGGATGGGTGTGAAATACGAGTAGATTGATGTGGGTGGTCCACGAGCTTACATAATCGTAAATTGAGACGCAGTATGAATCTTCATGGACGCTTTTATTTATGGAATAGGTTACAAATTGCGAGAAGTGTCACCCAACAAGAACTACTTTATTGCATATAACGACCATACAAAAATTTAAGTCCCCAACAAATAGAGCGAGAGAGAAAGGAAGGAGTCTTTTGTCAGTACGAATTTGTTTCTGTCTTTTATTTTAATTGAATTATATATTGTGTTTCTCGTTCAATGGCATTTGTTGTATCAATAACTAAAACTAGTTTTTACAACAACTTATTTCAAAATAGGCATTTAAGTATAAATATTCGTATAGAGCTGAAAATTGGTACAGGTATTAAATGCACACCCCCGTACTGCACTCTCTGACAAAGGATTTTGATTATACAAAAAGATAAATGAATTGGTAACTATAAAAATCTAATAGATCATGAAAATTTGCTGAACTGCTGGCAGTCTGATTTTCCCTCTGGGCACAATTGCAAAACTACGCTTTTAAAAGTGACCGCACTGATATTCGTTCATCGCTTGACAAGGACAACTTTAATATATTGGTCCACTTAGACTATTCAAAAGCTTTTGATTTATCTGCTACAACAAACTACTTTTCAAGCTGAGAGAGCGCTTTCACCTTTTCCAGTTCTGCATTGTCACTTTTAACAAACTTAGCTTTGATATCGCAGAGAGTGACTGTCAACAATGGTGATTCCTATTGTCTTGTGAATTTGGTGTGCGGTGTGCCTCAGGGATCCATTCTCGGCCCGTTACTTTTTAGATTATACGATCTTCCTGAGGTGATTAACCCTTAACTGTAGTCTTGGGTCCAGTGGACCCATGTTCAATCTTTGAACGCGTGTAAAAACACGGCGTGTACTCTAGCGCCTCCCGCTCCTAGGCACCTTCCGTCAGTAAGACGAAGCGCGTAGAGGGGATACACGCCGCGTTCAAAGATTGAACATAGGTCCACTCGACGCACGACTACAGTTAAGGGTTAATGATGTGAATATTCATATACGCTGATTATATTCAGGTTTATCTGAGCTGCCCTATAGGCTTCGTTGAGGATTGTGTGGAAAGAATTAATATTGACCTTCTTAGTATCTACAATTGGCCCCAGGATAATGGACTTATTTTGGATGCCAACAAGTCTCAGGCAATCCTATTCTATCCTAGAGATACAGACATTTCTTCGCTTCGTTTCCTTATTTGGAAAGGTACTCGACCTTACTGTTATTTTGAATGATCGTATGAAGTGCTGTGAGCATGTGACCACATAAGCTTCACTCCATCTATGTAGGATTTATTCTGGGCTTCGACGTTTCGGGCTCTCGACTGATGTATTTGCCCGTTCTTTACATTTAAAGCTCCACCGCCTGCTACTGTTGCCGTATTTCAAAACTTTTTTGTCACATTTGCACATGTGGATATCCAATATCTGCAAGAGCGTGTGCTCGATAAACGTCGGTGGCAATAATTAAAGTCTGATAAATGTGCAATTAATCGTCGCATATGGCTAAGTGCCAGAATGTTCCAAATCGGTTGCAGTAAGAACCTCGTTCAAACAATCCGGCGTGTATCCAATTTTCAAACGTAATCACAGTTTTTCGTCGGAATATCGCTCTCAGGACGTCGGACGTTAATTATCTTGGATTGCACAGATTTGTTTATGGCCACAATACAAATCAAATTGGCAAATTGGCGAAATCAAATCGAATTGACGACATCGGGCAAACGATTCAATGTAAACAAGTGGTGATTTCTCGATCAATAAAAGATTCACTCGCCGCTGCCTTTCCTTTGCGCTTGGTGTTTTTCACACCCCTCGCAAATAAACGCGACTAATGTTTCGCTCAAAGTCGCGATGATGCGATTCGCGGGTGCTTCCCGGGTGCTTATATCTGATAAGTGCGCGCTCATTGAGAGAATTTCAGACGTTAATACCAGAAGTGTCTCGTGGAGGAGGATGCTCGTGCGAATATCGCCGGCTCCTCATCTGGAGTCGTCTGTTCTGTCGTTTGTCTGCTTCCCAGGGATATGTTTCAAATCCTTTGTCACTGTCGAGTGGAACTCCAAACTCGAATTGACTGATTTACTTTTTTTTTGGCGCCTTGGTTGCAATCAGTTGATTACTGGGTACAAATCGATTTGAAATGTACATGTAGGGAATCCTTTTTGCTTCGCTGCACTTCTGAACGTTCGATGATTGTGCGAATATAATCCATTGTTGGTGATTGAGTTGGCATTGAAAGCTTTCGCCGCAAACATCTAATCTGATGGTGCATGTGACTGAGTTTATGGCCACTTGAAATCAGGCTATAAATATCCATCCTTTGTATGTTCAGATGAAAAGTCATTCGGAAAGATTTAACGATACTCTCCAAATAGGCTACGCAAAAATAAATGAAAAGACGATTCGTTTCTACCTCCGAGCTGAATTGAAACTGAAGGATGCAATGCAATAGGTTCGACAAGTGTCGTTCAAGCCATTTCCGTTCTTTAGTAGGACCATGTGTGATGGTTCATTTTAAAGTTTAATTTGCGTATTTATGACCAAAGAAAGCAATTTAAAAGCAGACTGAAAATATAGGGGAGCTCAAACTTTCTGAATGGTCCAATGTGGTCTGAAGTTTTCTCAATATCCGAATAGAAATTAATTCCAAAATTAAAAATAGGGGTAATTCCTTAACCAACGCAATCACCCAATTTGGAATTCCAAATCATAAAAGTTTTCAGAGCAGAAAGGGGCAAATGAGGAGAGAGCGGAAATAAAATGGGTCCAGTCATCCAGGTCATATATTGCCCAGTTTTACAAAAAGAGAAAACATATAATTACAAATTCAAGTCATCTAAGAATGATCAAAATAATGTTAAATGTTTATATTGAATTTCTCTAGTACAGCATGTTTGAACGTGCAATTCAGAGGACTAATTTGAAGTCTATCATGGTTTCTTTGAAGTCTTACCATCGGGAAATTAAAATATGCTGACAACAAGGGTCTGGGTGGTTTAAATATACATATCATTATTTCCACTGCAGAATCCAGGTTCACGCAAATTGAAATCACCCTTCAAAGAAGGATGCAAAATTCCCTTATAAATACAATAATGAATGCATTCATGGAGGTAGAACTTTCTGTCAACACGTGGGGATAAGTTGAGGAAGGACAGTCCGTCTGGATAAGGAAGGCGAAGTTTGTTGAACTTTTTAAATAGGTTACAGTCAATTTTACTTTAGCGGTACGGTGACCAATCAGGCGAACAATATTCCAGAATACTTCGGAGAAATGTCACGAATAGTACCCTAGATGTTGACAAATTACTAAAATAGCTAGAGCTACGTAAAATAAATCTAGGCAGTCTGTAGAATCTTCTAGAGACGTTATCGATATCATCATCATCGAAACTCAATTTATTGGCAAAAGTTACGCCCAAGTCTTTTAACTGAGCAACTTCCGACAAAGTTACCGAATTAAGATGATGCTCAACAAGTTCAGGAAATTTTTAATGGTAGAGGTCATTTTAAAACATTTATTTACATTTATGAAAATACTGTTAACGATGCAACAGTCCTCCAGGGCAATCAGATCGATCTGAAGAATATCACAGTCTTCTTTAGAATCAATCACTCGAAAAATCTTCAGATCGTCAGTATATAAAAGACAATCAGACCAAATTTTTGTAGTCAAGTAGTTTATAAATAACATAAATAAGAAGGGCTCGAGAATAGACCCTTGTGGAACACCGGATACAAAGACAATTCAAAGGATTTATAATTCTTTATAACTCTTTCTATGCGGTCAGTATGAATATTCTGAGGAATTAAAGGTCCCTAACCAAAGATACAAACAGTGATTTAAGTGTGTATGGATTGTGAAATGATTTTGAATATAACAACCAGATCCTTAAATTCAGACTGACGTGGTGCTACGGCATTATCACTAAAATGATAGAAAGACATACATATATTTACATTTCGCTGGACTAAGCTACTTATCATACGAATAACACCATCCTTTTAGATTATTCAATTCATTTTGCAAAATAGATATACCTTCCTTATGTTTTATAACAGAATTCTCGATATTCGCAGAAGTGGCGAGCGACAGCACTAATCTTACACTGCATTCGTGACCGCGCCCCACAATAAATACATAAAAAATATGTACTATTCGGATTCCCATCTCAGCCACTTTTTAGTGTGTGTGTGCCAGAAAATGTTCAGGAGAACTTTCACGTCCAATTTACTTCCGATATTTTACTTTTGTATGAGAAACTCGTTAGTGTGCTGTTTGCGTCAGTCAGAATAAGCGCAATATCGTGTCTCGCAGGGTAGTGAATAATACAACGAATTGACCGTGTATTCTATTATTATATTATATTATACCACACATCAGAGAAGTAAAACTTCTACACAAAATTCGCATTCTATCACAAAATGTACAAGTATATCAATCATAGCAATTCTCTGAAATTGAGAATTTTCGGTCGATATGTTGGATCTATCTTTAATTTGCATTCTGATAGTAGATTCGATCAGCGACCCCAAAAACATATAAAGACCCAATTTCATGGCAATCCTTAACTGCGTCATTGGAGAGCATTTCGTAACGCTTTCAGTCTTATGCTCGTCGGATATGCGGAATTTTTTCTTCAAAATTCATACGCATTGGCTATAGCTCGGGCATAGACATACACGATTCATATCAATTTCCAATCATATCCAATTCCAAGAAATTTTCATTTCGTGATGCCCAAAAATGTCTATTGGTTTGCACATCTGCTGTTTTGCAACTAGCTGGCACGCAACCGGAATTTCCTGGGCTTATTTCTCTTCCTATCCACTTCATTCATTACTTCCTTACTTACCTATAAAGCTCCGCCCGGCGACCGTTTTTGTACATATGTATTTTGGAAAACTTAGTCATTGTGGTAAATTTGTCGTTAAATAACCGTTCCTGATATTACATTAACTTCAAAAGCATTGAGAACTATAAACTCCTAAATGTGCTCCACCCTTTATATCCGCTTTGAAAGATACGCAACCCAGAATCCAGGACACCATATTTAAAATTCAACGAACTGAAAACCCCATGTGCCAATTTTTACAAAACTTGAAAATATTTTCCGTGAAAGAAGCTGTGAGCTTGAAGTGTCAGTCTCTTCAGTGAAGCCACCATTAAATAACTGCCAGTATTCAAGCTGTAATATTGAAGATTGTTCAATTTTAGCGTTAGCTGCCCATTTGTTCTAATTTTCTGAATTTCAAACTTTGGGTAACATCCCATTGCGTCAAGAACGGCATGGATGTACTTTAGTACTTTTTTCAAGTATTTTGAAGCAACACTAGAGCCGCCATATTGAATTTGAAAAGTTGGATATAATAAGTATCACGCCAGGTGTGGCAGGTCGCGCCATCCTGTTTTGCATATTATGTACACCAAAATGAACATGTATCTTGCGAATTTTCACTGTAAAATTCTCTCAATATTTATAATTGGCGTTTATTCGTAAATGTCTATATATCAATATTACAGCTACGGATATGACGCGCGATTCAAAATTCAAGTTCTTATTGACACAAATTGGCCACGGCGCGATGGTTAATGCCAAGTTGTAGGATATTAATAAGGCAGTATTCGCATAATACATAACTTCCAGGTTACTGGGTGATCCAAAAGACATAGTTAAAAATTTGAAAGGCCCATTATCTCGGAAACTGTTGAGCTGGCTACAGACTTACATCTGTTTTTTTCACGATGTACGTTGTTGACCATGAGCCGGTAGGGGAAAAATTTATATGCGAAATGAACGCCTGGTTAATTTTACCTCTTATATCTAGGTCCTCGTTTTTATAATACATCGGACCGTACCACATCCGTCTGTAGCTAACTTTAAAGTTAGAGCAAAAATATAAAATTCTGACAATTCCAAAAACTATAACAGACAGACACCTCCACTTGGAAGGATCTGTCTCTCATGACGTCACTCTAATTAGTCCCTAATATATGTAAAAGGGTTAAAACGTGGAGCTGTTTGCTCGCATGACATCTTGATCTTGAGAACATGATATCTGCATTAAATTTAACAGCCTTTGTTCGGATAAAACCTCCATAACGCTATTAAAATGAGGCGCGGTTCTTGGAGGACAAGCAAATCCGAGTTTTTCTTCCATTACGACTTTTACACAACCCGGATCTCCACGTAGGTCCTCACGACCTTTATTATTAGGGATCCATAAAAGGACGTCTCCGTGCAAAAATTATCCATCAATAATTCAGAAAAAGTCCCTTACCCGAACATGATACCCTTCTCTCTTGTTTAACTTGGCTTAGGTTGGAGACATTCTGCAACAAGTTTTCACTTTCACATGAAGCCCAGCAATAAGTCAGCTCCTTCATATGTGTCCTTTTCTTCGGGGAGTGGCTTAAGTATTGATTTTAGATAACGTTTAGCTTTCATAGACGTATGTACATAAGTGGGTGAATACGTAGTGGAGATCTGCGACTAATTGGTCATAACTCATTCGGGTCCGTTACACACAAACATCCATCGACGCACGGCTCCACGGCTCCACTGCCCCAATAATTTTCAAGTACTTCCTTTTGTCCTCTCTGCTTATTTGAAAACAAGTTCAAGCCTCGGGGCTAATGCGGTTTTAATTGATGTCGAAACATTTTTTGTTATTTCAAAAACGCAGCACCACCAAATGCTGCAAACGAGCGAAATCTGGTTACGTCACCATTTGATTTTAATGCAAAATTCTGCCTTCCGGTGTTTTCAAAGTGCGAACCTTATTAAGGACTCTGAAACTTCAGGTGGACCGGATGGCAAACCTAATCACTTTGTTGAAGAGTTAGTCCATATCATATGTTATCCCCTGACTTTCATATTCAACTCTTCACTCAATGAAGAAACTTTCTTCGAAGCTTAAAAGCACGCTAAAGTGGTCCCAATTTTTAAAAATAACGTTAAATATGAGGTGAAGAATTATCACCGTACATCTAGGTGCTTCATTTGAAAGGCTAGTACATAACCAGTTATCTAGAGTTCTTCAAACCATAATTTCCGACGAACATTATTCATTAAAGAAAAGTCTACTTGAGTTCCGTAATATTGTTGCACATTCTTTCGAGCAGCACAGTCAGGTGGACATTATTTACACCGATTTTTCCAAATCATTTGATCATACACATATGCCATTAACACGAGACCGCAGAAGTTACCTTACTCACCGTAATATGCAAATTGTGTTCTCTTGTTGTTCTTCCTTTACGTTTGTCCCCATATCTGGTATTCCACAAGGATTTGTTCTCAGTCCGCTCTTATTTCTGTTATTCATTAACGACGTGACTACAAAAAGTTTTTCTAATTGTCCTTTATACATATAATGATGACCTCAACATCTTTCGAGTGATTAGTTGTGAAGAAGACAGTTTGCACATTTTGTTATAAATAAAATCAACAAACCGTACCTACCTTATCCAGACAGATTGCCTTTCCTCAATTTATCTCGACTTGCTAATAAAATACTCTACTCGCACTAATGAGCTAAAGGCGTTTTTGCTTTTACAACTCATATCTCGGCCATACAAAAGAGTGGGTATATTAAAAAAGAGAATTTTGAAGGCAAAAGATGAAGATTTAATGTGGTCTATTTGGGTTATTTTAAAAGTGTTTTTTTATTCCATAAATATTCTCAAAATTTTTACAAATTATAAAGAATCAGTTTCTCAACTCATTTTCAAATTCTCTCGCGGTAGCGGGGCGCAATAAAACCTTGGATTCTAATTCTTAAAAGTACAGTCTTTCAAATGAGATTTAATTCATTGGAATCCGGTTATATTTGTAAAATTATAGCGATTTAAAAACGACTAACATTTTTAGATATATCTTGATCACCAAGCTGCCACAACTTACACGGTAACTCAAGAAAACGAATATATTTTTGACCGGTCAGGTATAAAAGTGTTTGTTCCGCTCTTACTAAAGGGTGCTCAACAAGAACTTGAATCTTGAATCGCTCTCCATTTCAGTCTGTCAAACATTTAGTCTCATATTTGGTAGCTGTCGTACGGAAACATAGACATTAATAAAAATGCTGCATTACACTTCAGAAGAACGTTTATTAATTATGAAGATCATCCATTACAAGGATAGAGACACTTTTCAGTAACAATTCGTTGGCTAAGAATTCATTTGGATGGATGGAATGGACATAAATGACACGTGGTTTCAACAGGATCGTGCGACCTGCCACACCCAACGCGATAAAATTACGTTATTGCAAACTGAGTCCCAAGATCGTATCATCTTTCGCTTTGGATACCAGCAATATAACTTGCTTGGAATTCTTGGTCTAGAATTTTTGGAAAAGTTAGATCTATGTGAACCACCTGAGACGATTTAGCAACTCAAGAACGAAATCGAACAACGGCTTTACTCCAAAACATCTTCCAAAATTTCGTCAAAATTTGTGAACCCCAACACACCTACCAACGTAGCTGCTTTGACTAATGTTTTGACATATTTTTTATGTCTACTGTCGGCAATTGACTAATCAATCAATATTTGCAAGAATTTCATTTAAATACTATTTTTCCTTTAATTCAAAATTCAAGTTCTTGCTCGGACATCCTTTTCGAAGAGATGTAAATTCAAAGCTATGAGAAAACATGGTCCCAATTTCGAAAGTGTAAAGTTAATTTAAAGGGGAGGATTAAGCAAACATAATTTGTTTTAATTTTCCTTAATTTCTTTTTTAAGAGATCATAAAGCACTTAAAGCAACAAGTATAAGAACATGTTATTATCTAGCATTAAAACTATTTCAACTGAACTAATATACAAAATAGAATACAAAATGTTACTAAATAGGTAAGCAGCAGCTGTTTGAGGTTGCCTCCTCGGAAATGTGCCTTGGAACGCAAATGTCCAGGTCGCTCTAATTATCAGATTCAGAAAACAAAATATTTCTCGTTATATTAATAAACAAAATTCGAAAATTAAAAATTCAGTGTAATTTTCAAAAAAAAATTACGTGACGAAAATGCTGAAGCTTAAGGTCTCGCTGTTAACTCCTAAGCCAAAAATCCTCGACTCTTGTTTTTATGTGGATCGTAATTTGTTTTATAATTACCTACCATTCCACACTACAACAAGACACTCTTAAACTCCATATCGTACGTAGCTCTCAAACTAATTGGGGCATAAACAAAGCAAGCAACTTCCGGACTAAATCCTTCCTCCGTCTGCTTGAAAGACGTCAATACCGCCACCACAATAAAATACATAGTTGTTAAAATTATTCACTTGAGAGGGAACTTCTCAGAATAATTACACAGCTATTAAAAGTTACATCACTATTAAACTCTTGGCAATGGAAAGTCGATCATTTTCAATTTCCATGCTTCACACAGAGGTCTTTGGCACCCACCATTGACCAACTTGTGCAAATTTTGTGGCAGACTTCAAACTTCCAGTAACAGCAATTAAATTTGTTTGCAGCGTGTTATCTTGCTGGTTGCAGCCACCATAATGTTATTCACTTCACCCAAAGCCTTACTCTCTGCTTGTTTGTCACATACACACGCAAATTTACAAATCTGCAACGTAATTGTTGTCACACGCCTATGGGACGTTCTTTTACAAATCGTAGGTACAGATTTTGACAAAAATTGACCAACACATTTTTGATTTTGCTGAAACTTTTTTTACAGGTTCTATATTGAAAAAACGAGACGCGTGTTTTTTTTTCACAATATTTTGGACGCTAGAAAGGATTGAAATTCCGCGATTTCGGTGATTTTGTGCTTAAAGAGGAATTTTCAAAACTTCATAACTCCGGTTCTATTTAAGCTACAGACTGCATTTTTTTTTTTTATTTTGAAGGTAAAAGAATAATTTTTAATAAAATAAAAATAAAATACTTTCGAGAAAAATTATTAACAATTAAAATGTTGAAATTGATTTTTAACAATTGCCCCCCCGGTAGCGAGTTATTAGTATTACCATCGTATTCTACGTCAAATTTTCTATTAAAAACTACTCTGCTTTTTTTTTCCTGGTGTATTAATTATTACTATTGGAAATAAATTAATTTATGTAGTACGGCACGTCTTATCGGCGCACAGTGGGGCAGAATCCCGATTTTGTGGACAAAAATCCCAAATTACCTATATGGGGGTTTTTGAGGTCGCTGATTACGAATCTGAAGTCAGATTTTCAAAATTCAAAATGGCGGCTCCAATATGGCGGGCAAAAAATTCGAATTTCTATTAATTTCACTGAAACTGGTTACTCGGGGGGTTTTTGGGATCGCTAATTACGAATCTTAGGTCAGATTTTCAAAATTCAAAATTTCGAATCCAATATGGCGGACTATGGTTCACACGTTGAAAATCTGAAGTGAAATCTCATGTAATTTGGTTTTCGAGGTTATTGCTTACGATTCAGGAGTTAAATTAGAGAAAAAACATCGTAAAAGTATTGTAAAATTGATATGATAAATTCATTAGTGTAAATATAAACTTTCCACGAAAATTCTGCTCTTGAAACTTTAAACGAATTTTTCTCGAAACATCATTTTCTAAAACTGTCATGGGCCTAAACAAAAAACTATTCAACCGATTGCTTTGAAATTTATATATGTTCTTTAAGTTATTAATAGTCATCGCCCGTACCAAAATTGCTTGTTTTCGAAAATATTTTCTTATATTTTTTAAACGATTTCTAGCAAAAAAAACCAAGATTTTCGTAACTTTTTTTTCTACAGTCCGCCATTTTGTGGTTTTCCAATGTAAATGATTAATTTTGGTAGAGACGATAGCGATAGACCTACTGAACAATATTCTATTCGCTTTTTTGTCTGATTACCTAAAAAGAGGTAAAATTTATGCGTTCACATGAGAATACCCCCTTAATATCGCGCCACACGTTTTTCCATAAAAATTAGTCTCACTACTCAGTCGGATGCAGCCAGTTTTTAAATATGTTATATTTAACATTGTACACTATCAGTTCCTTGTCGAAACAAGACGGATACCCGTGGATACTTCTTTAAAACTCCATTAGAAAATCGATTTTATATAAATATAACAATATACTTGTCGCGAGATTTAAACATCACAAACATAAAATGAGCAATAATTGTGCATAACTATATATTCTACATACCTCCAGAAAATGAATCCATTTTGCCGAATTCGAATTGAACTAGTTTCCTCGGTTTCGCAGCACTTCAAACAGGTAAGAATTTTTCCACGCGTAGACTTTTTTCGTGCGTACTCAACGGAGGATGAATGTCGACTGATATCGAGGCGACCCTAGAGCAGGTATTTACCTGTCCGGTCCGGAATTATGTTCTAGGACAATCCCTAAACAAGATCTGAACGTATATAGACGAATATACACAACTCAAAAATTTGATTATTGGCCAGCTTTTTGGGATTCTGCCCCACTGTGCGGCGGCACGCGGATTCTATCGTCTATCATATTTTCTTGCATCATTTCGTTTTTCGATATATGCGAATTGTTTTTCGCATTTTTACAAACAGTCGTGCTTCCAAATGATAGCAACCAAATATGATTGACTAGACATTTGACAGACGGGAATGTTGAGCGGTTCAAAATTCAAATTCTTGTTGAGACACCCTTTTCATACAAATAGACAGATCTTGTTACTTCATTCCACCCCTACAACATTCACATCGCCACTTCCTACATAAAAATTAGCATAATCTCCCCACTGCAATACTCTTTCGACGTTCTCAATACGGCGAGGGGAGCCGAATGGATTTAAATAATTGATTGTGTGTGACAGTTAAAAAGTTGCATTTGGGTTTTGCACATTTACCCCAGCAATAGGCTACACTCAATATGTTTTCATTTCCTACCCACCTTCGTCTGGAGTTCGCAACGACGACGACGACGGCGACGGCGGCCACGTGGGGTGCCTATTGTGGCCTCGCATAAATCAGCCCATCAAAAGTGTCTCACGCACAACAAATATTCATCCATTATCCCATCAATCCTGGCATTTGAGATTTTTGGGCAAAATTGAATTTCCGAAAGCTTTCCGCCTAAAAATTCATGAAATGACTCGTGCTCGATTTTCGATTCCCGTAGTTCGTGCAGGACCAGTGGCAGTCGAGCAGATGGGCCGGAATTCGTTTATGCCATTCGGCATTCGGGCGGTATTCCTTGCCGATCAAATTAAGATTAAAAGCACAAAATTAGTCCCCGACAAACCCGGCGGCCCGATTTATTCGTGGACCCCTCCGCCCTCATTAGGTCCGCTGTAATCTACTAGTACCGATCGTGTCCATGTACAAATTTTCATGCGGCGATGCTACAACTGTGAACAAATCCAATTTTCCGTTTCAAATATTTTCATGGAAGGTGTAAATGCCGAAGGTGACGTTAATGTGAAAATTTCATTAGGGGCCATTTTGCGCGCATCCTGTAGGCACACACCAAGAAAACAAGCACATTACGTTCGCACCTGGGCGACAGGGTGACAGATCCTTTTCGCCTATATTTTCACCGCAATTAATGTGCCTCGGGGCTCCGTGCCGCTTCGAGTTAATGTGTGTTTTGATGAAAGTCGTCTCGCGGAGGATGCTCACAGCCCTAGGACGACGTCAGACACAGGAAGTGCCGTGAAATTGAATATCCTCTTTTAGGACACTTTCTGCGAGTTTTTGATTCCTCTGCCGAGTTTATTACATTGCCTGCCTGAAAGCGAAGTGCGCTTTTTTAAATTGACACAAAAATGCGAGACTGTGCTTCGCTTTAAAAGGACTCCAATTTGAAAGTTGCCGAGTAAGGCTGCGCTTCAAAGCAATAAGAACTAAAAAGATGAATGCTTTCAAAGCCGGCATAAGGAAGTTTAAATTACAATTTCATCATACCTAGACACCAGTCTGTCTCTCTGTTTGTACTTCTTCACGTTTGTCACAATATCCTTAAGTTTACAACTCAGATGCAATTGTCGTACATATGTATGTATATTTCATAACATATTAATATGTGTTACGTTGCATTCTAAAGTGACTCTAATAAATTACATTGAAAGTAAGTGCAACGTTTCATATATAAATTTCTTGATTGCATTTTGAAAGACGTATTTAACGACAACCCACTCGAGGGGGTACGTGAAAAATATTCTCCTTTTTAGGGTCCCGTGGCCAACTGGCTAAAATGTGAAACTTATAATTGCGTCATGTCCATCTGTGACAGGCAGGTGTCTTTTAAGGCCGCTTCACACGATGCAAGTTTCCTTGCTGGATTACTTGCTGGGACTTTTACCGGCAACTGAGCTGGCTGTGGAGACGGGAAATGACGTCACTGCGGGCTCTGTTGCTTGAAAGCATGCTGGATTCTACGGATAGAGCCTGTACTACATTGTTTGTTTGATTCTCTGCTGGATTTGAGTCAGAACCAGCAAGTAATCCAGCAAGGAAACTTGCATCGTGTGAAGCGGCCTTAAATTTACGTAAATATTATATAGAGTCATGTGGGGCAAGTGTGCGCAGCGTCTAAGTGTGCGCACTCAAATTATCTCGAAAACTATATAAAGCTAAGGAACGGCAACCACCCTCTCCAGTACCCCCCGGGGGGTGTAGCAAATCACTCGAATTACAGCGGTTGCTCGCGCGTCATTTAGATCTGACAGGTAAAAAAAGATTTTTGCTAAAATATTTACGATATTTTCTCACATTTGACGCGTAATCTTTTGTAGTTATGTGAACTTTTTGAAAATATGGTATTTGCTATCGAGTGCAACATAATATCTAGTTTGTTATTTGCCAGTGTTTAAGTTGTTATGATGACGCAATAATCAACGACATTCATACAATTCTGTTTCGTTGGTTTGGGTTAAGTGTGCGCAGAAGCCTGTCGGGTAAGTGTGCGCATCAAAAATACATACTACAAAATACTACAAAATCATCTGAGACTGCCAAAAAAAGAATGTTAAAAATAAGACTCTTAAGAAACCAAAAAATGACAAAAAAGAGTATTACTGCCCCTTATGTAGCGAAAAGTATTCTGATCCACCGACTGAAGACTGGATTGAATATAGCCTTTGTGGAGCCTGGTGGCACGAACAGTAACTAAGGATTTCTAAGTTCAAGTTGATCTCATATTTTGATTTAAGATGATTATTATGTTGATAACTTCAAGTACCTATGATGAACATTTTAATAATTATATAATATTGTTTATGTTCTAAAAATATATAGCTGAATATTTCTATTTTTGTTGTTGCGTACACTTACCCCTATACTGGGGTAAGTGTGCGCGTATGGAACGGTCTTTGTTTTCTTTAGTTTCTTAAAATATAAGCTACTGACAATACTATTATTGTGTCTAAGTTTATTACAAATAAACAGCCTTACTAATTACCACAGTTTTGTTTCATTCTACAAATAATTTTCGAGTATTTAAAGCGTCAAAGATTAAGTGCGCACACTTGACCCACATGACTCTACTAGCTTGCCCGAACCCGGCGTTTCCCGGAATACTACTAAATTTGTATTCCTTGATTTTACAACGCCTTCCTACTGCACCACCGCCTCTCCTATGTGACCCAGCGTTTTCCTATTTGCCTTTTGCACATGTTTTAGATATTTTCCAATAGTATTATTAAATTTAATTTTCTTCATTTTACACCACCTCCTGCAATACCCCTCTCCTATATCTCCCAGCGGGGTGGGGGTGGTCTCATATTTGGAAATTTGAATAGCAGATTTTTTTTTTTTCGATTTTTTCGATTTTCCGGCTTTTCTTTTGGGGTTTCCCGAATTTTCTTTTTTTTTAAACCTCCCCTATGTTATAGCGAACAAAACAAAAAAATTTATCGAAATCGGTCAAGCCGTTTTTGAGTTTTAGTGAGACGTACCGCACAGCAATTCATTTTTATATACATATATAGATATTAGGTATGAGATAAAATAAGTTTAGTTTTTTTTTGTGAAAAACAAATCTTTATTTATCAAATATATCGTTTTTGAACATCATTGAAAGTATGCTCCATTGGAAGCTACAACGTTTGCCCATATTTCTGACAACTTGCGGATTCCATCCCTAAAGAATTGCTCGTCCTTTGAGGCGATCCAATTATTGAGCCAAATTTGGATACTTTCAAAAGAATGAAAACGTTCTCCACTAAGGGCTGACTGCGTCGACCGGAATAAATAGTAATCGGATGGTGCAATGTCCGGTGAGCGGGGCGGGTAATGTAACACTTCCCAGTTCAGCCTTTCTAAAGAGTTTTTCACTGGTTGAGCTATATGAGGTCTCGCGTTGTCGTGTAAAAGTATTATCTTATCGTGTCGATTGTCCCATTGTGTTCGTTTTTCTTCAATAGCTCGCTTTAAGCGCATTAGTTGCAGCCTGTAGACATCGCCAGTAATAGTTTCAATGCTTCTACTAGTAAACGATGACTGTCAGCAGCGTTTTCTTTGTAAAATTTTAAATACAAAAGTGATAGGGTCTCAAAGAATTTTGATCAAATATTTTCGCCTTTTCCGACTTCTAACTTGATTATTATTAATTTTACGTGAAAGAGTTATTTAACAATAATTGTAGAGAGTTTTATTTCCAACAAAAAATTTACCTTGAACATTTTCGTACGAGTAAGGGTTAGCAAGATATTGCTGAAAAAATTTTCAATATGGTGAACAAATGGGGGCCTTGGAATCGCGAGAAGTGAGTTTTATACTTACCACTGACCCCGCAACAGATTCCAAGAAGAAAATCGCTGCCTACCCAAAATGTTCAGATTGCTCCTTTTTTACGACCATTTTAACTGAACTAAATACCCAACGCAGCAAATGGCCTTTTGACTTCAGTTCTTGGGTCAGTCCGATCTTGTAACCACGTAGGCCAAAACAGTTCCGCAAAATTCGCTATACAGTATGCTGAGAAAACCGCAATTTCTAAAAACCTCACGGAATTGATACTTGTAAGTCTATCCAAAATAGCACTTACAGTATTTCTCGTCATTCCTTACCGTTCTGTGTCTCAATGGAACATCTTGCAATGACAATGTTAACTCAAATTTATTCATAAGTTGTTCAACCATAAAGTAGATGAAGTGCACGTAAAACTGTTGCAATATGTCGAGAATTTTGGCAGTAAATTTGAATACATTTTAAATGCTGTTCGAGTGTGTCTTTCGATCACTAAATGCCGGACATTGGCTCATATGCATAAAAATTGAAATCGGAATTTTATCTATGTAAAACTTGAGACTGAGCTCTTGCTCAGTTCTTATGCATATGAGCCATTGGCAAATGGAATTAGCATACGAGTAACAAGGAACCGTAAATGGCACTGCATGTATTGGTGGTCGTTTCAAAGGTGAAATCCAATGACGATCCTTTGATTGCTATCTGACTAATAATTAGAAAACAAAATTAAATATTAAAATAATTGAACGTTCTAGGTTCTAGAAGTTTCCAATGAGTGTTTCGTCAAACCCTGCAGTTAAACATTTAAGTTTAAGTTTAGCATGACATTTTGCAGGGCAGAACAGTGTCCAATAAGCAAACTAACTAAATAAAGGCTAAAGGTAGCAGATATCGGGCTTAATTTGCAAAATTTTCTCAATAAAATAATAAAATAGTTTTCTTACAAAAGGTCTGCAGGCTCAAATTTTTCGGGTAGATTTACCGCTGTCTATATATCTAGGTAAACAGAGGCTAAAAGTATCAAATTCCTACCGTAATGCCTGCGCAAAACCTTTGCAAATTCCCGACTCCCAAAACAGATTCAGTAAAAGTGAAAAAAAAAAATTTTTGTCTTATCAGTCAACAAGTAAGATTTACACCCTGGTGTGGAGCAAAATAACTTTGAATTTTTTCAGCCGATTCATGATTTTTTGAAGAACCTAAAATGGTTAAGAAAATATGTCTTAATATTTTTTCTCATTTTTCCAAGTTATTGGAATTTGGAACAAAGCTAATTATTTGGAAAATCCTTTCAAAATAAGCGAAAAGCGAGTAGGATTTCTGGTCAAGGATTATTTTATTTTATTGAAATAACTTCGCACGAAAAAATAGCAATCTTTCGTTTAGAAGCTACAAACCGGTCTATGGTTGGCAACGCCCCACTGGTAAGCCCGCTATGCCCTCATGTACTCAGAGTGATTGTTGCTGTAAAAACAACAAAAGCTTGTAGTTGAAGTTATCCAAAGGACTTTTGATGTCGATTGACAAAAAATTTGAACTTCCACATTAGATCACCGTAAATGCTTAAAAAGCCGCTTAGTTGACCCATCCTCCCTGGCCTTTCCTTTTGCTGCAACTGATTTCCTTAAAACATGTGACAACCGAAAACATTTCTCTATTCATTTACTGAAGTTGATTATTGAAATGAATTTTCAACAATTTTTATTTCACCTTAATCAGTGACCCCACAAACCCCCATCACCTTTATTAAAATTCGTTATTTGTGTCTGCCTTAAACGAAATCAGGTTGGAGATTTTTTTATAAATGACTTGAACAAACTACAAACAAATTTTTATAACGCTAGCATCCTAACTAAAGCTACTCCATTGTTGAGATCGATTCTATACTAAAACTAGTAGTCTCACCATACTGACACAATTCTTGAAAACTTTCGCCATATCAATTATTGAAAGAAAAGCGCTGGAATAAATTAAACATGTCACTCATTGTTACCCGGACGATTCAAAAACTTGCAATGAAAATGTATAAAGGAAGTGAACAAGAAAATGGTACCAATCCTGCAATGCTTGAAGCCTGAACCTCGAATGTTTACTGCACTAATAACCTTGTGAAACCATTTTATTTCTAGATCACCTCCTGTGCACAAGAACAAAATAAATTTAATCAGGATGAACAAACAAAAAATGACAATAAGCATTTAATATGAGAAACTGAACAAAAACGCTAGAAACAAATAAAAAAAAACAAAGCTATCCTTAACTCGAGTCTTCCGCTAGTGATCAAGCACACATAAAACAAAATTAGAAAAATGGACAAGGAAAGCAAGCTCCTAGTCGATAGTTTAGTAATAAAGAAAAAGCCTCCAAAGTTGAAAGCACTCGATCGGTCCATATCAATAGCGATAGACAATTACACACCCGCCCCGACAATGATCATAGACGACTCACTCATACTAGAGGAACCACCCCCTTTTCCACCAATCATAAAAAAGCCCGACATTTATTTCGTCAGTGGCGGCAGCACTAGTGCAATTCCGTACGAAGATTACCCCTATCACCTTAGAAAATCCAATTTTAGAAGATCCGACACACTCGACGTGCACAGTCCCGCGAACTTCCAGATGCGGAAAACGCACTCCTTTCACTCAAATGAACCAACAGTGGAAGAGTTTCTTCTTTCTAGGCGAACTAGCAGCGTAAGGGGATCGTACCTGTTTCCACCGGCCAAGGAAATACCTGACAGATCGCCGTCGCCTAATAGGAGGAGTTGTAGGATGCATAGGTCCTTCAACGAGCAGACAAAACGTCCGTCGAAAAACGAACTGACGGTGGATCGGATAAAGTTCCCCTCGCTGAACGATGAGATGCTCCACCACGACCCAGATTCCCACATGCAGCCTTTCGACTCGACGAATATAACGATCGAGAACGAGCTCCTTCGGTCGAGGAGCAACAGCCGATCGAGGGTGGAGGATGAGACGTACTTCGAGACACCTGTGCCGAGCAGCAGCCTCAAGCATCCGCACAAGCACAGTTCCCACAGTCTCGATCATCCGCAAACGCATAGCTTTAAGCGAGGTGCGAAGCATACGCACAGTCTTTACCTCTCGCCGAAGTCTCTGGACGAGCTGCAACAAGTACATCGTCCAATACAGGGTACCAAGAAATCGCACAGCGCTAGCATGCGCGTCCGGCCTTACAGGGAAAGCCTTAGTGCCACCAAGAAGTCGAAAAGCTTCATAGTGGACACGTATCCAGAATTCGAGCTGTCGCCGCACCGGCGAGACAGCCGCATTCTTATAACGGAAGATATCAAGAGGAGTCCTCGACCGGCACCTCACATAGTCTCCGAAGAGAAGCGACCATCGTTCGAAAGGAAACCTTCACAAAACTACGACGTCAATGAAGTCGACTTCGATTCGGTGCTACGACCCTTCCGAGCGTCCAGCAGAAGAAAAAGTTCCGTGACGGACTCAATGAAGAAGGTGAAGAAGAAGTCGATCAGCGACGATACCGAAGAAGATGAAGAGTCTGACCGAAAACGCAAGCGGATTGTGTGCATCATAATGACCGTTTTCCTGTGCCTAGTGTGCGCCAGCGTCTTTGTAGTAATCTTCACTCTCACTCACACCAGTGTAGGCCAAATACCGAACCAGCTCAGGAAAGTCTCTAGCCAATCGAGGGACTTACCCATCCACTACAACGGTACTTAACAATAATTTTATTAGTTTTCCAATCCTTTTCAACTTTCAATTTTATTTCATTTAAACATTTCTTAATAATATGCCTAACTAAAAATTTGTCTGCCGAAATATCGCATGGGCTACATTCGAAAAAAAAAATCGACAAGAGCGATATTTGTGAACGCACCCTCCAGGACTCTTTTGAAATATTTTTGGCTTGCCTGTAGGGTTTGATACAAGAAAAACTGGTTTATGGCAGTTTGAAAAATTTACGATTTAGGCAACACAGGTGAGTGAAAATGATTTCCGTGGAACTCACGTACACAATACAAATCCGAATGTTCATTTGACTACAGTTGTTAATAAATGCTAAAATATATATACAATTTAAAAGCTCGTATTTTAGACACTTTAGAAAATGTTCTAACAAAATAAACATCACAAGAACTTTTAATGCGACTGAACTCGAAATCCACTTAAATTGCTACTATGAATATCGAAGGTTGAAAATGCCGAAAACACAAATTTCTTCTTATATCAAACTCTACAAGCAAGTAGGGGTGCGTTCGAAACACTCACCGAGTTTTTATTGCCCAATTCATTCATTCAAAGTACCATAAATTTTTTTTATGATTTGAAGTAATTTTATGTCATCCTTCTTTCATATCACTTGGTAGTTTGATAATTTAGACCCCTAATGCATTAGGAACGATGAGACTAAATACCTTAATGAACTTTTCTAAAATAGAGTTGCCAGCATTCTCAACCCGCTGCGCTTAAATAAATGCATCACTTATTCCAGAAAGCCCAATACTCCAAATTGCTAAACTTTCGGTAAACGAAAAAAGCGCCCCTCTAAAATTTTGAAAAAAAGTATACACATAATTCTCTATACAGACAAATAGAAGGATTTTTTATGTTTCTGTTCAAAATTAGATGCGTCTACATAAACTCAAGACTAAAACAAAAATTATTTTCCGTAAAGATAGGATTTTAAAAAATTTTGGATTTTGGGCTTTCTAAAATGCGTCATTCAAATATTCTTGCACCAAGCTTTTTAATTTTTATTTTATCTACACATACATTTATTTGAACTTAAAAAACACTGCAATAGTGCACTAGAGTATCTACAAACGTGCATATGTACATATACATACATATATCGCACCTTTGCAAGACAAGCAATTTTGCACAATATTGTTGGTAAGGAAGCATTCACTGTGTTTTATTGTGCAATGCAACGTTCTGATAGGAACTATTTAATGTATGTAGGTGAAATACACTCATTTTATTCTCAACGATTACCTAGCACATATGATATTGTAGCCGAAGAACTGGTGGCATATACATAAACTCATCTGATTTTATACCGAAAATCCTTTCTAAAATTATGTTCTGTATCTTGACGTCTATTTACCAAATTACAGTCTGGCTGCTCAGTGCCGTTGCATCTGTTTAAAGAGGTTAAAAATAATGAAAAGGTGAAAGAAATAAGTGAAATTATTACAGTTAATTCATTTTCCCATAAACAACTCAGTGAACGCACATAAACAATTTTTTTAGCAATGCCAGACTAATACGTTGTAGATAACTATTTGCATAAACCTTACATCATACCAAAAAAGGTCACATTAAATGTCTTGTTTTCCATTTCATGCAAGCAGTAAAGGAGTACATTTCATTATTAATATCCTACACACTGATCCATACCCGGCGTTTCCGGGCCGCTGTCACTCCTCTGAAGAAAGCAAAACCTTAACCAAAGTATGACCTAACTAAAAAGTGTAATTACGATGCATAGACCATATCACTCAGAAGGGCTTGCACAACACGCCTGTAAAATTTCATCTAAATCGGATAAGTACATTTTTCGTGAAAACCAGACACACAAACATTCCCTCTTTAAGTAAACAGTAGTATAAGTATGTAGTATAGTAGATAAGTATACCATATGTCGATAAACGTCAGACAAAATTCACGATATTAACACATCATGCATAGGGCCGGCCTATACTAAGCAATATTCAGGTGGTTGGTTAGAGAAAAAGTGTAATTAACTTGAGTCGAACCGAGTGAGATATTGAACGTACCGGAGAAATCTACTCGGGTCGGCTTTAACGTACCGCCATACCGGTCGAGCGAGAAATTTTAAATGTCTATATACTGGATATGTACAAAATGCATGAGCGCCGATACTCACGGCTAAGATGTGCTGCGCGACTTCTTTAATTTTACTAGCCCCCCGGATTTGTTTCACTCCAGAAGCGACAATTTTCCTTATTGATATATGTATGTACCCATAAGCCAAAAACGATCCTCTTTAACGATCACAATTTTACGATAAAATAACGGATGGACTTGTAACTGGTTTATAGTCTAGAATCCAATCAGCAATTGAACGACTTAAATTCCTGCACTAATTACATATTTTACGGATGTATACCAAGATCTTCACGACGGACAAAATCCCAAATGGTGCGAACGGCGACGAATCTGTAAATTTGGATATTCTTGCACACGTTTGTTTACATCGGAAATATTTGCTTCTGCATATAGTACGCAGAAAATAATCCTGTCGTCTCTTGCATAGTCTCTTTTAACAACCCATATTTGATCTGACGGTTTTATGTGCATAAATATAGCTGCATATTGTAAAAAAATAATTAATTTAAACTTTCATACGATGATGTAAGAAGATTATATTCGTAATCTTAATAAGAAGTAATACTCGTATTAGTCTGGTATTTGGTTTAAAAATTGCTTATTTCACAAATTAATAATAAACAAATATAAAATGGCGGCCAAGCCACTGTTAGTTCAACATAAAGGGTCTCATATCCACTCCACATATATTCTTAGTATGTATTTTTCAACAGTTTTAAATATAAAACAACAGTATTTTACAATCTGTTTTAATTTCGAAAATAACTACCACATAAAAACATATGTAAATAGTTTCAGATGTCAAAGTGAAACACAACTGAGCGGGAGCAATAGGGTTTCATGTGGACTGTTTAAGTACGAAACTCTTAAGAGTATAGTTATGATATTATATACTTCTGTTTTATTCTCACTAGATTACAACTATCGCCCCTTCCAAACACAACGCCACTTGGTAGCCAAACTGTCATTTCAAAAGTCCACGGATTCACAAATATATTAGGTCCGCAACTAAGTTCTCGCTGTTTTTTTTATGAATATAAAACTTTATTATGAAAAAATGGTTACAAATGAGTTATTCAAAGTACTGCCCATCGCTAGCGACAACCTTTTCCCATCTTTCTGGCAGAGCTCGAATACCGTCACGGTAGAAGTGTTCGTCTTTTGAGGTTATCCATGAATCAAGCCAATTTACGATGTCGTCATATGAACGGAACTCCTGATTAGTCAGAGCATGTGCCATCGAACGGAATAAGTGATAATCGGACGGCGCAATATCTGGGGAATATAGCGGGTGGGGTAGGACTTCCCATTTGAGTGTTTCTAAGTAGGTTTTGACGGGTTTGGCAACGTGAGGCCGATCGTTGTCGTGCTGTAAAATCACTTTTTCGTGCCCTGATCGTATTGTGGCCGCTTTTCGCGCAGTGCTCGGCTCAATCGCATCAATTGAGTTCGATACCGTTCCCCAGTGATCGTTTCGTTCGGTTTCAACGTCTTTTCAGCGTTTTCGAAGATTTTCGGCCTTCCTTCACGCGAACGGTCGTCAACATCAAAATCACCGTCTTTGAAGCGACGGAACCAATCACGGCACGTTGTTTCACTTAGAGCAGCATCTCCGTAAACTTTTTGGAGTTCTCGATGCGCTTCAGCCGCCGTTTTCTTCGAATGAAAAACGAAAAGCAACACTTCCCCGCAAATGACGATTATTTGGCACATAATCAGACATTTTCACACAACCAAAAGTATATGTTCCAAAAACAAAATCACAAATGTATCAAAGCGGCTTGCTTACCATATGTCTAAGCTTGGTTCATGACGTTTTAGTAATGCTATAATCGACCAACTCTTACTACTGGAGCCATCTATTGAAAAACAGCGGGAACTTAGTTGCGGACCTAATAGAACGATGCATGTGTGTACTCGTATGCATAAGTTTTTTTCGGTGTTTTTGGTAACCAAAAATACGTAATTTTCTAGGGAAATTAAGTTTTTTTTTATTCAAAATATTGGCCATCAGCTTCTACACATTTCACCCATTTTTCAGGTAATTTATGAATAGCATGCCAGAAAAACTGCTTGTCTCTTGCGGCAAACCATTCGTCGAGCCAATTTCCAACTTCCTCGAAATCACTGAAGTCCTGCTCTGCGAGCGCGTGCCCCATTGATGCGAAGAGGTGATAGTCAGATGGCGCCAAGTCTGGCGAGTACGGCGGGTGCAGAAGGATGTCCCATCCAAGCGATTTCAAGGTGTCTTTCACTAGTTTTGCTGTGTGAGACGGCGCGTTGTCGTGTAACAAAATCACTTTGCTATGTCTTCTGGACCATTCCGGTCGTATTTCGATTAATACGTGGTTTAAATTAATCATTTGTTAGCGATAGCGTTGTGTATTAACGGTTTCGCCGGACTTCAAGAGTTCATAATACACAATATCGCTCTGGTCCCACCAGACACAGAGCATGGTCTTCTTGCTGAAGCGATTTGGCCTTGGTGTTGAAGGACCGGCTTCGTCAGGTGAAAGCCACGATTTATTCCGCTTCCGGTTTTCAAAAAAAATCCATTTTTCGTCACCCGTCACATTTCGATGCAAAAATGATTTCCTTTCGAGGCGTTGAAGCAGCATTTCACAAGTGATTTTGAGATTTTCAATTTGACGTTCATTCAAATCGTGTGGGACCCATTTACCGAGTTTACGTATATTGATCTTCCCTATTGCTCGTAAGCGTCTGCTGATTGTTTCTTGTGACACATGTAATGCTTCTGCTAATTGCCGTTGAGTTTGAGTTGGGTCATCATCCTGCGATTACTCGTCTTCGCATTTTTATGGTCTACCAGAGCGGTCACTGACTTTCACATTGGAATCACCACTTTTAAATTGTCGAAACCATGTCTCACTTGATCTACTTAATGGAGATATGTGTGAACTTTCAACAGCCCTTTTCTCTTGATTAAATAAGAAAAAGCAATGCGTGCCGCAAACGTTCTTTTTCAGGCACAAAACTCGACATGTACACTGAACGATAAAACAAACACGCTAGTTTTTGGCGGATTCACTTTGTGTGTTATTGTAGTCAGACGAACAAAATAACGTTTGTGTCAAATTCATACGCTGCGTACTTTTCGCTGGCGCCATCTTTTAGTTAAACCGGAAAAAACTTATGCATGCACCTGGTATAGTAAATATTTTTTATAAAGTTACTTGAGTTCTCATGCCACCAGCTCAGCGTCTATTATATTTAGGCCCCTTTTTTGTATTTTTTCACAAAAGAGCGTTGATAATTAATTCTTGATTATTTTTATAACTACTTACTTTTATTAATATTTTAATGTATGTATATGTAAAAAGCAATTCATATTTACGTAAATATATGTATTGGAAAAACCAAGTGGTTGTGAAACATTCCATCTCTATTCAAACGAAAGCACATAACTAAAAGAGTTCAAAGCTAGTTAGTTCTGTGCAATAATTAGAATAAGTCTATTTTTTTCATTATACTGTAGCTGTTTGGTGATTTCTAATAAAGCACAACTATCACGTTATTAGTTTTAGTATTTTGTTTTAGTCTTTTTCAAAAAAATGTATCATGGATACTCCGATTTTAGATCATCATAAATTATTACACCTATAGACCAGACCAAACCCTTGTGACGTATAAGGCCTTCGGACCAGCTTTTAATAATACATTATACATATACCACTCGCATTCTTTCGTTATTATTTGCTATATATTGTACATATTCGGTTGCACCGTTTCAATCGAACCTTTAGAATTCAGAAAGAAGGTATAGTTGAATTTATTTAACCTTCTTTCTCCATTCAAATGATTATAAATGTAGTAATAAAAAACTGGACAAAGCAAGTAATTTAAAAAAAATAATAAAACCTATAAAATAAAAATTAGTTAATAAAAGCTGTGCGTTTTGCTTGTCCTTTTATACTAAGAGAAATGAAATTTTAAGAGAATACTAATATCTCTGTTTACAGCTTTGCCTTGCAACTGTCACGTAGATGCTATTTCAGCAATTTTTTTCATAAATTGGTAGTATAGTTGCATAATTTAGTACGGCAACAAATGTATTCCAATGTTTCCTTCGTCAAAGGTTCATTTATAATTTTCAAAAATATATTAATCAATTATTTATTTTTAAAAAATATTTCTCAGTGCTTCGAGATTTCTGTTATGGTCAAATATTGTACATATAATACCGGCGACCTCATTCAGTAAGCAATATTTAAATCCGGTATTGTCTTAGCAATTTCCTCCTTACACAAATTCCTCATTTTTGTGTATTTATCCCGGCTTGTACCATTTTCCGCCTACTTTTTATGCGCATTTCTCTTATTCATAAGCTTTCTCTTACTTGTGCACTTGCCGCTTTCTTATTTCATTAATAACTAATCGCCCGGCCAGCCTAGTCGATCCGCAGGCCAGCTGCCACAGCTCCATGTCTAAAATTCCATTAGGCTAAGGAAGGCGCAGACATAATGAGACAGCAAAGGTGAATTGGGCCATTGCGGGCAGCGGCACGCATCAAGGACTCCAACATAATTCCGCATGATTCACGTTTGCCCCGCTCGCCCAGAAAAATAAAATACTCAGAAAATTATCTCAACGGCCGATGCCGAGCTCCACCTACTACTACTCTCCGACATACGTAGTTGTGGCCTTCTGGAGCATCTTTAAAAACTTCCTGCTCGGCAGCGTCGTCATTCAACCTAATGGCATGCTCCATTGTGTGCAAAGGCGCAACTATTTCGAGAAGAATCTCTCTCCGGTTATGGGCACTTCTTCCTTTCTTTCTGATTATATTTTTTTTTTATTGTACTTCTTCTTTTTTTTGTAATTGTGCCTCCTGCATTGCAAAGTTGTTGCCCTCCTTGGGGACCTTGATTGAAAATGCAAACGATATCCCTCCGCAAAAGGGAAAGGCGAATTTTTATAATTCACGCAAACTGTGAATTATGCATTGACCGCGCTTATCTTACATAAGTGGGATCCCAAGGTGGCATCTATTTTTACTCCATTTTAGTATAACCGTTAAGGGGCATCCAGTGCGAATATTACACATAGGGATGCATAAGTGCTATGAAATTACAACCCTTAATCCTTTCCATAATTTTGCGTAAAATTTTATAATGTACAGCCCTGCCCCCAGTTATACTAGGAATGTGCGAATAATCCGAAAATACGAGTAGAATTATTGATCGATATCATCGAAATAATTCGAGAAATTGCGAATAATTGGGCCACGTCGAACAGTTCGAATGATTTTTTGAGTTATTGTTAACCAGTTAACTGTGTTTGACGAGTATAAACGTATATTTGGGTGATTCTACAAAAGTTGGGTAACTCACTGTCACAAGACAAAGGAACGATGTGTTATTATATTTTGTATATATTTTTAATTTTATTTTAATACAATTAAATGCCCTTTATTTGGTCACTCAATTTCAGCTATTTATTTTAAATACAAGTTTGTGAATTTCCACAATATATGCTCAAAACGTCAGTACTTTGGCATGTCACAATCCCAAAACCACGCAATAAAGTGGTTGTGGATTAAATATTATTTTTAATTCAAGCAAACTTACTGTTTCACTACAATCTATGATGTAGTTAACAATGTATATCACAACTTTTATAATATAATATTGTTACCGTTGTTGTAAAAATAATAAGAAACTTTGTGTTCAGTTTTATTCGTCAGTCCGCTGCACAGTGGCCGATTTCCCGAAAAAGCTGGCCATAATTCGAAAAAAAAATGTTTTCTTTCTGTTCAAGCTACCATCCTATGTTATAAAGAACCTTTTTCTACACATTTTGGCAAAATAACAGTAATGTACTGGTAAAGCATTCAGCATTAGAGCAAGTCAAAGTGACTCTCTTCGACGCATCATCTGGCACGCTACTTAAACTTGAGTTTGTACTATGTCGTTTTGAAAGTGATAACAGCTTTTCTACTGGCTGTTTTCAGGTCGCGTTCAGTAACGGGTGTTTCTGAAAGTATAGAAAGTACCTACTAAAGTTTCGCTGTGTAAAAACTTTTTTTAAACACAGTCATGCACGTCAAGCTTTTTCGTGTTGACATTTTATAAAAATGAAGACAAATAGTTAGAAGTTCCGCAGAGTTCCACGATAAGATCATTTTTATTATGTAAAAGAAAGTATTTGCTTTCATTTTACGAAAAAAGCAGCTGCGATAATTTGCGATATTTCATGAAACATAATTTTCAATCTTGCGGACTGAAGCTGGCCGGTTCCCGAAAAAGCTGGCCATAATTCGAAAAATGATAGGAATTACGCAAAACTTCGCAATTTTATATTTTTGAGGTCGCTGATCACGAATATGAAATTTATTTTTCAAAATTCAAAATAGCGGATTCAAAATGGCCATACGAAATTTTGTTGAAATCAAAATGTTTAAGTAGTACACGTCGCCATTTTGAATCCGCCATTTTCAATTTTGGAAAAAATGTCATATTCGTAATCAGCGACCTCAAAAACTAAAGCATACAAAATTTTATTGAAATGGAGTTGTTTTGAGTAGTAGACGTCCGCCATTTTGAATCCGCCATTTTAAAATTTTGGAAAAAATTTCATATTCGTAATCAGCGACCACAAAAACTAAAGCTTACAAAAGTTTGTTGAAACGGAGTTGTTTTGAGTAGTAGACGTCCACCATTTTGAATCCGCCATTTTACCCATTTCACCCAGCATAGTGAACATAAACGATTAAAGAAACTGAAGCAGACTCTCGAAGTGGAGAGACTTTTTGAAAGCCATAAACTAAATACGGAACGGCTGTAAGATTTAGCGTACCACATTTTCTGATGCTTTAGAATTGACCCTTTTTGCATTAGTCGTTCAATGCAGGCGTAAATATGAAGACATAATCAGAGAGGAGCTTTTAAAACAAAATTTTCGGAAGCTCGTGTCATAATGTATATGCCCCTCTTATAAGCTATTGATACGCTACGAATCACTGGACAAGCTAAGCTGCTTTTGTGAGATGTAAACAAGCCAGCGCAGCGAAGTAAAAAATAAGACGATTTTCTTTATTTTCTGAAGTTAATACAGCTCCTTTTCACATGGTATGATGAAATAGAATATTGATCTTCTATTTTCATCACTCCACGTACCTAAAAATCGATTTCCCACGCGGATATTACGTTTTCTTGGGACAACCCACCGCGGAATACTTCATTCCGTAAATTCATTTAAAGTTCAGTTTTTTCGCACTGTTAACTGCAATTAAACATTGCGTTAAGAGAGTTTAATTCACAGTTTGGTAAGAAGTTTTATTTAGCTTCCCTCTTGCACACTGTTGCTGTACTCGCCAACTTTAGGTGGTCGCTCATGTACAAGTTTTTTACACGATGCATCCGTTCCGTTTTTAGTTTATATTTCTATGGTGGAAGCCCTATGCTCCTAACTACAGCGAAATAGGAAATATACAAAGGCTCCCCATGCACGGTTGCACAAATTGCGCAAACTTTTGTTTGCTAAAAATATACATAATAAACTACACACTATGCAATGAGCTGCAGAAACTTCAGTTTCATCCCTATTCTCTTTGTGACTTAAAAGGAGATAACATTTGTTACTCCACCAACATCGTCATACACGATAAGATTGGGTTGTTCGGAAAGTAATTCCTTTTTTTTTTTGGGAAAATGAAAGACTATTTTCGTATAATGAATAAATATTTTATTCAATTATATATTGGCCATGCATGGTCCAACACCTTTTACCTCCTTTCTGGTAGTAGCATGACTCCACGCGCATAAAATTTTTGGTCTTTGCTGGCAAAAAACTGATCCAGGTGATTTTTGACCTCTTCATTTGAAGTAAAGGTTTTACCGTCCAAAAAATTTTGCATTGACCGAAACAAACAATAATCCGAAGGCACCAGATCTGGAGAATATGGTGGGTGTGGCAGTGTATCCCATTCAAGCTGTAAAAGCTTTTGGCGAGTGACCAAACTTGTATGAGGTCTCGCATTATCTTGGTGGAACACTACACCTTTTCTGTTGATTAATTCTGCTCTTTTCTGTTGAAGTGCATCATTCAGTTTGTCCAGCTGATGACAGTAGACTTCCGAATTAATTGTTGTGTTATCCGGTAAAAGCTAAAAAAAAAACGATTCCTTTAAAATCCCACCAAACAGACAGTATCACCTTTTTTTGATGGGTATTGGCTTTCGAAATGCTTTGAGCCGGTTCATCTTTTTTGCTCCATGACCTCTTGCGTTTGACATTGTTATATGTTATACAACCCATTTTACGTCCCCAGTAATGATGCGCTTCAAAAATGGATCATTTTTGTGACGTTTGAGAAGCGAATCACAGACGTCAATGCGACGACACAAATTTCTCTCTGTGAGAACAAGGGGAACCCATATATCGAGCTTCGAGCTTAAACCCAGGCTTTTCAAGTGGTCATAAACAGTTGAATTCGATAAATTTAACCTCTCACCGTTCTCACGTGTTGTTATTCGTCGATTTGCATCAACTAATGCCTTTATCTTGTCTTGATCAGCTTCAACCGGCCTTCCGGAACGTGGTGCATCTTCGACATCAAAATTGCCGGATCGAAATTTTGCAAACCAGTTCTGGCACTGGCGTACTGTCAGCACATCTTCTCCATACACATCGGTTAATTTCTTTCTGGCTTGAACAGCATTTTTACCCTTTCTATAGTAAAAAAGTAAAATATGACGAAAATGCTGCTCATTGCTCTCCATATTTAAAAGGGCACCAACCAAAAACTACTGCGTAGAATTAATTGAACTTTTTCACACACAAGCCTTGCTATATCAGCTCTCAAAACATATGATGATTATGCGGCTTAAGTGTCAAGTTGGGTTCGAAAAAATACAATTAAATCATCTGTCGGGAAAAAACGAAATTACTTTCCGAACAACCCAACAAGAACAATTTGCGCAACGCCTCCAGTTGCACACAAATTTTCACAAAGCTTTGAATTTCATCAACCAGACGCGCAACACATCAATGGAAATATGTATGTATATTTACACAACGCAGGGCTCGTGTATGGGACCTTAAAACTTCTACATATGAAGTTTCTGAAGAGATATTTAATTATTTTTTTATTTTATTTTTGAATATCGGATATTCCCCATCATCACTTTGTTTTTGTTTACGCACTCAATGACAGATATTATATTGGTGGTATTATAACCACGAAACTCCGCAGTTAACTGGTTAACTGATAATTTGCCGCGAACAAACCTAACCATGAGTCCACCTTTGGAACCATAACCCCAAAAATGTGTAAATAGTAAATCCAATCGATTTATGCGTACCGTATTTTGAATATTTCGAATTACTGTAATATTTGATAGATTGTTTGAAATATTTCGAATTATATAATAGATCGATTATAATCATAGTTTCCATTCGATTTTCGAATGGGTTAGTATTATTCGGTTCGAGCACTATTCGCATATTCCCAAGTTATACATTAAATCAAAAAACTAAATTCAAACTCCTAAATGCTGTGCTTACATTCAAATCATATATGTATATGTAAAATAATTTTTTTCCGTTGACATTAAATTTCCAACATTGATGAGATTTTAATTCTTTTTTATATTTTTTGGAAATACTCGCAAAATTGGAGATTAGCTGTATTAGGTATGTAAATTTCTAGGTTAATCAAATTACAGAAAACAAAAACATGTATAAGGCGTTTTCCTCCCCTCTTAAGGCAAAAGCGTCTGCTGGTTATGGTCGAATAATTCTAGTACAACTAAGTTTGAGTTTTTGTAATGTGATAATGGTTTTGGACATTTTTTGATGATAAATCTGCTCTGGTCTGCTCCAACATGCAATGAGAACAATGCTGCTCTGCCTGGTGATCAATAAAAAAATTACTCGTAAGACTTCATATGGGCTACATGGGCTACATACAAAAGTACATATAACATATGAATTCATTGACTCTTTTCTGGTTAATTTGAAACAAGAAATAGCGTCGTGATAATTCTATGTATAATCTTACAAGAAAGCGAATGTGACTAGGTACCAATATCTAAACAAAGCAATTTTAGATATTGGATGCGTTTTCTGAAATAAACTCTCGGTGGATATTATGTATAAAGCCATCTAAACAACATACGCCACATCTATTGTACATGGATACTATCTCTCAAAACTTGCATAGTATCATTTTTTAAAACTAACTCTGACTGAAAACATTTTACCATATATGTATACAACGACAATATTCATCCATACGAACACAAATACTAATACATAAAACAATAATATTGCACCATTGCAGTTATTAGCAAAAAAAGACACAATGGAGAGACACCGATACACCTAATTCATGAAAACTCATGAGCAATAACCTTTCACTTTGGGACAATCTGGACCACTATTTATCTTCTAAGCACATGGCGTCTATGTCCGGGATAGCAGGTAAAACATATTCAAGCAAATTAAACCGTTATTTGATGTGTTTAACATATTTTTGTAAAACGTTTATGCTATGGTATTTTGGTCTGGGAAACGTTAATGGTATTAAATTGTTTGAACTATTATTTCTCTCTATTTTACTGTTCACACTTCTTAAGTTTACTTACTGTACTCGTACTATACATCGAAAGTTCTTGGCATTGTTCCCATTTAGTTAATTGGTGTGTTTTCAAACAAACTGTATATAAATTTACGTAATTTCAGAATGTGCGCAATATATGGTTTTTGGGGTTGCATCCATTAATGATGACAAACTTGTTCCACATGAGGATTGAACCGAAGCAGCATTGACGAAATGGACTAAACCTTTTGTTTCCAAACTACAAGAAGATCTTTGGATCCTCTCCTTCAAGGGGTTGGATGCCTCATGTGGAATTAGTCAAATAATCCGGAAACGTCTTGTCATATTATTCAAAACTATATTCGTCGTTTGCCGACTGCTTGATTAGCTTCACTAGAGCCATCAGTCGCATCTGTTACTGGATTCAATTACCAAGGATTGCATGTCTAATTTCATTGGTTTGGGTGATAGCAATGTGTATGTTAATTTTTATTAATTTTAAGGCTCTCGAAATTGCATATGTAATGCCGTCTGCTCCACCCAGTTTTACTCGACGCGTGTTGTCCCGCTATTAAAATCAGCAATAAAATACTTTGATCATTTGTTTTTCTTTCTAATATTTCTCAAAATTAACAGAGACCGTTGTCAATAAAAATTAGAAGGCAGAAAACCAGAAATAGTATCTGTGAGATAAAAAAAAAAGTATTGTTTATAAAACGCCTTTATAAACAACACTTGTAATGGTTTTGTCTGGCGCATTAACGTACAGTATTTTTGCTGAGCTGACTTGGGAACAAACGACAATGGTGTTGTGTAAAACACGGAGAAGCAAGTTCGACGACCTAAAAGACTTTAAAACGCTTTATTTATGGACATTGGGAATATACACAATATCGTCTTTATCACGACCAAACAGATATTTCAACTTCGATTGATTTTCGTTTTACAGTTTATATTATTAAGTAAGCATGTTATGCCATTACACAGTTTGTATATTTTGTGTCCCAAAAGTGGTTTAGAGTAGAACAAGCAAGAAGATTCTGATTCATCCCTTACTTTTATATTATTTTTTTCTAAGAGACTATGTGAAGAGTGAGGGAAGAATTAACGTTTGCTAGCTTAGTGTAAACTCACCATAAACAAATACACACTCGCCACCACACTTCGCCATATCACAATATCCTAGGACTACCAACATTTAACCAACACATATCTGAAGGATTTAAAAAAGACCTTCGATATTTATACAAATTGGACAATTCAGCACATCTGTACAGTTTTAAAATACCTGAGACTAGTTCATTCAATGGAAAATATGACGTGCTCTAACTTGCGACATGACATCTAATAGACAAATCAGTCTAACGTCTACGTAATCTCGGATAAACTTCAAGTCGGCTTCACCAAGCCTATTCTAAAAATATATTGGATTGACTTGAATTGAATGTGAATCAGGTATGAATGAAAATACGTGTTGTTAAATCGATTATATCAAATGTGACTAAAAACAATTTTTGGACGGTATTAAAAACAATCGAAGAATAGAAGTTGTAGTTGATATTGTTTTCAACTTCACTCACAATTAAGCAAAGAAGAATGATGTCCTGGAATTGAAATTTCAGACAGGTATTACTCGTAGATAGTCACGTAATTTTGTGATGCTGAATAATTACCCGTTTATGTAATATTTGTTACATTCATGAAAAAATTATCAGCAAAACTGTAGCCTAGAAAAATGTCGCCAAGTCTAAAACCTGCGTAGGACAATACATTCAATCCAATAAAAATATAGTCATCTAAATTGGTCCAGTAGTTTCGAAGTACATATAAACAACATTGAGCCACACGTACAGACAGCACTTTTTTGAAAAGGCTAAGCCGGTCCCAGACAATGCGTGCATTTGTCCAATATTTGGCAATCCGTCTCATTTTATGAGGTATGTGGGAGCTACAAAGAGAAATATTTGTTATGCGTACTCTTTAGCCAAAGCTTGTAATGCATTATTTTTCTTCGTCATTTGTGTCTGCGGGCTTGCACCAAATATTTGCTGTGTCTCTCTTTTGGCGAGGTATGTGGGAGACAAACGCAGGAAATATTTGTTATGCGTGCGCTTCCTACTAAAAATGGGAAGCAGACGATTATTCGTGTAATAACCTCCGGTTTAGCGGGCAGAAGCAAGCGTAAAAGAAGTTTTAGCTGAACAAATTGAAAATGGAATGGTGTAATGAATTCACCCTTGAGTTTATAGTTCTTTCCGTGGCTGATGATTTCGTTTCGGCTTTTATTCAAAGACAACATCCGTCATCTTCTCTTTCGCCTTTTTAGTTTTTTAAATTGTAAAAACGCACACATCATAATAAGAGCAGCAGCACTAGCTATTACTTGATTTTTACTCTCCTTTGTGCAATCGGGAACTGACAGTCATATGAAACTGTGCAAAGCATACCGCGCAGAACTGCGTCTATAAGTTTGACGAATAAACGAATGGTGTGGGAACACAAATTTAACGCAGAAAATATTCGGTACATCTTCAAATAGAACGTAAGTGTGAGAGCACAAGCAAGGCGAGGGAAATATTTGACAAATTGAGAGACGCAGATATTTGTACAAATGCACGCATTGTCTGGAACCGGCTTAAATTAAACTTGCCGTAGCCAATTTTTCATAAATACCTTACTTCGCTTGTGTACGCTATCCGGAGTAGAACGAAAGCTCACTTGAAGAGAATTATCCGTGTGTTGAACCGATTTATACAGAAAGGGAAGAAGTCTTTGGTGAACAAGGTTTTATGTATATAAATATTACAATATACTGCCCAAGGTGAAAGGAATATATGTATGTAACAGGAGTCGACCTGAGTACGACCTTTATTTCGGGTTCAGATCCCTGGGTCCATTGTGGTAGCTGGGGGCAACGCAAGCCCCCGATATAACAATGAATATTTCGCAGAATGAGCTCCCGAGGCCCTTAGTTCGGGGAAGCTTGTGCCGCTGGCGGTATACTGTGTGGTACTGGAGGAGGAACTCACAGAAGCATTTTCCATTTAATGAGATGAATTTATTCTCAAATGCTTTCTTTACACTCCTGGTTATCAATTAACAGTAATTCTTTCTAAGTATCAAACAGCTATTAACTCACCGTCCGCGACATCTTTTATTCTTACTAGGGTCATTGTTCGACGTCCAATTTTATCTCCGGAGCGTTTTTTGCCCTCGTACAGTGAACCCAAGTGTTTACGGGTTACGGGCGTCGTAAAACCTGACCCCCGGTCAATTCGTGCTACACGCTTCGCGCCAAAGTCATGTGGTGTGGAATAATAAATTATTTCCATGACTTTGGGCATGCACTTGCTCTGAAAATACTTAAGTGCATTTGGGCAATAATTTCTTCGCTAGAAGCCGTTTAAGCCTTATTTCATGCTTCAGGTTTAATAACTTCGGCATGTTGACTTATATTAAAAAAAATTAAAATACCGATATGTAACAAAGGGAATAAATTTCTAATTTTTAGGTTTCCGTACCCGAAGAGTCTAATGCCTGCTCTCCAATGGGCATGCCATCGACAAACCGACCACGAACCATGCTGCTGCCTTTTCCTTCTCATTATAAAATGCGTGTCCCTTCTCGCTCGTGTTTTGGTCGACATGCTCTAACTTTTCCTTTGTGTTAGTTAAACCATTTGAGTTGCCACATTTAATTCAGCACTTTTTAGCAGTGGTTCGGGCCCTAGATACGTATTTAGTACACGAAATGTGTGAAAGTTCAAGCAAAAGTGAGCTTAAGCTCAAGTAAATATTGTGTAAAAGTGTGTAGAAACGAAGAAATGGAATTTATTAAGCAGCTAGTTCTGCTAAATTAGCTAATTGTTAAAAATAAATAAAATAAAACTTAGTTCGTTTCTTTGCATTTCACCGATCACAACAAACAGAGCTTTCTGACTGTTCACATCTACATTGATAGAATTATGTACGAACGCATTTTGTCAGCCAACTGGTTGGTTGACGGCATTCCCATTGGAGAACGGGCATTAGCCTCCACTGTCCGTTCGTCCGTCAGTCTGTCAGCGGGCTATTTCTCATGAACCGTACTGGCCCTGCCACACTATGCTCTTTACGCTGCTCATCGCTTTACTCCTCGCGCTGTCGCGATGTTGCCCTCTTTGCCCACACAGTGCTCTACTCGCGCAATTAATCGCGACGCTCCGCACTAGGTTGTATAGGCTCATATTGCCGGTCCTTTGACTCGCGCCCAAAAAGCCGACAAAACAGGGAGCGGTGGAAATGACGAGTAATGATGCCACGCTACGTCTCTGCCTCCTTTCCTAGCTACTTCTCATGCCACTCGCCGAGTGTGTGGCAGGGCCTTAATAGGTAAAGAGTTGAAATTTTCACACAGTGTGTATTTCTATTGCCGCTATAACATCAAATAATGAAATACCAAGATGGCGAATTTCAAAATGGCCGCCATGGACATCACAAAAAAAAATTGTTCGATTATGTTATAGCGCCTCTCTTGTTTCTTTTACAAAAGTATAATATTTAAAAAGTACATAGTGTTATATCTGGTACGACGGTACGGAACCCTTCGTGTGCGAGCTCGACTCTCACTTGACCGGTTTTTCTATGGAGAAACTTACATAATTCATGCAAAGTAATGGATTCCCATAATTAGCTTCATTACGAATACAAATTTGTTATAGTCTGTTAGCTTATACTGTAAAGAAAAAAACGGTAAAAAATGTCAATCGAAAATGACAAGACAAACAAAATATTGTATGGTAGGAGGGTAAATTTCTTAGGGTTTAAAAGGTAAATGATCTTTAACACGTTTGTTTATGTATTTATGCATCACCAAGTCGCCGCAGAATTACAATATTTATGAACACGGCTAAGGCTTTCGACAATAGACACAATATATTTTAATTATAACATAACATCAATATGTACATAGATACTCAATTCTTTCCATTGAGCCTTCTATCTCACGCAGTTAAACAATTAGGACCCTTTAATTTCAAGAATCTGATTTTTCGAAGTTTTCTTGTGTACCAAAATGAGATTTTTTTAATAACAAGTTATCATTCCAATGGAAGATTAGAACGCGCGAAGGAGTGTATTCTATTTTAACAACATTTTTCGAAATATTGGAAACCAACCAATTATTGATTTGCTGCATTTTCTACTCTGCTCCCTTCATGCAACAAATATACACGAGTGTCGGTAATTCGTGTGGGATTATCTCGAAAACGATAAAAAATGAGGTAAATATGAGGACATAGACTCAAATTATACGTTCTCAAATACCCGTTATAATGAAAGCATAATAGTGCTTCTTCTGATACTCTGATATTTTAAATTGGCAGCCCCCATAGTTTTGCTATATGACAAAATAGAATGCTCTTCAAACACTCAGTGCAAAGCTTAAAGTGTTTGCTATTGAATAAGTCCTTAGCCATGTTCATACAATTCATAATTTTCTGGTAACGGGGTGATTTATAAAAATATATTCTTAGTATATACTTTAAGAAATTACAAAATTCCCTTCAACAACAAGAAAAAACAGAGTAGTGGATAACTAAAATTCAATTTTCCCCACCAACATTTTGATTTCAAAATTTGGACATTTTTCCTCTCCTCAAAAATAAATTCCTTGTCTCCGTTTAAATTATCTATTTTCTATGTTCTGGAATAATACCTACATTAAGTATGTGCATATACGTAGTATATAACTGTCCTCTAATAAACGGAAAATGGGCTTTAGTGCTTTCATTTTGATTCTTCACCATCTGGAAATACCTTATTTGCAACAATGTCACATCACAAAATATGTGTGTTTTAACAGTTACTGTAACTTCCTGCAACATTGGTAGGTATTCATGAAAGTGAATAAAAAGTAAAAGACAAAAACAACCCTTAAAGTTTATATGCCTTTGCGTTGGCTGTTTACATTGCCAATAAACCTGCCACTTGTTGTTTGCTCTTTCTACGGCTTACCCTTTCGTTTGAAGTGACTGTAAACTATACTGATGAGTGGCAATGCTCTTGAAAACATCGCACTCATTTCGATGATTGTTGCAAGAATGGCCATTTTTGCGTTTGTTCCATTCGAAGAAAATAAAGCTCCAACTCTCCGGTGAAATGTCCTTGCAGCAATAAACTAAGTAATACTATGTCACTTGAACACTTTAAGACTGGCTGGCAGTTTAGGACGTCTTCACTTCATTGATGGTACAATAAATACAAAGAAGCACCAAAAAATTTAGCCTCACTCGTTGTTGTCCTCAATTCCTACCAAATTATCCGCTGAAGGTGAATATTTATTGCAGGAGGATGGAGCGCCTTCCTATGAAACTCAAACTGTACTCACTTGGCTGGGATCTAACGATATCCACGCTTTGTCTTGATCTTCCAACAGTCCAGACTCGTCCCCATAAAGTTACTATTGGTTTTAAAGAAAAAATGCTGAGTCGAAATTCCCAAAGGTGCCTATCAGAACTAAAGGACTAAATAGCTGCGTTTTTTATGTCCCTAGTTCTACTCCGTACTAAAGCTCAATTAAGGTAATTATCCGTTTGTTGAACCGTTTTATACAGAAATGGTAGAAGTCTTTGGTGAACAATATAATAAGTATTTAATTTTTTCCGCAGAGACGAATTCATGCAATTACGAATAAAAATTTGCTTACGTATGTTTCCAGTCTTTCAGTAACCACGCCAAACTTTTAAATGTGAATAAAACAAGTTGTGTGTGAGATATGCACTCCATTTTTATTTTATTTGGAAGAATATTTTATGGCATTAAGTATAGAATATAATGGCGTTCAAATGTTGCAGTTTATTCGCATAGACTTGTGATTTAAGATAGCCCCAAAGGAAGAAGTCTAAAGGTATTAAATCGCACAATCTCAGTGGCCATTTCACGTCGCCCTCAAATCGCTCGTGCAAAATGTCCATCGTGGCATGCGCTGTGCGGCACGTAACGCCGCCCTGTTGGAACCACACGTTGCCGATATCCATATAATGCAATATAGGCCAAAAGAAGTTGCATATTAGGACTGCAGACAACTTGTGGAAAATATGCCGCGACGCATAAAAGCAGTTCTCAAAGCCAAAGGAAATTTTTTATTACTCTCAATGAACGCAAATTTTTTTTTATTTCATTTTACTTTATTAAAGCTTTTCGGAGAATCAAGAGTAATCATTCATTTTCATAACGGGTTTAGATTTTAAGTAGAAGACTGCTTTTTCGTTGAAATAGTATTAAACATTTTTGATAGGCAAACTATTTTTGATTTGGGTAGTGAATAAAAACCGTGCAAATCGAGGTATGGCTGTAGTTTTTGCTACGGAAGAGATGAAAATTCAAATCAATCATCTCGAAAATTATATGCTTTGAAATAATTGAAATTGTGCAGATGTTAATGTACTTGTGTTGCAAAGCTTTTCCCATCAATTAAATTAGGATCTTTCCTCCTCATTTATTCACGCTACTATTAAACATGCAGCAGAAGAATTGTTCACAATAAAAAAACCGGAGTACAATACAACTCTCCGATTTCTTATCCGTGCCCACACTGTCAGAACTTTTGAATATTACTAGAACTTTTAAAGTTTACTAGTCGGCACAAATAGTTTAGGCTTTAAACTAAAATCGAGACCAATTAAGTCAAAATTTTGCCGCCGTGAGAGTTGCAGGCTGCTGCTCCAGAAGTCCCGGGTTCGAATCCCACATGATTGAGATTGTTTTACTTTCTAAAAGGTCAAATTAAAAAAATCCACTTAACCTTCGATAGAGGGTATTTATTACAATATTTCTTTTCACCCTGCAATATCCGTAGTAAACAATTGTTTTTAAATTTGATGTGATTAATAAACCTTCTTGGAGGATATTTTATCAAAGGTTAGTAAAACAATGCCTTCATAAAAATATACACAGAATTCCTTAATTTACTTGAACAACAATTTTTCACGCGATATTTTGTTACAGCGCAACGCGTAGTATTAATTTTAAATATCTTCCCAACGTACATAAGTCAACTCCTAATCTTAAAAGGTTGTGCTAATAGTCCATAGTCCTAAGTAGCTGTGGTGCATAGGATTATGATCGTCCTAAAGCTATAAGTACTTCGCATGCATATAGCTCGTCGTCGAAATCTTTTGCGCCTCACAGTTTACTCTCTACATATGTAGCACCGTTAATTTTAGTTTCAAGTTCGCGTCATTTGTTGTTGCAAAGGAATTTTTAGGACAACTTAATTCACACAAGTCTGAGTAACGAAAGTGAGACCTGAGGCCCACCGCTTTTGAATAATGAATTCAAAATCCTGGCATTTAGTTCAGTGCTCTAAAGCTTCACTCGCATGGAGGCTCAGCTGCTTCCAAACGGGGTATAAATAAATAAGGTCTTGAAAGTAAGGTGATTCTCAGATTGCATTAATCCGGAAATATAGTATGCCCGCAAAAGCAAAAATTACGTGAAACTATCTGTGAGTAGAGCAGCAGGGAAATTACCTTACGATTCTCGAAGCGTTTATCTCCAGTCCCCACAAAGGCAGTTGAAGGGACGACAAAGGACGATAAGCCAGTGGACACAGAGGGACAATGAAATCCGCAAAGAGGGTAATATTTTCGTCCTATTAACTCGAAGCTCGGCTCGGCTTTGCTAGCAACTAGCAAGTACTTTCGTGCTAAAAGAGCTCACGTAGGAGCAACAAGGGAATTAAATCGGAGCAGCTCCTTCGGTTCTCCGGGGCAGGGAGGGATGGGCGGCCAGTTGCACACGTCTGTGCACTGAATATGGAAATTCCTTGGAAGAGGGGGTCCATTCAACCAGAACCAAGAGCAGTAACCAGTAATCACATTCAACATATTTCAGGCGAACTGAATTGCGCGACCAATAAAAATGTCCAAAACGTTTAGAGGCTCTACGGCCGGCGTTTTTCATTGGGAACACCCTGACAGGATTATTCCGAACACGTCCCAAATTTGAAACATTTCTAAACCCTTACGAGGCGCTAGGCCCACTTTGAGTGCGGTGTGTGTGTTGTACCGTGTGAAAGAAGCCGTTCACGTATCAGAGGACATTTATGCATGTTCCCAGTCTAGGCATTTACAAAATAATATTTTCATTTTCTTCCCGTTTTGCTTCTATTTGCAGTTCGCCAGGAGAACGAGAGGCTCATGCAGGAATCCATGAATCGTGCGAGGTTCGCGAAGAACTTCACTGAGGCGGCGTCTTTCGCTGCCGCCGAGGAAATTCCATAACGAAGTTTTCAATTCTTTGCGAACAACGAGTTTTTTGCTATAGCCGACCGCGACGACACATTTGTAATTCTCCTTGCCACGTTGATCGATGTCACCGGAGGTTCATCGTTAGATTGCACGACACGCCACCACTCATAACTTCATATTAGCCGGAATGGGACTGCTGAACACCTCGCGGAGGGGACAAAGGACCTTTTCTCAAACATATCCCAGGACCGATCGGTCGGTCGGACGACGGACGTCTCAAGACGACCAAACTACTGAAACGCACTGTCCCCAGGTCCTGTTCGACGCTAATCTTTTGTACCCACTAATAGGCACCTAGGCACCAAGCTGAACTGCTCCAAATAGTTAGCCAACAGATGGAGCAGCAAGCGGAGTTCAATCGAATTTTTGTATTGTACATACATAGCGATAGAGGTGTTTTTATCCTGAGTGTGTGCGTAAGTTACTTTTGTTGACTTTTAATATAAGGAGCATAGGTAGGCGGTAGTCTTAAGCAGATGATTTTAAATGAGACGTTTGTAAGAGCTTGTTTGTAGGGCTTTGTTATTTATTATTGTAAATGTTGACAATTTACGTATGTAACTCGTGTAGACCACTAGCGGGACGCCGGCACTCGGTTCGGGAACCAATCAGGTACGCCCTGAAGTTATGGATTTAATTAGGGTTCAAGTACGTCGGCTGAGTGGTTCGACGATGCAAGTAGTGAGCATAGGCAAAAACGACGTTTAGGCGATTTTCAATTTTGAAACGAAACTTCATTTTGTATCCCAAGGACATTCTGTAGTGCCTATAAAACTTTCAGTGTTTCATTGCGCAACAACACTTTTCCTTAAGGGGAAGAAAGTGACTGTGGCTGTATAAAATACTTGAACAATGGTTTCAATTGAAGCGTTTATACTTTTTATGGCTTTTTTAAAAGCTCCCCGTCAGAATAACTGCAAAGCCAAAAATTACAAATGTAAGGAAAGCAGCTATAGGCTATAAATGAAACACCACTCTAAAGAGTATAATGAAAAACAAATTTAAATTGTTTGCCTCTATTTTTAGACGCTTTAAACAAGGGGTAAGAGTAATGCTTGAACTTTTGTAGTTGAACCGATTACATCAAGCCCTTGTTGAAATGCTACAGTCTATCCAGGGATTTAGGATATAATAAAATTCACCTTAAAGGTACGGACACAGCAAACGCGACACGACCAAAGCAATTAATTTTAAAATTTGATTTACGTACAAATTAATTGAATGGTCCGAACGCAATGCTAGTGAAGCATCTACTGCGACAGAGTGTTATGTGAACCCTTATAATTTCGTCATGTCTGTCTGTCTGTCTGTCCGTACATGTCAAAGCCTTATAACTCTTTTTTTTCGCGCACCCCACTATATGGGGTATCGTTGGACAGATCTTTAAAAATACAATAAAGGTTCTTCCTTAGGTGAAAAGTTCGCGAGATGTAGGCTCCTAAATTCTATAATAATGTGAGTGAATTTGTTTTTATTTTACAATCCAGACGAAAGAAAAAATAGCTCTGCTACTTAGAACATCCTGCGGAACCCTAAGTTGATGCGAGTACGACCAGCATTTGCCCGGTTTTTTTCAGTTGCATTCGCGCCGCGATCCAAATGAATTTCAATTTTGTTTTCAATGTAAAAGAAGTGTAATGGCTCCATCTAAAGCCGGATATACGTCTGACGTGAGGCAAATCGAGCGCGACCGCACATTTAGATGTATATGTGCATTCGAGGCGAGGCAAACGGACTCGGCGAACAGGGCGAGGCGTGTGGACCCGTTTCGGCTGGAGTCGGTACATCAAAGGGAATTCTGGCATAATGTGGACGGGAGTTTTTGTGACAACCGCTGCTTCGCCTCGCCTCGCCTTTATGTGCGCTCGTGTGTTGTGGGCGGTTCTTTTTTCAATTTCGTTCGCATTAATTATGGATGGGAACCCCGAGAACACTTTACAGTTTTTAAATGAAATTGATTCTAGACCTATACTATGGCGAAAAGAAGAAAAACTATTTTCCGCTTATACTTCGGAATGTTCGAGACGAATGCCCAGAACCCTGTGTCATGTACTGCCTCGGTCTTTGCCTCGAACAACACCAAGTTCGCCTTCGCCTCACTTCGCCTCAGATTCGCCTCAATTGTGCACCTGGCTTAAGGCGAATAGACGCATCACAAACGTAGCGAATAAAATACTTCTATCAAAACGCGATGCACCGCGGGATAAAGCGCATTACGATTAAATAAATGAATGTGTCCGGACAAGATGCCTCATTCGCCACCTACCGCAGACGAATAAAATCTGAACTAGTTCAAAAGCATTTTTGAGGCGCGGAAGTTTTGATCATGTCCGCGTCAGAGCTTCGCTTTTCATCAGTGAAAATTATTCGCTTTATTCGTATCGCATAAGTTGCGTTTGGTGTGCCCGTACCTTTAAAACCTAAATATAAAAAATGCAAATATTTTAGATTTTTTTTTACTTTCACTCTTTACATTGATCCTGGTGGGTACCTACACATATTTGCGCAAAATGGCGTACACCCAAATGTGTTGACTGAATGAAAAAATTTTGGTAATTTTGGTTAGTTAAAAAATTTGTTTTTTTAATTCGTTCGTAGAAGATGATTAAGATGTCGCAGCATAATCTTAGGTGATTTCTGTTCCAGTGAAAAATACTTTGATGTGTGAAACAAATAAATGAAATAGATTCTTAAAGGAGAGACTTCAAACTAGTCCGTGAATCACTGAAGTGTAAAAAGTATGAAAATTGAAAAATAGTACGACTTCGAAAAAAATATTTCACAAAACGGTCTGTACATTTTTACTTTAAACAGCAAAAAATATGAGAAGTTAATGTTACGGGGTCATAGTGGTTCAAGGACTAAAAAATGGAATAATAAGGAATATGCAAAAAGATGTCTACAAATCGACTTGCCTTTAATTTTTTTTTTTTGTGGTTGGAAGTTTCCTTGCATTTTTTTAAGCACCGTCCAGAGTTCGACTTTATTTTTGTTACTACATATAGCATTTTCTAAACTCATTTCTATTTTTGAACGCCTCACAGATGGTTGGGGTGCTTTTGATCTCGATGAAATCGCTCAATTAGAATTCATTTTTATACTCAAGGTAAGCAAAGTTGGCTCCGTTTTTTTAATATTGCCAGATCACTTTTTCTACGCATATCTGTAAAGGTGGAAATCCGTAATTTGTATTCAAATGCTATTATAAAAGAAGTGTAGTCTTTAAGAAGATCGAATTAAAAAGTAGAAGCAAAACAACTAGTAAGTGTAATATTAAAAAGTTCGGTCACACTGTCTCGAGACACCTCCGTCCCTGCAATATTAGAGTGTTTTATAGTACGAGGGCATGTCATTCAACAACAAATATTTCCCTTAATTGAGAAGCGGGATTATGATTGAGTTCCGTATTTTTGGTGCGAACTGTCAAATAAACGTCATTTGATAATAATGACCGCTAAAAGAACAATAGCGGCCCAAGCGGTGTTCCGTACCTTCTTGGTATAGTATTTTGAGGCAAATCCTGTGGTAGAACGCCAATCATACAATGACACGGGTGCAAAATGTTGACCGATAATATGTAATGTAGTATCACTCTCGATGTTTCTTTGGGAGTTGTTGGCAAAAATCTGGACTAAGGGATCAATGAAGTATTGCGTAACCACCTTCAGGTAGTGAGTTTGATTATTACGTGCTTTTTGTGCCAAGGGAACAGCCCATATTTACTAACGACGCGTTGTTTCTTATATTTAGAAATTGAAAACCCAAATTACTACTTAAACGCGTAAGTATCATATTTGTTCGAATACTCATTTGATATGATAACCTCCTGAGCGATATAGGCTATGCATCAGATGGAGACCTAATAGCCCAGTGGTAAGTACACCAAGCTATCACCTCGGGGTCCGCGGTTCGAGCTTCGAGATTGGATCTTAATTGAGGCGCGCTTTTCCCGATAGCATTAGATAATAGTCCCATCAGTCAGGATAGCTACTTCGGGCTAATCACCCAGCATAGCGAACACAAACGATTAAAGAAACTGTAGCAGAGCCTCGAAGTGGAGAACCTTTGTGGAAGCCTTATGCTCCTAACTCGAGTGAAAAGGGAAATATGTATTATCATAATTGAGATAGTAGGGGAGACGTTTCGAGGAATGATGGTTTTCGTGAATTAGTTAAGTCTGTATTATGATAGTCCTTCGGTCGACTTTTTTGCTTATCCAGTAATTTAATGCACATCAACTTCACATTTCTGTTTGTATGTCTGTCGCTTATAATTCAAACACCACTGAACCGGTTTATATCAGTTTTGTATATTTATTATTCAGACCTTTCCGGTGCTGGTTTTAACATATGTTTCAAAGCCGTCAACGGTTAAGAATTCAAGATAGCGGACAGTTCAATCTTAAACCTCAAACGGTTTTCATAAAAAGTTATGCATGGAAGTTTTCGTGATTAATTTCAAATCTATCATCAAAATTCAATGAATTTTAAATAATGAACTGTCAAGAAAACGACTATATGATATATTCGTTGTTGCTGGTAAAGAGAGGGTTGCCGGAATCTGAACCTGACATTTTGGAGTTTCAACGTTCAATGCTTTTGAAGTTAAATAAATTATGGATCTTATTTACCGATGAATTTTTCCATGGCATTTTTGTGCCAATGATTATGTCCTTCCAAAAATACGTATCTAAAAAAGGGGTAAAGTGCGAGTCGGGTCTCACGCAGTAATTGTTCCGTAGCCATGAACTTACTCAACACAGATATTGAGCATACATACATATATACTCTAATAAGTAAATGACTAGTGATGCTTCCATTTGCTTGAATTTGTGTGTGCAACTTAGCAACAGTTAATCTGTGATTTCATTGAAATACCAAACTTTACAATGTTGCCTATACTTTTTGATCAACATTGACCTTATGACACACTCTCAGAATTTATTTCAGATTTTTTCGATTAATACTTTAGAAGTAAATGGAGTGGGTCAAACGAATATATTTTCTTCATTTTTTATAACCTCTTTGGCCCCACATTATTACCCATAATTATCCCATTTATTTATCCAAGCCACAGCTGTAAAAAGCTTTAACTATGCCAAATCTGAAGTCCCTAGCTTGTATTATTCTACAAGCTCAGAGAGCTTGTAACAGAAAGACAGACATTGGGATGAGGCCACAAGTGTTTCGTTTTTCCAATATTGTACTGTAGGGGACACTAAAAATGTGGGTAATATTATAACGTAATTTCTTAGGGTTTTTACAGTACAGAACGTTAATTGTTAATTTACATGACTTACACACATACATATGTACTTTTATACAATTGACATAGCGCAATGTTAAATTAACAAGTTTCATTGTACATTTAGCATTTACATTTTTTACCTATTAAATCATAAAGCGCCTCGCACAAATTTACATTGAGCTAGAACGGAGATGTAATCATTTTTTTTGACTCGAGCGTATCTGTAGATCAAAGGTGAGAGCTGTAGACTAAAGTTCCAAATTTCAGACGTCCCGGGTTCGAATCCCACATGAACGAGACTGTTTTACGTTGTTGGAATTTGGCAGTGGATTGTAAATTGGATGTATTGAACTAACAAAGTTTCAAAATGCGCTGATATGGACACGAAATGGTTGAGAAACTTAAGTCCTCCCTCCTGAGGGACTTTGATGACCACCAAAATGCCTGGAATAGAATGAGTGACGAATTTGGTTCTTAATTTTGCTCCTAGATACCTGAATGTTGTAGTCGACAAAGGAATAGCATGCAGGATGCCCCTGCTTGTTTCGGAGCAGAAACGAAGTAAGACGGACTCCGGGACCATGTTAAGTTATTTTTTCTAGGGGTACACTTTGACGCAGTGATAAAATTGGAAGAAGGCAGAAAGGGATTGTCTTGATGGCATCAATTTGGTTGACCCTGACATTATTACATCATATTCATATGTATATATGTATATGCCCCGCCACAACAGTCAAAGGGTACCCGATCCCCTTCATATGTAGTTACCATTAAAACAATTAACGTCGCGTTTCAAGGAGTGTATTTCCTTAGTATGATAACCATCACTTCACTGTAGTCAAATTTTATCTCCAGTTTATTCGACTTGTTATCATCCCGATCAACCTCTCTGAGCTCTGCCAACCGGGATATTGGGCTCATTGATTCTAGACTACTTCGGGTGGCCGTCAGTATTCAGTGAAATTGGAATTCTAGGGCTCTCCTGGACGTTTTCTTTTAAGATATTGCACAATGTCGTCCGAGCGAAAGCGGGTGATTAAGGTGCCAATTCTCAGTAGACTGTGCACTAAATTTTCCAAAGCGTTAGACTCTCAGTACCATGGCTGCAGCTTTTTAAGAATCTTCCTATACACAGCACATATGAAATGTCTGTTGACAATTTCTGAAGCAAGGGCACCAGCATTGCAAAACAATATATGCTATTATTTTCGCTGTTCTGAATCGTTCTTTTGCATCTTTACTATGAAGAGTCACATTGGCGTTCAAAATCTATAAGTTCAACCATCTCGGTTTAGAAATCCCATCGGGAACCACAAAAACAGAAAACTTAAGCACACGTAACACTATGTAATTACAAAAATGTAGCACGATTAACTACGACACCATGTCTATTTAATACTGAAACATTTTATTTATACATACTACAGATGAATTTTAATTAATATTAACATTTTTCGTTGTTCAACAAAAACACGTGTATGAAGCCATTTCATAATGTCAATAATAATAAAGTCAAGTGCGAGTCGGTACTTTTAAATACTTTCGGAAATAATTTTTCTAATGTGCGTGGCGGCCATTTTGAAATTCGCCATCTTGGTTTCTCATTATTTGTTGTTATAACGGCAGTAGAACTACACAGTCTGTGAAAATTTCAACTCTCGACCTATTACGGTTCATGAAACACAGTCCGCTGACAGACAGACGGACAGCGGAGGCTTAGTAATAAGTAAGGGTCCCGTAGGGCACTCTTCGGGTACGGAACCCTGAAAATGGTATAATCATACCTGTTTCAAGGGTTTTTACATTGAATTTTTCCAAGAGTGATGTATGACTTTTGGGTTATTTTATAACGAAAATTTGTTCGAAATCTGAAGTGTACGTTATACAACATTGCAAATGGACTGACAACGATTTTCAAAAACAATTTTCAAGCAATCTGTGTAGTAACATATTACTTCAAAGGTATTTTGCGTTTTGCACATGATTATTTCATTCCTTGATTAAAATACAGATATGTATAATAGACCACTAAAACAGCAAGTTATTACTTAGAAGGATTTCATTGTTCAAGTATTTTATTTAGCCACCCGCAATACGAATATATTTATCAGTGGATGCTAGAATCATTTTTAATAACAACAGCTTTTCCTTTATTATTAATTTAAATAACGTTAACAAACTAATATATTTCTTAAAAGTATAAAAATCTCAGTTGTCCATTGCTCTGGTTTGTACAATCATCCAAACTGGAAATGGAGAGACGCTTTGAAGGACCTTAATAAATGAATATTGCAGACAATCAAGCTGTTTAGTGTAATAACTACAAAACAAATCGCAAACCAAACAAACAAGAGAAATTACAAGCCTTAATTACGAACGCATAAATGAGACACAGAACATTGAAAGGGATGAGTTAAGACAAAACAAACAGAAAATTCACCTTTGATGCAATCAACACAAACAATTTGTACAGTAAGTAAGCGGAGCAACACCTTGTCTATTTAAGGAGCACTGAATCAAAACATTTCTCTAAAAATAGGCAGCTGTTTACAAATTGCTTTTAGTAGTACTTTCAAACAATCCGACATTTACGACACTGAGATAAATCTTAAGGAGGAGGGAAGACCGGCCGTTTTTGCATAACCGAGTAATCACTTTTGCGAGGTACAAGAGCACGTCGTTTTAATGGATTCCAAATTCAGTGAGCTACTCCACATTTTCAGTTTTAATGAAATGAAAAGTTTTCTAAAGAAGATATTTTCTGACAGCCTTCACGTACCCGTGGAATCGATCCTAGGCACGTAGCTGTAGCTGGGTATCTATCCACAGCCATTTTTCGTGAGACACAAGCGTTCCAATTTTTAAAATTATATGAATGTATGCAAGAAGACTCGTTATCTGGCTATTTTCGAACTGAAATAGTAGAGAAGACAAATATTCGCTATTTTGTCATTTTCATAATGTACGTGTACCTGACAAACCGTAATGTCTCTTCCCTTCCTCTGCGGACGTATTATTCCATTGTGAAATCTTGTATTACTTTTTTTTAAAGATTATCAAGTTAAATTAGATTTCCAGGAGGTAGTCGAAAATAAATATTTTAAAGATAAATTGCATGATTGCGAAATGATGACAAACGCTTTGAATTTAATGTTGGATGTAAAATCGGTGTAACGTTAAGACGATAGAAAACATACATGATTACATTTTCAGATAGGACGAGCGAGGTTTCGTTCGTTTGATGATTGGGTATAAGCAGTGGCGGATTTACACATTTCCCAAGTGTAGGCTGTTAAATTTTTGCCGCCCTCATCTCTGCAATTGTCAGTTCCTAGAATATTTTTACATTCCAACAATTTGGTTGAAATTGCACAAGAAATAGTTTCTGTCTATATTTCTGAGCTAATCAAAGCTCAATCATGATGTACATTCGGTTAACGTAATTAATGAAAGTTTCTTACAATACTTTTTTGCACGATTAAAAAGATAAAATTGGGAGGTTTATTTCTCGTACGCAATTAGTAGTATCCTTTGTTCAGATTTCAGACAATGAATCATTAATATACAACGGTAATCCTATGCATTCTATGCTTCCGACATAGCTATTTAGAATTAAAATATTTTGTCCATTGTTGAATTTCCAAATTACTCTTTCCGTGTTCGCTTCATTAAAAAAGACAATATAACAAACTAAGCATGACGAATCTTTTGGAATACTATTTACGGTTGATGTAAAACTGTTCAACAGTTCAACGTGACCATGTTTCAAGCTCAAATTGAATAATATTTATGCAGGGATTTTTCAGTAAACTGATTCGTTACGGATGATTATTGTATTATGATTATTGGAAGTTTGTTCTCACCGGTGCTATGAAAATATTCGTACAATCCACGAAACACTTTGAACCAGAAAGAAGTGTCAATCTGTTATGCAATTATTGCAGGAGGCTCTGATTATGGAAGTGCCGGACTTCCCCGTATTCCTTTGTTGTAGCTCCATTTTGGAGGTGCCGTTAAAATTCACGACACTCCTACTCAAAATAATAGTATGGGAAATTCGCATACTACGATGCATTTGTTTCGTGATTTTTGGTTCACATTTACTTACTCCACATAACATAGAGCTTCTAAAATCACGACCCATTATTTTTTGCAAGCGTAAAACTTATTCGAAGCAAAACGGTTAAAAAAAATCGGATCCCATATTTGCCGCCCCTAAAATCTGCTGCCCTAGGTTCAAACCTACTCAGCCTGCTGGTAAATCCGCCACCAATAAGATCGACATTTATTTAAACAATGAATTACATACTGATTTTATTAAAACTACACCCCATTGGAATTGACAACTTTCTCCCATCTTTCAGATAGTAGACCGATTTCTTGAAGAAAAAACTTGCTTTCTTTCAACTCGACCTTTTTATTCAGCCAATTTGTAACCCCTTTATAAGAAGGATAGTGCACCGCTCTCCAGAAAGAGTCGGCTGCATAGACCTGATTAAATGGAAATCCGAAGGCCCCCGGGTGGGACAATATTTCCCAATTCAATACTTTCAAGTAGTTTTGGACCGGTTTTGCAACGTGAGGCCTGGGGTGGTGTCACGTAACTTTGAAACGACCAGATTCATGGTCGATTGTTTAAGTTGAAACAAAATCCTCTCGGGGTCATGTAATTCAATAAACCGATATGATGGTGGTGCCAGCACCAGCATACACGAGCTGTTTGTGACATTTTGAAAATTTTAACTGTGCCTTGAGGTTGAATGTATAGTGTTGTGTATAAGTTAAGGACCACCGAAGAAATTCTAATAAACTCATACCTCCACAAACCTTTAATCCAAATGTTCCTTAATATTGATACAAAATTCATCATTATAATAAAATTAAGTACACTTGAATTTATGAAAAACCACTTTATTGGGTTCTAACATAAGTTGCAAACAACACCAGAAATGGAAAATTTCTAAGTTTAATACCTGCGTAAAAGCATATAATAATCAATCAATAATACTTATCTTCAAAATATTAATTAGACCTCTAGCTCGAATACAAGAAACAATTCTGCGAGGTAAAGATTCAAAAAGATGTTTAAGCATTTCATTTGGTGAATTTCTCCATTCTTCAAGTAGTAGATTCTTCAATTCTTCTACTGCCTTTGGCCTTCTATTTAAAACTCTTTCACCCAGGACCTCCAAACATTCTCGATTATGTTCAGACCTACACTGCAAGCTGGTCACAGTAAAACAGTTATTTTGTGATCATTAAACCAATTTAAAGTGCTCGCAGCCACATGAGGACGGGCATTATCCTGTTGGATTATAGCTCCCCTTGAGGGCATATTACATTCTATAAATGGAATAAGTTTGTTGTTTAGAAGGTTCACATATGTGTATTGATTTACCGATCCTGTAATCAATTCCAAATCAGTATACCCATTCCACCCCCCCCCCCCCCCCCCCCCCCCCTACACACAATGGTACCCCCATATTGTTTTTTAGAATTGACGCAGGAAGGAACAAACTGTTCATTTGGTAGTCGGCGAACTGTTTGTCTGTTGTTTTTGGCATAAGTGGAAAGAGCTTTTGTCTGAAAAAAGGACCTTCTTCCAATCATCCACCCTCCAATTTCGTCGAGCCTTGCACCATTCCAGTCGTGCTTTTGTATGTCTCCTCGTAAGGAATGGTTTTTTTATTGCCGAAATTTTCCGCAATATTCTTCGAACATGTCCCGACAAAATCTCAATACCACTAACTTCCACTAGCTGATGAGAAATTTGTGCACTACCCGCGGCCCGATTATTTTTTATTATCTTAAGAAGACTTCTTTTAATCCTCGGAGATACGTTTTTGCTGCGCCCCGACTTTTTATGTGCAACGGACCCAATTTCCGTATATTTTTGTATAGCACGATGTACACTGCTCTTAACTTAACCTAACAAGGTCGCATATTTGCCTTTCGGTTTTTCCGGCTTTGTGTAGCCCAATCACCTAATTTCAATCCGGATCAGTATAATTTTTGTTTTTAATGTCATTCGTCTAATTTTCCTCACATAATTTTCCGAAATCAACAGATTTATTGACCATTTAAGTATAGATGCAGAAAACCTCAATAATATACAGAAATGTTTGCAACTGCTTCTTCTATGATAATGCACTACTTCTATTCAGAATATTTACAATGATTCACAAAAAACGAAGCAACATAATGATATAGAAGAAGGTGCTGCCATAGCAGAATTTTAAAAATGTGAAGCAAAATATTTTTGTTCCTATGCTTTTACACAACTTATGTTAGAGCCCAATAAAGTTGTTGTTTTTTTATAAATTCAAGAGTACCTAATTTTATTATAATGATGAATTTTGTATCAATATTAAGGAACATTTGAATTAAAGGTTTGTGGAGGTATGAGTTTATTAGAATTTCTTCGGTGGTCCTGAACTTATACGCAGCACTGTATTTCTTTAAAAGTAGAAGTAGTAAAAGTGCCAACAATATGAGGTTAATAGATAGCAGCAGTGATGAAGGAGATAATTCGCGTGTAGTAAGGCGACAATTAAGGGATAACAGTGATACTCTGCAACTTACAGAAAAAGAATAAGTTATTATTAGGAGTAAATATATTTTTAACTGTACAGATTTCATTTAAGATTCAGAGTTTCCCGGGAGCTATTCCAAAATATAATGGAAAGCATTAATTTCAAAAGCAGTAGTAGGACAACGGCTATTCCTAAACTAATTAAACTTGCTGTCGCATTGAAATTGCTTGCTATAATACCTTTACAAAACTAAAGCTGAATTTCTTCTCTCTTCGAAAAGCTTTAAATACATATTGCAAAATAAATTAATTGGCATTGAAGTGAAATACACATAAGTATCTCATTACAAAATCGTTATACATACTACATAGATATGTCTACGTATTTATTCTTGATTCCGTCGGAATTTTCGAATGTTGAATTTAAAAGCCGACTGAAATCGTGCGAAAGTTCGACACTTGCTAAAATTTCGGGACGATGGAGCATACTTTTGAATTTCATACATTTCGCACCGAATTAAATACGGCCCCATACCGCACATAGAACTTGCTTTTGCCTGATATTTCTTACAATACTTTTTGCTGCTAATTTTTGCTACATAAGTAGATAGCACACTTCAGTCGAATGAAATTTACTTGACGACTAAATTCTGGTTGTTGCAATCGTCTGAACCACTCGAACCAATTTTACATCACACCAATTTTCGAAATGGTCGAACGGAACTTAGTCCAGGCGTGATTTGTATTGAGAAGACTGTTCCGAGTCGGAGCGCAAATTTTTATTGGAATGTATCCGAAAGGTCTGTTGGAATGAGAATTTCGATATGCGCCAGTTCAAAGACCTGTGGTAGACTCAGGAAAAATCTTAGAGTGAAAAAATTTACGTCTTAGGCCCTCTTGATTGAACTTTTAGCCCGAATATCTGGTAAGTATCGTATCTACGTCCAAAATGAATATATTTAATTGAATTTGTTCGCAATAAAATTTCCTGTCAGAATATGTTTTTGCAATTAGGTAAAACATAATTCCCCCGGCATAATTCGCGCAATAAAAATTGAAAAAATGTCATTTGGAAAATTGCTCAACAAAAAGCAACGAAAACGTTGGATGTTTTTGAAAATGTAGCTCGAAAAATTTAAAGTTAGAGTCATATGGGGTAAACGTACGCACTTTTTAGTTAATTGCTTCCAGAATAAAAGATTTTGTTAATTGAAAAGAAACAAACTTTTATTCTAATGTTATAAATATTTGTGAAGAAACACAAAACATAAAATTTCAATTCTAACAATAATTATTACTTTTACTTAATCATTTAATCAACAAGGGAAATGCGGGTTTTTACCCCCATCGGTGGGAAAGTGTCCGCACGCCGCGCCGTAGTGGTAAACTTGGTTGATGATGGTGTTTTTGCTAAATCGGCAGACGCAGAGGCAATTGATTTTTGTGCAGCAGGTGCAACAGATATAGCTTGATGGTTTCGCGTCCTTAGAACGTTTACTGCGCTTATAGAACACGAAGAAGGTATATTTCGAGCTACAGCATCATAGACTAAACATATCCGTAGCTGCAGATGGTGCAAAGTCTGCTTCTGTAAACAGATCGTTGTCGAAAGGATATATTCCAGCAACCCTGAATGCTGAAGCTGCGTTACCTACAGTAGCAGCTTTTTTAACGTTCTGTCGAAAATAGAAGTCGTTTGGTGTTGGTGAATAGATCTACCAGGATGCTGTGCCATCCATTTATCAGCTTCAATTGCGTACTGATTTTTTAGAGGACTGTAAATGGCCGGATCCAAGGGTTGTATTTTGTGACTACTGTGAGGTGGCATTGTAAGTACAACGTTGTTGTTCTCTCTGCAATACAGAGTAGCTTGCAGGCTAATATGGCTTGAATGATTGTCAATAATCAGTAGCACAGGATTATCGACAGTTGGTGAAATGTAGTCCTTGAAGTGTACCAGCCACTTTCCTTTCCATTTCCTAATATATTTTCGAGGCATTTTCAGTCCAGAAGGCAGAAAAATATGGCGGGGTAAGAATACGCATTTTAATTACTGCGGACACTTACCCCCGGACACTTACCCCATCCCATCAAAGCAAATAAAAATAATAAAATTTCGAAGTATGACTTACCTTAGACAAAATACGTAGATTCACACAAAATATTGATTAATTTCTCCTGTTCCCAGTCACTTTTTTATTTAATCAGACTAATAATATGCCTTTAGTATGCAAATCAATTTTAAAGAAATAAATAACAAATCCGTGCAAAAGCAATATTGTCGCGTAAGTTTCCATAGCATTGTGCGGCAAACCTGTGACGCAGTACTTTTGCTCGGTGGTCAAACGCGAACTAAACGCGGCAGGTCTTGACCTGGTGTCATCAGTGGTATTCGCACGATGTTCACTGCGGACACTTATTCGCCGCGTACGTTTACCCCACATGACTCTATTAGAAAAAACAATGACGCGAGGCAGAACACGATATCTCTTTTCATTTTTGCATATAATTTTGCAAATTCAGTTCGTTCCGAAATACAATATTTTATGAATAGCTGATTTTATTACGTACAAAAGAGCATACAAACTTTCAAACCCATTTTGAAAAACTCAAATCAGTTAATTAGGAGAGCCTAGGGAATTTTTTGAAATTTTTATTGATGTTTTTGCTTATAAACAAATAGAGTATTTTTGCGAATTTTATCTTCATAATTTTACATACTTAATTAACAACAGTACACCCGTTGCAAATCGCCAAACACTGTTTAAGAAATTACTGTTAAAAAGATTGTAAAAAAATAAGCAAACAGGTGAACTTTGATGGCTAAATCTCGGGAACAAATCAAAGTATTTCAACTTTTTTTTTAAATGCGTTCTGCCCAGCACGTTCATCCTATAGTTTCACAAAACTAAAAAGCGAATTACAAATTAATATTTCTCGTTTCCCATTTTACCGAAAAATACTAAACTCGTTTAAGGGGGTAGTACCTACACTACTTTTTTTTTTGAAAATCGAATTTTTGTTTGTTGCATTTTCCGTTTCCTTATACCCTCAAAATTTATTTAGAAACCTACTTTTACCGCAAAAGTTCTAGGAAGGGGCCCAAAAACTACAATACCGCACGACGTTAGGGACGCTCGAAACGTACACCTGGCGCTCGGAGTCAAATCGTTTGTTTTCACGCTGTCATACACGTATCCTTTCTAAACCGGTATCGCGACAGTAATCCTACATCCGTGTGTCGAAAAAACGTGTTCCAATAAACTGTCGTATTGATTATACATTAATGTCAATCTCTGTATGCATTTTTCTTTTTTTCTTACCTCAAACTTTAAACGCTTCTTTCTCGAAACAGTGTTTTTCAAACTGGTGGACATGATTCCGGCCGAGTTACTTGACCGATTTGCACCAAATTTTGCATGAATGTTCAAAAAACGCCTTTCTATCGTCCCTACCTCGAACATAATTTTGAATTTATTATTAACAACATAAAAACAACATTTATGTCTAAAAACATAGGAAAAAATTGGAAAAAAATAAATAAAAATTTATTACTTGTTTATTTATTAACATATTTTCATGATTGAGGTAGTGATGATAACCACTCATGTACTCTTTAAGAATCAATTTAATTTTTTTGTTTCAAATGATCCATACGTGAGAAACCATGTCCACCATAAAAAAAAAGGATGTCATTCGGCCATCCATTTCTAGGATATATAGCATCAAAATGTTTTGAAAAGATTTTTTTTTACAGTTGATAATATGCCTTATAATATGTAAGAAAACTTTCATTTTTAAATAAAAATGTATACAAAAAAAAAGTTCCAAAAAAACGGGCTAAAGTAGCGTACTACCCCCTTAATACCTTAGATAATAGGGTAGATGATGCGAGATTAGCCGATTTAGCTAACCCAAATTTCCTGATGTGTTAGTGTGTTCTCTTAAGTAGTTGTGATTTCAGTGCAGTCCGATATTATCATGTAGGCGATAAAAGGGATATATCATATAAAGGCGGCGAAAAAAATTTTTAGACCACAACTGGATTGAGTCCTATAACAGCAGAGAACCTATAACGTAGTTTAACATTCGATTCCTATTTTATTGCTCAATTCTAGTGCCGTTTTGCTCTCTCTAATGTAGTAACAAACGTAAACAAACAATGCGAGAGGGAAGCATTGTCGGAAGGAGAAATTTGGTCGGTCACGTACAGGGCTTTTACAGGTTGTGTCGTATCCTCTACTTTATTATATAACTTCAATACAATTAGCTGCCAAATCAAAACTATGTAACCTATGAATCAGTTTGTAATTTTTTATGGCGTCGTAGTACATGGTGGACTTTTTTAGTGAGATCAAATACATCTGCTCTATCCTCCTCCTATCTCAAAACTTTGACAACTACTTTAAATCATTGAAAAGCTTTGTCCACAAATATTTTTTTTAATTACAATATGCCATTCGAGTTAATAAGTATATCACTTTTATGATGTATGGGGAGCGATTAAATAATTAGCAGCCCTAAATTTAGAATAATTTAAAACGTCAATACAACTACAAATTGATATGTATTGAACATAATGTATCAATCCAAGTCAATCAAACCTCCACAGATACTAATTGATTGCGAAAAGTCTCAAGAAGGAGGCGTAGAACAAGAAGAAGCAGACTTATTTACAATAAGCTCCGAGCATTTGAAGCATTCATTCCATTTCAAAGGACCCGAAAAATTACTTCAACATGAAGAACAAATTTTCAGCAAAGAAACACTGTTTAATCGCCGCCTCCATAAAAACACTGCCTACGGCAATAACCGCCTTAAAATATCACGTCAATCCAAGCACAGTCCGCTGTTGCCGCGGGTAATTCCTCTTGACGGATTCCGGAGGCTGAGTAGAAATTTTAAGCAATTTCAGGCAAAAAAAGAAAAAGGAAAAACATCCTTCAAAGGAATCGCTCCGCAATATTTCACTCTTAAGAACGCAATTTGCAATGTCAAAATTGTAAGGGAAACATTCGACCAAAATTGTTACAAATGAACGTATGAGAGGCAAAAGGAATGGACGAAAGTAGTGCAATATATTACCCCTTAAAATCCGCGCAGTGTACGCGGGAAGTTGTATGTTGGCCCGACCGACTACGAAAATTAAAAATTTACGACTTGATTTCCCTCCACCAGTAGCACCACCACCGTCACCACCTCCAGAAGTTTCGAGAAGAAAATTGAATAACGCCCGACGAATGCTACCGGTTTGTTCTTTTTGCGCCTCGGGGCTAATATAACGCAATATTAATAAAAATATGGCCCAAGGGCTCGCAATCGGCTTTGCTTAAAATTAGCAAATCCATTCATCGCCATCGACCCTTCAGAAATGGGCACGGCGGATATCCGCAATGAAAATCATTTTCATTTTGCACGCTTACTTTTATTTCGGAGTTTTGAATTTAACCTTCGGCTCAGATTTATGTGGCAGAAAAAGACGAAATTGAACTAATTTCTGCAGATTTCGCAGAAGAGCATCGAACCTTCAAAAGGATACTCTTCTAGTTAGCAACGCCGGCCATGACCGAGCTTTGATTCGATGAAACCATTAAACAGTACAACACACACAACACCGGAACATCCCAAGTGTGTATTATAACCATAAAAAAATATTTGCCGTCAAGTTTTGATAAAGCCGTCGAAGGGTGAATGTTTTGGTACCTTTTCCAACGACCGCTAAAGTGAACGGAATGTCTGAGAAACATTTTTCAAAGGATTATTTGAGATTTCTTGGGCATGTTTCCTAGTAAAATATGATAAAGGGACCTCTAAGAGGATTCCAGACCCTTTCAACTCCCATTTTCAATAAAACGAGCGAACTGGAACGGCTAATGCTCGAAACTTATGTAGGTAGCTTTTTCCCAGCTATGAAAATTGCTACCTGCTGTGGGTTGCACTGCTATAATTTTAATCTGCACCTAAGCTAAAATAGACAATTCTGATCCAATCTTGCGTGTTGACATAATCTACTTTTGGATAGCATGTTGTTGGTATGTGATCTTACCACATCAAGGCTCGACGTACTTGTCCTTTGATGAATGAGATGGTTTTGCACAGTTAGAATTGAATGACATTCACGAGTTGATTGAATCGTAGAAGTAAGATATGACTGAAAAGGAATGGAAATGCTTAACTCCGATTACACTGAAGATCTACAATCAGCACGGAAATGGTGACATTAACCTTAAAACACTCTGAGTGAGAGTTTACGAATGGCTAACGAGTCTTTTTAACTTTTTCATAAAAATTTATCCGTTTATCTATTCTATTAGGATAACCGTCCATCCCACTGCTGAATGTCAATCTGACTGGAAAGAACTTTTAAAAGTGGCAAAATAAGAAAATATTACTAAAGTTTTCAAACCACTGCCTAATTAAGTTAATGTTGTTAAACCAACTTTAAGTATGGCCATTTTTTTCTTCTTGTATAACTTGGAACGTGTCTCCTATAATCCTATATTATTCAGCATTCCGTATTCACGGTTTATTTACTCACGGAATTTCTACAGAACGTAACCCCCGCGAATAAAGAGCTTTGAGTGTACTATCAAAGACTCTATCAGAATGTGTTTTAACGGAAGGCACACGTGAATATTTGTAATTAGGAAATTCGTAAATAAATTGTCGTAGGTAAATAAAGTAGGCTGTCTTATGTGTTATAAAAATTATACGGCTATCGTTAATTTTCTGTCTACAAGCACAACACAGTAGAACATTATTGATATAATTCGCAATCTTAAATTAAGTAAGAGATGTTTACAAAAATGATGAAAAATCTCGGGTTATTATTAAGAGTTCGTGGATTGTATATAATTCCAATAAAAAAATTAACAAACATTTAGAAAGATTTAAATGCCTCAGAACAATTTAGTTTGAATTTCATACAATGGAAATTTTGATATTACATTATAAAGCCCAAAAATAATGAGTTCTCTCTAGGAAAGCCATGATAAAACTCTAGAACATTTTGATATGGTTAGATTGGAAGTCGAACTTCGTCCTCTTGTGATAGTGTAGCCTGCTTACCGCTGATCCACCGGAGCTAATTACACAAAAAACTCAAAATTTTGTAGACATATACATATATCCAATTTTTTGTATTGAAAGCTCCATATGTAGGTACACCTTGGAGTAGAAAAAGTGGGGGAAAGTTTGTGTTTTTTTTATACATAAAATGTTAACAAAATTTAAGAAATGCATGAAGTATGTGTGTATGTACTTATAAGTACAATTTATAAAAATAATATTTAAAAATATAAAAACAATTGTCCCGTCTCAGTGAGCGTTCGGTGATGAGGACTTTCTCGGCAACCATTATAATTCTGTCCTTTTTAATCTGAAAAATCTGAATTCCGAAAAATAAAGCAGTTTTAGCGAACCCGCATTTTCAAAATTTTACTTTTTCAACAAATCTCAATCAGTTTAAATTGTGATTTTTCACTCAAAAATCGAAATTAATTATTTCCGAAAAAAGTTGCCGTGTATTCTATTATTATATTATCCATGGCAGATTCGAGATCAGCAACTCCGAAAATCTCTCTCTCTATAGGGCCTTTCGGCAAGCACGTTCTCAGTGCGACAACTGAGATATTCTCAGTTGGCTCACTGAGCCGGCGTGTTCTCGCACATCGTGTCACTTTCACATTGAGCAACTAAAATGAACACAGCCTTTGAGCAACTGAGCCATCTAAGATGGATTTTTTGTGTCTCATTTGTCTCAGTTATATGTTATGACAGCGTGGCGCAAGTATTTGCTGCCTAAACTTAATAAAATAATTGTGCGTGCTTTATCGGCATCCATTTCTCACTATGCATCAACAAATTCAGCGATGTCAAAATCAGCTCTTTAACCCAACTGAGACAGTTGCTCAATATCTTGTCTCAGTTGTCTCACTGAGAACTGAGAATTATCAATCCGTAACACAGTGTGTACGCCAAGCGAATACTTTCAACGTATTATTCAGAAAATAAGCAAATTTGCGGAATGTGTAAGTTGTTCTTTCAAAAGGAAACGAATTTGTTTGTGTTGCAGCTCGATGCAGGCATTTTTATAAATTAGGGAGCTCTTTACGTCTTGTATTTTCCACCGCCGAAAGGCCCTTATATATTAAACGCTTCCACTCCCAGAGTGCGCTTTTTCTAATAAGCGACATATGGAACCCCCATCACTTAGGATAGCTACTGCGAGAATAGCGAGAATAAACGTCTAAAGCCACGGAAGCAGAACCTCGAAGTCGAGACGCTTTGTGGAAGCCTAGGAGCATAGGGCTGGAGTGAAGTATAGCAAAAGTTGAAAAGCCTTTACTGAAAAAAATATAAATTGCCCATTACTCCTGACTGTACTAAAACTTATTTCTTCAGACGAGACAAAAATTAGTCGATGGTCGTGAATGGGTGTGGAAGGGAAGAGGCAACGTGTGGATCAAAGAATCATAAAGTAGACAGTGAAGTTTGGTGGTGGGACTCTAATGAAAAAGTGTTTTAGACAACCGAGGTGGCAATACGAAATATTAAATTGTATTATGAAAAGATAGTTGCTTTTCGGGCCGTTGCAATATCCTCTATTCTTAACACTCAGAATCACAATTCTAACTCAGTGGGCAAGCCGTTCAACATCGATTCTTTTAGGCTGTCTAATCTTCTGAAGGTTTGTAGATTTTTCGTTCTTGTTCGTTCGTTTTCGATTGACAAAACTTTCTATAAGCGCTACAGATATTTATTATTAGAACTTCGAATTTAAACAATAAGAAACCCGGATAAACACTCTGGCTATTTCACATTAAGCTCACGGTATTGGAGCATTGCTTGGCACAAGTAACATGCCGTAAGAAGCTACCGTAACTTAAAACTTAAACACATGGTCTTAGATCATTTGATTGTGCCAATTTTCGAAACTATTAAAATGCCTGTGCCAAATAATATTTCAAAAGTGTTTTTTATATTTTTGTAACTTTTAGAGCATACTAAGCTATTTTTGATACAAATTCAAAAACTTTTTTATATTTATACACTGCAAAATTTCTATTTATATAACGCAGAGTTCATTTTTAACTGCAAGTTGCGTAACCGCTATCTCTACCTCAACATTAATTTTAGGCTTTATTGTAGCTATAATGCACTAAAGTCTATGAGCGTCAACCCCACTCACGTCATCCTATAAAAATCTGCTAATATGGCTAACCTTTCACTTCATTCATTTTTGGCCAAATGATCGCCTTCGCGAGGAAAACTAATACCTCAATGATACAACATAATTGTATAGCAACACTCTTTATACATTGTACTTATACTGTGTGAGTGAGCATCCAGCCACTATGCACATGATATCATGATATATTGAATTTAATGGTACGAGTATTAATCGTTTGATAAGATTTTATCCCACAAAATATGTAAGTGAAGGAGACATCTGGCAACACGATCTCAGTTATAAATTAAATAGGAATGGTCCTAATAAACAACCTTGTTGGACACTTTTCGATGCATTGCCAATATTGGAACACACAATTTAATTGCTCAACAAAACAATGTATGAATGTTGTGCAGAATATAAGTTCCTCCTATCGTCGATCTATGTATTTATTTCGAATCATTACACTGGGAAGCCAAGTTACATAAATGGATATGCAAAGGGTCATGCCAATTTAATGTTTTTTTTATATTCAATTAAGATGCGTAGGTACCCGCTAAAAAGTTTTTCCTTACCATCATGTGTGTATGAATGTTGGCTGTATATATACTTCTTCTTTATAAAAATTAATTTCTCTACATACATATAAATGGATAGAATGATATATAAGTGCATTCATAATACCAATGTTCCTTGGGGCAATTTACTGATATCTCCAATCTCCAAGTTACCTTGCCCCAACGAGCTGGTTACTAAGCTGCTTTCATAGACTCTAAACTAATATACTACTAAAACCCAAGGGGTGTGCAAATAGTATTCGAATTAAATGGAACCGACTAATAGTAGCTATTAGATATTTGAATCTAATCCAATATCCATTAAATGAAATTATTTGAATTAATGCGTACTATTCGTATAGTTCTGATTATTTATTAATTAAGCAATGGAAATAATTCAAACTATTCGAATTACTTAAGCTCTTTGAGTGAATAGCCGTAGAATCATAAGAAGTCATTCTTACTTGTTATAAATTCATATGTTTACACGTTATGGAGGACCAAACAGTGTCTGCAAGGGCAGAGGAAATAAAATAAAAATAAATTCTAAATTTTATGAGAATTGTACGAATTGTTCGACATTTCCTGAAATATTGGAACTCTCTCGAGTTATTCGATATGCTCGAAATAATCGGATTATTGAATATTGGATTCGAAACCAATAATTCGAAATTTGCAACTATTGGCACACCTCTATTTAACAGAGGGAATTAGTACTAAATGATTACAATAACTACCTTACAGCATTGCAGTCAGTATGCAGCTTTGCTGAAGTAGGATGTAATTGCTGACTCAACGATGTATTTTTACTTTATTTGGTTCAGAAAGTTTTTACAAAGAAATAAATGAAAAGAAAAGTTAAAGATCACAAATTGAAAATTAGTATTTTTTAAATACATTGACGCGAAACTCTCAAGAAATCAAACATTTATTAAAACGTAATTTTCGCTATTATGACATGATGATAATTAATACAGTACAAACCAGAGCAAACATACACTCTTCAGATTTAGAAATTTTGGAATTAAATGAATTATTATGTTTTAAATAAATCGCTACTTGTTTAAAATATCTTAGAATCCTCTCCGAGACAAGGTATCCTAATAAAATAAATAAAACATGAAATTAACTGAAAGGTACTATCGCTCTGTAATGTTAAAGCAAGCAGTCAACCAGAGACTCACCACACATCAATTTTTACTAAAGTAACAACTTATCAAACTAACGAACTAAGTCTGCACAATTTGAGTAAAAGCATGCGAGAAACATTATAATATTGAAAAATAGGAGTAAACGTAGATCTAACGCTTTAAGAAGACAATATTGAATTCCACAAGGAAACACTGAAATGCGGTTTAAGGATAAAGTCAAATTATAAAATTTTTACTGATTTGCTTCGAATAGCGAATAATGAGACATTTCCAAACCACGCGACCGGAGTCAATTTCGATTTCAATTTGTCAGCCGATCAAAAGAACGCAGGTGGAGCCCTTGCTCCGTAGCACACAGACAACAGGAAGCATAGGGACACAGATACCGAATCGTATCAAACTGTAGTTAATAATTTTAAGCAGATTTCAATTACCTAGAACTTGGACAATTTTACCACTCTTCCATCACTGGTTGAATTTGCATCGTGCGGAGAGAGCAGCATTCAAAACATATTTTTCCAGAACGCCTCGACCTAAGGGTTCAAAGAAGTTTTTATTCGAAAATTGTTAGATCAAAAAACAGGGTTATAAGTAATTAATGGGAGAAGTAACAATTCTGAATTTATAAACAAAAACATAAACGTACGTAGTGACACGCTTTGTTAAAACTATAAGAAATCAAGAGAAACATATTTGTATATAAAATATATTGCATATGGCAAACATTGTTCGGGGGACGAAAATGTGCTGGCTAAAGGGCGAGGACTAACTACCGGCAAGTTAACTACTAAAGTTGGGATTTGACGCGGCGACCAGATGGCAAAAGATTATTCTAAATGTTAATTGTTGCTAAATTTAACGGTACTTATATATTTAGGGTGAAATAATAAAGAGTTAAGTTGTACCTAGACTAAAATGTTTCTATGTAAAGTTTAATGTGAAGGAAAGACAAAAGATTTGTTAATATTAATATTAAAAATTACTATAACATCAGTTGTCCTTTGTTTCTTTGCTTCATCCTGCTCGATTTTTCTACAGGTCATCATAAATGTCTACATCCGAACTCAAAAAGGTAAGTTGTCTGCATTGGAAAGGTAAGAAGAAACATAACTTTTGCTTCAATCATTTTTATTTTCATTAGCTGTGCAGAGCGACCGATAAACAAATATGGGATATTCTTAATTTATTCCCTATCTAAAAAGAAAACCAGGTTGCCTCGATAATCTCAAGATGTGTACCGAACTGACTTCCAGAATTCTTTAGATGCTTAAAAGGAGACTTTCTCCCCGAGGGCGACATAAGCTCTGCTTAACCCTTTTAGCCTGAGTAAAATCCACCCAAAATTTTTGCGCCACACAGTGGACCAAAACGCCGAAAACCTGGCCAAAATATAAAAGCATCAATCAATTTTCGCAAAATATCGTATTTAGAGGTTTTTTGGGTCGCTGATCTGATCTGGTTACATATAAAAAAAACCAAATGGTTACCTTGAAATTTCCAAAAAATACCAAAAATCGACAATTTTCATTGGATTTTTGCGAAATGTTGCATATGGGGGTTTTTGGGTCGCTAATTACGAATCTGGCAACATTTTTTTTAAAAAACAAAATGGTGACCTTGAAATTCTTTCTCTTCTTCTAAATCCATAATTTTTATTATTTTTTTTTATTGCAAAAAGTGAGTTTAGGTTAATAAAAAAACATTGTTTTTAAGTTATCAAACTATCATTGAGTGAAATTCATCTTTAACTGGAAATACGTTAACTTTACACTGCATTTATTCACTAAGATTCTTACATTCGCGCCTATATTATATGATCAACGCCAAGGTAGCAAAAAGTAACAGCTAAATTTTTGTGTGTTTACTCAATGGGTTCAATAAACAACTTCTGGATGAGTTTGGCGCGGAGGAAGTAACTTACTGCTTTTGAAATGCATAATTTTTATTACTGAAAAACAAAAAATCTGTAATGTTTTATGGCTCGGGGTCAATCTGCATTTTAGGAAATGACTATGTTACTCAAATTTCTTCATTTTAGTTACTTGCTAAAGCACAATCCATTTGGCAGAATTTAAAAATATGAATCTGTGAAGAAGCTCTATTGCAAACGTCGCACGCTCAGGCCTTTACCGGCGGCGGTCGTTTCTTGTACTAAAGGTACTACTACAACGTTTTGAATCGTTGAAACGTTGAAAAAAAAATCTTTGATTAATGAGTTTTGGCCAGCTTTTTAGCGTTTTAGCCCACTGTGCGCCGCAATAAACAATTAAAAAATGCAAATTAAAAAAAATACCGCATTACTTTTCAAACCTTCCTTTACAAGAATATATTGATATAAACTTAAAATAACTTTTAAAAATACAATTTTTCAAATGTACTAAAAAGTAAAAAATAAAATAATAATTACCTATTCAATTACCTACCTACTTATGGCATTTTTAAAAACATTGAAATGTGCACAAAACTATAACGGATTTTACTAAATGAAATTATTGTCAATTGAGATTACTTTATGTGATATAAAAGCTTGTTGCGACCCTGTTTAATTGTATCTCTCTCGGTAAAGTGCAATAGATCTCTTACTTACTCTCACTTGACCGCTTTTAGCCATGATATACATATAATGCGAGAAGTAAAAATCTTAAAAAATTGACTTAATTGGGTTCCTTGCTATTCCTTCAATGACAAATTCCTCAGGAATACATGTACCTATGTATGCATGGGTGCGTATGTAATATTAAGCTGCTACTTATATTTACTTCGCATGACTAAGCTGAAATTAACCAACGACTTTCTCGTACACATTATGGCAGATGCTTATTAAAATCATGCTGTACGCCCTTAACCTACCATATTTGAGATTAAGGAGAGAAATGCAGCCAATTAGTGAATTTTTGCCATTTTTGAAATATGTAAGTAGTATATGCTGTGCACACACGCATCCTTTAACTTTTATGGAGTTTGAGTTTCCGTGCTGGAGTCACATTGATTCCTTAAAATCTTGAGGGGATCTGAACTTTGCCTTTTGCTTACAATTCCTTTTCTTGTTAAATCTTTTCAGTTATGCACAAGGACATGCCCGGGAGCTCTGCTGTTTTATTAGAACTTCTGATATCACAGAACCTGTTCATAGACATTTTATTTCTGCCTTTTCTAGCTCGTGCTGATGAGCATAAATCGGAATTTACGAAGAGCTCCAATTTTAACCAGAATTTCTTATTTCACTATTTGAAAATACATACTTACTATTTTTTGCATAAGTTGGGTTCGTGTACACCTTCTTAATTGGTACTTTTTATAATTTACGTGATTACCAAAGTTTAGAGATCCCACGAACATAAAGTCCGCATACAAGAATGCTGAAAGAATTTTGAATTTTATGAGTGGAATGATAAGAGTTTCCAATACTTTTACACTAACATGTACATGTAGGTACACATGCATTTACAGGATGTTTCGTTTATGGCATGCAGAAATAAGAGGGGAGGTAAATCGTCCTAATACAAACAAACAATTGTGTGGGAGTGGAGGAGCATCTTAACCGCGGCGAGGTACAGGGTGATTCATAAATTCGGGACGCACATTATTATTTTATTCTTATCTTTTGATCTACTCAACGCAGCGACATGAAACTCACGCCAAACAACTACTATCTTAATGTGCTTTTCAAAAATGTTGATTTACCTCTACCACTGCACGTGACTGTACGTGCGAGAATGATAAAAACTCCACAATTTCACGTTTTTCCCAATTTTATCCGAAATTCATGTAATTAATGTAAAATTTGCACGTCATTGCAATTTATTTCTAATTTCCTTGCTTACTGGTATTTCTCCCAAAAGGAATAACTGCAATCACTAGTTACTTATTTACATTATAGATTCCTTTATTTTCCAAGCATCTCAGAAAGAACACTTTAATCTAGACTTACGGTAAAAAGTGTTGAATATTGTTGTGGAGTTTATTCGTAAAACGCCACGATTACTTCCAACCGTGAAAATCGTAAAAATAAGGCGTCATAAGAGGAGGATATGGGGAGTGATTTTTCTCACTTTTTTCTAAAATCCATTGCTCGGTATGCACGTGTACATCTCCATACACTTCGTTCAAAAGTACCCCACAGACTCATGATAAAAGAGTGATATGGTCGCAGCATACGTATGATGCAACAAAACATTTTGCGCACGATTCTGATGTGGTGGCACTAGCAATGGTGTGTGCCCATTGATTCGGTACACTATGTAGACCCTTCCCACTTTTAAGGGTTAAACAAGAAGACAAAAACTCATGTCTTATTCACAACCCTCAACGTTGAAGTATCAATAACAATTTATTTCAATTTGATTTAGGGTAACGCTTCTTTGGTTTGGCACTTTTGTGAAATACGTTTTGCAAGAGCAAGCTCCCTAGGCTGGATATAAGCGAGCCTTCTAAGTTATTTTATTGATTAAAAAATCCATTTTCCGAAACATAGAAGTTGTGAAATTCAAATCGTGTTTTTCAATGCACATAGACTGAGAGAAAAACATGTTAAAATTGGATGAAAATATATTTAAATCAAACATTTTCAAATATAATAGTCAGCTAAGTTTGAAAATAATTAAATTAGAAGCGAACATGTTTAGGAAAGTAAATAAGGTGCACATTTATATTTTTTAATAATAATATTTATTTATTCACAAAAGTACACAAACCTTTCCTTATAGCCTATTTGAGAGAGAGAAATATTTCGTCTTTGGTCCTGGTCACAATTTAAATATCTTCGGAAAACTTAATACCTCTGGGAAAGTTGTGATCTTCTCCCTGGTCTGTAAAACTTCAAATTTACTTTAGGAAAATCTTCTTATTATTTACGAGGGTTGTTTGAAAAGTTTGATGAGAAAGCAAATTACACACAAAGGCCCCACGGAGAGCTACACAACCTACGTACCTAATTCAATGAGTCTCTAATTCATCCACACCGTCGGAAAAATAACTTTTGACAAATTCTGTAAAGTAGTTATTGATCTTAAAGGTTAATCCGACGTATAATTCTTCCCATAGAACCAAAATAAGTTAGTTAGCCTGGATAAGTCTCACCACGCCAATTCCGTGAAATACGCTAAGAGTGGATGTTGTGTCAGATTGTGGAGTTTTGCTGTTGCAACGGAGCGTCGAGCGACAGCCGTTTCTATTCGCCAATCACCACTAACACAACTTTTTTGTGTGCAATTTTTCGTGCACTCTCAACAACCTAATGTATTTACATACATATGTCACCATAATTTTGTTTAAAGTAGCTACCATGACCTTAAGTGACTTAGACTCCGTTTAAACTTAGGAAGTGTCTATGTAATATCCGCGTAATCGCCATGTACACGCAAGTAAACGGAGTTCAACTGAAGTAAAAGTATACGGCAGTCAAGAAACCTCAAAAACCTTTTACATTCACTCATGGGCACAAAACAATTCGTAAAAGAAAAAATTTGCCTTATTTGTAAAATTACTGACTGAATGTTTTCATTTCAAAAATTATCTATGGACTGAAATTAGCCTGTTTGTACCATGTATTTAGCATTTACACGCATTCTGTGTACTTCTCTGTAGACGGAGATTACATGGATACTACACGAACAGGGAGCGTGCGAATAGACAGACACTGCCTTAAATTAATTTATTAACAATTAAATAAAGGGTCAACAAAATCACTTCTTCGTTTAATTTTAAATGAATTATAAAAAATACTAAGTTGATTAAATTTTGAAACTTCGATTAGGATATACATAAGTTCACCTTTAGCACAACACAAAACAGGACAAAGGCAATATTTTAGGTGGTTTAATCACTTTTCTTTACATGAAAGATTGGGAATCGTTTTTATTGTAGGGTGTGCCAATAACTTTCCGCCCTTTTCAAACAAATTTTGTTAGTGGTACTAACTTAATGTTTTATAAAACGACTATACTTCTATTGGAACGATGTAAGTGTGAGCTCTCAAACGCAGCAGTTAACATTCGTTGAAAACAAAAACAACATTATTGTTTTCGCGTCACAATTGTCAACTGATTCTTCAATACGACAATGCCAGGTCACACGTTGCAAAACCGGTCCACAGATATTTGGAAGGATTGAATTGGAAAAGCTTGTCTTAACCGTCGTATTCGCCTGACACTGTTCCTTTGTACATATTTCCATTTATTCCGGTCTATGCAATTGGCTCTTTCTGCTACTCAATAAGCTATAAAAAAAATGGTTCAATGAAAGGATCAAGTCAAAACCACCGAATTTTTCCGGAGAGGTTTCCGGCTACTACCTAAAAGATGGAAAAAAAAGTTGCCGTTTTCAGTATTGCATTCCTGGAATTTGAATAAATACACTTTGTCTTGATAACAATGGTCCAATTCCAACTTCATACAGTATGGATTTGAAACAGACAACGTTCTTCTTTTTGTTTTTTGTGCTCTCAAACGCAGCAGTTAACATTCGTTGAAAACAAAAACAACGTTATTGTTTTCGCGTCAAAATTGTCAACTGATTCTTCAATACGACAATGCCAGGTCACACGTTGCAAAACCGGTCCAAAGATATTTGGAAGGATTGAATTGGAAAAGCTTGTCTTAACCGTCGTATTCGCCTGACACTGTTCCTTTGTACATATTTCCATTTATTCCGGTCTATGCAATTGGCTCTTTCTGCTACTCAATAAGCTATAAAAAAAATGGTTCAATGAAAGGATCAAGTCAAAAGCACCGAATTTTTCCGGAGAGGTTTCCGGCTACTACCTAAAAGATGGAAAAAAAAATTGCCGTTTTCAGTATGGCATTCCTGGAATTTGAATAAATACACTTTGTCTTGATAACAATGGTCCAATTCCAACTTCATACAGTATGGATTTGAAACAGACAACGTTCTTCTTTTTGTTTTTTGTGCTCTCAAACGCAGCAGTTAACATTCGTTGAAAACAAAAACAACGTTATTGTTTTCGCGTCAAAATTGTCAACTGATTCTTCAATACGACAATGCCAGGTCACACGTTGCAAAACCGGTCCAAAGATATTTGGAAGGATTGAATTGGAAAAGCTTGTCTTAACCGTCGTATTCGCCTGACACTGTTCCTTTGTACATATTTCCATTTATTCCGGTCTATGCAATTGGCTCTTTCTGCTACTCAATAAGCTATAAAAAAAATGGTTCAATGAAAGGATCAAGTCAAAAGCACCGAATTTTTCCGGAGAGGTTTCCGGCTACTACCTAAAAGATGGAAAAAAAAATTGCCGTTTTCAGTATGGCATTCCTGGAATTTGAATAAATACACTTTGTCTTGATAACAATGGTCCAATTCCAACTTCATACAGTATGGATTTGAAACAGACAACGTTCTTCTTTTTGTTTTTTGTGCTCTCAAACGCAGCAGTTAACATTCGTTGAAAACAAAAACAACGTTATTGTTTTCGCGTCAAAATTGTCAACTGATTCTTCAATACGACAATGCCAGGTCACACGTTGCAAAACCGGTCCAAAGATATTTGGAAGGATTGAATTGGAAAAGCTTGTCTTAACCGTCGTATTCGCCTGACACTGTTCCTTTGTACATATTTCCATTTATTCCGGTCTATGCAATTGGCTCTTTCTGCTACTCAATAAGCTATAAAAAAAATGGTTCAATGAAAGGATCAAGTCAAAACCACCGAATTTTTCCGGAGAGGTTTCCGGCTACTACCTAAAAAATGGAAAAAAAAATTGCCGTTTTCAGTATGGCATTCCTGGAATTTGAATAAATACACTTTGTCTTGATCACAATGGTCCAATTCCAACTTCATACAGTATGGATTTGAAACAGAAAACGTTCTTCTTTTTGTTTTTTGTGGTGAATGCAAAAGTACTCAATCCAAATTGTTGCCAGTAACGAAGCTACTTAGTCAATTATATTTGGTGGCCTATACTTTGGAAGAAAGTTTATTAATTGTGAAGGCCCATTCATAATTAAGAAAATGTTCAAGTTATTTGTTCGCAACTGTGCCTGCTCGTCCGTCTAGATTTCGTTTGAAAATTTAGTCAAGAAATTTGGATGACCGATTTTATTGACACTAGAAAATTTCTACGTGTACGGCAGCATCACCGTCGTTAGTGCCAGTGTCGCAGAATAGCCACCAAGCACCTCCATTTAACTCTGGTCGTCTTGTGTGATCGGAGGAAAAGTCATTTTTTTATTACTTGCTTCTACTAGCATATGTGGGTAAAAATATTTTTCGATATTCGAAGTCGTTCGAAATTTGCAGCGGAACGGAGCGTGCTTATGCAATATGTATGTATGTCAAGCGCACTTGAAATTTCAAACAGATTTGTCTGAAAAGTGCAGTTTTGAAATTGGCTGGCACGACAAATCAAAAACTAATTAAATGATTTCGCTAAACTTTTTATGAATTGTTTATATCATTTGATAACGAGAATTCTCTTCAAAACGTTGTCAAGTGTCTACATAATTTTTTCAGATAAGCAGAACAGCCGAAATCATGTCAGCCGTCAACCCACTTTTGTTTACACGTGTGTCTTTCAAAATCTGTTAAATCTATTCCACTAAATATTTTGAGTTCAAACCATTTTGATTGGTTTTAGCGGTTCGTCAAAAAATAATTCCAAAAAGAAATAAATCAAAAATACATCGATCTCTACAGTGGCATGTTAAAAAAGCTTTGTTTTAGCTAGTATTAAACGAAATCATCAATTTAATGACAGAGCACAGGAAACCAAGCGAGTCAAACAAAAACTTAAGGCCAAACCATAATGTGCATACCGTTCCGTACGGAAACCTCCCAAAACTGGACAAACGGAAGCTTATACATATCCGACAGGCTGTCAGAGTGTGATTAATTACCCCGATTTGTGTGTTATTAGAGTGCACAAGATTAATTTAACTTTTGAAAAATTGTATATCTCATCCATTTTCTCGATTTTCAGCTGTTGTCATGTTGCATCGCTCAAGATCGTACCTTGCATAGCAAAACATACTTGCCAAAACTTGACGAATCGAACGACTATTCCCATTGTGGTTTGGGGATAGGTTTTGTCTGTTATTGGAAGTTTGCATGGGCTTCTGTACAGAGCGGTATGCACATTATAGTTTGGCCTTTACTTATCAAAATCGGTTGATCTACTTGAATGACACAACGTCACAAACAAATATACACTATCATCATAAACAAATACAAATAATACGCATAAAAATTATAATAATAATTCACAATTCATAGTAAGAAAAAATAAATAAATAGGGAGAGAAAAAAAATCCTTTTCATTTATTTCTACGAATTATGTCCCTGAGAAGTCCCCTAAACATATACAAAATACACACTATGAATCGGTGACATATAACAGATTAACATACATATAAGCTGTTTGTTATTTTGATAAAGTGCAAGATTTCAAAATGGCGGTTCTAAGATGGCTCCCAAAAAAGTTAAATTTCAACGGGTTACACAGGGTCGCTGATCTCGAATCTGTGATCAAAATTTCCCTATTCAAAATAACGCATCCGAAATTCTTCAATTTTAACCAATTTGAATGCAATTTAATATTGAAGTCGTCTTTGGAGTTAGAGAATTTAAATCTGCCAAAACTCAAGGTTTCCGACCAAAATGGCCGCCGAAAAGGTTATACTTCAAGGGATTTCCATGAAAACCAGCACTAGGACGTTTTCGGGATCGGTGATTTCGAATTTGTCATCAAAATTTCCAAAATCAAAATGGCGGATCCAATATGGCGACTGAAATTCCTCACTCTTAGGAAATTACATATTTAATATAAAACCTCTTTGGAGTTACAGAATTTGAATCTATCAAACTTCAAGATAGTGGACCCAAAAACCCTACCGAAAAAGTTAAACTTCAGAGGATTGCCATAAAAGTCAAGATTAGCGCATTTTTAGATGGCGGATCCCATATGGCAACTGATAAGGTTCAATTTAAAAGGATTGCTATGAAAACGGGTCCTTTTTTGTTTTTGGGGCTACTGATCTCGAATATCTTTTGGATAATATGGCGACCGAATATTCTCAACGGTTGTCCATGTAAATCATGGCAAAGGGAATTTTTGGGTCACTGAATTTAAATCTGCTATCGAAATTTCGAATTTCTAAGCCGGCATATATATATATGGATTTTTATGAAATTAGGTTCATATTAGGAACTGTGGTTTCGAAACATTTTAATTGCCACTGCCTTTTCTTAAGCTCACATGTGTTTTATTTACACGATTCCAAAACCCAAACTGCTGTTACTAACTGTTAGTAGCTGTTTGTCCAAACTAATCTCGGAAACGGTATAACCGATTTCGATGGGATTTTCACCGGAAGGAGTACTACTACTCTTTTTATCCCGGAAATTATTTCGGTTCCTGCGGGAGGAAGCAAACAAAACAAATTCATCAGTGTGCAACAATTTTCATTTATAGATACAGAAACCCCAGGACAAGGCCGGGTAACTCAGATAGTAGAATATAAAATTGTTGCGGATCGAATTTATAATTATGTGTGAAGTCGGGAAGATGCTTTGTGCACACCTTTCAATTTGAGGTTGCACATGTTGCAATTGGTAAATCCTCACTTGATTAACCTTGAAGATTTTGTGTAATGTTTTTTTACATAATGTAGATATTTCCGAAATAAGTTTCAAATACGTACACAACAACACAACATCTGCCTTTACTTGTCGGAAATTTTTCTCCAGTAAATTGAAATGCGCATAAGTAGCTCTTTTCCTTTGAACCGTTTGCATAAATATATTTTTATTAGATGAATTCAGTGGCATTAAATTCGTAATTCCATAAAATTACAGGCTTCTGAGCCGCCTCCGCAATTTCCCTTGATTAAGGCGATTCTTAAGATGGAATGAAGACAATTTTCTCTGTATGCACGCAAACGAACCTGCTGAGTTACTCATCTTAATTAATGTAGTATGTCCATTGAAATAGAAGCCAAACGTTTATCTCAGCAGGGACAACGAATGCAGTAGGTGAGCTTACAGTTGTGCGGTGTCCCTTTGCCTCTACTAAGAAGGAGATTTGTCAATGAGATACTCGTAAATTACACCGGCAGCTTTAAATAGCACATCTATGGCAGTTAGTAATTTAAAAAGCCCTTGTCGAATTTCCCCGAAAAAGACGCTGCCTTCATTCATACAAGAAGGTGTAGGCGGGAGGCTATTCCTGAAATGGTTGCTACGTGCTTACATGAAAAAATAAAGCCACAGCATTCCCACTACCTCCTCTTATCTATTTGAATCGCTCATTGAAATGAATCTGCATGTGACATCAAAGCGGTAGATCTTGGGGGAAAATCAGCCTTTCGAAAATTGATTTACTAAAAATGGCAGGGCCAGCCACAACAAATGAAAGCGACTCTCTCAATAAGACACAAATTGCGAGCCTGCCGAATGCTTCTTTTGATGCGTGGTCGTATTGTCGCAAACTCCTAGTGCTCTCTTGGATTACAAGCGAATCGATGTTTGATTGTCCTTTGCGGAATTTTCGTTCTATTAAAATTTTGCCAAGAATTTGTCCCAAATTACATTTTCACTTAGGCCTCTGTCCTCGAAATCATTTCCTGAGAGCTGGGACGCACTGGCCCAGGGAATTGTTGCCCTAACCACACTTCCTCTGTGAAATTTACTTTATCCCTTAGAAGAACAATTTTCATTTTTTGCCAAAGGATTTAAAATTGTTTTCAATAATTTGGGTGAACAATGTTGGTTTCCCCCTGTCGAAGGGACAAGGCATAATTTTGTGGCTTTTTTGTTCGATTTTGTCGTTTGTACCTACTTGTTGAATAATTCCTGGTGGGTGGGATAATCCTTTGTATTATTTGCAGGCCCAGATTAACGCAATTGTGATGCTTAGTGATTTTTTCATCCTCAAAGGATCAGTGCTAGCTTGTGGAAATACAATAATAAACCGGTCGCCCCATCCTTTCATCCGTAATACTCAATTTGGAAATTATTTCTGAAGAATTGTATTATCTCATTGGTCCGAGTATAACGCCTTTTCATATTTTTCATAACTTCCAACACTTGTGTCCCTCAACGGAAGAAAATTAGATATGTATGTATATACCTATGTATGCAAAAAAAATCTATTATATGCTCTACGGAAAACCTCATTGTGGCATCTAAAAAATTTTCGTTCCAATATTTTCGCCTTTTCGGGCTTCAATCTTGTGTATTATTAATTTTACATGAAAAAGTTATTTAATTAGGATTGTGCAGAATTTGATTCTCAACAAAACATCTTTGTTAAAATTTTCATATGAGTAACGGTTAGTTGCAATCCCGAAAATGGAGTTATATACTCACCACTGACCCTCGAACAGATCACAAAAAAAAACTGCCTACAAAAATTGTTCAGATTGCCCCTTTTTTCCCACCATTTGACATTTATGTTTAAACAAACATGGAATTATAAAAGACACATTTTTAAAGCTGAGATACCAAGAAAATTAGTGTATCGAGTCGACCTTTTTCGACTTCCTTAATAGGCCGAGTGGCAACCGCAAGAAATTATGCCCATCGAAGTCTGACACGAAATTTTCAGGAAAGGTTCCTTATGATCGGAGAAACCTCACTAACATGGGTAGCCTCCCCTTCCCCGTATGCCCATATTTACGGCGTTCTGATCAAGGCTTTTTTTCTGAAAGTAGAGAATTGCAGCTTTTATTTGAGCCCAATTTTATGCTTCTATTCTAAGCGGTTTTTTTATCTAAAATATAAAAAAATTAGTGGACGACAAAAACCCTCTTCAAGTGTTGAAGCATGAAATTGAGCTCAAACGTGGGCTGAAAATCTCTGCTTTCAGAAAAAAATAGGTTGCTTTCACTACCGTTTACCGTTAAAAGCAACCAAATTTTTTCAACCATTTTCCAACTGTCAAAAAAGAAAAATTTGACGTTTTACAAAGGGGACGTTCACTGTTATGTTAATGTTATTGTGAATAAACTTTTATATTTATTGGAAAAAAATCTTTTGGGCGCTATAGTAAATCTCTTTTTCTTTTATTCTTTTTGATTTTTTTAAATTGGCCGAGTGGAAGTTGATTAGAATTAACGTACCAGTTCAAAAAACATAGTTTTGATATAAACGCGTTTAGAAAGAATTTATTCGATGATGACCTTAAAAATTACCACCAGGTGGGGGCATTTTTCCAACTATGTATGTATATCTTTTTTTCACTTCCGAATTTGTCCACAATTGAAAGAGTAATTCTATGATGCTAAGCAAGAAACAGAAAAATCGATTTTTTGAAATTCTGAAAGTGAATGTCCCCTTAAGTAGGCTGGATCGAAAACTAAAATCACGTGAAAATTAAATCAAATTTCGCTAGAAGATAGTTTAGCATCATATAAATCAATTAAAAAAACAATGTCAAGTCACTGACAAAATAGAAAGAAAAGTCAAACTAAAATTTATTAAGGGGTTATTTCCAGCTCAATTTTTTTTTTCCATTTTTTTTTCTATTGGCTTAAATAATGCCTAAACATCCCTCGAATCAAAACATAAAAAGGTGTATTTAAATATTAAAATGCCTCTTAACCAATTTTTCCGAAGCCACTTTTTAAATTTTTTTTTTCACGCGTTTTTCTCGGAACCACGTATTAAAAATCGGCCGGCAGTAGAACTCGAACAGTTTTCATCCGATTGAATTCAAATTTTAAATGGACCCTTATTATTAAATTATCTAACGAAGAACACGCGATTATAGCGACTTTATATCAGCAAAAAAAGTTATAAGCCATTTAGTTCGAGTTTTTTCGTCGAAAAAACGTTTTTTTTCAAACAACTGCCATTTCGCGAAAAAAACATTCTAAAAATATAATCATGTGTACTTCGGTAGCAAAAGTCATGTAGATAATGAAAAAATTTCTGGTTTTTTTTTAAGTTATTTTGGACGAGACTTCTGCCAGCCGTGGAAGGACCTTTTTTAAATGGTGGTTTACGCGACTTACTGTATAGCTGCCATTTTGGAATATTTTTCAATGAAACAATTTTATTTTGTAGTTCAAGAAGTACTTAACCAAATGTAATATCATACTTATAAAATTTATTTAAAAAAAAAATTAAGCTGGTAATAACCCCTTAAGAAATTTTAGTTTAATTTTTCTTTCTATTTTGTCAGTGACTTGACATTTTTTTTTTAATTGATTTATATGATGCTAAACTATCTTCTAGCGAAATTTGATTTAATTCTCCCGTGATTTTAGTTTTCGATCCAGCCTCCTTAAATATAAAACATTACAACCTCTGTACAGTTTTCAGCGTTCTCCGATATGTTTATTAAACTGAAATTATTTTAAATGTACGCACCGTTATTCTTTTGATTAGAGATTTACGTAGAATTTTAAATTCTTAAATTATTTACCTAGGCAGATTTTTTTTATTACGTCTTATGCCCACTAGATATGGTGGAGACAGGAGGATGATACTTGGTGTTGTCCCGCTGGATTTTGTCTGATTGAATTTTGGAAAACTATTTTCTGTGTTAATGGATTTTAGTAGCACTTGGGATGCAGCCACTTGTCATTTCGCATTATGGAGCCTACTCACGTATTGCGAGCCTAATTTCTCAGTTCGCATTAACAATTCTATTGATTGTGTCTACATTTCGATCAATCGAGAACTACAAAGATGTTTGCTACAAAACGAGCCAACTTTGTGCCGAACTGGATAACAAAAAAGTACCACTCGTTGAAGTGGCGGTTTTTCATTTTCCCAAAACCCGAGGAGCCACAACTTCGCCAAAACCAGTGAGCGTAGAGAGTTAAATGTAAAATTCATTTAGCTGGCCACATCAATTCAGTTGCCGCTCCGTAGTTTATTGATTCCAGCACTTTGCGGAGCCGAACAACTTTCCGGAGCAGAAAACTTTCAACAATGGGATACAAATGTCAACCGATTTCAAAGAATTTATCAGCATCCGAGTTGCGGGCTACGCCTCAAATAGAGTCCTCCCTCCCTTCAGGCTTCTGGCACTCCGCAAAAAGTACCTGCTCATATGAAATTGGACGTTGAGAAGGGTGCTACGCATTCCTCTCGTCCGCAAAAGTTTCTGCTCCTGCTGAAAAACGATGGGAAAAATTGAAAAGTCATGAATAATTTCGGAATGGCAGTTAACTCTATCGTGTTTCCCGGCTCCCGCGAAATGTCTTCCCAGCGACATATAACCGCTGTTCTATAATTGTCCCCTGAGGGGCCTGTACATGCCTGAAAGCTCGTCGCAGCACAACGGCCTCGACTGGGACAAATGGAATTATGAAACGCAATAACTTTAAGAGGACTTTAAAGACAGCTATACAGCATCCGTGCAGCCGTACGTGCATATCTCGTATTTGAAACACATGTTGCACTCCCAGGAATTATTTTTATGGAAAAATTGTAGGACGTGTGCTGGTCGCTATCCACATGCTCGACTGGATCTCTGTACTCCGAAAGGGTGGCATCCTTTACATTATATTTCCTCTGCACCCCAGGCCAATTTATTGCAATTGGCCACATTTGCATTTTCTTCCTATTGATTTTGCCGCAAATTCTGTGTGCCCGCATGGATGGGGCTAACTGCTGCTGAATTTTTTAATTTAATCTGCTGAACGTGATGTGTGCTGAAACACATTTGTTTAGGTATGGTGTTATGGTGTGCCAGAAATATCATGAAAAATTCAAGGGTTTTAATGCTACAACGCAAAGGGTCGTGTACTGACTAACCCAAAGGCACTCCGATATAATCTGAAAAACGCATTTGCTTATAATATACACACTGTCACTTACAACATAAGCAATGCACCACCTACTAGACAAAAGTGGGTATATATTACAATATGAGAAAAATTGTTGAACTATGGTATTTCTAATATCTCTTGTTGATCATATTTGGCGTCATCTTTGGTTTTCTTACGGGTTTCAGTGCCACTCTTAAACAACAAGTCAATATTGTTTACTATTATATTTTGAACACTTATACCATACTTACACCATGAGCACTGGCGTAGCTACTAAGGGGCTAGGCGGGGCAGTGCCCCGGGGCCCTCAAGCTCAGGGGGCCCTCGAATCCTTACCAGAAAATCTCGATCGAACTGAACTTTTGAAAACCTATCCCATTTTCAAAATAAATATGACAGGTTGCAACCCGACTTTAATCATGGCAACTCAGTTGAGAGAAATTCTAAAGTTATACCTAGGGAATTCCCGGTAATTCGGGAAGCGGCAGCGGCAGAGTCAGTGGCGGATTTACCGGGAAGCAAAGGAAGCAATTGCTTGGGGCCCCGCTTGGACAGGGGCCCCAAAAATTGAAAAATTTTGAAAACACATTCGGAAATTTGAAAACAAAAAAATAAAAAATTCGAAATAAAAAAATCCATGTAAACGACGGGCCTGCTGAAGATGCGCTTGAAAATTTGTCTCCGGGTGGTAGTTTTCGGATAAAATCGTTTCTTCCGTTGGTCAATTCTTTGACACCCAACTTGCGACAACGTGCTAAGGCATACACTGATATCGCGGCTAAATTCTCTTTTTTTGTCAATTTAAATGCGTCGAAGGAGGAAATCACAGAAAGTTTAGAAAGACTGATAAGAGACTATCCAAATGATGTATGAACATTGTGACGGAAATTCAAAATTTTCACATCTATGTGAAACAGGTATACGGAAACGAGCCTCGTAAAACATTCGTTGAATTGTACCAAATAATTTTCAAGAATCAATTGTTGTCAGCGTTTCCAAATGTTGAATGCCTTATCAGATTTATGGAAATCGGTGGAGCGGTTCAAGAGATATCGTGGAATTACGATTGAAAAAATGAAGTCGAGAAAAATGCGTTTGATTTTAGATTGACTTCGAAAAGAAGAAGAAGATTTGACAGCTGATGGACGTGAATTTTTGTGATGTGCGATAAAAACATTGAAAACCCCGATAATTCGGGGCCCGAGTCCGCGGGAGGCCCATCTGTGGTTGCGGTGGGTGCTTGTGTCGACGGGAGTGTTGGTGGAAGTGTAAAAGGCTCGGCTGCGCCTACTGACAGATCCCCAAGGAGGCACCAGCCGGACGTTGCGAGACCCGGCCTGCTGGAGGCGAGCCGGCCTGCAGCGAGGGAGGAGGACGGGCTTTGGACGATGGCGCGTGGGAGACGGCGCAAGGGAGCTGGAGTGAAGCCCGGAATTACACCTGCCGACGTGCCAGGCCGGGCGCAGGTAAGAACAGGTGGGCTTAGTGGGACGACGCTTTCGACGGGGAAGTTGGATGTCATAGCTGGGCAATCTGCTAGCAAAGGCACCAACCATTCGAAAGCGGTTGTGCCCAGTTCGGAGAGTAAGCGAAGGAGCGCGCCTCCGGGTTCGCAAGCTTTCGCCGAAAAAGCACTTAGTACAGGTCGAGCAAGCAGTGAGCTCCCTAAACTAAGTAGAAATGTGCGTCGCCGTAGAAATGTTGCGATGAAAAAACACCGGCTTTCGCTCGAAGAGCAGAAAGGGGTGGTGAGGAGGGCTGCAGAACCCCTGAAAAATGTTATCACGGGCAGTTCCGGCACTCCTAAACGCCCACTTTCGCCGGGAAAAACTCCGCCTGAGGCGAAGCAGGCTGTCAAGCGCTGCAAGGCTGCAGTTAGGGATGGAGCAGGCGGTTCTGGTGAACCAAGGCCGACTTTTGCCGAGGTCGCAAGTGACCAGAGCAGTCGTATGGCCTTTGGTCCCAAAGCGGAAGACCTCCTCCTTACTAGCGAACAGGCTGCTTCGCTCAAGAACTTAATCTCGGAAGAGATATTTAACGTGGCGGGCGACGGGCCGTCGCTTGCTTTCCGCGGCGCAAACTTCGTCGGTAAAGGTTGCGACAACCGAGGATACCTGGCGATCGTTTGCTTGGACGCGGAAACCAAGCGTTGGCTCGTTGAATTCGCCAAAAACCTGAAAGCACCCTGGGACGGAGCCGAGATGGTTGCCTGTGAGTTTTCAAAAATTCCCAGGCACACCAAGGTTTCGCTCTGGATCCCGGAATGCTGCAACGTTTCTGCAGAACAGCTTCATGCTAGGCTGCAGAAACAGAACAAAGCTCTCGGGGTTGAACGATGGCGATTGTTCCACCTGAAGGAGGAGCCCCCTAAGGGAACCCTTCTGTTGTTGGGACTCGACCAGCCGTCCCTCGATATTCTGATGGCGCGAGGTAGTAAAGTTTACTACGGGTTCCTTGAGCTCAACGCGCGCATCAGGGGTAAAGCAGACATTGGCTCTGTAGAGATGGGTGACCACTCGGCGGGCTCGGAGTCGGGGGAAGGGACGGCGACAAATGTCGACGTCGCTGCCTCCGAGTCTGAAGCGGCCGTGGAGTGTCCCCGCTCTTCAGAGATCACCGCGGGGTTATCCCCTGTCAAAGACGTTGAAATGAGCGCACTATAAAAATGGGTGCTGACTCTTTCAAAATCTTACAGATCAATTTGCAACATGGCAAAACGGCCTCTGCTGAACTAAGCAGAGTCCTGGCCATGGGGCACACAAAATTAGCCCTAGTTCAGGAACCCTGGTTGTACAAAAATCAGGTTCGTGGACTGGGTCTGGCCAATGGTCGTGTATTTACGGCAGACGCCGCCTTTAAACCCAGGGCATGCATCTGGATCGCGAACGGTTTAAAGGCGACGCTAATCCACGAGCACAGCTCCAGAGATCAGGCTACTATCCGTGTAACCCTGGACCTGGCAGATGGCGCTCTGGACGTAATTGTTGTTTCTTCATACCTGCCGTATGATTCTGCTGAACCTCCGCCGAGTTCTGAACTCGTAGAGGTCGTGGATTTCTGCCGCAGGAAGAACCTCCCGATGGTAATCGGTTGCGACGCTAACTCGCACCATACCTGCTGGGGAAGCTCCGACGTTAATAGTAGGGGACAGTCGCTCCTCGAATATATAATTTCCACGGAGCTGACAGTCCTCAACAACGGCACCGGACCAACTTTCGTGAACTCCATCAGGTGTGAGACGATCGACATCACTTTGTGCTCGATAAGTCTCGTCGACCTTATATCTGATTGGAGAGTTACGGATGAGATTCTAACCTCCGACCACAGAGCCATCTCGATGAAGATCGCGGCGGACTGTCCAGCTCCTCCCAGTTTTAGGAACCCCAGGAAAACCAACTGGGACCTTTACAGATCCGCTCTGGGTCTGAAACTGGAGGGATGGCTGCCACTGATCAATAACGTCAGTGACCTGGACCTGTCGATCGGGGTAATAGAGAGGGCAATCACCTCTAGCTTCGAGGTGGCATGCCCCCTTACCACCCCCAGCTCTAAGGGCAAATGCCCCTGGTGGAATCGCAGGCTTATGTTGCTTAGAAAAGGAGTAAGAAAGCAACATAACCGTGCAAAAAACATCAACTCTGTACCCGAATGGGAACTCTTTCGAGAGAAACAGAGGGCCTACAAGAAAGAGGTGAAATCTGCCAAGCTTCTTTCTTGGAAAAAATTCTGCTCGGACCTTGAAGGGATGAGAGACACTACGAGAATCCACAAGATTCTCAAAAAAGACAGGGCCGTCCAGCTGAGTTCACTCCAATTACCCTGTGGCGATTTCATCGATGATGACGCCTCTGTTGCGTCTCATCTGTTGGAAACCCACTTTCCTGGCTGTGAACCGGTGCAAGAAGATCAATTAACGGCTGAACAGCTCATTCCAGATGATTCGGACTGGGCTGTCGCCAGGTCTGTTATAGACAGGGATCTTCTTAAATGGGCGGTCTTTTCTTTCTCACCTTTTAAGAGCCCGGGTAGAGATGGCATCTCCCCGGTCATGCTGCAGGAGGCATTCTCCTTGATTCAGGATCATCTGACCACAATTTTCAGAGCGGTCCTGGCTTTGGGGTATATTCCTTGCAGCTGGCGCCTTGCCAGGGTAATATTCATACCCAAACCAGGGAGGTGCAACTACAAGGCTGCCAAATCCTTCCGGCCGATTTCACTCACTAGTTTTCTGTTGAAATCGCTGGAGAAGATGGTAGACACGTTCATTAGATCGAACAATCTGAAGGCATTCCCGCTGCACGTTGCGCAGCACGCCTATCAGAGAGGGAAATCCACTGACTCGGCCCTCCATCATGCTATCTCTTACATCGAAAGGGCTTTTCAAGATAAAGAAGCGGCCCTTGGTGTCTTTTTGGACATCGAGGGAGCGTTTGACAACACCAGCTTCTCTGCAATGGCCTGCGCCTTGCAGGAGCATGGTGTAAACCAAACCGTAACCAGGTGGATTATTAACATGCTGCAAAGCCGTATTGTATCCACTGAGGTAGGTTCCCACACAGCGGTCAGGAGGGCAGGTAGGGGTTGTCCGCAAGGTGGCATTCTGTCTCCTCTCCTGTGGTGCATGGTGGTTGATGGCCTCATTAGGTTACTGGACCGGAGGGGCCACTTCACAGTTGCCTATGCGGATGACATAGTGATACTGTGCAGAGGCAAATTCCTCAGTACTCTCTGCGATCTCCAGCAGCAGGCCTTGCGAGTGGTGGAAAGGTGGTGCAGGGACAGGAACTTGTCAGTTAACGCTGACAAGACCTCTGCTCTACTCTTCTCAAACAAAAGGAAGCTGGAGGGTCTCAGACAAATGAGAATATTCGACAGAGAGATTATTTACGCAAAAAGCGTAAAATACCTAGGAGTGATCCTGGACATAAAGCTGGACTGGAAGCTACATCTGGACTGCAAAACACAAAGGGCTATCTCGACCTTTTGGCAGTGCAGAAGAGCTTTCGGCCGTACTTGGGGCATTAGTCCAAAAATCATCCACTGGATGTACACTGCAGTCATCAGACCGAGTCTCTGTTACGGGGCGTTGGTCTGGTGGGAAAAAACAAACCTAAGCACCATCAAAGGTACATTATCTAAGGTGCAAAGATTGGCCTGCTTAGCCATCACAGGGGCAATGAGATCTTCTCCAACTTCAGCGATTGAGTTGGCTCTCTCCCTGGCTCCGCTCGATATCATCGTGCAAAAAGAAGCGATGTATTCGGCCCTGCGCCTTGTTCAAAACAATCTATGGCGACCATATCATCTGCTGATAGGGCATTCCAAGATCTGGGACAGATTGTTACATACCAACAGTTGCGTCCAAATGATCTCGGATTATGTGACGCCCCGTCTCAGCCTATGTAAAAGGTATGTTGTGTCCATTCCCTCCAGAATGGAGTGGGATGAGGACTATCTCGGTAACACAGTGTCGGATGCAAGCTCAGCGTGGTTCACGGACGGATCCCTCGCAGAGGGTCTGGCTGGAGTCGGAGTGTACGGTCTGAATGAAGATGTGTGCATCTCCCGCTCGCTAGGCAGATTCGTCTCCGTTTTCCAGGCGGAAGTTCTTGGCATCCTGATCTGTGCACAAGAGATTCTGAAGAGGAAACTGAGTGGGAAAGACATTTTTATTTTCTCCGACAGTCAAGCTGCTCTTAAAGCACTTGACTCGTATATGGTTTCGTCTAAACTCCTAAGTGAGTGTCGTCACTCGCTTGATCTTATTGCGACCTCTAACCAAGTCTCAATAATCTGGGTCCCTGGCCACTGTAACATAGCAGGCAATGAGACTGCGGACAGGTTGGCGAAAGAAGGGGCCTGCTCTTCCTTTATAGGACCAGAACCCTACGTGGGTGTTGCACCATCTCTCATCAGCCGCTCGATGGAAGATTGGGTCCGCTCCGAGCACGGTGAGAGGTGGGCCGCGAGAGTGGATTGTAGACAGTCTAAGATGTTCTTGCACCGGGTCGACCTAGGCCTCGGTAGACGTCTACTCAACCTCAGCAGATGCCAGTTGAGCCTAGCAATGGCCATTATTACTGGCCATTGCAGGCTGAACAAGCATCTTCATACTTTACGTATAGCGGATTCGCCGCTTTGCAGGTGCGAGTTGGAGGACGAGACTATTGCTCACTTTTTGTGTGCATGTCCGCTCTACAACAGCGCCAGAACCGCTATATTCGGGAACCACTATGTAGATCCCAGTGATCTACATAAACTCACGCTGCCCACCATCTTGAGCTTTGTTAGAAGAACTGGTCGTCTAACGGCTCTATCCGGGCACCGAGATTAACTCAGATGTCAGTCTATCTTCTCGAGGTTTGTACAATGGACCTTTAGTCTAAGTGCAGGGTTTTTATTCCCGCCTCATGATAATCTACATCTACATCTAGATTGACTTCACCGGCTGAAAGTGCCGTGTGCCGGTTTCCAAGGAATTTTCTTTTTGGAGTTTTTAATGTAAAATTCTTTTGAGTTTTTGGCATTTTCTCGAAATTTCTAGAGAAAAACTATCGATACGTTCAAGTGGCCACGTAAAATATAACTGAATTGAATTTCCTCCGGCGGGCGCCGGCGCGGCGTCCCAAACAGCGTGCTCGGGCGTCAGCTGTGCCACCGTTTTTTCTCTAAAAATATATAGCACTATAACTCGAAAACCATATTTAATTTTTTCGTGAAATTTTAGGACATGATTCTAGACATATTAAGGAACATTTTTCCGTAAAAAAAAATCGATTCAACCATGCAGTAGACAACAAAGCGGACCCAACTTGGGCGCCCTATGATATGCTAAGACATGTGTAACATACAAATAGTTTAAAAGTAGACACAGGATTATATGCAAATGAATATTCTGCATTTACCTTTGGGGTCGAATCCGAATCTAAGTCTGACCTGTTGGTGTTTTAAATATTTTTAAGACATTTTTAAGGGTTTTCACAAAAGTATTTATAGGACTAATGACAATACATAAATGAGATAAAAACTACAGAATTTGGCGGATAAGTTGGCTTATCTAACGCCGACTATATTACTAAATTCGGACGACACAAATTGTAATCTAGACTACGCATCTGCCAAAATTGACGAACAGGACTTAAAGCTGGAACGACTTCGGCTGCGAACTTTCATTGCTGCCACAGGCAACGAAAATAAATTAATTAAAGCGGACTCACTTGAATTATTAAAATTTATTGTGAATGCTCCGAATATTCTTCACAACTGCCATAAGCAATGCCAGCTGTGAGAGAAGTTTTTCAAAATTGCAACTGATCAAAAATTATTTAAGATCAATAATGAGTACGTTATGGCTAACCAATCTGGCTATCTTGTCTATTGAGCAAGAGGTGTGTGATGCTATAGACTTAAAAAAAGTAGACGAATAAAGTTTTAGACAGAAGTTTCGTTTTTAATTCTAACAATTATATTAATTTTCAGTAAAAATATAAATATTAACAGTATCGTCGTAGTTCTAATTGGAAGATTTGCGTTTTATATCTAATTCGCTAATAACTTAATCTTGATGATCGTCAAGGTATAATCATAAGTGTTCTATAATATACAGTATATATATATATATGACTTTTTTATTTGTAACCTGTACAATACACAATAATGATGCCTGTTCTTGCCGAAAATGTCTTTAGAATTACTGTATATTATAGTCTTTTAAATTGAAATACCTAAATAAGAGGGCGGCAAAATTTTCTTCCGCCCCGGGCGGCTGACACCCACGCTACGCCACTGCGCATACCTCTATTTTTTGTATTGCATTAGTGTTAGGAAGAAGAAGGGTCTACCGAATCCATCGTTGCCGTGAAGATTAATTTTACATACATTCGTCCGTGAAGAGAACGGCCCCCATTGTTCCAGTGACCTATTTAGGTGTTCCTTTGCAAGACGAAGTCGTGCTTGCCGATAAGTTGCTACCAAATTCGGTCCACGAGCAGGCCGATGGGGTGCAAGATCTTTTTCTCGCAGTCTTCGCCTAACCGTCCATTCGCTGGTCTCTCCCCGCCAGATCATGTAGCCACTGTTGCACTTGAACGCCAGTGAGGTGGCTGTTTCTCAAGGATGTTTATTCCAAAAAATGTTCGTTGCTGCCCGAGGTAGCTCGAGTTCTTCCTGATCCCTGACTGGCTTGTTTCGGCGTCCTGTCCATTTTCCCTGTTTTCTTTTTGTTTTTGCTTATTAGGAAGCTAAGTTAACAAATCAAATACTAATGACTGAAATGATGCACAAACTTAAATATTACCAAAATAATACCGCAAAATTGTATTTAATGCTTTTTATAGACTGGTAAGCATTTCCTGGAAAATACTATAACAACAACAAGTAGAGTGCTTATTCCCGATTATTAATTTTTTTTTTATAACTCAAGGCTTTGTGCTTCTTATTACAGTTAATTGATATATCGAGAATATCACCCACACTATGACGACGGCAATATTTTAGTTTGACCGAGTGCTACGATTCACATGCGTTGGTAAATCGAGTGCAGAGCCAATTGATTCAAACATTTCAACGAGGTGACTAGCATAACGTTCTTTAGAACGATGACGGTCAAAGCTTTCACGTAACGAAACGATACAGATTTTAAAGAGAACGTGGGATTGCCAGATGAAATAATTACAAAATCCGGACATTTCGATTGATAAACCTTTATTCTTAGAGTCCGAATATGTGCATACAATCTAACATTTAAATTTAAAAAAAAAATGCCTTTATCATTTCACAGCCACACAAAAAAAAAAGTGGGGATTACTTTTGATACCATATGTCATGTCCGTAGTAATTTGGCCTGCTGATCACGAATCCGCGACCAGAATTGAGCCGTGACGTCCAGATTTCTTTCTAACCTCAAAAAATGGGTTAAAAACAGAGAAAATCGTGGAGTAAAATTCGGAAAAAATTTATTTTTAACATTTAAACCTATATTCATATGAATTGAGACCTGCTGAGCACGAATCCGTCACCAGAATTGAGCCATCGCGTTCTGATTTTTTTCTAAAAATTAAAAAAAAAAAATTTAAGTGTTAAAAATAATTTTTTCCGAATTTTACGAGTGTATTTTCCACGATTTTCTCTGTTTTTAACCCAATTTTTGAGGTTAGAAAAAAATCTGGACATCACGGCTCAATTCTGGTCGCAGATTCGTGCTCAGCAGGCGAAAATACTACGGATATGACGTATGGCGTCAAAAGTAATCCCCACTTCTTTTTTTTGTGTGGCTGTGTTTTTAGTCGAGTGAATTTTAATTTAAAAAAATATAATTGTACAATCTAGCCCTTATTTTCGAGACGACGATTTTTAAATCATGCGAAACTGCGATGTGTTGTTGAATTGACATGCAGAAAGATCCAACTGCTAATTTATTTATAACATGGTCGAATTTGAGTGCATTCAATCCATGCAAAACTTTTAGTAACAGTTTTACTTGGGCGACGAACAATGGCCAACAATGGACAATGGCTTCCGAATCGTAAATAGTGTCTGAAACAGAACTTGAATTTTGAATCATGCGGTATTTGCGACTCTCAAATGTTTATTCAGTCATATTTAGTAGCTATTATATGTGTTTATAAAAATGTCGCGTTACTCTTCTGTTTATTAATTGTTAAGACCCATTACAAAAATGTCACAAATAGTAAAGTTTGGTGTGCACCTTCGTTCGTCGAAGCTGGATAGATTTGATATGACGTGTGGTTTCAACAGGATGGCGCGAGTTAACACACCGCCAGCGAAACAATAACTTTATTACAAACCAAGTTTCCAGGTCGTATCTCTCGTTTCGGAGACCAGAACTGGTCGCTTCATTTCTCGTTTATTGAAGTCTCAAACTTAGACTTCTTGCTCTGGAGTTTTTCAAAAATTTAGGTCTATGTGAACTCTGAGACGATTCAACAAGTTGGGAGGAATCGAACGCCGCATTAGTGCAACGCAACCGTTTTAACCTACTCCAACACGTCTTCGAAAATTTTGTCAAAAGAGTACACACCTGCCAACAGAGCCCGCGGTGGTCATTTTTGACTCACATTTTATTTAATGTCCGCAATTACACTTTACAAATTAATAAACGTTTCTCGAAGAATTTAATTTGTGTTTATTAATGATTTTAAAATTTAGTTAAGACAGGAATAATCGGACGGAGCCGTGGCAGAGATCCCTGACGTTCCATGGCAGGGAAATCCTATTACACACGTCCACTTAGTTATTATTGGCAGATCTTTTACTATCTTACCAATGCTGTTTGATTTCGTTGACGGACGGGAATCGCTGAGACAAACCCACAAGACTCAAAACCCCTCAAATTGATGAACAATAGGTAAATGATCCTTAACAGCTCGGTCCAATTACCTCCGTAGTTCAGCAGAGGAGTACCAGGAAGTCCAAATTCAATTCCCAATTGGACCAGACCAAATCTAGCGAGAGAGCAACATACGAAAGTTGGAATCACTAATTTTTCACTATTGCGCGAAACTCGAAAGGGGACACCGACGTTATTAAATTGTTAGCATTGTCGTTCTGGATTTTATTGTTTTCGTACTTCGATTTGCGCATTACGGGAAAATACGGTTTTGCCAATAAAAGATATCAGCCCACACTCAGTCATTCGTAAATATTTACTTGAAATTGGTAAATAGACAAGAGCTAATTTGTACGATAAAGACGGTACGAAACGGGCAAGAACTGGTAAAAGCTTCTTCCATAAACACAATAATGCTTTTAGAATAAAGATAAAGATTTATTTTTAACTACGAGTAGTAAGATGGGGTAGGTATCCAATATTGTGACAATAAAATTAAATTAAATTAAAATAAATTTCAACTTGCCGCAGGTAACTTTCACCTGTCGCAGGTGTCCATCAGCACAGCAAGCAGATCGAATCGGATCGAATTTAATTAGAAATTTTTGAAACAAAAACATGTCAAGGAAGGGGTTTCTCAAAAGCATTTTTTAATAAAGGACGAAATGCGAAGCGACGTCTTCCCCGAAACTAATTAAATGAAGGCCATCCACTCGCCGACTGCATAGTCTAATTACATGCCTCTCGACCTTCAGATAATATGTATGTACCCACGCGGACATTTCCCTTTTCTGGAGCTTATCCAAAGGCCTTCCGTTCATTCAGCTTTACTTTCACTCGTGCTTGAGTTTTTTCTTTTAATTATGATATTCTGGAATATGTTTATGTTGGGGCGAGCGAGATAGCGAACATTCGCAATATCGCGAGGACGTACTTTACCCATGAATAAACCTCTTCCAGATTTTATCTGTTTGTGCCTTGTGGGGTCTTTTCTGCTTTTAGTTCTCGTATTTCAGTTTAATGGACGCTTTTGCTCATTCAAATATCTGACGCTTACTGTTCATTTAATTAAAACATTTTTGGTGGAAACAACAATAATTAAAGTTAGCACGCTTCGACTGGAAACTGATGTAAATAAATTGGAGCTCTTCTGTTCAGACACAAAGGATTTTTTGAGGTTTTCCACACGCTGCTAAAATAAGAGTGACTGCCAAAAAAAAACAGTCCTGTGTTACAAATTTGTTGATTTAGCAGCTTTAGGCGAAAATTTCAACCGGCGATAATCTATCTATCTATGAGGACGCTAGTAGTCTCGTGGTAAGAGTGCTAGACCGCCGATCCAAAAGTCTCAAGTTCGAGTCCCACTGAGCAAACATAAAGGATTCAAGAAACGGAAGCACAGCCTCGAAGTGGAAAAGCTTTGTGGTAGTGTTATGCTCCTAACTGAAGGGAAGTGGGAAATATTAATCTATCTATGATATGCAATATGAATATAAAAATAGTGATAGTTTGTTTATTACTAATCGCGTCTACTAACCCGTTACTTCGATTCAATAATTTTTTTCCCACAAGGTATACATACAAGCTACTTGTTATTTCTATAAACAACTAGCTTGCCCGGACCCGGCGTTTCCCGGGATACTATTAAATTTGTATTCCTTAATTTTACAACGCCTCCCTACTGCACCACCGCCTCTCCTATGTGACCCAGCGTTTTCCTATTTGCATTTTGCTCATGTTTTAGATATTTTCCAACAGCATTATTAAATTTCTTCATTTTACACCACCTCCTTATCGTGGTGGTCTCATATTTGGAAATTTGAATAGCAGATTCGAAATCAGTGATACCGAAAATTCCCTAGTGCGGATTTTCAGGGAAAACCCTTGAAGTTCAACTTTTCGGTCACCATATTGATCCACCATCTTGATTTCCAAAATTTTGATGGCAGATTCAAAATCAGTGACCCCAAAAACCCAAACCAAAAACAAAAGTTCGGATTTTCAGTGAAATCCCTTGAAGTTTAACTTTTTCGGTCGCCATATTAGATCCGACATCTTGAATTCCAAAATTTTGAATGCAACCTCGAGATTTGCTACCCCGAAAACCTCCAATTGCCTTTTTCATAAATATTCCTTGGAGTTGGAAAATTCGCTTCCTATACAAAACGGAAATTTCAATTTTTTCGATTTTCCGGCTTTTCCTTTGGGGTTTCCCGAATTTTCTTTTTTTTTAAACCTCCCCTGTATTATAGCGAACAAAACAAAAAAAATTATCGAAATCGATCAAGCCGTTTTTGAGTTTTAGCGAGACTAACGCACAGCAATTCATTTTTATATATATAGGCCTCGCGCAAGCCAAAAGCGTAGCACAGCGTTACATATAATATCCAATGAAAGCTTCAGCGTAAAATTTTGAAATCAGATTGAGAGCGTATCGCAACCGAGCGTAATGATAATACGCATTTATTTTAGTCGTGAAAAAGTATTCATAGTGAAAAGTCTTACTGTTCAAAAGTTGAATTATGCCGTCTGCAAAAATACGTCGTTTATTATTGTTAGACAATATTTGATGATATTAGAAAGCAAAACACAAACTTTCATGAACCAATTTCACCAAAAGAAAGACTGATTGTTACTTTAAGGTAGGTACAGTAATGTCATAAAATAACAAATATTCATGTAAATTAAAGTTGAAATAATAATATTAATAGTTATCAAAGTTTAAAATTCAATCTGCAGCAGTTGACTCATCAAATGTAGTCCAATTAGAGTGCGATGGTACAGGTGTTGTAGCCTGTTCTGTGTGTTTCAAAATAGCACTTTGAATCGCATTTCGTATTCGTAATTTTTGTACTTGAGGAAATTTCTTCATAAATGGAAGTAAACTTTTAAAAATAAAAGGTCCTCATCTTTCTCCTAATTTTTCTCACGTAAAAATCCATTTCCAAAAATTTTAATTTTTTAATCCTCCTGGTATTGTTTGGTCGTTTTCGAAACTTTGATGTTTTTTTCCCAGTATCATTGCCACTAAATTGATTTCCAGTTTTAATTTCAGAATCAACAAACAGCTTGACCACTAGATGTTAAAATTTGAGTTCCTAATTCCAAAATAGCTGCATCTGCATCTGATGTAGAATTGTCTTTTTCGGAGATATTTCCTTCTCTTTCGGAGATATTTTCGTCTGTTTCTGAAGGCATTAATTGATGCTTAATAAATGACATCAATTCGCCATACTAGAATTTTACAGCAGTCGATGGGATTGATGCAGCAGAACCATCTGTTTTCGGTTCAGTTTTTAAGACACACCGATGTTGGTCTTTCAAATATTTCCATTTCTTCTTACACTCTTTTGCAACATGAAAATATGAACATATACATATACTAGCTTGCCCGGACCCGGCGTTGCCCGGGATACTTAAATTTTTATTTATATAGATTTTAAGCAACCTCCCTACCACACACCCGCCCTTCTATGTTCCAACGGAGTGGGGGTGATCTCTAACAATCAAGCAGAAATTCAAACACAATACCCCCCTATATCACTTTCATCTATTCCTAACTCTTTTTTCACTATAGATAAATCAATTTTTTCATTTATTTCCAATCGGCAGGGGTAAACCTCTTGCCGCTTTCAAAAATGTTCTACTTTCAACACGCACAGTTTCTCTTTCTACATTTATTAATATTTTCATCCCAAATTTGGCATAGGCCTTCTCATGTTTTTATTTTCCAAAATTACTTTTACACCCTTACTCCCTCTCCGTCTTTTCGGAAAAAAATAAACAGTAAGCTCCTACCTACTTTATTACATTTTACTAACAAAAAACTATTAATCATTAAATCATTATATATTTACGTAATTATACTACTCTCCGATTCGAAATCAGCGGCCCTGCGAACGGCCTAGTGCTGCCTTTCAGGGAAATCCCTTGAAAACTTTGATGACCGGTTCGAAATCAGCAACCCCGAAATCTCCCGAGTGCCCTTATTCATAAAAATTCTTTGAAGTGGACAATTTTGTGTGTCTAAAACCTTCCCCGGCGAGCACACAACTGCTCACCAAAGTTTCATCGCGAATTGGTGAAGAACTTTCGGAGATTAGCGATTAAGAACAAACGGACATCACATTTTTATTTATATAGATTTGAAATAACGTAACAGTACGTAAATGAATCGAAAGTCGATTTCAGGGTGTCTGAGATCAATTCACTTGATCGATTCATTGCTTCGATTAATCGATCTCAGATCGCCAGCCCTATATTTGAATGTGATAAAGAATAATGTGGTTTTTACGTTTTTCCGTGCAATTTTTCCAATTTCTTTCTTCATAAGAACCTTCCTCGGACTTCACCGAATATTTGAAAAAAAAAATTGCCGGTCCAGACGTTCTCGAGTTTTGCGCTTAGCAACACATGTGGCCATTCATTTTTATTTGTATAGATCGAAAAATCACCCTGTAATAGATTTGTAAAGATTATACTATTTGTAATTTATATAAAAACGGACCGAGCCTTTCACAATTATAAAATACATATATATTTATCTTTTAATTGAAAATGATTCCCAAAAATTTTGCTAGTAAGAACTAATAAATATGGCAGTTGCACTGAGAAAGTAAAACGATAAGTGACACCCGTAGACGCCTGGCGGGAATAACTGATCGAGTGGTTACTGATATGATGTTTGAAAATTCTTAAAGTACTAATATCGCTATCATTTAGGGTTGTATGTATTTATTAATACCGAATCATAAAAAAATTAAAACTAAAACTTTTGTCCAAAAAAAAAATGTTTTGCGTGGACCATTCTTATCACTTAGAGGTATGAAAAATAGTTTATGTCCTACTCTCAGACCTACTGAATATACATACATACACACAAAATTTTATAAGAATCGGTCAAGCCGTTTCGGAGGAGTTTTGTAACAAACACTGTGACACGAGAATTTTATATATTAGATACATTAGATACGAGCATTAGAAATTTACAATGTTTCTACTTCATTCTAGGTATTTTTCTACCGGAATGTCATTTCGTGGACTTGCGTTTATCTTTCGAATGGGGGAAAGTACGATAAGAAATATTATTAAAGAAACATGCAAAGCAATATACTAAAAACTGCATCCTATACATTTGCAAATGCCCTCAGAAGAGTCATTTTTAAAAATAGCGGACGTCTATTACTATTACGAATTGTGATTTCCCCAACAGCAGTCGATGGATAACATTGCAAAATACAATGCCCCAAAATCTGGTTCACTATACTATAATAAATTTATAAGAAATTTTATTCTATTGTATTTCAAGGTGTTGCAGACTCACGGTGTAAATTTATTTTTGTAGAAGTTGGAGCTAAGAGAAATCAAGTCGACGGAGGCACGTTTGCATCCTCACATTTACAATAGGCAATTGTAACTAAAAAACTTCAACTACCGAATAAAACGTATTTGCCAGATTCGAACATAAAAGCTCCATATGTTTTCATATCCGTTAATTCAGATTACGATGAGACTATTTCCACGGAAAAACTTTAATATTAAAACCCAATTATTTAACGAACATTTATCAGAAGCACGAAGTTGCCTTCGTAATCTTGGCAATGAAATGGCGGCTTTTAATAAAGAAATAGAAACGAATCTCCAGACAGCAAATTTAATTATTAAAACTACGTGTTTATTGCACAATATTACCATTGATCAGGAAAAATTTGACGATTATTACAATTTATGACGAACGACATAAATAATTGCAATAAAAAACCGAACATAGCAAGAGATAGGAGGTACAATATCAACAAATATTGTGCAAAGGAAATTCGTGATAACTTTACTGCGTTCTTTTTTTTCAAATAAAACTAGTTAATGTCAATAAAACTGTCATAATTAAAATTAAAATTAAATGTACTTGTGTATTTAATTTTTTCCGCAACTTCTTCCCAGAATCTGTCCACTATAACTCTATTATAATAGAATTTTTCGCTCATGTTCCATAACGCAGGTCGAACCGGAACACACACTTCACTTATTAAAATTTCGTAATCCATTTTCACTTCTCAAAAAATGTATCACGACTAGCGCTTCCTACGAGCGTAAAAATTCAAACCAATCGTGTAGTTCAAATTACGCTCGTCTACGCTACGCTACTGTACGCCACGCTATGTTTGCGGTATACGCAATATCAAAGAGACAATGGATTTGAAAAAATGACCATTTACGCTACACTGTTGCACTGTGTAGACAGCTAGGGGACTTTCGTGAAAATCAACACTAGGGGGTTTTCAGGTTCATTGATCTCAAATAATAGTCTCTACTATCGAGATTTGGAAATTGGAAATAAAGATGATAGATCCAATATGGCGACCAAAATTTCTCAACTTGAACTGATTTTCGTATGGTGGATTCAAAATGGCGGATCAAAATTTGCAACAAACTGCCATATCTGCCATATTGGGAATGGGAATTTTATTTTCCTACATAATATTTGTACTCAGTGTCGTGTACGTGTCCTCAAAAACCCGCGAACAAAAATTTTCAAGAAAAATAAACCAGTAAAAAAGTTCTGTGCGAAAGAGTAAATTGAAATACTCATCTCGTTAAAGGGATATTCTTTGTAATTTAAAATAACCGTAACTTTTAAAAATAAAATGGAAACCGATCTCTCAAACTCTTAACTTACAGAGTAACAATAGTACTAAATGATGTGCCTGGAAATAGAGACCAGAAAAAAATTGCGCACCCTGTACATAACCTCAAAGTTAGCCAAAAACGTAATTTTTAGGGTACATAACCTCAAATATCTCAAAATCGTGAAGTGATGGGACAATTCTGTCACCAGATTCGGATTCTACGCAAAAATTTACTTCGGAAAAGAGCCTCAGCTTACCAACAACTCACATGACCCCATTATTTGCAGGCCTGTGTTATTAATGGAATAGCCCGCCGACAAGGTTGGAGAGGTCTGCTACTATTTGAATAAAGTTGAATTGAATTGAACAAAAAAATACATGCACCCCTAATTTAAAATTACACACAAATTATGATTCTGAGTTCGAGCGCTTCAAACTGGCTTAAAATTAAAACCGACGCAGTAGTTACTTTTTCAGGTTTCATAGTGAAGCGAGTAATTATTACAAGCCAGCCATATTACATAAATTACATTACATCTTCGCCGTCGCGCAGTGTCATTGTAAAATTACACCGAAATCCCGTTAAATAATTCGGGCAGTTTACGTGAGAAGCTTTAGAGAAACTTATCTCCAAAGCGCGCCCGGAGAATTGCATAACAATTGGCACGTTCGCGGTATTACGTTGGCACGCACCCTGTTAATTTTCTGCCTAACTTCCAGTGCTGAAATTATTCAACGAAAGCACTTTGTCTGGTGAGAAACTGCAAGTGCGCTGCAAAATCATCGAAACTTCGGCATGGACACATCGCAAAATGTGTGGAGACCCAACACTGAGGATGTGCACGCTGCAATCTGCTTAAAACTTCACAGGTGCGGAGATAAGCCTCAAAGGATTTAAGGAGTGGAGTTCGTTTGGTGAAAATTGGCCAATAATCAAATTAGACTTGTTTGAGACGGTGCTGCTGTAATTGGCTGTAATTGATAAACAGTCAAGACTGATGAGTTTCCCCCGCGACCATTTTCATCATCGCCCCCTATGATTCGCTTTATGAATTTCAAATTGAATCCCACAACTTCTTGCTGTTGTAATTTGCTATAAAGTGCATTCAAGGACGAAATGGAAGTGTACGTGCTATACAATGGGAAAAATACTGTTTCAAGCTTCACGTGAGTTATTGCACAGCTCCACTCCTTTGTCCTAAACGTGTCTAAATACATGACGGACATAACAAATGAGACAGGTAAGTCATGCTACCCCCAAACCATATGTCGCGTGCTTCAAGATGCTGGATATCATGGTCGCAATATGAGAAAAAAACCTTTCGTCAATCAAATCAATCGACGAAAGCGACTACAATTTGCGAAAGATCATGTTCACCATCAACAAACTTTCTGGAATACAGTTATATTTTCCGACGAAAGAAAATATGACATCCATGGATCAGATGGAAATGCAAAAGTTTGGAGAAAAGTGAATGAATTATATTTATATAATCTTTGGTATAATCCTTCGAATATGACCGGAACCGTAAAACATGGTGAGGGATCGGTAATGGTTTAGGGGTGTATGGCAGCATCTGGGGTAGGAAATTTGTTCATTATTGACTCTATAATGGATCGATATTTGTATTTAAACATCCTGAAGGAAAATCTGCATGCGAGTGCTAGGAACTTGGGCTTAGAGGGGTCATTTGTCTTCCAACAAGATAATGACCCTAAGCATACCACACATGTCGTCAGGGAATGGCTGTTATGCAATGTTCCGAGGCAGCTGAAAACGCCACCGCAATCACCGGATATTAATGTGATTGAGCATCTGTGGGAACCGATTTCCAAGAAAAGTTGGCGAACCTCTCATGTAGCACAACGATTTTACAATCACTTATGTTCTCAAAGCAGTATATTGTTGTCGGTTTGCTTCTACTCGTATTTCGTATTCGTGTAATCAATTCCTGTTACAATGAAAATGGGGTCGTTAGAGTCCAATCCAGACCATTTAACGGCTTTTCGTTTCCTTTTGCTCGAAAATCTGTTACTTTTACTTAACCTTACTTTTATTTATTTATTTATTTATTTATATACAAGTCTACAGATATTATATTTTTACAGACTAGAAAATAAGAAATTATATTAATACGCAATTAATTATTGCTTTTCATATATGTATTGCATTTCTAAAACTTTCCCGAGGCATAGCTATATCAATAAAAGAAGAAAACTTATTAAATTTAATAATGTGTTCGTGACTGGCTCGTGATAACCAAGGTTAGTTCGGTGTGACGGCACCTTAAGTAGTGGTCGGGGCCTCATAACTCTTTCTGGTAAGGTAGGGCGGGGCTAGTTGAGCGATTTTTCACTTGAGCGGATATAACTCCTCAATGATAAGTCTCAATGACTTGTTATGCGGCCTGATGGATTAGTAATTTATCCCTTAGCAAAAGTGTCCAGAGTAATTTTTTTGTAACAAATCGAATTTAATAGCTACAGCTGTTTAAATGCAGAAAGTCAAGTACGCTCAATGTTCCCCATAGGTGAGGTAAGTTGAGCAAGGGTATGGGGCAAGTTGAGCACTAAGAATGTCTAGCCAAACCATGGGTTCAACGTTGACTAGAGATAAAGTAAAATATGTGTTTGACAATCAGCTCTTTATTTATAGTCTTTTAATGACAGAACAACAAAACTTAAAGTAAGTTTCTTTGAATAATTAACCGAAACTAGAATCAACAAAACATTAAAGTATCTTAAGATTAACTTCAGAATTAGATTCAGTCTTTCTGTTTAAAATCAGACTTAAATATTTATATTATTACCCATATAGCTTATATTTTAAAAGAAAATATTAATAAGATCTTTGGAACTTAATGGTCATTGTCACTACATATACATATATTGCAACTATAGCTCAACTAACCCCAACCCGGAATTTTAAAACAAAAGTGAGGTCATGAAAAAATCCCAAAAACCCAGAACCTCTCTACATATCAAAAGTACAATAATTTTCTGAAAGATTAACACTTACTTGATTGAAAACAGATAACATTTGACTAATACAGACGAAAACTTGCGATAAACGACGTTTTTACTTTTTGGTCACAAATTAAACAAAACGCACGTGCGCTTCCCTCGCTCGTCGAGCCGCCACTAGCGATCGCGCGGTGTTTACCCCTCCCGCGACCCCTTCTTTCCACCATTCGATGCCTATGCGTACGGTGAATAGTTTGCGAGATATTTCGATTGCCCAACTTGCCCCTATGCTCAAATAGCCCCGCCCTACCCTACATAAATATAAATTGAAGATAGTAGTTCCCAAGACTTAACCTTATAACATAAAATGTCTCTTATAAACATAGCACATCCTACCTCTCTTCTAAAATCAAGTGTAGATAAACCTAATAATGTACAGCGAACTTTGTACGTTGGCATATTTTCGCGCCAATATGAATTTTTGGCCAGAACAAATCTCGTAAATGACTTTTGTACTTTCTCAATGCGGTCAACGTATGTTTTGTACACAAGACACCACACAACAAACGAATATTCTAAAATAGATCTGACCATTGTCTCTGACTCTGCCCTCTATCTCAAAAACGGTTGAGTGTATGAAAAATTTTTTAAAACGAAATTTGTCGCAAATTTTATGCTCTACATTTTATATAATAAATGTTAACTTCATTGGAGCTATAGAAACCGAGATAATCACGAAAAACTGATTTTTGTGACCTTTGACCTTGAATAACTTACGACGCAGACACGAGATTTTATGAGACTTTTGAGACAACTTTTAGAACACCAAAATTAAGGTCTGTATGAATTTACAGCTTATTATCTCTCATTCCGAGGTGAAACCCCTAATATGACTGGTCTAGTGTGGCAATAATTCGGTTACAGGCATAGAAGGAGTTCATGTCAGGGTAGTTAGCCCCACCACTTTCGAAAGAATACAAATATTACAAATGTTGTGCTACTCCACTGTAGCGTAGTGGGGGCGGCCCGCCCCGGGCGGCACTTTAGGGGGCGGCAAAATTTCACAATAAATAATAATAATATCTTGGAAATATTTGAACCATCTCATTTTTTTTTCGGACCGATCGAAATGAGCATTCATTACTTATACTGTGCCGAAATCGGGGAATCCCTTTCTTTAAGGAGGCTAGATCGAAAACTAAAAAAACGGGAGAATTAATTCAAATTTCGCTAGATAATAGTTTAGCATCATATAAATCAATTACAAAAAAAAATGCATGTCACCGGCCAAATGGAAGAGAAAAATTAAACTAAAGTTTATTAATTGAATATTCAATATTTTTAGCTGAAAATGTTTTCACAACTTCTAGAAATGCTAGACTTTTCTATGTGTTATTTATTTTAAATTTTGGGTTTTCAAATACAATTTTTTGAAAAAGTTTTTTTTTTTTCCTTCAAGACCTATGTATGTAACCCCTTAATTTAACTCGAACAGTTTTCATCCGATTGACTTCAAATTTTAACTGGACCTTTATTATTAAATTATCTACGAAGTACACACGATTATAGCGATTCTATATCAGGAAAACAAATTATAAGCCATTTAGTTCAAGGTTTTTGTCGAAAAAAACTGTTTTTTTTTCAAGCAACTGCCATTTCGCGAAATAAAATTCTAAAAATATAATCATGTATACTTCGGTAGCAAAAATCATGTAGGTATTGAAACAAATTTTTTTCGCGAAATGGCAGACATTTTTAAGGGTTTTCACAAAATTATTTATAGGACTAATGACAATACATAAATGCGAAAAAACCTTTTTGCCCTTCTGCCTCACGAGCACCACGCGCCTAACTCTATGTTATATTTTTTGCCCCCAACGACTCAATACAATACACAATAGTGATTCCTGTTCTTGCCGAAAATGTCTTTAGAATTACTGTATATTATAGTCTTTTAAATTGAAATACCTAAATAAGAGGGCGGCAAAATTTTCTTCCGCCCCGGGCGGCTGACACCCACGCTACGCCACTGTGCTACTCTCTCATCTCATATTTTAAAAGCAATGCTTTTATAACAGCAGATACAGAACAACGGCAGCGGCAGCTCCTCGACTCATCGCAAAATCTACATGAGCTGCCGCTGCCTCGTGTATGCCAACAGCACGGACCCGTTTTATAGCTGCCAATTTCGATTTATTGTTTATTTTGGCGCTTAGTTTGAATCCAAATTAAATTGTTAATGTCATCTAATAAATTTTCGGTGAAATGTCAAATGAGCTGCCACTAGCCACTGACCGCAGCCTGCTGTTCTGTTGAGGCCTTTACGAGGTGGGGCTGACGCACTACAGCTGCTCGCTGCCTGCTATTGTTTAGACCTTAACCCATTAATGACCGGCGTAGCCATATGGCAACATGTACACATCACCTATTAAAACAGATTAAAAAAATGGTTATGGGTTTATGTGACTATTGAAGAGAGACGGTGTTGGAATCAAATAAGAAGTGTACAAAATTTGAAGGCTATAACTTTCTGGTTCCCGCTGGTCATTAATGGGTTAACAATGTTAACATACAAAGAACGAGAGCAGTCTAGCCTCTCAAAAGCGCTTCAGCTAATAAGATGTGTAAAATACGGACGTGGAAACCCACCTTTGCATCGTTCAAATGGAAGCGAAAATTGATTTGGAATTATGTCAATAGATGGCACTGGCAATTATTTACATGTTTTAATAGGAACGGAGAGGACTTTTGCTTTAAGTTCAGCGATTTCCTGGAAGCTACAAGCTATCAATTACTGGGGGCTTTATTTTCAAACAATTAATTAAATTCACTTTAAAACCGCCAACATTAGGTAAGAATCTTCTGGAGAGGAAAGCAAAATTTCTAAGGAGTTTGACCAGCCATAAAAGAAAGATTTGTAGGATTATGTTCAGAAACTCGAACCACATAAATGCACTCAAAACGGCAGTTTAGGGGCGGTATTTCGATACTTTAATGAGTAGAAATAAAAACACAGCTGATTTGGTTATTGATTTTCGCGACAGTTTTTTGCTAACTCTTCATGATTAAACATGTTCCTTGCCTATCACTCCTTTCATAAAATCATAAAGAAGCCCCAACCCCACGCGAGTAGGAGATTAAAATTCGCAATACGAAGGTGCCAGGTGCGATAATTATTTTAACGAAACGACGATGCATCCTATTAGAAAGTATCCGTCTACTCTTATCAGCCTTTGCATGTGCTTACTATTTACGTTTTCATTTCCTCATGACGAAACAAGCGAATTTCGCGTTTGGGCATCAAGCAATCGAATTAATTGGCGAGGGCAATTAAAAGCTTGAGCGCAGATTGGCAATACCTCGCCGATAGATTTCGTTCAGCGCCACTTGCCCGTCCAGGTACGGTCCACGAACTGCAATTCCGCCTCATATCAGCGGAGAAACGCACGCACACGGGCGACCCTACCAGAGGCACAAGTGCCAAATTCTGTCTTTCCCGGTATCCAAGCGTAGCGCAACGAAGCGGCACGGAGCAGAAGTTGGAACTGAACGAAACACCTTCGTCACACAACCACAGAAACTTCACTCTGATACGATATAGGAAAGGAACGATTCGTGCGTGCCCGTCAGCCTGTACTGTTCGTAATTAAGTGTTTAAAGTAAAAGGTGGTGAAGTGATCAAATAATATTTAATCAGCGCCATGGAGAAAAGAATAGAGCTGGAGAAGAGGGGTCGTCGCGCTAACCAGGTGAGTTTTGAATTATTGCTTTTGCCCCGATAAATCCCTGTGGCATCTGTAGCCCCCTGTAAACAAAAAAACCATTGTGAGTCGGGAAAAATTGCCCACTACCAATCCGCCGCGGGTGCGATTATTAACGGAAAAGCGTTGCGGAGGATGGATTCGGTCGGTCGGTCGAACTGCCCGGAAGTACGAGGACCCGCGCGGCCAAGGAGCCCAACTTTTTTCCCCCGCAAGATCTGCATAATTACGAACCACGCGGCATCTCTTCGGCCGAACGATGCGTTCTTGGACTGATGAGCGCGTCTTATTGTTATTGATTCGAAATTACGTAAATTTATTTGCAAGCCACTAGTAGCGCCGCGGTGCCACTGGCCGATCCGGCACCGCCGCCGATTAGCGTTCTCGAATCAGCCATCAAATTGGCACAACGCGCCATTTTTGCTGCTAAATATTGATATCCACGGGCGATTCGAGCCGCCTGGAGTTTAATTTGCACACCGGACTCCTCTTGGCAGGCGCCCGCTCCGCGGCTTGATAATTATTTTTTTCGGCAAATGGCCAGTGCATCACTATGCATGTATCTCGCTGTCTATTGACGGCGCAAAACAAAAACATATTCGCGGAGCGCGCATTGCTGCCTTCAGTGACCGGCGTCCGATATTTGCCTAGATAAGAAATGGTGAGGACTTTTCGCATGCATGACAAGGCATCTGGCGCGATCACTGCTCTAGTCGCATTTTCACACCACCATTGATTGAGCCGCATCGTTTCGCGGAGCTTTCGAGAGTCTGCTCTGCTCCAAAGCAGCTATTTTTTGGGGGAAAATTTTTGACATCCATTTTGGATTCTTTCGTCCCGATTCAGGTTGTTTCGGTGGCTGTGTATTCCGTCAAAATTGATGTCATCCATTGCACAGTTATCCGCCATGTTTGCCTCGGATTGGTAAAAATTTTCACAGAAACTTTTCCCGATTGCCGCGTTAATTCATTCATTTTGGCTAGTTGGTCTGACCATTCGATGCGATGGCGACTCCGAGTATCAGGCTTAGCGCGATCTGGTTATTTATGCTTAGAAAAATCACCTTTCGGTGAGAATTTCCGGAAGTAAACAACCCCACAATGGCTTCTCTGAACGCGAAAGTGCGACTAGATGTTGCGGAGGATTTCACTTTCATTGATTTCAAGAGTTTTACGGTTCATGCTCGCCGCCAGAGAATACTTGGGACCTGGAACGCAATTATTGAAAACTTGACGAATGTTCAAATCTCCTCTTGGCAAATTTGAACATATTAATTGCATTATAGCGGATTTTCTCAAATGATGCGATGGTACACTTGCCCCTATTCTACCATAACCAAATTCCTTTAAAAGCACATAACCCATCTACTAACTGACGAACTGAATTTTTACCAGATTACAGAACTCAATCTGGACAACTGCAGGAGCACGAGCATTGTCGGACTCACAGATGAATTCACAGCCCTGGAAACCTTAAGTCTAATCAACGTCGGTTTAACGACGTTAAAGGGTTTCCCAAAATTACCTAATCTTAAGAAACTGGAGCTCTCTGACAACAGGTACAAGCCTTATTATTTTAACCCAACCAACACACGTTAAACATCATATCATCCCTACAGGATATCGAACGGACTAAACTACCTTACCACTAGCCCCAAGCTCACCCACTTGAATCTGTCCGGCAATAAGATAAAAGATCTCGATACCCTCACGCCACTAGAGAACTTTCAGAACCTTGAGGTCTTGGACTTGTTCAACAATGAGGCGACATCCGTCGAGAACTACAGGGAGAAGATTTTCGCCATGATTCCGTCGCTCAAATACTTGGATGGGTAGGCTGCGAACTTTAATATTTAGCTTTGTTTAGAAGACAGTAACTGACTTATTTTTCCAACTTAGGTTCGACGCCAATGAGGTGGAGGCTTCGTCAGATGGTGATGACGACGAGGAAGTCAATGGGAATGATTCGGAGGATGAAGGTGAGTGTTTTACTACGATAAGTCCACCACATTTATTGATCACCATATCACCAATTTTCATAATTTAATTGTTTACGTTTCTGTCGTTGGTCGACCAACTAATTATTTAGTTGTAATTGTTCCATACATTCACAAATTAAAGCAGAATAAGTGGAGCAGAATAAGTGGTTATTGCAGACTTGGTAGCTCTTTTACTTATCAAATTTGCAAGAAGTGGACTAGGGAAAGGCTAAAAATTAAAATGCAAGAGCACATTTTTAAAAGTCGAACACCTTATAATTTAATATGTATGAAGCTATATGTCTAATTCAGCTTAACGCTAAAGCTCACAATTCAAAGTATAATACCATGTAGATATTTCACACTCCCTACAAACTGCTGCGTTTCATGGGACCACTTAGGAGTACGTCATAGTAACTCCACCCTACTGCATTTGTTGGTGAGCAGGTGTAACTACACTTACGCTGACTATTTCCGTTAGAGTTTTAGTGTTTGAGGAATGTTCAATAAATCGCATTTCGTTATTTTATTTAGTTGCAAGGATATATGAATGAACCATTGGAAATTGTTGAAAATAAATAATATGTACGTTGCTTTCAACAATTAAACCAGGTCCATACTGCTCCAACAAACATTCCCATGGCTCATAAAAATACCACCACAATGAATAAATGTCCAACCTGTACTGACCGTCAACTACATAACAGCGTCGTGAAGTACACGGGTAGATAATAAGCGCTCTATAGGAGAACTACGCCCGAATACTCTGCTCTGCATGGTCTAATGCAACGAAGCTAATTATATGTCTAACACATTGTAGAATGAATGTAAGGCGTCGTCACTTTCCATGAGGTGACCACTTGTACCTGAATAATCGAGAAATTTTCCTATAAATATCAAATCAGGCAATTCAGCCATAAGCTGTCACATCACGTAAAATGCGGTAACAACCAGGAACAGGTCTCTGCCTTCAAAGTAGGGTCTACTTCAAGGCAGAATGTCCTCTTCGAAAATTAATCACGTTTACAAATATCGTCTCGAAAAATCCAGGGTTGTAAAAAACTCAAATTTCGACTCAACTCAAACAGAGTTCCCTCAATAATTGAGTTCACTCAAAATTTAAGCGGTTGTTCAATGCTCAACATTTGTTTGAACGAACTCATCAATTGAGTGGACACATCATTGATTGGACGCAATAAGGACTGGCAATAAAAGTTCCGCATTTCTTAGAACTACAAATTGATAGAAGGAAACTATATTAGAGGCGCACGCAAATTACGTAACGCAAAGTTCTCCAATTTTCGACTGTTTGTTTCCCTTTGATCTTAAAAGTCAATTCGAAAGATCTAAATGCTTTTCCAAAAAATTAATTAATGTTTGCCTTGTATAAAAATTTAGTATTTTCAGTATGAATTTTCCTTACAAAAAAGTGGTTATAGTTTCTACCGTGCTCACTCATAAGTACTCAGCGTAAGATGAGAACAATGAAAACGGAACGCTACGCCGAATTGTGAATTCAGGGTTACGACTACTCAGTGATAGTCGTACAATTTTGCAATTAAAATCATTACGATTTGAGGTAACATCGTCAACGATTCAATCTATTATGATCTTACACAGAAATTACACTGCAAGTGAATATAAGTTTCACACAGCAGAGTTATACAAAAGCGGCATCAATTTCATCGATCGACTCATCGCTCACATCAAAATATGAGCGGCATCCAATGTTTCATATATGTATCTTGATTCCGATCAGTTTTCAAGCGCAATCACTGATCAATCGAATTTTCTCAAATAGAAATTTTCTAATAACATCACATTAGGAGGCCTCTGTCAATGTGGCAAAGTTGCGGTGATTTTGGAATCTCTGAGCTTCTATTTAAAATATTTGTGTTGCTCTCACCAAAACAGTAAGCACTTAGCCTTCCTTCAACATCGCACCTCTCATATTGCTTACGCTGATGGAGTTTGATTCCGATCACATCAGTGATTCCGATCAAAATATGATCGGAATCTATTTTGAGCGGAATCAATGATGTGATCGAAAATGTGATTTCTTGTCACACAGCTCCTATGAGCTAGTTTAACTTTTAGGAAACTATCGCGAATAAGAGATAAGCAAAGGAGTAGTCGTCCATTAAATTAAATAAAAAACAGCTAAGCATACAAAAAAAGCAATGTGAAGAGCAGTTCTTTCTTTTACTTTGTACACTTCCCGGCCTGCAGTTATACTGGCACCATTAATAGAACTGTGCATAAAACAGTTAAAGCTTCGAAAACAATGGATAGAACTTTTGTTGCCAGTCCTTATTTCAGCGGATTCAAATAGGTTTTTAACTAAATAAGTGGAATTTGATATGATTGGACTAAAATTTCAATGAAATATTATAATAAAAAAAATTTGTTTGAATAGTAATTTCAGTATCTTATTTCAGTATAATATCTTAATCTCCAATCACATCAATTTCACTTAGGTAGTTGTAAACTCATTTTAGTCCGCTCAAATGATGTGTGTGCTCATATAATGGGTGAGTTGATATTGACACACGGGTCATGACTTTCACAACCCTGTAAAAAATCTGTGTATGGACGGCGAAATAAATTAGTTTTATGCGATTTTTTTTAAAAATATTTCCGAATTTATGAAGACAAACCGAACGGGATATATTAAATCCTGCAGGTAGACGGACAGCAAGGTCTCACCAATAAGGCTCCGTTTGGTACCTTTGGGTGTGCGTTTGTATTATTAATCATCAAACAAAATATTTGGTCAGTATGGACCGGGCTGCCTAATCGAAATAAACAACACTGTCTACTCGTAGATATTTAATTAAAGTAACAACAAAAAATTCAAAAAGCTTAAAATAGTTCCGCTGACTATTCGCCCGCCAGTGTGAATTTAGCGTGACTCTGTTGTGGATATAATTCAGATAACATCATCATACATATTAATGACTGCACAATTCAATGTAGTAGTCTCCGAAGCTGAATTGTACAGTACTGTGGCGGGCAAATAGTCACAAGCTCTTTTTTTTTAATTTAAAGAAGCTATCAGTGTGATTATATCCGATATTTGTTTAATTTTTAACCATTTAAAGATATCAAGCATAACCTTGATATTTGTAAGTCGTACCAGATTCAAGATACTTCGCATGTATAATACCTCGATATCTCTATATTGTGTTGCATTATTTTTATCCTAACTTGCTTAATTACCAGAAATGTTGATAAGATTTCGACTTTTCCTGCTCACTTTCGTTATCTGGATTTAGATGTCTGTGGGCCTTTTAATCTACGTGCAGCTATTTTAGAATTAGAGAAATAACAAGCATTTCTAATTTAGCTAATATTTATTTGCGCATATTTAGCAAAGCTTTTCTGTTTTCTTTTTATCAAATATGCTCACATGAGCAGGGTCAGTATCTAAATCTAACCGCAAAACAGACACCGCCGAACTAAAGGAAGCTCAAGATCTTGCTCTTATTCAACAGAATAAGTCAGTCTCAAGTGGTTTAACTGAATTTAAGCAAATCATCGAATAGTAACAGATTTCGAGACTGGCGTCTACAAAAATCGCCAAAGAACCGGCACTCGGCAGACCGCATGCAACATCTGAACGAGTATGCCCGCTTTCAAGCTTGGAAGGAGTTGGCCAGTTTATTTGCACCTATAATGCATATCTATGATATGCTATTGATTTTAAAATATAGTATATTATTCTGGATGTCGATAAGCAAGAATTTAAGAAAATTAATGCCGGAAATACATCTACGTTTATTGAAATCTGGCGTGTAAATAAATCCGGTGGGTGTAAGAATTAAAGCCACAAGACCATTACTTACGTCGTCTATTCACTGATTGGACTCTAGAAAAGTTATTTATTTTGTTGTAAAATTGTGTTAGTGGTGAGGCTTATTTTTCATTAGCTATATAAGGATTAAAACGCAAAATTGTCACTTCTGGACTGGAGTGAGACCAAACCAGACGAGATTAGAGATCCCATTATACCTATACAAAATAATGCTCTGTTTGGAGCTGTTTACACGCTGATGCATCATTGGTCCCTATTTATTTAAAAATGAGACACAAGATCGCGTTACGATTAATGAATATCGTTATCGAACTATGATTAATAAAGTTGTTCGAAAATATTGATAGCATAGATCCTGCCTAGGTTTGAACAGGATACCGCTACGTGTCATACAGCGACTGAAACCATCGATGCATTGAAATCTTTATTTAACGATAGTGGGATTTCGAGAAATGGCATTGTAAATACGCCAAGGTTTCTTCAAGAACACTCGCAGTAGCTAAGTAATTACGTTAAAATATTAATACGATGAATTAATCGTTGGAATAAAAATATGTTTGATCAAAACATAACTTTTTTTTTGTTACTTTACACCCTTTATAATGAAAGTACCCGTTTAAGCAGAGAGGGGGCCGCAGAACAGTGGATTGTATAGTAGGGCAATGATATGTTAAGAAAAGGTGCATTATACTTGAACACAACTAACTAGCAAAATTTGCAAGGGTTTCTTCATCTAAACCATTCTCCCACTTCGGCATTCGAATGATTTGTTTCCACATATATTTTCTATAATTTTTGGGACGGAATAGACAAGGCACGATATAAAAATAAATATACGGTTCATATATTTTCTCGCAAAATATTAAAGATGTAGTACAGTCCAAACTGAAGTTGAAGCTCAATATGAATTCTAAATAATGGTAAGCTTCCTGAGAAATTCCGTTTAATATTGCGGGAAATAATGTTTCGAAAATCATATTGAGTCGCAATAACAAAATTACAATCAAAAATTGTCTACGTAGAATGAAATAGGGAAAAGCATCACAAAATCAATCAGTAACATAATTCACCTGAAGAACTTACCAATTTAATGCTTTCAGGTAGAAACGCCTTTTGGGTAAATGGGTTGGAAATTGATTTAGACGAATTAAACCTTTTCGAGAAGGATCTGCGAGAAAAGAAATCATTTAGATTTGAACAAGTTAGGCAGTCTGAACCAGATGACCTAGACGAGTATTTAGCAAAGTTGCATATTCAGGAAGAAGAGGCCGCAAAGACCTTTCCTTTAGAAAACAATTGTGATGCTGTCGTTGAGTCGAAAAACTTGCAATTAGAAAAAATTTGTGATAGGGAGGAAACACTTCTAAAAGAAAGTCAAACTAGTATTCCTCTTCTAATGTTCGGATTTATGGCTATTCTCAGCCTAGTCAGTTTTACTTGCTGTAAGCGAAGTAGATTAGGAAGATAGACGTTAATCGAGTAAATTTTCTTTAACTTACAGTTTCCGATGAAATGGGTGAAGATGAGGATGAGGGAGAGGATGATGACGACGATGATGATGAGAGTGATGAAGATGAGAATGAAGATGTGTCACTAGCAAAGGTAAAGCCAAGGGTAAATATTAATCCTTGATTGGAATTAGAATAACTTTTATTCCGCACAGATTTACAACGATGACCTCGAGGAAGATAACTCAGAATGGGAAGAAGAAGTTGAAGCAGAGGAAGACGATGATGATGATGAGTCCGATGAAGAAGAGGGGGCTGAGGAGGCTGCCAATCAAAAGGAGGCAGAAACACCAGGTGAGTTAATTGATTTTTAGCCTATTATTATACAATTTAGTTAGTTGAACCTTTTGAGTGCATACTATGCGGTATTATTGAAGAGCCTTTCGTGTGGCTCTGCATTTTAAAACCAAAACTCAATTTGCGTCTATGAGTCGACTTTGAAATATATAAATTATGAAGAGTTAAATTAATTGTTAGAGTAAAGCCTCTTGGATATTATATTGTTATTTTTTTTTTATTTATATTGTTATTTTAATTATATTCAAATATCTAGCACGTCATACCTGGCAAGCTTTTTCATATTCTCTATGATGGGTCCGCCTAATGGTGAAAATTAAGTGTGGACAATCGGTGGTTCACTCCGTCAGATAAAAGCATAGCACCGGTTGTCCACGCGAATTGAAATATTCTACAAACAAACATTTTCTTAACAGAAATCAGGCCATAACAGCGTACAGCCGAGTCTCTTTTTATGTGGTATTGTGAATCATAATCGTATGACTAATTCTGTCAAACTTAATTCCCGGCTTCCATTTCTGCTTCAAAAAGGCAAAAATGTGAAAACTCCAAAAGATTATTAGAAGAGCTGAGGAATGGCTTGCAATAAAAATACATAATACGATTGATTAGTGCTTCGAAAATTTCAGCAGCAGCTGATAGTTAGCAACGGTCTGCATCGCTATCTTATTACCTTTCCAAGGAAATTACATGTGAGGTCGTAGTGATAATAATTTATTGCAGCGATCTTACCACTAATTCCAATTATTTACATTTCTCACTGTCAAATAACGAATTAGCATCAGAATGGCATGTGACTATAGAATATAGTTTTCGTTGGATTTCTATGAAAATTGGATGGTCTCCTAGCTTAGAAAACAAAATAATAGACATGAGCATTTTGTAGCATTTCCATTCTCATGGCCTGAGTTCATTACTATGCGGTTCAACATTTTCATGAAACTTTATATTGGTTTGGAAAAAGGCCGTCTTCTAGAAAATATGGAATTAAAAAATAGTTTGTTTAATACGTGGTCTGTCCACAACCTAATAAGGGTAAACTTATTCATAAGTTATTATAGGCTTTGTTTTTGCATAAAATATTGTTTATAGGTGTGATTTCTCGATTGTTTTAACCTGCTATATATGAGCACTTTATTTTAAAAGTGGCATAAGTCAACGTGTTTTCCATATGGCTTATGCCACTTCCAAAATAAACTGCTAATATCATAATTAAGACGGTATCAACCAGTGGCGTAGCGTGGGTGTCAGCCGCCCTCTTAGTTATTAGCGAATTAAACGCAAATCGACTTCCAATTAGAACTAGAACGACACTTAATATTTATATTTTTATCGAAAAATAATATAATTGTTAGAATTAAAAACAAAAGTTGTCTTTAACTAAAACCTTATTCGTCTACTTTTTTAAAGAGCAAAGCCTTTTAATGCACTATCAATGTAAATAGCATCACACACCTCTTGCTCAATAGACAAGATAGCCAGATTGGTTAGCCTTAAAGACTTATCTTAAATAATTTTTGATCAATTTCAATTTTGAAAAACTTCTCTCACAGCTGGCATTGCTTATGGCAGTTGTGAAGAATATTCGGAGCATTATTATAATATTGGGCAGAGTATCTTCCAGTATCTTTAATAATTCAAGTGAGTCCGCATTAATTAATTTATTTTCGTTGCCTGTGGCAGCAATGAAACTCCACAGTCGAAGTCGTTCCAGCTTGAAGTCCTGCTCGTCAATCTCGGCAGATGCGTAGTCTAGATTACATTTAGTGTCGTCCGAATCTAGTAATATAGCCGGCGTTAGATAAGCAAACTTATCCGCCAAATTTGTGTGGTCTTCTGAATGGACGAAAATTTAATATAGGATATATACACACATATGAATGCATTACAACGATAAAAGAGACATTTGCTAATTTAACAACTGGACCCTACAGTGAATCGAATTCAGTTTTTCCGGTATCATGTTATGGCTTTCAAGGAGTAGTATAAACTCGTGTATTTATTTTTGGGGTAAAACTATTTTAAAGCCGTAACAAAATGCAATAAATTTTCGGTATGCTAGGGAAAAACCAGTTTACACAACTTTGAAATTCGTTTTTCTCAATACCCAATTTACGCTGTGGAGTGGTTTTGCTCCTAGAACCCTTCAACCAGATACATATTATTATACCAAATCTGGAAAAAAAACCGTGAACAACAATATTAACGAAAAAAAATTTTTTATTACAGCGGAAGAACCTCAAGCGCGGGGCAAAAAGCGAAAGCATGAGGATGTCTAAGCAGATGTGTATGGTAAAAAATAAATCAAAAAGAAACAAGTAAAATTAATACAAACCACAAAAACTTTGTATTTTCCCAAAAACAAAAACAAAAAACAAAAAAACAACCAACAACAACAAACCAGCGCAGAGTTCTTTTATGAGATTTTGTTCCTTTCATGTAGAGGACGTAGGGAAGCTAAAGAACTTCATTTTCAGAAATTATAAAATGTTTGCTGTATTTGTTCTATATAAGTTATAAGTCTGTTCAATTTTAAATATGTATTATTATTAATCGTAACTACCGCGACACTGCTGGTTCCAACCACCGCAGGTGTCGGCGCACCGCGGACGTTGGCTTGGACGATCGTTTCATCCCCAGTAACTTCCTGTTTTACTGACAGAGTTCCGTAGTATTTTCTCCTCTGAATACACAATCAAGGCATTTGAATTAATATCATAAATAGCATCCCGGTAACTTGGCTCTCCAATTACCCTCCGGCTGCAGCGACGCCCCTCAGTCTATCGTTTCAATTATTTGTGTACATAGAAGTTGGAAGCTTAAGTATAATTGATACAATATACATTCGTTAAGACCAAATTTTTTTTTGTAGCAAATATCGTAATTGCCTTGTACTCTTTTATTTTTTCCTGATTTTTATATTATAGATTTGCTCGTGATGGAAATAAAGATAAATTTCGTAAATTAGCACTTATTCCAATGTATCTATCACATTTATTTCTACGATTAGTGCGTACTATGATTAAACTACCCGTATTGTATGTAATCGTCTCCGTTCCCACTCTCCTCACTGCATTATTTCCATTTTTTTTTTCTTAAACAATATACAGATATTGGGAAATTTTGTATCAAAAACTGTTTTATTTTTGTAAAGTGTTAAGCATTTATCTTGGAGTAACCAAGCATTTTTAATAAAACAAATCAAAATTACACCGATCTTCTCAATTCCGCCAGATGCTCTCGATTTCTGAAGAATCCGTTTGTGTGACGTGATTGTTGCAGTCAAATTAAATTTGAGGGCGATTTATGTAAGGGTGAGAATATTTATCGGTCTCCAGAACATTCGGTATTGACGCTAATTCGTGAATCTTGTATTAACTTATTCTATAAACCGGCCGCAACTATAGACGGTGATTGGTGACTATCACTTTACATAAACGGCTCCCAATATTTCTTAAATTTTGAGTACCATACCCATAATTTTATAGGATGAGTCGTGGAACTAGATATGCGAAAAATTCTTCCTTTAAGCAGGTGAGTACTTGGAACACTTCCCTCTTAGTTCTTAGTCCACGTAATTGCTCGGGAAAACCAAGAACTTATAATTCGGATCGTAAGAACGCAAAAACTCAAATATTATAGTTTCTAAAAATGATGAAATCGTTGGTCCCTTTACAGAATTTGATTCGAATCGATTTTTGTACTTGAATTGTCTGCGAAAATCGTATAAGATAAATTACATAGAATTCAGCTATGAAAGCCGAAGCGACATGGATGATATTAGTTTCTTAAGTTTGAACCTTTCTGATCGGCTGATGGCCGAAGACAAGTTTTGAAATGATCCTTATAATTTGTTTACAAGGTGGCTGACATCTGATCTAATGTGTTAAAACGCACAAGGTCACAACAAGCAGGCCTCATAAACTAAATTATCCGCTGCTTATAAGCTAGTTGGGAATCAGGGACCTTATTCTCTATTACAATTGTTAGCTCGAATTCGAATCAATTGGCTGAATCAAACCCAATTGGAATTTTGAACTTATTCAGCTTGGAATTCAGCCATATGATGGAATCGAGCTAACAATATTGTAATAGAGAATAAAGCCCATAAAATTTTGGTTTTGCATGCATTGTTTTACTTTTTTTGGTATTTTTTGGTAACGCGTCGTGCTAGTTTTTAAATGCTAATCGTTCAAAAACAGTTACAATTTTATCTTGCTACTGTTTCAAACTGACTGCGATCGTTATTTGCACAATGATGATTTTCGGCATTTGGAATAACAGGTGCGCGCAACAATGCTGCATGTTAAAATGAAGCGAATATACGTCCACAGAAACTCCCCGAAAATTATTGCAATTTAAATTAATTTTCTCGTATTATTACATTTACAATTTTTCAAATAATAAATGTAACGCAAACAACTTATATACTTACGTATATAATTTCATAGATTATTATTTTAAGATTTAAGCGCATTTGGCCAGTTTCAATATTCATGAGAACAAAGCGAACAATTAAAGCTTGCCTTTTTACTATTTAAATTACTTTTCTTCAATCACTTTAGTTTATTTTAAATGCAATTGTCTCTATGGCATCAATTGTTAAACGGCCTTTTTTTAACCCATTTGAGACTGATTCATGGTCTGTGCATCCTACTCAAAAATACCAATTACACACCGTGTGTAACACTTTTTAGTAGTGGAAAAGTTGCCGGTGGTACTAAGATATAGATAGTAAAGCCTAAAGTCTGAATTTGTATTAGTTTCAAACTAGACACTAAAATAACTAACTCACGATCATTACCGTTCGCAAATGCAAAAAATAATCAGTGAATATGAGTTTGCTCTTTTTTCCTAAAAGTTATTTATGGCTCACTTAATTTCACTATACAACATTTTTTGTATTTTCTTGGAGAATTTTATCCACAGATTAGAAGCCTGAAAGAATAAATTCTCCATAGCGTAAGACTTTCAAGGAAATTAGTTAAAAAGTCGAAAACAACGTTTTTTGACAATTTGTCCTTTTTTTAACAAAGTAATCACGTATAGTAGGTACAAAGTCGACACATACCTTGCTTGAAGCTTGAATTACTGCTTGTAAATGCAAAAGACGAAAGAGCGTTACGATTCTTTTTTATATTTGATTTTTCGTCAACACGTGCTATTTTCATGCAGGAAATGTGGAGACTTCAGTTAGCGCATGTGTATGAAAACACACTAAAAAATTTGTGGAGCTTTAAGGCTTATTATATTTTATTGTCATAGTTCAAATTTTACCATATTATTTGAGCCATAACATATCTTAAGGGGAGGGTAAGGATAATTCGTACAAAAAAAGGCACATTTTTGTGAAATTTTTTCGACAACACAGTTAAAATCTATTTAGTTAAACCAATGGTACATCAAAGTATAACATTTCAAGAATATTTTGTAAAATTTTCATGTAGAAATATTGAAAAATACGGCAATGGCAGCAATTATTTGGAAGTGTCTCCGAAGAAAGTAGAATTTCGGTGCCCCTCATAACTCGGTGCTGGATCGTCTGATATCAAAAAGGAAATTTTTGTCGTTAGATAATCAGTTTCCCCAGGTAACGCCGAGGGGGTTTTTCGAAATTTCAATTTTTCAATTTTTGGGAACACTTTGAAGTGAAAAACGCGATTTTTGCAACAAAAAAAATCGGTTAATTTGTTATTATATAATAAAAAATATTGACAAATTTGAAAAAAACTCTCCCGCGTTACCTCGTAAATTATGTACAGAAATAGTGTTCAAAATTTCAAAAGAATCGGTGCAGTAGTTTTGTACTTATGAGGGGCACCGACTTATACTTATGAGGGGCACCGACTTTGAAAACATGAGTTGTGGGAAAAACGCTTTAAAGTTTTAAACACTACAAAATTTAGAGTAAAACGTTCATAAGCGAGTTGCTTAAACTGCTGTATCTTCGTTATTTTTGCTCCGGTCCATCTCAAATTTTCACATAATATTTTTGAAAGCTTCTTCATTCAGAAAATCGAATAAAAAAAAAAGGAATAAAATTTTAATACCTTACCCTCCCCTTAAATTTCTCGATCGTACAAAAACAAATTTATTAATTTACAAAAATCACTCAAAAACGGATTTTTTTTCATTTTTTGATCCCAATTTTCTCATAAATTATACCTACATGATAATCTATAGACAAAATCCTTGTCGATCAGTGTTTTTATTTCTGAATTTTAAATATTTACGAATTTCGAAAAATAATTCTCCCACTTTAATACGTCTTTCATTTGGTGCATTCCACACATAATGTGTAATCGGCTCCACGTAACAAAAACATTCTTAGGAGCCAATTACACACACGTGTGTCTTAGAGTCTTATTTGTGCGAAAAGTAGTAGGCAATGTTGGTTTCACACTGTAAATATTTTTTCTTTAACATAAAGAAAACAAAATGCTGCTCTTTCGAATCATTTTCAAAATAACTCTTCATCGTCTCAAATGTTGTAATGAGGGAAACTTCGCTGTAATGCCCATAATTTTGAAAATGTTTTATTGCAAATATTGTTAACTTTGGACACTGGCTGTAAATATCTTAAAAACTTGTTTCGCAAGCTTTCAAACAGATGTATTCCCTTAATTATGTCCCCAGATTCCTCCAAAACAATATGGTCAGTCCATGTATGTTAAAATGCATAACACATGCTAAGGCTCAGAAGGAGAGTCTAGAAGCGGTTATATGTTAACGTATATTATTTTTAAACATCGCAAAAAGGCAACATTTTGGTCTTGTTTCCGATAACTTCATAGCGAAAAATACCGATAAATCTTCCTTTGTGCCGTGAAGTAGAATAAGAATGGTTGGCTTGGCTACCTTTCTTCCAAACCGCCAAGATGTCTTGGCTGGCTGTCTGCTTTATTCCTAAATCCGCAATGTCCAGGTGATTTCACATTCTTGTCATGTGTGATATTTTAAATTTATATTTTTATTATTGTCGTGTGATCTTATTTCATCAGTAAGGCTAGAATAAGGGAAATTTGTAATTTTAAGCGAATAAAGATATTTTGTAAAAGAAAAATAATGACATTGTGTTTACCCCAGACTTTTTAGTCTACCCGCACAAACTCATCACCACTTATTTAGAATAAGTTTATCAATGGCTGACTACATGCGCCGCACAAAGGTAATACATATAGGAAAGAATACAATAAAACATAATTGCCATTTTGTATGGGGATAGTAGTAGAGATCCATATACGTAGAAATAGAACATTAAAGAGACGCACCTCTAGTCAAAGCTCTCATTAAAATAACGGGACATTTACGTGATGGGCTCAGAACCAATTAGGTATGGTGCAGCGGCGCTGAGGAATATTGACGAAAACTCCTGTTCCCTAAGGAGCGAGTTGTAACAGAAATATGTATAAAATGATAACAACAATTTACATAGAAGAGTAGACAGGCCCATGGTGACAATCCACAGCAAAAACCGTGTTGAACTTATTGCGATGAGGTTCCCGAGAGCCAAGTTAAGTTGAAGTCAATCCAACTAGGCAGTAGAGTAAATTGTTTTACTCCAAGAATGATCTTGTGGAAATCTGTGGATTCAAGATATTTTTTAAGGGAAAAACAAAAATAAATTTTTCAACTGCATTTGATTTTAAAACCAAATTTTCCATAGCCTCGATCGAGTTTGAGCTGCATAATACGAAAATGGAATCGAATTGACTAATCAACTCGTTTTAACTTCTGAAGGGGTCATAGTTGGTATTTCGACTCGATTCACCAAATCGACAACACGGCTTTGTCGACTTTTATAAAATTAACAATTTGGTAACACCATCGCGGCGACAAAAAAGATGTGCCACATAAAGCCGCCATGGCCTAGTAAAAGACCTGGATGTTACTTTTAGTTCTAAGCTTAACTTTGACGATCACATAAACATTATTACCAACATGGGCAACTCTCCGTTGGGATTCATAAAAAGATGGCCCAATACCATTGACGATCTTTACACCGAATTTGGAAAATGCCGTAATCTCCTTTTTACAGGTTCCATTATGACCGTATTAAGGGGTTAGGCCACTGTAGAGAGGCCGGAAAAATAGTCTTTTTTAGAATTTTTTTTCAGAAGTACTGCAAAAGAAATCGAGATTCTAATGAAGAAGAGTTATTATACATATCAGTGACTGTATACAATAATTTTTTTGAAGCGATTAATTTCAAAATGGCGGCTGTGCAGCGTGTATTTCAAAACCGTTGGCCGGACACATAACTCAGACAATTTTCAAATGATTCACTTGAAATTTTGAATATATCTTGAAAAATACATTGTCTATGGAAGTACGTAGGATTTTTTTTATACATTGCATAGTTCATTTGTTATTAACAATTATGTGATGATTTTTTATGGCCAATTTTTCACTTTCCACTTTGGAAGTGCGCCATTTGGCCAAAAATTAATATATCGAAAAAAACCTACGTACTTCTATAGCAGTTATTATATAGAATAAAAAAATAATAATTGGGTTCTTATAATTCAAAAATTACAGGAGCTGTTTGTCCGGCCGTGGACCCTGAAAAAAACGGAGACGTCATCGCAAAAATGCTGTGCAGCCGCCATTTTGAAATTAATCGCTCCAAAAAAATTATTGTATACAGTCACTGATATGTATAATAACTCTTCTTCATTAGAATCTCGATTTCTTTTGCAGTACTTCTGAAAAAAAATCCTAAAAAAGACTTTTTCCGGCCTCTCTACAGTGGCCGAACCCCTTAAGGCCGAGAAGATTTTTGCAATTCGCCCTCAAGGGTCTGCTCTTTCCCTAAGATCGCTAAAAACTTATTGTCATGGAGACACTTGAGGACAGACGCACTCCAAAATCGTTTTCAGTTTCAAGATTTTGAACGGTGACTGCGATTGTGCACAGTTGTTATCTCTGTTTAGTTTATGATATCTGTTCCTCACCCTGGCCTTAGAGTTAAAAGAATATTAAACATACCTCAGCATCGCACTAACTACGGACTAATAACTATCGCCAAATTGCTAAATTTACACCGAGATGCTATTGATTTTAACTTATCTTGCCCGGAGTTGTTAAATTCTTAAAGTATCAATTGCGACTCTTGTTTAGTCACTTTTCATTTTTTCTCATATATTTGCGTGCGGGGATAGCCTTTAGTCCAGATTGCGTACAAGTTTCACCAGATTGAAATCTTTTAAAATACCCAAAAGTTAAAGGTTACTACAAAAGAAGGGAAAAGTGAACGTTTACTCAGGAGCAATATCTGCAGATTTTGCTTAGAGAAAAATTGTGGGCGAAACGGAAGTGTAACGGATATCTAGAAAATAACAAACGTGAGCGCCTCCAACTCAAAAGCGATAGGGCTGCCATCTGCATTTTAAGATATGCACTGCTTGGAATATTTTACAATTTTGCAAAGATTTTTTTATTAGATCCTTATTATTATTCGTTTACATACAACAAATATAATTGTTGTCTAGTTACGACCTGACAATTAAAGACCCGTAAGACAAGACTACGAAGGTAATAACAATAATCTGCAGTTTCTCCGAGTAGATCCCTGTTAATACATCAAATCCGTTCGTTCCATTGGCCACCTCGCCATCCACACAAAATAGGCGTTCTGTTGCTGTTTTGTTGTCATTTCGTTTTTGACGTTTTGCGTTGGCTGCGTGAACCGTTTGGAAAGGGGTCAGTCTGTTCGAAATCAGTGTGCAAAATGGCCGAGAGTAAAGGTGCGCTGCTCGCTAAATCTGTCCAAAAACATGCAGGACGTGCCAAAGAAAAGGTAAGTCCTTTCCGAAAACCAACTGAGATGGTGCTGAAGTGCGTGTGCCTAATATTGCATCCCGTCAAAAATCTGGACCCTCCGAAACAAATTGTCAGAAGTGCTAAGGAGCCCAGAGCTCCCGTAGGCGGTCAAAAATAGAACAGCTCCGGACTGGCTCGGGCTCTAGGATATTCAGCTGGGAAGAAGCCCCGTCCTATCTAGTGCTTCAGTGTTTTCGTATGAATGCCCCCAATGTAAATACAGTGATCTTTCAATTGAGTGCTCCGAATAGTGCTATAACCCAAAGGGGCTCGGGCTCTAGTGAGTGCGGTTGGTCGCCTGACACGGCGGACCGCTCTGGCGCGGGGCTGTGATGGACAGCCGTCTGCTGGTGGTTTCGGAGATATCTCTTGGAATGTTGCCGAAATAAAATGGTTTTCAACATTATTCTCAGAAAAATTCCCGCGGCGCTCTGGTGGATGTAACCTGCAGGAAATCTGACGCTATTTTCGGATTGGCGACGTCTATTTTGGGTTTCTTTCTAGTACGGCTTCCCAACTGGCCGCCTCTGCCTGTTCATACTAGGCAGCAGATCAGGGATTGGCGCTCCGCTGGCCCAGCTACGGGCTCGCCCAAATATTCGATTCCTGCAAGAGAGGCCTAGTCCTTTTATTGGCGGCCCCAGCCCAGCCAGCGACTGGCAACAATTAGCATTACAAGTGCGGCTGCACCAGGAGAAGTCAGCGGCCGGGGCCGATGTGCTGTCCGAACCCCAGCACTGAGCAGCAGAAAGAAGGCGCTGGCTATTGACTGCCCATCGCATCCGATCATCGCCATGGACGCCGCTCCGCTGCCTTTTTCATCTTATTGGCGATTGCTTTGATGGTGCTCTGCCCAGCCGTTCGAATGGGTTTTCAATTTCTTGAACCGAGCGACTCATAATTGGATTACCTGGCTCTAATGGGGCCACTTCTGCCTGCATACTTCAGGCGACGCACTAGGGGTTTCTCAAAACGCTCGTCGTTCGCTGAGCCCGCTACTTCTAGGTCTATATAAAATTTTGTCTTCCTAAAATATCGCCCCATTCAGCACGACAGGTTTACCGAGCGACTTTCTTCGGCCCGTCGCACTATCCGGCCCCAATCGCCCGCTCGAAACCTAATCGAACGGCACGGCAGAGGAGGCGTTCGACGAGTGCACAAGCTCCTATTCCGCGCTAATCTAAATCCCAATTACAAAAGTGAATTTACAGAGATTTTTTTCCGCTTTTGCGGCCGCCACCACCTACCTACTGCCTACCTAATGTGGGTGGGATAAATTCAGAGGCGACGTAATCAATGTCAACAGCCAGACCAGACCCCAGAGCCTGAGCCCCACGGCACGGGGTACCGCCTCAGTGCTCCGCTCTCGCAGTCTTCGTCATCGTCTTGTTTTTCTCTTACTTTCTCCCGTAGCGGCGGCGACGTCGGGCGATAGCCGTGTTATTATTTTCGCACTGATAAGACATAAACAATGATTTCTTCGCAGAAAGCCACTACTGCGACCGGACACTCGCATTCTAAAATTAGTCGGTGGCTTTTACTTTTTGTTTCATTGATCTTCGGTGACCTTACCTTTCCCAAGTGAATCAGCCCGCTCCGAGGATGTTAATGAACTTGCCGCGGAATATAGCGGTGCTCGTTAGGCGCTAATGGACCGGAATGCTAGCTAGCGTAGTTATTTTGCAAATCTTGAACATTCTTAAGGAAGCTAACGACCATTATGTACCTGGCGGGTAAACTAATTGCCTTAAATCATTGCGGAGAGACCCTGTGGGGACGTGGAGTAGCTGCAGCATCTGTACTTCTAGTCCTTATGACTAGAGGCATGCCTAGGTACTAATCACTTTTTTTTGCCAACTTTCTAGAGAGTTTCTGCGATTTGATTTCCGGGTGAATCATGTCTTTAACTGCATATGCAGAATCTGACAAAATAAAAAAAAACCTCTTGAGTCTAGTCCTATCTGTAAGACCCGAAAACGCATCTCGTAATTTTAGGATGTTTGGGCTTTGAGTTTATCGTTGTGTTTGGTATTCCAAAAGGATTTATTCTCGGTCCGGTATTATTTATATTACATTTTTAATAATGACTACACTTTAAAACTTACTTCTGGCTGCCTTTTATATTTCGATGGATCTTCCTGTCTTCAACGTCACCTAATCGCTCTTGAGGTTTGTTCAACGTTATCCAGTTGTGTTGAATGTTGATATACGTTGTAAATTAAAATGTCATTTACTTTAAACAAATCTTCTGCGTTGAGTGGTTACCTTCTGAATTCAGTGACCTTGTCGCAAGTTTCCCAGTTCAAAGATCTGGGTATAAACTTTGATACATAATAAGTAAGTTACGGTGCTTCTCTACACTTATGTGAAAAGATCGTATAGACAGAGCAGACTTATTTTATGTATTTCTGCTTACTTATCTGATTTATCAATCCTTCTTACACCGGGGTCGAATTGTTTACACTGATGACTCTGAACTGGATGGGAGGGTGGGTAGTAATATCTTCCCTGACTGCTTACACCTGAGCCTATCCTTCCGCCTACCTGACCACTGTTCTGTCTTCCAGTCGGAGGTAATGGCCGTAAGAGAAGCTATAGCCTTGTTACGAAACAACTGTACCCTTTGTGGATATCAGTATATGTACCAATTGCCAAGACTCATTAAACTAACTGGTGAGTATACCACCTCAGAAACCGTTTGCCATTGTCGCTTAACTTTAAACAATTTGGCGGGATTAGTGCTTAACTCGGCACGTCGCTAGAGACTTGTAAGCTGGACATTAAAAAAGCAGCCACCAGAACTGTGATCAACAGATGGTTGGATGAATGGATCTCCCTGGATACTTGTTTCATAACTCCGCAAATCTGGCCAGCTCTTGAGTTACCTAGATTGAAGAAGCAAATATCTTTGAAGCGGGACTCTATTTGCACTATTTGGCTATCCTGTGATCACGGACACTATTTCATAGGCATATTAATAGACTTGCAACATCCTCGCACAACTTCTGTAGAAGTTTTCTAAATAATCAGGAGGACGAAAACCATTATACACCTCCGTTATCACTGTCCGGCCCTCGCAACACACAGAGATCACCACTTGGGTACGCCCCTCTTTAACGTCCTAACCGAACTGGGGTCTGTGGATATAAAAGACCTCATTAGGTTCATTAGTGACTCCGAATAATTGGACTTGGTTCCTAATAAATTATTCCAATTTCCAAATAGAGATTGATAAAATCACCCGAAATTTTCTCATTGTCTTTTTAGAAAATTTAACAAATCTTGCATTGCTTATTCAGGCATATTTTCTTTTCATTCTTTCTTTCATATTCTCGATGAAATCATTCTTTATCATATATATTCTCAACAGCAGAAATAACGGCATTTTGAAGCAATTCAGAGCCTTATACAAGTATATTTTAATTCGTCGTTGATTTAAAGGTAGGTTTTAAATTTTTAAACTGCTCGTTTAGCAGACTCAAACAAGCTGCCCTAAATAAAATTAGTTCATGGAAATATTGATATGTTTTGCATAGACATCATTGTGTGCTCAGAAATCATTTTGTTTCTGTATGAAGTTATTATAAAAAAATAACAAAAATGCTGTTTTATTTTTCCTGTAATATTTATCCATCGTGGTATCTATCAGACAAGATTCAAAGTTTCCGGACCAGTGATTATGATCGACAAGCGAAATCTATAACTGTGCCAAATTTCGTGTTAATCCTTTAAAAATGGCCGGTAAACGACCCTTACATACAGATGCTCAGGCAGTGAAGTCTTAACAAAAGGATTCTGTTTGGCACTTTTAGTACGGAGCCCTGAAAGACGAAAGATGTGTGCTTAGTAGAATATCCATTACATGGTCCACTTAAATTTGTATAATGTTCGTTATGGTACTCTGTGCAAAAACACAGTGCATCTTTTCGTGACAATAAGAGTGTTATTCTTTAGGATGACAACGCTAGACCTCATACTGTGAAGGCTTCTAAAGAAAAAAAGGTCCTTCGCTATAGGTACTCCTTTGTCGCCGTAAAAATTAACTTTTATACAGACGTTTGGATTTTTTACTCAACCACGCCAACAATAGAAAGGCCGGTGTCCTGTGGTAACAGGTCATTGATAACATGAAAACGATTCGTAACAAATGCAAAGTAATCAGACCGCATAAAGTTCTACCTACTTACTTAGAAATCTGAAACGAGTACAGAAAAAAAACCGCAAGTTGAACTATTTATAATCGAACACAAGTGAAAGGAAAAATTATAAAATTCCCCTAAAACTAGTCAGCATCATCGAGATGTTTTCGAATAATTTATTTTGCACCTTGGGGATAATTATACCCCAAGTTTTGATATATATTTGAATTCAACCCAGGTTGCAGTGCGTCAATTGTAAGTGGCACAAAATTCCAAAGAAGCTCAAGTATGGGCGAAGGGGTCCTAAATTTACCATGCACAAATTTGTGGAGTCTGTTTTCCGTCATATGTTCGAGTACAGAAAAAAAAAATAATCTCATATTCAACATTTCAGTTATCTGCACATTCTCAACTTTACGTCAAGCGAACAATCTTTAGCTTCAATATGGCAGATCCCTGATAGGGACGGAATTTGCTTATCTCATGTACGCTGAGGCAACTCGACTTAGAGGGATTCAATTCTAGATGTTTTTGCCTTGACTAATCGTATTATGAAGGTCTTCATTCAAGCGTGCACACAGTCCTTAAGGCCGATTGGTCTGCTAAATTGTATGTCGTCTGCATACAGATGTTTATTAGAGCTATCAACTACATCAACTAGATCATTTATATGCAGGCTAAATTGTAATGACCCCAAGATGGAGTCCTGAGGCACACCGCGGCTGAGAAAGTATGTGTCTAAAAGCGCACTTTCTATCATCACAAATTTCTACGATTAAGAATACTCTGAATTACTAAATTTTTATCTGAATCTTCATGAATAGCTGTGGTGACTTTAAGCATCGCATTTTAACAACTGTAAACTGGCTTTCATACTAAATACACTTTACAATGGCCAGAAAACACAAAAGGCTGATTGGGCGGAAATCACTTGGGTGTGAAATATTCGATTTTTTGCCTACTTGCTGGGAAATGCTGACGTTGTAAGGCAAACATTTAAAATATGGGTCAGGACTTTGGGGATTTCATAAAGCTGCAATTAGGAAAGTTTCTTGTAAGAACACTTTTTGTCTTAACATTTAGGAAAATATGAAATCTTTAATCTTTTTTCTTTAAGACACGCTGTTACGAACTGTCCGGAAACTCGCGGTGAAGTGGCCGGGTATTCGGAGAACTTGTCCGGTTAATATGAAAAAGCACTACTTCTCAGCTTTTTCTCCATTCCTGCATTTTTTGGTGTTTCTTTTCTGTCTAGTTTAGGTACACAATTTACCTGTATACATAAAAACTAAGTCTCCACATTTCTTTCCTCCATATGGTGACAATTCACTTTTGAAGTCAGAGAAAACATTAAGCGTCCAATAATTGGTGGCTTTACCTTGTTTAAATTTACTTAAAGCCAACTACCGACCTGGTTGAATGGATTCAGACGTCAAAAATACCCTGCTAGCAAATGGAGAACCTAAAAACTGACTTCCTCTGAAGTTGCATCCCCCAGCAAACACTCCTCCTCATTCCGCTCACCGAACCACGGAAAACTGGGTGAAGCAATTATCTTACATTTCCAATGGTTCAATGACTCGAAGAAATTTACCTGCACACATCCAGGAATCGATAAAATTTATTACCCCAAATCGCCTAGAAGAGCCCAAAAAAAACGAGCAGATTTTTATTATTCTCCAAAGAAGAGCTGGGCCTCCTACTGCATGACTGGAGGCCCAAATTTCCAGCCCACGACCATTGGCCGGCAAACATGTCGATGACGAGCAGGGAAAAGTCTGTCCACTGGCCCGCTAAGTGGCTTACTGATTAGCACCACCGAGGAAGAACTTGTGCAAGTTGTTTACTCATCTTGACGTCGTTCGGAGCGCTGTGATTAAAAGAGTCCAATTTGTGGGTGGAACATTGCGCAGTACGCGGAGATTGGCGGCGTCTAACTGCTTTTCCCGAGATGAGTTCTTGCTGCTTTTGGCGGGCGTAAATCCACCATGAAATTGCGCTATCAAGCATACCTGAGGTGCTGGAATGCGTCGAAATCGGGCGTTATATGTTACCCATTGACCGGCTGCTACTCTATCTGTCCAGAGCAAATTTTAGAATACCACCTTACTGAAAGAAGAAAGGCAGTTCTGAGATAGTCCTGATAAGGTCACAGCAGTCAATAAAAGCTGTTGGGGCGACATGTAGGTATAAGTGGACTGCGTGGCGATCGGAGGCGATAAATAACGACTCCGACCGCACCATATGGGCGCGATGATTCCCGCAAACTGTTCGGAGCATGCAATTGTATAAATTATAATTTTATGAATAAGCCAACGTTTAAATATCTGTGCAGGTACGGCCGATGAATTCATGGGAGGTCGTGTAAGTCTAATCCAAACAAGCGGATTTGTAATGCCTCTAATCAGCCCGCCACGCCGGGCCCGGGACGGGATGCACTTTTCTCGTACCGCACTCTCGTGCTCGTCCCTAATGAATTCATTTATGCGTTTGGCAAGCCGCATTTTGCTGTTTCTCCAAACCAAAACAAAAAATGCGCGGGTAATTACAGCCCGAATTAAATCTCAAGAAGTGTGGTAATGGATGTGAAGTAATAAGTGAGTTTGGCGAGTTATGCAAAAACCGACGTATGGATGTAGGTGGGAAAGCCCAAGCACCACATGTCTACCGTGAGTTCAAGGAATTTATGTTTACAAGAGCTCTGTACTTGTTGCTTGTATGAATGTAAAATAATTGTAAAACGGCTTACGGTTTGTTTCGTTCGATTTTTTGATTTTTATCAACAAATGCGTCTGGCGTGCTGTGCATTTGCAATTTTAAGCAGTGCGGATATCTTAATTGCTCCAGCCCGCTGGTATTAGTTGACTCCAATCCAATTATAGAAAATTCAATAAGAGTTCTTTGCAATTTAGTTGCATGCCGTTATTTTTACTAGATTGATTGCTAGTCAGAACTCAGAAAATTTATGAGGTATTTTTAAATTACCATGAAGTGGGAAAGTCCGCTTGTAGTGATATGTTTACGGAAGCACTACGACGGTTACAAATTTAATCAGTCGGAATGTGCCAATCATGTTCGAATCGAATCAAAATCTGTTCGAAGTAGCATGAATAATTCAAACTCTTAGAACACTAAGGAGTTTTCTAACAACTTCTGTAGTAATTTTTTCTTATAAACTATTAATAATCGCACTTAACAGCAATAGCTGTGTTTTTTTGAGTCCACTATCCGGAGTAGAGCAAAGCTCACTTGAAGAGATTTATCCGTGTGCTCAACCGTTTTATACAGGAATGGAAGAAGTCTTTGATGAGCAAGTTAATTATGTAATAGATATTTTATTTTTCCCTTGTAGGAATTTAATTCATATGAAGTACTGAATTTCCACGATTAACTGTATCACCAATACAAATTTGTATACATACATCTATATAAGCTGATAGTTTTATGAAAACTGACAAAAACCTTTTACAAGTAGAATTTAGCGTCCGCCACCAGGGTTTGAATAGATAAACTATGTAGGTGAACGGTTTAAGGCTGGCCCCCATAGAATCCGGCAACGGCAAACGAAGCGTCGCCTTTACCGCAGAGCTTAAAGCATTTTAAGTCCGGCAAGAGCGACCCGAACCCATAGAATCCGTCGACGCATCCGCTCAGCTGTTTTAGTTTATGACAATTCGAGACCAACCGTCAACTGGCGCAGTATACTCCGCAGGTGAATGAACCAGGTAAATCTAGTACCAATTCGTCAAGCAACTAGACTGATGAATTCGGGAAAAACTCGGCACCCTCCAGGAAATCCAAACGAAGAAACAGCAAACCGAATAATTACAGAATCACCAAAACAATTCACAGATATCAAATTCAAATGTTTACTTGTCAAATAAACAGCTGATACAACGAATGGCAACTGGCAGCTGTCAAAGCTCTCTCACGCCGGATTGCCGCAACGAAATATAGAAGGTTCCTCTAAATTTCTCTCCGGCAACGCGCTGCCGTTGCGTCGGCTATGGGTTAGCTCCCATATGAATGCATGTATTCAATAATTGTACGGCGACGTTTGCCGTTGCCGGATTCTATGGGGGGCTGCCTTTATTCTCTTCAATGAGCAGAGCAAATGTGTTCTCTTCAATGTGTCGTTTTTCCAGAGCAACGTGTATAAAACGACGCAGTTAATAAATCACACAAAAGCAAAGAAAATCCGAAATTTAAAGTCTTTATTTATTCGAAATTTGATTCTAATTACTCAAAATGTATATTTAATATACGATTCGAAACGAGTAATTCGTAATTTAGAATTATGTGCACACCACTATTAATTATGAGTCAGAATTTATTTGCTATTGTTTTCGAGCTTTGTTTTTGTTAGCATGCATATGAAACTACAAGAGCGCGTAAAAGTATTTGGATGAAGATAGTATCTGGGTTAATTCGGTACAATGAATGGTATTAAAATTTAACACGAATTTTTATTGGGGGTACTTGATTTGTGCACATATTTTTGTTAAGGAAATAGGAGGTGGATTACAGATTTGAAACGTACTAGAAATAAAGAAAACAACCGATCAAAAGTATTTTGATATTGTAATCTTGTTGGAATCTGGAATTGAATCTACTAATTTTTGTATTCGATCCAATGAAATGTTTTCCTACTCTTTTTTAAGAGTTTGATTTAAGTCCTTATTGGAATAATTTCGGCACCACTCTACGATCTAACTGCTCTCATATATGGGGTTGGGATTGATATTAACACTTTGAATAGACTACTGAAGAACCTTGAGATTTTACCGTTTTTAAAACGCATACAAAATACAATTATTAGTGAAGTTTTCATAGTCTTCAGAAATCTCGACTGGCCTGTGCGACAGGGCCTCACTTGTAAAGAATTGTCTTAAGGGTACTCGGTGGTCTAGACCCGTGAATTTTAGGCATTTTCAGGATTTTTTTTGAAGGTGAAAATAATGAACAACGATATTGAAACTTTGTAGGTATATTATAATACTTAAAAAGCATACAAAAGCATTTTTAAAATAACCAAAAAAAATTTTAGTTATTTACAAAATGGCGCTGAAGATGACCCCCTCAACAAAAAGTACCTGTGTGGGTGAGGTTTTCGCTCTTTCACTTATCGGAAAAATACAAAAAACCAAAAAATTATCAATCATATATGGCATGAGTGTAGCTATCACCGGAACCAGGAAAAAGAAACAATTGTTTTTACAAAATAGCGCGTTTTGATATTTGAATACCGAAAACTGACTATTTTTCATTGGTTTTTTTACGTGAAAAATAAGAAGTTATTTAAATAAAATGTTTATCCCGTGGTCCCGGCCACAGCTACTGGTGTACTGAATAATTTATTAAAATTTGAGATGATTCGGGTGAATAGTATTTTTGTTTTGCCGCCCGCCGTGCAGAAAAAGATAGTTTAAATGAGTTTAAAGTTTGAAGTATGTACCCATTCATGAGGTGGACCAACCGTGCGCTATCTGCTAAAAAGGCTGTAAAACCTAAAATACTGTCAATATCATTACAAACATTTAACAGTATTTTCTCGAAAGACTATGTTATACTTTCGAAATATTAAAAAACAAAACAAAAACTTTAAAACTCTTTCACCCCTTTTTCATGAATACGTACTGTAACACGTCACAGTGGTTATATTTTGGGGCAATTTATTTTGCAACTGCAACTTTTGACTAAAACTAAATTTTTGGGAAATTTTATCTAGAAATAAGAAATGTTCCCAATAAGAATCACTCAAGGCAGTACTATAAAATACTTTTTAGAATTCTTGGAAGATTGTCTCAACCTTTACCGCATATCTATTATCTTATCTCTTGCCGTTCTTAAATCTCGAGATAGCCGCTTGCTGACAAACAAAAGCCAGAAGCAAATTGCTGCGTAGTGCATTGTTGCAGTGTAAATTCATAAAAACAGAAGAGAAAATACTGTAATATTTTTATTGTGGCTAATAGTGCAGTGTTTTCGAATTTTGCCTAACATCCTGTCTCCATTAGCAATTTCTCTTATAACATTTCTGTCTTAACATCTTGCCTTTCAGCGCCATCCTGGACATTGAAGATTATGACTGCGCAAATTCTGTTACAACATTTCATTTGCCATCATGTTGACTAATAAACAGCATACTTTGATAATGTTGCAGAAATTGAAAATGCTCAAATGTTAGAATTAGAGAAATAACGTGGTTTAAGGCCTAGCAGCCCTAAATTTTGGATAAAAATTCAAATCTGCCATTTTGCCAATGTACCAAATGACAAGTGAAGACATTTCTGTCTGCAAAAATGTTTTAACATTTCTGCTATAACAGAAAATCTGCATTAATATTGTGGATCTCCAGTAGATTTTGTCGCTGTTACGACAGAATTTACTAATGGAGTAGACTGTTAAGACATTTTTAAGCAGCAGTGCTTGCCTATGTATATGTAGTAATCTGTATTGCCAGTTCTATTAACACATTATGAGTCGGAGCTGCGGTGTAAAAAATGTCATGTGTAACCGGCCAAATGAAATTTATTTTTCAGCACACGTGCGGGGTAAGTGGTACCTTACCGCACGGGTTTCCATGCGGTAAATCATCAATTAACCACGGTGCGGTAAGTAGCCGATTGCCCACGATGGCTATAAACGAACTCGCTTCGCTCGTGCGTCTAACACCGCCATCGTGGGCAATCGGCTCCTTAGCGCACCGTGGTTAATTTATGAGTCACCGAATGGAAACATGTGCGGTAACGTACCTACTGCTTACCCCGCACTCGTGCTGAAAAATAGCATACGTAACTCGGGCGGTAAGTAGCCGAGTGCCCATGATGGCTGTTAACGCACTCGCTTCGCTCGTGCGTCAACACCGCCATCGTGGGCAATCGGCTACTTACCGCCCTTGTATCGTAATATACTATTTCAGCACACGTGCGGGGTAAGTGGTACCTTACCGCACGGGTTTCCATGCGGTAAATCATCAATTAACCACGGTGCGGTAAGTAGCCGATTGCCCACGATGGCTATAAACGAACTCGCTTCGCTCGTGCGTCTAACACCGCCATCGTGGGCAATCGGCTCCTTAGCGCACCGTGGTTAATTTATGAGTCACCGAATGGAAACATGTGCGGTAACGTACCTACTGCTTACCCCGCACTCGTGCTGAAAAATAGCATACGTAACTCGGGCGGTAAGTAGCCGAGTGCCCATGATGGCTGTTAACGCACTCGCTTCGCTCGTGCGTCAACACCGCCATCGTGGGCAATCGGCTACTTACCGCCCTTGTATCGTAATATACTATTTCACGTCAGGAGTATGCATTTCTCACTTGCACTTGCAGGAGCAATGAGGAGATGCAGAAATATTTCTCGCTTGCACTTGCAGTAGCGTAAAGGTTTCGTTACGACAAAATCTTTATTGCCAATGGTCCTTTTTATAAGTGTTTAGGATTGAAATTTTTGTCCTCAACAATTTCCAGGTAATCAGCAACATTCTTGAAATATGCACGCAGAACCTTCCTCATTACTTTGCTGCAATATTTCTTTATTTTCACTAAGCAAAACTCGTTACAAGCGATAGTCTTGTTGTAATTATTTCTTAAATTATTATTATTTCTGTTGCGGGGGGCTCTGCCCCCCACACCCCCCTTTCCCTTTTCGCGCCCTTTCCTCGAACCCCCCCCCCCCCTTCCGACGGTCGCATGCCTCACTAGTGCGGAAAAATAGAATGTGCAACTCGGGCGGTGCGTTGCCGATTGCTTACGCTGCAGCTAAACGCACTCGCTTCGCTCGTGCGTTTATTGCTGCCAGCGTGCGCAATCGGCTACTTACCGCACTTGTTGCACAATATACTATAGTCACACCAAACCACATCAAGTCGTGCTGCAGTGCAACAATAAGAGCAAATTAATAATGAAATCTCAATTGCAGTCTCAGTTGAATGCACCGAACTGTACCTTGATCCTTTCGCTGCTTCAGCTAATTTGCTTCCACGCCTATAGCGACAGTCAAGGCTGAATTTCTATCGTCTGCCATGCGCGTTTTGCATTTGACCACACCGCCGCAGCGAAAGGGTTTAAAGTTTAAAGCAATTTGTTTCTGTGATTAATTTTTATTAATCTATTCTTTTAATTTTTTTACAAGATAATGAATGAAACGAAACATTAACAACTTAAACGTTATCAGAAATTTCACTTTAGTAGATATCCATACCCAAAACCGAACTTTCTAAAAAGTCGTAATCTTACATCACCCGGCTGAATAAGAACAGTCTGAATGGAGCGTGTTAAAAAAAGGTAAAAACCGGTCAAGTGTGAATTCGTCGCTTTTTTCGAATTTTAATTTTTGTTGAATTAAATATATGATAAATATTTATAAACGATGTATACGACGATACCTTATTTGATGATCATTCCTTTCGACTCCATACAGGAATTTGTTTTCGGTGCTTCAGAAATCTAGCTACTCGTATTTCTCAGAAGCCATTATATCGATTATAACGCTGCACTTTATACAACTAAATGATGTTTCCTCTATGTGAAACATTTTTCACTTTATTTTAGGGTATATGTTATGTGTTCTTTCGAAAATTAGGCCCGAACAAAACTACACATTGTTTCAATTGTTCAATTTGGTTTGTCACATCACATGCATAAGTCCAACAACAAAAACGGGAGATGCTTATATCCTTGGCCCCTATTTTTGGGAACGGGGTTCGAAACATTTTGCTGTGCTAATTAACGGAAAAATAATTAAAAAATTCTATCTCGACCCGTTTTCCAGATATAGGGCATCTCGCGAGCCATCTAACGTTCGTAACTTTTAGGAAAATTCGATTACATATTATAATTTCCCTTTTACAAACTGCCGGTTGAGTTAATTTTCCTTTTGCAAACTACCGGTGGAGTTAATTAGCACAGCAAAATGTTTCGAACCCCGTTGCCAAAAATTGGGGCCAAGGATATAAGAATCGTGCCACAAAAAGTATAAATTCAAACCGTTTTAGCCTTGTGAAAGTTTAATTCTAGATATTCTAGATAGATCTAAAAGCCAAGAAAGAGTAATTTGTCTTCATAGTTATTCTTGTCTCTTCTTTGTTGCTTCTTTTTCTTTTGATCCCTTGATCTAGACTCTAGAATGTTTTTTCAGGTCCAAGTGGGAATCGAACTTGCGTAATAGTTTAAGTAATAGCGCAACCATACTTATGTTGACCTACTCCTATGGAGGCTAATTAGGTAAAAGACTTAAAATGTAAAATATATGAATTCTGGACGTATTGAAAATAAAGGGGGTTGCTATTTTATTGGGGTTGAAACTAGACAATTTTTAGGAATTTCTAGGAAAATAACTATTAAAGATAGAACAGTAAAATTCAGTATATAACAAGAATATATTTAATATGTTCATACATTTATTTATTTACTTGCTTACAAATTTATATTTACAGGATATGTTCAAACTTACAAAGTAATTAATACAAAAGTATATTAAAAATTATTAAAAAAATTACGGAATTTATTTAGCCTATAACATTGTAATAAAGACAACCGTTAGAAGAGATGACTAAGCGACGCTATAAAACAGCTTAACCAATTATAAATAAATTATATAATAATAATTATAATAAATCAATAGTATGCACTAGGTTTGTTAGAAAAATACGTCCTATCCCGTATAAGCAAGACCGCCGCGATTTCCCCTCTAGATTTCAATGATTCAAAGCATTAGACTTTATTGAAAAGAAAAAAAATCTAGTAATGTTTGGAACTGTAGAAGTGATAGGGAACAGGACTAGATATTTGATGCAACCAAACGGGGTGAGTGGGCGATGCAATCTCCAAAGCCTCCAGAAATGACCTAAATTTAAAAGAAAACTATCAGTTTTGTATTCTGTAGATGTGTTTGTATTTCTGGAACCAGAATAAATAAAATATAAAAATATTTGTTTGAGTTATGCCACTCAAACATAATAAATATATTTCAAATCTGTATATCTGTAATACATATCTAAACAACAATACTCCAATCTATGCGTTTATAAATAAATATTTTGTTCTGTTTACAATTTATAATAATCCTGTAGTTACCAATGAGATTCAGATCAATTAATGTAAAGGGAACTAACTAATATCAATATAGACGATAGGTTAGGAGGCTAGACTGTCCTGTTCATCGAAAGACATACTTAGGTCAGTTTTGGTCCATTGTGATACAATTTTTTGCTAGGGTCACTCGTGCGAATCGATCCTAGAATCTCTAGCGTCCAACTGAATTGTCGTCATACGTTGGGCTACTAACTGAACTATCAAGACACCCAAACATATGTTAGACTGTAACAATGGAAAACTAAATAAGGGCCTTAACCCTTTACGATCGTATGGTGCTGAAGCATGGGTTCTATTCTGTTCGAAATTATCTTAGAACCATTTTTTTTTGTTATGTATAGGGTTTCCCAATAAGAACGTCCGAACTTTAAATTTGAATATAACGTAATTTTCGAGCAAATCTGATTACTTTATTTGAAAGATAATTTTATGCGATTTATGATTTGAGTAAAATATCGGCCAAATAGCCACCGCGGCTCCTCTTGCACACGTTCATCCGCTCACGCCAATTTTCGATGACTCTGCGCAACATTTCGGCCGGTATCTCAGCTATGGCTTGATGAATATTGCCTTCCAATGCCTCAAGAGTTGTAGGATGGTTTGCTGTAAACCTTCGACTTAAGGGAGGGGTATGGGTTTCAGCGTTAAAAAAAACACTTTTTTTAGGAATTTTTTTTGAAGGAACGGATGGAGCAAATTTATTGAAACCTTTTGTACATTATTAAGCATACCTTTAACAATACTCTGTAATTTTTTCATGCAGAAATATTGCAAAACAAGCCGGTGATAGAGCTTGCCCCAGAACGTCTTTGAAAAAATACAATTTGCGGTGTTCACTGTATCTCGGTCGGAAATTATCTGAAATCAAAAACCATTAAAATTTAGTCAAATTATTATCAAATCCTCCCCCCCTCGAGCTCCGATTTTTTTTTTTCATTTAAAAATTTTTGGTGGCCATCTAAAGTGTAAACTGCTATTTTCCACGAAAAATTCCGCCATTTTGTGGGTGGGAAACCCCCTTAATGTAAAAAAAAAATTTTTAACGAAACGAGGGGGGGGAGGTATTTTATATGTAGAAAATGTGTACCAAGTTTCAAATGAATCGGTCTAGTAGTTTTTAAATGGCAGTGAACACGGACTTTGCAAAAGTAGTTTTGAGAAAAACGCGTTTAAAGTTTTTTCACACAGCATAGAAGCATAGAAGACAGCATGAGAAGCGGTCACTTGAAACGCTGTATCTTCGTAAATCGACGTTCGATTTACTTGAAATTTTGACACGATACTTTCGACATGTTGTACATTCAGGAAAAAAATTAAATAGAAAATGCTAAAAAAAAAATTACAAAACCCTACCCCGCCCTTAATGTGGCCTCAAAGGAGTTAGATCACACGATATAGGCGGCTAAGCGATGGGACCATTTCTGGAAATTAATGACTCACCGAACTTACCGCGCAATAAGTCCATGTTAAGTCGGGAAGTGTGAGGCGGTGCACCGTCTTGTTGGAAATAAAGGTCGTCCGTATCAATTTCATCAAATTCCGAGGGAACAAAATTGGATAACATCGTGTTATAGCGGATGGTAAGGGCATCTTCTGCCTCATTTCGAAAGAAATAAGATCCGATGATTCCGCCATACCATAACCCACGCCAAACGGTCAATTTTTGTGGATGCAATGGTGATTCATGAACCACTCGTGGATTTGACTCGCTCCAATAGCGGCAATTTTTCTTGTTGACGAATCCATTGAGCTAGAAATGAGCCTAATCTGAGAAAATGATTTTGCAATGAAAATCGCCGTAGATTTCCCACATTTCCAGTGACCAATCAGCGAACTGACGACAAATGTGATGGTCGGTTGGCTTGAGTTCTTGTGCCAATACCATCTTATAAGGATGCAGACCCAAATCCAATCGCTAAATTCGCCAGGTTGTCATCCTAGAGAGCCGTAACTCTTGAGAACGGCGCGGAACGGACGCATTTGAATTTTCACGAACACTGGATTGAACGGCGGCAATATTTTGTTCCCTTCGGGCATTTCTTTGTCTTACAGGCACCTTTGTATCGTGAAGAGTGAATTAACTTTCAAACTTAGTTATTATGCGTCTTACAGCGCACTCAGAAGGAGCATTATGACGACCGTGACAATTAAAAAAAAATCGAAGGCATCAGATTCATGTTTTACTTGCTGCGACTCCTGCTACAGCTACATGCATGCCTCCGACTGCAATTTCCATTATACATTCTACTATGTTTCCATCGTTTTAGTTCGCTTTTTACACAGTCGGGTTTTATTGGTTTTTTTGAATTCTTTTTTTTCGCGTAATGTATATTATATTTTTTCTGTCTAAAACTTTTCGACTTTATGCTGGGAGCGATCATCAGCATTGAATTACTTAATTTTCGAGAGTTTCGGCAAATTGTGTTTGACGAAGCCCAATTTCGCCCATGCGGTTTGCCTAAAAAGTTACTAGAACAGTCTACTCCTTTTGGTGATCACAAGAGCTAGTTTTTACTGCTTACTTACTCGTATCACAAGTCACCAAGCATTTACTTATGTTTACTTTACTACTAGATAACATAGTAATAATGATAACTACACTAATAACCGTAATCCACTTGTATTACTGCACAAGCGTACGAAAGTGTTTACTTAAAAGTTCGTATGTATTTGCTACATTTTATGTAGTCGACCCAATCTATTGTGATCACCACATGCCTAATGTTTGTAAACAAAGCAATGTTTTTCGTGACACAATGTTTCCGTTAACAAATCAGATTAATCGAATAATCATTTCCAATCGCTTGTTACGAATATGTTATAGAGGATTCGAAAGTTTATCTTAATCCGCCCGTTGTTCCTTTTGGCAATTCTCTGACCATAAAAGTCTTATTTGCTATGCATAGCTGCGATTGTGGCTTAAGCATGTCCATTATTTCCATAAAGTGTTTATTGTGAAATCTCGCAGCAGGCAAATTTGCGAGTATGATTGAAATAAATTCCTTGGGGCTCTCGTAGGAAGTTCTTAATTTTGCAAAGGCATTATCCGATGGTGTTGCTAATAAGCGTTGAAAAGAATCACGCCATTATCTGGAGAATAATTCAATAAAGAGCCGCAGCATTTCGCATATCTGATGAATTCGTGTTGCTTAACAGCCGCTGAATGGACCCGTGCGCCGACTGTCGAGGCTAGAAGAAATGCCAACTCCAACTAGACCTTGATTAAGGTTTATTTGAACTAACTGTCTGGTCGGGGGGTATTAACAGTCTAGAACTATGCAGCTTGAATTGCAACCTCCCAGCCGGCCCAGGCACAAATGGCTGGTGTTGCATAAATCAATTTAAAATTAATAGCGTGCATCTTGCAGGGAAATCACCCAGCGGAAATTTTCCCCGTGTTGCATTGTCATCAGCGCCGTAGTTGCGCGCAGCAACAAGTGAGATATTTTATGAATGAATGGAGCCCAGTGCACAGTCCGCCCTCCTCTGGTAGATATGTTCTTTCGAGTATGACTGACTGAGGCATTCTCCTTTCTAGTAAAATATAAATCAATGCCTTGCTCGATTTCAGTGGTTTTGCTAGGCGGACGAGATGTGGGTGTGGAACGAGGGTAGTGTTGCCTGCTAGTCAGCTAGCTGCTCATTTCATGACGAATGGATAAACAAACATAAAATGGTGAATTTATTTGAAATGGAAATTGAAATTCATGATTGCGGAGCTTCCCAAAATATAAATAAGAAGGAGGAATGTGGATGGAAATAAAATGCATTGTGTTATTGGGTTATTGCTAGAGCTCGGTTTTCACGTCAGCACTAGGAAAAGCTTTTTGTTAGCAGCGCCTTGTTCTTATTTTATCTTATGTGGGAAGAGCCCAAGCCCGTAATGAACATTTTACATCATCTCTGCCAAGAACTTTATAACGACTATACTTAATTCATCCTTGGAAGTTTATTGCAATTTAGCTGAAGTGGTCAGAGCGGACCAAATGGAAAACAATGATGAATGAGCATATTTTTAGGAATAGTTGTGAACAAAATTGAACCCTTGCCTTATATGTAAGTTGTTTTTGAACTAAATACGGGTCTTTCACGTCCAGCGGGTTTTCTAATGGGCTCAAATACTTCAATGAGAACTACATAGTTGTCGAGTGAAATTAACACAACTGTTCATATTGTCCTTGCCAGAACAATGAATGTGAAAATTTCGAACTTTTGGAAATGCATCACATTAGCGTTTCTGGCCCTTCTAAATGAGAATGAATTCTACACTCATCCTATTTTTTATATTGTCTGCAAATTCATGGTTCTGGAACATCTTGGCATTCAGAAAGACTCATCACACCAAATAATAAATTCTAAAACAGGAATTTAGCAAATTTGTGGTTTTGGCATAACGGGGACGCGCTTGACTTCGGTGATCGGACGAGAACCAGTGAGACATAAAGCTCTCATTCATGTGACAATCTTCTGGGCCCGATTTATAGGGACCCTGAAAATTAGAATGTGAATAGCTATGTACATTGGAGTGACCATTTCACGACTAACGTCGACTAAAAATAAAATGTTACTGTTCAACGGATCAGATTACTGTCTCCTTATATTTTTTGGTCTGCTGAATCCAAATCCGCTGTCAGATTGTCTCCATCACGTCTAGATTGTTTTCTAATCTAAAAATTCAAAATCCCTGAAATTGTGAGTTTTGAGGTACATATGATTTGGACTTTCTAGATATGATGGAGCCAATCTGATGTCGGATTCGCATTCAGGGGACCAAAACACATAAGGTTGCAGTAATCTGCTCTGTTGAACAAATTACCATTTTTTTGGGGAACTGTGTTATTTATTGAAAGCTTGGCTCAACTTCACAACCACCTCCCTAACTATAGTACCCTAAACATTTCCCTGCGTATTACTATTTCTGTAAGGACTACAAATCAGTAGACGTTATAGCTAATGTCTGCCTATCAAAAAAGTTTATCCAACAGACTTCAACTTATCAGACTATACTACATATAATTGGGCTATATCCAATTTACAGAAAAATTCCAAGTATGTTCACATCAGGGTGGAATTCAGTCAAAGCTGATCGCACAGAAATTGCTGGAAGCCACAGATTTCGGGCCTGAGTCTCGCTATGTACTGGAAAGCGGAATAGTTCTCGCGGGCTTACCGCTTTATTTTTTGTTTAGTAAGTATTTTTTGTACTGTCCTGGGACTTAAGCGATTTAATTCTATTGTTTGGGTTTATACATTATGGATAATGTCTGTAAGTACTTTGAAGGATTTGATTGACTTGACTTGACTTGATTTTGACTTTTGTTGTAAACGTTGTTGTGCTCCTAATTACAGCAACAACGTGTAGTTTATTTAGATCCCCAATAAAATATATCTACATTTGCGAGAAATGAGATTAGAAAGTGAAATAATAAATATGTTTTTGGACTTGTTGTGCCCATTTCACTGAACGATTTTAAGGAAAAAAGGGAACAAGCGAGAATGCTTGAGTGGGAACCCATATTTGTTGGTAGAGAAGTACCATAAGTGGATAGTGTTTGTGTTCGAAGATATACCGCGTAGAGTCTTCCGCATAAAGTATTTCATTTTCCAAAAACCAAGAATTTTTAAAGAAAACATAAATTATATTGAATCCAGCAAAAATGCAAAATAAATGTGTAAAATGGTTTCGAGTCCGAAACAAAAATGATATGATGGAAATGGAAATAATTTTACACAAGCTTTAAAATTGTTCCTCAGGTTCTGTCATACAAATTTATGAAACATGAGTATTTTCAATTTTAGACTACCAATCTAGAGTACGATGTGTGCTCTCACTCAAAAAGTTTTATTTTGCAAGAATTTTCACTGGAGTTACATTCATTAATCCGAGTTCGGTGAACCTAAGAAGGGTAATTGTGTATTGTGTTTGCATTATGTGCATTTATGCATATACACGTGTGTGTGTAATTGTCTTACCAAAAACTTTTTATTGCCTAAAGGGCCAGACCGATTTGGATAAACGATCGGTTGAAAGTTTCCTATCGATCATACGAGCTAGTTTGGGTTTGTGAACATTTGAAAGGAAGAAAATGGGGAAATCTACAATAAAATGATATTTGAGACAGTGGCATTTGCCTTTCGCAAATATTTTGCAGTATTGCATGTAATGAATGGCTGATCACAATAAATATATAAAAAGGGCAGTTATCATTTCACGACATTGAAAGGTAGCCATTTTGAATAAATACACCGAGGTGGCTGTATTTAAATAAATGTTCACAACAATCTACTTCGCAGATAAGCTTGAGATTTCACAGGTGTTCATAAAGCAGGTGTGAGAACAGAAAATCACAAAGCTTTTCGAGAGATAACAGACATCAGTAAAAAGGTGTTCGTTCAAGCTGTTTTCGTACAAAATCTGGGTCGAGATGAATAGTCGGATGCCTATGTACCACATACGGAAAAATAATCGAAATGAAAGTAAACCCATTAGATATGGAATTTATTAATCGATCGGTAAAATAAGGTACATATGTCTTCAAATCATATAACTGTAAATCAATCTCATCATCACGACAAACAACACAAATATTCTGTCCTTTCTTGCGATTGAGAGCCTACTGGGAAGTTTAACGGTATGCAATAAGCAAGATTTAATGGAAGCTTGACGCCATAAAAAGATTTATATTTATTGCTGTCGTTAACCACAGGGGTCTTAAGCAATGAATCAATAATAACTTATTGACCGATTATTGGAATGGCAAGGTTATCAACATTAAACCATAAATACGTAGGCTGCTGGAAAAGGTTCTGTAAACGATATGAAAAAACATGTGATTTTCAGTGAATGGTTTTATTCAAAGTATTTGTCTTCAAGATCGACCAATTCCAATTCCAATTCGACCATCAACCAATTTTCGGAACATTTGTCCACTCTGAGGATATAACCTCAGAAAGCAACGTTCGGAATACTGTAATATGTACAGGGTGTCTACAGATCCTTGATATCCTGGAATTATACTTGAATCTCAAATTCACCCTGGAAATGCTGGAATTGTCCTGGAATGTTATCGCGAACCCTTGAAATATTTTATATTTTCAAATATATAAATTCGAAATTATTGTACTTTTGTGGCAACTTCGTTCACAATAAGGTAATCTTGCGCAAAAGGGACAGATGGATATTGTTATTCGCTTTTGGACTGGAGATCGGATTCAAACCCGATACCTGAATTCTTGTTTTCTTGCCGGCGCGACAGCTGCTGATTTGCTGAAAGCGTTGAAATTCGGTCTAACAGATTTAGGTCTTGAGCTCAGAAAAATTATTCAAGTCTCGATGGACGGCCCCAACGTCAATTTAAAATTGTTGAAAGACTTTAAAATAGATTTGTCACTTTTATCCGATCAAAAGATTTTGGAAACCGGCACTTGCTCTTTGCATATTGTCAATGGAGCTTATAAAACTGGTCATAAGAAAGTTGGATGGAATATCGATTCCTTCCTGAGTGCTCTATATTATTTTTTCAAAGATTCTCCAACGCGTCGAAACGTTTTTATAAAAATCACTGGGTCTTGCTTATTTCCATTCGACTTTTGTTGTATTCGTTGGACCGAGAATTGTCGGGTCATGGAAAGAGCAAAACTTATGCTCCCTCCATTACAAAAATATGTGCTATTATTATTAATAAGAAGCCCCCTGATTCAAAATGTTTTTCAACCATTAAAGAGTTTGTACAATGCAATTTCACTGATGCTAAATTGTCCATTCTTATATGCATATCTTTGGATTTGGAGAAGTTTTTAACCAGTTATCTAGATGATAAACCACTGGTACCGTTTTTGTATAATGACTTACGTACTTTATAAATCGATGATTTCGCGAGTTTTGAAGGCTGATATATTATATTCAGGTATAAAGAATGTAAAAAATATGCTTAGTATAGACTTAGATAATAAGGATAATTTCTGTTTGCCATCAAAAGTCGATATCGGTTTCGCTGCTTTAAATGCACTAAAAAACCTGAAAAATGTTAATCTGGTGCGATTTAGAATGGATTGTCAGAAGTTGATAATCGAAATGTGCAGAAAATTGAAAGAAAAATGTCCTCTATCTTATCCAATTATAAAAGGAGCTAGCTGTTTATCACCTCTCATAATGTTAAAACCGGAGATAGCAAATTTTCGAATCCAAATAGCTCTGGAAGTGTTGGTTGAAGTAAATCATATAACACCTATTCAAGGGGAACGCATAAAAAAAGAGTATTCTAGTTTTATATCCGGTGATAATGTGATAAAAAATGTCAAGAAATTCGATCGTGATAAAAATAAGTTAGATGAGTTTCTTATGGACATATGCAGAGAGCATAATGCATCTGATCTCTTTATTAATTTTATAAGAAGACTTCTAGTTCTTTTTCATGGGAATGCAGCCGTAGAACGGAGTAAGGAATTCCTCGTTGAAAATCTGCAAGAACAAAGTCTTGTATCTCAAAGATGCGTCCATGATTATCTTAAATCTTTTAATAATATTAAAGATATTGATATCACCAGAGACATGATCTCAGCCTTTAAAAATGCCTCTTCAAACCGAGTTGAAGCATTGAAAAAAAAGAAAAAAATGAAGACGAAGAGAAAAAACGAAGAAGAGAACTTAGTAATGGGATCAATGAGATTAAATTGAAAAAGAAACAAGCATTAGAAGTTCTGGATTTAACCCGTCATGAACTGCATGGCTATGAGAAAGAGCTGCAGAAATTAGAAGAAGAAAAGGGTTGACTAAATAATAATTGAAGTAGGAGACTGTTTGTATTGTGAAATTCTCTGTTATTATACATATTAAGTTATATTAATATATATATTAAGATTCTTAATATATCCTGTTTGAAAGAGCAATAAAATACTCGTACTGTTTCGAGCGCTATGTTCGATTATTTATTGCGGGCGAACTAAAAGAGATTAGATACAATGTTGCGGTTTGGAATGTCAAAATATGTCCTGGAATTCCAGTAAAATATGTCCTGGAAATCCTTGAATTATCCTTGAACGATATTTGCTCTTTTCTGTAGACACCCTGTATGTATGTATATACCACGCATCTTATGTTTCATGTTTGGGATCAAAAAGAATTCCACTCGACATTTGTCCTAAGTGACAGCTGGCATTGTCATGATGAAGAATGATACGACGATGTCGGTTTGTTCTACGCAGTTCTTCGAGGACTTGTGTAAAACAAATTGTTGTATACCAACCAGAATTTACAGTCTTGCGATTCTCTAAAGCCACTTTTGCCCCATGCCCGGTATATAACTGAAGAAGTAAGCAATCATTTGGCTGACAGTTGAAACTCTCCAACCCTAGATTTTTGTTTATTTTCGGGCTCGTACGAATAGATCTACGTTTCGTCCTCAATAACGATGTTGTAGACCAAGTAGATGTAGATCTACTTCGGTTGAATTTTTTGAACACTTCTTTGCACGACTTAACACGAACCTCCTTTTTATCTTCGGTCAAATTGTGTGGGAATTAACTACTGCAAAATATCCGTACATTGAAGTGATCATGATCGTCTGCGTTGCTTTTATGTCAATGCCCATAGGATGGCTCGACATCACGGTATGTCACATCCCGATCCGCTCCATCATTTTACGCACAGTATCAATATTAGTGGCAATAACAGACGTCCACGCTGGAATTCGATAAACTAATTATAAAAAGTTCTATTTGATGGTGCTTCATTTCCCAAAAACTGAGTGAAGGTGATCGATGTATTAGTGTGGAGGTAGACTACATTTGTTATCATAGAAAACCATTGCCCGAAAATAATCGCGCGGGATATCTATTTTCTCACATCATTACTATTTTAAATTACTGTGCAAACAAAACTAGTTGGCTGGGTACAAACTGTTAATTCAGTTGGTTAGAACCGTTTAGCTTTACGAATGCGATAGTGACATATTGTTGCCACCACTGGTAGTAACAGCTAGCAAAAAATTAAATTTTCAAAATGGTACTGCTTTTTTGGTGAAATAATTTTATCACAAAAGTTAAGATCACCAAATGTTTCAATAGACCAGTCCGCTAGAAAATGAAACAGACTAACAGAAGATTAGTAAATATGTGTAAACAATCGAAGCATTCAAGCAATTTGCGTAACTCCCGCAAACTGGAAATTTTTTTTATAAATATTTGCGACAGGTATAATTGAACAACTGGATATGTAGATGTCTCAATTTGAAATAACCCTTGACTTTTCTAAGTAGCGCTCCCAGGTTGTGTCTTGCATCATCGCTCGCACCTTGATCACGCCAAGTCATGAATTCATCATCCGTTTTAAAAAAAAATCACCTGACTAAGTGCAAACACTAGTGGAAAAGAAAGCAACTTGGAGACGACAGCGTGTTCGAACAACTTGAAAATTTTATTACATTCATGTGAACGGAGTGTCGAACAAACGATTTACGTCTCTCTTAGTAGCGATAAAGCAAACAAATATCTGGTGGTTTTCTATTTGGTCCCTACCCAGCCAGTTAAGTGCTTTCGTCGGTTTCATAATAAATAGAAAAATGTTTAATAAACATCACCTATCAAATTGGAGTGCAAACCGATAGCAACAGTTTGAAACAATCAATCAGCTGATTTTAACTTCTGTGTGGTCTGTACAGGAAATCTAACCTTGAGACGCTCTATTGACTCCAGCAAGTGCAGGAGATTAGCAGCAACAGTAACGCTGAAATCCATTATAGTTTTGCCCAATTACGACAATTTTAACAATCATTTAGTCGTTACATAACACCGAGACCGCAGTGATCCGAGCAAAAACTCCAAGCATTATTTATGCAACTTGTTCAGTTTCTGTAACTCATCTGTGCGGCGAAGCATATTACACGCTGTTGGCAGCTATTTAAAGACGTCGAAGTGTTTTTGGTCCCATTCAACTCCGTCCGTGCTAACTTAAAAACCATTTGTTGTCGTCATTCCTTCAGCGTTTTCAAGTTATTCGAGAATGACACAGATTTAGCTAGTTGTGCTATTAACTACGGCACCGGCAGCACAGTATGCAAGGAAAATCACATTATTTACCTTTTCTGTTATGAGAATTCTAGGGCCCGTGGAGCAGCAGTGCATCTGTGTAAAGCTACACGACCAAGTAGAATTTGTCGCGCACAGTACTCTTCCCAGAGCAATTATTTCATCTTAGAATGCTACTAGACGTCCACAGACGAAGGAGAGTATGCAAGGCGTATTTTTAGAACGTAAGCGTGTGTCTCTACATTTTCCCTTGTGACTAGAAGAAAATGACGACCGGCATCTGCTGGGTTAGTGTCACTGCAAATAATTTTCCTTGCAGCTAGTTTTTTGGGCTTTAATATTTAAGAATAATCTTGAAGCAAGCTAGACCCCTTTGTCAGAAGGAAACTGTGGCGTGTGACTTTATAGGTCAGGTCGAGGAACCTTTGCAATCTTCCGTATTTAACGTGCTTCGATTTCTTTTTAATTTTGAGCAAGGTGCCGATTTCGTAAATTTGCGCAAGCTCACGTCATTCCATTCGTCTCGCACTTGTGACATTCGAAATTGCAATTTCCGGAATATTGAGGTGGAATGAGTTAAATATAAAAGACGATTCAGAAGGAAGGCCAATGACCAATTCGTTGTCGTTTTTAGTAAATTTAAATAGATTTATCTAGCTCCACACGCTGGGACAAAATATCTAAATATGAATAGAAGAGGAAGAAAAGCTCTATCTATCACATGAACAATTGATTAAACAGATCTTTATTTTTCCAAAATATATCTAAAAGCAGCGTCGCAACGGCGGACGTGATATTTCTGAATTAAACTTTTCTCAACTATATTTAATGATTGACGGTGTGGAATTAGAGGCAGATCAACTATATATAGGGTTTTACAATCGGATTATCTGGCAACACTATTTCTTTTTTCTTTTTTTGTACATATGTAGGGACGCAATTATTCAGTAAATGTCATCATTTCAACGTTGCAACAGTTCAACAACGGCTGGAAATTATTCAGAGCTATTACGAAAATTCGATTTTGTCCTTCAGTCCACCCATATAATATTCAGTTCACACAGGACCTCAGGCCAAATGACCATGTCTGCATTCGCCAAATAGGTTCTAGAACACCTCGAAGTTCATCCGAACGTCAGTCAAGAAATTATATTCAGTGACGAGGCTCATTTTTGAATCACAAAAAAAAATTGTCGTGTATGTGTGTGAGTAAAAAATATTCATAAGAGATTTGGGACCGTGCATTGCACCCGGGAAATATTACTATTTGGTGCGGATTGTGGGTTTGTGGTCTCTTTGAGAACGATGACGAGCCCCAAACCGTCAATAGCGGGAGCTATCGGACGATAATTAAAAATTTTTAGTGGCTATGTTTTCTCGATATGGACCTCCAAGATAAGTTTTTTCAACAAGACGATCACTATGTGCTACACAAGTGGAGAAGCAATCGCGTATTACAACTTACCTTAATGCGTAAATTCACTAAATGGTGGCGTTAATTGACCGCCAAGATCATGTGATATGACACCTTTATACTTTTTCTGGCGGTTAATTTATATTGATTTTGAAAATATTATATTGCCACTTTAAACTAAAACAATACCCGAGCTTCTAAAAATATTTAGTTTTTATTCCGCCGTCTTAAATGTTAATCTATAATATATACATATATAAAATGAATTGCTGTGCGGTACGTCTCGCTAAAACTCAAAACCGGCTTGACCGATTTCGATAATTTTTATTTGTTTTGTTCGCTGTAATACAGGGGAGGTTTAAAAAACAAAAAATCGGGAAACTCCAAAGGAAAAGCATTTGCATTCAAAATTTTGGAAATCAAGATGGTGGATCAATATGGCGACCGAAAAGTTAAACTTCAAAGGATTTCCCCGAAAATCCGCCCTAGCGAATTTTCGGGATCACTGATTTCGAATCTGCTATTTAAATTTCCAAATATGAGACCACCCCCACCCTGCTGGGAGATATAGGAGAGGGGGTGCAATAAGGAGGTGGTGTAAAATGAAGAAAACTAAATTTAATAATACTGTTGCAAAATATCTAAAACATGTGCAAAACGCAAATAGGAAAACGCTGGGTCACATAGGAGAGGCGGTGCTGCAGTAGGGAGGTGTAAAATTAAGGAATACAAATTTCATATTATAGTATCCCGGGAAACGCCGGGTCCGGGCATGCTAGTTACTTGATAAAATTAGAGAGCCCACAAACTCCCACGTGTCAATTATTATGTATATCTAAACAAATTATTTGAAATTTAGTTTTTTAAGTCTATCATATTGTACCATTTTGGAACCATTTTAAATTAATAATATTGCGCACTGTACTTGAATTCAACAACCCCAAAGAGCCCTCATTTGCTAACTTTTATCAAAAAAAATAAAAGCAATTGTATCTCGTGTCCATCATATTGATATATGATTTAATAGCAATATGTCATTCAAAAAAAAGTGCGCCAACAATTCTAAAAAGTTTTTGCGCTGTTAATACAGCTGAATGTTATGCTCTGATTATTTTACAAATTCATTCATTTGGACAAATCGGTTGTACAAACCTAAATTATTACAATAGTTGTAATGTAGTGTAGAATATGAATCCGGAACGTAAAATCTTTGAACAAAATGGAGTCTGAGGAAAATGAAACTACTCATATTTGGGACGTAGGGCAAAAATACCAAAAACGTCGGAGGTGGATAATAATACAATGTTTTCATAACTCAAAGTAATATATCGAACACATTGTATTTTTCTGTTTAGTGTAGACTAAACAATAAGAATTCAAAAACGGACAATGGCATGCAATCATGTTTCACAAAAAAAAAAATTAAAACGCGGGAAATATTTAAAATTAAAACTTCTAAATTGATTTTCCGTGTTGAAAAAAGCAGGAAAAATGCTTTTCATAGGAGGGATGTGTTAGAAATAAATATGTTCAAATAGGAAAGAGAGTTTCAATGATGGCGACAAGCCAAGTGGCAGCTGATTTTGCAACATTTCACTGCTCACTATGTGTTTGTGTGAGTCAAAATATACGTACTCCGTATCTTTACAGCTGTGAGTCAGTAAAGTCCGCTCCCAGTGCCGCAATATATTACGACAAGAGAAGATTGAATGTCTTTTATACGAGGTGCTTCCTAAACCAGAGAGAATAAAATCTCAAATAAATATATCCATTTTTATGAGGTCTATCGTATTGTAAGCAGACTTCTGTGCTCCAGATAATCTCTTCGAATGTAAATCCGTTTTATAGCATGAATGTTCGGTGATTGATTTTCAGTTTATTGTCTCTAAACTATATTTGGATGTTTGCTTTCTTCTGTTTATGTGAATGACCACCTCCGAGTAGCTTTTGCATAGATTATTTGATTTATAGGTGCTCCGGGGAATTCTGCATTCTGTTATGACTTATTGATGCAAGGCCTATAGAGTAACTGTATTTATTTGACACTGATATTAAGGATATTGGCACGATTAAACCGAATAAAATTAAGCGCACAACGTTTAGGATGGTTTTACTTTGAATGAATCTTTTCAGTAATTATCGATGTACCTATTACGGTGACCATTTTCATTAAGCTACACCTTCTCTTCATTTAAGAGGATCGAGACTCAATATAAGAAATAATGCGAATCTAGAGGCTTCATGAAACGTGTTTTCCTTATGTAAATGTAAACTTTTATTAATTTATATAAATACTTTTGCCATTATCATAACACTTTTCTAGATAGATTATATTATATTTTCTCTTCGTTTAAGTTTATATTGTTCTTAATCCTACGTGTTGCAGCTCCTATAGCTGCAGCATAAGAAAAGGAAATTTTGGCTAAGGACGTGTTGAATCAATATGTTAACTTGAAACAAGCTTTTTTATTAACGTTATAAAATTTATTCAATTCAATATACATAAGTATACCTATCTTCTTTTATATATATAATTCTACTGTACGTGTGTTGTCACTGAACTCCTCCTAAACGGCTGGACCGATTTGAATGAATTTTTTTGTATGCGTTTGGGTGGCGCCCCGGATGGTTTAGATTTACAAATCAGCCCGGCAGATGGCGCTGCAGTCGGTATGAATGTAATGAATTTCATATATTGCCATGTCGTGTGCCATGTTATGGGTATCGTTGGAAAGGGGAGGTAGTGTAGAATGTGTTGATGAAAGATAGGTTGGTGAAAAGTGTGAAATGTGGGAATTATTGGTGAAAACGTGTTTTTGTTGTGGGGGAGGGGTGGGTGGTGACACCCCCAGAACTGTATCTCACGGGTAGGAAGAAGAGGCACTATAGGAAATTGGGCCAGGTTGATGAAAGTTGGTGAAAATAGTGAAAACTTGGTTTTTTCGGTGGGTGCCGACAAAATTGAAACGGCTGTGGAAGAAAAGTGTATGCATGAATTGGAATAATTTTTTCACCAATCGATAGCTAAGGAAGCAGAGTAATCTATATATATAGAAATGTATCCCTATTTCCATTGGTCACGACATCACGCGTGAACGGCTGGACCGATTTTGCTAATTCTTTTTTTGTTGTGTTTGTTATTGTCGGGAGAAGGTTCTTATGAAGAATATTGCGCGGAAAATTACAAAAATATGTTTTTGGTTTGGGTTTTTGGGAGATATAGGAGAGGGGGTAGGTAGGGGCAGGTGTCGGGCAGGGCAACGTCTGTCGGGTCCGCTAGTGTATAATATATTTTTACGAAATTTAAATACAGTAACCGAATCGAAGCAAACAAAACAGATAATTCATAAGCGTGTGTGCGTTAATATTTAACTAAATCCCCTGCTCATCTGCAAAGTGGAAACAACAAAGTTGAAACATGTCAGGGTGATATTGCAAGTCAAACATATGGCAACTATCAAAGTACGCGAACAGCATCAAGTAAAATCAAATGTTTTCAAATGTCAAAAAGCCGTCAATTGACCGATTAACGTAAAAGGGTTTTTGAAGTGCATATTGAAAGACCAACCAGCGTTAAGTTTACCATTTTTATGCGTTCAAAAATATTCGATGAACCTTCCACAATTGCTGATTGACCTTCTTGTTGCAAAGCATTTTCCGTTTTACATCAAAGGACAAACTAACCTGAAAATATGAGCTGTTACATTTTGATGATTTTTCACACGGCAAAATTTGTCGAGTAAGAACTTGCGAAAACTTATTTGAGGGGGAAATGTGGCGTAAGCAAAGCCTCTCTCAATTCGTGAGTTCATGAGCGTGTTCTGGTTCTCAGGGAATGTGGCTTGCTTTATAGAGAGAGAAAGAAAGAGAGAGAGCTTTAATCTACCTCAGTCGTATCTCCTTTCTGCAATTCTCGAATCCTTTTTTGCGATTCACGGATGTTGATCTCATTTGGTTGTCGATTGTGCGACCCAATTCGAATTTAGTTTAGTTAGCTAATTGTCAGGTCTTTGCTGTATTTATTGAGGGCGATACTTCCTGTCGAAGCTGCGTTACTACGTTTTATTTTGCATATTTGAATCTAAACCAGAAATTCAAGCTCATGTGAATTCTAGGAGGTTAGTAGTAATAAATCCTTTAATCTGTTAACTGCTTTTGTCGCATATATGCATCATTTTTAAAATACAAGTTTTTGTATAACATAGCGTATGTGCGATGTAACACAACAGAAACAAGACACGTACTGTACTTCTTCACGAAGGTAGCATAATCGACATAATGAAGTTCCTTTATGTTAAGAGAAGTTGACGGAAATGACGTTAAGTGAGAAAAATCCGACAATTCGAGTCTGAAAAGAGAGAATTTTACCTCTATACAAGAAAGTAGGGAAGATATTCACAAGAAAAACACAGTTTCGCTATGGCGACTGAAACATATTCGCTACGCCAACTTATAAGTACACTCACGGTGAGACTTCCAACTATTTCCAATTTGAAAATATCGTTCGGAGTTTTTGTTACAAAAATAAATGTTGACTACTGAGACTACAGGTGCCTGTGAAAACACACGAGATTCAGAAACCTGTCCTAGTCGTTTGCAGTATTCGAAGATTGCGATAGGCCAAAAGATGTAACACAATCAACAAGCGATTCGATGAACTATGTAGAGACGAAGAGAAAGTTGTGCGAGTAGCTCATCAGCATCCCCAGTGCCACTCCGCGTTATAGAAAGTATATTCAAGTCTCCAACAAAGACCCAAGGATCCAAATCAGCAGAATGCAGTGACGATAGATGATTCAACAGATGACACTCATAGGACTCAAATACATGAATCGTTACGCCGGATTATCAACGTTTACTATATGTACATATATGTATATAATATTTGTACTTTAATCTCAACGCGACATAAGCAAATGTCATCATATCCACGCACGTGAAGCATCTCACAAGAGATTTCCTGTCGGGCTGCACTATATTTCGACATCTGAAGCATTTAAAGTCGTAAAGACATGTCTTCGAAAAACGACAGAATCAAAGCTAAAATTATGTTAAAAATACCCACGCAAAGCCATGTTTTCGGTTAGGCATCAAAACTTGTTTAAATCCGAAAAAAAGGACTAGTCGTTTTAGAACGAAGATCGCTCACGTTGTGGCGTAAGGTGTAAGGATGTTTCGCTATTCCCGTCGGTCTGACGATCCAGAAGCAGTTTTAGAACTGGGACGTTTGGGATGATGACTAAGAATGACGTAATGTAAAATTGTTGAGCAAGAGACCTTCTCGAAAAGAACGTCCGGGACAAAAACCCTGTCGAAAACCTGCTCTGTTGTCCACCGCTGTTGAGAACAAATGTTTTCTTTGCAACGTCTGGAATTGATCAGTTAAAACGTTATATCTACTATATGTGAACTAGGTTTAAAGCTGGAGTACCTCAAGGATCGGTGCATGGGCCACTATTATTATATTGTAATTTCTATGATATACGGGCATATACTCGTACTGTATTTATAAAGAGTTTTTTTTCATATTTGGAATGTGAACAGTGAGGTACATATTAAAAGCAATCGTTGATCTTGCTCCAGAAACTGTTACCTATATATAGTAAAGCTAATTTTATTCGAGAATTTCGCTAATCAGATCCGCCTCCCTGTACTTGGCAGTGAATTCCTTTTAACAATAAGAGCATTCCCCCGAATCCGTTTAGAAGCCCTAAAATTAGAACGGTCCCAACAATTTCTCTTTATTTTGTGCAAGAATTTTAATGCGGTCTTGTACGAAGTCGTACAACACTTTCGATCTGCTGCCAAAACTATTCTCACATTTGACTAGCAACAAAACACGTTCTTATGGCTTAGGATTCAATCACTCTGGACTAATTTCGGCAGCAGTGTGTCATTTTAAAACGACAGAAGCAGCATATTATGTTCATGCCGCGCCGCCTTGTCGTGGATGCATGTCAGGAACCATTAAATATTACCCAATTTACTCCTCCGTCTCGTAATTCATTTCCGAACCAATTAAAGTCATCTTACACCGCCAAAACGATGGGAAGTGGGTGGGAACTTTTGGCTTGTACGGCTCTCTATTAACTCCATGTAAAGGGCGTATATCACCGCTTCAGCGTAATGCTGCGTTCGATTACCTCGTCGAGGACGGACCCGGTGCCCGGGGAAACATAGAAATCTTTAATCCGCCATTGAGGAGCTGTCGGAGGCGAGAAAAATATCATATGACCCGCCGCCGTTTATGTGTACAATTGTAATTATTATAAGCGCGGCAGTGGCGAATTAATGAGCCCGCCACTTCGCAGCTCCATGTATGTTGACTATGTGACTCGTTCTATAGAAGTCAAAGCGACTCGACGCCACAAATCTTTTTATAGAAATGTAAATTTACGTACACACAGCGGTGGATCACTTTCAAGTGTAACTGCATACGGGCACTATAATCGCCGTCACCGTCTTCTGGCTTTCTCTAGGAGTCATGCGAATGCTTACATGCTTCGAGTAAGTTTTGTTTTCATCATCATACGTGTCGACCAGGTAGGCCATGTGATACGGCGTCTATTCTCCAGGTAGTCTGGTAGTTGGTAGTGCAACTTCCATTCCACTGCTCGGTGTGCAATTTGTCTCTTTAAAAACACAACGCTGTATGAGGATTTTTTTAGCAACTTATTAGCTGCGGGTGTCAATGAACTTCAAACAGGTGCTCCGTCTTTAGGTCAGTCGAGCGTTTCGATCCACTGAAGTGAATAAATTTTTCTTGAGATTTATCTTTCTAACGTTTCGCGGCTTAAGTTATTGGGCCTGTTCAATGATTACAACGTCTGGGTTAATAAGCTCTTCTCGCACTGCGGTTGTTTACGCTGTAGTAATTTATTTTCTGCCTTCTTTCCGCCCGTGGACTTTTGCTTCTTTTCAAGATTGATACTGACGCAAGCGGGATTAATAACAAAAGTTGCCAACATGATATAAAAACAGATATTTCAACTGAGCTTAAGGCACAAGCAGATAAGAAAACATTCTTCGGGTACACGCACTTTTTGCGCCCTTTCATTCAATTAGTTAATCCATTTATTCCTAGCTGCTTTCAGCTCAAATTATTGAGTCGGCTATTGGTTTATGTGTGAACTGATTGAGTTAAATCAGCCAATTGATCTCACAATCACTCACATTACAGTCAGCTTGATGAATGATGTTTTTTGAGACTGACATTGTGCTGCTTAATGTTTGGTGGCAGGCTAAAGAAAGCAAATACTGTGGCTTGAATAGCACGAGGAATTAAAACCAAGGTTGACCTTGTCCAAAGAGCAATTTAGTTTAGTTGTAATTCTATGAAGAGCGTCAAGAGTGACATTCATTTGTTTATTGTCGTATTAAACACGGCGAAGTAAAAACAATTTATTCCCTGTGCAGAGAGAAAAACTTAATGCGTTCTTAAAATATTCATGAGCTTAAAGCAATTAACTTTGACCTCTAATAACTTGCTGGAAGTTCAAAGTCGTGCTACGGAATTGTTATGTCCTTTCGTTCAGGAGCTCCTTGCATGCCTCACAGTATCCAACACAATCAATATACCTGCATAAGAGCGAAACATACATGTAGATGTTTTTAATTTCCCTAATTAAAGTATGTCATATTGATAGCCCTTAGTCGTATAATAAGTTCCATATTGGTAATTTACAATAATTGCCAGCAATTTATTGATGAATTGGTTTTAAGAAAATCAAAGTAATGGATAAACAGAGATGCCTGAGTCATTGTCGTATAAATATTTTATTTTGTATTTTGATAATTACAATATTTGTATGGTGACTTATTTAAGTACTTGTTGTGGCACGCCTTGTTGGAAACATCATGACTGTTCTTCTTGCTTTGATGCAGTTCTTTTCTATCTGTTAAAGTTGCTACTTGTGGACTCAACCCAAATGATATTAACCTGTTCTACACTACATCGAGCACATGTTTCCGCTGGTCTCTTATGGGGGAGCACCACTGTGGAGAGTTGAAAAAACAATTTTTTTTTCTGAAAGTATATAACATATACATATTCACAAATATGTATTATAGAAAAAATTTTAATTCACAAAACGAACAAATGCCGAAGGGAGCCCAGCCATCTAACGACAATGGCCACAAAAAATTGAAAAAAAGCGCCAGTGAGAACGCCGATGATGGAGAAAGTCCGTCTTATGGGCCGGGAATCGACGAAGTTTGGTGAATATCAAAATTTTAATGTTCCATAAATCGCTTACTGCGACTTACAGAATAAACTTTGCTCAAAAGTTCTCTTCATGGCCTTAAACTTTTAAACGCGTTTTTCTCCAATCGACTTTTCTCAACCTGGTAGAATTCATAACACGAGCTACAATTAATTGTCCAATTATTTGTAATCGCAGTGATAAACGTTGTACGTAGAATTTGTTTGTTTTTGTTTTAATTAGTATTTTTTTGAGCTTCCGGAATGGAAGTAAATGTTAAGCAAAACTCATACCACAAGAGATTTTTGGTTTGAACACTCGCCATTTTGTGAAATTTTTTTTTGCAAAAACGGCTACGACTAACGAAAACTAGTTATATAGATTAAAAAATTTTTGAATTTTATTTTTAAGATCAACCATTCTCGAGAAAACAATCCGACCGTTAGACAACTATTTTTTTATGGCTTTAATGCTGATATTATAACTAAGTTTTTTTCCAATAAAAATTTGGAAGTGTCTGTTTTTAAAAAAAAAATTTGGCGGTAGATACAGATAGTGTTAATTTATTCAGTCAACTTCCATGTAATAATGCAACATTGGAACAATATTTTCCTGAATTTTCATTGCAAAATATTGAAAATTGAGCGATTGAGCGAATGACAGTGAATCCCCGGAGGCGCCTCGAAAAAAAGTTGTTTTGCGGTGCACATCATAACTCGCAACAGAATTATCTGGAACAAAATAATCAAAATGGAATTGTTAAAGGATATGTTTTTCGAGGTAACCCTGGGAGGATGTTTTTTCTCGCTTTTTCAATTTTTCGTAGCACTTGAAAGTCAAATAATCGATTGTTGCTAAAAAAAAAAAAAAACGGCTGAATTATTATTGCAAAATTAATAATTATTATAAAAAAACAAAAACCTCCCAGGGTTACCTGGTGAAATATGTTACGAAGTACTGTGCAAAATTTCAAAACGATTGGTCCAGTAGATTAGATAGCACGGACTTCACAAATAACAAGTTTCAGAAAAACGTTTTAAATTTTTGACACTAAACCAGAGTCAAACTTTTAGCGTCACTTGCTACTGCTGAGCACGGCATAAAGCTCAACTAATGTATATACCATTCCTCGAATATACACAACCCCCCCTTATTTACGTTGATTATATTGAGCGTACACACGAGTTGACGAGGTAGCAGTAAGGACGGATTCTGCTGGAAGTCCTGTACTGAAGACAACTGCAGATATAAGAGCTGCTTTGAATGATAACAAACTCAAATCCTTTGTCTTATTGGATTTTTCAAAGACTTTCGACAGCTTGGACCATAAAATTCTTCTAGACAAACTTATTGATGATTTCAAAGCACAGTTAAATATGCACTTGATTCTCGTTGCATGCTATTTCTGACTTTAGGTGGAGATTCTCGTCGGAGTGTTCGATATTTGTCCGTTTTACTTATTTTTTTCGGGAAGAATGGGAGGAGTAATAAAAATATGATTTTTTGTCATTTATTTATCATTGTCTAAAAACAGAAAATGGCGGCCTCCAGTGTGCGGATGTGTGCCCGTGCACACTGTGCACGGTGAAGTCAATCAAAAATTCCCGAGGTCGTGTTTATCCAAACCGAAAAAACGACACAGATTCTTAAAACAGACACTTTTTATGGGATCCCTATGAAAGCTTTTTTAAATTCTGTGAAAAATGGTACCAGTTTAAAACATAAACATTGCGCTTTTTTTTATTTATTTTTAAATATCTTTTTGAAATATTTATATGTGTGCCAGATCCCACAAATGTTAAACCTTTAATATAAAAAGAAAAGAAAAGGCAAATCGGTTCAATACTTTAGAAGCAGTGCTGGTCCAAAGTTTTAAAACCGTTGTTTGGAGAAAAAACGCGTTTAAGGTTTTAAAGCGTTATCACATCGATAGCACGCGCTCGATCCTTTTAAGGGGGCATTTTTGAGGAGCCAATGAACGTTCTAGAGCTTCATTGAAAGGTGTTGGACAACTAAATTCAGGATATACTGGGCGGACAACAGTTAGGAGTTACTGAAATTACAACTTCAGTTCCAAAAAAATACCATTTACAGGAAGCGAAATGAGCAAAGTTATTTTCCTTCATGATAACGCCCACCCCCATGCAGCTAAAAGCACCCAAAAGTTCATCTTCAGATTGGGTTGGGAAGTTATTCTGCATTCTTGACGACTGTTCTGCTATGAAACCACCACGATCCGTAAGCTGCCCGATAAATTGCAAAAAACCATACGAGTAACATATATAAGTAGTAATGTGGATTCTTAAGATTTGTAAAACATTTATTTTAAATAAATTCAAACCTTACCAAAAAGACTGAAGACTTATTTATACACCTAATACATATTTTGGCATGAATAGTATGTCAATCTGTACAAAATGATCGAAGCACTAAGAAAGTTTTCAAAAATACACTAAATAATTTCAAGCAAGTTAAATACGGAAACTTCTACCACATTTTATATGTATCCATACACGCAGTGAAGACGTAAAAATCCACTCTTACAAATGTGCCTACACATTAGCCACTTAGAGTAAAAGAGAAAGAAGAGCTCAGTTGAAAATATTACCTCATTATGGTAATTAATTGTGAATTTGCAAAACTGTGGAATTGATTAATATTACACAACAGAAAATTTATAAGCACTAAACATAAAGCAACATATACAGTTGTGTTTGATTTTGCCGGTTCGAATTTGTTGGTCAATTAAAAGCCTATAAATTATGGATGAATCGTTATCAACGGATTGGTTTCTTTACAAACAAAAATATATTTCTAGAAATATGACAAGTAATTATTTAAACCGCTACCTTTGTTTAAAATGCCATCTCTGCATTATTTTCGTACTAAGAACTCTATAATAATTTTTTTCTTCGAATTTGTGTATTTATTAATCAATCGTTTTTTTTTCTTTCCAGGTAAGGAATGGTGAGATCAGCTTATATCTGTAATATATCTGCAAAATAGTAGGTGAGCAATTATTCTAATGTAGCATACCTTTTAGTATTTCGTGCCGTAAAATTTGTGCATGGACGGATAATGTTTTATCTCGAATAACTGAAAAAGTACTTGATCGATTTGCATGTAATTTAGTATATTGTTGCTTTTCAGCTTTCGAATGATAGACGTGAACAAATTTTTTTGATGAAATATTATTTACTGTTAAAAAGTCGGGTATTTTATAACAAAAAAAAATTTCTAAACACCTAGTCGATGGATATATCGATGGATAGCTCTCAACAAGATGATTAAATGATGTTAGGTACACATAATCATTATTTTTAGTTTAAGGGGAAAAACCCTCATACTGGGTATTTCACCTAACGTCTACCAAACAGAATGGAGAGATAGATCTCATCTAGACAAACAAAAAATCTATGACAGGGGGGTTGGACAATCTCATCCGTTTATGATTTACAGGGTGATTGATTAATCGGTATGCACATTATTCTTTTATTTTTATCTTTTGATCCACGCAACGCAGTGACATCAAGCTAACGCTAAAGAACTACTATCTCAATAGTAGTACGCTTTTCAAGAATGCCACCAATGTTGATCTATTATACTTCGACCATTGCAGGTACAGTCACTTGCGAAAGTGAAAAAATGCTCTGAAATTTCCTAACATTCACGTTTCTCCCACATTTTTCCCAAAAGTTATGTTATTAATACACCTCTTTTTTATTTTTATTAAATTGCTCACCATGTGGCCTTTCTAGTCTAAAGAGGCACAACATGTCCAGGTAGAGAAAAGATGTACGAATTTATACATATGTAGAAACCCAGACGTGGCAGACGTTAGGAGAGAAACTCTGTATACCCTCGATACACGGGCACGGTCGAATGAAGATACAGCAGGAATCATTATTGGTTTGAATTGTCATTCGTAACTTGATTCTAGTGCGACTCGATGAAGTTCCGAGAACTTAATTCTCAAGGGATGAAGATGAGAGTCTAGGAAAAATGAGAGGATTTCAAGTGTCAAATTGTCAGATACAGCTGTTTTATTGACAATAGTAAAACTAAGCTGCGGACTATTTGCGATGTAATGCATTATTATAACATGATATAACAAATTTTTGCTTTTGTTAACTACCAATCTTACTTACATAATACGTTGTGATATTTTACTTAGAAGTATACAATTACTGAGAAAACACATTATTTCTCTCATCGACGCGGACGAAGTTCGAAGTATGCGCGTATATCATCCATGGAATAAATAAAAATCCGTGTGAATTATCATTCGACCATGTCCGTGTATCGAGGGTATTACACAATCATAGATGAATTAAAATTAAGTACGAAGTTTTCGTCGTATGAGCACCGAATCGCACTTTAAGCGCCTAGCTGTGTCTGGACTTAATGTGAATGTTTAAGTTCTGTAAATACGCACTCGTAATGGTTGCCTTGTGAGCATGCGCATTTTCGTGCAAATTAGGGACGCCCTTGTGCAGTTTTTGTTCTGTTTTCCGCTTTTAACTTCTTTTGCTCAAAATAGATGCTAATAAGCAACGTTAAAAACAATGTAGCACCATAACATAGTCCGCAGCAATCTTGCGTACTGCTCGTCAATTTGCTCACTTCACCTCCATAGTAAAGTGGATAAAGTAGAGGGCGTGCAGAGGAAATTTACTAGCAGTTTTTTCAGGAAACATGACAAACCTATTACACCTTTTCCACACAAACTTTTTAAGCCACCCAGAGCCTTCCTTGAAGAATATTTTAATTATTTTATGATTCGTTGCCAAAGTAATCGCGACAGACTTGAAATTTTCCTCTGAGTTGCCCTTTCAGCAGCTTTAAATTAGCTGTCATTGATAAGCTTAAGTAGATAGCAATTCTTTTGTTTTCTTTTATAATTTTTTCCCATTTATTTTTAATTATTGACATTTTTTATGCAATTGGAATTTTTCATTTCTCTCTGATAATAGTCAATTAATTTTTAATGCACTCCATAAAGTGCAACCGATCGCAAAACATGGACGTCGATTATAATTTTGTGTCGAGTTCATGACCCTTTTACTATTTGGTATAACACAAAACTATTTTAGTGACATGTTGAATAATAAAAAATTAGCAGCACATGCAGAGGATTCGTGTCAAATTTAATTATTCCCTAAACACTAACATCACTGACATCAAATTGTCTTATCTTTTGTTTGTCTTTATTTTACTATTAGCTCCCAAAAAAAGTGAATTCAATTTGAATATGACCTTCTTATCTCGAAGTTGATTATAAGGATAGCTTTGTGGTAATTTATTACTAGAAATTAGTGATCAATTAGTCTGCTATTGTGTGAAAACGTTTATCAGCCTTTTTTTTAATTTGCATTAACAAAACATTCATCAGTTAGTCAGCCATACAAAGGTTTTTTAACTTTTAAATGGAAGCATAAAGTTATCGCAATTAACTAGTATATTGTTTCATAACTAAACACTTTTTCCCTTTATATTACTCTTTGTAAAGTAAATAATCGCTAAAGATAAAAGTAAATCTAAGTAAGTTTTCTCCTACCCACGAAAACGGAAGTATGGCAGTCGATGTACGGTAGGTTGATGAGTTTTCGTAAAGGTGGAAACTGGAAAATTCCTGTAAATCTTGCGTAACTTAGTTTTCACCATTGCAATACCAGAGGTTCCGAGCGTAAATTCCTTTAGATACCCTTGGATGATTTTGGGCTTGCCATATGAAGATTATTTTTCCACATTTCCGGCTTCAGATCGGTGTTTGTCTACAGAAGTTTGCATTTGCTAATTTTATTTTGAGAGTTCATATTGACTGTAGTTGTATAGCTCCCAGCCCCTGCCTTCAATTCCTACTCTATAGTTTGCTGTGGGTGAATATTCCAGCAGGATGGAGCTCCTTGTGATACAGCTTAGACAACATTCGCTTAGCTGTGATCAAACGACATTCACGTTATGTCTTGGCCTGCCCATGGGGTTTAAAAAAAATCGAGTTGAGTCGCAATCCCCCCAAGCAACCTATCAGAACTAAAGGACATTTTGGCTTCAATTACCGCGAAGATCTGCAGAAAACTTGTGGAAACAATGCCGCGACGTATGAGTGCAGTCTTCAAAGCCAAAGAAGTTGCCCCACAATGGTAACTTTTTGTATTACCCTCAATGAGTGCAGTATTTTTCGTTGTTTTGATGCTGGGCCAACTTTTTATTGATTTACGTTCTCTTGTTTCACTTAACTTTGCAATAATTACCAAAACTTTCCAGAGAATCAAGAGGAATTATTCACTTTTATCACGGGTGTAGATTTTAAGAAGAATACGACTGCTTTTCTTTGGAATAGTATTAAAAATTGTTAATGGGCGAGTATTATTGGTTTGGATAGTATGAATCATTTTTTCTGGTAAACAATTTGATTTTTATGAATTTATATATGATATTCTGGGACACTGTAAAGCCGACGAGCTATATCGCCGCGACATAGCCCTACCAGAATCTGACATTGTCGCCCAGGCCGGCACGTCGCTGGAAACCTGTAAGCTGGAAATTCAGAAAACAGCCACAAGAGCTACAAACAACAGATGGCGTGCCGAGGACATCTACCTCATAACTTAGCATATCTTGGCAACTTTCAACTAGGCTAGATCCAATAAGCTACTGGCTCTCAGGAGTAACTGCCTCATAGGTAGACATGTCAAAAGACTCGGAGCTCCTTTGCAGGATTACTGCAGAAGCTGCCAAAATATAGACGAGGAGGAGATTGTTGAACACCTCCTTTGTCACTGTCCGCTCCTCACTATACGCGACACGTTCGACACTTGGGCACTACCCACTTCAACGTCCTCACCGGACTGTGGTCCATGGGCAACTATGCCCTGATACGGGTTAATAGGGAATTAGGGAATTGCCTACCTTATGTGGTTACACAATGAGCCCTTGGGAAGCTACGGCAACATAACCTGTACGTATATATGGATAAGTTTACAAATGACATATTACTTGACATGCATCATAAAAAGTGTATATAGAAAGAATACAAACGAATAATAGCAGTTAAACATGGAACTAAACAAAATTTGGCCCTAATGAAATTTTAAGTGTAATATGTATATTAAATGTAAAACGCTAAAAATTGCTGCTATAAATTAATTAATAACTTCTTTACCTTTGGGTCGGTGGAGGATGTTCAAGCCCATTTTCCCTGCATACCAGACTTTTGTTTTTCTGATCAGTGGGACCACTTGCGTTTTTTACCCATTTTATGCGTCCTCAATTACCTTACGTAAATTCGCTGCTAGTTCTCCGTCCACTACATTTTCTCACATTTTTTAATTGGAAGATATTGATGAAGAAGATAGAAATGAAAATTCTCATGTTAAGAGACGATAAAAAAGTTAGAACAGGAAGCAGACTGCATTAATTGAAATATTTTTCTTTCCTGCAGCGGCTAATACAATTTCCTAAGAAATCAATAAGATGAGAAAAAGAATAATTAAATCAGTTTACGCTGTATATTATTTCCTCATTACAACTTGAAACGGAACAAGAATTGTGTAAGCAAACATTAAAAATATGATGTACAAGCCGTCTTGCGTGCATCTATAAATTACAACAGCAAGTGGGACTGCCTAAATGGATGTTCACTTTCACAAAAATTCTCAATTTTCTGCTTGCTTATTTCAAAGCAAGAAATCTTTTATGCAACAACTTTTATCACATTAACTCGAGCGATAAGGCCCGAAAATTTGCTCGATACTTACTCGCAGTTGGGTGTTTGTCGTCGTAATTGCAGCAGATAACATCAAGCAAAGGTAAAAAACTTGTGAACTTCTCAATGGTAACCGCAGCTTAAGCTCAGAAATTCTTTCTGCCGCTTTCCACTTCTTTTTTCTTTTTCTTTTTTGCATTTCTTCTGAATGTGGCACAAACAAATGCTGCCTTTGTACCACATACATAAATAGGCTAAAACAACAGCGGCTAAAATGTCACGACATAGCATTCCTCAATCCTCGGCAACTGGAAGTCGTAACAAATGATGTGCGATCTGGGAATAGTGTAAATTTGAATTTTAGAAAAAAAGAGCATTCATGTGATGTTATTTATGGCGGGAAAACTGGGAAACATATTCATATCTGTGTGGTTCTGACGGAGCTTTAATAAGAGCATAATGAAGCTGAATGCGAGCATGGCAGGTTTCATCCGATCACCTTTCCGTTGGAAAGACGCGGATAACTTTGATAAAATGGAAATCATATAAAAATACTAAGGGAGCATTGAGAACTGGGCGAGGAGCGAAGCTTAGTGTTGCCCTACATTTGTGGAATTCGCGTCCATCTAGAAGACGATGACGGCGACGAAGCCGACGACGACGGCGGTGGTGGCGGCGGCAACACCGTATGGAATATTATGCCTGATATACCGGAGATGCAAGGTTCTCCGAAGCCGGTGAATAGTTTTCACTGTTTTTGTACGAAAACCCGTAAGTAGGTAAGAGCCGGAGAACACGTTTACGTTTTCCTGGCGTTCGTTTGATTCTCTTTTTAAATTCTTTTATAGGTCGTCGGTGCGCAGATGCACACACATAGCTCAGTCCGGAACGTTCGGCCGTGTGAAATCCGAAGGTGCTTAATTAATTTTGACACACATACCACGGCTGGGCTTCGGCACAAACCGATTATGCTAATTGGTCGCTTTTTGCATTCCTTCAATTCAAGCATCTATTGACGGAGTGCTAAATGATATTTTGAAATTAGTTAACAATAAGCGTGGAGATGCTATATGCAAATACTGTACTTAGTCGTCGAGGATGAGCGCATGTTTGCATAATTCGTTTTGCAATAGGTACCACTCCACCTTAGCACTGGGGAAATTTGGCGCGCCCAATAATTAGCACTCTATCGACAAACAGGCTGGAATCATGTGCCTTTTTCAAACGACTTCGCTCTGTATTGAGTTCATTTTAAATATTCGTTTTGTAACGGGTTATTGGAACAAATTATAAGTACCTATGCATTTGTACAAATTCCAAGTGTGATCGGCAAAATAATTTTAAGAAACACTAGAGCAGTGTACGTGGAAATATGACAGTATGAAGTTCGAAACTGTTGATGGAAATAATAGAAGGTTGAGAGCTACCAGTTGAAATATGTAAGAAATTTCGTAGCAAAATATTTATTGCGATAGTAATTCAATTGCTCAAATATGTAGATGTGTTCTCTCAGGGAAAATCTATTTTTATACAAACTACAAATATATTTGCCTGTATGACAACTTTACCTACCTTTAAAAAAGAAGGCAGAGGTATAGAGATAAGAAGACTAGTTCAGACACTACCTACATAGGGACAAGTCCAACCCAATACTGCGCTCTCTATGCTTACTGCAAGAACTGGTCAGTCCAGTGCCTTTGTGTTATTCTGCACATTTGCATTTTTATTTTTTAGAAATTCACAATAAAATATTAAAGGTGAAAACTATGAACGAAATTAAATATCCCAAATGTTTGTGTTGATGAACAAACAAAAATGGCTTGTCGATGCCCAGAGAAACAGGAAATTTGCATCGTACCATTTTTAACCACTCGATCTTGTGATGGAAAGGATCTAACATATGCATGCTAAGGAATTTGATTACTTATATGTATTCGCGGCTTTAGACTTTTATAATAGATCCAGCAGAATTTTTCCTAGAATATGCTTATCCCAAAGGTTTTCATTTTAATGCCCCTCACTGAATTTCTGACCTTCACAAACGTGAATTTAAAAATTTAAGCTCGTTTCCGCACCACCAATGCTATACTGAGCCGTTTTTACTTAGATATTAGGTATAAGTAATAAAAATAAGTACAAGAAATTTGAAATTCTGGCATCCCCACGTCTTCATTTGCACACTTCACTTCTTTTAATTTTGACCAGTATTGCGAGAATTTTATAGAATTGGTTGTATAGTTATGAAAAAGCTTATATACAGAATATCGTGTTGAAAATTGTTTTCATAAGAATACTTTTCGTCCAAGTAACGAGTTAGCCACGGATACCTACATGAAGAAAACTCTAAACGAATCCCTTGCAGAGGTCATTGTTGGTCCAAAAAAGGATGTTGCGGTCACCGGTAGGATGGCAACTTTTCAGTTCTCTATTTCTAATCCTTTTAAGAGTTCATTATCAAAAAATCAAAAGTTTAGAATTTTTTCTCCTAATAATTCGAATTTGTGTTTTGAATGTAACGTAGTAAAAACAAATCATTTGAAAAATGCAGTCAAAAGTTATTACACTAACAGAAGTGAACCTTTGTTACCTGCAAAAGTAGGCCAAAAGTTTTGTTTGAATGTTATAATCCGTTTTCTGACATTTCTGTCTATAACTTCTCACAGATGTGCTATATAGTCACTTAGAATTAGAAGTATTGTACAACAGCCATTCTTTTGCATTCTTCGTTTTGTGCTTTGAGTCGTTATTCTGTTAAAAGACACAGGAAGTGTCAGAGCCAATTTCCACATATTCATTCATTCAATGAAGTTTCCTCTGCCATGTTTCATAGTGGCAGTAGAAAGTGGGTGCCAGGTTTCCAAACGCCAAAAGGTCCATCTTCCGCTTTTCCTTGCAGTAAACTTGGAGTGTTAAATAGGAGATGTTAAAAGTATCTTTCGTAATTCGACTTCTCCTACTCTGCGCAAAAGCCATCCCATGAGTTTTTTGAAGATCTTAAGACTTATACGAACTCCACTCGTTGGTTTGGGCCATTTACTACCACGGAGGTGCATATCCAGAGGTACGTCCTAAGAATAAAATTTAACAGGGACTAGACTCACCTCTTTTGTTCATATCCGAGTTTCCCCAGTCTAATCCTCCACTTGTTCGCTTTCTTGATGGTCCCGAAGATCATGCGGAGGGGTCCTTCATGGTCATGAGCCATGGCACACCAAAAAGTTTAGAGAGAAAGCTAGTCGTCTGCCAGAAAAAATAAGAAATTAACAAATCAAACAGTCTAAAACAAAACCTAAATAACCGGCACGCTACAAACAACTGAGATCAAATTTTGCAGAGATGTATCAATTTTGGGAAGAACGGTGAACCAAAGTACTTTTTAGTAATGAAAAATTTAATCCTGGGGGTACAGACAATCTTCAACAATATTGGCACGGCAACCGTGCAAAAAACAGGACAAGATGTCAGGGAATTTTGGTGGCAAATATTTGATAGTTTGAACTGCTATGAATGCTACCCTATTTCCTCAAAAATGAAACGCTGTAAAATACGTGGACTTTTTGGATGATGTTCTAATAAAATTCTGTGAAGATATCAACAGGACTGAATGCATAGTACAACAGGGAAAAACTGGAGCGCACGCCCATTATAGACCTTCTGGGATCTCGTGGAATACCATTACTGGAATAACCCCATGCAGTCCGGACTCCGAAAGAAACATGTGGGCCGGGTATTGCATAGTGACCACCAGTATGACTCAGTCCGACAGCTAAAAGTAGCTATTATACAGCTCAAAAGCTAATAAATGCCATGCCACGTCGTGTCGCCTGCAACACTTATAACCTATCGCGGTGTTAGTATACGTACAAACTTTTAAAGCTATACCTACTAAAATCAGCATTTGTGTTTTCTCTTATATGAGTAGGTAACGCTAAACCGCTTACTGTAAACGTTTTTATAAATGTTCATTGAAATATTGCAAATATTTATTGAAAAATTCTTAGAAAAGCACTCACTATTTTTATTTTAGTCTATATAAATCTCTCTGTGCACGCCTTCGGTCCGAATTATCTTAAAGTGTAGGTATATTTTCCCTGCTAAAAATCTAAGCGATGTTATAAACTTGCCTCTGACACATCCTGTGTTTACGTTGTGCTTTGACTAAACTTCCATAAATTAGTAATGGCCACTCAATTTTGGGGGTCAGTCAGTAAGCATATTCCAAGTGGTATCCGCGCGAATAAATCACCGCTTCTCACAGCAAGCCATAAACAATTACGGGTCGCATTCAAAGGAAGCCCCATATCTTAATTAACGAAATAAATAACCGTTAGCACTGGAGGTGATTACTCGCCAAATATACAGTGCCTCGCGATCGTGAGCTGCAAAGTCAATTACTTGGTTCGTAAACAGCTTTTCAGCCAAGCAGCTACAAAAGATTGATCTTATTAAAAAATCTTAGTGAGCCGCTGAAAGTAAAGCAATCGATCCCGAAGTGCGGTAAATCAAAATATTGACCTGGCAGCAGATAATCACTCTGCACCGGCCCGATCACTGTCGGAACATCGAGGAGCCCCTCGCCCACGGGATGATTAGATATTCTTGAAATAAACGTCCCAAAGCACATCATGACCGGCTTCCCCGTGGACGTGCCATGAACCAGCTGAAGCCGTTAATTTTTTACGGGGCGCATAGGAAGCAATTTTTGACTTTCTCGATCGGATAAAACGTCGTGCAGCAGTGTCTCGGTCTTGGACCACTGATAGGTGAATTAGGGTCAGCATTTTTCTAATCTGGGTCGCTCGGATTCATACACAATTTGCTTCCCAAAGAATTTCTCAGCAGACACTTGTAGCCGAACTGGCATGAATTCATTACAAGTCTCCTATTCTCCCAGGTACGGTGCAAGAGGGAAATACACCGAAATTAATTGTCTGGCAGAGACTCAAATCGAACCGAGCACATGATGCCAACCCGGATTTTCGGCCTGCTCGAATTAAATATGCGAAGGATACGTTTGTTTAGGAAATGCTAATTAACTTTTACTTTTGCATACCTCTCAGGAGCTAAGCTGGGAAGTGTGTCATGCTTGTTATCACGCATTCATTATCACAGACAAAGTGGCTTTGCTGAGGCAAATGACTGCGCAAGGACAATTTATAGTACAGTCTGTTTGGCGTCTTTTGCGAATGTACTTTATATGCTTAACGAACTTGCTGAACATCTTCCTTGATTCTCATTTAAAATTAAGACCTTATTTCAGGCTGCCACGAATGATTGGTTAGGCATACGAACATTGTAAAATTCAAACACATACAAAATACAAGAGCGAATTTCGAAAGGCGTCGAAATAGCCATCAGGTATTAATCAGCTTCAGAAAACACTACTTTAAGGGGTTATACGCAGTTGCGAGGCTCAAAAAAGACGTCCTTTTATGAATTTTTTATAGAAACAGTTTTTATTTATCAATTACAAGTGATGGTAATTTAAATAGAGCCTACTTTTAAGAATACAATAGCGCGTCGATCATGTAAAAATATTAATGTGCACCGCTCCTGTAGAGTAGATGATATCCCGAACGACCTCTAAAAAAAGGCGCTTGGCGGTGATCTCCAATCCGGCGGTTTGGATTATCTGAAATCAAAAAATATGGTGGATTCTTTTCAAGGATAGATTAATGCAAGTATTGAACGAAGGAATAATAAAAATTTTTATTTTTAACAAAATGGCGTCTATTTGAAAACAAAATCGGTTTTTACTGACTTTTCCGCTCCAAATTGTTAAAATAAATAGTGATAATTTTTTTAAATATTATTCCTTCGTTCAATATCTGAGGAATATATCTAAGAAGATTGTGTAAAAATCTGAGACCGATCGGTTGAGCCATTTCTGAGAAATCGAGATCACCGACTTTGAAAATACTGTTTTGAGAAAAACGCGTTTGAAGTTTCAAAAGCACTTTGCATAGAGAAAAAAATGTTTTTTGCAACTTACATTGAGTAGTCTATTCCAGGGCCATATAATACACTGTCACTTACTAATGCACTGTCACTTTACACATCTGAATACATTAGAAGGGACATTTTACAATAGGCAGGTGAATAAAAGGGACAGCGTTCTAGGTGATCGCTGCCGCTCCGCCCTCATATTTTCAAACGAAATAGATTTTTTGCAAATTCTAACTGCGTATAAGCCCTTAAATCTGGCATCGATGGAGTTCTGATGCTTTTTGGAACTTGTCCTGTATATTAATACCAAGTTTTCAGCAAAACCTGCAATTTTCATGAAAACTTTTCGGATTTCCTATACATTTCGAATGGATTCAATGAAAAGTAAGACGAAAACCTGAAATATGACTTATTCAGCGATTCAGCAGGCCCTTCTATGTCAGATGTTACGTGAAACTCCCAGCTGTTAATTTATTTGTATTCCCACGTTACTTTGTGAAGGGAGCAATCATATTATTTTGAGTAAAGTTTTATATTGAAAACTATCAAACTGAAAACTTGACAAACCGATGAAAACACTTTCACTAGTTCAGTAATTGACACTTTGGGAATAAAGTCAAATCATGCCATAATCTCTATAGAAAACCAAACCAACCACAATAGCTGCAACTCTTTCATTTGCATTGTTGCATTTTTTCACCTATCTCACACATTTTGGTCATCATGCGGTAGCTTATTCCTGTATCTAAGAATGATTTGACTTTTTTGTTGTCACATACAATTCAGCGTATCTGGTAAAGGTTTCTGACTGACTGACATTTCGTAACTTAATTGATAATAATGTGTTCAGACGTGATTTGTCGGCAAATTCAGCCAAATGGTTTTTTTGGTTTTTATCCCAGCCATTTTTGAAGCAATCAACACGAAATATGGCACAGTTATTGAACTCGCTTGTGCGCACAGTTCGAGAGTGAATAGTGAAATATTAAGACTACCCCGAGTTGGGCATCATTGGAAACGGCTCATTACGCACATTTCAAAGCACTACTACTTTTTTTCATACCGTCGTTCAAGAGAATTCACTAATAATGCATGGAGAAAAATGTGTCCTCCTCTATCTCTAAATTTTGAAACTACTTATCACGAGGGATAAAGATTACAGGAAAAAGTAAAATCAAGTGTGTGTTGTTGGGAATTTGGCGAATCTGTATTACGGACAAAATTATACTTGGAGTATATACATAAGTTCTATATATTGTACATACGTACGGAACCCTTAGTAAAACTCAGCATATTTTTTTTATTTCATCGCCCAGGCGGTTGCACTGTGTGGGAAAACGAACACTTTACTTAAAAACTGCGGCCGAATCGAAAACTTACGATATTAAGGACGACAAGGCCTGACATCCAATAAAGTTTTTTGTCGAAAATATAGAAAAGCCGTTTTCTTTTCTGCACGCCATTATTAGTGTTTTGAACCGTTTTATATAGAAATTGAAGAAATGTTTGCTCATTTGGTCCACAGAGGAACTTAGTTCATGCAGAGTAAAGGATTCCTTCAATTAACTTCATTATAAATACTTTGTTTACACCTGTCAGGTGATACTTTTAAAAAAATTGACAAAAACTTTTTAGAAATTGAATTTAATAGATAAGCTTTTTCTGTTCAAATTTGTTCTCTTCAATGGATGGTTGTTCCGGCACCTCATAGTTGTGAAAATTTTAATAACTTTTTATGCCATACGATTGCAAGGTATACTCTATCTGGCATTAAAAGCAAAAAGGGTTTTATTTTCACGCATAAAACCCACAGTCATAAGGGTATGAATTCAGTGCATTATTCGTCAAAAAAAAAAAACCCGTGCGGTATACCGTCCAAAAAAACTAAACTTCTGGCGCACACGCAAAAATGTTCGTCAAATATAATTCATCAATTTATTCTTGTGGACGCGTTTTTTACAGATAAAATTTTGATTAAGATAGGTCGTGCTTAAATTACAATAAAATTATTAAACCCAAACATACACTTATGGTCTTCATTCAGGAAGAAAACTGTAACATGAAATTATATATATTTCGTCGTTAAACTTGAGACGGTCGTAGCGTAATTTAACGAACAATTTGTGTTAATTCCCACAAGCAATTTATGACCAGCATGAAGTCAGTAATAAATCATGTACCTATGAATTAGCCATGATTATTCCTCATACTTTTTATGTTAACCATAAAAGAGAAAATACTTTTAATGATTTTATGTTATGTATAGTACAATTTTTTTTTATTCTGACTGTCATTGAAAGTTTGAACAACAGACTACTATGTGTATAACTACGTTTACGAGAGGCAAAATTGCCAAGTATATTTGAAATCTAATTGAGCCGTAAATTCTGAAGCCGACATACACAACTTGGCCCACTTTTTCGCTATCCCTCTCTACATGGAGAATATTTTTCCATTACCATTTTCCATTCCATGAAATCGTATTTTACAGGCAAAACTAATAATAATTTGCGCTGGGGTTTATTTAAAATTGTTCGTTTTTCTTATAATTTCTTATATAGGGCCTGTTGCTGGTTGTCACCTCATTTTACGTGACGTGACAGCTTATGGCTGAATTGCCTGCTCACAAAAAGTGAGCTGACAATCATAATCAGACCCAATATCAACGCAGCGTGTATTAAACAGAAATGTTTGATGACATGTACGTATTTTCTAAGTCATATTAACATTTTCATACATGAGAAAACTAATCATAAAAAATGTCATAAATACTTGAACCCCCGTATTGGCGGTTTGATAAATCCGTAACTTTGATAAGAGATGGCGTTCAAATCACGCGCCTGATATTATTTTTGAAAGGCCCAAAGAAGGTGGAACATCGGTGGACAAAGTGTATTGAGTTGAAAGGGAACTTCATTAAAAATAAATCGGATTTTGGTATAAAAAAGATTCTTAAGTTCTTAAACATCCTATCTAATTTACCAATAAATAATACTAAGCCACGTGAACCTCGCGAGTTGTCAATAGTGCTCATATATATGTAAGAAAATTTATTCCCGTAGAGTACTATATGTATTCTGGAACATAAATGCTTCATTCTATACAATTTTAGAGAAAGTTAGGGGCAAATAGCAAAACCAATTTAAATAAAATTGAAATAAATAATAAAAACTAGTGCGGCATCTAAAACAAAACTTTAAAGAAACGTCCCAAAACTCAAAAAAAAAATTAATTGTTATGTAGTGGCTTGTAAATATTTAGCACAAAATTAAATACAGAAGTGGTGCTTACATAATGTAGGGTAGGGCCAGCTACACAAAATTATTATTTCACAGTTCGTAAATATATTTTGTATGTGAGGAAAGTCCTTATTTTTGTAATTGCTTATACTGTCAACGATAACACTTTCTTAAAACGTAAGCGAAAAAACAGTGTAACAATATTTTACGGAAAAATGTACTTACCTTAATATTATACATAAACACATAAAAGGTTTTAACTTTTATTTTAGACACGACGCCTATGACGCCTAACAAATTTTACAGAAACGTGGCAAACAAAATTTAATGCTTGAGAGCTATGCATTTTTGAAAGTCACTTTTAATTTAAAAAACCATAAAAAAGACAACCATACAACCTTTTTTTGAAATTATGATCTACTATTAGTAGTATCTATATTTTTCGGTTAACTATTATGCAATTTAACTTGTTTTATAATAAAAACGATAGAAGTTCTTGGGAATAATAAATTTCTCGTCAAAATTAAGAGTAATTTTTTTATAAGTATGGTCTTCATACCCGAAAGATGGACGAAATAAAATAAACCCGGGTACAAACGAAGGTTTTCTAACTTTAGATAGAGAAGCGGAAGGCAGAAAGATGACGATTATGGTCGTCAAACACAGAGAATGTAAAGCTTTTATAACTCCTTTTTATAACACTATGGCTGAAATTTCAATCTCAACTTCAAGACCCCCAGACAGATTGCTGTTATAATTTCAAATGTCAAATTTTCAAGAGCGGAGAAAATGGATTATGACATCCAGATTTTTAATTTTGTCAAAAAACAAAATAGAAATTTTTTATGAACGCCAGAGTTTAAAGTTGGAGCAAAATAATTTAAAAAAAGTTTAGGAAGAGTGTAACAAGAGAATTGAAGGGTTGCAAATAAAATTAAAATAGTAGCAGGCCTTCTTTTCAGTTCACACGCAAAATTACTCAATTTCGCACGAAATTAAACACGAACAGTTTTATTTCCAAATTGACTTGAAATCTATTTCGAAATGGAGTAAAGAGCCGAAATTCGAAATTTGGGGCATAATCCGTCAAGGATATTACTCTGAATTCTCCTTGCAAGGATACAAAATTCTTTTCGTTACGTTTACAAGTCTACCAACTTGCTACTAGGTCGTTCGTGTGTTTCAGGACGGACATCAGGCACCAATAATAATAGATTACGATTGGATTGAGTTACATGGTCTAACGAAAAACTTGTATGATGAAGGTTAAGCAGATTTACACATTTTATTCCTCTGACGCGCCATTTATTAGCATAGGCTAAAACAAAACATGAATCTGAGGTGGCCTCAATAATAATTACCAAAAGAAAACAAAACATTAAGAGTGGAGAGAAAACAACTACTTTATTCACACTGTATAATTTTTTCATGATAATTATTTTTAGATATGCATATTTGTATTTGTTCGTTTTATTTCATCTTGGTCCCTAAATATTTTAAACATCCTGAAATCACTGAAATTGCACTTTTTCCGCAACACAAAAATTGTTATTTTCATGGCGCATATATTCGTCGAACACAGCTGACTGGTTAAAGCCCAAGTTATTTCTCTACCATTATTGCAAGCACATATTGTATATGTTGGACTTCATTTTCCGAGTTAGTCTGTATTTACTGAAATGAAATATAGGTACAATTTATTTATTCGTAGGTAAATATTCAAGCAAGCCATGTTCCGATGAGTGTACGAGCAAACTAATACATTTAGATCGACCCTGCGCTGTACTTTTATGGGAACAGATCCGCTTCAATGCCATAGTAACGATCCGAGAAACTACTGTTCATACAGTGAAATTTCGGGTCAAAGATAGGAATAAGATTAGTTAGTACAAACAATTTCAATTCTTGTTGTCAACCTTTTATGGTCGAGAATTAAGCAATACAAACAATTGTTAAGCTTCTGCTGAAAAGTTACTATAAAACTACAACAACCTCTTCTGGTTTTCACTTTTTAATAAGCTTCTTAAGCTTCTTCGAGCGCCCCAACACAACAAGTGTCTGTGACAAATGGCTAAAATTAGTTTCCCTTTATCACCTCGAAGATAAATAGCATATGAAATTGATGCATACAATTACGCGAGCTGCAATATTTAATGAATTCAGAACGCTAAAATCTCAAAATTTTCGAACAGAGTAAATCCAATTTTCTCCAGTTGGAGACCAAGTTCTGTGATTCAGAATTACCATTTATGTGTGCAATTTCCTTTTTCCGAGTATTTTTCCTTGAAGGCTGCTGCAAAAGACAAAATGCTTTAGCTGGGGCATACTCGTAGCGTATAGGAACATCGTAGTTTGAATATTACCATGCAATGCCACTTGCCAGAGTGTGCTGTTTGTAAACAGATAACAATTTCTGCGCATTTCAAAAAATTTGTTTACAATAAAGTCTCCAACAGGTGAGGTAACGTGCACAAACACATGAAAAGGTGGGGGATATAGAAGGGGACCGCACGAAAGTCTCTCCTACACAGAACTGGGTTAACAAACATTCCATTATAGCGCTCGCACGGAGCGGTGCAAAAGCCGCTATAGCTTTGCCGACGACTACCTCGGACAGGTTAAGAAAATCACTCACGTGCTGGCGTTGAAAGTTAGTACGTGTGTCTGATAAACATAAAACTTGTTTCTAAGATCTCTGTTCTACCGAACCGCAAGCTGAAAATCATATGAAGTTAATCGTCATTATATCGGTTAAGACGGTTTCACTTTGTTCGAGAGCTGGAGATCGTGGGTAACCTGTTCCCTCTGTTCTTCAGGTCTTTGTGATATTTTTAATATTGCATCGGCACAGCCGTGATAGCACAATCAGCTTATCAGGACGCCTGTGACTGATTGCATCTGTTCACAGGGGACACTTTTAATGTGTAGTTTCCCTAAAGAGACACTCGTAAATTCCCAGCTTTAATTGATGCAATCAGCAGCCATTGCTCGCTGCCGCTAATTTGTCGCCGCTCATGAGAATTTTTCCTGTTCGGAATTGGTTTATGTAACGATTGTGCATGTGTTATACTACTTTTTGCCGCATGTAATGAACCCCTTAATGCTTCAAGGCTGCCCCATTTAATATATGGAAATTAAAGCTCCTGCATTCTAACTGATCTCATCCGCATAAGAATGCCATAATAATCGTTAAGCACGAAATTTCATTTACGGTTACCTTCATTCAGACCACTGATCAAGTTCTCAGTCACTATGCTCGTAGGGCGCTCTTTCACTAAAGATTTAAGCAGCCATTGAAAGCAAACTTGGTTTTCTTTTTGATTAATTTTCTTTCTGGGTAACGTAGCTATTAAACAACTATAACTTTCACAATGAAATCAGTGAAAGGCCTCCTTTATCAGATGCTTTTGTTAAAGCATCGTAAACAGTCAGAGTTTTAAGGTCATAAAGAATTTAAGTATGGACTTTTAACTTTTAGTATGAACTAAACATTTACTTCAAAGGAGATGCCCGTAAATTTTATATGCACTGAACTCTTTCCTTTCCTCCTAAACTTTTGCTGGCAACTTCATAATTCCTCGTTCATAGAAATACCTGTCTTTATCAGCATAGAACTTAACAAGATGCTGCTTTACGGCATTATTTGAAGTGGATATTATATCACGCCAGAAGTTTTGAAGTAAAAGAAACAAGTGGAAGTCTAATGGTACAAGGTCAGGCGGATATGGTAGGTGTAGCAACACATTTCATTCAATTTTTGATAAGTGATCAAACGTGTTATCATGATGGAACACAACTATATATATATTTTTTTTTTTATTTTATAATTAAGCGAGTCGTTCAGGCACCTCAGGTGACTTTCGAAAGCAGCTCGACCTATAAGATCTATTATTCTAAACTCTTCTTTTTTGAAACCCCTTCCTTAAGACTCTTAAAGTAGGGTATAATGTTATGGAGAACCACATTTGACACACCCATTGGCGCTATGATGGCCGCTCCGAACTGTGTTAGTGACTTTGGCGACCTAAGACTGGAGGATTGCCTCTTGCATGCCCTTTAATTGGCTTGCACTGAAGGTATCAGGGGGGGTACGCTGCCTGGGCGTCGAGCGTCTCTATTTCGGAGAGGTCAACCAGTTCTTCGGTAATAAGGGTGACGTCTGGGACATCAACCCCCATTTTATCAGGGCCAATTAATGTGTCCAGATGTGGCGCTGACTGGTTTGATGAGGAACTCGATATTTCAGTGGTAGTATCCACCTCGTGTAAACTTGTGTTTCTACCAATATAAAACCCAAATACGGGAGTGAATGCCACGCGAGGGAAGAACCCACTGTGACCCCGGGAAGGCGAAATTTAAACCGGATATCGCCAGGTATCCGGAGTTCGCATACTATCTACTAAACTTTCCCTTAGCGATGAAGCTCTCGGCGTATGCTATGGCTTGAAGGATTTCCGGTTCGGAGCTCCTTATTTGGTATTCAGATCTACCCTGTAAGGCCGAGCTTCCCGGGGTTTCCGCCGTGTCTAAATCTTAGAGCGTTCCACTATCCACCACCAGTGGACCTGCCCGGTAGATGACACCCAAACCCCAGGACGCAACTTATTTACTTGACTATTAACGATCCTTGGACTTTTCTGCATGATAGATTTATTCAAACTGTCCAATTACCGACAGTATACATTCGAATGATTCCATGGCAAGAGCTCGAAAAATACGACACCATTACAGTTCCACCACAATGAATTCCTGAGAAACCTAATGTTAAACTTGCTTCCCACCTTCTTCAGGTAGTCGTCAACGTTCATGTCATGTAACTTGGGTTTGATTCGAGCAATGATTTTGTTGTCAACATCAGTGGACCTTCTTGACCGAAGAGCCGTTGAAATCAAAGACACCATCACAGAATTTCGTTAACCATCGTTGGTACTGACGTTATTCTAGAGCGTCGTCACCGTAAACTTCACGCATCAAGCTTCGCAAGCTTGACGTGTGTTCTTCCTTTAACGGTGTAAAAATATGGCGAAAATGCACAATTTGTTGTAAAATCTCCAAAACTCAACCAAATCGCTCAATATTCAGAATGAATCGTCAGCTCAGCTGTCCAAGTGAAATCACAATAACATAGAATCACTCTAGTACTTACAAAAATTAACTAACGCCAAAATGTGTCACGACCCTTCCGGCAATTCAATATATGTACTTACGTTTTTTCTATTTTCTATGATTCCTCTTACGAGGAATATGTATATTATTGTTCTATGAAAATATGGAGACTGTATGGTATGTGTACTTAGTTGTTAGGCTTTAGGGTTTCGTTTCTTTTATTGTTCAATATTAGTATTATATTTCGAAGTGAATTTGCTCACTAAAACCCTATTTCTGTGTACGCCACATCTTCTTCTTCTATCTTCTTCTTCTTCTATATACATATATAAAAATGAATGTTCTTTATATTATGTCCTTTATAGAATCGTAAACTATGCATTTGATCATGTGATGATCTTTAGTAAAGTTGTTGTGCATGAGCCCACGAAAGTTTCTGAGTTGGTACGACCAATTTTCGACAGATGGCTCCACTGTCAGGAAGAAGAAGAGGAAATTTGTTGTAATGTGTGTGCCATGTTATGGGTATCGTTGGAAAGGGGAGGTAGTGTGGAATGTGTTGGCGAAATGTGGGAATTATTGGTGAAAACGTCTTTTTGTTGTGGGGTAGGGGTGGGGGTGACACCCTCCCAGAAGTGTATCTCTGGGGTAGGAAGAAGAGGAACTATAGGAAATTGGTCCGGGTTGGTGAAAGTTGGTGAAAATAGTGAAAACTTGGTTTTTTCGGTGGGTGCCGACAAAATTGAAACGGCTGTGGAAGAAAAGTGTATGCATGAATTGGAATAATTTTTTCACCAATCGATAGCTTAGGAAGCTTGCATTCAACATTTTGGAATTCAAGATGCTGGATCAATATGGCGACCGAAAAGTTAAACTTCAAGGGATTTCCCTGAAAATCCGCACTAGGGATTTTTCGGGATCACTGATTTCGAATCTGCTATTCAAATTTCCAAATATGAGACCTCCCCCACCCCGCTGGGAGATATAGGAGGGGGGGCAATAAGGAGGTGGTTAATAATACTGTTGGAAAATATCTAAAACATGTGCAAAAAGCAAATAGGAAAACGCTGCGTCACATAGGAGAGGCGGTGGTGCAGTAGGGAGGCGTTGTAAAATTAAGGAATACAAATTTAATAGTATCCCGGGAAACGCCGGGTCCGGGCAAGCTAGTTTATCTATAAATCTGTAAATAAATATTTATTTATAATAATAAATTATTTTAATTTTATACTATGCATTATTTACTACTTCCCGGATCTGCAATAATTTTAATAGTACTTATCGTGCTTCAATAAACACATGAATGAAACGATAAGCTATCTTTCCTCAAACATGTGCATTCAAGAATCCAAACAAGCAACAACCACAGCACCTTCATCCACAAAAGATAACATACCATATTTGTTCATAAGTCGATTCTTGTATTGTAATTACGCACTTGACACACTTCAGGTACTCTCTTTGTCTTTAAAATATAAGCTCACCCTCTCTACAGCTAGGCTAATTTGTCGAACAATATTCAAGAGAGACGATAACGTTATCGGTGATTACACTATACTTAAATTCAATGTTTATCTGAATATGCAAGGTGGTATTCAGCTGTTCAAGAGAAATTCTTGGTACATGATTCACGCGTTTATCTGCACCGAGAAAAACGCTTCATTTCTTGCTGACAATTATATTTCAAAATTTATCTCCGTAATTTGAATTTCGATGCGGACTAAATGGGAAATTACTAAACCATTCTTTCATTGAAATTTTTATCACATTAGAGCGGCCGGCGACTCAAAGTGAAATTTCCATTTTTCAGTACAATTAATTTTCGTAATATGTTTCTGTGCCATATCTATTTTGGTGAAGAGACGGCCTGTTCGCAGAAAACTCAAATGAATTTAAAAATAAACTCAGGAAACAGCTCGTGTTGAAATCGCGATCGAAGTTTTTAAGATGAGACAGTACAGCATGTCGTTCGGACCATTGCCCTCATATTTTTTATTAAATCGCGAGCCAGCGGCCCTTCGTGTTAATTTTAACAATTAAAGGAGGGCAAACGTCGGTTACATTAATCTGTGCCAGACCTAGATGCTTTACAGTGCGTTTAATTGTTACAGCTACAGTTACAGATATGTTCTGTATGCTATGAACCATCATGTTTAGGTAGATGATTTTTTCAATTTTTATATATACATACATATGTACATATATATCGACGATGGAAGTCGAGACCTATTGCTATTTAATTGAAATTTTTTGTGGCTTCTTAAGTAATTAAACAATTTCAATATATTACACAACACAATTATAAAAATCACTTTCAAACATTTTCTCTATGCAAATTGAGCAAGCATTTTTTGTATTAAGGGGGTATCCTGTTATTCAGGTAGATTTTTAACATTTCCTTGAAATGGATTGTGAGAGAATAATGCGGTGGAATTGATCGGTTTGTTTTTTTTTAAATTCTTAATACAAGAAAAAACCATGTTTAATTCATTTTATAAAAGTGGCCGGCATGGATACATCTACGACGATAGCTCTTTAGTTTTGTGCATTACGTGAATCACCTCAAATTTAACTCGATTTTTTCTTCTTGTTCTTTTTTTTCACTTTCAAAGTACCATGCCACTGGTGGTCACGTAATAACGGCAACAGATTTCCATAAAACATAAAAATCGAATAAAACTGAAAATAATCATGCACAAAAATATAAAAACTGCGTAAAACCTTGGAAAAGTTTTTTCTTGGGATTATAACATAAATTAAGGACTTACACGTCATCTTCGATTTGAGTGCCATAACAAACACCATCCTCTGCCTCGATATCAACAGACTGAAATACTCAATGCCGATCTTTTAGGAACAGATAGCTTTAGAAAAGGTAACCCCAACAATAGAGGAAAAGACAAGTAACCATAACGCGAGCTTCTGTCTCATTTTAGAAGAAATAAAGATTGAGGATGCCTCCAGCGCGCAAATCGTACCAAACAAACGGTGCATTTTTCTAGGTGTAATGGGGTCTCTAGAGTCTCTTCTGTATAGATCTTGCTCCAGAAGCGACAATTTTGCTTATTAACGTACCCGTTAAACCAGAAATAAACCTGGTCACTAAACACAATTTTTGCAATAACATAACGACCCATCTTTGCAGCTGGTCTTGAGGTTTTAATTCCCGCACCAACTGGATCTTATACAGATATTTGGATGTTCGTGCAAAATTGTCCACGTAGTAGTAGGCAAATTTTTGCGACCGACGACGAATCGATAAATTTGGATCTTCGTGTGCACACCTTCGTTTACAGCAGACCTGGTCAAACCCGGCTCTTTTGACTCCCAAGTGCTTCTCAGGTAGGGTCTTTTGACTCCCGGTGCCCACCTCATTGCTACTGCAAGTGCAAGTGAGAAAAGCATACTCCTGTCGTGAAAAATTACTTGTGCGGCACACAGAACATAGACGAGTGCTCCGAGTGCAAGCGAGAAATATTTTTTTGGTGGCGAGAAATATTTTTTTTGTGCCTCCTGCAAGTGCAAGCGAGAAATGCATACTCCTGTCCTGAATCAGTGATGGTGGACATGTACTCACTCCTCATTGCGTTAATGGAGCGACCCGTAATGACCTGAACTGCGAAAGGTTTATGGAGGTGTTTATGGAGGTATACTGCTCCCATGAAGTCAAACTTTGCCCGGGTCTGGTTTACAGCAGCAATATTTGCTTCCGTTTGCACATTCTAATCACGTGTTGATGTTGTTGCATCATGCAGACAGTAAGTGGCACGAAAGCCATCCTTAATTGAACAGATGGCTAGCTCTGATGAACGATTATGTGCACCATAAGAATTACGAAGTCATCTATAAGTCTCGCGAATGGACGACCAATTTTCAAAATAAATTTGAATAACTTATACTGAACATAATAAATATCAAAAAGAGCAGTTAGAATGATAGCTCTGTCAATCCGAGCTATCATTCTAACTGCTCTTTTAAATTTACTCGTTGAGTAAAAAAATTCAAATTAACTCCATTCATAAATAAAGCGAATAATCTTTCCTGTCGCTACACTAAAAAAGGAGTGCTCTTTTGTCTTTATGGTGGATTTATACATAGCTACCATAATTTTGAGGCAATCAATAGTAAAAGTCGTTTCTACAATATAATCACCGAAAAACTAGACAGTTTTTAAACTTTGAAGATGTTTTTCGTTAATAGATTTTGAAGAAGTAAATTATTAATCGTTTCAAGTCCCCGACAGTGACACTTTTTTGGTAGTGGATATTGGGACTTTGAGTAATATTAAAGGAAAAGTGGAAACATTTAAATCATTTGTGTGTGTTACCGACCGGAGTTGTTTCACATGTAGATGATTTTCGCTACAGGTTCACCGTTTTCGAGATATTTCCAAAAAACGATTTCTCGTAACCTTGACTCGCGTAATTAACTCCGCAATTATCAGTTCGATGAGAAACTCTCGTATATTATTTAAAGCTCCAATATCAACTTATATAATTAAATGTGGCCTGTTACACCTTTTTTCATGTAGGTCCCAGCACTTATACTGTACCTACTTCTATCTATTATATTTGTATGTTTTTGTTAGTTATAAACACCATGTTATCGTACTGTTTAATCTGTTTGCTTTTAAGTTTATTTTACTAACGTTAAGCGTAATCAATTACTTAAACACATGTTTTTTACTCTGCGTAAAATCTTTATATAGCCCTTTCTTGTTGGTTTCTAAAAGCGTAGGCGCATTCAGATATACCGAAACTGGGAGACCATTCAACTTGAATACCCAATATGTCCACGAGGAAAAGCTTTTAATGACATTTTTTTCTGTGTTCGATGGAAAAAAAGTCTAAGAAAATGAATTGAAATGATTGAAATTTTGCTATAATTCTGAGAGACCCATCTGGGAAACAATTTTAATTCTTCCTTTACCTTCTTTCAGAAATGCTAACCTATTACTTTCAGTAATTTCCCATGAGACAAACTGTTGATTTATTCGACTTGGCAAATTCAGAATATACATACATTTCTTTAATCTTGTTAAAACCCTTCCATATCGGCCGTAGGTGCAAACCGAATTAATTGATTGATTTGTGTTTTAGTGACGCCAGGTAGGCAGAGGTAGCAGTGGGGTAATATTGAAACATCAGCAACAACCGCTGCATTTGTGAGCGATTACCTCATCATCTGTTTCCTAATCGAGCGGAGATAGTTTTACACGTCTCATTTAACAACAGAATGTTTTCATTGAAATTTTAAAAGGTCTCGAAAGCTTCATCGAGATTTATGTTAAACTCTCTATAACTGTTTTGTTAACTATTGCTAAACGTACATAATTTTGATATTCTATAGCTGCTCTACTCAAGGTCATCACACCATACCATGCTAGCATTATATTGGCTAGAAAAAGTCGTATTTTGTGAACGGGTGTTATAAATGAGTCGTAAATCATTGATTTATTTTTTCTGAAATTCTGAAGCAGTAAAGATTTCGACAACGTCTAATTTTGGGTGGAGAATTTAGCTCGGGCGAAATTTCTCAAATAATTCGCATTTCTAAAAATATCTTCGAAAACGGACTCAAGTGCGCTCATCGAAGATGCTATAAATCAAGATCGGATAAAACCTCAATTACTGTACAACTTCTTGTGTTGTGTGCGCATGGAGACCTAACGATTTAAGAGCCATTTCAATAAAAACCGCAGCAATACAATGAGCCATTTTCGGTCAGTTTATAATTTATTGAGTGATGGCAAAGACCTCTCGCTGATCGTCAAAGATATTTGCTTATTTCATTAATGGTCGTTGCTTTCCTTAACTGCTTCCGATAATTGGAAGATGGAAGGAAAGCAGCAATGCTCGCTGCAATCGCTGTTAACCTAGTTTTGCTTGCAGAAATCAAGTAAATGATTAATAATGATAATTCCTTTCCTGCACTTTCAGTTATTACAAAATTTGGGGAAAGTCGATCGGACGGCAGACGAGATCTTCGATGACCACATGAGTAATTTCAACCGCCAACAAGGAAGTGCCAACAAACTCCAGAAGGAATTCAATAATTACATAAGATGCGTTCGGGGTAAGCTTAGCTAAGCGTACTAGTTACTTAGGCAGCGTTAATCTTTCCTACGCCTACAGCGGTACAATTGGCATCAAAGTCACTGATGGATGCGGTATGTGAGGTATACGAGCCACAGTGGAGCGGCTACGATGCACTGCTTGCACAAACACAAGCCGCAGAAGCCCTTTGGCAAGATTTTTCACATAAACTAGGTGATCAAGTTTTAATACCACTTAATACCTACACAGCACAGTTCCCAGAAATGAAGGTAATGTCGCTGTAGATACGCCCATGTGGCCGTTGCTCACTCTTACTATCGTTACCTCTATTGTTGCAGAAAAAAATTGAGAAAAGGAATAGGAAACTCATTGACTACGACAGTCAACGGCACTCGTTTCAGAACCTGCAGGCGAATGCATCGAAGCGAAAGGATGACATGAAAGTAAGTACAAGTAGTGACTTTGATAGAACCTTTGGTCTTGAGACTTAACAAACTCTTTTTCATCCATCGGCAGTTAACGAAAGGTCGGGAACAACTAGAAGAGGCTCGGCGCACTTATGAACTTTTGAACACTGAATTGCATGATGAATTACCAGCTCTCCATGATTCACGAATATTGTTCTTGGTAACAAACCTGCAGACACTGTTCGCCTCGGAGCAAGTGTTTCACAGTGAAACATCAAAGGTGAGTCCGCTTCTGATCTTTTCGAGTGCGGTGAAATCGCCGCATGGATTTGTCGAGCAAATCCGATTTAAAGTGACGGTAAAGTGTTACGTGACATTGAATATCTTACTACGCGGAAATATGTCGAGAATTTAGAGAAATCTCATTTTATGCGTCGACCGTCGAGCATAAGATAAAATTTGCAGTCAAGGTTTAAAAGACTCCATTAGTTAGTTTTATTTTGTTAAACACTTCCTTTAAGAACAAAAACTGTTTATCTGTTGGCTGCTTAAGACGTTTTCTATCTAAAAGTGCAATAACCTCTGTGACCTCCAGCGTACACATTAGTCATTTTAAATAATGAAAAATATATGCTATTTATAAATTGAGGTGAGATCATGGACAATGAGGAAAAAGTAATAGCCAGCCATTGGAAATAACTGAATTGGAAACTCAGACATTAATGTGCATGATACGAGTATAGCCACAATATCTTGCGATGTAGTCAGTCCCACTGAAAAACCGAGAGTGATATTTATAGTCGACACTAGGCTGAGTCAACTATGAGCCAAATCTAAAATGTTTTAACGACTCGAGAATAGGAAATGGGATGCAGTTCCTTCGGATCTCGGAATCCCGTCTAATTTTTAGAGCTAAAAATCCCGGGATTGAAATTACTAATCGCAGGATTTTCACGATTATCATGTATTGAACAAATCTTTTTGTATTACGTTTTAAATAAGAACCACTTCAGGAATGTTATTAATTATATATTTATAATATTTAAGATTTAAAATTATGCTAGAACGTTTCGAGGGTTCAGCAAGTGGCGATCTTTCTGACAATATGAGCCTAATTTGAAATTTCCTATTTTCCGAACGGAATTCAATTCCCTCACAATCAGCAATACGGCCCAGTATCTTTCAGGTCGAAGAATTGGTGATCATGAAGGTTTATGTTGGCTTAGGAAGTATTAAATCGACACAAAATATAGCAACCCTCACGGATTCGCACACAGTAATCAAAGCTCTTTGTTCGGCTACTTCAGTTACTGTTTCATCAAAGCTGGTGGAACAGTGTCGTGACGTGAGCGCCTTGCTATTTTGGGAAGTTGCCTGTCTATTACTCTGCTCTGGATTCAAGGACACGGGAACATAGAAGTGAAACAAGCAAGCAGCCCTATTGGCCAATAGGGGAGCATGCAGCCAAGCTAAGAATACTCTCCAATAACCACTGTCGTAGCTACAAAGACCCGAAGGAGAAAAAAAGATTTTCCTGCGCAAATTCCCAGCACTATATTTGAGGAATTAGTGAATTAGTTCACTTTCTGAACTCCACCGACTGATTAGTCTCTTGAGTAATAGACAGGTCATACTATGTCCAACGCACCTATTTAAGCGTTAATTGATCTCTGACCAGTATGGTCTAGTCACCACTCAAACCAACCACAAAAGTGGCTAATCTCACTAAATTCTTTGGAGCATTTCTTGGCATCTCACGCTCCTTAGACCGCAAAAAGTGTAACCATTCTCAATAGGTGTTGATAGAGCTGTAGGGCTTGCCAAAAATCGAAAACTTAACACGAGTAGCTAATATCAAAATTAAATTTCCTGGAAAACTGATTTCATAATTCAGACATTTATCCATACGTGGAACGCTTAGATCAAAAGAAAATTTATGGCATTCTGCCGGTAAAATAATTTTCTGAGTTCTTGAAATCAACAACTGTGAGCAATCATTGTCACCACTTTCGAGATCAAATAGCCTATAAACAAATCATTTGCGCCCATAATACATTTGCATAATAAGAAATCAAGCAATGTATTCAATGTCATTGCAAAAAACTTCAACCAATTATACTTTTAACCAAAGTTTCATTTTATAGGGCGTATACAGTAATGACTATTCTAATTGTTTCAATATTTCATATGAACGGCATTAGTGAATAGAATACTAATTTACGATAAAACGTTTTACAGTCAACGCATGCTCTTTTAAATGTGTACTACTTCATAATACATCTTCCACATTACAGCTTGCCTTGCATCACACTTATTTTTGGGTCGGCTTTAATTTATGAGTGTAGTAGCTCTAATACAGCAGTAAAATTTTTAGTTTTTCGACTATAATAACTTAGATAAGATTTTCCGGGGATAAGATTTTACGGCTCGTACGTCGTTGTTGCTCTCAAAATGTTGGAGATATGATGCCGCAGAATAGATATATCTGTTTTCGCGGGTACGTAACGTTTAAGTATTTAAAATAAAAACGTGCCATTATATTATTCAAATTAACTTTGAGGAAGGTTTTCTTTATCTAGACTCAGAGTAAACAGCATATATGTAGTATATATCTATAAAAACAAAACACCTTAATATTGCTATATGCTATGAGGTCAAACATAATATACTATATAATAACTGCGAATCTCCAGACAGCATTGTAGATATACATATATTTATGTAAGCTCGAAGTCTAAATTTTGTGAAGAGAATCTTAAAGTATTATGCGTATCCGATTTTAATGGATAAGAATATCTTATAAAGGGGATGTAGGGTAAATGTGCCATAAGATATTAAAATGTAATACGGCTGTTAATTACTGTTAATCGTGGACAGACATATCTACCTTACGTACCTTCATTTAAGTATCAGCAACTGATAATAGTTGTATTTTTTTATTTGAACCCAACCTCATGCAAATCAATTAGTTGTTGAGATATTTCGGAAATCTTTTTGAAAAAGATATTTGGAATGTTGTCTAGACCAGAAACTCGCCTTAAAACTAATAGAATCTGAGCGAAAATAAATACCACATAGGGGACTTTAAATTGTCGTATTTGTACGAAATAACTTTTCGTATAAAACGATTTAATTGTTTTATATTTTCATACAAATTAACGAAATGCCTTTTGAACACAAACTCAAAATATATCTACTGAATTACTCCCACATCTACTTCTTTTATAATTAAATAGGGAATTTGTAAAATTCCACTTTTGTGCGAATTTCGTACCGTACGAAATTCAGAATACGGTACAGGAATATGCACTTATTTAAATTACTAAGTCCTCGAAGAAAAGAATCGAATGTTTTAATAGTATATTACGATACAAGGGCGGTAAGTAGCCGATTGCCCACGATGGCGGTGTTAGACGCACGAGCGAAGCGAGTGCGTTAAGAGCCATCATGGGCACTCGGCTACTTACCGTCCGAGTTACGTATGCTACTTTTCACCACGAGTGCGGGGTAAGTAGCAGGTACCTTACCGCACATGTTTCCATTCGGTAACTCATAAATTAACCAAGGTGCGCTAAGTAGCCGATTGCCCACGATGGCGGTGTTAGACGCACGAGCGGAGCGAGTGCGTTTATAGCCATCGTGGGCAATCGGCTACTTACCGCACCGTGGTTAATTGATGATTTACCGCATGGAAACCCGTGCGGTAAGGTACCACTTACCCCGCACGTGTGCTGAAAAATACATTTAAAGCGCATAACGCTGCATAGGGATGTTGTTATAATGCATGTAGCGACGTCGTCACGAAGTCAGCCCAAAAACTACCAAAAAGAAACACTGAAGAATTTGATTTTTTATTGCAACGTTGAGGATACGAAACTAATTAAAATATATTTTTACAGATATACGCTGAACTTGAAGCAATTGTTGATAAACTGGCAACAGACTCACAACGTGGATCATATACATTGAAAAAGCCATCAGGTAAGATTAATTCATATAGAATGCACGGAATACTGCAAATTTAACCGTAGACATACAAATTTCAGGTAATGCAATCAAAAGTATCCAACAGTCACCGACAAAGACAATGAACAATGCCAATATCGTCAACTCCTACACAAACCAAATTACAAATGGGTCCAGCAATGCCAATAGTCGTAAGTAGCAATTTTTCTAATCTCACTGCATTTTAAGTGAGCAGAAATTTTTTATTAATTGTCTAAAACAAATCAGTGTGTTCCATTAGTTAACTAAGCATTCTTAACATCTTTCCTCTATACTACTACTGGTCTCGTTGTAGCGAAGTGATGGGATATCCTGGACGGTGGGTTCATTTAACAATACATAGTAGGTAATCATATTGAGGTTAGTCTTTTAATTGGAGGACAGATGAATGCAGTTACAATATATTGCATGAAAATATGTCAATAACATTTGTGGCCTGGAGATAAATACTAGGTACGCAATAAAACATAAAATAGTCGGCATGCTTCTTCTGATATGTGCAACCACTATAAACTATTTTAATGTTTTGGCAAGATATGTCTGATAGTTAATTTCATTGTGGAGCGATTTAAACGGTTAACTAGAAAAAAACCTAAGGGCCCTGTTATGGACGTCAAATTTAGTTGACTCGATTAGCGAAGACACTGATTTTCTTACTATTTCAGCTTTGGACATATATATGTCTGTGCTAGCCGATTCTATCAAGTTCGACTTTCAGAATAAGACCCATTACGAAATCTCATTTAATTACCATTAATTGTCCCTTAGAACAATACTTATACTAGGCGTACCGAAATCGTAAATTTACAATGGTTACCTGATGTTATAAGTTAAAAATCTTCAGGAAAATCGGAAGAGGTAGATAGTGACAAATATAACAACCCACAATTATATAAATATTTTCTTACAACCAACATTTCAAACGAATATTTACAACTAGTATTTTATCAGAATTTTAAGTGGTGCAGTAAACGTTTTCAGCGACGTGGAGTGCGGGCTTATATTTCTATGGTTGTAAGATATATTTATGAATACTGCCGTAAGTTATCACTTTCAAAAATACAGTTTTGAGCAATACCTTATTACAGTTATAAACAAAAACACCTTATTGCAGTTATAAAGAACAATAAATGAGTGATGAATATAATTTCATATTTAGCCAGGTGCGAGGTACAACATTTTAATTAATTTTTCAACGGGAATGATCATTCCATTCATCAGTCTTCCAAGGCCGCTCCTAAATAATCTTTTAACATTAGAATACGCAGCCCAGCAATCACCTGAGGTGCCCTCATCGAGTTAAAATGACTCCCATATCACCTGACTGAATAATGATTATATTTTGTATGGGTATACACTAACGCATAACGCGGGTTATCATACGGGAGGCGTGCACGATCAGTTCGCTCGCAAGTTTACATCCAAATAACGGTTTTTTCGGAAGTGTGAGCCGAATAAAATTAAAAATGATAGACTGCCTGCCTTTTTAAATATTTATTTATTTAAATACATATTATTGCACTCACCCATTGCAACAAGTATTTTTACTATCACAGGCATTTGAAATCTCAAGTAAATATTTGAAAAATCTGTTTAAAGATTCAGCGCTGCAGCGTACTACTCCCTTTAGTCTGTAGATAGTAGAACACCACTTTGCTGCAACGATACAATACGGAATTTCTCAACCAAGTAACAATTGGCGCTTTTAATTTGTTAAAGGCTAAAAGTCTGAAAGCGCTACGTTTTTAATCTCTAGAATTGTGAAGCTTAAAAGGCTTATATATATTTTTGTTTTTTAAAGAAATCTTTAAATGTAAAATAATTATCCCGCATAGGTTTCTAAATCACTTTACATATTTACAAAAATTCTAAATAAAATAAAATTTGATACAGTACTGTTTTGATTGCACCAAATACTGCACGGCCAACCAAACGCACACGCGAAGTCCAGGATGGACATATAGCTATCACACCGCTACAATAAACCAATACAGAGGAAAATCTTAGTAAAATCTTTCTGCTTCTCTTGCTGTTAATCAAAGAAATGTTGACGAGATGCCTTAAGCATGTGTGTGATATGTTTTCGTTGTTTTCTTATGCATTTTTTCAGCTATTTCAAGTACATCCACACCCAGCTCACTACCCGATCAGTCTCCAAAATTAGAAACCTCTATAGAGCACGAAGATTTAAAGAACCCCAACGAAAGTATTAACGATAATGAGCCATCATATCAAAATGCAGCAGCCATACTAACCGCTAAAAGTCAAGAGGAAGCGGTCTCAACAATGCAAGTGGACGAGGAGGAAGTTTTAAACCAAACAAATGCCAATTCTAAAAGATCAACAACACCACCAATAATAACAACAACAACAACAACCACCACAACAACCGAGCCTAGTAATAATCAACCGCCCAGTAGTATTCAGCCGCCCAGCAAGCCAGAGCATGTAAATGGGAATGTAGAAAAGTCGGAAAATAAAAAATCTGATGTAGTAGGTAATAACAATAAAATGGAAGAATTGTACGATATCCCCGTAGGTGAGTCGCTACTTTGTGCTCGCTTATGTGTACTTCTACTGTTCTTCCGATTGCACTTTATAAATGTTTGCGCGTATCATTAACTCTGTAACCACCGGCAACTAAAGCGTTTTATTTATTGCCTTATTAACACTTTCACATATGGCAGGGATTGACTACAGTTCAGATCGTCTTGCAGGTGCCACAACAACAAATTTGCCGCCGGGAGTGCTTTATCGCGTCAAAGCCACCTACGGCTACGTGAAAGAGGATATGGACGAATTGAGCTTCGAAGTCGGGGACACCATTCAAGTTATAGAATATGACGACCCAGAAGATCAGGTAAACATTTTTTTTTCTTTGTGAAATTATACACCCACCTTGAGTCGTCTTAAGGAAGTCAAACGTCGTCTCAACCCAAATCCTTTTATGAATTATGCCTTTCAGACACATTTATTAGTTACGTCAATAGCTTCTGACAAAAATTGTTTCAAGTTTTGTTGTGAAATTCTTTCGCATCATACGGGAGGATAAATAGCATTCGTTCTCCGTCAATAAATTTTACGCATCAGAAAAATGACCGCATAATATCATTAGTGAGCGCATTATCTGCCTATAATTATGAATCGCTCAAAGTCCAAGTTAATAGATCACTGCATTTCGTCCATAACTGCTGAATTTATTAAAGCAACAGGTGGTGATGGGTGAATATCCACGAACATACTCATTCTCTTATTCAGGAAAGATGGCTAGGTATGGTCCACTCAACTCAATGAATTGTATCAATCGTCACCCGCAAATATCGGACGGTATTATAGTACAGAATGATTTAGATTCAGAACTATTTAGTATTAGGTGAGAGGAACTGAAATTATTGTTCTTATCGGAGGCTTCGATATCTTAACAGTAAACAATCTAAACCGTCATAATAAAACATATAAATTTATATTGACGCTGCTTTTGCCCACTATTTTGTAATGAAAAAAGCCTCGAATTTTTGTTGTCCACTGTTAAGTTTGGCAGCGTCTTTAAGGGGGAACGCCACTATGGCGGTTCAACATATTTGATTTTTTATTTTTGCATTTTTTGGTGGTATACATACAATGTTCCGAAAATTGACTGAGTTAAGCTAAGTCTCTTCACACACACATACGGTTTCGGTCTAAACGGCGTGTTTAAAACGTACAACAAAAACTTTAAACGTGTTTATCTCGAAACGATTTTTTTTTGCCTTGTCCCAGCGAAAACTCGAAATCTAATGAACCGATTAAAACTTTTTTTCTTGAATTTTCCGTAGTCGCGGTGTGATGTGTAGCCGATTTTTAAAATTTTGATAATTACTTTTTTTAAGACCGTTTGAATACAAAAAAGGTCTGAAAAATTAAAAAAAATAATTAAACCGCTTACCGCCGTCATTTTCCGAGAAAGAAAAACTAAAATAAAACAGCTACGCACAACGATACATTCAGATAGTAGATATTGATAAATATTTTTTTATATTCAAATAACCCTTCATCGCAATATTGATATATGAAGAGAGGTTTTTTTTATCGTCGTATCGAGGATCATAACTTTGTATATTTTTATAATTATTCAATTAAAATTGGTATTGAGCAAGTTGAATATATACTTACTTCATAAACTATTCTTTACGCGATAAATTTTTAGTTATAGCTGTGGAATAAATTCCCAATGGTCATTGTGGCGTTCCCCCTTAATAAGTTTAAGACTCAACAGTATTTTTAAAACTCGGAATTCGATGTGTAATAATATTTTAATATTGTTAACGTAGTGTGAACTTTTCGGCTTATTCAAATTATCAAATTTTCAATTTGATTTTTCGTAATCTCGAATTATTCAACCACTTCTTTCGGCCTGTTTTGGGTGTCAACTGATAAACGGCTGTCACTATATAGAAGACCAGGAAGACTAGAATATAAGGAGAACGAATTGTGTTCCTTTTGTATAGGGTAAGGAGCGATGGGATGTATATGATCGCCGCTTCGTGGCGCTGCGAGTGCACACTTGAGCTGCGCAATGATGTTTGTATTAGTGAGAATCTATGTAGATCGTATTTCTAGTATTCTTGGTATAAACAAACAACACGTTTACGGTCCTTCAACACAGATTCTTCCCTTAAGATTTGAGACGATATCCAGAACAGAATTTCCACAAAAACCACAGTCTTCAAGTTTTAATAAAATAATATTTTTTTATTATTAGGAGGAAGGGTGGTTAATGGGACAAAAGGAAGGAACTGAGGAGAAGGGTCTCTTCCCAGCCAACTTCACACGACCAATATAAAACAGGGGGAGGGAGAGCAGCCAAACAGCCAAAAGGGGTCGAGTGTGCGTTTCGAACATGATTCCAAGTGTAACTCTGAGAGAATAAGGCCTAACTAACTAAAATTTAGTAAACTACTCGAAAATCACCGCACTCGAAAAATTGTTACGTCGTCAACTTTTTATTTTTCATTTATTATTTTTCGTTGTCAAGAATTCTAGATAACTCATCTCTTCCAGTTAAGTGTAAAACTAATTTATCATTTTATATTGCATTATTTCACATTAGACGAGCTGTAAACTCCGTGCTCCGTGTTTTTTTGTTTTCTTGTTTTATTTTCTCGTAACTTAGGAAATATTTTGTTTTTGTTTTAATCACAACTTCTATTTTAAAGTGGAACGTAATCTTTTAATCCGACCATTAGAACTGTTTTCTCTAATGTGTATGTACTTTTTATAAAATAAGCGATGAATAATTGATTTAAAAAAGAATAAAACCCACTGTTTCATTATGCATCTTTATTATGGCACTATTCATCCTTTTTTTTAAGTCATAAAAACTAGGTTCAGATAAAGGTAAGTATCGGATTCGTATATTTATTGAGAAAAAAAAAGTGCTTACACAATTCTTAAGATGTATTGTATAATAAGAAAAAGTAATTTTGCAAAGATTATAACGGCCGTTTTCATGGATTTAAAAACTTGCATGGAAAATCAATTGCAGAGTATTCATGAATTTAAAATTGCTTTTATAGATTGTTCATCATTGCACATTTTTAGGTAAATTCCAACCTTTTGTAAAAGATATACAATTTTTAAATTGTTTGTAAGGTTGGTTTTAAAAAAAGAAAAGTCTGCTAAATACTAAAACAGTATAGCAAGTCTGTTTTCAGCGTAGTGACTTTTTTTTTTATGTATATGCAATTGTAAGGTTAATTTTATATCAGCTATAGAGGAATTGCACAGTAGTTATCAATTGCATTGACATGTCTACATAATGGTTGATATATGGAAGTTTTTATATTGAAATTTTATATTGTGACGATTTGTTTGCATCATTTTATATAAATTAGCAGCCTGCATTAAGACAGATTACGGAAATGAACCCATTTTGCGTCCACACCATAGAAATACTAACTAAGCACGGAACGGCTGTATCGTGTATGAACCCTATACGTGAGCGACCACCTAAGGGGTGCTTCCTAGAGGAGAACAGCAACAGCGTTTATGAAGCGTTTATGAGGGAGAGCTAAATAAGAATCCTCACAAGCGGGGCGCAAGCGGTGAATGGCAGCGTGTAAATAAATGTTAAAGGGGGCATAGACATTATGGAAAGAACTTCAGAAAATTTTGAATTGTAAGCCCCCTTCTGATTATGTCTACATATTTACGCCTGCACTGAGCGACCATACGAACACAGCCAATTCTAACACATCAGGGAATGTGGTACGCTAAATCTGGCTTACAGCCGTTCCGTGCTTAGTTCATATTTCCATGGTCCACACTGCGAACAAAACTCTTTCCTTGTGATATTTGATTTCTGTTGTGAAATGCTCTAAATTGTCATTTTTTTATATACGCATTATCTTTATAAATATCTTCTGTTTCATCTATCTCTATATAATTAAAACGCTATCACAAGAGTGGCGGATCTGATATGGCGACGAAAATGGGTTCTTTTATGTTTTCGTGGTCGCTGATATCGAATCTACTGTCGAAGTTTGGAAAATAAAGATAGCGACCGAAAATTCTTAACTCCCTCTGCCAATTTCGATAGGTTGGATGATCCGCACTGGTAAATTTTTTTACAGGTTTTGCACTTTCAATTCACCCTTTTGCAAATTAAATTCAGAATGAATAAATAAGTACACTGTCCGTGCATAAAAGATCGTAAATCTGAGGTTTTCAACTAAGGGGAGGTGAATACAATTTAATTATTTCATAAAATACATACATTTAATTTATACATTTTTTTTCAAAAATAAAATAAAATATGGTGGATTATGGTGTTTTTAATTAACGTCGTTTGGAATAGTAGGTGTCTGCATTCTGAATTGCAATACTTTCTTAAAACGAGAATAGTATACGCAATTATCCGAATTTGCCATTAAGGATAGCTCCGACCGTTTGAAAACCTTTTTTGTTTCCAGCCTAACTAAAATGCAAATTAGCTTTTAAGATTCGGGTTCCATATCTTCATTGCAGATAGTTAACAGAGTTATGTAATAGTTAAGGTACACATCTTTGTTATTTGCTCAAGTCGTTTACCGGATGAAGATATCCAATTTGTTGATTTAGAGTTAATCAATAGTATGTATTTTATGTTCCCAAAGCTCTAAACAGAAATTCCCTATGTAACAGCCCAGTGGGACAAAGAAGCATACTGTAAGCCATGCGGAAGCATTCTTTGGAAGCTTGGAATTGCTTCCTTTCCGTATCCCATCCCATTTCGTTTTTACCATTGCATGTCCTTGGGAGGAAGCAAAGGCGAAAGCTTTTCTTCCTTAGTGCGTCCGGAGAATCTGTTTAGGAATTTAAGCAACTTGTCTTCCAGATTGCTTTCTGAGAAGCTGTTTCGATAATATTGATTGTTATGCATAAAAACTGAGCAAATGCTCAACCTTAATTTTTATATAGAAAAATGGAGCTGAATCTCCATTTGGGTGAGATAAAACGCTGCACTCACTGCCAACACACCGTGTTCACATTCACGTGAAAGTATCGCCGCAAACTAAATATCACATGCGATATGGATGACTCAACGAGCATTTCTAAAAATATAGCTTTTGGTTTCGTGCCGCGCTACGTACAAAAGGGAAACAATGCGCAAATCTTCCTCATAGCATGCAAAGGATGCAGTGTGGAAGACTACCACGCTGCTTCCTCGAGAAGATGCTTCCGATTTTCCCACTGGGAGCCTCTAAGGACCTTTTGTTGTGTGCAGGTATACGAAGACGAGGAGAGCGCTTACGCTTATACATATATAATATGTATATACAATTCCATATCGAAATCTCGGAATCATTTTTGTCACAATAGTGGAAAATGGCGTATAGTAGTAGTAGTTGTTTTTGAATAATTAAAAACCTATTAAACCAAAATCTGGCACCATGCTTGTGTGGTCGTGAACTCGAATAATTATTAACTAATTACTTATTTTGTTCTAAAAAAGGTAAATATATTATTTAAGAGGCTGTGGCTTCTAAACCCTCAGTACACACACTGGGTGTAGCACACGCAGCGCGATTTTTCAACGGTTTTTCATTTCAAAATGGAAGGAAGTAGGGGCCTGGGAGTGGGGGGGGAAAAAAGTTATGCCCCACCACTACGCGCACGCCGCTTACCAGCTTCAGTGTCCACATCGCAAGTTGCGCTTCGGGTGATTTTCACCCAGTGTGGTTATTGTGTTTCAAATGCCAAGTAAGTACGAACATTCTTTTTCATCAGAATTTTAAAGTTGCACAGGCCTGAAATCGACGATCCATGCAATTTCGCACTTGAAAACAAAATAAGCAAGCACAAAAGATGCCAACTTTGTGGCCCTTCATCGGATCGAAAAACTTTCTACAAATGCTTGAAATGCGATAGACCAATGTGCAAAGATTAAGCAATTTATATATTTTATTTTTATATATAAGTTAGTCTTTGAAACTTTTGCAAAATGATGTTTTAAGTGGACTGATCTCATTTTTCATTTAAACAACAACCACTTCAAAAAAAATGATTTTTCGATGAACACTAATGACTTATTTACAAGTTAATGTATTTTATATTAAATTTACAACTTCAAACGCCATATCACTTCATTCTTGAGATCATTCTTCATATAATTGTGAAAAAGTTTTTGAAAATCGTACAATTACAAGTAAACATATTAACCGTCAAAGTCGGACGGTGAACGTCACCCAGTGTGGGTACCTCGTTACACAGCGGATGTGTGTGTACTGAGGGTTAATTTTGCATTTATTTTTTATTTCAGAGATTCACCTACAGTGCTTGAACTTTTAGTTTAAAAAATTAAAAATGTTATTGGTTTTTATATAATTAATTTCTCCGCACGTTTTCTCTCCTTAAGGGGGCTTTGTCTTTCTCTTAATTTCAAAAATAAATTTTGTACCTTTTCTATATTTTTGATGTTATGATTCTTAGAATAACATGGTGAAAATGTCAGTTTAAAATTCCTACCGAATCCAGAAAATGTCAGTTTAAAATTCCTACCTGCTTATGTATATACAATGTGCGAACACTCCCTCCCGTGAGGGTGACCGGAAACAGATTCAGATTCAGACTGGCAGGGTCTCGTCTCTGCTAGGAGTCTTACTAATTGTGGTCGAGTGGAAAGAAGGGTACTGTCTTAAATAAAATTCACCTGGCTGGCTATCTGGCCATCTGGTCATAATGGGATAAGGTATCGGTATCACCTACATAAAATAGGTCTGTCTAATGACAGATTGTCCTCTGTTTCTAGAACGATGAAACTACAACACACCGCTTGTGTGGTTGTCCTGCTCTGGCAGTCTAGGACAAGGAGCTTTTGAGTACGACTGATATTTAATCTTCAGTAAGTAATTTACTATATGGACCTGTCAAATTTCAGTTTGCATAAATATTGTGTAAAAGGCAAATTTTCAGCCAGTAGATATTTTGTAAAAGGTAAATATCAGTAAGGGAAGTAATTATAGTAAGCTAAATATATACTTTGGGGATTCTATCATATGCGTGTGGTATTTTCCTTTTACGAAATGCCAATTGTCCGCTGTATTCAAAATAAAGGACGCAAGGAAGGCATTTACTTCATAACTACGTTTCTCGAAAACCGTTTTATTAATTATAATTATTTAATGTTACTTAATGTATGACGGAAGCGTACTTTTGCATTAAAATACGAACAAACATATATTACAGCCTTTCTGTTTCGCCCCAAGTTTTTGTTAGTGTTCTTATTTTATTTAAGTATTGGGAAACCAAAGAAGATAGAACATTCTGGTTTTCCCAATTTGTTATTTAGCACAAAGTGGCAACAAAAATAAATTTTTCCAAAAGAAAAAAAAACAAAATGGTGGCCGTGATGCGCGCACTTTTAAAACTCTAAAGAGCGTTTCGCAGGATTTCTCACGTGCTTCTTTAATTGTTTAATCTATATAGTATATAAAAATGAATTGCTGTGCGTTAGTCTCGCTAAAACTCAAAAACGGCTTGATCGATTTCGATAATTGTTTTTGTTTTGTTACGTATAATACGGGAGAGGTTCATAAAAAGACAATTTGGGACACCCCAAAGGAAAAGCCGAAAAATCGAAAAAACAGAAATTTTCGTTTTGGAAGCGAATTTTCCAACTTCAAGGAATCTTTATGAAAAAGGCAATTGGAGGTTTTCGGGGTCACAGATCTCGAGTTTGCATTCAAAATTTTGGAATTCAAGATGTCGGATCCAAAATGGCGACCGAAAAGTTAGGCTTCAAGGGATTTCCCTGAATATCCGAACTAGGGAATTTTCGGGATCACTGATTTCGAATCTGCTATTCAAATTTCCAAATATGAGACCACCCCCACGCCGCTGGGAGATATAGGAGAGGGGGTGCAATAAGGAGGTGGTGTAAAATGAAGAAAATTAAATTTAATAATACTGTTGGAAAATATCTAAAACATGTGCAAAAGGCAAATAGGAAAACGCTGGGTCACATAGGAGAGGCGGTAGTGCAGTAGGGAGGCGTTGTAAAATTAAGGAATACAAATTTAATAGTATCCCGGGAAACGCCGGGTTCCGGCAAGCTAGTTCTTTATAAAAATTGTATAAAGCTTCCAACGATAGGCATTCATTAAAAAAATATGTAGACAACATTTCAGGTCAATCTGTCGAACAAATTTTGTGAAAAAGTGAGCACCGTTTAAAAAAAGCATGATTTCGATAAAAACTGTATAAAGTTTTGAAACTAGATTACTTGAAAACAGGTCACTTGTTACCGTTAATCCGCTTATTTACGCGTGACAATAAGCGCCAGTTCAGACGCGATGCGCCGGCTAGCATTTGGGTACTCCTTTTACGGGGATATTAAGATCGCAAAAAAGGGGAAAAAAATCAATTTTTTAAAACCGACCAACAAAATGACACCCTTAATTCGTTAACGTTAGATGACATTCTGCTTGATTTCAGTTCGAATTCGTTCTGATTAGGTATTTGGTCATTACAAAGTTTTCCAAATACCTAATCAGAAATTTCAGTTACAATTAAGGCCCCAAATTTGATAGCGGGCTTCGAGGCACTTTGTTATCCTAATCAGCGGAAAATTATTGCCAACTTGTTACAAATTGTTTCGAATCTCGCACTTAAATTTATAAAGTTTAGGGGCACCCGGTGTGGAAGTGGTGGCTAATGATAAAATACCGCAGAAATCTTATTCCAATTATCAATAAGATTACACAGTCCAATAAATCCACTTCAAATTCCAATGTGATGTTCCTGTAACGGCATCAAAGCGCCATCAGCACTACAGAATCCAAGTAAGAACTGAACGAAAGCACATTTGGCAACACAGCGTAGAATTCATTGAAAAGTCAACTGAACTAATCGTCCATACTTGTCGTTTACTTTTTGGTACAATCCGCCATATTGCAGGCGGCATTCGTCATTTCATCGACTTTTTGTAGTATTCATGTTGTGATTGATTCGCAGAAACTTGATAATTGGGGGCACCGCAACAGACGTCTTTATGGATATTGTAATGTTTGTTGGGGCCCCAATCGCGCCACTGTGTACCGTGTTGCAATCGTGCATTGGTGTAAGCTGAAATTCAGTCCCGTTCAGTAGTTAAGTGCAAAGCCCGATAAGTAATAGAAAGAGGCCCCCAATTTCAGTGTGTTCTGTCAATGCAGTCGCGGTGAATAGTGCTAAACAGTGGAAAAAGTTCCGAGAAAAAATTCGGACCTCGCCCGTCAAATATTATATATAGAGAGAGAACGACACATACACACAGTGTCACGCAGCCATTGATAACAGATAATCGCGGACGTATTAAAAATAAACAAATCGGCGGCAAACGCGGCTCCGTACGCCGAGACCTTAGGCTACCGTTGGCAAGGTATCGCTGCAGGTCCCGACTGACCCCAGGTGGGTGCTCCTGCGATCTCGGGAATTTACTTTTCGCTGAGACAACAAACACGTGAGTTTATGGCAAATTACCTATACATCCCCAGCTCGTGTACATGCATGCACCTGACAAAATCGCTACATCAATCGACTGCGCACTTTGCATGTGTGCAGTGCAGAAATTAAGTCCGTGCTGTCCGCCAATTTCCCGTAAAACGCCCGAGCTCCACTGCAAATGAACATTTCTTGGTTGTGCATATGTTTGCCGGGATCTGGTTTCCATAACGTTTCGAGTCCTGAAACTAGGCCGGCAGCGGGTCCAGTTGCACCCGAGGATCTTTCAGGTGCAACACACATATAATACAGCGGGTGCCCGCACACTCGCGCAAACAGCGCTTATCGGCAGCTCTTGCCAGGGCGATAAACTTAAATTTTTTAATAGCTGTGCGAATAAGTCGGCGCTCTGCCGAGATTAACTAATTGAAATCGCCGCTACGAATCAAAGGATGCGGGCGACGGCTCCCAGTCCCGGGTCGAGGGCAACAACTCCGTTCTCGGAACAAAGTCGTGTCAATTTGCTCCTTCTACAAATTGTGGAAATATCCTCCACTCGGCAGAAGCTCGGGTGCGCTCCTTCCATGTTAAGTTAAATGATTGACGGAGGAGCACTTTTTCACATGTTCCTGAGTTGGAGTCCCCGTATTTAGGTTAATGAAAGCCAATGTGGTGTGAGGTGCCGAATATTGAAGCTAAATTCGGCCCGAGAACTTTTATCGAAATGCGTGGTGCATGAAGCACAAAAACAAAGCAAATTCGCTTTTAGCTACACCATGGCGAAAAAGCTAAGGCCAAACCTATTGCTAATCTGTTTTTAGAGTTGTAATGTAAAGTCAGCTTCAAACATATGATAGACGTTTATGTTCCTTCAATGCATGCTTCCAAAAAACATTTCTAAAAATTTGCATACCTATCCATTCGACCTTCAAAATGATGCTTATTTGCAGATAGCGTTTTTAATTTTAAATAAAATTTCGAGAGTTCAATCATCAACCTTAAATATGAATTTCAACATACTGAGTTATGCCATTCAACCAAGGGAAAGTTGTTTTAAAATACATACATGCACCTACATACATTTTCCTGCAATTATTGGGTTATAAATCAGTGAACAAAAACCAATTTTATTTTAATCCCGGGTTATCAAATGAATGGTCTTTCTTTCTCTTTTTTTTTCAGTAAAAAATGACAATTTTTAGAATTTTTTTTCCTTACGTGTTTTTCTTATCTAGAAACTTGAAATGTTGACATATGTATGATTGTACTAGATGGTTAAGTATATAAAGGAATTTTCTTTTCCATGTAAGTTAATTATACACTTTTATAGAGAGAGTTTAAATTAAGGCTGCAGAATTTATGCCCTTTTCGGTTGCCGCTATAACTATTATAAAAGATTCGAAAAAAAAATTATTATCTTGTCCATGTACTTCGATGTTTACAAAAAAACAATTTCAAACACCTTCGGACCATAAAAAAATTGATTAAATATTATTGAAAATGATTTATCCTCGTTCAAGGACTAGAAAACTAATAAATAAGTAATATGCTTTAATTTTACCAAAATCATAGGAACTACACGATATTTCGTGACAACCGTTTTGCGAATCTTTTTTGAGAAAAACGCATTTGTAACTTTTATCTTCGAGAAGAAACCATTAGAATATAAAAATATGTATATATGTATGTACTTGAACAGGTGTAACTCTGGATTCTGATGGAATTTTAAGCGATTTTTTTAAGAATTTTTACCACTTGTCTTTATAGTCATAGCAGCAGAAGTATGAAAAAGGTACAAAATTGATTTTTAATGAAAACAATCCTTAATAACATAAGAAACCTAAATAAGTTTAAAAGAGCAAGTTCATAAGCACATAAAAACTGAATTTATGGATTTATAATTCAGCGTAGTATTCTGTGCTGAAGTACACTTGCGGTCATAGAAACCGCACCACTTGAAATTCACATGATAAAATTGAATAAAAGGGTATGTACTTTTCCGAATGAAATGATTCTTTGCCACAATATTCAACAGAAACTCATTAACAGTTGGGCAGGATTTCACCTTCCTTCTCCTTTTTTTTGGGAAGAAATGAAGAAAAAAAATTAAATTATCGAATTTTCATACTTTGCTACCATTTACTTATTAATTACATTTACTAGAAACTTTACATATCATTTTGTATATTTTTATTAAAACATAACTTAAACATAATTTACATTGTATGCACAGTCTTTGGTACCGCGTTCCTCCCGCTTTGGCTTCGATAATCGCTTTTATCCTAAAAGGCATTGAATCCACCAATACTTCAATGATGTCATCCGTTATTTCATTGTTCCACACAAGATCCAACACTTGAATCAGCTTTCTTTTGCTCTCTGGTTTATGCTCTGCTACTTTCCGTTTCATCACATGCCATAGATGCTCAATTGGATTCAAATCGGGCGAGTTCGCTGGCCAGTCTAGTCTCTGAATTCCGAGATCAGAAAATGTTTTCTGGAGCTGGAAAAAATTGATGAGGATTAATTCGTGTTTTATTTATTGTTTATGAAATAGACATTTGGCACTTCATATGCCATACTGTACTTACCGATTTGGCACGATGACAAGGTGCCGAATCATCTTGAAAAATTACTTCATAAGTGAACGAAAGGTGCTCTTCAATGGCTGGTATCAAAAATTCCTTTATGACTTGCCCATACTTTTGAGCATTCATTGTTCCATCAACAAAGTGCAAAGGACCTAGGGTGTAAAAAGAGAAACATCCCCAGACCATTTGGCTTTGAGGAAACTTCACTGTCTTGATCGTGCACTCTTCCTTAAATCGTTCTCCTGCTGAACGTCGAACGTACGGCAAATTGTCTGCACACAACAAGTTGAATTTGCTTTCGTCAGACCAAATTACACGTCGCCAGTCTTCCTTCGTCCAATTTTCATACTTCTTCGCCCATGCTAAGCGAGTCGCCTTCCTTTTCTTTGTTAACATGGGCTTTTTCGCTGGTCTTCTTCCAAATAGTCCTACTTCTCGTAACCTCCTACGGATTGTTTCGGCGCTAAGGTCGACTTGATGATAATCCCTCAACTCTGTTCTTAAACGTGCAGCGTTTTTAAAGCGATCTTTCAAGCTCATCCGTCGTAATGCTGTGTCCGTCCGTGACTTTGTCTTCCGTTTCCTTCCAGATCCTTTTGTCCTCTCCAGTGGGTCCAAATTCTCCTTTTTCTTGATCAAACGAACGATGGTTGAATGGCTGCACCCTATTTGAGTCGCTTCTGACGATACAACAGACCTTGATCTGCCAAAGTCAAAATTTCGACTTTTTCGTCCCTGGTCAATTGCTCATATTTTCCGACCATTTCACTTTTTTGACTTTATCTTTATCACCACTTAACTTCAACTGAATATTTTATCACCAAAAGGGTTGCTTTTATACCCCAACAAAGCAGGTCAAATTATTTCATCCCTCCCCGTAATCTACCTGCTTCATTTATGCGCATTCTCCGAACTAACTGAGTGGTGCGGTTTTTATGACCGCAAGTGTGTGCGCTTTTGAGATTCCTCAATAATAAAAATTTTTTGAACAATTTTGCTTAACCCTTTGGTAATCAGAGGCTGCTCTGAACTGTTGAGGAAAATTTGAACTACAACGAAACCTTGATCTTTATTTTTGTGAATTTTATAAACTATGAAGGCGCCCCTAAAGTACACTGATCCTGCGAGCAGTCCACTTGGCGCGCGGCCTTCGATTTTACTAGAAACCAAAGACTATTCAACCTCTGGTACAAAGACTGTTCATTCTTATTCCTTATCTATTTTGTACCTTGGGAGTTATTCCACACAACCCCACAATTTTGCTAGAAGTCGACAGAATATACAAGCATTGTGGTTAAAGAGAGACGAATAATGTCGAGGCGGAGCTTGAACTTTTAAAAAATTGGAACAGTCCTACAGGGAGCACATGATATATAAACAACATGATGTTTTCCTCCCATCAAAGTGGTCCTTTATGCCAAAAAAGTGCACTATTAATTTCATAAAGTATTTAAAAATTCAAAAACATAATTTTCTCATTGATCTCATATGCTAGAACTTACCATCACTAAAAACATTTTCTCACAAAGAATCTTGCAAGTTAACCAACGCTGCGCGTGACCATATATACCGCCGCATTTGTTTCCTGTGCAGTTCTGGAGCGCATCAGAAAACTTAATCGTGAAAAACGTAAACAAAACCAATATGTGTGCCTCTTCAATGTTGAAACGTCCATTTGAATTTGTGCCTGTTTCTGTTGGAAAAACACTATCGGCATGTCACCGCCACAGTGCCACAAAATGCGAAGATACAAAGTCCATTTGTTTGCTTCAGTGCAAATGTTGCTGCGTGTAATACACACCGCCTCTAAAAATCAGCTGTTTTACATTGCACAAGTTTCAAACGAATCAGTGGAGAGATGTGTCAAATCATATTTGAAAAGCATTTGTCATTCGGTATTCTCGGTATTTTAGTGCTAATTGACACTTCAAAAGCCTTTAATATAGAAATTGCTAAATGTAATTCAATGCCGATATATTTGTGAGAAATTTACTTAAAATGTACCAAATAAGATAGACAAGAGATTTAAAAAATCATCTGTTTTCCTTAAGACCAATTCAAAAAATATTTATATCTTTCACCTTCCGTTAAGTGCAGGGGTGGAATTATGTATCTTGTTTCAAGATTAGTCGGAACGGCTGTAAGCCAGATTTAGCGTACCACATTCCCTGATGTGTTAGAATTGGCTGTGTTCGTATAGTCGCTCAGTGCAGGCGTAAATATGAAGACATAATCAGAAGGGGGCGTACAATTCAACATTTTCTGAAGTTCCTTTCATAATGTCTATGCCCCCCTTAACATCTATTTACACGCTGCCATTCACCGCTTGCTATAATTCTTATTTAGCTCTCCCTCATAAACGCTGTTGCAGTTCTCCTCTAGGCAGCTATCATTATGTGGGCGTTCATATACAGGGTTCATACACGATACAGCCGTTCCGTGCTTAGTTTGTATTTCTATGACTTGAAATAGCTGAATTTCATGTATAGGATTCCTATAGGAATTTTGCATTGAATTCATCTATTGAATTTGTTCCGACTAAACTTGAAACAAGATACATAATTCCACTCCAGGTATTAAACTCTTTTCAACTATGCTCGAAATGGGATAAATAATCTCCCCTCTGTATTTCTGAAAAAAACTATAAGTATTTTCCAAATTCATCCACAGGAATATTGATTTCGGATTGAATAATTTAATAAAAAAGAAGCTGCTGTTTAGTAAATTTGTTTACACCAGTTAATAGTGAAACTATTGCTCAATATGCTATTTAGTTAGATTAAATATTTTGGAAGACTTTGCCTCTTCGAAAATTTGGGAAGCGAACTAAGCGGAACACTCGTCTTTTCCACTGAAAGGGTTAAGAGTTTACATACCTCCAGCTTTAGGAAATATTCCTGCATAACAGCAGTATGTTAAGAATATACTTATAAAATTATAGAGCAAATTTAATTTCATTCGAGACCAGTGGTTCACCGCGGGGGTCATGCAAAATCTCACCCTTATAGCGCCACAGAAATATACTGCTATCGATATGCTCAGTCGGTTATCAGACGGTAATGAGGAAAGGTGAAATTTAAGTAGATCGGGCTCGCGAGCGAGGGCGTTTAAGACAATTTTTTTTGATTCGGGCTCGTGAGCGGAAGCTATTTTAGAGCGCTCGTCCGAGAGCCGGACACGAGCGAGCACTATAATATTCTGTTCTACACTACTGTATGTAGGCTAGTCCTCTACGCCTGTACAAGTACAATAATACGCCAAAATCAGTTGGCAAATAAACCACTTCTAAATAATCGTAGTGTAGATGAATTTCCCTCTTAGTTATGATTTGAAGAAAGCTGCGGTTTTGTATTAATATGCTCCGGATCTATAAAACCGTTTAAAGGGGCGACCTTTGTTGGCACACAAAGTACCGGCTGGGGCTGCTTTGCTTATAAATACTTTACGCAACACCTATAAAATCTTTAATTAAATTAGACAATTGCATGTGCGCTACGAAAATTGAAGACAAACGTATCAAAGGTAACATTCACAGAAGAGGTTCAACCTGGGCAGAATCAGATAGGGAATATTCGTTCTGACCAAATCCAGACGGATCGCGGTGAAAATTTTTACGATTCCTGTTCAGAATGTGCTTGCCTTGTCGAGAAACGCCTTATGTAACAACCGGCTGCAGCTACATTTTATTTCCGACACAATCGCAGGGAAAACAAACTAGACCTCTAATTAAGTGTAAATTAGATTAAAGGCAGTTAGTGCACGGTTCAAGTATGAAAATATTAAGAAGGTGCGAGGCACCCGCCTGATATATTGCCCGGCTGAGCGCAAATTTAATTTTTGAAATGGACACGGCTCTGACCGCGCCAAATTTGTAAATCTTGCACGGCGACAAAGAAGCGTCTAGTTTGCCCATTAGCGTTCTCTAATGAAATATTTTACCAGAAAACGCCCTTCTATTGACAAAATTGGATTATTCAAAAGCGACGCGCGAGCCGAAGCCCTACGCGGAATATTTTGTATTCACATTGAGAAGTCAGTGGGCAAATTCTTGACATATTACGCGGACATAACAGCAGTAGCATCAACGGCGGGCAGAGCTTTGTTTTACACATTAGATTACCTGCCCTTCGCAGATTTTAGGCAGTAACTAATTTTTACCTAATAACGGCACTGCTTTTGACTAATGACCGGATTTTTTTTTGTCTAATTTCAGATTGGAAACTGCAATGCCAAGGATACATTTCGTGCTGCATACCCGCTGCAAGTAGTCAGTCTTCGTATAGTGTACACCGATCCACACAGTGTGCAGTAGACTCATGATTAGTTCGTGAATTAGTCGCTTTTTAATTTTCTCAGTGAGAATCGACGTGTTTGTTTTAAGTAAATATTTTTATAGTTATTTGCGGTGTATGTGTTTACAAGTGAAATTTAGCCATTTTACTCGGAAAATAATTTTGAGGCGACGGGAGGGTGTGTTAACTAGAAATTAGTATGGAGTGCTGTTTATCCGAAGAAGCTAAGGAACAGAAACGCATCAACCAGGAAATTGAACGGCAGTTGCGTCGAGATAAACGAGATGCACGACGAGAACTTAAACTGCTACTATTGGGTTAGTATTTGTTTGTTTTATTTGGACCCTACAGTGTGACATTATATTATTTACATATATAAAAAAGGTTACTCGTAGTACTTAATATAATAACGAGGAGTAGCAATCAAAATAAGAAAAATATAGAGCCAGAAGATGCCGTTTTATGTTCAATTAATTTTTGATACGACTTCAACGCATAGTGCGGTTTCGATTACCATTACTTATAAAACTTAGACCACTTGATCTCCTATTTCTATCATCATCTATTCAGTTCAAATCAAATCAAAGATGTGATTTGTCAATGCCACGGTAATATACTTAAAGTTGCCTCTAAAAATATTAAAAAGACTAGGTATAGTACTTTGAAGTAATATTTTTAAAAGTTGTAATGACATAAAGTATATTTTTTATGTTCGGTAAAACAAAAAAATTTAAAAAAATGACGCAAAAAGGTATTTTTTGATCAAATATCGTTTTTGTTCGAAAGACCAATTTTCATGGCATTAATATTTAAAATTGATTTCGGGTATATGGCCATGGCGATTGTTTTTGGCACAGCACATTCTGTTAGTGTAATTTTGGTTTCCTTTTTCGAGCAATGTCAGCCATATGTCAGGAGTAATACGAACAATATTGGCTTTCAAGTGGTTTGTTGGTTTATTAGTATAAACCAGTGACTTGACGTAAGTTCATAGAAAATAATCGAGACGCATCAGATCAGACGACTTTGATGACTGCATTGAATTTAAAGGGCCATTTCGCGAAATCACATTAGCTGTGCAGTGTTTTTTCGTCCGGATCACGCTCTAGTATCAAGTTAAAAAGACGATCAAACAGATCAGATCAATCACCGGATTAAGCAAAATCCTTGTTTGAAAAAGTGGCATGGATACTTATTTGAACTCTCCAAAATAAGTTGACATTTGTTTTCTTCTGTCGCGACTTGATTATTTAATTAAAAATTATCAAATTATATTAATTACTAACTGCGGGTAAATGAATTTGATAAATGAGATCGATAACCTGAGCCATATATAAATCTGACAGCAACCAGTAACCATCAATCCTGTCATTGCTACCAACTGTGAGGAATGAAACATGAGAACAGTGACCTCTGTTTGAATTTGTTAAAATTACTATTTTGGATCTTTGATCCAGAGCCGGATAGATATGTGTTGTAGTTGTCCTTTATGTTAAAGCATTGATGCAGAGCGTGATCCGGTTGAAAAAACATCGCCAAATCGAGATTTCAACACATTGGTGGTCTGGGTCGCTGTATGACACGTAGCGCCATCCTGTTGAAATCACATCTCGCCAAGATCAATGTCATCCATATTTTCGAACAATTGATCATGGTCCAGTAACGATCTCCATTGATTGTAACGCGAGCCTGCCTTTTTTTTCAAAATACTTGAATGACGTATACAGCACCAAACGATGCATTTTTGTGGGTACAATGGCGCCTCTAGAGTCTCTTTTGGATTGGTCTTATTCCAGAAGCAGCAATTTTGCTTATAAACATACCCATTAAGCCAAAAGTGAGCTTCGTCACTGAACATAATTTTGCGAGAAATTAAGGGATCAGCTTGCAACTGCTTACACTCTAGAACCCATTATACATAACTTATGAATTTTTCATTGTTGATGTCCGATCATTTAAATTTTAGGTGTATGTTGCCCCTTTTTCTTTTTGTTGTTATTCTGTTATTCTTAAGTTTTAGGCTTCTTCCCCTTTACTCTGTTTAGCATAGTTTAATTTAAGTTATCTTTTGTGTATTTTTGTTTGTAGCTTGTATTAAGCGAACGAATAAATAAATACAGCTAATTTTTAATCAGGTCTGTTCATAGATGTCGGCTCTATGAGGTTCGACTTGTAGTAAAGAAAGGAAAAAAACTCATCTATTGGAAGAGCTTAAATCATTTTCCTGCTTTGTTTCATAATTGAAATGATTATGCAGTTTTTTAACCACTAACCGTAGAAAAATACTTCTCAGCTGCCCAGCTTACAAGTCAGAGTAGTTGTAAAGAAGTTCTTGACACTTAGTCTTAATTCTTAATGCGTTGCGAACATTCTTGGTATTCCATGTAGACTTAGAATGTGTCAACGGACAGACATTATATTGTTGTTGAATCTACGTGCATGATCTAGATTTTAGATCAGTGTTCCCCAACCCCTGTGCCGCCGAAAATATTGTCGTGAAAATATTAAATTGTTTTTAAGATTTTAATAGGCTAGTGTGTGGCAAACTCAAAGTAAGTTAGGAAATACTGCTAGATGTTTAAAATATAACCTCAAGAGACTGGTCTTTTTGATAAATAAGTATATACAAACAAAATAAAGTTATACTGATTTAGCAGATTGGTATATTGAGCCTGAGCTCGTCAATATTGGACATACGGGTAGTTCATGCCCTAGTTATTCTCGTTATTTTTGAAATGGTGAAAAATATCAAAAATCGTCTAGACACGTGTTCGATTATTTCCAGAGGGAATCATTTTTAGAGACGTTCTAACATTGGGATTACCCCCTGCGGAGAATGGAGGGGGTAATTAGGGAGTAAACGATATATCAATCGAAAAAGGTTTTTTCAATACAAACATTTTCGTCAAAAGAACATCAATTTCCGATCCTCTTCAAAAGTTATGAGGGGGGACACAGATTGAGGATGAGCTCTGTCGCCGCTCGCGGTAAAGGTCCTAGAAAAACGGTATCTGGCTTGATGAAAAACCTCGGTTAGAGAAACATGTAACACTACGAAGTGCAGTGATCCGACCTCTTCTGTTTAAGAGGGGAAGAGTTTTGAAAAAATAATAAGGTGAAATAAACGGCACCTTTCATGATTCTAGCCACGGACACCTGGCATATATTTCATTTATGAAGAAAATGCTAGTTACGCTTATGATATTTTCCCCAACGAGAATTACCATCTATAATATTTTCCTCCTTGAGCTGATTGGATATCTATCATCATATTTAACGGTTTTTATCTTATCGTTCACCTTTTTCACGTCTTTAAACTTACTGATGTATTTTGCAACCGAGAAGTTCAAATTTTTTATTCGACTTGGATCCTTTTAATCTAATGTTTTTCAAAAATACTATAAATACTATTTCCAGTGCTTTTACGAATTGTAATAGCTTACCAGTGGACTCCTTTTCCGTCTGTCCCATAGAGATATCTTTTTGAAGTTATCACTTTCCGAGAATTTTAGCTTCTGTCCACTACCTTTTCTATTATTAGCACCCAGTTTTTTCTGCTTTATGGTATTATAGACTGAAACTAAAGCAATGGTGATTTTCTTTAATATTTCAGGCATGTAGAATTGTTATTTTGTTAGTTCCAATACTGTATTTCTGCGAGGCACCTCCTCACTGAGCAACTCCTGTTTCTTTAACGCAATGAAATGTACGAATATTTATGAATATTCACGGCACTGAATTAGAAAAACTTGGAATTTATTGCAATATGTGTCCAAAATTTGCTATAATGGAAGCTATTCCTTATTTGCTAATAGTAATAGTTTAGGAGTAGAAATTATGGCACTAGCCTTATGAACCGCAATTAGAGTAACTTCTTTAATATATAAATATATTTGTAAATCTGCTAGAAATGTAGAAGGTCGTAATACGGGGTTTGAAAGTGTTTGATATTACCTATGAAGTCACATATTTTTTTCTGAATTTCGAATTTGTAACAAAATGGCGGAATCTCGAAAGTTGAAGTAATATTCTTCACCAAAAAGATTTCACTGTAAAGTGTGACTAAAAAAAGAGATAAAATTTAGATATCGAAAAAAGGATTGGTCACTCCATATGGAATTTTATAAGCTTTAAAAAAAAAGATCGGATTACGCTGTATTAAAATATCGCTGGAAACGCGTTTTGGAATAAGTTTGATTTTAAGGGACGGCTGAGAGTGCGTCGTATAGACTGCTATAACTAAAACAGTTTTTGAAATTCCGCTTAGAGGTTTTGGATATATAATCTCGGAATCGTAACTTTTGATAATATGAAATATATGTGAAAAAATCGATTTTTTGACCCGGAAAAATGCTATGCTACGCCCCCTTAAACCCCCATATACCCTTAGTAATGTATTGTTTGCTAAGCAATCGAAATCATTAAGTAATGTACTGGAGAAGCTGGCGACCTAATGTAATGCGTATTGTCATTCTTGCAATTGGAAAATGTTTACAATAAAAAAATACATGACAAGAGGAGTTGAGAATTAATATACCAACTGCTAATACCTCTTTGGACTCCCAGTAATTCACCAAATTTTTGTGTACATTTATCAGTAGAAGTAGCGGGAAGTCGGGAATTCTTATATTATTCCTCATAATCTGCTGCTTGTTGAATTGGAAACAATTCCCAATTTGCACAACTTCTGGTGGTTAGATTTACAAAATAAAAGAGATCTGATTGGGGCGAGAGTGGGAAATTGCAATAGGAGGTACATTTTATAGATTATAAATAGAGTTCCATATATGGGTATTTGGCACATTTTCGCAGAGTTAGTTTCTATTCGGGTTATAAATATAATACGAGAAACCTCTCATCGTGAAGCTTTTTGCTTCGACCAGTTCATTATGTAATTTGTAAAGTTCAAACGTTAACGCAAAACAAAATGGGACTTTGGATTTCTTATCAAATGGTAGACGAAGCTGATAGATTATTTGTTGGCAGTGATCTTAGTTAATACTATACGACATGCAACGAATTTTCAAGCAAAAAGAATGTAAATTTGATCTCTTACATCGCCAAAACTATTTCATAATAAATTCTACCTAATACAAAAGACAAACAAATGATTTTAGCGCAAAAGTACGTTAAATTTTAAAATAAATGCATCCAAAAAGGAATATATTATTAATTTTAGTACGTACATGTATTTGTTGAGGTTACCGATTATTTAGATTTTGAGAAATGTTAGCATATGGCGGTTTTTGGGATTGGTGGATTGGATTTAAAATATTGTGCCCAGTTTTACAATCACAACAGGGCAGCCTCAATATCGTGAACCAGAGGTAGTGTACTAGGGGTTAAAAACTGATGGATTCCCAAGGCGTCCAGGAATTGGCAGCTCGCCAAAATATCTGAACCAGACGTCCGCGAATTGAACCTCGCGGGGATGGCTTTATTTTATTGAAGATAATCATTCATTTTTTCTCAGGAGCACTTGTTGATTCTGTGGAGAGCTATTAGGAAATAGAGAACGTCAGGTCTTGCTACTCAGTCACGGTGACTAAAATGTAGCGCACCTCTTAGAAAGAACATGGGCAACATAATGATTGAAATGTTTTTTTTTTCAAACTACGTTTATTAGATAACTATTTGGATGCATCTAAGTGCCTCCCTATTACGTATCCATTTCATTTTATTCTCTCTATTTCATATATTTATATTTTATAAAATATGACCGCCCATATATCTTTTTATTGCACACAATGCCGAGCAAATCATACGTTCTTGACGATATTGATCTTCACAGCATTGAGCAAAATCAAGGCAACTTCCAGTCATATCAAGGGTGCATTACTTTAGGGCTTTTTAAAATTTCCTTGTGACTTGACCTTTTTTCCGTAATGTAATTAGTATCGATTCGAATCGTTAGTCAATAAAAATAAAGGTATATATATGAGGTTATATTTGCATGTACGGCGAAGAGATTATAGGAAACACCGCAATGACTTGTGTTTTTCCGGAAAACGTAAGGCTTCAATTTCTTTCAATTGAATTCATGTTCGTTTTTTCCACGGATTTAGGACTTGTATCATGTGAATAACGTTTAAAATATAAACACAATGCCAAGATATTGACAAGTTTTTTTAGTTTTTCCTAATACTTTCCACAACAATAATTGTTTTGTTGTTCGGTAAGAGTTCATAATAGCCAGGTCAGGCTCGATTATTTTGTCAGAAATAAAATATTATTGTTCTCCGTACATAATCTCCAATTTCTTTGTCGTCAATTCAAGAGATCCCTTCCGCTCAAAGTAATGTAAATTTAACAGTTAAGAGTCAGCTTAGTTAGATTTACTGCTTCTGATTTTCTGTATGTACATTTTTACTTATTGTACTAATCAGTCATTGCATGAAGCGTTTGAAATACATAAATAAACACACACAATAATACACTGCAAAGAATAATAGTAATAGTTCCGTTTTTTTTTTAAATTTTTTTCGAGGTCTTTTGGTATCATTCTGCTATTAACTAGCTATTTATTAATTTTTGTTTGGATTCTATTTGTATTGTTGTTTTATTTTTAGTAATTAAGTATTGGGTCTATATTCGGCCAATATGTATATCGCACAGATAAGAAATCTGACGTAATCTTTCATTCAAATATCAATTTATTTAATATTTAGTTATTTATTACATCAAAACAAAGTTCTTCTAATAATTGCTTTATGCAATAATAGGTTAAATTATGCATCAAATTATGTAAGGACATAGTTAAAAGAACTTATTATGACTAATTAAAATTATATTTCAGGAACTGGTGAATCTGGCAAATCCACATTCATCAAACAGATGCGAATCATCCACGGAGCTGGTTACTCAGACGAAGATAAGAAAGGCTTCATTAAAGTAGTATATCAAAACATTTTTATGGCTATGCAGTCCATGATAAAAGCCATGGATATGCTTAAAATCCAGTTTGGGTCACCGGAGTGTGTCGTAAGTATTTATGACTTTCTTGCACGAAAAAATAAATTAGGTTATCATTCTATTATTAATTATTTCAGCAACATGCCGAACTTATTGCTGATATAGATTATGAAACAGTTACAACATTCGAGGACCCTTACGTGTCAGCCATTAAAAGTTTATGGGCCGATAGTGGTATACAAGAGTGTTACGACAGAAGAAGGGAATACCAGCTGACAGATTCCGCTAAATAGTAATACTCTTTATATAATTCGTATATTATTTTTGAAATAATTTAACTTTTTGCCATTGAAAATGAAAAGATGAGTAATTTGGATGGTCTACGTCTTAAATTTGTTTGTACTTCGTAAACATTTCCGAAAGTTTTTAATAGGGATTCATTTGTAAATTCCAATTATGTAAAAATGTGCCCTCTTGTCGGAAGTTAGGCGGTATTTACAAGTGCGTAGTTTTTCAATTTAAAATAAATAATACTCGTAATGTACGAGTCTTCATTAAGCGAATAATATACTATTTTAACATTGAAATAAAGGAACGACCACGTTTCTATATTAACTCGAAGACGCAGTCCTTCCGCTGTCTAGATTCAATACTGTTCGTAAATAAGGACTTGCGATAGATACCCGTTAATCTCTTTCGGGTATAAAAGTTAATTTTCACCGTATATTCACTTAATCTATTAACTAAGTGATACTTGCTCTTCGAAATGAGATCAATAGAAGGCTTGCAAAATCATTACAAAACCGTTAGAGATTTTGAAAAAAATATGGCGCCTTTTCATTCAGACGAGAGGAGTACTCTATACAATTTAATTAATCATTATTAAAGTTAACGACTCTTACATTAACGAACGAAGTATTTTATGATAAATTGTGCAGACTGCTTTATTATTCGTATGCACGAACCTTCTTATATTTTCAGACTACATCTTTACAATAAAAGCAGTATTGCTTAGTAAAAATACTAATCTTGTGTAACTTGATCTTGCGTTATCGGAAAAACAATCATTGTCCCTGTTCAGTGACTTGAGTGCATATCCTATGCCTAATCTCCATATTTGGCTGAATTTAGTTTGCATTGTGAATTGATTGCCTTCGTTCTGGACTCAAAGCTCATGTTGATCCACTCTATTCTCTCTGCATAATGAATTTGACGGTCAGATCTTTGTACAAGGTTCGTGGATTGCTTTCTCAGTGTGTGATGACGCACCGTTGTGATAGAAAATGCACTGGATTTCATCAAAATCTGCTAAGAGCTGGGTTGCTACAACATTCTTCAAACCACTTTCGTGGTACTTTTGGCGTTTTTTTTTACTCCTTTTGGCCAATGAAATTATTAGTGTGGTGTAAAATTTTTTCTGGCGTGAAAATTATTTCTAGGTCACACTTTCACGCACTTAATAATTAGGTACCTGATGCCCTTGTTAGTGGGGCTGAGCTATTTAATGAGAAAGTGTCAATAGACATGATTTGCTGTTGGTGACTACCTTTAAATCTTGTCTACAGTTTTTTTCATTTCACAACTCGTAGTTCTTGGCTTTTTTTAAATGCAACAAGCTTCAATTGTATATGTATATGTGGGTACAATATCAAAGTGCCGAAATTAAAAAAAACTTCTGGCCGAACTTTTTTGTCACCTCATAAGTCGATTTACTTGAACTGTTTTGCTATTATTTGTAAACGATTTACAGCTACTTCTATGCTTTTTATTGAAATTATAGTTTTCAATTTATAACCCAAGAGCGAGTGGAAAATGTTCAAGAAACTGATAACATTATTATTTCATTATTCAGACCGCAGTCCGACCTTGAGAACATTTTACTCATATGTATTTGTAAAGGCTTTTTTTCCTTACTTTGGTTTAAGACGTTTAAGTGATTGCATATCGAAAACTGAATAGCAATATTACTTTCACTAATTGTATACAAACTAATTCTTTTTATTTTTATAGTACACCTTTGCAAAAGTTTTGCAAAATTGAGTTAATAATTTAAAAGTTAAAACAGCACGGTCAAATTTGATTTTACAGTACGTTATCAGAAATTCCACTGAAAACTTCGCCTTTTATAAAATAAATACTGATAGCTGTTACTTCAGGAATTGGAGAGCCCAGCCTATGAAAATTTATCCTAAAATCTGCATCTATTACCTCATGTAGCGAAGCGAAAATGCTTTTATAATTTTTTTTGACGAAAAAAACGTATTTCTTAATTAGACAGTAGTTCGTTCCAATCTGTTTTACTTATCCAGGTCACCCCCGTATAACACGAGATTTATACTTCCAAACATGTTGTTCCAATTTGCGTTAGCTAACGACCGTATAACGGGGTTTTTAGGTGTGCATCGAAAACTTCCGTGTTCAAATTTCTAGAATAGTTATAGTGAACTTCAAAATTGGGAAAACTAAAAAAAAGTTTGTTACAAAACCTTATAAATATTTAAGAAAATACTGATCATCCAAATTACTCATAGATTCCTCTTATCATTTCCAACAAATATCTCAAATTTAAATTCCCAAAACAGTTATCTCTTGGAAATCGACCGAGTTGCAGGACCAAATTATTTACCAACGGAGCAAGATATATTAAGAGTTCGAGTACCAACGACGGGAATTATTGAATATCCTTTTGATTTAGAGGAAATACGGTTTAGGTACCTATGCCAAACAAACAAATTTACGCATGCTTTGAATGTGTTTATATGTTTTTCACGGTGAACTTATTCACTTCGCATGGTTAATTTGTCATCTGCCCGCAGCCGTTTTTGTTTCAGTAAATGCAACTAACGAGTTTTAATATTATTACGTACTTATCCGTTTTTGTCCTATTTATTTATATTAAAATGAAATAATTAAAGTCATAATCAGATCTGGTAATGGTCCTTGTAACAGAGCGTCTAAGTTCTTATTAATACATATTCTTTAACAACTTCAATTGTTTTTGCATGTGAATTACTTAATAAATATTCTTTGTTTCTTACTAATTTTTCATAGTTATATAAGCGATATTCCACGTATAGAGCAACCAGATTTTCTGCCGTCAGAACAGGATATACTACGTGCTCGAGTACCGACAACAGGAATTTTAGAGTATCCATTTGATTTAGATGGAATCGTATTTAGGTACTCAATAGGCGGATTTGTTTGAATGATTTTTATTGTGCTTACATGCTTTCAGTTTTTTATTTGCAAAAATATATAATGCTAAGTCTCGACTCGACGATTTCATGAAAATGCTATTCTAGAGCAGGAAAGTATGTGCAACGTTCTGCGTGGCTTTCATTGGTTTCATTGCTTTTTCTTCATGGCATGTAGCAAAGCTTTGAACTTTGTGACTAATATATATATATAGATATACATTCAATTAAAGAATTTATTGTTGGCTTATTTTTTGAAAAATATAAAACTAAAATTATAGATTGTTGGAAATGTAAAACAGACATTTACCTTAGTTCGTCGTAGGTTCGATGAAAATTCTTGTCCTGCTCACCATTTCTTGAAACTTTTTTACAAAGGACGCTTTGGACTAAAGCTGGTTAAGGAATCTAGTACACCTCCAATCCGAAACGCATTAATGTTTCTTGCAAAAATAAAGTTGATGTGTGAGCTAGTTCATTGGTTTGTAGATGTAGATGTAGATTATCATGAGGCGGGTAGATAAACCCTGCACTTAGACTAAAGGCCCATTGTACAAACCTCGAGAAGAGAGACTGACATTTGAGTTAACCTCGGTGCCCAGATTGAGCCGTTAGGCGACCAATTCTTCTAATAAAGCTCAAGATGGTGGGCAGCGTGAGCTAATGTAGATCATTGGGATCTACATGATAGTTCCCGAATAAAGCGGTTCTGGGACTGTTGTAGAACGGACACGCCCACAAAGGGTGAGCAATAGTCTCGTCCTCCAACTCGCAACCGCAAAGCGGCGAATCCGCTATTCGTATTGTATGAAGATGCTTGTTCAGCCTGCAATGGCCAGTAATAATGGCCATTGCTTGGCTCAACTGGCATATACTGAGGTTGAGTAGACGTCTGCCGAGGCCTAGGTCGACCCGATGTAAGAACATCTTAGACTGTCTACAATCCAATCTTGCGACCCACCTCTCATTTTGCTCAGAGCGGACCCAATCCTCCACCGAGCGACTGATGAGAGATGGTGCAACACCCACGTAGGGTTCTGGTCCTATAAAGGAAGAGCAGGCCCCTGTGCATTGATTTAATGAAATGGTTGATTATCTTCACCATTTGTGGTCGTCTATCCCTTATAATTTTGTTCAAGCTTTTAAGTATTCTATATTTTAAAGGGAAGAACACGAATAGCGGTGGAAGTGGATGAGCGATAAATTTAGCATATGCGGCGTTATTGTGAACACACCGGCGCAGTAGCGTGGTCCATCGGGATCACCGCCTTTAGTAGAAAATATTTTAAAATCATAAATTATTTGATTTTGACAAGAAATATTATCGCGGTGTTGGTCGATCGTAGTATGCACATTGCACATTCTGACCACCATGCCAATCTCACTGCGCTTGGTATGTGCGGACCAAGTACATTCTCCGCGTTGCAACTGACCGGTGCGTTCCTGTCTGCTATGTGGCTGTCTACAAACTAAATCGAGTTTTGGCCTTTTCAATTCTGCTATTCGATTTCATTCCATCTACCAAAACCCGTCTCCATTTTCATTTTTGCTTTTACGCTATTTTTCAATTGCAGTGTGGGCTTCCGGATTTTATTTCTATGTAGTTTTTGAATCAATATTCCGCCGTGATTCTTGATATATACATATAATACAAACATTGACGACGTATAAGGGCGTTGAACTGTTCATAGGAACAAACGATCCAGCGATCAATTCACACCAGAATTTCAAGCAATGGTCTATGGGTGCTGCTCATTCCAAATAAATTATATGAGAACACATACCACGCGATTGGTTCTACCAAATCGGTAAGATTCATCACACGTAGTAAATGGAAAAGACCCCGCACGCATTATCTTATTATCATTTCCGGTATCCGCTAAATTTCCTAAATGTTTAATGTGTTTGTTCAACTGATCCAGTAGTGAGTAGATCAAAGCTCACAATAGGCACGAGTCACAAAATTCATCCTTCTAAAAATGTGTCTCGGCTTTCGATTCGATTGAAACCCGATATTTGCACTAGCCCCCACATTCAGATATCTCCAATCCAATTGCTGAAACAACTGCGCAGTGTAATCTTTGTTCCAAAAAGAATCTGGAACCACTCAGATGAGAAGTACATCACATAAAAAGGTGCAGCAATTACCCTGAGCCACCCCCTAACCATTTTTCGCCCCTCACGGGGGTAAAAGTAACAGAACGTTTATTCAGATATTCTTTCTTAGTTGTATCCATACATCGCAATATATGGTATAAGGGGGTGACTAAATCAGTAGAATATTTGTTTGCTTATATTTCCTGAATTCCATAGTATATTTTTTTTGTCTTCACGAAGAAAGCAACTCTTTTAAAGATAGTAGACCTTTAAAAGAGTAAATGAGCTAAGATATGTAGGCTGCCAACATAACAGATAAGTTTTACAATAGGAAAGCTGGAACTTACTTTACTGCGAAAATATCCCTATTCCCATCACAATTAAACAAGGTGAGATGAAGAAGGCAAGCCAAATGGAAACATGTGTTCTGCTTGCTATTGTTTCCACCAAATATATTGACTTTATTCCTTAGGACTTTAAATTAGGGAAACATATATATTCCTAGTCTTCTATAATTAAAACTCACCGAAATGACAAACATTTGTGAACTTCACTATTTTTCTTTCGTGATAATATCACACATTTTCTACAATAACTGTATCGATTATAAATTTTACCCGAAACGTTCTTCTAATAGAAAGAGGAACTTGTACGATAATTTGGAACTATATATTTCGATTCCTTGTACGATTGCAAAGTATTCCAGGGCAAATAATAATGAATAGAAATTTCAAAAATTATATCAAAGCCTTTTCTAAAATTGGCACAATCGGTTGTTAAAGATCGCCCACTCTGTTAAATAAAGACCCTGTGTTTCTCTTGTGTCGGACCAATGCTTTACTATAGGTAAAAGATAACTGTGAACTACAAGTTAAAACACGAATTCATATTGGTGTCAGCACTGGGGTATTTCGCCTTCATAAGATGAGAACGGTAAATTTCTACTTTTTGACTCAATTTAAATATGTAAAAGATAAAGCTAACACAAAATCTAAGTGTTTATTTTTACATAGTTTGAAATTAAATGAAAATAAGCCACAAAAGTTCTTTATTTTAAAACTTCTAAAATTTAGTATTAACGCTTTAATTATAATATGATCTTATGTAATTATAGGATGGTAGATGTCGGCGGACAGCGATCGGAAAGAAGAAAATGGATTCACTGTTTCGAGAACGTGACATCTATTATTTTTCTGGTAGCTTTATCAGAATATGACCAAATTTTATTCGAATCAGAGAATGAAGTAAGTTTTAAATTAATAAAATTAAAGTTGCAAGTGAAATTAATAAAATGTTATTTCAGAATCGTATGGAAGAATCAAAAGCTTTATTCAAAACTATAATCACGTACCCATGGTTCCAGAATTCATCAGTTATTCTCTTTTTAAATAAGAAAGACTTGTTAGAAGAAAAAATTATGTACTCCCATTTAGTGGATTACTTTCCAGAATATGACGGTAAGTTCCATGTAGAAATGCATGCAATATTTATTTGATACATTAACATATTAATTAAATTAAAACACTAATTTAAAAGGACCAAAACAAGATCACGTTAAAGCGCGAGAGTATATATTGAAAGGATATTTAGTGTGCAATCCAGATCCAGACCGACAGTGTTATTCTCACTTTACCACTGCAACAGGTGTATATAATTGCAAGCAATAATTTTCTAAGAAGCGTTAATAAAATAAGCTAGACTTAATATACTAAAAGCACATGCTAACTAAATTACCCTTTCGCTTTATATTCAGTATCACAGCTAGATTGTAAACACATAATTAGAGAGTAATGCTAGATTTCTGCTTCATACGATTTCTCTTGCTATGCTTCTAGGCCCACAGAGAGATGCTATCGCGGCGAGAGAATTCATACTTCGTATGTTTGTAGATTTAAACCCCGACTCTGAGAAAATAATTTATTCACATTTTACATGTGCTACGGGTAAGTTGGATCATTTCATTTGTTTGTTTGATAATGTTTGTAATGTATGATTGAAAACAAAGAATGATTGTGGCATTGAACAAGTTTAACTCGACAGGACATCGGAGATTCAAATAAATAAAATCATGTATGAAATTGAGCCGAATTTTTGCCAAATGAAGAGTTCATAATATACAATATTTCAGATATTTTGAGGAACCCTGTTTAATTTACGATTCATTTTCTGCAAAAATATAAAAACACAGGTTTCGTATTGCACGGTAATCAAAAGTTATTGAAGCCTCCAACGCTCAGTGGTCAGTGCGTATAGGCGTACATATCATTTGAGAGGCTGTGGATTTTAATCTCACCTTCACCTCCTTCCTGCTCTTTCCTCCAGCTTAGCGATCATCAGCACGACAGGCATGCGTCTGACTCGCCTCCCTGTTCGCGATATGAAAATCTTTCCACACTCCCTTCGTCTTTTCTGGGAGAGCTACGCTAGAACCAAAGATCTCTGGCTATATGTATTATACAAAATTGACGTAAGACAAAAGTTATAGGTCCTTCAGGAAATTATTACCGATTTTATTTTGTATTATTATTTTTATTGTAGAAGTAATATTGAATACTGCTCATCTGTTAGGTCACCTCATCACCTAAACAATTGTCGGCTCTGTTGAGGGATTACAACAGACGATGTGCGTGTTTGGCAACGACTTTATTCAGAGTGAAGTCTTGTACAGGAAACAACTACTCTTGTACAGTTTCGCAGTTTCAGAACAGAATAGCACTGGAAAGGGGCATTGCCGCCTACACAAATTTGATAGAGTGAAAGGAACACAAAGGAAATTTACGCGTTGTCTCCTTAAAAGATTTAACAAACTCTATGCTCCTTATTCGGAAAGACTTTCCATACTTAATTTTTTCCCACTTGTCGACAGAAGACTCTATCTAGATGAATGCATTCTGTACAGATTTTTTAACGGAATGTTGCAAACATCTTGAGCAGATCATCTAATTTTGCGAGTGAAGAAATAAAGACATTTTCGATCTACCCAGAGCCCGGCTCGCAATTTACTTTAATTCGACTGTAATAATATTCTAAAAATAACCATAATAATTTTCAAATTGGTCCTCTGAATTTCCAGTTTAGTAGGTTCAAGCTAGCAATCAAATAGCTAACAAGTAACTTTTCCTATCTAACTACTCTAACGATCGCAGCAACTAAATTTTCTAAAAATATGGGAAAAAGTGGCAGTGGCAGATATGAGATATTGTTTTCCATAATTAACCGCATAGTTTGTAGTTTGGATTGATATAAAAATACCACAGCATCTCTATAAAAAAAGCTTGGTTTTTTTAATAATGTAAAATAACACCTCTTGTAACGCCCCATATATTTCGGTGACTAGTGATTTTATGAAATGTGCCATTCTCCTATATGTTTTACCGAAAATATTTCTCATTTTGTTGTGGGTAATTACAAGCTTGTTATACAGGGTGTTTTTTACAACGCATACGAAAGTGGGGTTATAGATTTCACTTAGCATACAAAAATTGTATGGCAGGGGGGAGGGGATAGGGTAAATCGGTATGCACATTATTATTATTTTTTATCTCTTGATTTACTCAATGAAGCGGAAGTGAGAAATTGTTTTGAAATTTTCTAATCTTCACGTTTTTCCTACATTTTCTCCGAATTTCATCCCAAAAATACTTTTTGGTTAATTAAATACTTATTACAGGTAATGGTTGTACATACGTTACAAATGTTTATTTTGAATTTAAATTTTTAATTATTTAAATTTTCGTAAAATAGTGGTTCATATAGATCTTACTTTAGAAAAATATAGCCAAGAGTAGACAATCTAAACAAGCTGAATTGCATCTTTTCGACGGCCAGTTTTTGTCTCCAAAACGCGAGATAACACAACTTGGAAACTTTTTTTTTTTTTGCAATAACGTCATTGTTGCGCGCACGGTGTGGCATGTCGCGCTATCCTGTTGTTATTTACATCTAATCCATTCAATCGCATTGGACGATGGTGCACACCAAAACACGTAACTTGCTTAACTAACTCTATTACTGTAAAAAATTCCATTTTTGTAATGGCTCTTCGCAAAAGTCCTTCTGAAGTATAACGCGGATATTTTGTAAATGCCTGTTTCCATATGAAAAATATCAAATATGACTGACTAAACATTTTGACAGGCCGATACGAAATTTTAGTTCTTGTTGAGCCACGCTTTACATCGAGATATATTGTACATTGCAATTATTTCAATGTGTAATAATTTGGTGATTTTGCTATTGTTCTTTGCACTAAAAGTTTCTTCCAAAATTGCGGAATAATAAAAGTGAGGAAGGAACCTTCCCGGTAATACGTTATTTCTGCACATGAGGTATGCGGTAGTTTTCATTAATCCTATTTTATATAACTATAAAGTTTGCCAATTGCTTTATATATTACATTTATCCTTTTTAGCACTTTTGAAGTTTATATGTATCTTACGGCTTTATGTATCACATTTTTAGGTACTCCTTAGATTGCTTTAGCTTAAACAATTTGATTTTTAGCAATTTGGTAGTTTCCTTGTTACTTTAAAAAAACAATATTTAACTGTTATTCTTCTTTAACGCATGCATTCTTTTGGTGTTTTAAAACCTCTTTACTTTGACGAAAGATACCGAAAACATCAAACTCGTGTTCTGCGCTGTCAAAGATACCATCATGCAGGCAGCTCTAAAGGAATTCAATTTATCATAAAAGCTAAGAAATCGAGAAAGAACAATCATTATTTTACACGCATGTAAATGTGTTTATTTATTCAACTAATAAAATATTCAAAATTTATGCGAATGTGCTTTTATTCTTTTAAATTGCTTCCAATGGTATTTTATTTGTTTTAACATATTTATCTATCCCATTTTTCCAAAATTCTTTAGTGTTAGCTTTTGTGACTACCAGTGAATATTATATACTTATATAAATTTTTGTTATTTATATTTACTACCTATAATTACCATTTTTTACCTATTATATTAATCACCGTTCCTCGACTATTTGTTTTAAGTAGATTTAATATAGATATTAAGAAATAAAGAATCGTCAGAGGTATGAATTGAAAAAAAAACATTCTAGACTTCAGAGCAGATCAGTTTCTTATCATGAGTTTCGGTGGAATAAAATTCCACTGGAAGTATAGGAAACTTTAAATAACAGAACTATAATCGAACGCGTACGAACGTATAGGGAATTATTTGAAATTAACAGAACTAAGTCGTACTTTTTGGTAGATCAATGTCTGTTTGAAATGAAATCCCTTGTATTTAGAATTGCACTGGAACTTATGACTTTTCATACAAAGTATGTTTCATAGCTTATTATGCAGATATCTTTATAAACGGAGCACCCATTGTTTCACATTATTTGCAATTTATTTTCATTAGGAGCTAAAGATAAAATCTACTAAGAAAAGGACGAATTTAATTAATAATAGCCAAAAGTAAATACATAGAATTTATTCCTTTCCAGATTTGATAATCCTACGGAACATAACTAAATAAAGATTTAAGGAAGGTGTGCCATACAGAACAATAGCTGCGTTTTTTTCATTTTTCTCTAATATTTACGTGGCTTACAACAACAAAGATTTAACCCAGTTCTTTATGTGGCTCGAAATTTAGATCCGTATTTTAGTTTTTAAGATTTCCAACAGACTGCGAATTTAATTTTAAATGGTTTTAGCACTTATCTTATTGTCATCGCTAAAGAAAGGGTGTTTGTTATTTAATCTAAAACGGAGCTCAAATCTATTTTCCAGTAGTTAGTAAGGCAATATCTATTCGCATCGTTCGGGTCTGTGTAAAATCGGATTTACATGTAGTACACGGAACAAGTGCAAATAGGCCCTTCCTTAAACCCAAAATCACTAACCTGGTAATTGAGCTGGATATTATTTTTTTTATGAGCACTGAGCAGGATGAATAACACGCGGCTATGTCAATTAATATTACTCAACGACTCCTTACCACCTAGTTAATAAATAGGTGTAATAAAGTTGTGTTCATTATGGCAAAGCTGACGTGGCCCTTGCTGTAGCCCATCAACCATTTACTTAAGTGTTTGTCAAAAAATTTATTGTGTTCATTTACTGCAAACTTTTCAAAGATGGGAGAGGTGAAAGGTGGAGTTAGGCTGTAATCCTATTATAGATTCATTGGAGCCTTCCTGACCAAAGCAGTGCGATCTAATTTCTCGCGTTGTTGCTGTGACTTCGTTGATAGTTTTCCTCATTATTATCGACGCAAAATCATCAATCATTTTTTGGCATATTGTTTTAAGAAAACACATTCTAAGTCTATCCACTACAGTATACAGTGTGCGTCAGATGATTCTGGGCAAATGAAACAATTGATTTAAACCAAAGTGTTTTTTTTATTAAAAATGAAATATTTGTCTGATCTCCATAGCGAAATCTTATTCGATGCTCGAATTACGGTCTTAATTTGCGGCCTGAAGCGTTCCGACGCACGCCGATCGAAGTTTATGTACTTTTTTCCATTTTGAATTTCGCTGTGCAAAATTTGTTACACTGGTGCCAGTTCTGTGAGGTTTTCAAAGAGTTTAACAACCCGCAACACTCTAACTGTGTTTTTGTGGCAACCTAAGTGCGACAGATATCAGCAACGCGTTGCTAACTACCTTGGCTATGTTGCACAAGTTGGATGAGGAACTACGCGAAGAGATGAAGATACGCCAAAAGAGATATGACCATTTTCAACGTTCCCAGGGGAATCCCTCGTAGATCTTCGTCCACCCTATGTGGAAACGTTCGCTGCATCAACGGTGTCCATGGAAGAACCAGCTACATCGGCCTATCAAATCCAAGGTGTCGCTTGTTATCAGCACACCTCAGCGCTATGTTTGAATAGTTCGGTAATTGTTCAGCCACACCATAAAGCCCAACCATCAGAAACCGAACAAATACAGCAAGATGTACCTTAGTCGCTCTTTCTATAGCACGGAGATCCGAGTACTTCAGCACTACTGCAATTTCGAGACGAAGCACATCTTGAACCGGACATCCTCCAAGAACAACCAATAGTTTATCCACAAAATCCGCTCGTCAACCACTTGACATATTCGCTGCGGATTTAATAGGCACTAATCTAGGAGAGCGAAAATAAGTGCCATACTTGAATGCTCCAAATGATCCACCACACCATCCCTCTTCATCGACGGATACAATTTTTAAAAAAAATGTCTTCATCGGCGGATACATCTCTGAACAAAATGGTCGGATGGAACTTCGAGCAAATAAAAGGGGGCTATGTTGCAAAACTGGTGTTTAGATCATTTGTAGTGTTTCGTTTGGGCCGCGAAAAAAGGGCCTGGTATGGCCTTCAATATTCCCCTTTTTCAAAGAGCACTTTCCGTTGTGTTCAGTTTGTAAGAACGGACCAATTGCGTAGTCGAATGAAGTCGGAGAACAGTGTAAGGTGGTAGTGCCGATGCTTTTTTTTTTTTTTTTTTTAACGAAACGGTGTTTCTCGTCACTCAATTTATTGAATTTTGTGAAATAAATTGTGAACTCAGTTCTGACGAATGTCGTTCTTAGGCAGCGAGGCCCGAAAATTGATTAGCCCTAAGAGTAGACGCCCGACTCCCCGTTCAAGGTGATGCTGGTTCTAACTCGGATCGGAGTTGACGTACTTTTTTCCATTTTTATTTCGTTGGGCTTAGCCATCTAGCCGCTGGCAAAATTTGATACAATATCACCATAAAGATATTTAATTAACATTGTAGTGAGATCAGTGTACAAACAAAAAACGTGCCTATCTTTTTCCAAAAGTCTCTCCCCAGATGACATGCAAACAACCTACAGAGTGCAGCTGACTTCCCAATGGGATAGTGCACGTTCTAGACAGAGACAAACGGCCATTCCGAATCCTACATCATTATAAATTTGACCCTTCAACGAGTAGACCAAGTCTAATAGTAGTAGATTGGATAGATTGGTGGATTCCGCAAAAAATAGAGGGGATGTAAGAATCACTGGGGGTCTGAGACTCAGTTCTTTAAGGGGGTCGTTTACCCAATAGGTCGCGGTTCGAGCGCTATATTCTACAGATCGTTGTGTGGAAAGAAAGCGAGATAGAGAGTTGCCGTTTGGCAAACGTCTTTATTCATAAGTCATAAGCATGAGTAATTTTTTTTTTTTTTGAAATTTCGAAAATTGTGGTCCTGAGACGGTGGATATGAAAAATCGGCAGCGCGGCAGAACTCCGGTGATTGTAGGCGACTGAGGTATCTGAAAGCAAGCAACAAAAAAAAAATCAGTATCTACACACTCTTAGCTATGGCCCCTACCAGAATTAGAAGAAAAAAACGACAAATCAGACTGGCGTAATTTTGAAAAAAAAAAAAAAAATTTCGTTTTTTTACCGGGTTTTTTGCTTGTAAAAAAAAAACTTTTTTTCCAAGCATTGAGGTACCGGCCATAGCGGCGCATGCACTAAAGGTCTGTGCCAAATTTCAACAGAATCGGTTGGGAACTTTCCGAGATATCACCGGAGTTCTGCAGCGTTGCCGATTTTTCATATCCACCGTCTCAGGACCACAATTTTCGAAATTTCAAAAAAAAAAAAAATTACTCATGCTTATGACTTATGAATAAAGACGTTTGCCAAACGGCAACTCTCTATCTCGCTTTCTTTCCACACAACGAACTGTAGAATATAGCGCTCGAACCGCGACCTATTGGGTAGACGACCCCCTTAATTCAGATAGCAATTTTTGTTTCTCCAAGAAAATCCGGATGAATCTTAAGCTTTTCCATACTGAGTGGAGCTGAAATATCTCCAAGAGAGGGAATATCCCAAAGCTCCGGATTTTCCTCCCTTTTCAGGTAAAAATTTTGCATCTTACAATTAGAATCAAATGCTCCTCGTCCTCTATGACATTGGACCGTGTCACACCGATATCCCTCCACTTTTTTCCACCTGGTCAAATGCTTTCTTTCGTATGAGTGTCTCGTCACTATTATATTGAGCATTCGTATCATTCTAACTACAGAAAACCAGGACCGAGACCTGACCCCTGGGTGGACACGGATAAAAAAGGCACCATTTGTCAGGAAAAGCTCCGTGTACTCATACTTTGATTTTACTTAGAATTAGTTTTGCTTGTATAAACCTAATTTTTCAATAAGAGTTCAAAATCATGGTGGCCTGTACTTAGTAGACGTGGCAGGCTGCTGGTAGTTTTTCTGTAATAAAGGATCAGATGAGAACTTTTGGTGAAATGCTTCAGCCCACCCACACCACTTCATCCATAGTTTAAACTGTCCAAGATGTCGGAGTTTCATGGTCATACAGCCATGACGCCTTTCCTTGTTAGGCAAAACAAAACCACAACAACAACAGTGTTTATATGTATATTTACTCTGTGTAAATTAAGTATTATAATAGAGCCAGTTTCCGTGTTATTTCAGATAGATTCAATATAGCCAGGGAGAGAGCTCTATAGCAATATAAGAATAACTGCTCCATTGTTATTTCTACCGGTCCTGTCACTCGCTGCATCGTAGACAATCATGATGCGCTCGTTGCTCTGTTTTGACGCATGAGATGCGTTCGTGATGCTTAATTGATTTTTTGACTCGCCGTATGATATATGTACAGTATATGTATTTTTGAACTTTTGGCGATGGTGATGCGGCATCATGATGGGCTACAGCTCGCTACTACTGGTATACAAATTTTATGTTCTCTAAAAGTGTCGCTTATAAATAACAGAAGCACACCTGATTTCTAACCAGACGAAAATGTGGCGTATTCAAAATATGGTGGATTTTAACAAAAAGTATTATATTTTTTGTGCATTTACGCTAAATACGTTACCTATCGTGAAAAGTATGCGTGTTTTTGAATGTGCTTTAGATTTTAAGTGAAGCAACCCTCAATTGCAGGCTTTTCTTGTAACTGGGGGAGCGCCGTCAAATTCAATGAGTCTAACTTTTGTTACTAATTAAATTTTTCTTCTAGATACTGAGAACATACGGTTTGTGTTTGCTGCAGTAAAAGATACAATTCTACAATCGAATCTAAAAGAATATAATTTGGTCTGAAGTGGATTTAGGCCGAAAGGAATATTAAAGTTCACACATGTATTTGTGATTATATTGGCTTCATATTATTTTCTATATCAAAACATTTATAATAACAGGATAAGCGTAATAAACAAGTATAAATACTGCAGATAAATCTGGATTTTGTAATGCCCTCTGCTATTTCCTGACGCTGTGCAACAGATGTAGGCGCAAGGCAGCAGAATAAATGTAACTGAGTAAATCGAGTAAAAGAGTAAATGAAATTTCAAACTTGTGTTAATTGCTTAAATGGAAATTGTGTAAGCGAACATATTGTTACAGAGAATAAGAAATTGTAGTATTACTGAAGGAATTATTGGCTCCTCGATTAGGCTTTGAATTGTTTCTTACTTTGTGTCAATATTCATGAAATATGTAGCGAGAGCAGAGAGAGAGAGCACGTTGACCTTTGTAACATGTCTTACATTCTCAACACGAGCCATTCCTTGCCAATATTTAATTAAATTTTATATTCTCAATTGAGTAATGAAACAAGAGAAACATAAGGCACTGTGAGTCGCAAATCTCCTAGCTAAAGTCATTTTATGGTTGTTTTTTATTTATGCTTATTGTTTGTTTCTTTGTTGTGATGCTTTAAGTAAAAACATAGGCTTTAAATTTTTTTAAATATGTGAAATATAAGGACCATGCCGAGCTCTTCCAATAACTGCCCCCCGCCGCCAAACAAAGGTAGTCACTAGTCATCATCATGAATTTTGGCGAAACTTTCTGTGATTGTGTTCTTGCGGCGGTCCTTAGAAGTCGGTTGCGGTCTTTGGAAGCGCTCCAAGGTCTGTAAGTTGAGTAGTTTCAAAGCATTTTTATTCATATTTGGAACTAAACAATTTCTTTAGTATGTTTTTGTGAATTTATTGTAATAATACTTCGTCATGCAAATATAATATTAATGCCGTCGTATTTTAAAAAAAGAATAAAATCATTGAATAACATTTTACCAACAATTTTTTATTTATCCAGCTACTTTATCAAGCTGTTCCTTTCAATGTTATCTTTATCATATTGTTGTTTTTTCGTTTAAGTTCATTTTTATGTGATTGTATATTATAAAGACGTTGTAAATTGAGTAAATTATATATCCAACCCAGAATCAATGTTAATTTTTTTGGCAAGATGAAAAACTCCTTGAAATGGATTTACTTTGACTAGTCATGTCTCATTTTCCATACGAACATTTTATCGTCTGATATAAATGGTGGTCAAAGCAACACAGGAATTTTCGTACCTTTAATTGTTTTTGTAATATTTTAATTCAGATCTTTATGGTTGTAAGAAGCTATATTGTTCAATGTCTAAAATTGGCTTTTTTTTTATAAGAACTTATTTTAAAGCAGAATTTTGTAATCAAAACCGACAGAAAATGCTTCACAATCGGGGTGTGATAAAATAGAGAGAAGACTACAAATGAGCAGCTAATGTACTTCCAATCTCAAAATGCTGAGAAGGTGGTATTACTCAGCAATAATTTTCGTAGATGCTTTCATTTATTTTTGATGGGAGCTCGTTTACTGTATTTGTGTTTGTACGTTTCCTACATGTTCATAAGAAAAATATACAAGGTGTCTCAAACATATTCTATTTATTTTGCATTACAGGTAGAACATTATTATTATGTGTTATTAATAGAAGGGGTTATTTGGGCATGGATTGTCCCACCTTCCACAGTACCTCTGAACAATGAACTATTCGAATCATACCTCAGGTAGGTTTTTCGAATCCGAGGATTTTTAAGAATAAGTGACTTTAATAGCTCACAGGAATATTCTGGACAAGCAAACTTTGAGTCTGCTCTTTCTGTCAATCTCATTCGCATTATCATTGCATCGATCCCTGCACTGTTGGTGTTCTGGCACTGGCACTCAGACTAAAGTAGTACTGGGAAAGTGTGGGAATCACTGTCCCGCAATAATCTAGGTTTGGTTTTATATACTGAAAAATTTTAGCACATTTCTAGTGCGCAGAGTTCTACCTACAATCTTATGTCGAAATATGTATGGTTAAAGGACTTCCCAACCCAATGCTACGGAAATTTTCCAGTTGGGACCGTATATCCCGCCACCTGATTTATTCTAGCTTCATCCTTTTGTACAGACAAAATATTTTTGTTACGAATTTTGAAAATTTCCTAGGCACAAATGAACGTAGAAACAAAGATGATGCTTCGTCGTACGTTTCCCACGGATCCCCACTTAGGGCTAAAATTTATATACACTTCTGTACTGTTGTTATTCACTAAACAATATGCTAAACTGCCGAACTATAGAATAGTAACGATATACCTCATAAAAGTTAAGAAACCTATAAAACTTCTTTTCAATTTTATATTTGTTTTCTTTGCGTCTTCCAATTGCTAGTTTTATTGCTGCTGTTGTCTCCATTATTAGTTAATGCAATATGCCCATATTACACTGATTTTCTTCACAGACAGGATACAATTAGGCAACAGGTTTAAATTATGGTGGTTTTAAGTACAAATGAATCATAGCCGATAAATTTATTACTCCTGTATGTAGATATTTGCGATACGAAAATTAAGTTTTATTTGAGCTCCGGTGATGAAGTGCGTTGATGAACCCCCATTGCAGAGGTTGTTGATTCGATACCAACTTTGATTTTGGTCTTGCATTTTTCACCCACTTCTCTGGAAGCGATCGTCATTATGCACGATACCAAGGCTCATAAAGCTATGGCTATATTGTAAAACTAAATTTTTGATATCATTTCTCACTCCATACATCATCGTTGGCGCCCTTGTATGTATGTTTCCGAATTTAAGAAAAAGACACGAAGTTTCTCTGGGGCTAGCGGCATCGTCGAATGGTAATAAATGGACAAGAAAAAGGCCAGGGTGAAGGCCTTTATGATGATGATTTAAATAAAGGCAGACTTACGAATTTTCCTGCATACTCGGTCGTTTTTAGTGTGTCTTAAACGAATTGAAAAGTTCAGTTGAAGTAAATAGGTTTTTTACCATTCTTTCTTTACTTCGATTTTGTTGACAATATTACATTGATCATAGTCGGTTTCGATACAAATACAAAATTGTGAATGCCCACATTGTTTCGAGATAAAAAAAAAACCGGGCTTGTAGTGTAGGAAATTTCCTGACATGATTACTACACTTTTCTTTCTGCAAACCTTCAATACTAGATATTAAGAGTTTCCCTAATATGTTAAACTTTTGGTCTATGATTGATCACATTTAGGCCCCTACGATACGAAAAACAACTAAGCGCAATGCAAATGCTACTCTGCAACATTATTGGTCTTGTTTACGTTTGTAGAGCCGATTGCTCTTTGGTGATCGTCTTTCGGTTATATGTACGTTAGTGACGATATACTTTGGGAGGTGAAGGAAATTTAAAGTTTATGCGCAAAATGTGAGAATAATTATTAACTCGTATGGCAATACTATAACATCTGATAATCGTCTTCAAGAGTAGGCCATTTGGTACTCTTTCGTCTTCCCATTTCGTCTCGTTTTCAGGAGTTAGGCCCTTGGTCTAATCTATATGGATGTTTCTCCTACAAAAAAAACCAATAAAAGATACGTATGTTTTAGATTTCCTTGCATTTTATTGGATACCTATGTCATTTAACTAGATAGATTATTTCCAGACTTATTTCCACGTCAAATAACTTTTAAGATAAAAATCTGTAAGCTGTAAGTGTCGACGAGGTCAAAGATATATGGAGTGCTAAACTTGGGGGTGGATGGAATAATATAGTATTTATTGCACAAGATGTTGCGCTCCATGATGGAAATTGAATTTTGTCGACTCGACTATCAGAAACACATTTTCAAAACTCAGATACTAAGATTCTCGCTAGTCGAGTCGACCAATTTTGACGTCCATAAGAGGATCCATTATACTATATGGTTTTCGAAAAATATTTTCTCCTTATTGAAAATTGGAGTAGTGGTAGCAAAGCATAGAGGCACAGTAGTAAGCCTCACTGAACTGTGTGTGAGTGCCACTTATTCATTCGTTTATTACAAAATGGGCACAGTCTAATTAATTTTAATGTGTCGACGGTTTTAGCTCATTTCTCTTAATTTAAACGCATTTGATAACAATCATAGTCTATTGCCATAGCATAAAACTTTCGAAAAGAATACGAATTTGTTTCATTCCTGCAGGAACTTTCTTTAAAGTTGTTAACATTCTTCTGAGAAGCAACAATCTTGCAACGAAGATCGTTAAGATTCTTAGCGTAACAATTTATGGAACGCCTTTCTACAGAATTTGAATGTGAAGGCCCTAATTTTCACTGCGCACTTGTACTCCATAGAAAGAAAATCGAATAAAGTGGAATAAGTTTAGGACTTAATTTGTTGCATTAATATTGTTTATTTATGAAATTATTTTAGACATCATATCTTAGGAAAGTGCAAATCCAAGATGTTGAAGAACTTTTTTTTACGCAAACTAAACTGATTCCTTGTGAAGAAATATCCCCATAGTTCTTGAGGCATCGATAATTGACTCAAGAAGTGGTTATAGTGTAACATATCCAAATAACACGCTTTTAGCGATTAATTTATTTAAATTTTATTATTTACTTGTATGTTTAGTATAGCAAACGAGAAATGTGTTGCTAACGATCTTTACGGTAAATAAAAACGTAATATCTCTAGATGAAGACAAGAGTACTGTAATGAGATGTTTAGGTCACAATTTACTTGCCAAACGACTATACAAACCTTATATGATGGATTTCAATATCCCAAAAGAAGGAATTGTTATACCCCAGAAGTTGTTTTCTCCTTTTGTTATTTCACTCGGAATATTTTTTTAGCATGGTAGTAGTAGGAGATATTTAATATTTTGTTATTTCTTTAACTTATTTTATATTTAGTTCACTTTAGTTAATTGTTTATAGGTTAGGAACACTTACTACACTCAATAAATCAAAGTTTTTAAATGATCGAAAAAACGGCACATAATTGAAAGTCAGCTTTTGTGTGATAAATGTAAATATAATATAAAAGTCAGAACAAACGATTTTGTTAAGAAAAAGTTATATGTTTGCACAAAACAGAAGCTGAAATGAATAAATCGCAGATAATACCGTACAGAGAAGTACAGTAAAAGTAGCCAAAAGTATGATTTTGTATCTTTCTCGTAAAGCTGTTTTTGTATAATTAATGTTTTTTTTAAAATAAATGTAGGTCACTAAATGCACAAAAAGAAAAGCAAACAATTAGCAAAACTGTTTTGTACTTACTCCAAGAAGTAACGTGGTCTACTGGGCAGTAGCTAATGTTTGCTAATTGATAACTGAGGACTTTTTGATAAGTAAAAAATATGTTTAAGGTTAAATTAACCAGAGCATACTTTTCACCACCTTTTTTTCCGAACGGCGTCTTTAAGAGTAAATTTAGGGAACAACAAAGGTAATAAGAAACTAATAATAACAAAAAATGAAGCAGTTTAACAGCTTTTAAGCGCGACAAAACTTAAAAAATATAGTGGAAATATGACATTGTTGTGATTTCACGGAAACAAGAAACAAAAAATATTTAAATTATTCTTAAAAAGAACGTGGTGTGTTCAACAGAGGATGTTTAGTAGAATTTTATTAAAGCTTACGGATATACTGATCAAAGATAATATAGACAAGAAGAGAATGCCTGTGCAGTTTGTGATTCATCGCCCCTTTACCGTTTGATTTCCTTTCCGTCCAAAGAATACTAACAAAACGATTGGACTAGGAATACTTGTCTGTTTTCTATTGTAAAACATGTGTTTCGCAAATTGTATGGGCATTGCTGCCATTTTTATATGAAAAAAGAAAAATTCGGAGTACTTCATAAATATTATTAGAGTTTCTTTTAATTAGTATTGCTATTAAGGAACTAAGATGATATAAAAGAGTATATATGAGAAAATAACACCGCTTTCCTATTGAAACTATATTTTGTGTTGACATTTGTTAAGATTATTTTTTATATATGAAATTATAAATATATTTAAACGTAGCTTAAGGTAGTCTAAGGGAGCACAAGCACAACACAAAATTGTCGTGGATAGAATAAACTAATTCATGGAGTGTAAGCTGTTTTTACTTTCGGATTATTCATTTGTTCGTCTGTTGCGTTCTTTTTCTATATAATGTTTGAACGACAAAGAGAAACCATAAAATTTTAAGAAACTACGACGTATATAACGTTCATTTTGTAAACAAATACTTGGAGATGAAGAGAGATCTAATCTATGTAAAAATTCTACTACTTAGTCAAGTAGATAAGCATATGCTAATTAATATCTAATAAACCAAAGAGAATATGCATTTTCCACTTTAACTTTAAATTCGAACAAGTTTTAAGGCATTTAGATTGTATTTCGGAGGAAATTTCAGTTGGAAGTCATGAAATTTCACGTAAAAACATCTTTATATATCAAAAGGAATAACTATCGATGTGTCAAAATACTTAAACAAGATATATGATGAACATTGTATGAAATGTGTGCGCAGTTCTTGTTTTAATGCACAAAATCTTCCTGTAGTATTTTTCCGCAGTTTGCTAGCCTTATAGTACTCGCTTACCTTCTTTTGTCCGCTTATCTTCTTAACCAATATTTTGTGCAATAAAATGAAATTGCTTTACATAACGTTAGAAGGATGATCTCTAAAAGAGAGAAAACAACTTTTTTTTTTGCAGACAAATTATATTCCATAAACAGATAATTCCAAATGGTATAATTTACCAAAAAAAGGAAACAAAGAAGCTGTAAGTGTACCAAATTTATATAATGCAGAATGGGGGGCGGGAGTAAGCTAGAGCAAATACCAAAGAGAGTGAAGAGGACATATAAATAATATTGGTTGTACACTTTGAGATTATATGATGAGAGGAGAAGATGTAGAAACTTGCAAAAATATACCCAGTTGCCCTTTTCCACACAAAAAGCCGATATGGAGAGCAACGGCGGCATATTTTTAAACATGAAAACTCTCTTTATAATATTTGTGTTAATATTAGTAAAGGGAGTGAACAAAACTATAAGATCAAGGTGGATCCGATTTGTTTATGTAAATATATGTGCAGTGCGAGGGGTGCTCCATCATTATGTCAACATGTTTTTGTACCAGAGATGTATTCTGCGTAATATAAATAGAATTCTTTTTTAAGTATAAATGAAAAACAAAAAATATTTATAATACTAAATTAATGAATAATTTACTATGTAATTGTGTAAACTAATGGAACGCATTTTTAAGAGAAGAAATGAATAAAAGGATGAAAAATAATAGATTGAAACTGTGGTCTTCACTTTTTCTTGTGCTTTTTATTAATATCCATTATAACAGCCAACCCATGCCCAATAAATTCTTAAATTTGAGATACTTTTCCAGTGTTTATATTATAAAAATAAACATAACATAACATCCAAACTCGAGTTCTGTATGCCGGCGTACAAAATGTTGTATTATCCACTATTTTCGGCTATAAAACACAAGATCTACGAGATATGTTATGCTCTTAGGAGATCCAAAAATATGAAATCCCATTAGATACATCTGTTACACATCCCCGCAGGTTTAGGGGCTGGATCGGCTATCCTTTTCACCAAATCACAAGTTGCGTTTACCATAGAAATGTTTTCCAAGCTGAATTGACTGGCATACGTACATAATCAATCCTTGAAAAGGATCCTAATTCGCAATGCGCGGATGATACCGCATCAGCATCGCCAAAAGTTCAAACATTCTTATGGGTCCTTTGCCGTGTGCCGTTGCAAAAAAATTCCACTCCGCATTTATTCCATAGTCTTCTTTATAATAAGTTAAATTAATGAAATACTTATAATTCTTATATTGTTGCGGGGCAACATCCGAAAAGAAAAAAATTTTGTGAACTTCAGATGACAGAGGTTTAACAAAATTGATATTATTTTAATTTTTTAAGCAATCAGAAATAATAACCATACTTTGATGAGTAAGTTCATTATCTATCTTATAAGAACTAACTACAGTGTATACCGTCGCTTGATCGTTATTCCAGTGGAATCTCGGTGCAGCATCCTGAACAACGAACGCATAATTTTCAGTAAAATCAACAATTACTATCTATCCATGATCTTTCAAAGATTCATTAAGCACTCTCAAATAAGCTGCTTGCTGTTTTGCAATAAATTTCACAAAAGTCATCAACAAAATCTATTGTGCTTTTAATTGTTGTTTCAAGAGTTACTCTTGGAGTAGACACCCATTGTTTATAATTAATGAAAATTGAAGAATATATTGCAATGAAAGAAAAATTGAAAGATCGTTTCAGAAACGCAAAACCGATACCAGCGACACAGAAAATCCTTAAAATTACGCCTTTATTAAATTATATTGGGGAAGTAAAGCCGTTTTCCCTTTCAGGCAAGTTTACACTTACACAATTACATTACAGTACAATTAAAAAATCTAAAAAGTAGTCGTTAAGTGAAAAAAATAATAATATCAAGATTATATGATATGTAAAATAATATGTTTAAATAAAATATTTTAAGTTGATTCAAATAATTTAATCCCTTATACTAAAATTGTTTTCAATTTTTTTTGGACGATATTTAGTCAAGAAAGTGAAATTATAGAATATTAATTCACAAAAAAAAATTAAATTTTCAATATTCGAAAAAAAATAGAAAAAATTATGATAACATCTCGAACTGCGGCTTAAAAGTTGCGTAATATAGAGTAGAATTTTAGAAAATTAAAAAAAATAAAATCGAAGGGGTCGGACTTTTTGAAAATGTCGATTCTAATATTTAAACGTTAATAACTAAGTGATAATTACTTCGAATAATTTTCTTTTATTTTTTTTCTGAAACAACAACATTCAAGGATGAAAGAAATGGTACCCTACTTTTTATTGATATCGATATTTTTTACTAGTCTATCATTAATTGAATATTTTTTGGCTGCAAATTCAATCAATAACGGTTTGGAATAAAAGGCTTAGAATTGGTGTGTAAGTTGCTTTTAGTACGTACTAACACAAATCAAAAAGTGACCGAAATCGAAGAGGGTCGGGTCAAAAACTCTGTGATTTGGCATGGAATGCCCCATATACTGTATGTCATACGGCGAGTCAAAAATTCAATTAAGCATCATGAACGCATCTGATGCGTCAAAGTAGAGCAACGAGCGCATCATGATTGTCAATGATGCAGCCAGTGACAGGGCCGGCAGAAATAACAATGGAGCATTTATTATTATATTGCTACAGAGCTGTACCCCTGGCTATATTGAATCTATCTGAAATGACACGAAAACTGGCAAAAACAAGTTCTGATTAATGACGTTCAAAAACTACAAAACAAGGCATCAGCATCGGCTGTGTAGCGGTGCGTTTCACCGCGATGATGCGGTCGTGATAAGCAGTGATGCCCCTATAATGCAAAGATATTTGGCATTTTTGAATTTACCCTATCCATCCAACAAGAAGGGACAATCATGATGTTTTTCCTTATATTTCAACGACCTTGGTAGTGTTAACCGGACCAGACGTTCCATTTTGTTAGAAATAGATAGTTATAAAGCAGTAATTTGTGAGAGATTTTTGGTGGGGGATGGTGTGAAAATTGAAACACTACTACAGGGTCCATGATTTTATTTTAAACATTTTTCAGTAAGGTACAAAACTGAGTTCCTGATAATTGTTGCAAAGCGTCACACCAAACACCTTATATGATGTTTACCCATCATTTTTAAACGAAAGAAGAGTTATTTACTTAATTGCATTTTGAAATATTCAAGAACTTGTCAAGGGTGCAAAAGGTCTCAATAAAACAACACCGAACTTCACTGGTTCTCTAGCCGAGCGAGCGATGGACACAAATCTTTAACAATTACCTTTAAAAGAGAGGGAAGGTAAAATTGAGATATTATGGTAGTAGAACCGCACACCAGTTTTAATAAGCACCTTTAAAACTGCATTGTAAAAAATGCTGCCGTCATTGCATATGGGTTAGGGATTTGCAGACGTATAGAGTGTCCCTTCTTGTTGACAGATATTCTTTGGTAAGAGAGTGCCCAAAAGCCGGGGTATTGTCGGCATTACTTTGGTATTTGGTAGAAGATGAGTTTTTCAACATACTACGTGTGCTTTGCAATGAGGCCAATGTATCAGCCCTTCTAAGGCCATCCTTGTACATTTTCCAAGAAGATATCGCATAGACCTTCCATCCAAAAAAAGATCATCGGGAGGCAGGGTAGCACTCCTCCTAAGTCAAAATTCGAGCAAGGCGCTACCGAACCTTTTCTCGAAGCGATTCGACATATTTTCAAACCCTCATAACTTCGGTCTGGATACTACTTTGGATCTGTCACCAAGCTTATGAAATCTACCAAATTTGATTCATATATTATAGCTCTGATAGTTAAGATTTTAATAATATCCTAAATTCATTGATTCCGTCACTCACCCACGATCAAAAAAAACCTCTAGAGTCTAGAGCTCTCCAGTAGATTGCTTTCCGTAGTCCTATAAGAAAGTTTGGAATTGGTATCCAGGCTGGGTGCAATATACAGCAGATGTGCAATCAAATAGCAATTTTCTGCATCACAAAATGAAAATTTTGCTGGTAGAAAATCTTATGCTTTAAATTCTCTTCTTATGGGTCTGATGCGAGTGAGCGAGTAACAGAAATGAGCATTTCGGACAGCCTGAAGCTCACACAACCGAAAACGCTGGCTATCACGTAATTAGAACTTACATATTATTACAGAATATACACAAACAGATCTACAATTTGATATGCAAACTGGGCTTAGCGTACAAGTAACGAGAAAATAATAAAATCTGTGATTTTCTCCTCCAACTCCGCACAATGGGAGGTGCAAATTCTAAATGTGTAAATAGGTAAAAAAATGTTTTCTACCTCTGAGCAGCAAAACAATGGGAAGATTCTGTCTAGATAAATTATGACTATTATTTATATCTCTCCACCCAAATCCCATCAAAAACATTCCATGTATAAAGTGTAGCCAAGTCTCGCAAATCTTTCACTCTAAAAAAGTTATGAGATCACATGTAGAGCCTAGTCTATTCCTCTTATGAATTCTAACACTTTCAGATTCAGACTAACAGATCACTCCAAATCTCTTGATATTAGTTTAATAAAATTACATGACTTAGCAATTACGCAGCTGCACCACGATAACGCTGTTGTTTACATTTCAATGTTCGCATTTATTATTGAAGTACATTGTATACACGTAATATAAGAACACTTGGAGCTATTTATCGATATAAGAAGTGAATAGAGGTATGGGAGTATGCTTATTGAAATAGTGGACAGTGGACTTTAGTTAACATAAGATCGTTTCATAGGATTTAATAACATTCGTTCTGCGTAATGACCAAGCCACGATTTTTTTTTAACTAATATATAAAGACGAGCAGAGCATCTTTTGTATTAACGGGGCTTTGACACAAAATACCTATAGGTCGCTGTTCCCACCATATACATAGGTCACGCCAATTATTATAAATAAAATAAATTTTACCATAAGAACTGAAATTTTAAGTGCTGCAATCGAAAATCTGCATGACCTTCCAAAAAAGATATAGAGCATGCAATTAATGCTATTGACGACCTACATATATGCTCTAGCCAATCCGCTTGATGCCATTATAGACCTACGTGACTTCAACCTTCAGGCTTCTATGGTCTCCCGATGACGACGACTCCTTTTATTCCCCCGCTAATGCTTCCTCAGCAACTGAATCAGCAATTACTGACCAACTCTCTGAGGTTATGCCAAATCAGCGGTGTGAAGAACCTTGGTAGACAGCTTGATCTAATTTTCTCCTCCAACCCTATTGATTCTGTTGTGATTGAAAGCAAACATCTTCTTTCCACTCTTGACGTGTATCATCCTCCACTCTTCCTCACTCTTTTCATTGAATCATCAAATAATCGCACTACATAATTCTAAACCCCACTACACTACAACTTCGCAAAACAGACTTCTCTAAGCTTCACCTCCTCTTAAGTAACTCTCCCATCCTCTCACACTTTAGCGACTTCCAACTGCCTACAAACAACCGACTCGCTCTTTTCTACACTGAAATATTTAGTTGCCTGTCCCTTTGTGTCCCCTTCAAAGCCATAAAGAACCGCTCCTCATCTCCGCCTTGGTACGATATAGACCTCCGTGCCCTACGCAACAAAAGGAACAAATAGTGGTATTCCTACCTCATTTCAACGTCCGATTCGGATTACTCTTCATACCTCGCTGTCTCTTCCCTTTTTTCCGAACGTTACGAGTCCCTCTACAATAATTACCTCATCAGCACGCAGTCTAAACTAATCTCTAAGCTCAAACAATTCTACAATTTCAGTTACATAAAAAGAAAATCGAATTGCTACCCCTCGGTCGTCAAACTCGGTGACTCGTCCTCTTCTAACCCTTCAGTCATGGCTAACCTTTTTGCGGATTTCTTCAGTAATCTTTTAGCGACCACAACTCCGTGTCCGATCTTTCTTAGTTTTCTTTTATGAGAAACTGCCCACAAACCTCCCTTATTTCCATTATCATTGATCGGTGTAGAAATTGACGTTGTTGCCACCGATTTTAGCAAAGCTTTCGACAAAATCCCCCATTAAATCATTGTCCTCAAATCAAATTATCTTGGCTTCCCACTCCGTCTCATCACGTGGATTAAATGATATCTTAGTAACCGCCGTTACTGGGTTGGTTTTGACTCCACGAGTTAAAACCCATTCGTATCCTATTCCGGCGTCCCACTGGGCAGTCACCTTGGTCCTTTAATTTTCATACTAACTATAAATGATGTTGAAAAGGTTATCAATCATTCCGTAATTTTAATTTATGCTGATGACATGAAAATCTTTAAACAACTTACCAACACTCTACGACTCTACCCTAATTCAAAACGACCTGAACAATTTCTCCACCTGGTGGATGAAAAACTTTATCGATCTTAATGTATCCAAATGCCAATCGGTCACTTTCTCCCGTAAACGTGCCTCCACCTCTCCTAGATCCTACGTTTTTTCAGGCAAACCAATTCCATCTGTTAATTCTTCGCGACCTGGGTGTTATCTGCGACAGTCAGCTCAACTTTCGTTCCCACATTGACCATATCGTAAATAGAGGCAACTCAGCTCTTGGCTTTGTAAAACTTTGGTCTAAGGAATTCCTGCCAGGTCTGGTCCCCCTCCCACTCTACCCTCATTAACAGGATCGAAGCAATTCAGCGTAGATTTCTTCGCTTTGCGTTGCGTGACCTTCCTTGGACAGATAACTTCAACCTTCCTCCGTATGAAAGCCGTATGTTATCTTCATCCATCAAGTCGTAACCGGCTCCATTGACTATCCCGACTTCTTACACAGTATCTCCCTTAACACTAACCCCCGAAACGTTAGATCATTTCCCACCTGTCGCCTCGATAGTCATCGCACTATTAACGGTCACTTCGAACCCTTCACCAGAATGCAACGTCAACAACACAGCCGCCTTCAACTTCCATGTTGGCAAAACCTCCCTTAGGCATTTCCTTTACTCCCCCAATCCACCCCTTATTATACCCTTCTTAACATTTTATCTACCGGCAGTGGTTGAGGTTGCCAGTCAGTAAGGACCGGTTTAATTGTGCGCGCATTTGTTTCGAGTACCGGCTTAATTTTCGCTATTCGTGAAGGTAATAGTAATTCAATTTTTTAACAGTAAATCCCATTGGACGTAAATCGTCGACAACCAAAAGCCTATTAAGAGCTTACCGGTCGATAAGCATTGGCAATCGAAAAACCGATTAATAGGATATCGGTCGATAAGGTGTTAATTTTTAATTGGTTAAGGCTTTCATTGTTGTAATTTGCTGTAGTTCTTAGTTCAATTTTTAGTTTAATGTTGGTAAATCTGTAGCTTGTATTAAGCGAATAAATATGTATAAATATGGCAGACCTGTTCACTTCTGCGAATGCTCACTCAACAGTGATCCTTAATGACGTCACATTGGGTTGCCAAGATTTGCTGGTGACTCTCTATTGACTACGCTATAAACATACTAATCCAGTGGATTCAAATCTGTCGGGTGATCTAAGAACCGAATTATTTCTGTTGCTGGGCGCCCACCGCAAAAGTCTTCAATAATGGCGGCTGTATGATTTTCAACATCGCAGACATTTTGAGGTTACTATTATTTGCTAGAAGCAAACCAATTTTAACGCTAACTTTGACCTCTGGCGGAAGCACACTAGGGCGGAAAATTTGAATCGTGATATGCCCGAAATTAGCTGAATCACCCTGTATATGAAATACTTTAATAGTTTCGGGTGTGTTTTTTTTATTTGATGAATAACACAACCAAACAAAAAAAATTGTCGGGGCCGGGGATCGGACTATGTGTTTCATATGTTTTTGGGGTCGCTGAAACTGAATCTGATGTCAGTTCAACCCCATCACGTCAGGTTTTTGACATAACCTCAAAAAACCTCAGCAAAAACGGGAGAAAAAAAAATTTTCAATCTGGGGATCATACCATGTCTTTTATATGTTTTCGGGGTCGCTGAAACCGACGTGATGGGGTTAAATCGACATCGGATTCAATTTCATCGACCCCAAAAACATATGTAACACATAGTCCGATCCCCAGCCCCGAAAATTTTTTTTTTGTGGCTGTGCAATTGAATTTTCTTGATTGATTTCAATACAAAGACAATAACTAATATTCAGAATTTTCAACTTGCCCCGCTGTACCCTGGAAATAGATACGTCTCTTCAATAAATTTCCAAATACATGGAGACTCACGTGATGCTACCGATACATCGCATACTGCAATTGTGAGGTCAATAACAAAATCCCAGGCACTGAGTAAATTCAAAACCATCAAAGAACGCTGCATATCATGTCATGACCCCATCACTGAGGTGATGCGCAACGCTACACAGCCGGTGCTGATGTCTTGTTATGATGATTTTGACCGTCATTAACAACAACTATACCCAGGTGATCGCTGAATCGTTTGATGTGTCAGGTCAGTGCATCACCCGGCTTTATAATGGAGAAACTTGTATTTTAATTAATTCATTCAAAGATTTTTATTTTTCCAATCATTTAAATGCCGACGAAAAACAGCGAAATATGGAAAGTATCGTGACGTGTTTCCAGCACTGTGCTAATAGGTTCATTTTGATTAATCATAGAACAAGTCCCATAACACAGCAACAACTTTGTTTAAATTTGGATATAAACAGTCACTTTTAAACTAACCAGCAATTCAAGCTAAGTACACAGTACACTTATTTAGCAAACCTTTCCAGCACAAGTTGAAATCTACTTTTCGAATAATCCCTACTAAGCGGGAACTCGCTATTTATGCAGCTTAAAGCTTAGAGAAGCTTCTTCGCGAAGCTTTTCCAAAAGTTTTCAGATATTTCTATTCAGTTCTAAAACCATTGCCACTATTGCCAGGAATATATTACCGTAACAGAATTTTATCTTGATAAGTCTCCGGATGACGCATTTTATAACCGTAACCGGATCACTAGGCGCACATTTAAAGTAAGTACATATGTATGTACTTAATGCACAAGTAATAATAGTATCAAAATAAAACATTATCTTACAGAGCTTGGAAACTAACTTAAAATCCATTTGGTAAAGTCAGTCAACAGAGAGCATGGATATCCCATAAAAAAGTGAAAATTAAGTAATAGAGCCAGTTTCCGTGTCATATCAGATAGTTTCAATATAGCCAGGGGCAGCTCTATACCGATATAAGAATAAATGCTTCATTGTTTATTTCTGATTTTTTTATTTTAATTTTTGACTCACCCTAATAATCTATGATGCACGCCATATGCATTTTTGAAATTTTGGCGATGATGATGCTGCATCATATGCGCAACAACAGAATCTGACGAGGCGAAAATATGACGCCATTCAAAATATGGTGGGTTTTAACAAGAAGTATTTTATGTAACATATACGCTAAATATTGTCAATGCACATATAAAAATAAAACCAATTTTTTATTGTCGCAATAATTGTCACGTCGGGTTCACCACTTTAGACTTAATATAGTAATATGAAATAACAGCATAAATTCAGTCGCTTTTTTTTTAAACGCTCGTTGACCACAGTACCCCACACTTACATTTAGTGAAGAGTATGCGTGTTTCTGAATGTGCTTTATATTTTAAGCGAAGTAACCCCCAATTGCAGACTTTTCTTGTAACTGAGGGAGAGTCAATTTAATTTTTGTTACTAATCAAATTTTTCTTCCAGATACGGAGAACATGCGGTTTGTCTTTGCTGTAGTAAAAGATACAATTCTACAATTGAACTTAAAAGAGTATAATTTGGTCTGAAGTGGATTTAGACCGAACGAATATTAAAACTCACACAAGTATTTGTGATTATATTTGCTTCATATTATTTTCTATATCAACATATTTATAATAACAGCATAAACGTAATAAACAAGTATAAATACTGCAGATAAATCTGGATTTTGTAATGCCCTCTTCTATTTCCTCACGCTGTGCAACAGATGTAGGCGCGAGTAAATCGAGTAAAAGAATAAATAAAATTTCAAACTTGTGTTAATTGCTTAAATTATATAATTATAGTAGAAAATCGTTTTTCGTAATTATCTCACCTTCTAGATATGCTGGATGAAAAATTTATAAACAATTTTTTTAGATTTCCGCATAAAAATAAAACTAAATTTTATTTGCTAATTTCGCAATAATTGTTAATTTACGGCACCACCTTCAATGACATCGGGGTTACCAGTTTATCAATATCACGAAACTAAACATTTCAGTTCTTGGCAAAGCAAATTAATATTTTAGCTTTTAAATCAAGCAGGACAAAGTATGAAAGCTGTGTTTAGTTTTACTCTTACCTCGTTAGCTTCTTCGTAGAGACTGCGATGCAGACCTGCGTATCATATCATCTCACCAGCTCCTTCGTCTCGGGCCTCTTTCCCTGCTTCATCACAGCAGCCGCTGAACAGCTGTACTGCCAAGCAGTTTTGTAGTGTAATATCGTAATATGAAATAAACTGCATAAATTCAGGCGTTTTATTTTTATTCGCGCATTGACCACAGTACCCCACACCTATAGTGAAGAGTATGAGTGTTTCTGAATGTGCTTTAGATTTTAAGCGAAGCAACCCCCAATTGCAGACTTTTCTTGTAACTGGGGGAGAGCCAATCCAATTGGTGTCACTAATTAAATTTTTCTTCCAGATACGGAGAACATGCGGTTTGTGTTTGCTGTAGCAAAAGACACAATTCTACAATTGTATCTAAAAGAGTATAATTTGGTCTGAAGTGGATTTAGACCCAACGAATATTAAAACTCACACAAGTATTTGTGATTATATTGGCTTCATATAATTTTCTATATCAACATATTTATAATAACAGCATAAAGGTAATAAACAAGTTTAAATACTGCAGATAAATCTGGATTTTGTAATGCCCTCTTCTATTTCCTCACGCTGTGCAACAGAAGTAGACGCGATATTAGCAGAGTAAATGTAACTGAGTAATGAAGAGAAACATAAGGCACTATGCTATGACTCTCAAGTAGGGCCAAACGCTCTTCTGGACTGGCAAGAGGCTGAGATGGCCTATTGTATCTTGCTGTTCAGATGTAGGTTCCAGTTTATTTTCTTGAATTACACCTAGATACTAACACTCTGCGTATATTACCTCCGTGTCGAAGATTCGTGGAGGTGTAAGACCGGCAAGCTTTTCCTTGTTAGTGAACAAACCCGCGCGGCATAGTGCGTAGGAGCCTTAAGAGCGCTCGCTGTTGTTTATAACCCACCCCCATATGAATAGGAGTAAATAATACATGGTATGCAAAAATAAAAACTTTATTAAAACTCTAAACTTCTTACATAGTAGTTTTCACCTAGGACTTGTGTATTGCACAGTCTACAGATTTTCTCAGCTGGCTTATAACGGCCTTTTGGTCTTCTGATCGGATAATTGCTGTCCCAGAAACGATCATATTGGCACCAGCCTACAAAGAAATTTTTATTACACCTACAAGTTTCTCTTCTCATTAAATTGAAATCACCTTTGCACAGGCATCTATAGTACTCGGACCGACACCACCGTCCACCTCTATGTCCAAGTTGGGATAGTTCTCCCTCAACCAGCTCACTTTAGGCATCATATCAGTCATGAACTTTTGACCCCCAAACCCTGGTTCCACAGTCATAATGAGAATCATGTCAGCAAGTGGAATGTACTCCTTGACGGCATCCACGCCCGTGCCGGGTTTAAGCGCTAATCCAACTTTCATGCCAGCTTCTCGGACCTTCCTACATATTTCAGGCACACACTCAACCACAGGCTCGATGTGAAAAGTGTACTGGTCAACGCCAGCATCGGCCATGTCCACAATCCATTGCTGCGGCTTAGACACCATCATGTGGGTTTCGAAGAATGCCTTCTAAGTTAATTCCTGGGTTAGCAGATTTTCCTTAAGATAATTTGAGTTGACTTACTTTTATTTTGTTTCGCAGGCACTTCACTACTGGATGTCCGAATGTTAAGTTAGGCACAAAGTGCCCGTCCATTACATCCAGGTGCAGGTAGTCGGCCCCATTCTCCAAGAGTTTCTCGGATTCCTCGTGCAGCGTGGCCAAATCTGCATTCAAGATTGACGGCCCAATCTTTGCTTTCACAGACATTTCTTAAATTTTCCTTGGAATGATAAAACGAGATCAAAACACCGCACGTGTGCTGAATTAACAAACGCCAAATTCCTTATCAGCTGGAAACTAACAAATTCCTGTAGTTTCAAAGAGGGGATGTTGAAGTCTTGGAGGAGAACTTTTTAGTGAATGACTAACGAGCGTAACCTAAAACAGGTTGACAATTCACCCAAAATTGACGTGTAGGTCGCTCGGTTTTCGGTACTTGGTAGGCAACAATTGGAATGGAAGTCAAAGCGATGAGGACTTTGATATTTTTGGTGATTTTGTTATCTACAACGGTTCTGGCAAAAAAGTTCAAGGATGGGGAGAAGCCAGACTGGGCCAAGAAGGATATCAGGGACTTCTCGGATGCTGATATGGAGCGATTGCTGGATCAGTGGGAGGTAAGTGCCGGCTGAAATGTATTCCTATTTCCCCGTAATAAACAGACTTTGTTAGGAAGACGAAGAGCCGCTCGAGCCAGACGAGTTGCCTGAGCACCTTAGACCTCAGCCCCAAATAGATTTGTCCAAACTTAATACGAAAAATCCGGAAGATTTACTTAAAGTATCGAAGAAGGGCCGAACTCTTATGACCTTTGTAAGCGTCGGTGGAAACCCAACGAGAGACGAGGCTGAGTCAATCACAAAGATTTGGCAAACGGGCCTGTGGAACAACCACATCCAGGCAGAGAAGTACATGGTGGATGACAACAGAGCTATTTTCTTGTTCAAGGATGGTGCCCAGGCGTGGGAGGCAAAGGACTTCCTCATCGAACAAGAGCGCTGCGAAAGCGTCACCATCGAAAACAAAGTGTACGAGGGCAAACATGCCAAGAAAAAAGTAGAACTTTAAGCTTCTTGAAGGGAAGAAGGTGTTGCGTGTAAATAACTAATTTAACTGAAAGCACTCAGAATTCCAACAATTTTTGTTACGATGAAATTAATTAAAGCCAATTTTTTTCCCATACATTTTTGTACTCTAATCCTTGGCAGAACATGCGGGCGTGAGAGTTAATTTGTTTTTCTACATTCACCGGTAACTTGGCCTGGGTCCGAACCAAATTGTCGGAGATACATAATCTTATCTTACTTACTTACTTGACGTAGAACCAGCCGAATTTCATTATGCCGTGCTACTGCGGACATATTTGGCCGTAACTTCAAGTGTGTTTTTCTCGATTCCACTTTTCTCCAACTTACATAAGTGCTGTACGACTCTAAAATTTTGCAATTAACGTGATTTTGAACTTAAAATATTTAGACTAGTCTTGAATTTACGAAAAATACCGAAAAAAAATTTTTATGGAATAAAAATTTATTTTATTTTAGTGACAATAACTCAAACAAAAATACATATTTTTTTTATTCTAGTTCCAGCTATGCGCACACATCTGGTAATTTTTTTAAATATAGGTAATCCCCAGAGGCTTGGAGATTGGATCCTCCATCAACCTCCCCTGCCTGCATGTCATATCGACCCCTCCCCTACCATTTCTGCAATTCCAAATATTGAGAACAATTTTTATCTTGTTGACTAAAGATATATTAATATAAATACTGAATCTTGTTGCTTTGGCCTTAATAGTTTTCTTAGAAATTCATAAAATTTGACTACTTTGGAAATTACATGACTTACACTTCCTTATGTCATTTGCGTTCCTTAAGAAGTTTCATTTAAAAGAAACGTTACAAAAAAAACGCTTAAAAGTTTTGCGGCACGCGTTTCTTAAAGAAATATAATATAATATAATAAAAGAAATAAGGAGCTCTAATTAAAGAAACATATCTAATCTTTAACTCTGATCTGTGGTTTCAGTTACCATAGATCAACTAATGACCCAGAGTATATTCTGGGGTTATCTCCTGCTTTATAGCCTTCATCTTCTTCAGCATACCACTCCACTCTGGAAGTTGGTTGTTATCTCTTGTAGTGCTGATTTTGATTTCGTGGCTCTGAACAGATGTATCTTCGAACAGCTAAACCATTCTGCCAAGTTGTCCATCAATAATGTCCTTTTCCTCCCTCTGATTTTCGTTACTACTACCTAGTAGGACAAGCTGTCGGATCCCATACTTGGTGCCTCTCATAATATGACCTAGCTTCCTGTCTTTGATTATGTTCATGATGCATGGATAGGACCTCTTCATTTGTCATTCTATCTAGCCAGATTCTCCAGGGGATGGTCATATAAGTCGCTTCGACCAAAGTCTAAACGACTTTAAACAGCTGAATGTCGTGCCTATGATACCCATAGGAATTTTATATACAACTAGCTTGCCCAGACCCGGCGTTTCCCGGGATACTATCAAATTTGTATTCCTTAATTTCACAACGCCTCCCTACTGTACAACCGCCTCTTCTATGTGACCCAGCGGGGTGGGGGTGGTCTCATTAAATCAACCATAAATTCGTACACAATACACCCCATACATCACTTTCACCTATTCCTAATACTTTTTTAACTGTAAACTGTAAAGTATTATTAAATTTAGTGTTCCTCATTTTACACCACCTCCTTATTGCACCCCCTCTCCTATACATATCTCCCAGCGGGGTGGGGGGTGGTCTCATATTAGGAAATTTGAATAACAGATTCGAAATCAGTGATCTCGAAAATTCCCTAGTGCGGATTTTCAGGGAAATCCATTGAATTAGCGAAATCGGTCCAGCCGTTCACGCGTGATGACGTGACCACGGGAAATAGGGATTCATTTTTATATATATAGATTACCCTGCTTCCTTAGCTATCGATTGGTGAAAAAACTATTACAATTCATGCATACGCTTTTCCTCCACAGCCGTTTCAATTTTGTCGGCACCCACCGAAAAAACCAAGTTTTCACTATTTTCACCAACTTTCACCAACCCGGCTCAATTTCCTATAGTGCCTCTTCTTCCTACCCCTGAGATACACTTCTGAGGGGTTTCACCCCCACCCCTCCCCCACAACAAAAACACGTTTTCACCAGTAATTCCCACATTTCACGAACCTTTATTTCACCAACACATTCTATAGTACCTCCCCTTTCTAACGATACCCATAACATGGCACACGCATTACAACAAATTTCCTCTTCTTCTTCCTGACAATGACGCCATCTGTCGAAAATTGGTCGTAACAACTCAGAAACCTTCGTGAGTTCACGCACAACAACTTTGCTAAAGATCATCACATTATCAAATGCATAGTTTACGATTCTATAAAGGACATAATATAAAGCACATTCATTTTTATATATATAGATAGATTCAGCTATTTAAGGTTGTATCGACCTTGTTCGAAACGAAACTTACATGATCAACCCCCCAGGCTACACTCATTGAGTGGCACAAGGATTTGTAAGTTCTTTTCGTTGTCATCGGCAAGTCGTAAGTCGTACGGTGGTTAGTATTGCCCGCTCTCCAATGGGCAATCCAACCACAAACCAACCAACCAAAATGCTGCAGCCTTTTCCTTCTCATTATAAAATGAGTCTCCCATCTTACTCGTGTTTTGGTCGACATGCTCTAACTTTTCCTTTGTGTTAGTTAAACCATTTGAGTTGCCGCATTTAATTCAGCACTTTTAGCAGTGGTTCGGGCCCTAGATACGAATTTAGTACATGAAAATTGTCAAAATTCAAGCAAAAGTGAGCTTAAGCTCAAGTAAATATTTACGCTTAACGCCACAAAAGTGTGTAGAAACGAAGAAATGGAATTTATTAAGCAGCTAGTTCTGCTAAATTAGCTAATTGTTAAAAATAAATAAAATAAAACTTCGTTCGTTTCTTTGCATTTCACCGATCACAACAAACAGAGCTTTCTGACTGTTCACATCTACATTGATAGAATTATGTACGAACGCATTTTGTCAGCCAACTGGTCAGTGGTCGGTTTATGGTTGGCATGCCCATTGGAGAGCGGTCATATTTTTCCATTAACTCGAATGCCAATGTCCATATCCCCAATTGAACAAACACCCCGCCCTTCTTATTTCTAACGACTCCCCTTCGCCAACATCGGTTCTAACAGCAGGGGTGGCAGCATGTAACTTGTTCGACTTAAATCGAAACGACTTGAAGTGGCTGAATTTGAAAGATTTTTGCATAGAATTCAGCTATTGATTTTGTTTCGACTAATCTCTAAACTAGATACCACTCCTGATTCTGGTCTTCACCTCACTTATTTGAGGCGACATCTTATAGCTAAATAACGAAGAAATTTTCTAAGCAAAACAGGCAATTCAGCATAAGCTGCACGTCACGAAATGTGAGATGACAACTAAAATTAGGCCACTAATATATGAAGCAAGCGTGCACATCTACATTTAGATCCTAGCATCTTTGTGCAAGGATATTAAACATGAATATAGTTTCTTGCGTTTCGAGAGGGAAGAGTTTCGCTGAAATTTTCTTCTACTTTGTAATTTTACTATTCCGTACCCGTAGCGTAAGTAGCGAATAAAAATTCGTGCATCGAAATTATTCAATCCGAATAATTGTACTCTTTAACATAATTGGATGAAATTTGGTAAAGCGTGGTTTTATTCCTTCCAAAGAAGCTCCCGATCTTTAATTTGAATATCTGTGATTTGGATAATAGGTACTTTGTTACCACAAAATTATCATTCACATAAATTTTTCGATGACCAAAATAATTATGAAAGGATAATATGGAATCGTAAGCTTACAACTAGGCTCCCTGTTAAACAAGTGATAATTTACCGCTTTTATAATGAACTGCTTTCTTTCGAAGTTAGTGGTCGATGGACACCTCAGATTCAACGTAGCCACCCATGGACATTTCTTATATTAACTAACTAGGGACATCTTTGCAGTTCCTTTGATTTTTAATGAAAATACTTTTAAAACATCAACTGGGCTGATGCGACTCGTAACGAAATTTACTGTTGTAAGAAATTCACCTCACCAATGGTACTAAAACAGGTTGAGTGCTTCTGGCACTGCCATCTACCACGAACAGCTGATTGCTTTTTAGGGGTGTCGCATTGGTAGGATATTCTTGTTGACATTTTCAATTGTCACTTGGCTATCGGACGAGTTGCAGCTCACTGGCTGTCTTTTGAGAATCTGTTTTTTTTCGCAAACTTCCGACTGAAATTCTTTTCCATAGTGAGTGTTCCGCAGGTCGCGTCGATGTGAAAGAATCTATATTCCGTTAGGCGCTCAAAAAGGCGCGGCGAACCAAAGAAGTGCTAAAAGTGAGAAGTGATGTCATCGCCAAAACCAATTCCCTTTCCTTTAGGTCACTGAGGCGATCTCTTCAAATACTCGCTGTGATTTTGTGAACAGTTCTAGTGAAAAACCGGTGAAAAATGGTCTTCGAGTCGATCGTAGTCGATCTCCTCAACAAGTTCCTTGGGGACTATGTGGAAAACTTGGATAAGAAGCAGCTGAAAATCGGAATTTGGGGAGGTAAGAGTGACTTGTCGCGTTTGACCCAATTTCGGGGCCGCCAGCTGAAATCCGGACCGTTATTTACTGTTAGCACGCATGGTCAGGTAGAAGGATTGCAGTTCCCTCCAGAGCCTATCGTCCCGTTGGAAAACGAGTCTGATTCAGCCGAGGGAGGTGCTTTTGGGAAGGAATCTGGCACTCCATCGTTCCGGTACATTCGCACTCGGCGTCTAGCGAATTGTTTATGATGTAAAGGCCTTGAGCTCGTTTCGGCGACTTCGTGAATATCACACATGGGGCTATTTATAGGGTTTATTCAAAGACGATTTGTTGAGTAATCACTACAAAAGCGCTAAGTGCTTTGACTATTCGAATCTTGCGGAACTTCTTTTTCCCAATTCCCAGCGGTTGTAAATTCAGTGGACGTTGTATGCGCTGCGATGAGAAAAGAACCTCTTGTTATGATAATCCCCACGAAACAGCCATTAAGAAATTAACAAGACAAATGCTTAGCCTACGCTCAACCAGGCGGAACGCACTAGCAAAGCAAGGGCCTGTTGCCGAAGTGGATGCCCTAGCCAGCAGTAGCCAGGTCATGTACTGCAGGCGCCTATCGATTGTAGAAAGGTTACTGCAATAATTTACTTGGAGGATCGATAATTTTCGGCCAACGGGTTGACTACTTGAGTCATGAGTGTAGTTTATGAGTTCTGTGCGAATTGCTACGGAAGTGCCCCCCGTTCTTCCTTCGGGGCCCGCGCTTGCGATATTTAAATTCTCTGCGTGATTACGAGCTTCGGCGCTATTTCACGTATGGGAGTAGCAAGGCGAGCATATGGGCACGGCACGGCACTAGTTTGATTAAAGCTAAATGAGCAGAGGATGAAAAAACAGCTCGGAATGTGATGGGGCTGGTGTAGGATTACATATCTGTTTAGATTTATTTTCGAGGAAAGCTGAGTGTGCGATGCCATTATTTATCTCTGTTTCATTTGCCAATTATTGCATGCAGGTTAGCTTTAAATTTGTTGATAAATTTTTCAACATACCGTAGATATCAAAGAACATTTACGAATAAGAATTGATTAAACAAAGACGAAATTTAGGATTTAATTAGACTCACGAGTGTGCGTATTCGTCTAGAGCTAGAGTCAATAAGGCCAGCTTGAAGTCTAGACCACCTTCATTTTTCAGCAGAAAATTTTTTGTCAGTCAAATTGATAGAAGATTTTTTTTATGTAGATGTAACTATAGCCATCAAAGCATTCGTCGTATTCCCGATAACCTTTAGTCTTTTTTCCATTCATGTAAAATTTCTGTTTCCCGGGCGAAAAATTTTCCGAATATCTTGTAGTATTTCAGGAATGCGTAATCACTGTTACATATATGAATCTTATCTGTCTTATATAATTCATATTCAACTCCCTGGGCTGCCCGTCGATGGACATGAGTGGCGCGCCAGAAACTCATTCATTTTACACTACCCATGTGTGTCTCATCGCTATCTTTACCCGAGATCATACTATTCAGGCACCGCAAAATCATCCTTAAAGGAACCTACAGACGACATGATCTTATGCTCAGATCAGGAGCAATATCATGTTAATAGGCAAAGAATATGTATCTATCAACAAGAAGGGTCATTCTCTATACGCCTTCAAATCCCTAACCCAGATGCAATGTCTGCAACTAGGTCAAAGAATATCTAACAACAAGAAGGGACACTCGTGACGTTTTCCGTTATATTTTAGTGACCTTGCGTACCGTTAACGGGACCAGACGTTTCATTTTGTTGGAAATAGATTGTTTTAAACAAGTAATATGTGAGAGCGAGACAAAAATTTGAGCTGAGGCGCTAAGAAAATTGACACACCTCTACAGGGTGCATGATTTTATTTTGAACAATTTCTATTTTCCAGCAAGGCACGAAACTTATTTCCTGATAATTGCCCAACCAAACGCCTTATATGATTGTACCCATCATTTTTCAAACGAAAGAGCAGCTATTTACTTAATTGTTTTTTAAAATATTCCGAACTTTTCAAGGCAAGGCAAATCTCGCAACAAAATAACACCACCCTACACTGGCTCTCCAGCGCCGCACACAGTCCCTGAGAATCGGTAGAAATCGCCTGAAAGTGCACAATGAAAAAATGATAGCAACGCGTACGTATATAGCAACTGCGTGTGCGCTACCTGCGTTCCCCCCTTCTTCATTCGCATTGTTCCTATGCTTTATGATCACGAGGAGAGGTAGAACTCAGATGGCATGGTAATAGAGAGAATTAGATATCGCCTGAAAACTCCATAGTAAAAAAACGCTGCATTTTGTACCTCACACTGTACAATGTACATGCTGTACTAGTCCAGGGAAATAAGCATTTGTTCGGGACACTGAATGATCCAGCACGCCAATACGATTTTCGCGAAGTACTAACCTATAGCAATAATACCTATACTTTTTCCACTCCTGGTTAGCCGGCGTTTTCGAGAAATATACCGTTAAAAGTGAGAAAAGTGAAATTTTGACACATTTTTACTTACCAGATTTAAATAAATAGTTTTAACAGCAATTCATTGCAATCATCTTGTAGGTAATGCAAAAGCCGACAACTTGACCGAAATCGATTTTGAAAATGTCAATTTGTTGCTTAGATAATTGCTAATTTACAATGAAAAGCTAAATATTCAATTAACGATAACTATTGTAAAAATGTACTTGAAAACTTAAATCCTCGTAAATAGGTAGCTCTTGTGGTACCGAATAAGTGTTAACAATTTGAAACCGATTCTTTGGATAGTTTTTGCAAAATTCAATTTGTTTATCCGGAAGAATGTTTTTTTGCAACAGCACTCTACGCACATTTCGAAAAAATTTTCAAGTTTCAAGAAGTTAGAATTTTTTTTTTTAAAAATCACTGCTCATTTGTTTATAACAATTAAGAGATGAAACTGCACCATAACGAAGATGAACAGTTGTGCATTCAATAAAATTTAGTTGAAACCAATTGCACTTCAACGGTGTCAATGGTGAAGCTTCAAATATGTAACTGTTATTTAGCCGGATCAGAGCCAGTGGAGGGGGAATAAATATGACATAGACCCTGACAATGAAGTGCCGAGAAAAAAAATGAAATCGTAATAAATGACTGTAAAATATTTACATATTTGAAGCTTCACCATTGACACCGTTGAAGTGCAATTGGTTTCAACTAAATTTTTATTGAAAGTACAACTGTTCATCTTCGTTATGGTGCAGTTTCATCTTTTAATTGTTATAAACAAATGAGCAGTGATTTTGTAAAAAAAAAATTCTAACTTCGCTCCAAAGGTACCTAGGAGGTTGCTTTTTCTTTTAAATGTAGAGAAAATTATCTAGTTTTTGAGTAAGAAGATTGTTTTTTTGAAAAATGTTCAAGGAAAAAAGTTATTCCATTTGTTTATATGGTAAAAATGACTGCATTTTTGTAAAATCAATTTGCAACAAAAAACATTATTTTTTTGCACATCTAATGAAATATTTTGAAAATATAACTCTTTCCCTTTAATATCACACTGACAAAACCGAAAATTTTTTTGAAATGTGCGAGAAGTGCTGTTGCAAAAAAACAGGTTTTCGGATAAACAAATTCAATTTTGCAAAACCTATCGAAAGAATCGGTTTCAAATTTTTAACACTTATTCGGTACCACAAGAGCTACCTATTTACGAGGATTTAAGTTTTCAAGTACATTTTTACAATAGTTATCGTTAATTGAATATTTAGCTATTTTAATTGTTAATTAGCAATTATCTGAGCAACAAATTGACATTTTCAAAATCGATTTCGGTCAAGTTGTCGGCTTTTGCATTACCTACAAGATGATTGCAATGAATTGCTGTTAAAACTATTTATTTAAATCTGGTAAGTAAAAATGTGTCAAAATTTCCCTTTTTTCACTTTTAACGGTATATTTCTCGAAAACGCCGGCTAACCAGGAGTGGAAAAAGTATAGGTATTATTGCTATAGGTTAGTACTTCGCGAAAATCGTATTGGCGTGCTGGATCATTCAGTGTCCCGAACTTGCTATTTTTTGTGCTTATTTCCCTAGACTATACGTGAGAAATGTTTGCCGACTATGGTTCTCTCTTTTGATTTGTTACGGCAAGAGGATGGTACTCGTTCGTTTCTGTTTTAGCTAATTCGAAATTTTTCTGGATGTGTTTTCCAGACATTGCATACTAGTTAGGCATTTCCAGGCGTATTAGAGTGTCCCTTCTTGTTGACAGATATTCTTTGACTAGGTACACCCAGAAAAATGTTCCATTCTTAAATGCGACCCAGAAAGACTGTGCGGTCTCTACTACCTCCCCTGGCAATGATAACGTATAACCAACGCGAATGCAAGAAAGGGGTAACGCAGGTAGCGCACACACAGTTGATAAGTACCTGCGCAATTGTTTACATTTTCTCACTGTGAATTTTTAAGGCGACCTGGTGAGATTGTGTGCGTCTCTCGCTCGGCTAGAGCCTAGAGAGCCAGTGCAGGGGCAGGGTGGTGTTATTTTATTGAGAGATTTTTAAAACTTGAAAAGTTCTTGAATATTTTAAATTGCAATTAAGTCAATATCTGTTCTTTCGTTTTAAAAATGATGGGTAAACATCATATAAGGTGTTTGCTGTGTGGCTTTGCGACATTAGAAATGTTTATACTATGAGGTTTATACTGTAAAAGCCACGATTTCGCAATGAAAATTTCATATTGGCATAACAACAATTATAACACATACATATTCATAAGCTTTAGAATTCACATAATATTCTTATATGTCGTATACATACATAACATAATCGGTTAAATAATTGCACTGCTTTTATAACAGCGAGTTTTGCGCTTCACCGCTTTTGCGTTGATACAATACAAGCGGAATGTGATGTCGACGCCTCTTAAGTTATACGCTTGTATATCCGCTACTAATTTTAACTTTTGCCGTAAATTTTCTGGTAGATAGTCTACCCGCTCGTACTGCATCGTATGTGCACAGCATTGCGTTCTGATGAATTCTTTTTTTGCGTTTCCTCCATTTTAAAGTATCCATTTTACTGACATAAACTTATTGCACTTAAGTATACATTTTACATTTTGAATCCTTTCCATTGATTTTTGTCACCACAACAATATTTTTAAATACTGTTGTACACATATGTACATGTCTGTAATTACTGATAGTTTATTTCTAATTATTTCGTAAATGCCAAGTTTCGCTCAAAGTACGCATACAAGTTTAATTTTCTATCCAAAATCATGTCCACATACTTAATTTCTTTTACATTTTCTATTTTCCTTCCATCAGTTTGTTGTCTATGAGTGGTATCGCTATTTATATTCAAATTCATAAGCTTGGTCTTCTGAAAATTTAACAGCAGCTTATGTATATATGTACAAAAAATATTTATTTCAAAGCGCAGTACACAACTTTGTATTTATTTTGTTGTTTTGAAAACACTATCTGGGGGATGATAGTGCTTATTCTAAGGAATTCTGCTGTTGTTCGTGCACTGAGGGGAACAAATACATTTTTAGCAAAAGTATGTCGCTGACCGACTGCAGTAGTGGCACAACTCCAATAATGATGCTTGGGATATATGACTTTAAAGTTTTCATTACTATGAACGCACAAAACATGTGCTAAGTTAATTAAATAAATATTGGGTATAAGCTAATAACTTTAACCAAAAGTTTTTATATTTATGGTTATGTATATTGTTACGAAATTATATATGCATATGCAGGGTGTTTCATACAACGCATGCAGACATGAGGGGATGATAAATCTCACCTAGCCAAACGAAAAATTGTGGGGCGGAGAGGAGTTACAGGATGATTCATAAATTCGCGAAGCACATTATTATTTTAGTTTCAACTTCGGATATACTCAACGCAGCAACGCCAAAGTTACAGCAAACAACTGTTATCTTAATGTGCTTTTAAAACTACCACCAAGGTTGATCTACTTTGATCTTTGCGAAGGCTCCAAAATTTCCTAAAATTCATGTTTTCCCCCATTTTCTCCGAAATTCATGTTTTTTTTCATTAGTACACCTCCTTTTTATTTTTATTAAATCGTCCATCTTATTTTCTTTCCTTTTTTTCTACCTTTTCTTATTTTCCTCCCTAAATGTAGCTCACAAGAGATCGACCTGTCGGTAGTAGTAGTGCGTAAATTAAATTTTATCTTTGAGTTTGCGAGCGAAATTACGTTGCTCTCTCTCAGAACCGCTTCCCCCTCCCACCACGTAGCCCTCTCCATCGCCGCTAAACAGGCCACGTGGTTTATAAAAGTTACCTTACAAATGTGCATAGTAAAGATAACCGTTTAAGGCCAACTTAACAATAATGTAACGAAAATAAGCCAAATGCACCATTTAGCGTATTAAACTAAATTTTCACCACACATGCGGGGTAAGTGGTACTTTACCGCACGGGTTTCCATGCGGTAAATCATCAATTAACTACGGTGCGGTAAGTAGCCGATTGCCAACGACGGCTATTAACGCACTCGCTTCGCTCGTGCGTCTAACACCGCCATCGTGGGCAATCGGCTACTTACCGCCCTTGTATCGTAATATACTATAAACTAATCGAAGTGTAGCGATAAACAGCTTTATCATAAATCAATATTTTCCTGTAGAAACGAAAGAAATGTGATTAAAAGAAGAAAATTTTTTAGTTGTAGTTTCATTATTTTATATTTATCGAGCTGACGCGATAGTACCTAATATTTTTTTCGCGCTTGCCCATTAAAATTATACATTAACTTGCTCAAATAGACAAACCTTAAAAACAAACCTTTTACAAAGTGTGGGACTCTATTTCCCTTTTATGTCTTGATTGAAATACTCACTAAATCAGTGAAAATATAAGGAAACATATATTTATTGGTCACCTCAGGCATACAAGTAAAACTAATGAAATTCAATCGCAAATTAATCTTGCCTTACACAGTTGATCTCTGGCCTCAAATTTAATATTGTGTGGGCTACTGACTCTGTCCAACGAAAAAAATTCTCCCCGCATGATATCATTCAATAAAGCCAGCTAATTGTCGCTTTCTATAATGCCAGTTCAGCGTGATTCAAAATATTTCTTTTCTAATTTTTTGATAACAAATAAACGTAGGTATTTGTTTACATGCAATGATTGATGATTCAAACTCTTCATACCTTGGGGAACGAACTCTGGTTAGTTAAACGACTGTCGGTTCTTATCGCTTTCATGACGAAATTAGGTTCTTCTCATTCATATAAATTTCTAAATGCATTTTATCTTAGATCTGATAATACAATCGGAAAATATTCCGGGACAAACATTTTTGTAGTTCAGTTTAACTGAGTAAACTACGCATTTTCAAAAGTAGATTCTTTTTTGAGAATATGCGCTTTCCGAGAATTAAGTAAATATAAGAAATGAAATCTTGCTCAAATGAACAACTAACGTGCACATCATTTCTTTCAACTCGTTTGCATATAAGCTCTTAAGGACTGCAGTCTTAATAGATGCATAATTAATTTAATAATTTGTTATGTATTTCAACTGGTCAAGCTGTCAAATGACACTCCAAAACAAAAGTGAATTTAGGAAAAACCGACGTTTTAAAAGAAATAATCTTTTAATTTATTTATTTATTCCAAAAATCTACATTTAAGAAGTAATTTCTTTAAGTTATTTTTCGTGGTTTCTCTTGATTTTAGTTGGTGAAAGTGCATTATAAGTAGTTGGGCCTTGAGCTGCGTAACATTTTATACGTGCGCCACCACCTCTAAAAGGTCAGTTTTGTGCAATTAAGAAGACAGTCTACGCTGAATAATTATAATAATTTAATTAGTACATATTGCATCATATATAATACCATTGTTTAGCTTATTAAACATCTTAAAATCACTGAATTTTGACCGCTCCCTGTTCTAGCCGAAATTGCGTACTTCGTTTATTAATTTCAAATAATCCTTCAATTCAAGTATTCAACCAAACCAGAGTATTTATAGCATTATTCTTTCCTCCACTTTCATCCACATTCTTGAAGAAGCCCAGGATTTTCCTGGGATTTGTATTCCATGTCTAATTTTGCGGTGGAGATGCTTCTTGTAGTGTATTAGACAGCCTTGCTAGAGCTACACAAACTGACAGAGCACATACACCGCTGTTTCTGAGGCATCCGCGCAGTATGTCGCAGGTGTCAGAATCAGTTTCCTAAGGTCTCCGGGATCCATTCCAGAAGCAGACTCGACTACTCCTCCCGCAGTTATCTATAGCCTCTTTGAGGTGGTATTTTGATATGACACAGAGGAAAGAATATAATTAAACCGTTGACTTGCAAAAAAAATAGACCTTAGGGTATGGAGACCTTACGTGGTGGAGGAGGAGGTTATCAAGGATATGATAACCAAAGTCCATAAAAAGCATTAAATAAAAGTTTGCGGTATTGCAGTGTCGTATATTAATAATTGTAGCTGTGTATTTTGTGTCCACTATCCGGAGTGGAGCAAACGTACATTTCGAAAGAATTATCAGTATGTTGAACCGTTTTATATAGAAATGGAAAAAGATGAATGAACAAGGCAACAAATTGTAATTTTTTCACAGTCAAATTTAATGTTTGTAGAGCAAAGGATTTCCACAATTAACGTCATTATTAATATAAATTTGTTTACATCTGTTAGCTGATACTTTTATCAAAACTGACCAATACTTTTTACGAATTGAATTTAGCGGCACCTGGGTTTTAATAGATAAACTATATGAGCAACTTCTTTTGTTCAATGATCAGAGCAAATTTGTTCTCTTCCGTGTTCCAGAACAAGGTGCACAAAAGAACGCAGCTGATTTTGCAATTCCTAGCTTTGTCTCCTGCATAAAATTTTACGCCGATGTAATCAACCCCACTATGAAATCCTGGAGAATATTGTCCCATTCTTCTTCTATGTCTGACTCAACTTCAAGAGATCTAGTCCGGATCCTTTTGAGTGTTTACAGTGTTTGATATGAGTGAGCAGACACATTTATTTTCTAAATATTTTCAATTTGCTATAGAGACCCAAAAAAAACAATTATATTAAATCTTAGGATTTTATTTTAGAGACAATTTCTAAGCATTTGAAATTTATAATAACAAAATGAAAAAATATTTGAAAATTATCTAATTTCTACCACTTATTGCCATAATATATTTTTTATTTTAAGGCGATGTTGTGCTGAACAATCTTGCGTTTCGGGAGAATGCTCTCGATGACTTAGATCTTCCAATACAGTTAGTTTATGGGTATTTGGGTGAGTTTGCATTACCTACTTACAATAGAATCATAATACTAGAATAATTTCATATTTCAGGAAAACTAGTACTTAAGATACCTTGGAAGAATTTATACAGTCAGCCAGTTGTTGCTGAAGTAGAAGACTTGTATATTTTAATTTCCCCAAAACAGTCTGTACAATATGATGCTTCCAAAGAGGCTAAGTATGACATGCAATCAAAACAATCAGCTCTGCTTAATTTAGAAACCAGAAGATCACTTGAAGAAGAGAAAAGTAATAGTAAAATTAAAAATATGTGTTTATATTGTTTTGACAATTTTTTTTACTTCATAGAAAAAGTCAAGGGGGATCCCTCATTTACTGAGAAACTAACTGCACAAATTGTAAATAATTTACAAGTAAAAATTGCAAATGTCCATATTAGGTATGAAGACAAGACGACAACTGCCCATCCTGTAGCTTTCGGTATAACCTTATATGGATTGGAGGTTTATACCACCGATGAAAACTGGGTGAGGAGCTATATGACCGAGCAACTGAGTAAAGTTTTCAAGGTAAGAAATGGAGCTATTTTAAAGTTTACTTATTTCGGAAATAGATCAAACCCAGCCTTAACTAATCGAGAATGAATCAATTTTCTATATGACCATAAACAAACCTATGTGACAAATGTGAATTTTGAGCATGGAAAAATTTATTATTACAAATTTTTTTTAAATATTATTTTTTTTCTCGCCTGGAAAACAAACTCCTAACGAAGAATTAAATGGGTTAAGTGCGTTCTTACTATTAGTATTTTTTTTCATTGAGATATTTTTCTAATTCCCAAAGGTTAAGATTTACAATTGGAATCAAGGATTGTTTAAATAGATCTATTTTTACATTATATTTACAGGTTGCTGATCTCGATAGCTTGGCTGCTTATATGAACTGCAACGCTCGAATGTTCATAAACTATGATGTCTCCGAATTTCCAGAGTTATTCAAATCGAATATCGCTAGCAAAGGGTATTTTCCAAAGAATTACAACTATAGTAAGTTCAATGTCGTCACAATTTGGACTTAAGTTTAACTTCTCATTTTTAGTTGCCGGACCGATTTCAGTTATGACAAAGCTTCAATTAAACATGAATCCTGAACTCGATGTTCCCCCCTTCCAAATACCTAAAATTGATCTCGTTTTAGACATGGATAAATTGAACATTGGCATTACAAGAATACAGTTTCAGGTAAATTGTGAAATATACTATATAACATTGGAGCAAAAAGTATTACACGATATCATCGACAGGATCTCTTGACAGTGGGTGATGCTATGAATCGCCTCAAAATGGGAATACCGTATAGAAAATATCGCCCGTTTGGAATTCGTATAATTCTTCCTATATTGATTGTGTATTAAATTGATTACCGTGCTTTCTTTTTAGCGTACAAGGGTCACTACAAAGAATGGTGGCATTTTGCAATCAATTGCGTTCTTCAAGAAAATGTCAAAAGACAAACCCGTGATTGGTCTTGGGAACACATTAAACAACACAGAAAACTTTGTAAAACATACGCCGAGGTAACAACGAAAATAATGTATTTTTCGTTTTTAATATATTTTTTTTAACATTTTAGACTTTTAAAGAAAAAATGTTAACAAAAAAGCCGTCAGCAAATCTTGTTGAGTCCGTCAACTTGTGCGAAACTAAATTAGACATCTTCAATTTGATTTTGATAAGAAATACCGTTTACTTAGAGGTTTGTATTGAGATGAAATATCTCCCAAAAGTATTTTACATTTAGGTTTTTGTTTAATATAACTTCGGTTAAAGGTAAGTCCATACATGTTTTGCTGCATGATATGTAATTAAGAAAAAAATGTATGCGTCATATAATTCATCGAGGACGGAATGAATGAATCTGTTAAAGAGGTAGTTTAGTGGCGGAAAAATGTTGAGTCCTCTCATGACTTCTATACAAACGTATGGAAGCGAATTAAAATATATCATTCTGTTCTGAATTTCGGAATTTTAGGATTGTAAGTTAATGTGTATTTCTTTTTTTTCTAACTTGCAAGCTTGATGCTATAAAAATGGAGGAGGAGTTAAAAGCTTCTAAAAAAGGATGGTTCAGCAGCTGGTGGGGCGGATCGAAGAGTGATTCAGAAGGTTCAGATCTAGGTACATACTTTCGTTTTGCAGTTAAAAACAATAGCTAAAATTATTTGTCACCCAGCTCAAAAGTTTGAAGCTGCTATGACCGCAGAGGAAAAATCAAAGCTTTACAAAGCTATTGGATACCAGGAAAACACCCAAACAGAGGAACTGCCAGAGGAGTACGAGGCAATACGAATGAATTTCTCCCTTTACGCACTTGAAATTGCGGTTTTTGATGAAATAATGAAACCTGGCGGCTCAGGTCAGGCTGAAGATCTTATCGGAACTCAGGCTATAACACAAATGAAACTGTCCTTAGTAACTTGTAAAATATGCCAGCGGCCCGGAGCAAATGCTTTAAAGTAAATTTAATGACTCGATTTAATTATCTATTGTCCATAGTAAATTTAACCAAATAATATTTTTCCAACAGGGTTAAGGTAGGAATCAAAGATTTAATGCTCACTGGATACAAAAGAGATGACTTTGCTCCAACTATAATTGAATCTATAGTCCCCGAAGAGGAGAATTTATTAGATATTTCTTTCGAAACAAATCCGTTAGATAAAGTGAGAAAAGCAGTGGTAAGGGATGATGTGCATTTATATTTATTTCAACATTTTTTTTAGAATTGTGATCAAAGAGTAAAAGCAAGAGCAAGGCCTCTTCAAATTGTATACGATGCCACAACAGTTATTCAGTTAGTTCAAGTTTTTACTGCACCATCTTCAGTGAATGTGTCAAAGTATGTTTATTTCGGAACCAATTATTTTTATACGTAAAATCGTATTTGTAGTCTAGCCCCTCAAGCACCTCTAGGAGATGTAAAGCAACGCTCAGCATTAGGGTTTCAATATATGGTTGAGAGCCATGCAAAATTGGAAGTCGATATCAGATTTTTGCCTTGCGTTGTTATAGTCCCGAAATCTGGTGTATATAAAGGGTAAGTATTCTCAATTTAGAAGATTTCTCCGCTAAGAAGTGCCAAGGGTTTTTTATTTAGTAAACCCCAGTATTTTGTAAACGCATAAAGATTCCCGTTTATGTTATAGAGACGAGAGCTCAGTGATTGTCCTGAGTTTGGGAAAATTTGTTGTGTTAACGGAGCCTCGTACTGATGATTTGAAAAATGTTCAAACAATGTTTAGGAGTGGTTCTGAGCAAGATACGATTTTAAAAGAAATGATGGAACGTACCTACGATAAATTTAAAATCGAAATACAAAACGTACAAGTAAGTTTACATGCAATTTGTAATAAACATTTTATTTTACTTTTTTTCTTAATCTGTAGATATTAGTAGCAAAATCTGGTGAAAAATGGTCAGAAATTCTAAATAATGGCGAAATGTCTGACATGCACATTCTATGTCCAACGGTCTTGTCTGTAACTTTAGGTCTTTGTTTGATCGATGATGATCCACGATTACCAAAGAAAAAGATTAAAGGTAAGCTCATCTATTACTTAAAGTATTTGAAGATGTCTAAAATTGCTTTACTACTGTTCATAGTTGAGCTTCCTTCCGTAAAGTTTAACATTACTGAAGAACGCATATTCGAGGCATTAGCGATAGCCACTAGTATACCTCTACCTGCAGAAGAAAAGCCTGAAGAGAGATTACTAACAAAAGTAAGCAATAATGACGCTTTCCTTAAGGGGTTATTTATTAGTTTGTATCATTAGGCAGCAAGTTTTGGCATTTCTACTGCGTCAATAAAGAAAATGTTTGAAGGCGACGCTAAAGAAAAATTGTCCAAAGCTATCCAATCAGTGGAACCTGAAGCGGAAATGCTACAATACACGGATTTGGAAGCTGATTTTACCCTAAAAGGCTAGTTGCGATAAAAACATAAAATTTGTATGAGTTAAAGTAATTTATGTATATTTTAGAATTTGTTATTTCAATATATAAAGAGAAAGAAGAAAGGGACACAACACCATCGGACCAGTATAAAACTCCTGTAGAAGAGTTTACTCAAGAACTTTTTGAAGAAACGACAACTGTGTCTTATATAGGACCTGTGGGTCATGACAAGATCTTAACGTTTAGAGTTATCCAACTAGAAGCGCAGTTTGTGCAGCGGACGTATGATATGACAGCGGCTGTGAAGTAAGTTTTTAAATATTTTTGGTTAAAAAAGATATTAGGGACAGTAGGTATAATATATGTTTTAGTTACGAAAGAGTTTAGAAAATATCTACTTTCATCTGTGAAAACTCAAAATACACACATACCTACTAGTGTGAAAACAACATATCACATCGCAACTCGCTTTTATATCACGTAATCGCAATTGACACAATAATTTATTTTTTATAGAATTGGTTACAGTTAGTGCAATTCAAAAACTTCTTAAAATTTCATAAGTAGGTAGGTAGTATTTATTTTTTAGTACATTGGACTTTAATAATTTCTAGTTTTAAAAAAAAATATATTATATATTTATATTTTAGTCTTTAGTAATTTTTTTTTGTGATTTGAAGTTTCATTTTAATGACGTCATATTGCTAATCGTATTCTACTGGTCGAAAACTTTCAATTGATACCCATATCAAGGGGTTGTGAATAAAAAGGTGATCCGCTATCTTATGATGCCCGCCATATTTAGTTTAGTTTTTGACCTCACTTGGCATATCGTATACTACTTGTCGAAAACTTTCAGTTGATACCCACATAAAGAGAGTTGTCAAGGAAAAGGTAATCCGCCATATTGGATTTAGAAGGATATTGGATATACTATAATATATTACATTGTCACCCGACTTATACTCGTGTGCAAAATTTCAAAGCTCTAGCTTAATCAGAGCTAGTTCGAAATTATGATTGAAAGATTTCTAGCAGACAGACAACGAAGCAAGTTTAATAAAAACTTGTAAAAATATATTATAGCTATAAAGATAAAAAGTACACTTCACTATAATATATCAACAAAAATATTATTTCTTTCAATAGACTAGGAGCAATTGCTTTAAACCAATTCGATCGGTTCGATGGAAAGGAGGAGAAGTTAACAATAATTAACACTCCGAAATTTGCAGAACATTTGCAATATTTGCTCACAATTTCTTATACAAACGTAAGTCATACGTTGATTTAAACTGCGTTTTGTAATACCCAGTTCTAACATAGGCAAACAAAAATGCTCCCGAATTCAAAACTAAGTACAACTCAACGGAACAATTAGTCGTTGTGAATTTTTCGTCATTGTTAGTAGTTTTACACCAGGAATTTCTACAGAAACTTATGGCGGTAAAGTATATTGATTGATCTCCAAATATGCGTTAATCGAATGCTATCACACAGCTCGCCAACCGTTTGCAAGTAAAATTTGAAGAAATGCAACCAAAACAGCTAAAAGACCGTTATGCTTCCGCTGCTGATGAGGGTATTTTGAGCAAGCTGAAAGAAAACCTCGAAACGATTCCAGAGGAGGATGACAAGCCATTAAAAAAACCCGAAAGGACTCGTCGAAGAGCGAAAGTTGTTGATAGTATTAAAATTAAAATAATTGCCAATTTGGAGCAAGTAGCAGCCGAATTAACATGCAGGAAACGGCCTATTGCTAATATTAAAGTGCAGAATTTTGACGTAGGAGTTATTGTTAAAACATCGTATACCGAGGCCAATCTGAAGCTAAGAAATATTCTAGTAAAGGACCTTAATGCTCTAACAATACATTCAAAGGTATAAAAAGAAATTCGATTTTTGTTTCAATTGTAATGATTATTTCGAAATATTCCCAGGTACTGTCTATCATTGGGGAAAATGCTCTTACCTGCCAAGTTGTGATATACAACTTGGATGAAACATCCAATTACAATTCTGATGACATGAAAATTGATGTAACGATGGGCTGTGTAAAAATTGTGTTCCTAAATTGGTTTGTCACTTCGTGTTTGGTAAATGAGTCATTTGAATAGTTTTAAAGTAATATAATTTCGATATATCTTTTAGAATTTCCTTTCAAATTTTCAAGCTGCACAACAAGCAATAGCAAATGCTAGTGCTGCTGCTGCTGATGCTGCTAAACAAAATGTTGTGGACGCCTACGAAAAAGCAACACGGTTAAAGTTCAATATAAAGATCAAAGCTCCTATTATAATAGTACCGGTGGACTCTAAAAGCAATGAGGCTATTGCACTTGATCTTGGATTTTTAAGTATTACAAATATTTCAACTGAAGTTCACGTTCCAGATGTGAGTAGAATTAATAAATACTTTTCTTTTCATACATGCCTTCTTCCTTCCTTTCGTATCTATGGTTTTGTAAATCCTCCTTCCTGTTCCTCTTCAATTCCACTGTGATATAGTTTACTAGGCCTAAGGTATTATTTTCATCCTTGTTAAATAATATAAAATACAAACTAAATTTTTATGTTTGTAATCCTAGTCTGACCGTACTCCTGCAGTGCTGGATGAGATCAAATTGGAATTGAACAATCTGAAAATTTCTCGCGTAATGATAAGTTCAAAAGAAGATTCTACGAATAAGTTACATAAAATTGAAGGTGGGTTAACTATACATTAGGAATTTAAAATCATCTCGTTGCTAATTATTTTTTTAGACGACTTAACTTATGGTTTGACATCGAACGTGAATATCTTTGATCCTATAAGCTTTGCTCTAACAGTAATAAGGAACTTATCTCATTCCTGGTTCAAAGAAAAACCCGAGTTGGATATATCTGGCAGGATAAAGTCAATAGAGGTATGTGATAATGTTTATTTCGTTGACTATAATTTTACTCGGATCTTTACAGCTTAATGTTCTCATTAATGATTATGTGCTGCTCATGAATATTGTTAATAATAATTTAACTGAGGGACAGAATGAATTCCCTTCATATGCTAAGAGGATATCGGGTATGGGGCATTGTTTTTCTGATTGTTCTGTTTATACTATGCTTTCGTTTGTTTTTATAATTTCTTGAAATTAGAAGTCCCCGAATTAGAAGGATCTCCGCTTGCAAAGGTTGAAGTTCATAAAGGCAGCGGTGATGCACCTGTTGAAGAAGGTAAGAGGTTGGGGAACTGCAACACAATGTGTAGTTTGTTTTATTATACTCTTCAAATATGAATGCAAATTTGCAAGAATTCGTATATACATATCCAATGTGTTACTGTCCCATCAATGATAACTCCGAAATTTGTTTAGACTTGCAAAACTATGAGGTGAATTCAATAATACATCCAAACTGAATTGAATCCTCTTTTTTCTGAAGCTGAATTACATATATAAGGAATTCTTTTGGATGAATCCATATAATTAGTACCTTGACTGTTATTTTGCATAATGGTAGGGTCATGTGAATTTAACACTTGTCTTCGTGTTATCTAATATCAAGCGGGACGTTTTTGAAGGATAATAAAAAACGAATACAGCAACTACAGGATGCCAAAAAAAACATGAAAAGTAAAAAAATATGAAATTATTAAAAATTATTACAATGCAAAATCCTATTAAGTATGCTAACTAAAATTAAATTGCCGTCAAGAAATCTGCTAAGTACGCCTTCGAATACTACCTCTTGTTTACAGAATTGCTGATTCGATTTTGATTATACGGGTACCAAATTAGGGAACAGGTTGGTAAAAGTCTTTAAACTATTTCATTTTTGTTGTTATGTAAAGACTTTCAATGCTTCCTTTATAATATATAAAATTATATGAGCGACAACGTTCAAATCGAATTAATTTTGTTCCAGCTAGAAAGAAGAAATTTAATGAAGAACCAGGTCTCAGTCTTCTACGTTGCGATCATGGGTAAAACTGTTGCAATCGTTTGGAATTTTTTTCGTTTATTTTACATAAATTTACACATTAAAATAATCATCGTTCGTTTTTTCTAATTTGTGGTTCACTTCTTAATTAATGGTGGAGAAAGGCCTTTTTATCTCCACCTTTTGTAGTTGATGCTTCAAGCTTACGTAAAAGATCCCATGGGAAAATAGATTTTTGAATAAGAAATAAAAGAAACTAATTACTTGATTAAATATTTATTGTTACCAATACAAAATGCGACATGCTCGATTTTATGTTTTGTGTTGTCAAGTTGACGACCTTCTAGGCTATTATGAATGGGGTCTAATTGATATGAAATGTGGCCAGCATTACTGTGAAATAGTGATTCGACATTTCTCTTTGAATATTAGTTTTTAACTGATCCGGCGGCGGTGCCTAATTCATTTCGTTTTGTTAACCTATAGCTCGTTTCTGTAATCCCAATCGTGAAAATTCTCTAATCGATGAGGACTAACAAATTCACTATTTTTAATCTCGACTATGTAGTTGATTTTATTCTTTTCGGTATATACTACTTGAGAATGGAATGGTGAGTGTTATGGGGTGAGAGCAAACGTTCGATATATGTATCGAGTTTCATACAGAAAGAATGGACAATGACGTCAAAGACAATTGAGTCTGAAAATACATATATTCAAAGTTACAGAAACGAACAATTGGTGATTTTCAAACATTGGTTTTAAAACATCTACATAAAATTTACATCATCACACCGTTTGTAAATCGAACCTTTGAACCGCTATTTGAATAGAACACCATTATCTTTGATAACAGTACGAGTCGCAAGTATGCTTAAAGACTTGGAGGGCATACTTTCAAATAAATCGTTATCTTCAATTCCATTGGAGATTGACCCACACCCTAGATAACGGTTGATTTGTCTCCGCATTGAATTTTCCACAATTTATTTATAGTACAGTCAATCAGACATGAGACCGTCCATTTTAGATACGAGCAATTTTTTCGACCGTGAGTGTAAAACTGACTATCAGGGACTGGGAGTGTGTCTTTTGGTAGCCTTCTTGCAAATAATGGAGCATTTTTTTTATTCCCGCAACCGTGAGTTTGACATAAATTTTGTAATAAGCATTTATGCAAGTAATATAATTCTCTACAACTCTCTTTACTATTTGTCGGCGTAACATTAATAATAAATAAGTCACACAACACTTACTAATTAACAATTAAACTAATTTACATTTGTCTTCAGTTTACAAAAGTAGTAAGTCGAAGATAAGTAAGGTACTATTTATTTATTTGATGGTACTCAATTTTTGCTTAGTGTATCTACATTGGTGCCGTTATTTCACCCAACCCAACAATTTTGCTAGAAGTCGATAGAATACTCAATCATTGTTGTTGAAGAGAAACGAATAATATCGAGGCGGAGCTTGGAATTTTAAAAAATTGGAACAGTGTTACAGGGTGCAAGAAAAATATAAACAACATGATGTTTTCCTCACATTTTTCTCACAAGAATTAACATTACCACAAACCAAAGGGGTCCTTTATGTCAAAAGTATCAGTATTAATTATAAATATTTAAAATCCACAAAAATAGAAAACAACTGACAAATTATCGTAAATACACTTAAAACACTTTATCACAACGAATCACCCTGTACTTGGACGTAAACCGATTGCAGCGCGTCACACCATACAGTCGCATATGCTTTTGAGCAGTACTGGAGCGCAAACTATGGGGAAAAAAATTTAAACTGAACAATCTGTGTACCCCTTTAATGTGTGAGCCACGCATATCAATTTCTGCCTGTTCCTATTGGTAAATCACGCTCCACATGGCATCCACACAGTGGCACGAAATAAAATTATTAATTGCTGACTGTTGTCGTTTCTTTTATTTACTAAGCAACTTAAATGAGATTTCGGATTTGGAACAAACATGCATCGTCCCTCTCTTACTAATGGGTTATATTCTTGTTGTATTTGTCTGAAAAATCGCAGTGGTGGGGATACCTGAGTCTTAAAAAGAGAGTGATCATTCTTTGGAGAGCATTTTTATATTCTTTGACGAAGATATCGGCTTTTTCTTTTATACCTACGTACTTCACTTCTTTCGATTTACCTTCCTTGGAAATGCAGAAAATCAATAACAATGAACTGTATGAAGAAAGTAAATAGGTTAAATTATTTATTAGGAAATGCTCTATAATAATTCTACTAAGCAGGTTGCAAATTGAAGAGTTACGGCGCCGCAACGATTTTTATCTTCTATATTATTATCTTTTCTGCTGACAATTTATTTAACCCTTAGCTGGCACTGGTAGGGTCAGATCGCCCCCAACGTTTTAGGCAAAAGAATAACTTTGCCACGTGTCTTAGCATTCTCCATTTTTTTTTGGTGTATTAATATTGGATATTTCCTACGTTTCCTTTACTATCTATCAAAACAGCATTATAAGAACATTTTTTCAAACTTCGAGGCTGGGGCGCGCGGATCCGACGGTGCCAGATATACGACTTTGCAGTAGCGGGCCAGCTTAGGGTTAATATTAAATAACAAAATGTTTTTCAGACTCACGGTTATGGAAATAAATCAGGAAAATAAATGCAACCTTATTTTAAAGATTGTGGCCGAATGACAATCTCATTTCCGGAAAACATTTTTACCCCCATGGCCCTCCACGAAACCAATTTAAACAAATCACTGCCTACCTAAAATGCACGGTTTTTATTTAGTTTTTAATTTTATTTACGCCGGATTGACTTGATTTATTTTGCTCCCTTGATCATTGCGTTCAAATATATATTTTCTTCTTAGCAAAAGAGAAGAGACAGCAGGAAAAAGAACTAAGAACTGCATCAGATTTGCAAAAGGATATTGAAAAAAAGAAAATTGATGTTTCTCTGAAGTTCAACTTTCAGCTTGATGGCGTGGTAGTAAATCTAATAACAGGTAACATCGACTGATTCGTAAATATCACAAAGTAATTTCTCCACGGAAATTTTTAGAAAAAAATGAAGGACTTGCGTCATTTGGATTTTACATACTATCGGTGAAAGGTAAACAGCTCGTGGATGGTACCTTAAGTACATCTGTTGTTCTATGCGACATGCAACTGGATGACATTCGTCCTGCGTCTAAGACAAAAATTACAAAGTGAATAAGCGATATATTTTGAAAGTATACACTTGTAGTAAATGGTGCTTTATTATAGGTACTTGCGGCGAAGGGAATCAAGGAAAATGATGGCTACTTCTACTTCCCAAGCAAAACAGGATATCCCCTACATGCTTGATGTTGTGGCGATTTTAAAGGACAAGGATACTTTTGGTGGGTTTTTAATTATAGTATTAAGCTAGATATGTATATTAACTAAATAATTATAAATACAGCTGAACTACGAGTCTGCGCTTTTGATTTGATAATATCGATCGACTTTCTGTTAAAAATTGCTGAATTTCTTACGGTTCCGGAACAAGAAGAAAAATCAGCCCCGAAAGTTGACAACAAACAGGTAGTTAAAGCCCAACAAGTAGTGAGTAAGAGTAAGTATAATTTTGTCCTTATGCGACTTCTTTTGCAATTTATTGGCTTTTTGAAACAGAAAAGCCAGCTCCAGCTCCAAAAGATCCCAATCAAAAAATGAATTTAATTCTTCATTTGGAAGAGCCTGATATAATTTTGGTTGAAAGTTTGGATGACTTCAATACGCACGCAATCATTTTCAACGTTAGTATACCTATAACGAGATTTGTCAAAAATTGCTTATAATTTAATATTAAACTATTTAGAGTGAAATAAACATACGATTGCGGACAGTTGGGGAAAAACAGTTGATATACGCCGATATTAAAGATTTGAAAATGTATATGTGTTCCTTCATGCCAGAACACAGGGAAGCAACGAAGCACTTCATTATTTATCCTTGCACAATAACCTTGCAAGGATCAACTCCAGAGAATAAGGGCCTTCATATTAACATTAAAGCTTCCGAGGTTATTATTAATGTATCACCAGGTAAGGCCACGGAACTATTATTGTGTTCTTAATAATTGTTTGTACTTCAAATAATTTCAGCTACAATTGAGCTTATCAACAAGGCAATTGTCACAGTAACAGCTGGAAGCGCCGAAAAGGCCACCGAAGAAAATGAACCCGTAGACTATAGCCAAATATGGACAGTATCCAATTTTAAGGAGGAAGATCATTGGTTCATGAGAATCGGTAAGAAATGCTTTTAACGGTTGATCATCATGAGGTCATATCTCTATCGAAGTATGAAATAATGTCGATTTTGAATGGAATCAATTTATTGCTCAACATATATTCAATTCTGATCACTACAAGGGTGTATTTAATTGGGAACAGTTTTGATTCGATTTTTCAACCTATTTCTAGACAATTGAACATCAAGACAGTTCGAGTACTAATTAAATAGACTAGAAATTGAGCCCTTCTCTTGTATACTATAATTAGTTCATTAAAATTTGCAGCATATATTTTCAAAAGTAATCACACAAAAATTTAATATAACAGCGATTTTTCTATAGACATTCTGAGTTACTTGAATGGTGACACATAAGCTTGCTTTCATCATAGAAAATTGTTTCTTTGGATAGCATAGCTCCTTAATCGATCTAAAACTTTTTCGTATATTGTTTATAAGAATTAAATCCAAGCCTAGAAATAGTCTGCATTTCTACCTATTCATCTATCTGCCGGATCTCTATAAAACGTAACTCATTCATATGAGATTTGTTTTATTATAATTAGGTATAAAATGGCGAAGGGTTATGGTAAAAAAAATAGAAGCTTTAAAAGTAGTAGTGACCTCTGAAATGATTACCAGGTTACATTACCAAAATTACGGTGTTATAAATCCTATTCGAATATAATCGAGTGTTTGCTGTCCGAATTTCTATACATTCTAAAGGATCAGAGGGCGTGGCAGAAATTATTGGTGTATGTATAATAGTATTTAAGAAAACAAAAGAACAATCAGGGCTAATGATCCTCAATATTGATGGCTCATCTGAATTTGTTTGTTTAGAATGATTGGTTTAAATGTAATTAATGTTAAACTGTGTTCTTTTGTGTCCGGTATCCGGAGTAGAACGAAAGCTCACTTAAAGAGAATTATCCGTATGTTGAACCGTTTTATACACAAATGGAAGAAGTCTTTGGTGAACAAGTTAATAAATATGTATGTTATTTCTTCCACAAAAGAACTTAATTCATCCAGAGTAATGAATTCCCACAATTAACTTCATTACGAATACAATTTATTATTTATATCTGTTAGCTGATAATTTTATGAAAACAGACAAAAACCGTCCTCGAATTAAATTTAGCGTCACCTGGGTTTTAATATATATACTAGGTGTTTAATGAGCGGAGCAAATTTATTCTCTTCAATTTATGGTTGTTCCAAAGTTTTTCTAACCGTAGCAGTAACGCGATCGTTTGATTCTCTAAAAACTTCAATAAGTTCTTTGAAAAGTAGAGTTGATTTAAATAAAAATTCTTCATAATGCAGAAGAGGGATTCGATGCTTTGCAAGAAATCCCCTGTGAAGGAATTGATGAAGCTCCAATTAAGCCAGAGATGTGCATAGTTGAATTGCCAGCCATCATTGTAGTTCTTGAGAGTGGAGTAGGATACTACACAACACCTCTATTAACTCTTGAAACTCAACTCAACGCAGCTGTTCATAACTGGAGCAAACAGGTATGATCAATTTAAAAGTCAAGTATTTTTCCTAGCCCTAATACCTTTGCAGATGAAAATTAGTGGAACTCTCACTTTACAAATGTCATACTTTAATGAATCTCTGGCTGTTTGGGAACCACTTATCGAACAAAACGAACGAGTTAGTAAGACTACAGGAATTTATCAGCACTCCCCGTGGGAAATGAATTTTGAACTTAAAACCGAATCAAAGAAATTAGAGGATAGCCTAGAAACAGATGAGTGTATGACTAAAATCTCAATATTTTCTCCAGATATTCTGGAGATAACTGTAAGCAAAACAGGCTATGACCTCTTAATGGAATTAAGTTCAACATTTTCTCAAGCATTTGACGCTCAAGGATTAGTAAAGCCAGAAGTCGTGGCACCTTACGTTCTCGAGAACGATACTGGGTTTGATTTGACAATGGATTTTACTAAGGGAATGTTCACCTTACATGACTATCACATACCGTCACTAAATCCGAAATATACCGAAGGCGTCAATAGCTCTTTGGTGTTTCAAGCTATGGAAGAAGAGCCCAATATCCAACCAGAGGACGTTAAAAATTGCAAAGTTTCACCCAATGGTAAAGTTTATCTAAAAAAGAAAGCGCTAGCAGACTTAGAAGTTCCTTCCAATACCAGCAATGAGGCGGAAGCTGCTATGTATAAAGATGAATACCTTTTCATTCAGGTAAGTTCCGCTCTGTTTTTTGTGGGTTTTGAAATTTTTTAAGTTATATCCTCTTCGTGTAGATTGGTGGCATAAAAAAACAAATTGCCATACCAGTGTCTAAGGCAGATGAACGTTATTTCCCGTTATATAGAGACACAAACCAAGAACCATGGGGAATTATTTCGAAAGTATCAACAGAATTTGGAACAACCAAAGTAAACATACATGGTGTTTTAAAGGTAGGTGCACAATTACGATTGGTGAATTGATAACAGCATTTAATTTCTACAGATCCGAAACCACTTTACAACGACAATAACAATTTACAGACTGCGTACTGAGAAGGGCGGTGACCAAATCCATTTTGTGGGGGATGTGAATCCAGGGGAGGAATTTCACGTACCTCTGCATGCCACATATGCAACATCTAAAGAACTGTATTTCTCATTGCCTGTAATCTCGTGTAGTATACTTAACGATCTGTTGACTTTATCTGATACGTTTTCAGGGCTACAAACGATCGGTGCAAGGGATTAAGTGGAATGAGAGCTTAACTGATTTATCATATAGTCGGCAGCTGCAATGCGACCCCGTCAGCACTTTTGAACCATTTTATATTACCGCATTGAGAGAGAAAACAGAAGTCTATTTCGAAGTTACTTCTAAGTTCACTTTACTCAGTGCATGTTACACAATCCACTTACGACCACCGCTATATTTGAGAAATGCACTGCCCATTGAAATTAAGTTGTCTGTTGCTGGCTGCTCTGTTCGTCAAGATGGTAAATTGAACACTTCAAATTGCGTAAGATCCTTAACATACCTTCCTTTAGGCTTAGCTAAGGGAATTGAAATGGAAGAGCCAGCCTCAAAATCTTTGATTCGAGAGGACTTTTTGGATTATGGCGAAAAAGAAGTTAAGCCAGGGGATGTCCTACACCTTCCTACCGTGAAATTAACGGCTAAGTCAGGAGAAGCTAAAAGTTATATTGTCGTAAGAGTAAGTTGTTTGAATATGAGTGTACATGCCAAGATGTGTCCCTAATGAAATATTTCAGCTGGTTCAATATCTAGAAAAGGATTGGTCGTGCACAACTGAAATATCTGAAAATCACGAAGAGTACGAAATATGGACATTTGCTTCGTACGACTCTGTGTCGAAAATGGATATGGAGCTAGGTGTTAAGTAAGTAAACTGCATGTTATATTATGTACCACGCCGTGACGTTGAGACCGCGGAATCAAGCTTGCTTTTTTTTTTCAAATCTCGGTTCTGAGGTACAAGGGTCTTTCTTTTTCGAGTTTAAAAAGAATAAAACTAAATTCGGAAATGGTTTCACGCTCGAGGGAAATGAAACATTGTCTCACAAACATGCCAAAATTTTATAACTATAACAGCGTTATTTTAAGAGTTAAAAACAAAATAATTGTGTTTCTTTTTATTTTTCCAGATATGAAAACCGCCATGGTAGTCTCATGCTAACCCTTTACTGCCCCTTCTGGATGATTAATAAAACTGGCCTAACCTTAAGCTATAGGGTAAGTTTGTTGGCAAATTGGTTTTATCTGAATAATCCTCATAAATTTATGGTACAGAAATTTAAGCGAACTGAAAAAGAGAACCAATCAGGTGCCGCTTCGAAGGTACTTCTTCGATGTTTGGAATTGTTTTGCTTGTTTATGTTTTTGATACATAGAAAATCCAAGCAGAAATTGCTTTTGCTTTGCTAACTCCTCAGTTGAGGTGTTGAAAATTTAATATCATCCGGAAATTATCAAGTTATAGACCATATTTAGACAATTAATAATAAAATTAGAGAATTGATTTTTTTAGTTTCTCTAATCAAAATTTCATGCATGCTGCTAATTTCTGAAAAAAACGTAACTCTAGTAATAGGTCTAGTGCAAAGTATTTAGTTGCTAGCTAACAATCAGTTCATTAATATTCAATCAGCCACAAACGCAATGTGCTCGCTTCGGCCCTGCTGGGCCCGCAAACACTAGATGCATTTACTTGACTGTTTGAACTCGCTAATCTCAAGTTTTTTAAGAATTTGAAATTTTATGGCTTAGGGCTTAATCAGCCGAATTTTTCATTATGCTTTCCGATCCACTTTTTGCAGGCAAATCATTTTTGATATACATATGTGATAGGAAAATATAATATATATATATATATTCACGTATGCACATTTTGCACTGATAAGCAAATACGGTATTATAAATAAAACATTTCTGACTAGTAATAATTAACATAACAAGCACATGCAAGAAGGAAAAGATTAAGGGGGGGACAACCCTTTCTGTGCCCATTTAAGGGAAGACTATAGGAAAAAAATAAAAAACAACTTCGACACAAAGAGTTTCTTAACCTATATAAGTAAGTTAAGTTACGAAAACATTAAAACATATGTAAACTCTACTATTTGTATCCAAATTAAATTTAACATGGGTGAGATTCCTTCACAAATTGCTTTGCCCAATTTTGATCAGACATAAATTTACACCTTCTATCAAATATAGGCTTTAAAACAACGCACTAAAATCCGAAACAACAACCAAACCAACAAAAATAGCCGCAGCATTTTTATTTGTATTGCAATTTTTGTCACCTATCCCGCATATTTTGATCATGCGGTAGCTTTTTCTTCTGTATGAGAATGGCTATTTTATGTTGTCCCATGCAATTCAGCGTATCTGGTACAGGTTTCCGACTGACTGACATTTCACAATGCATTGATAATAGTGTGCACAGACGTGATTTGTCAGAAAATGTAGCCAAATGTTTTTTTTTGGCTTGGCCGTGGTTTGGTTTTCTATGGAGATTAGGCATAAAGATACAGACTGAGCAACAAAACGCAGACACATCTGGAAGCAGCAGCAAGCCTACTGAGGTGGAATTTGTAGTTAACTTATCAATAATCGTTGTAATCATTTAAAGAATACATCTTACCGAAATAGCTTATTCTCATACTATTCCAATAATTTGAAGTTTATGATAGGTCAGTTCTGAAAAGAAAAATAGCAAACTTAAAGTTCGAAATTTATTGCACAAGCATAATTTCCAATTAATGTATGGGGTAAATTTTAACAGCTTTAGCGATAGCTCTTAAGCAAAAATAATTCACCATTGAAAATTAGTATAGAAGGTATTTAATACATCTAAATTATGTGGCAAAACATAAATATCCACAACATATTATTTGACAAAATAGTAGTTTTAGTAGAGTATTAACATTCTTTGAACCACTCTTGTTGTATTTGCTCCATAAAGGAAAACAAACAATTGCTAATTATATACTATGTAGTTACCTTTATCGTACACATAGTTCCTTGTTGTTGTTTCCCAGCTTTAGATAATAAAACGTTAACAAAAAGCGAGACATCTCAGATTGGACAGTTTGTTACGATCCTTTACGTACATGATAAAATATGCGTGCGGCCATACTTTGTCTCGCTTTATTAGTTTTTTTTTTTTTATATATGTTAACAATTATCATTAATTCAGAAACTAACTAATACCTTTTTCTTAGGCAAATACAGAAACTGTCAACGTTTTATATCACCCACCAAACTACGAAGGACCTATTTTGTTTTCATTCCGTGATAAATATTTCTTTGGAAAGAAAAGAGCTTCCATTCGAGTAGATTCAGGTGAATGGAGTGAAAAAATTCCCCTAGACGTTGCTGGTTCTACTGGTTCAGTCCAATGTAAAGCAAATGACACAATCTATAAAGTAAATAGAATTTACGAGTATGGTGAGATCAATTGCATTAATTAAAAATATTGAAACAATTTCAGATTGGTGTGCATAATCACTTGACATACAACTCCTTAACTAAGGTCATCACATTCATCCCATTCTACATCGTCATTAACAAGGCATATTTCCCAATTAAATTGCAGGAAGTGAGTCGACCTGGAGATCCTTGGCTACGGGTATTTTAAGTTTAGATTTATAACTTTCACCTTTTTCCAACTACAGAATTTGTGTTTAAGGTTCCACCGAATGAATGTGTTCCTCTGTGGCCGAAAACCGACACAACCCATGTATTACATGCGCGCATTCCTGGTGAGAAGCACGTGTCCTCTCCATTTAAATACAATGATGTCCAGTGCACACTTCTCAAACTTAAAAACAGGGTACTTTTGCTTTCAATTGAGTTACTGCAATACAAGTAATTTTTAACAGTACGGAGGAATAAACGTTGATGTTCATGAGACCGAGGGTGGAATTTTCATAACATTCACCGAGTATCATCCTGGCGATGCACCAGGGTTGATAATAAATCACACTTCTTCACCAATTTCGTTCTGGGAGAAAGGAAACGTTAACGAAAGGTGACTCAAAAATTTTAAAAATAAGAAGAAGAGTCAATCGAAATTGTTTATTGCAGAGTTCTACAACCTTTCCAACAACTCTTATTCAGTTGGGCAGATGCCGCTGGCCCGAGATTAATTCTTTGGGACAATGCGAAAGAACAAATTGAAAACGATCTCAGGAGAGATGGTTTTGGCCAATTTCAGTACGTTACTTGTTAATTATTTTTGCAAATTATTCTTAATGATTTCCGAATTATTTTAGATTTGGACCTTCAGAAGAAGATGTGGCTTTCTGGGTATCATTTTTGAGTGGAACCCAAAGAATATTATTATTTACTGATAGGACTTCAATAGTGGCCCAGGCCGAAAGCAGCGCCAATTTGGTGAAGGTACTTAAAAGTTTACAAACATTTGCATGCTAACTTTAATATACTTTGTCTCTTTTATGACCTTGGGGGTAATCCATATTAAAGATATTAAATAGAAAATCACTTAGGAAAGATGTCCCAGTGTATAAGGTTTCTTATTTCTTAATTTTCCATTGCTTCTGTTACTTACTTTTCGTCCGTTCAAATTCATTTAATTATTGGATTATAATTAAAGAGTTTATTCTGTTTGCTTTTCTGTTCTAATGAGTATGTAATTATTTAAAGCAGTTCTCTAATCTTTTGTTATTGTTATTAGGTCACTCAACAAATAGAAGTCAGCATACATGGAATTGGCCTCTCGGTCATAAATAATTCAAAAGGAACTGACATCTTATACGTTGCTATCACAAGCTCAGGTACGCTCCATTACTTGTATTACGTGTGTAACATCCGGCCTTAGGCCTGTGTTCGTTTTCCAAAGTGATCCACCCGAATGCCCGAAATCTATGTACTTTGAATACGTGTATTGCTTATTTAGATATGCGTTATAGGTTTAAAGTTATTTAGATTCGTGTAGTATACACAAAATTATAACCACGGTGTACCTTGAATTTCTAAATTTTAACAAAAGTTTCGTAATCATCGGCCTTGAAAAACCCCAGATATTTTTTTTGGGTCGAATAGAACAATGAACGGTAAAAATTTGTCCGCTCTTTAGTTTATATTATATAATAGTGTATGACATAGAAATATAAGCTAATACGGAATGGCTGTATCGTATTAAAATTGTTTTAAAAGTTCCCCTCTGATTATGTCTTCATCTTAATACATACGCCTGCACTGAACGACTAATACAAACACAGCCAATTCTAACACATCAGGAAATGTGGTACACTAAATCTGGCTTACAGTCGTTCTGTTTAGATTATATTTCTATGTGTATGGTCATCGAAGATCTGCAGTGATATGCAACTAATTAAAGGCTGGCCCCCATAAAATCCTTCGCCGTCAAACGTCGCCTTCGCCGCTGCTGCACAACTATTGAATACATGCATTCATATAGGAGCTAAACCATAGCCGACGAAACGCCAGCGCGTTGCGAGAGAGAAATTTAGACGAACCTTCAATAATTTCGTCGAGGCAGTCCGTCCTGAGAGAGCTTTGACAAGTTGGGATTGGCCAGTTGGGATTTGTTGAATCAGCTGTTTATTTGACAAGTAAAGGTTTGAATTTGATATCTGTGAATTGTTTTGGTGATTTTGTAATTATTCGGTTTCCTGTTTCTTCGTTTGGATTTCCTGGAGGGTGCCGAGTTTTTCCCGAATTCATTAGTCTAGTTTCTTGACGAATTGGTACTAGATTTACCCTGTTAATTCACCTTCGGAGCATACTGCGACAGTTGACGGTTGGTCTCGAATTGTCATAAACAGCTGAGCGGGAGTGGATTCGTCGAAGGATTCTATGGCTTCGGGTCGCTCTTGACGAGCTAAACAAGCATTAAGCTCTCAAAGCTCTGCGTCAAAGGCGAATGGCACCGGATTCTATGGGGGTCTGCCTTAACACACTTGCTCGTTTTTTGAGAAACTCTTATAATAACGATTCTAAAAGTTTTTTATTTTATACCTTCTCTCATTGAACAAAACCATGTATATAAATTCTAACAAAGAATTAACTGTTGAACTGTAAGATTTGTTGCAGTAAACAATATTATATTTAAAGAATATTCACATTTTTCAATATTTCAAATTTGCAAAGGCAGAAGTCATCCAACTTGAGTACATGGCCACTGGTCGCTGATCGACATTGATTCGAAAAATAGCATCTGTCCAGTTCTCACACATTTTTCAGCTATCAGAGTATTCAAGCCTGTGGCGCTAATTAATTATATTTGATGTAATGCATACGTTAGCTGCATATTTAAAAATAGTAAAAAATCAGTCCAGGGTTAAAACATATTTTACTTTGAATTACTACATATTTTGAAATATTAATTAATAATATTTTATGTTTAACCATAAAAATTCTGGAATACCTTATAGCTGAAAATACTATATCAGGTGCAAACATTTCCTTTGTTTTTTAGTAGAATTTAAAATTATTTTTTTTAGTGGTTTCCTGAAATTTTTTTTCAACCTAGTATATTCTTATTGTATGTGTTCTTGCACCTACCACACGTTTTTTGCCTCCACAGCTACGGCAGGAGCCATCCCTTTCGCTACGATAGTGCTGAAAAGGCCCCTTGAAAATACTAATCTTTTTTCTGGTCACATTTTGTACGGGATGCATTCTTTCCGTAAACTTACTGCAACAGATAACATAATAATTAATCACGAAAATATTAATACACATAAAAAATAAATATCCTTCACAGGAGTCATATGGGAATCGAAAAAAAGAGGAAAGAAACGTTTTAAACAAATGAAAATAGCGCAGAATGAGATGATTGAGCATAAATACCAAGAGTTCCTAAATGACCAAGAAGTCGGCCAGATAAAAAATGAATACTTTATTGAAGGTGAAAAATACAGGGTAATTAAACAATTCACTATCGTTTTAAACCAGACTATTAATGTGTTTTTGGTGTAGGTTGATTTCATAGACATGAAACTAAAGAAATCACCTGAAAGAGATATTCAACGAACATTCTATCCCGGAGTCTGGCTTCAATTGAAAACGTCCGACTACCAAACGCAACTTCATGCGAAAATTAACCGAATTCAAATTGATAATCAATTAATCGATTGCATATTCCCTGTGGTACTCGCTCCCATTCCACCTCCAAAGAGCGTTGCTGCAACGACGGGTATATGATTATTGAGCTCTATTTATTGTGTTTGTTGTTGATATCAACATAAAATTTCAGCTTTAAAACCGTTCGTGGAATGCAGCGTTGTGCAAAGAATCGTACCCTATTCAACGGTCAAACAGTTCAAATACGCGTCTATGCTTATACAGGAATTCCATGTGAAAGTAGATTTACAATTCATCACTGCACTTTCTGAGTTATTCGTTTTGGCTGCAACTGACGAGGAAGCGGTAAGATCAATGTTATTAATCTAAAAAAACAATTCAAATTTAATTCTCTATTTCACCTTATGTGAAATAATGTGAATATGTATAATTTCACAAAATTATAAACTTTCAACCGTTTTTATAATAAATAGGAATAAAGGAGACGGAAACATAAAATCCTATAATTTTTCAAGAGTTCTCTTAACCTTTTTATTAAGTTACAATTATCTATTCCTCAAATCTCATTCATACAACTTTCAACATTACTTTCTTCCAGGCCAAACTATTCAATGTAGATTTAAATGGCATATCCATGCCATTATCCGACATGGTTGCTTCTCAATCCGAGCAAGAGCAAAAGAACTTCTACGATAATCTTCATTTGGGTCCACTTAAGATCCATGTTTCCTTCTCAATGGCTGGATCCGATGTAACGGCGCTTCCAGGAATACTTTCAACTATCCTTCAAGGCGTCGGTGTGACCTTAACTGACATTAATGATGTTGTCTTCAGGTAAGTTCAGTGACTAAAAGCACAAATATATGCATCAAGATACCAAGTTTAGTATAGAAATAACATAGCTGACTGTAAACTGTCAACATCCAGGGATTTCTATGAAAATAGGTGCTTAGAGGGTTTGTAGTCTGCTTTCAAAAGTTGAGAATCCACGATAGTGATTTTATGACTAACTTAGATTTATGGTTTACTTTTTTTAATTTGCAAGAATGATCGAAGCTGAGTAGAGGTATGCTAGTTACAAAATGATTTACTACGATAATATATGTTTGAAGTCGGTGCGCACACTTGATTGATATTAAGCTCGTGCTTTTATACTTCTACATAAACAATAAAAGATTTGCGTTACCCATTTTCGCTTCCACTACCGATTTGTCTTCATATTTTTCACAGAGTCTGCGTTATTTTTACGGTTGGGTAAAATATTTACTTATAAAACATCTTTACTGCAAATGTTTTAAAATATCATCAAAAACATTCAATAAAACATCTTTCGACAAACAGTAAAAATGTGATTATATCTGTGTATCACGTTTGTACGTTACCGTTGTCAAGGAGTGATTTTAAAAACGTACTATTTGAAACTAAACTAAAGCCCTTGGGGCTTGATTTTTTCTATTCCAAAGCCTTTCTATCATAATATTGAAATTGTTTTTTTTTCGATCAATGATCCTAGCACATAGAAACCGTTTGAACACAAATAACCTACTTATACTTAATTACATACATTTCTCCTTTATTATACAGTATTAATGAGTGCAATATTTTGATACCGGTTTTTGTGCGATGAGACTTTAGGAACGTGCAAAGAACAAATATAAGGAACATTTCTAAGCCAGAACTATCACCATTCTTTCAAGTCTGAAATAATACGAAAACCGCAATCATTTTATTTCATTCCATAGATTGGCCTTCTTCGAAAGGGAATACCAATTCCTCACTCATCATCAGCTTATGTCGGAAATTCAAGCACATTATACGGGCCAATTCTTAAAACAACTCTACGTCCTCGTATTTGGTTTGGACGTCTTAGGAAATCCATATGGCTTAGTTGTTGGTATCTCAAAAGGTGTCGAAGACTTGTTCTATGAGCCTTTCCAGGTAAACTTGTGTGGCATTTTCATTTATGTAAGTTCCATAATTAATGGTAATTATAAAAATACAGGGCGCTATTCAAGGTCCAGGAGAATTCGCTGAAGGTCTGGCCTTGGGTGTTAAGTCTCTATTTGGTCACGCTGTAGGAGGAGCTGCTGGAGCTGTTTCTAAGTAAGTATCAATATTTAAGATATGCCGTTGTTGCTAATAGCAAACATTTTTATCTGCTAGAATAACAGGAGCCATGGGTAAGGGTATTGCGGCCCTAACCTTTGACAAAGACTATCAACGAAAGCGTCGAGCGGCTTTACACAAAAAACCAACCAGCTTCCAAGAAGGAATTGCTAGGAGTTCTAAAGGACTTGTAATGGTACGTAATTACGTGAATTATCTCGACTGTATTTATATATATCTATCTATGTTTACATCGCACAGGGTGTTGTAGATGGGGTGACCGGCGTATTTACGAAACCTATTGCTGGCGCAAAAGCGCAAGGAGTAGAAGGATTTTTCAAAGGTTTGGGTAAAGGTGCTGTAGGTCTTGTAGCTCATCCAACTGCTGGAGTTGTCGATTTTGCTAGTGGTACATTAGAAACAGTAAAGAGGTGATTAATGCGATGACGTATATTTCAAACAATTTACTGATAACCATAAATTTAAATAGAGCCACCGAAACCACAGAAGATATACATCGAGTACGGCCTGCGCGTTTCCTTCATTCTGATGGTGTAGTTCGTCCATATACCCGAGCCGAAGCTGAGGGTAATAAAATTTTAAGGTAATGTGCGATATTTGCTGTTCTTAAAGTTTGAAACATCCTAATGTAACGGTATTTTCTATTTAATTCACAGAGAAATTGAAAAGGGCAAATATGCGAAAACGGACGTCTTCTGTCATTATGAGGAAATTATTGAGAAACAAGAAATCTTAATCTTATCCAACCATAGAGTGATTTACGCCAGTAAGAGTGACCTTTTTGGAACTTGGGTGGTAAGTAATTGCATAATACCATCACAGTTGATTTACGAATAGGTCTTCGAAGTCATTTTAATATTTTCGCACTATTCAGTATCCTCCAACAATTTGTTATAACCACTTACCATTTTCTAGAAGTTATAGTTTGGTTGTTATTTTTAAAGACGTATAAATAAATGTGTCAAGGCCGTAGCGTGATAAACGCGGAACAACTTCGTCGTAATTTTTGCGGAACAACTTCGCCGTAGTTTTCGACCTGACTACACCGAAGCCAAAAAGAATTGAATTTATCAGTCTATGTATGTAATGTACATACATATGTATGTCGTTTGTTATCAATTAACTCATTAACTGTTAACTCGTCGCAATTATACAAGTATTTTAAGCTGACAAACTACGGACGACAATGCACTTATCGCGTTGTATTTTCGTAAGCACTTAACTATTAGGCCAATTTCAGCAATCAACGTGTCAGTCTGATCCTTAGATTATACTATAGAGAACGAATTGATTAAATGACATCTTAGAAAAGGTCGTTGGCAATTACGATGTACGAACCTTCAGATCGTATTGCTTCTAACCTTTATCGAGGCTTAGACTTAAGCTGAATTCGCAAAATTAAAGGGCTGCTCAAATGTATAATTTGCTATTATGAATTATTGAGCATATTTAGGCAAGTTGGTAAGTTGTTTACCAATGTCTTTAAAATCTTTGAAAAAAACTACACCAGTGAATTAAATCCTTATAAGTTCACTTTTCGCTTTCAGAGTAAACACCAAATAACTTACGTAATATTTCAGAAAATATTCTTATATCAAACGATCACGAATAGATAGTTGGAATCATTTAATTAATGTGCACATGCATTTTTACATGAGTAGGAGACTAATTCATTAGTTATTAGTAGATGGTTCTTAATACTGTGTGTACGAATTTTAACACATCAATTTTATTGAGTTTAATCTTATTAAAATTAACTTAAGAAATGGCCTTGTAGCTGTGTTTTGCTGCAAACCTATGAAATCTTCTATTCCTTTTTCCATTAAGAAATTAAAGTACCACTTCGTGATAAACCTAAACCCAACTTCAAACGCAGACAAAACTAATTTGATCCGATATTACACTTATTAATAATAAATATTTTCCAAATAACCCAATATGCATAAAAGCCTAAAATGGTTATAAAAAAGTGGTGGTGCACTATATTCTCCAAAACTTTAGATGTTTAAATAAGAGGAACTACGAAAAATATACGATAATCGAATTTGTGATTTATTGCAGATTCAATGGACATACCGTTGGCCAGAAATAGGCATGATCCGATCCATGGATCGCGGAGTAGAGATAAGTCTTAAAAGGGAGGAGAAAAAAATTCTTGGACTCTTTTCATCATCAGAGACACCGAAGAAGATTTTGCTAATCCCACAAAAAATGAGAAGAGATTTCCTCGCAACAAAAATGGAAGGCTTAAGGATTCGCGCCGAATAAATCTGCAGACTCGTCTTTGTACAATGAAGTCGACGACCAAAAGTTAGCTTTGCAACTATATAGGTTTTTTATACAATGTTTGTAGCTTGAAAGTAGAATTTAAGAGAATATTTACTGAAATCTCATGTATTTATAACACCCGTTTACGCAATATAGCAGAACAGCATTTAACTAGTGCCTATATCGGTTCGTGGAACTTCACATGTCTGCTTTTGAATTAACGTCTACCTCAGTTGAGCGCGTGGAAAATGTTACTTACCTGAAAATGTAAACGAGTGTATCTGGTGAAAGCAAAATCAATTGTAACCTCTGTTTGTACTTGTTTATTTTTTAAGGAGATTTACGTTTTGTTAACATCACATACACATACATGTTAAAGTACTTTATTACACTCTACACTGTGCCTCCTACGATTTTCTAGGTTGCATTACACTAGTTCACCTTTTGTTTACCCTTTTTTGATTTGAATAAAGCTTTTAATACAATGTAGAACAGAATGATTACTGCGACCACTGCAACCACCACCAGTGCAATTACGTCCAGTAGGTAGAAGCTATACCAAGGAAGGTCCAGTCCAGAGGAGCGAATGTGCGGTGCTCCTTTATGTCGAATTATGTAGTCTACCCAGTACATGGCAGTATCCATGGCGCTCATCGGTCTGTCTCGGAAAATCTTTGAGATCTTTTCAGAAGTTTGTTTGTAGGATGGATTGTACAAGAGTTCCTTCAAGGCGTGACTTAGTGTTTCCTCCGTTATTTTTGGAAAATAGAGAGATATAGCGTATCCGGCCTTCGAGGCCTTATTCATGTTTAAGTGCTGTTAATAAAGGTATATACATAAGTTAACGACTTTCTTTTCAAGTGTGACGTAAGATGTTTATATTACCTGATCACAGTACACAGGCATTCCCAGCATTGGAATACCATAATAGACACCTTCTTGTAATCCAAACAGTCCTCCATGGGTGATGAATACTTTTACGTTTCGATGAGCTAAAATATCATTCTGTGGCATCCACTTCTTTACCATTACGTTGCTTGGTAGTTTAGGGATGTTTTCATCTTCGAATTTCCATAAAACTCTTTGTTTAATACTACCGAAAACTTTAAGGAAAATTTCCAGCTTTTCTGGTGGTAATTCAGAACTTCTTAAATTGGTACCTGTAACGTACAATTGACGAATAATATATAATATATCTATAGATTGAACCACATCTATTAGCAGAATAACAGGCATGTGAATGATGCGACTTTTTAAATCTTGCTGGCACATCTATACTATTGTAATATTATAAAGAGGAAAGTTTGTGGTTTTTCTGTTTGTTTGAAAGAGTTTATTTTTGGACCTTAATAGATTTTAAAAACCCTTTCACTATTACGAAGCTAGTACCTTTTTTTTGTAAACAAATTCTTATTCTTTAAATAAATTAACGTTGCTTAATTGTGTAAAAAATGGACTTCCTCCACTTTCAATATGAACGGCTCATTTGTCAATACCAATCGAAAATTCTTGATAAGTCCTGTGATAATGACGTGTGAATTGAGAAAAAATTAAAACTAGACTTCTGATAATATTATAACGCTAAACTAATATTATATGAAATTTACATGGTTTAAAGCATTCATTGAAGTGAAGTCACGGCACCTCCAATTGCATTGTAATCTGAGAATATTTAGACACTTACCCAGGCTGAAGTAAATAGCACCGTCTTTGGCGCCATCCAAAAAATCCTTTATATCTTTTGGCAATGGTTTTGGGGGTCTGATATGAACTCCACCAATCGATATTTGAGCTGGAACTGTTGGTCGCGGGGTGATAAGAGGAACATGACTATTTAGAAGCATCAAAGAAATCTGTTTCTCCATTTCCGAAACAGGGGGAAGATCAACTGGAAAAGATAGATTTCTCTTCAGTTACAATGACTATTATTAGTAGTATTTATTATTTTTTTTCCTCCAACTAGCAAACGTAGCATTGGCGAGAAAAAATGTGTGCTGAATATAAACCGGGAATATGTTCATATATTATAGTTAAAAGACTTGAAACGATTTGCCATATTAATTAAAATGAAAAAATATAGCCACAAAAAAATAGTGAAAAGTTATACCGAGAGTAATCCTTAAACTTGCGAACAACCAAAGCAACAGCTTACCTTCCAAATGAGAAAAGTACTTTTTTACCAATTGGTCCTGTCTGGGGAAGTACCAAAAGTATCTATAAAAATCTTCGTACGCCGAATAATAGGTGTTTACAATTCTCTCGTAAAAGGTCATTTTGTCGTCAAACGGTAAATATCCATGTGGAACAAATGAGTACGGTGTGAGCGATCCCGCCATTTGACTCATGTAATTTACTTGACCGAACGTCGACATTGTGATGATGGGCACTTTGTATTTGTAGGCCAACGCCAGAAAAGCCTCTTGATAAAACTGTTCTCCCAGGAAAAGATCATATTGAGACATAGTGTCGTTTATGATTCTTTGAATAGCAGGCAGCTTCAGGGCGTGCTCCGTGGTTGCCACTCCCAATATATCCATCATCTCAATAAACTCAAATGTCGTCATCTCTGTTAAGTCAAATAGCTGCTCAGCCTTAAAGCGAATACGTACTGGAAGCATAACGTAATGAAAAACAGTTCAAGCTTATTTGTGTATGACCCTACTATCATGCCAAAAGTTGTAAATAGGTTCAATTATAATCTCGGTGTAATTATCCAATTTTTCCCCCATGGGAAAATTGGTAATACAAGTAACCTGCAAAAAGGAGCATAATTGTTGCCTTACTAAAGTTATTAAATCATTAGATCGACAAACCTCATGGCCTCTCAGAGTCAACTCTTTTATCACAGCTTTGATCATCATAAAGTGACTTTTCCCCGGAAAAGCGAATACGGCAAGGATATTAGCAGGCTCTACTTGAGGAGCTGCCAAATATAAAGCTAACACTAAGAAAAAATATTTTGGATTCTGAAAAAAAGGAAAAATTGGGTTAACTTTTGTAAAACGGGTAAAAATCTATTGAAAATTTAAAAATAACGAAAATCCGCAATTGCTTACACCTAACGGAAGATTAAAATAATCAGTTTGGATGATCTCCAAGAAAACCAAACCAAAAAACTAGTTGGCTGAATTTGCTGACAAATCACGTCTGTACACATTATTAGCAATGTAGTGTGCAATTTTCAGTCAAGCAGAGACGTGTACCAAATGTTCTGAATTGCTTGGGCTAACTCAAAATGGTTTAAAACACACCGGTAAAATCTAGCGCCTACTGAGCAAAATGAGCGAGATAGATACAAAATTGCATTGGAAATGAACAGACTATAGCTAATTTGGTAGGTTTGGTTTTCTATGGAGATTTAGTACAGTCAATCTGTCGAAAAATGAGTAGTTTGAGTGAAAAAAGTCCAATAGTCGAAATTGTTGTTTTATTCGTTGAAGAATAATGTACTTAAGCTACCTTCGCGATGGGCACGTGCTACTATGGTGCGTTTTTTGGAAAACTCAAAAAAACGTCCAAAAAAATTTTGGAATGCATTTTTCTCGAAACGTGTGCATTTTACTTTTGGAAAACTTTTCAAACAAAAAATGTAGAGGACGTTGCGATCTACAATTAATGTCATTGAAGCAATGCTGTACAGCAAGAAATGCGCACGGTAGGTGGCGCTGAAGTTTCCAAAAAAGGGTTTTTCCGCTTTTTCGCCATGAAAATATTATTTTATTGCAAAAATGTAAATGCAAAAGTTGTTCCTTACATTATTATCAACAACTTTTATTTAAAAATTTTTTTCATAAAACTTACCGTTTTCAAGTTACAGTGCAATATAGCGTTGCGTATACAGCACCGTGCTGTTAACGGTAATTTCGTCGGTCCTACTGTGACTTTCTCCGGCGTCCATTTTTTCCAAATTTTCAAAGTGTCAATTAAACAATAACAATTAAAAGTTGGTATCTTGTTTGTATAAAACTATTACTACTAAATTCACTAAATTTTTTTGGAAACTTCAGCGCCATCTACCGTGCGCATTTCTTGCTGTACAGCATTGCTTCAATGACATTAATTGTAGATCGCAACGTCCTCTACATATTTTGTTTGAAAAATTTTCCCGTAAAATGCACACGTTTCGAGAAAAATGCATTCCAAAATTTTTTTGGAAGTTTTTTTGAGTTTTCAAAAAAACGCACCATAGTAGCACGTGCCCATCGCGAAGGTAGCTTAAGTACATTATTCTTCAACGAATAAAACAACAATTCCGACTATTGGACTTTTTTCATCACTCCATTGACAGATTGACTGTACTAATTAGGTACTAGCACCTAAACAATCAAAAACCCATCATCGCATCAGTTCTTTCGCTCAACTTTTAAATATAAATATTGTGTGTGAGATATCCGCTCCATTTTTATTTTATTTAAAAGAATATATAATGGCATTAAGTATGGAATATAACGTTGTTCCAATGTCCACCGCGACTTTACTTGGTGGAACGTTTTCGGAAGTCGACCCAAATTTCGCCAAAAAAAAACATCTTTAGCAACGAAGCGACAAATCGATGATAAGCAACTTCTTGTGGCCTAAACAGGATTATATGGATACCGACGACATGTGGCTCCAACAGGACGGCGTTACATGCCACACAGCGTATGCCATGATGGACATTCTACGCGAGCGATTTGAGCGGTGACGAGAACTGGCCACCGGGATCGTGCGATTTAACGCCATGTCTATGCGAATAAACCGCAAACAATTTATGTCCTCAGTCAACATAACGAACGCCATCCAGCAAATTCAGCTAAATTTATGCGACAAAGTTATCGAAAATTCGAACTCCTGAAAACGTGCCACAAAGCAAAGCCGCGTCGGACATTTGAACGACGTTATATTCCATACTTAGGTACGTTTTTTAGTTAACACACAGCGCTGTGTCCACTACTCTCGCCATACAAAACCCAAAACCCAACTATTTTTGGGGATATCTCCGCCTGAACCTTTGAGAAAACTTTCTCAATCGAGTTTAACATTGGGGAATATTCTAATAATGCACCATTGCAAAAACTATCTAAACTCACTTGTTGTGTTTTATGAATGGTCGCGTTCTCCATGATTAACCATGTACCGGCTCCATAGAAGCTCTCGAAGAAATTCACATTTTTTCTCTGAGTTACATGCTCCACGAGTAATTAATTTGCGATGAAGAATTCAGAAGGTACAATAACACGTGCTCGCGTATTTGATCTAGAACTGGCTTGGCTTCGTCGGAGATGTAATTTGAAGCCACCATATTCATCAAGAAAAATAATTTTTGTCCTGTCTTCAGGAGCATACCGTGAAAATGTAGTAGTACACTTCCGTATTTGCTCAATAGTTTGAGGAGAATTCATTCGATCTATCTCTAGACGAGCGAGCTTAAACGCAAAAGCCTCTATTTCGACGTCATCCAGAGAAAATATTAAAAAGAATTTAGTTTTCTGAAGAACATTTTAAGTTTAGTTTAATTGGGAAAAAGTTTTATTTAAATGAATTCAGAGTTTTTTTTTGGAATAAAGTTGCTTTGTTTTGAATAAAAGTTTTGCTGTAATGAGCGGCAGTTTAATTTATTTGGTATAAATGTGCAGTTCATTGGTGTAAGTTTAATTCAATTGGGAAAGGTGTCTCTTTGATTGGGGTCTGGTTTTGCTTAACTGGGAAATTCATCTACTACTTAAAAAGGCAATGGTGTATATGACCCAGAGTGGGCCCTCTCGCGTTGGACATGTTTTTGTTTGTATGAACTTATCAATTTCGATCCCACTCGTTCATCGGCTGTAAAGGAGTAAAGTGTTGTTTTGCGACGCTTTTAAGCAACATGAAGCTGAATACTTCATTTGTAGGGTAGTTTTGCACTTATGAAAATGACCGTCACATTAAATTTGCAGCAAGCAATAAGCTTCATTCGATACTATTGGAATTAAACGCTGATTAGAACCGCCATATGAGCGCTTGCCTCCGCGGACATGCAATGTCAAAATGAAATAGTCTTGGGTACTCTGAAGAAGCGCTCTTACACGGCATAGGAGCGCTCTGTTTCTTGCTGGGAATATAACTGCAGACAAACACTTCAATTTTATCTATAGCTCAAGGAATTGATGAAAGCATAAAACTGGTCAAGCACATTGAAGCTTTAGATGCACCGGAAAACTTTACGAACCTAGGTAACAAGTTCCCTTTATTTTATAAAAAGAACGCTTATTGAATTTGTCGCATAAAATATAAACTGCCTAATCTACATATGTATCTAATGCCGGGATAAGAAACTTTTATTTCAGCCTCATACTACACAAAGTGATCGTTTCATCCGTTTTATCAATGGCAATATGGAATTTTTTGCTTGTAGATATGGATAATGTTTTAGCATATTTGATTGAGCCAGAAAATCAAACTAATTCAATTAGTCTGGCATATTGTCCGTTATCGCCTGAAATGATATGAAATTAGAAATTTGCCGTCATGGTTATTACAACAGCTGGTAAAGATACTGAAATCACAATGAGATTATCAGTATCTCGATTGAAGTGGAGTATGCATTTATTTGGTTTCCAATTGGATACTATACTCAATGGGATTTGCGCTTAGTGGCCATTCCAATTCGTTTAGGGGTTTTTTTCTTATTTTTCGTGACAAGGGGACTGAAGTAATAAATTGATATATTTATTTCTTTGGCTAAAAAAATGGGAAAATTAGCTTTATGCAAGTCAAACATTTCACAGCTAGATAAGACGCGGCGTTTTACCAAAAAGATATAAAAGATTAATGTTTTTCGGGTGTATGTATGTGTATCCATTTCTTTGATGCATCGTGTAGTCTAAATGGCTCGATGGATTTTCATAAATGAGTTGTTGTTAAATTCATGGGAGTGCTATAGAAAATATCAAGTTTTTGAGAAAAATAAATATTGCTGCTAACGCCGACATTTAGTTTTTTTATCTTTCATAACTCCCTTTAATATGGATATCAAATATAATAGGTATATCCCAATTAAGAATTTTATTTTAACTATAATATTGCAGATAAAGCAGACGGGACCCATGCGACATCCCAGTTGAAATAATAAATACAATGAGTCCGGTCTGCTTTAACTGTTAATATTAAAGTTTAAATAAAATTCTTAGTTGGTACCTACTAATTACTAGTAAATAATTACTTTTAAATAAACACATATCTGTATATTTTTTTGTAATAAAATTTTTTATTTCTTACTATTTCTTAGGTACTACCACCAAGCATACAGTATATAGAGAACTCATCTCTAACAAAAATTTGTCCGCCGTGCTTATGAACATTTTGTCTTCGATTGGCTCCCACCGCGTTCATTTCGCCAGAAATGAATCCAAGAATTCATCCGACTTCAGAACTCGGCACCGAGACTACGCTGGCCCGAGATCTGCGGCCTGGCTGCTGTTGTTGTCGCTTCGCTCGTGAGTCTAACCCTGCCATCGTGGGCAATCGGCTAGTTTTCACCCGAGTTGCACACTGTATTTTTCCTCACAAGTGCGGCGGTGGTTTCGATAAGGAGGTCGGGGAAGGAGGAGTCCGTGGGAGCGGAAGGGGGGTGCGGGGGGCGGAGCCCCCTGCAAATAAAAAAAAACAATTTTTGCTGTAATTATCTCTCAAAAAGATATACGAAAGGTTTTTATGATATCTAAGCTAAGGTACAGATGTTCAAAGCAATATACTATTACATTACACCAGACCCGGGCAAAGTTTGACTTCATGGGAGCAGTGTACCTCCATAAACACCTCCATAAACCTTTCGCATTTCGGGTCGCTTCATTAACGCAATGAGGAGTGAGTACATGTTTACCATCACTGATTCAGGACAGGAGTATGCATTTCTCGCTTGCACTTGCAGGAGGCACCAAAAAAATATTTCTCGCCACCAAAAAAATATTTCTCGCTTGCACTCGGAGCATCGTCTATGTCCTGTGTGCCGCACAAGTAATTTTTCACGACAGGAGTATGCATTTCTCACTTGCACTTGCAGCAGCAATGAGGTGGGCACCGGGAGTCAAAAAATCCTACCTGAGGAGCACTTGGGAGTCAAAAGAGCCGGGTTTGCCCAGGTCTGCATTACACTCATGTCCGGCTTAAATAATTTATTTAGGTACCTGAAAAGCATTAAAAGGATGTTTAACACGTGCGAGTATATAAAAAAAAAGGGATTTCTTGAAGAAATATTCTGAGTGCACGAGTCTTAACCGTCGAGTCGAATGCTCCTCAGGTAGATTTCTAGAGCTCATCATTGCTATTGCAAGTGCAAGCGAGAAATGCATACTCCTGTCCAGTGATCAGTGATGGGACATGTACTCACTCCTTCTCATTGCGTTAATCGAGCGACACAAATGCACTCAGGTATACGGCTCCCGTGAAGGATTTCTTGAAGAATTGAATTGAAGAAGAAAGAAAATATTCTGAGTGCATTTCCATTTCAGGTACCCGTGCGTTATTCGAAGTCTCCCTTGCGTTCTTTAAAATTACCAATGGGTTATTCCCAACAGGTTTTACAGTGGGCAATCGGCGTGTTTCCACACGCAAACCCGTGCGGAATAGTAGTGGTTTCCGCGCACGTGTGAGGAAAAATATATTGCTTCCCTGTTGATTCCGGGGAATGCAGGTATGCATCAACCCAATTGATCGCTGGGACCGAACCTTCTCAAGGTGCGTATTTTTGCGTTCTATTTAGTGATTTTGGTGCGTTTTTGCGTGGTTTTTATAATAAAATCAGTTTTGTGCTTTCATAAAAGAGAAGGTAAGTTGAACAAAATGTTCAGTAAGTTGAACAAGCTGGGAGCAGTATGAACCAGATTCCACTTGCATTCCATAGCAGCAAGCTGGGAGCAGTAAAAAAAAGCTTTTATACTGCTTCCTCCTGCGGACATGTAATGTTAAAAAGACATGGAGTGTCCAACGGAAGGGAATCACTCCATAGCTTCCAAGGAGTTGCTTAAATCCCTTACTTATGCATTTCAGTACTACAGTTCTGATTTTACTGCAAAAAAGGGTAATCGCTGGAAATGTGATGAATATAAAGGGTGGTCCATTTAAAAATTGGAATTTCTTTTTGTTATAAAAAAAAACGGCTCAATATATTATATTTCAATTGTTGAACATTTATTTAAAAGGATGTTTTATCTCATTTATTTATGAAAAACAATTTCGGTCAAATGACCACCACGGTGGTAGCCCATTCGGTCCATCCAATTTATGAGTACATTTTCGATTGTTTCGGGTCTTATGTCAGCACTTGCAGCTTGAATCTCGTACTTGAGGTCTTGAATTGTTTCTGGTTTATTGACGTTATTTTTATCTTTCACCGCCCCCCAAACACAATAGTCCAACAGCGTCAAATCGCAGCTTCTTGCCAGCCAAATCACATCACCATTTTTGCTGATTATGCGATTTCCGAAGATAGGGCGCAAAAGGTCGATTGTGGCATTCGCTGTACGGTTCGGATGGTCAACCGGCTTTAGATGCTGTAGCAATTGAACTTTATATGGCTACATGGCGAGGTCTTTACGCAAAATTCGCATCAAAGAAGTGCGTGCAATGCCCAATTGTTGAGAACGATGACGAGTTGATGTTGTTGGTTGCTCACGCACACAAGCAACAGCAGCAATGTTTTCGATTGAGCGCACCGGACGAATACGTAGACGGGTTGGTTTATCCACCAACATTCAAGTTTCACGAGCTCGCTCGTTTTACGAATTGATCCACAAATTGGGTTTTTGGAGGTTTTTTTTTCCGTCAAATTTTTTTTTTTCAAATTTCTCACAGTTTTGGAAATAAGATTTTAATATTTCCCAACCTTTTTGATGCGAATACCGTCCCATTTCGTAAATGTGAAACCTTAAGCTAAATTTCTGTCAAGTCGAGAATGACATATAATCAACTAAACTATAAATTAGTGATTAGTCGTAGATCAAATTCCAAACACTAGATGGACCACCCTTTAGAACCAATAACGTAAACCTAAACGAGTCATAAAAACTATTTTATGTGGAATCTCTTGCTTTCCCTACTAGGTACGTATAGGTACATTGCGGATGAAAGAAGGAGCAAACCACAGGTAGCACAGACGGATGATATTGTTGACGTTTTTATCACTGTGTATTTTTCAGGCTATAATTATGGAATTATATGTCTGAACAGTGCATCTCCGGACTTGAGAGCATTACAGAATAGTTTTATTTTATTGAGAAATCTTAACGACTTGAAAAGTTCTTGAATTATTTTTAATGCAATTAAAGGAATAAAATTTATTTTGTTTTCAAAATGATTGATAAACATCATATAAGGTGTTTGGTGTGTGGCTTTGCAAAAGACAACTGCCTGGAATTAAAGTTTTATGCCTTACCGGAAAATAGATAATTTTTAAAATAAAAGCGTGTTTCAATTTTCATGTAATCTATCTCAAATTGTTTTCCTCTCATAAATCACTTCTTTATCACTATCTGTGTCTAGCAAAATCTGCAAGTTCATTCCGATTAACGGTACCAAGCTCGAATAAAGATAAGGAAAATCGTCACGAGTGTCCCTTCTTATTAGGAAGATATTCTTTGCTTATTATTATATACGAGCGATAATATCTCTTGTAATGTTAATTTAATCACTGTGCTTCTTAAAAATGATTTCATAAAAAAATCGAATAACGGAAATCAAATTGAAAATTATAAATATTGATCACCAACATACCATTTTCCCAAATCTTATGAAATTCACTTTTCCGACCCGACACTTGTGAGTTTGCGTCACCAACCAACTGACAACACGATCACTTCAAATCACACATTCTACTGGTTGCTGTTCCACAGTTTACCATTTCTTCAAAGCCCCCCTACAGACACGAGCAATACAGGCGGATTATACCGTACGGTCTTACTCGTCTCAATTTTTCGCCGGTCCTGCGAGCAATGTGAATATCAGAATCAACTTGATTTTGTACGGTATTGCTCGCCTGAGTTACTTGTGTGACTGTGGGAGGTTATATATAATATGCATAGGCTTCACATGCGAGCCATCAGATCTCTCAAAATTAATAAAAGCTCTTCCGTACGTAGAGCAATTTCTAAATTATTCTTAAATTGCTAAAGTATTTGCTTTCATTGCCGGTAGCTTTCTAAAAAGTCAAATTCGTGTGAAGAAAACCACACAGAAGATTAGCGAAAAAAGCTTTGAGATTAATTGGCTAATAACTATTCTCTCAGCAATAAAATCGGATTGCAATTTCAATTAGCCAGGCAATAATTAAAGCTTTAGGCATGAGTTCAATGACCAAGGTTTATAATGTAAATAGAAAGAGTAAGATGCACAATACTATGTAGTGTTAGCTTAACTTAATTTCCAGTGAATATGACGCTGTAAAATGCATTGACCATCTGTACTGGACTGAGAGAACTTAGCGAATATATTACAAGGTGTTTCTTTCAACGCATGCAGAAATGATAGGGGTGATAGACCTCACCTAGCCAACAAAAAATTGTGTGGCAAAGCACATTCAGATTATATTTGTTTGGCGTGAGTTTTCAGTCGCTTCGTTGGGTAGATCAAAATATAAAAATAAAATAATAACGTGCACTCCGAATTTATTAATCACCCTGTAACTCCAAAATGGTTGGCATGCCCCATGTGATTTCATTATATAAAAGACAATAAATTGATTTTATACTATGTACTTCCTTTCGAACTCGTTATTTTTTATTTCACCCGAAAAATCGGTTAAGGTCAAAATAAAACGGTCATATAAAATATATTCAATTTAGCACAGTTTCAGTCCAGGCTGACCATAATATTCGTTGATAATCCAGTTTAAGCTTTTAGATAAAAAAAAATCGGGGAAAAAAGTGTCTTACACGCTCAACTTAAGGCTGGCCCCCATAGAATCCGTCGAGGACAAACGCAGCGTCGCGAGCTTGAGAGCTTAAAGCATTTTGAGTCCGGCTCTCTCTCTCACGGCAGATTGACGCAACGAAATAAATCTCTCTCTGTAAAATTTAGAGGAACCTTCTATATTTCGTTCCGCCAATCCGCTGTGAGAGAGAGAGCCGGACTCAAAATGCTTTAAGCTCTCAAGCTCGCAACGCTGCGTTTGTGTTGACGGATTCTATGGGAACCTGCCTTTAGGGTTCCGTAACACGTGCATATGTACTAAGTTTCGTCAGGATTGTAAAAATGAAAACAATTCACCCTAATTAAAAATGATTTTTTTTGTCGAAACTATACAATAGGCCTTGACCAAGCACTGCACATAGTGGGCGAGCGGTATTTGCCTAAGGTAAAAAGACCCTTAAGAAACTTTTTTGCATTTTTATAGACCTGTCCAACAATACCTCACACAATGGCGCAAGAAAAATGCCACCATTAAATTTATTTTCATAATTTATTTACATAACTAAGTGGAGATCCTGTCTGACCTGTCTGTAAAATTTTATCAGTATCAATGGAAATATGGCGGAGTTATAAGACTGTGACATATGGACAGACGGACGGGCATGATGATATTGTAAGGGTTTTGATTTTGTCATTAGACTACGAAACCCTAGAAATGGTAACTGTGTTCGATCACCACTTACTCTTGCAGCACTGACAACAATTCCTACTGGGTAGGCTTAGTCTCCATATCTGTTAGCTAGTATTGCGCGGAAGAGCTGCCGCATATCTACAAACTGCTAACATACATATATACTAATGAATTACATATATGTATTATTCGACAGTATTAGCTAATACACTGAATCTATTACATCAAAGCATTTTATATTATTCTAACGAATGACTGACACGTTCTGTCCATTTGCTGATGACGTTACATATAGAATATTTTCATGCCTACGAGACTTTGTATAAACTAATGTACTGCTGATTTCGTAATTTCATGTTGACAGTATTTTTTTTGCCCTGTTCTTATTGAAAAATTCTTAATATAATGTCAACATCAAGTGGTATTTTTAGTTTACATATTTTTGGTCTTACTTCAACATTTGTCGTTTCAAATGTACTTATTTTCAAAATTAGTTACTTATCTCCAATACACGAATATTTCCCATTTGCTAAAACAGAAACGAACGAGTAGCATTGTATTCCTGTACGAAATTAAGAGAGAGAGCCATATAGTCGCTAGTCGTCAAAAATTTCTCACGAACAGCATGTACAGTGTAAGATATATAATGCAACCTTTTTTTTGCAATGGATTTTTAAAGGTGATTGTTAAAGACTGGTGTGCGGCTCTACTACCATGATATCTCAATTTTACCTCCCCTGGCACTGATAACGTATAGGACAATGCGAATGCAAGAAGGCGGAACGCAGGTAGCGCGCACACAGTTGAGAAATACGTTGCGCTTTGCAAGATTACAATTATCAGGAAGTGATTTTTGTACCTTACTGAAAAATGGAAGATGTTTAAAATAAAATTATGCACCCTGTAGAGTGTTTCATGGTGTTTTCATATTATCTCCCCTAAATTTTTGTCTTCCTCTTATAAATAACTTCTTTATAACTATCCATTTCTAACAAAATGGAACGTCTGGTCCGGTTAATGATACCAAGGTCGTTGAAAGATAAGGAAAACGTCACGAGTGTCCGTTATTGTTGGATAGCTATTCTTTACCCTGTATTTATGCTGGTGCTTGTACCCCTTGGAGAACATTTGGACTTCTGTAGATCGATTTTTGCAATTTCTCACAAGAAAATTTTTAGCTTCATTTCTCCGCTTGAAGTATCAGTTTTGCGACCCATTTCTGAAATTATTCGAATTGGTTGACATAAATATCTGCACACAATATTTTTTATTTAATTGTAAGACAAAATAAATCTAGAAGGATACCCTCTTTTATATTAATTACTATCTATTCTTGGTTAGTACTTTCTAATTTTTTAATTTATATACGAATGTATAATTTTACTTACCTAAAAATGTAATCGAGTGTAACATATCTGGTGAAAGCAAAATCAATTGTACGCTCTGTTTGTACTTGTTTATTTTTAACGAGATTTACGTTTTGTCAACATCAGATGATACATATATGTTATATTAAAGTACTTTACGCTTTCGTACACTCTACACTAGTTCACCTTTTGTTTACCCTTTTTTGATTTGAATAAAGCTTTTAATACAATATAAAACAGAATGAATACTGCGACCACTGCAACCACCAGCAGTGCAATTACGTCCAGTAGGTAGAAGCTATACCAAGGAAGGTCCAGCCCAGAGGAGCGTATGTGCGGTGCTCCTTTATACCGAATTATGTACTCTATCCAGTACATGGCAGTATCCATGGCGCTCATCGGTCTGTCTCGGAAAATCTTTGAGATCTTTTCAGAAGTTTGTTTGTAGGATGGATTGTACAAGAGTTCCTTCAAGGCGTGACTTAGAGTTTCCTCCGTTATTTTTGGAAAATAGAGAGTAATGGCGTATCCGGCCTTCGAGGCCTTATTCATGTTTAAGTGCTGTAAAAGGTATGTATAGAGATAAGTTAACGACTTTCTTTTCAAGTGTGACGTAAGATGTTTATATTACCTGATCACAGTACACAGGCATTCCCAGCATTGGAATACCATAATGGACCCCTTCTTGTGTGCCAAACAGTCCCCCATGGGTGATGAATACTTTTACGTTTGGATGAGCTAAAATATCATTCTGTGGCATCCACTTCTTTACCATTACGTTGCTTGGTAGTTTAGGGATGTTTTCATCTTCGAATTTCCATAAAACCCTTTGTTTAATACTACCGAACACTTTAAGGAAAATTTCCAGCTTTTCTGGTGGTAATTCAGAACTTTTTAAGTTGGTACCTGTAACGTAAAATTGACTAATAAGAATAATAGGCAAATAAATGATGCGACATTTTAAAACCCTGCTGGCACATCTATACTATTGTAATTATAAAGAGGTAAGTTTGTGGTTTTTCTGTTTGTTTGGAAGAGTTTATTTTTGGACCTTAATAGATTTTAAAAACCCTTTCACTATTACGAAGCTTGTACCTTTTGCCTAACATATGCGCCGTTTATTTTACAAGTGAGGCACGTCCATTTTTTTGTAACATACTTACGATGCTTTTCGCTTATTCTTTAAGTACATTCAATCAACCTTGGCCTTTATCAGTTTAGTGGCGTACTTAATTCTCGTCAACGATTTTTCGACATGGTGCTTTCTTCCGACGACGTCTCTACGCAGGTTGACTTATGCATGGACCAGATATTCAACGCAGTTCCAGACCATCCCGTTTTGCTGATTTCTTTGTTGGCTTTTATCCCACCATCTGACAATAGAGTAAATGAATACTCCTATAACTTTAGGAAGGCTGACTTTGATTTACTTAGTAATTATTTGCATGACTGCGACTGGTCATCGGTTTACAACTGCCATAATATTGATGGCGCGCCGTAAGGAAATTTTATGAATTAGTTTCGATGGGTGTTTCTCGTTTCGTTCCTCTAGTCAAGAAAAAGGACCTTTTACATAGTCCACCTTGGTATGATAAAGAACTAAGACTGCTGTGAAATCGTAGAAATAGTGCTTGGCGCCTATTTCAGAGTTCTCATTCAGATCAGCTATTCTGACTTACGAAGAAAATACAACAATTACTCTAAGTGTCTATATCGCCAGTATATGTGTCGCCTAACATCTAACATTAAAACTAACCGGAAAGAATTTTGGAATTTTGTAAATAGTAAATGGACAACGAAACAGGTCATGATTCAGCTACTATTTCTAACCTCTTTGCTAAACATTTTAGCAATGCTTTAGTGATAATACCTGTGATATAGATTTAGAATATTTTAACAACGTGATATGTCTTCCGATGCAATCGCCAAATATAGTCTTAAACGCTTGCACTGTTTTAGAATATATAAGGAAGATTGACGAAGACTTTTCGGATTCTCCTGATAATGACCCTGAAGTTGTTCTGCGTAAATGTGGTTTAATTTATCCTTATGTTGTTGTGTATTTCCTGATATTTGGAAGCTTTTTTATGTCATCCCTATATTTAAAAAAGGTAAAAAGGACTTAATTGAGAATTATAGGCCAATTGCTAAACTTTCGCCTATTACCAATCTTTTTGAAGCTATTGTTAAGGACCACTTGTCATTTTACTGTAGTTCTATTTTATCTACAAAACAGCATAGCTAGATCGGCGGTCACAAATCTGGTAGAATTCTCAAATTTCTGTGTAACTGAACTAGAATAACATAAACAAGTCGATTGTGTGTATACCGATTTTAGTAAGGCATTTGACAAGCTTTCCCATAAAGTGCTAATTTTTAAACTGCTTCGACTAGACTTTTCAAATGATCTTGTTAATTGGATTAAGTCTTACCTTACGTGTCGTTCGTTTAAAGTTAAATGTTCCCATACTTTTTCCGATTCCGTTTCGGTCTTGTCTGGCGTCCCGCAAGGTAGCCATCTCGGACCTTTGCTGTTCACACTCTTTATCAACGACTTATTTCCTCTTATTCGGAATTCGCATGTATTAGCTTACGCCGATGATTTAAAAATCTTTATATCAATCGAGACTACAACATGCACATTGGCTCCAAGATGATCTTGCAGTTTTGAACTGTGGTCCTTGAAAAATCATATGCAGTTAAATGTCAGCAAATGTACCTTTATTTCTTTAAGTAGGAAATGCTCCCCTTTGGAGTATTATTATAAAATCCTCGGCAAGACTTCGTCTAGACAAGATAGTGTTTTTGACCTTGGCTTAACCATCGATAATAAATTTAATTTTGGACGCCATATCAATAATATAATTAATCGGGCGAATTCAGCACTTGGTTTCGTAAAACGTTGGTCGAAGGACTTTGACGACCTTTCTATCTTAAGAATTTTGTATTGTTCTTCCGTCCGTCCCATACTGGAATACGCCTATTGAGGCAGTACAGAAAAGATTCCTACGCTACGCTCTTCGCCTCTTGCCATGGGTGGACCCCTGTAATCTTCCTCCCTATGCAAGCAGGTTGAATTTATTATGTTTGACGCCGCTTTCGAAGCGTAGAGAGGTTGCGGGTGTTTTATTTGTGCATGATATTCTTACTGGCGCTATAGACTCTCCCACTCTCTTAAGTCTCGTGAATATTAATTCACGCCCCCGAGTGACTAGAGGACAAGACTTTTTATATTCTTCCTACCACCGGACAAACTATGGCACTTTTGAACCGATGTCGTACATGTCAAGATCTTACAATAATTATTTTAATTGCTTGGATTTTAATAATTTTAAACTTACACTAAAGGAAGCACTATTTTACTATGTAACAGTCTAATTTTATTTTAATTTTATTATATTGTTTACATGTTTCATACATACATAGTATTTTTAATTAATTTCATTTTTGTAAACTTTATTGCATGGTTTTTTTATGATCTATTTTTTTTTTGCTTATTGTTAGTGTCAGGTGGTCAATAAATTGTACCTGTTGGTGATGAATAAATAAATTAACGTTGCTTCATTGTGTAAAAAATGGACTTGCTCCACTTTCAAAATGAACGGCTCATATGTATGTCAAAACTAAAATGATAATGGGACGTGTGAATTGAGAAAGAATTAAAACAAAAATTAAATAATTAATTAAAAACATAATCGGTTGCATTTACTATATATCAATGCAATGAACCGTAATATGTATGTAAAAGCTTATCGCATGGGGTGCTTGTTTAAAGCAAACTAATTTCCGTAAGACTAGACTTCTGATAATATCATAACGCTAAACTAATATTATATGAAATTAATTCGTTTAAAGCATTCATTGAAGTGAAGTAACGGCACCTCAAATTGCATTGTAATCTGAGAATATTTAGACACTTACCCAGGCTGAAGTAAATAGCACCGTCTTTGGCGCCATCCAAAAAATTCTTTATATCTCTTGGCAATGGTTTTGGGGGTCTGATATGAACTCCACCAACCGATATTTGAGCTGGAACTGTTGGTCGCGGGGTGGTAAGAGGAACATAATTATTGATAAGCATCAATGAAATCTTTTTCTCCATTACCGAAACAGGGGGAAGATCAACTGGAAAAGATAGATTTCTCTTTAGTTACAATGACTATTATTTTTAGTATTTATTATTCTTATTTTTTCTCCAACTAGCAAAAGCAGCATTGGTGAATATTACAGCGAAACAAATGTGTACTTGAAACGATTTGCCATATTAATAAAAATGATAAAATATAGCAAAAAAAATAGTTAAAAGTTATACCGAGAGCTTGCGAACAACCAAAGCAACAGCTTACCTTCCAAATGAGAAAAGTACTTTTTTACCAATTGGTCCTGTCTGGGGAAGTACCAAAAGTATCTATAAAAATCTTCGTACGTCGAATAATAGGTGTTTACAATTCTCTCGTAAAAGGTCATTTTGTCGTCAAACGGTAAATATCCATGTGGAACAAATGAATACGGTGTAAGCGATCCCGCTATTTGACTCATGTAATTTACTTGGCCGATCGTCGCCATTGTGATGATGGGTACTTTGTATTTGTAGGCCAACGCCAGAAAAGCCTCTTGGTAAAATTGTTCTCCCAGGAAAAGATCATATTGAGACATAGTGTCGTTTATAATTTGCTGAACAGCAGGCAGCTTCAGGGCGTGCTCCGTGGTTGCCACTCCCCCCATATCCATCATTTCAATCAACTCAAATGTCGTCATATCTGTTAAGTCAAATAGCTGCTCAGCCTTAAAGTGAACACGTGCTGGAAGTATAACGCAATAAAAAACAGTTCAAACATATTTGTGTATAACCCTACCATCATGCCAGAAGTCGTAAACAGGTTCAATTACAATCTCCGTGTAATTATCCAATTTTTCCCCAAATGGAAAACTGGTAATACAAGTAACCTACAATAAAGACCATTATTCTTACCTACTTAGTAAAGGGATTATTAGATTGACAAACCTCATGGCCTCTCAAAGTCAACTCTTTTATCACAGCTTTGGTCATCATCAAGTGACTTCTCCCCGGAAAAGCGAATACAGCCAGGATGTTAGCAGGTTCGACTTGTGGAGCTGCTACATACAAAGCTAACGCTAAGAATAAATATTGTGGATTCTGAAAAAAAGGAAAATTTTGTTTAACTTGTACAAAACGGGGAAAAATCGATTGAACATTTAAATATAACGAACATTCGCAATTGCTTACACCTAACGGAAGATTGAAATAATCACAGTTTTTGAAGTTATTAAAAGTGGCTGACCTCCTAGAAAACCAAACCAAAAAACTAGTTGCCTTACGATAGAATACCGTTTAAGTTTAATTTGAGGGAAAATCCGGCTGAAAATGCGTTTAGGTAGAAATAAGTTGAGTGAGCCACATCTGCGCAATATGAGAAAGAAATCGTGCACAAGCAAGATCTGTGCATATTGATGTTAACAGGGGGTTCAGGTAAATTTCAGCGAGGAGCGCAGGCTTCTTCGATTTAGGAAAATTAGGAAAAAGGAAAAGATATGCGCGGTGGCGCACAACATGTGGGAATGATTATGTAGGTAAATTAGCAGAGATGAGTCATTAGGTAATTTGGGGAAAAGTAGGTAGGTAGGTTATCGTTTGTTGAGTACATTAGGGAAAAAGGGTAGACATTTTAAGGAAGAGTGAGGAAGATTATTCCGTGTTAGGCAGTCGTGCGGGAATGTTCAAAGCGTGGTAGAGTAAAAAAAGTAAAATTATTATCAGTTAGAGATTCGATATTGACTTGACAGTGGACAAAAGTGATTGTGAAAGACAGACAAGAGTGAAGACTTTAAGCTAGTGTGAAGGTGAAAAGGACCAAAGGAAGCGAGAAGTAGGAAGAAGAAAGGGAGAGGATTTTGGATAAGGTGAGTGAGTTGTGAGTGAGGAGTGAGGGAGTGAGTGAAGGATTGAGTAGTGAGTGGAATTGTTGTTATGAACGTTTAGAGCGAAATGGGGTGGGATTTAAAAGATTTAGGGAGTTAGGCCAACGTTTGATGTGGTGTATTATGAATGAGCCAGAAATGGGGTTCCGCTTGAAGGGGAGTGAATGGGTCATAGAAATACAAACTAAGCACGGAACGGCTATATCGTGTATGAACCCTGTACATGAGCGACCACCTCAATGGGACCTACCTAGAGGAGAACAGCAACAGCATTTATGAGGGAGAGCTAAATAAGAATCAGGCCAAGCTGGGCCAAGCGGTGAATGGTAGCGTGTAAATAGATGTTAAGGGGGGCATAGACATTAAGGCAGGAACTTCAGAAAATTTTGAATTGTATGCCCCCTTCTGATTATGGCTTCATATTTACGCCTGCACTGAGCGACCATACGAACACAGCCTATTCTAACACATCAGGAAATGTGGTACGCTAAATCTGGGTTACAGCCGTTCCGTGCTTAGTTCATATTTCCATGGAATGGGTGCGTTCACCCAGCACTAGACGACAAACCGCAAGCGGAATGGGTGTGTTCACCCTGCGCTAGACGGTAGGCCGCAAGCGTGCGTGTTTAGGGATATGTCCCGCTAGAATAAATCAGGTATAGGTTCCCATTGTAGGGGAGAGGCTCCTACGGGAATGAGCGTGAGCGGTAGCGCCGTGATCGTTGGAACGATCGGAATTGAGTTTCCGCGTGCGGTATATTTGAACGAATGAGTGTGACTCACCCACTGGGCGTTTCAACCGAAATGCTCCTACCGTGTTTTCTTATTATTACAGCACGAGTGGAAGTAAAAGGGAACTAAAGGACTCGGGTTGGCCCTATTAGGGAAACGATTTATTACAATCCTCTGTAAATTTCTTAATAAAAGAAATTAAGTAGTTGTGTATGTGGGTGTTTTTATTTTCCCATATAGCTCTCGGTGCTATGGTTGCTTAAATTCATTTCAGACAAATGCCTTAGAAAAGTTATTTTCTCGTTTATTAGTTGGCTGAATTTGCTGAGAAGTCACGTCTGTACACAGTGTGCAATTGTCAGTCAGGCAGAGACCTGTATTAAATGCTCTGAATTGCTTGGGGCAACTTAAAACGGTTTAAAACACACCGGTAAAAGCTAGCGCATACTGAGCAAAATGGGCAGATAGATACAAAATTGCAATGGAAATGAACAGACTGCAGTCAATTTGGTTGGTTTGGTTTTCTATGGAGATTAGGTACTAGCACCTGAACAATCAAAAACCCAACATCGCATCGGCTTCAAATAGTCCTAGTTATTAGAAGGATGATCCCAAAACACAAAGCAATTCGTTACGTTGCGATGGCATAAGAATATCTTAGAATCTTTTAGTATCATCTTTTTATATTAAACATATGTTATGTATAAAAAATCTCAAGAATTCAGGTGAATTATAAAGCCGAACCGTATTCGTCAAATATTATATGTATAATCTCAACAATGTGTACAAACTATTTCATGTGAGAATTCGCAGATATGATAATCCCGATTACTTTACGATTTATCTACGAAAATAATTTTTACTACAGTAAGAGTATAAGGTCTTTCAATAAGGACGCTCAACTTAAAAATGTAAATAAAAAAATTGTGTGTGAAATATCCGCTCCATTTTTATTTTATTTAAAAGAATATATAAAGGCATTAAGTATGGAATATAACGTTGTTCCAATGTCCACCGCGACTTTCCTTGGTGGCACATATTCGGAAGTTGACTCAAATTTCGCCAAAAAAAAACATCTTTAGCGACAAAAGGACAGATCGATGATAAGCAACTTCTTGTGGCCTGAACTGGATTATATGGATACCGACACAGCCTAACAAAAATATGTGTAGTCTCCGACTGCCAATTAGTTATACTTTGTCAGTTGACCAGTTGTATCAATTTTAATAGTACTGATTTATTTATAGATTTAATTATGAATGTGTCTTGTTCACATCCTTGTAGTTCTTTTTTTCAGTCAGCCGGATTTTTTTGGTTTTTCAAATCAACTTTTTTTCTTCTTATTTTCGTGGACTGTCGTTAAATTCATGGGAGTTCTATAGAAAATATGAAATTTTTGAGAATAATAAATATGGCTGCTAACGCCGACATTTAGTTTTTTTATCTTTCATAACTCCCTTTAATATGGATATCAAATATAATAGGTATATCCCAATTAAGAATTTTATTTTAACTATAATATTGCAGATAAAGCAGACGGGACCAATGCGACATCCCAGTTGAAATAATAAATACAATTAGTCCGGTCTGCTTTAACTGTTAATATTAAAGTTTAAATAAAATTCTTAGTTAGTACCTTCTAATTACTAGTAAGTAATTACTTTTAAATAAATACATATCTCTATATTTTTTGTACCTTACTACCTTTACATTTCGTTTTTTTTTTAAATAAAATATTTAAGTAGAAGGACTTTATTTGCAAAAGAATGAAGTTGATTTGCAAAAAGGTAAATCTGACTTGCAAAAGAGTGAATTTAAAGTGCGAATAATTGTTTCTCTTTTGTTACTATATCACCAATTTCAATATTGTACATATACAAAGAATGTCTATTCATAAGAATTAATAAGGACACACTCTCAACACGCATCCTACAGGTAAAACAGAGTAGAACGGGTATCATTGTATTCTTATAAGAAATAAAAAGAGAAATAGTTAACACAAAATTCTCATATATACGGCTACACCATTTACAAAATCTTGTCATGGTATTCGTTTCTCAATTCTATATTAGAATCCCTCACTTATGCAGTTCAGTACTACAGTTCTGATTTGACTGCAAAAAAAGAGTAATCGCTGGAGATGTAATGACTATAGAACTAATAACGTAAACGAGCCATAATAGTATATTACGATACAAGGGCGGTCCTAGTTAAGTATGCTACTTTTTATCACGAGTGCGGGGTAAGTGGTACTTTAACGCACGGGTTTCCATGCGGTAACTCATAAATTAACCACGGGTGGTAAGTAGCCAGTTGCCCATGATAGCTGCGCACTCGCTTCGCTCGTGCGTCTAATACCGGGTATTAATTTATGAGTTACCGCATGGAAACCCGTGCGTTAAAGTACCACTTACTGCGCACGTGTGATGAAAAAACTACTTAATTCCACATTCCCTGGTAACGCGGGGAGTAATAACTCTATGCATCTCGAGCCGTACATATCTGCGAAAAAAGAACGCGAGTTAACTTTCGCGGTGAGCGTTAGTCCAAAAAAAAAAAAAGATTACATGAGGATAAATAATTAGAATTCATTCCGGACAAGAGTACTTTACATGGAGAGAATCTAAACTGAAGTAATTTAAAATTAAGGTAGCTTTTGCAGGTGAATTCAGGTAAAGATGAGGTTTCCATCCAGACACTGCTTTTCCGGTAACCGCTGGGCGATAACCGTTGGTGGCGGCGGCGGCGGGTCACATTGTCTTATGACGTGTATGTATGATGTGAGTCGGGTCGGGTTCATAACTCCTCCCCCTAAGAAAGGACGTTGGTCAAAGAGGTTTTGTCCTCGGAGGATCGTTGGGGACTTCTATTGTAGATATCATTTGACAAATTATTGATGATTGACTATGGTGACAACTTATTTTCCTATAAATGAGTTGCTATGGTCAACATGAGGATACTTGGGATTGCTATTATGCCGAGAATTAGCTGATCTCTTTAAGCTGCTTGAATTTCCAGGATTTCTCTAGTGTCCCTGTTTTTGATGTGAAACATTTTTAGTTTTTTCAGTTGCTGGTCTTCGATGGTGGAAGAGTATGTTACGTTACTAAATGATGTGGGGTAGATGTGGATGTCATCCGAATAACTGTTAATTGTTTCCTGATATGTAATGTCGTTAATTTCGACACTGCAGTTTTTAAAGTGGGTCAGCTTGGTTCCTTTGACTGTAAGGTTGTTGGATATACAAGAAGATTTGATGGGGGTTTCTGGAACGTTGGCTGTTGGACGTTTTGTATGTTGATGTCTCCTTTAAGATGGCATTCTGCTGGTTGGTTCTGGATTAGCGGCCCGATGCATTTGGACTTGTTGAGCATTTCCTGGTACGGTGATTCTTTACAGTAGTAGGTGTTTTCTATTTTGGAGCATTCCTCGTCGGAATATTGAATAGTATGGGAATTTAGGATTGCGTACTGTCTTGTGACTATTGTTTTAGTGTGATTTATAGGCAGGGGGATGAGGTGGAAAATGGAATAGGTATCTTTACATAATAATAGTATTCTAACAGTAAAGATTCATTATAAAGATCAAGATTGTTATAATATGCTTGCAATCCTAGGAGTTCATAGATGTTTTCATATGATTTAATTTCTACTGATTGGTTTCTAAGGTTATAGTATATTTCTGTTAATTCTTAAGGATTTAATAATTTGGTGTGCGTCGCATCCATATTACCTGTAATGAATTTAATTGCAGTGCCTAAACCGTCTATTAATCCTCGTTTATTTCTAATGCTAGGTTTTAGTGTTTCTAATTTCTGTCTTAAGTCGTGCAATTTAATGCCTGTTGTCTGTATTGTGTCACGGAGTCCCGTTTTGTTGTCTATTAATTTTAGGGATTCGGAAACTTCGTCTATTGTCGATTCATATTTGTCCAATAGTTAGGTAAAAGAATATTGTACCGCTGTATCACTCTCGCTGTCCCTAGTTTCAAAGTCAGTAATTTGTGGTTCGTCAGATCCTGTAAATTATGTCTCAATTTTAGTCTGCCTTTATGGAATATTTTATTTTGTCTAGTTGTTACTGACATTTTGTTGTTATGTTTAATTCTATGTTTAGAGTATCTGGGTGTTAATTTATTTCTTCTGCTTTCTTTTCTATATACTAATTGATCTACTTTTACTCTTTTAGGTCTGTTGGTTATTTTCTGTCTTTATTTAATTATCCTAAATTTTTCTTGTCTTTTTCCTCTACCATTGTTTTAATTTCTTGGTAGAGTTTTCCCTAAATTCCTTTAACTTTTGTAAGTAATCATACTAAATTCTAGCATGTATAGCATTGTTGTAGGTGATTAATGTTTCATTTTATAATATCGTCGTGGTCTTTATTTTCACGTTTATTGTAAATAATTCTATAGATTTCCGTCAACGTCGAATACATGCGTTCAATGAGAGCGTTACTACTTGTTTGCTGAAAACAAGTTACATGGTGGGTAATGTTATGTTATGTTTGCAGAAATCCTCAAATATTGTTGATGTGAACTCTGCGCCCTGGTCTGATACTATTTTTTGGTGTATTCCATGGAGGCTGAGAAAGTGTTTTACACATTTAATCATATTCAGGCTGTTTCGCGATGGAACCGCGTATGCTGCAGCGAATTTTGAAAACTTGTCGATTATTGTTAATAATTGTTTTATTGTTTATGCTATAGACATCGATGTGTAGGATTTCTAGAGGTTTCTGTGCTGTTTCAGGGATTTCGTACTTTAATTTAGGAGTTTACGGTCATATTTCATAGTTTGGCAAATAGTGGCAACCATGTCTTGTTAGATTTTTCTAGGATGAGTTGCATATTGAATTCATTAAGTGGTCTTTCCGCAATATGAATACCATCATCTAAATTTTCTTCTTGCGAATGGATTGTAGTTCCGCTAGTACCTTGGATGGAATTGTTGGCTCTGTCTTCGCCTGCGTGTATTCAACGGTTTTGTTTACGGTTGGGTTCAGACGACTAAGTACGTCTGCATTCGAATTCTGTGTACCTTTTTTACCACAATTTTGTAATCAAAATCCTCTAGTTTGAGTCTCCATCTTATGAGTCTCGAATTGGGCTCTCGAATATTCATTAGCCACATGAGGGGTTTGTGGTCCGTAACGATAGTGAATTGATGACCGATTAAATATGGTCGAAAGTATTTTACTGCCCATACAATAGCCAGGAGTTCTTTTCCTATTGTAGAGTAATTTGTTTCAGACGTAGTGAGAGTTCTACTTGCAAAACAAATGGGCTTATCGCTGCCAATAGGTCCTTGGGAGAGTACGGCCCCGATAGCATAATTACTAGCGTCTGTAGTAACTACGAATAGCTTAGAAAGGTCGGGACCCTGGAGTATCGGGCCGTTTGTGAGAATATCTTTACAATCCTCAAATGCTCGAATGTAGCGATCGTTCAATTCGATTTTTTCCCCTTTCTTCAAACATTCCGTTTGGGGTTTGGTCAGCTTAGCAAAGTTTCGAATGAACTTGCGATAATAGCCTACTAAGCCGAGAAAGGACATTATTTCCTTCGCTGTGCGAGGAATAGGGAAACTCTTTACTGCTTTGATTTTGTCGGGGTTGGGCTTAACCCCATCAGTGGTGACGATGTGTCCCAAAACCGCGATTTCCTTTTTTCGAAATTCACATTTGTCCAGCTGGAATTTGAGTCTTGCTTTTTGAAGTCTATCAAATACTTTGTGTGGATTTTCGCAATGTTCTTGTAGGGAGGTTGAAAAGACGATGATATCGTCGAGATAAACAAGACACACTTCCCCTACGAGGTCGCCTAGGACGTTGTCCATAACCCTTTAAAAGGTCGAGGGGGCATTTTTTAAACCAAAGGGCATACGGATATATTCGTAGTGCCCTCCTTCAACTGAGAAGGCTGTTTTTTGGGTGACACGTGGGTCCATCTCGATTTGGTGGAAGCCATTTGCGAGATCCGAGTGTGGAGAAATATAGGCACTTGCCAAGATTCTCTAGAACTTCATTAATGTTTGAAAGCGGGTATTTGTCGTTGATGGTTTTCTCGTTCAGCTTTCTTTAGTCTATGACTTTTGAGGTTTTGGCCTTCTTTGAAGAAAACATCTTCAAATTTTCTACACACTTTGAAAAGGTTACGTTTCTCTTCATTATTTAAGTGAGAGATGCCGATGAGGTCTGCAAATCGTTGTGAGTTATATTTTCCTCTGTATGGATTTCAATATTAAATGTATTTACTTCGGAGAATCTATCACTTTGGTACGTTTCGACCTTTAAAGGTTGCTCTAAAAATAAGGTTTGTTCAGAGTCGGATTCATTCATGACTTCCATGACACTGTACCAATCCTTCGAAAGGTAGATTCCTTCCGGAATGTGTAAGTGGGAATTTAAAAGAAGAAAGTTTGTGTAAACCTCACCATTCTGCATATCTACATGTAGTTTTACAATTTGTTTAGATTTTGCCGGAATGAGGTATTTCTGTGACATAAGCTTTGGTTTAAATAAACAAGAATCTGCTTTTTCCTGGGTGGTTAAATTCTATAAAATTTGGAACAATCGCTTCATTGTCTAATTTGTGCTGATTCAATATTTTGACAATAGTCGTACATAGGTACGGTAGGCTACCGAGTCGTTTACATAAAAATTTGGCTTTTCGGATTCAGGGTCTTGGCTTGGTTCTGGTTTGATTGATTGGGGGTTATTATCATAGTAACTGGTACTTGTATAATAACGGTCCAGGTTTGTTTCATAATAGTCATTTGGGAAGGTGTCTGGGTTCACTTGTATTGGGGGATTATTGTCTACGTACAAAATTTCTTCGTCATGAAAATTTGGTGATCTGTTATTCGGGTTGTTTGGTTTTGGGAATGTATAATTTTGATTCTTAAATCGTGACCTTCCTGAATCTACTTCCATCGGTTCAGGCTTAGGAAGGTTAGGTTTATTAAATGGGTTAGGGGGAACTGACTTGAATGGTTGGGGGAACTGTTGCTTTTCAGATTGATCAGGCAATGGCGTAGCTAGGTCCCCAAGGGCCCTGGGGCAAATCAAAAAATGGGGCCCCACTGCTACCTAAACTGGTTAGGTTTTATCAAGTAAAAATATTAAATATACAAATACTTTAAAAATGCTAAGCTACTTTATCATCAGCTATTTTTAGTGCACTGCAGGGAAGGTAATAAAAATATTAAACAGTAATAACAGATGTTCATACATCATTTGGATAGTCTCTTATCAGTCTTTCTAAACTTTCTGTGATTTCCTCCTTCGACGCATTTAAATGGACAAAAAAAGAGAATTTAGCCGCGATATCAGTGTATGCCTTAGCACATTGTCGCAAGTTGGTTGTCAAAGAATCGATCATCGGAAGAAACGATTTTATCCGAAACCTATCACGCGGAGACAAATTTTCAAGCGCATCTTCAGCAGGCCCGTCGTTTACATGGATTTTTTTATTTCGCATTTTTTATTTTTTTGTTTTCAAATTTCCGAATGTGTTTTCAAAATTTTTCAATTTTTGGGGCCCCTGTCCAAGCGGGGCCCCAAGCAATTGCTTACTTTGCTTCCCGGTAAATCCGCCACTGACTCTGCGGCTGCCGCTTGCGGCTGGCGGCAATGATAACCGTTCTCGAAAAAACATCTTGACTTGAATTCATAATAAAACGCACATCGATGAATAATAAAACGCACATATCGCTATCCGTCAAATTGACAACACTGCAAACCCACAGAAAGAATTTAGGGGAATTCCCTAGGTATAACTTTCGAATTTCTCTCAACTGAGTTGCCATGATTAAAGTCGGGTTGCAACCTGTCATGTTTATTTTGAAAATGGGATAGGTTTTCAAAAGTTCAGTTCGATCGAGATTTTCTGGTAAGGATTCGAGGGCCCCCTGAGCTTGAGGGCCCCGGGGCACTGCCCCGCCTAGCCCCTTAGTAGCTACGCCAGTGTGATCAGGTGGATTATTACATGGGCGTTGAAATGCATAATTAGGTGGTTGATTCAATGGACTATTATAGTTGTAATTTGGGTAATTCTGTGGGTTACTCATCTGCGGAGGAAATTGTGGAAAAGAGGAAAATCTTGGTTGTGAACTTTTGAGAAAATATAGAGTGTCCTACCTTTTGGTGACGGTTTGGTTGATTGGATTTGCCATGGAAGATATTTTGCTCTTTGATATAATACAATACGCATATGCTTCTGTTAGCGTATTTGGTTTCATGGCACAAATAGTGGAGCCTAGGGGCTCTCTTAGTCCTGATAAAAATGCGTCTAAACACATTCCACCGAATAAGGTTTTCTTAGATTCAATTACATTTCTATCTGTTTCGTGAAGCGAGATGTGATTTTCTATTGTTGCTTGATGTTCTATTATTTGAGTATAGAAAATATTAACTGTCTTGTTCTGCCTAAGGTTGTGCAGATCTCTTATTAGAGACATTTCATTCCTCTTAGCTGAATAGTGAAGTATTAAATTTTTCTTAATCTCGGTCCAATCTAACAGGGTTCCGAACATATTAAGCACTTCGTTAGCTTCGCCGTCGATTTTATTCCAGATGGCACGTAATAAAATTTTTGCGTAGAAGGTATCATTAATGGAAGCGCCTATTGATAATATTTCCTCTACGTTTTCAATAAATTCGTTTAAAAGTCTAGGGTTTCCACTGAATTTCGGTAAATCTTTAACTGCGTCCGGGATTTTAATGAATTAAATACTGCCACAGCTTTGGCGATATTGTCTGCCGTCGTATTTTCGGGAATTCTTGTTGCCATCATTTCGGTTAGTTCTTGATCTGGTACAAAGTACAAGAGTACTTTACATGAAGAGAATCTAAACTGAAGTAATTTAAAATTAAGGTAGCTTTTGCAGGTGAACTGAGGTAAACCGTGGGATGGTTGAATTGGCATTAGGTGAGGTTTCCATCCAGACGCTGAGTCTGCTTTTCCGTTCTCTTATCACGTGTATGTATGGTGTGAGTCGCGTCGGGTTCATAACTCGCGCGAGACTTTTTATGCTGTGCAATTACCTGTCACTCTCACTGGTAACGGAAAAGGTAATGTCTTAATTACAATTCTTTTGATTCTATTTTCCTATTACCGGTGATGACCTGTGTAATTTCTATGACTATGGCACTTCTGTGTTAATTGTAATTACCAAAATAACGCAGCTGGTACTGTGTAGTACTCACAAAACCATGTATTCAGCAATTATGTGCAACCTCTTGCTTTCCCTACTAGGTACGTATAGGTACATTGCGAATTGAAGATGGAGCAAACCGTAGGTAGCACAGCACATTTTTTTCACTGTGTATTTTTCAGGCTATAATTATGGAATTATTGTGTGCACTGTGCATCTCCGGACTTGAGAGCATTACAGAGTGGTTTTATTTTATTGAGAAATCTTAATGACTTGAAAAATTCTTGAATAATTTTTAATGCAATTAATTAATTAAATTTATTTTGTTTTCAAAATTATTGCAATAATATTTTAAAAACTCATTTTCGTAAATAAAATATGTATTTTAACATTTTGTATTAAAACCCCTGCATATTTGCGCAAAATCCATAAATGAAAATTCTTAATTTTACCTATAAAAACGTTTGTTTTAAAAGTTTTTTTTCTCAGTGTGCTAAACATCATATAAGGTGTTTTGTGTGTGGCTTTCCAAACCACAACTGCCTGGAATTAAAATTTTATACCTTACCGGAAAATAGAAAATTTTTAAAATAAAAGCGTGTTTCCATTTTCATATAATCTATCTCAAATTGTCTTCCTCTCATAAATTACTTCTTTATCACTATCTATTTCTAGCAAAATCTGCAAGTTCATTCCAAATAACGGTACCAAGGTCGAATAAAGATAAGGCAAACGAGTGTCCCTTCTTATTAGGTAGATTTACTTTGCTTATTATTATATACGCATCACTTGATAACATCTCTTGTAATGTTAATGGTTTAATAAAAAAATCTAATAGCGGAAATCGAATTGAAAATTATAAATATTGATCAGCTACATAACATGCACACTTGTGATGAATTGTTCTCATATAAAATTAAATAACGTTATAAAATTGATCACCAGCATACCATTTTCCGAAATCTAATGAAATTGACTTTCCCAGTCCGACACTTGTGAGTTTCCGTCACCAACCAACTGACGACACGATCACTTCAAATCAAACATTCTACTGATTGCTGTTCCACAGTTTACCATTTCTTCAAAAGCCACCCACAGACACGAGTAACTCAGGCGGATTATACAATACATATAATATGCATAGGATTCAACATGCGAGCCATTAGATCCATGGAAATATAAACTAAGCACGGAAGGGCTGTACGCCAGATTTAGCGTACCACATTCCCTAATGTGTTAGAATTGGCTGTGTTGCTGTATTGGCCGCTCAGTGCAGTAAATATGAAGACATAATCAGAAGGGGCTTACAATTCAAAATTTTCCGAAGTTCCTGCCATAATGTCTATGCCCTCCTTAACATCTATATTTACACTCTGCCATTCACTGGAAAGCTACGATGCTTTTGATATTTTATTCAGCTTCCCTCATACACGCTGTTGCTGTACTCCTCTGTGTAGCTATTTTTAGGTGGTCGCTCATGTACAGGGTTTATACACGATACAGCCGTTCCGTGTTTAGTTTATATTTCTATGATCAGATCTCTCAAAATTAATAAAAGCTCTTCCGCACGTAGAGCAAATTCTAAATTATTATTAAATTGCTAAAGTATTTGTTTTCATTGTCGGTAGCTTCTAAAAAGTTTTTGGTCAAAATTCGTGTCAAGAAAGTCACACAGAAGATTAGCGAAAAAAGCTTTGAGATTAATTGGCCAATAACTATTCTCTCAACAATAAAATCGGATTGAAATTTCATTTAGCCAGGCAATAATGATTAGGCATGAGTTCAATGACCAATGTTTATAATGTAAATAGATAAAGTAAGATGCACAATACTATGTAGTGTTAGCTTAACTTATTTTCCAATGAATGTGACGCTGTAAAATGCATTGACCATCTGTGCTGGACTGAGAGAACTTAGCGTATATATTTCAAGGTGTTTCGTTTAACGCATGCAGAAATTATAGGGGTGATAGACGATAGACAATAAATTGTGTGGCAAAGCACATTCAGATAATATTTGTTTGGCGTGAGTTTTCAGTCGCTTCGTTGGGTAGATCAAAATATAAAAATTAAATAATAACGTGCACTCCAAACTTATCAATCACCCTGTAACTCCAAAATGGTTGGCATGCCGCATGTGATTTCATTATATAAAAGACAATAAATTGATTTCACACTACTTCCTTTCGAACTCGTTATTTTTTATTTTACTCGAAAAATCGATTAAGGTCAAAATAAAACGGTCATATAAAATATATTAAATTTAGCACAGTTTCAGTCCAGGCTGACCATAATATTCGTTGATAATCCAGTTTTAGCTTTTACATAAAAAAAACCGAGCAAGAACGTGTCGTACACGCTGAACTTAGGGTTCCGTAGCATGTACCTACATGTCTACTAAGCAGCAGGAGTTATTTTATTTTTCGTCAGGATTATAAAAATGAAAACAATTCACCCTAATTGAAAATGATTCTGAAATTATTTGAATTGGTTGACATAAATATCAGCAAACAATATTTCATTGTAAGACAAAATAAATCTAGAAGGATACACTCTTTTATATTAATTACTATCTATTCTTGGTTAGTACTTTCTAATTTTTTAATTTATATACGAATGTATAATTTTACTTTCCTGAAAATGTAATCGACTGTATCTGGTGAAATCAAAATCAATTGTACGCTTTGTTTGTACTTGTTTATTTTTAACGAGATTTACGTTTTGTCAACATCAGATGATACATATATGTTATATTAAAGTACTTTACGCTTTCTTACACTCTACACTAGTTCACCTTTTGTTTACCCTTTTTTAATTTGAATAAAGCTTTTAAGACAATATAAAACAAAATGATTACTGCGACCACTGCAACCACCACCAGTGCAATTACGTCCAGTAGGTAGAAGCTATACCAAGGAAGGTCCAGCCCAGAGGAGCGTATATGCGGTGCTCCTTCATGTCGAATTATGTAGTCTACCCAGTACATGGCGGTATCCATGGCGCTCATCGGTCTGTCTCGGAAAATCTTTGAGATCTTTTCAGAAGTTTGTTTGTAGGATGGATTGTACAAGAGTTCCTTCAAGGCGTGACTTAGAGTTTCCTCCGTTATTTTTGGAAAATAGAGAGATATAGCGTATCCGGCCTTCGAGGCCTTATTCATGTTTAAGTGCTGTTAATAAAGGTATATACATAAGTTAACGACTTTCTTTTCAAGTGTGACGTAAGATGTTTATATTACCTGATCACAGTACACAGGTATTCCCAGCATTGGAATACCATAATAGACCCCTTCTTGTGTGCCAAACAGTCCCCCATGGGTGATGAATACTTTTACGTTTGGATGAGCTAAAATATCATTCTGTGGCATCCACTTCTTTACCATTACGTTGCTTGGTAGTTTAGGGATGTTTTCATCTTCGAATTTCCATAAAACTCTTTGTTTAATACTACCGAAAACTTTAAGGAAGATTTCCAGCTTTTCTGGTGGTAATTCAGAACTTCTTAAATTGGTACCTGTAACGTACAATTGACGAATAATATATATCTATAGATTGAACCACATCTATTAGCAGAATAACAGGCATGTGAATTTTAAACATCTATAGTATTGTAATATTATAAAGAGGAAAGTTTGTGGTTTTTCTGTTTGTTTGAAAGAGTTTATTTTTGGACCTTAATAGATTTTAAAAACCCTTTCACTATTACGAAGCTAGTACCTTTTTCTAACATATGCGCCGTTTATTTTACAAGTGAGGCACGTCCATTTTTTTTGTAAACATACTTGCGATGTTTTTCGCTTATTCTTTAAATAAATTAACGTTGCTTAATTGTGTAAAAAATGGACTTCCTCCACTTTCAAAATGAACGGCCCATTTGTCAATACCAATCGAAAATTCTTGATTAGTCCTGTGATAACGGGACGTGTGAATTGAGAAAAAATTAAAACAAGAACTAAATACATAATTAATTAAAAACATAATCGGTTGCACTTACTATATATCAATGCAATGAACCGTAATATGTATGTAAAAGCTTATCGCATGGGGTGCTTGTTTAAAGCAAACTAATTTCCGTAAGACTAGACTTCTGATAATATTATAACGCTAAACTAATATTATATGAAATTTACATCGTTTAAACCATTCATTGAAGTGAAGTAACGGCACCTCAAATTGCATTGTAATCTGAGGATATTTACACAGTTCATGTCTATATGATTCATACAGTACTTACCCAGGCTGAAGTATATAGCACCGTCTTTGGCGCCATCCAAAAAGTCCTTTATATCTTTTGGCAATGGTTTTGGGGGTCTGATATGAACTCCACCAACCGATATTTGAGCTGGAACTGTTGGTCGCGGGGTGGTAAGAGGAACATGACTATTCAGAAGCATCAAAGAAATCTGTTTCTCCATTTCCGAAACAGGGGGAAGATCAACTGGAAAAGATAGATTTCTCTTCAGTTACAATGACTATTATTAGTAGATTTTTATTATTTTTTTTTCCTCCAACTAGCAAACGTAGCATTGGCGAGAAAAAATGTGTGCTGAATATAAACCGGGAAAATGTTCATATATTATAGTTAAAAGACTTGAAACGATTTACCATATTAATAAAAATGAAAAAATATAGCCACAAAAAAATAGTTAAAAGTTATACCGAGAGCTTGCGAACAACCAAAGCAACAGCTTACCTTCCAAATGAGAAAAGTACTTTTTTACCAATTGGTCCTGTCTGGGGAAGTACCAAAAGTATCTATAAAAATCTTCGTACGCCGAATAATAGGTGTTTACAATTCTCTCGTAAAAGGTCATTTTGTCGTCAAACGGTAAAAATCCATGTGGAACAAATGAGTACGGTGTGAGCGATCCCGCCATTTGACTCATGTAATTTTCAAAGCCTAACGTCGACATTGTGATGATGGGTACTTTGTATTTGTAGGCCAACGCCAGAAAGGCCTCTTGGTAAAATTGTTCCCCCAGGAAAAGATCATATTGAGACATCGTGTCGTTTATAATTTGCTGAACAGCAGGCAGCTTCAGGGCGTGCTCCGTGGTTGCCACTCCCAATATGTCCAACATTTCCATAAACTCAAGCATGGTCATCTCTGTTAAATCAAACAGCTGCTCAGCCTTAAAGTGAATTCGTACTGGAAGCATAACCATATAAGAAAGAATTCAAGCATAATTGTGTATAACCCTACTATCATGCCAGAAGTTGTAAACAGGTTCAATTACAATCTCGGTGTAATTATCCAATTTTTCCCCGAATGGAAAACTGGTGATACAAGTAACCTACAATAAACAGCATTATTGTTACCTACTTACTAAAGAGATTATTAGATCGACAAACCTCATGGCCTCTCAGAGTCAACTCTTTTATCACAGCTTTGGTCATCATCAAGTGACTTCTCCCCGGAAAAGCGAATACAGCCAGGATGTTAGCAGGTTCGACTTGTGGAGCTGCTAAATACAAAGCTAACGCTAAGAATAAACACTTTGGATTCTGAAAAAAAGAAAACGTCGAAAATTGAATGTTTAAAAATAACGAACATTCTTCAATAGTTTAAAGATAATTAAAATAAATACTGCTTGAAGTTGTTGAAAGTGCATTTTAGCATCTGCACAATCAGAAACCCATTATCACATCGGTTTCCAATATTCCTATAGTCCACGAAATGAATTTAAAGGCAAAATATATTTTGTTAAATGAAAGTTAAATATATTCATATTTTGCAAAAGTTGTAACATATTCTTATTCTATATTTACTGCGAACAAATATATAAAGGAAAGATACATATGTATATTGGGGCACGGCAGTGTCCTCGCCAAGTCGAACAAGCACGGCAGTAGGGACTCATTTTCTCGGAGCAACTTAGGGCACTTTGAAGCCCCCCGTATCTTTGGTACTGATCAGAGTAAAAGTTTGGAATTTCACCGAGAGTACGTAATGCACTAAACGAAACTCCCAAATTACAAGTTTCTAACTTTTATAGTGTAAAAAATATCGACCATCAAAATTTCGTTATTTCGTCACTGACTTCATTGACAGATCATTAAAAAGGTACTTACTTCTAGCAGACCTAAAAACTTAAAATTTGGTATGTAGGCTGAGTTTAGCGTACAAGTAAACAAAAAAATAAGAATATCTATGATTTTCTCTTCCAACTCCTCACAGTGGAGGAATGGAGATTCTACAGGTGAAAATAGGTTAAGATACTTCTAACAGACCTACAAACTTGAAATCTTGTATTCAGTTAGTCTTTAGTTTATAGAGAAAAGAAAAATTTAAAAATGGTGAAATTCTTTCCACTGCTTAATTATTACAAGAAAATTTATTTGTAGGTGATGAATTCTCTATTCCTTATTACCAGCTGCAGCTACATATACAAATAAATTGACTTCTACTTAATAATAATCCAGGCAGCGAAGAGAATGTGATTGTTTAGACTTTAAAGTGATTGTGGTGAAAATGGATGAGAGTAAAAGTAAAACTATCTATGTACAAAAAGAAGTGAGATCCCATCGAAAACATTTCATGTAAAAAATGTAGCCAAGCCTCTCACCTTTTTACCCTAAAAAGGTTGTGAAATCTCTTGTAGAGCCATGTCTATTCCTCCCACGAACTTTAACACAAATAACTCCAAGTCTCTACATATTAGTTTAAAAAAATCGTGACTTGGCCATTACGCAAGGAAAAAAGTTTGCAGCTTGCTGAAATAAAACATGTACTGATATGACTTTCAAGTGACGCCTTAGGAAACTATTACCCCAACTGTGAAATATTTGACGGGTTATACAATTTTCCGTTATCTTTTTTTATAGTCAAAACAGAAGTTTGTTAATATAATAAGTTGACCTTGAAATGGCGCCTAAAATTGACTCCAAATTAAAGGTCAGTCAAGATAAATATAAAATATATTTTTTTTTATGAGCTACCTTGAAAAGTTTTTTTATTCTTTTCAAAACTTTCGTGTCTTGGGAAAATTTGTCCCAAAAATCCTTTTTTTTATAAAAATGATTTTGACCTTGCCTACATGATTATGTAAAATATATAGAGGTTCCCATAGAGAATGTTGAAGTTGACCTCCACAGAAATTTAGTATCAACACTGAATAGATTTTTTGAAACCCTACAACTTTTATATGTGCCATTTTTTTTACAAAAACGCTACCCTAAATAGTAATTTGACCGCTCCGTGGCTTTTGGCACCTACTCTATATTAATTTATCATTTGTCTTTTATTAGTGGTTTAAAATAGCAACCCTAGGTATATCCCGTTTGTAGGATTTATTTCTGTATATAGTCATTGTACACTCATGTAAGCGGTGAGATCGATATAGAAGATAGAAGATATTACAAAATATATAACAAAAATTTGTGATTCTGTGACATACTTATTTTGCCACTTTGGAGAGGGTGCTATTTTTCTTTGTTTTGTCAACAGGATATATAAAGACGAATAAGATCTGCAGAGTGGCGCCGAGATATACATTTTTGAAGGGTTTTTTACGGGATTTGGACTTGCAACATCTGCGCTAATAACTCGGTTATTATTACCGATAAATGTACACACTAAAATAGTAAAAATCGGATAATAAACATAATAGTTTTCTGGGAAAATTAAGGGGTGACTTTGTGACAAAAGTTCCAGAAGTTACTGAGGTTCCAGCGGAAAGTCATATTAAACATAGAAGAAAATTAATAAGGGAGACCACCGCAGTGTAATTGTGAAAGAAATGTATTTGTTACTAGCTTGCCCGGACCTGGCGTTTCCCGGGATACTATTAAATTTGTATTCCTTAATTTTACAACGCCTCCCTACTGCACCACCGCCTCTCCTATGTGACCCGGCGTTTTCCTATTTGCCTATTGCACATGTTTTAGATATTTTCCAACAGTATTATTATATTTAGTTTTCTTCATTTTACACCACCTCCTTATTGCACCCCCTCTCCTATATCTCCCAGCGGGGTGTGGGTGGTCTCATATTTGGAAATTTGAATAGCAGATTCAAAATCAGTGATCCCGAAAATTCCCTAGTGCGGATTTTCAGGGAAATCCCTTGAAGTTCAACTTTTCGGTCGCCATATTGATCCAGCATCTTGATTTCCAAAATTTTGATGGCAGATTCAAAATAAGTGACCCCAAAAACCCAAACCAAACACAAAAGTTCGGATTTTCAGTAAAATCCCTTGATGTTTAACTTTTTCGGTCGCCATATTGGATCCGACATCTTGAATTTCAACATTTTGAATGCAAGCTCGAGATCTGCGACCCCAAAAACCTCCAATTGCCTTTTTCATAAAGATTCCTTGAAGTTGGAAATTTCGCTTCCTATACAAATGGAAATCTCGATTTTTTCGATTTTCCGGCTTTTCCTTTGGGGTTTCCCGAATTTTCTTTTTTTAAACCTCCCCTGTATTATAGCAAACAAAACAAAAACAAAATTATCGAAATCGGTCAAGCCGTTTTTGAGTTTTAGCGAGACTAACACACAGCAATAAAAATTTATATATATAGATATTCTTCAAGCACAAATGCATAATTTCTCAAGAATGTGTCCAAACAATTTCATGTCAAAATTTACAGAAATGATAATCCGGTTACTATTGGAGTAATTTTTTCAGATACTTTCTTATTCTTCTTTATTTTAGTATTATAAATATTGTGTCAAAAATCCATTGCTAAGTTGTGTGCACAAAAAAAGTTATTCACAACCAAAGGTCGCGAAAATTTGTTTTTGTCGAATAACTCGTGATCTATTAGCTTTCCACTAATTTTATAATAGTTATTTCCAAAAATATTTATTATAAACTTTTGCACATAAAAGGTTATATCCAAAATTTACGTACAACCAAAAGTTTTGAGATATGAGAAATAGCTAAAGTAAAAAGGTCGAAACCTCTTCGTCTATGCATCTATATAGTCCAGGGAAATAAGCATTTGTTCGAGACACTGAATGATCCAGCACGCCCATACGATTTTCGCGAAGTACTAACCTATAGCAATAATACCTATACTTTTGCCACTCCTGGTTAACCGGCGTTTTCGAGTAATAAACAATTAAAAGTGGAAAAAGTGAAATTTTAGCACATTTTTACTTACCAGATTTAAATAAATAGTTTTAACAGCAATTCATTGCAATCACCTTGTAGGTAATGCAAAAGCCGACAACTTGACCGAAATCGATTTTGAAAATGTCAATTTGTTGCTTAGATAATTGCTAATTTACAATGAAAATAGCTAAATATTCAATTAACGATAACTATTGTAAAAATGTATTTGAAAACATGAATCCTCGTAAATCCTCGAAGCTTCACCATTGACACCGTTGAAGTGCAATTGGTTTCAACTAAATTTTTATTGAATGTACAACTGTTCATCTTCGTTATGGTGCAGTTTCATCTCTTAATTGTTATAAACAAATGAGCAGTGATTTTTTAAAAAAAAATTCTAACTTCGCTGCAAAGGTACCTAGGAGGTTGCTTTTTTTTTAAATGTAGAGAAAATTATCTAGTTTTTGAGTAAGAAGATTGTTTTTTTGAAAAATGTTCAAGGAAAAAAGTTATTCCATTTGTTTATATGGTAAAAATGACTGCATTTTTGTAAAATCAATTTGCAACAAAAAACATTATTTTTTTGCACATCTAATGAAATATTTTGAAAATATAACTCTTTCCCTTTAATATCACACTGGCAAAACCGAAAATTTTTGTGAAATGTGCGTAGAGTGCTGTTGCAAAAAAACATTCTTCTGGATAAACAAATTGAATTTTGCAAAAACTATCCAAAGAATCGCTTTCAAATTTTTAACACTTATTCGGTACCACAAGAGCTATCTATTTACGAGGATTCATGTTTTCAAATACATTTTTACAATAGTTATCGTTAATTCAATATTTAGCTATTTTAATTGTTAATTAGCAATTATCTGAGCAACAAATTGACATTTTCAAAATCGATTTCGGCCAAGTTGTCGGTTTTTACATTACCTACAAGATGATTGCAATGAACTGCTGTTAAAACTATTTATTTAAATCTGGTAAGTAAAAATGTGCTAAAATTTCACTTTTTTCACTTTTAATTGTTTATTACTCGAAAACGCCGGCTAACCAGGAGTGGAAAAAGTATAGGTATTATTGCTATAGGTTAGTACTTCGCGAAAATCGTATTGGCGTGCTGGATCATTCAGTGTCCCGAACTTGCTATTTTTTGTGCTTATTTCCCTGGACTAATAATGAGTTACGGGTTTTTACACAATATACGCAAAGTTACCAAAACTGTATAGTGTAATAAGTACTTCAATGTTGTTTTGAAAATCAAAAACTCGATGAAATTATTTTATTATTATTATATTTTTTGAGTTTCTTAATTATTTTGTGTGTGTTAACAATTTTTTGTTCAATTCTTTAAGCAAATTATATATTATGATTTTATCATATAATATATAATTCATAAAATTCGTATCAGTATAACAGTTCATTGATGTGAGGTTGTTAACACTATTGTGTACCCGACTGTAGGAAGCCACCACTGCTTTCCGCTTTGGCCCCATGTTCCATGATTCGTCGTCGACCGCCGTCAAGCTTCCTTTTGAAAACCGTCCGTTGAGGTTTGCATGCAAATTGCAAAGGTGCAGTGGTTCTGTGCTGAAGGGAATTATACACTATTCCAGTGAGCAGGGTGCTTTGCTTTACCGTGTTAAGTAGAAAATTGTGTGAAATCCAAGGGATATCAAGGTGAGCTTTGTAGATCTCGATTTAAATTAAGTTAACAGCTGTTGCTTATAGATGGATGCTTGTGTGGATACTGCATTTAACTTTTCTAAGTGCAAAGCTAACGAAGTTTTGGAGCATTTACTCGAGGAATTTAGAGCATCATCGCAGTGCTGTTTAGAATTACCTAAGTATTTGACTTGGGCGAATGAATTTAAAGTTGTTTTCTCGGCACAGCTAAAAGAACTGAACTACTGTACTCATAAGCAGAACGGTGTTCAGTACATAAAGGTTTACAAGAAAACTTGCAATTGCTACCCAGGAGAGATGGCTTCCTTTGCGCTAACTGATAATTCACGAAAAGTAATCTTTAATTACTTGAAAAGTAACCCTCTTCAGCAGAGAGAAAAGAAAGAAACATTCCCGTACAACGTGGACACCGATTTACCTCCGAAATGCAAGGTTCCCACTTACCGTTTTAGTGTTGGAACCACACACGATCCCATGCTCACAGTACCTCCGATTGCGAATAAAGGGTATGCTAATCAGTTTTTGTATCCAATCCACCAGCGAAAGTCAGAAATACTGGATGCGATTCGCAATAACCGCGTTATAGCTGTCATCGGGGACGCTACACATAAAAAGTCTACACAAGTGCCCCAATTTATCCTTGAAGAGGCATCCGAACGGGGGCTGCATTGCCGAATAATTAGTTCCCACAATCACAGAATTTCAGCTGTGAGCGACAGTAATACTGTATCCTCGCAACGTGGGGAACAAGTAGGATCAACGGTTGCCTACCAGGTTCACCTAGAGAGCAAATCGAGTGCAAAAACCAATTTGCTTTTCACTACTACCAGCTTTTTTCTTCGCTGTGTAATGTCTACGTCTATGTCGGATCTATTTCAGGGCATAACCCACGTGATCATTAATGACTTGCATGAATTGGACATGTATGCTGATTTCCTCTTAATGGAGCTTAAAAGCAACATAGAATGTCACACTTCAGTTAAAATAATTCTTATGGGAAGTCCCATGAACACAAAAGTGTTCGAGAACTACTTCAAATCGGTTAAGGTAGTAGATCTCCACCAAAATAATCATGAAGTTACAGTAATCCATTTGAATGAGATTATTTATCTTACCGGGCACATGAGTTATTTGCAAGGAACCTTCGACATTGCCTTGGATAGCTACTTACTAAATGGGAATGAACGGGCATTCGAATACATATTGAGCATTATCAAAGTCGGGCAGTTACCAGTGAATGCAAGGCACACAACAACTCTGACAACGCCTTTAATAGCAGCGGTGCGAAGGAATCGTCTTGATCACCTCATGAGTTTGATTGAACTAAAGGGTAATCCTTACTTGACGGATTGTGAAAACAAATCCGCTTTTGACTGGGCTGAAATAATGCAGAGTACGGAATGTGTTCAGTATTTGAATTATGATCTTTTGGGGAAAAACTATATACCCAGCCCAATTAGTGGTTACGGAGAACAGCTTGTCTTAGGCTATGAGTACACTAGAGCAGGCAAGAAAGGCGTAGACCATGATTTGCTGTTGAGACTCATATGTTTTGTAAACCAAAGTGTGCAAGAGGGGGCTGTTCTAGTATTCCTACCTTCCTACATGGATGTCGTCAAGCAGCAATGTATGATAAATAAAAGCATTCGCGGAGGTGTATTGAACAACGTAAAACTGTACATACTGCACGAAAATATTTCCGACGATGAAGCTAGAAGGATGTCGGAAGTGTATCCTACATACAGAAAAATTGTACTTTCAACGGATGTAGGGGAGTCAGCTTTTTTGGTACAATACGTTCGATTTGTTATTGATAGCGGAAAACGATTCGATGTTAATAACGAGGACAGCTGGATAACTTCTGACAGTATGAAGCGAAGGACTGCATCGGCTGGCGATATTATGTCGGGATTATGCTTCCGATTGTACTACAAAGAAACGGCGGAATCCTTCAGCACAATTGATAAACCATGTTGCAATGTTCATAAACTATCAAAATTCAGTCTTTACGTTAAATTGCTCTCACAGTACTCTTCAGTTAAGGACTACTTCTCAAACTCCTATAAAGCTCCTCCAGCTCAAGGAATTGATGAAAGCATACAAATTTTAAAACACATTGAAGCTTTAGATGCACAGGAAAATCTTACAAACCTAGGTAACTAGTTCCTTTTATTAAAATAAATGTTTGTTGAATTTTTATACACAAAATATAGCTGCCGGTCTGATATCTACTACACTATGTGATATGTTTATCAATGGCAATGATTTATTTGATTGCATGTAGTACATATATTATTATGATTGAGCCACATTTATTCAATTAGTCTAGCATATCGTTAACCTCCCCGGATACAGAAAATTAAGAGGTATATTAAAGATTTTTTTCTGGCGTAGAATGGTGGAAAATTGAGGTTGTTTCATAAGTTATAATAAAAGGGAAGCATATTAAAATTTGTCATTTTCACACTCGTAAAGTATACAAATAAATGTTTCCACGCACCTTGCATGTACATATTCAGTGTATATTGGAGAAAAAGACCTGTAGCTTGACAGCGTGCATGGAATCTTTAGTATAGTTGATTTTAATAATATGAAAAAAGCCGGTCAAGTGCGAGTCCACTCGCACACGAAGGGTTCCGTACCGTCGTACAAGGTATAATACTACATACTTTTTAAATACTCTTGTAAAAGAAACAAGAGAGGCGCTATAACATAATTGAAATTTGTTTTTTCTAATTTGCATGGCGGCAATTTTGAAATTCGCCATCTTGGTTTCTCATTATTTGTTGTTATAGCGCCAATAGAACTAACTACACACTCTGTGAAAAATTCAATTTCTCTACCTAATACGGTTCATGAGATAGACAGGCGCACGGACAGCAGAGGCTTAATAATAGGGTCCAGTAGGGCACCCTTCGGGTACGGAACCCTAAAAATTAGAAATATAAGGTTATCGTATGAACTACGATAAAGGCATCAAAACAAAATGGGGTGTGTTTAAAGTGAGAAGTTCGAAAAACTGCTAAAATTTCTTTACTAAAAATTAAATTAAACCAGAACTTGTAATATTTTGCTTAGTTTATACGATAACCCTTAACTGATAAACAATTAGCAAATTAAATTACGATTTTGATACACCACAATTCGAGATATCATATCATGCACACCGTCCTACGAGGTTCCGAGAAAAACAAATATACCGTAAAATTAATAGATTTTTTTTTTTTAACCTTAAGTTAGCTATGTTAGGTCCATATAAAGGTCATTATTTTATTATTTTTGAGTATGTCTACTATAGATTACAATAAAAAGAAAATAATAGACCATAAATCACACTTAATTAGAAATTTACGATCAGGATCATTATGACAGCTGGCACAGATTTTTTAATCCTATAATAAACGTACCAGTATCTCGATTAAAGTGGAGTATACTTTTTTCTTTTGGGTTTGAATTGCATAGTACACACAATGGTATTTGCGCTTACTGGTTTTTCCATTTTGAAAAATGTTCTATTCTGGATATTTTAATGTCGGGTGTAACTGAAATTTTTACTGTCCGCAAGCATGTCAATATACGCGATATGTCACACTAAGCGAAGTCATTACAAACGATTATTGTTCATAAAGATTACATGAAAATCAAAGTTCTTAGTACAGTTGCGACATAACATACCTACGGTTGGTCATTATAGAAGTCACAATAAGCGAATTCCACTATATTTTAAGCTATGACTGTTAGAATCCCGTGGTAACATTAAAGCTTAAAATCCATAATGGTTTCTCTTCGGTGATGCAAGTTTAAAATTCGTTATTCTCAAATCTCAAGTAATTTTTATCAGATATAAAAAAAATTATTTATTAATTATTCTTTTTAGTCTGTGTACTATAATAAACCTTTTTCATTCATTTTAAACTCTTTTTTTATGGTCGGAAGACATCTACGTCTTTATTCAACTTTTTTTTAGTTGTTTTATTGAGAATTAATTTTGAAACTCATCCTAGTACCTACACGGAAAAGGTTAAAAGGTCCTTTTCAAAAATACATTTTTGTTTTTTCCCCGAACCCGGGCAATCGAAGGGCGGAAAAATTTTGCAGCCTCTATATAAAAGTGTAAAATTAGCTTAAAAATAACTATATACTTAATAATTTTGTGTACAGATTTTAAGCTTCTATATAAAAGAAATACTTGGGAGAAAAAAAATTTAAAAATGTTTCATGTTACTGGAAAAAAAGAAGGGCCCCTTAGAGGAAAGCTTGAAAAACTTAATTGTCAGCTATTGTGGCACATGAATCTGCTCCATATTTTTAATCACGTACGTTATAAATTCGAAAGAAGTTATTAATCAAAGGAACGAACATCTACCGAACAGCACGCTGTACAGAATTAAAAACTAGTTAGAACTGCTTATTGTGGTTTGGCAATGGACCATAGTAAATTATTATATTCTTAATATAACCTATGCTTACAAAGATATATCAATTTAACCATTAGTAAAAGAATACCTTACATATATAATTTTCCCTTAGCAACAGAAAACATTAAACTTATTTTACCCAAAATTACATTATGCACAATAATAAATATGTATCTCTAAATTTTCTAATTTTTCTAATTAAAGAATTGTCACATGTTTTTCTGATAGGTGATTTGTTTCCTAAATCTATTTACAGGAATTCGACTAATTGATATTCCAGTTGATCTCCAACTGGGCAAAGTGTTGCTGTTTGCCATCGTTTTACAATGTCTGGATCCTGTTTTAACGATTGTGAGTGCCTTAGCCTTTCAAGAACCCTTAAATTTAGAAGACTACGACACATACGATGTACAAAGCTGCATATCTCGAAAGGCCTTAGCTGAAGGCTCAAATAGTGATCATCTGGTATTACTGAGACTTTACCAAAATTGGCAGGATAAGAGAATGCCCGACTTAGACGTAGATTTACCAATGAATGAAATCATTCTGAATGGCCTATTAGAAGCCATTTGTGGCATACGAATTCAAATAGTCGGCACCTTACGAGCAGCTGGGCTAGTGCATTCAAGCGGACTTTTAAGCATGCAGTCGTTAAACATGCATTCCAATAATTGGGCTTTAGTGAAATCCTGCTTCATTGGAGGAATGTACCCAAACATATGTAAAATCGATAAGAAATCACTGAAAATTAAGACACGAACTGATAAGAAAACCAGTCTGCATTCTAGCTCTGTTCTCAGTAATAATGATTCACAAAATGTAAATGGTGATGTGATGCCTTATCAAACAGAATGGATTGTCTTCCAAGAGAATATCAAACATCCCGAGGGCGATATTAATATCAAGTGGGCCTCCATAGTAATTCCACTCTTAATTGCATTTTTCGGTGGGAAATCAAAAATGAGCCAGGATGATTTATGCGACGAAATAGGTGCTACGAATTACGCTACTTTCAATGTCGATGAATGGATATCTTTTTCCTTACCTATCGAAGATGGTCATTTGCTGTTTAATTTAAGGCAAAAATTCTTTCATTATTTTCAAGATCTTTTACAAAACTGCGAAGTTGAAAAGTTGCAAAAGAATCAGCAATCTTTTGAGACCAAATCATTAATTGTAGAAGTTATTTCTAGAGTAGCTTCCCTGGAGGAGGATGCAAATAATCTACCACTCCCACATAAAGTTGGGGAAAGGCCAAAAGCTCTTCCAATGAGATTTGTGGGTGGAACGGCTTGCAACAATTTAAAATTAATAAAAGATATGCAGCTGAAGGCATTCAAAGAACTTTCGGATCTTCAGTCTTCTTCCGTCGAATCTGTAAATGCACTAAATATTGCAGCAGGAATACGACGGTTTTATGTAATCAAAGTAGAGTCAAAGCAAGAAGCGCAATGTTATTTCGACAAAAAAATATCACAGGATCTTTATGGTGACTGGCAGAGATTAGTGCAGAAAACCATCGAATTTCCATCTGATGAAATATTTGTTTTCATACTGGATAATTCATCCAAAAATTTCTGTGCAGTGGGACAAATTAAAATGATCAAATACGATTTCTATCTGCAGCCTATCGCTAAAGTTGATGTGCCTTACAAATTCTTAGAGTAAGTTCATATTATTATCGTATATGTTTTATAATGTCGTTTCCTTTGGCTAGAGGGATATTCCGCGCTCTCCAAGGACATTATGATGGAAGCTTCGAGGCATCTGAGATTCCTCCAGTTGTGGGGAACAGTTTTCTGACTTTTTTTATAGGTAGTAAGTAAAGTATTTCCTTTTTACAACTTTTTGCTCCCATTTCCCTTCTTAAGGCATGATGATATAAAAAAATATATCAAAGCATATTAGGTACGCATCCATATTATTGCAAATTATTAGAGCAGCATTCTAATAGTCATTTGAAATAATGTTAGAAATTGAAACCATGTCCACTCTTCTTGTAAATCAGGTAAATCATAATTATAATTGCGATTTATTCAGATATATGTATATATTTTTTATAACGTTAGGATTGTAATCATATTGTAAAAGATATATTCAGTTTCAATGTGTATATTTACATATATTTTATTTTGATTTAGCGAAAGTTGTATTTATGTACATAAAGATAATTACTTGAAGTTTGTTTACTTTAAAATTGTAGTGTTCCAAATGTGGTTGAAAATAAATTCTGAAGAACAAATACTTCTAGTGACGCGTGCACAAATTGTGTGGATTTTTTTCGTCATGCACATACATACATATGTATGCAAGTCCATTAAGTATGTACAATTTATTTGTATAAATATGTACTATAAAATAAAGGCAGTGTTTATTTACCAGTTCGGTTCGGTCCTTATACGACATGATCCGTATATACGGATTTGGCGCCGTACATATACGGACTATACGATTTAAGGCAGTGCCCATTTAAACCCCACATGTGTCTCCATGTGTCGAATACCGCGAAATATATCACACATCGGTGCAAAAAGACAAATTTTAGTTCATAGCTATTTTGTAAAGGAAAATATTCAGTCAAAAGAAATTTTGAAAAAGGTAAGTTTTCCTTTCATGTGTTGTTTTGTGCCGCTTCGGCACACGGACATACACACACATTGACACACGTGGGGTCAAAAAGACATTGCCTTAAATCGTATAGTTCGTGTGTACGATCCGTATAAGCGGATCATGCCGTATACGAACCGTACCCAACTTTGCCGGGTTCTATATGTACGAAGATTAGTACGGCCAAACTAAAATGTGCAATGTACGGAATCTCATGCAAACTTGCGATTACACACAAAACCTATCCCAAAACCACAATGGGAATAGTCGTTCGTTTCGTCAATTTTCGGCAAGTCTGTTTTGCTGTGCAAGGTACGATCTGGAGCGTACCTTGCATATGCAAAAGGACAGTTGAAAATGGGGGCAATGGATGAGGATATACATATTTTCGAAAGTTGGATTAATTTTGTGTACTCTAATTGCATTTTCAGTGATTTATCACACTCTGGCAGCCTGTCGAATATGCATAAGCTTCCGTTCGTTCAGTTTTGGCACGTTTCCGTACGGAACGGTATGCACATTATCATTTGGTTTTAAAATCTTTAAAATGATTGCGAAAAAAAGCAATACTACAGCAAAATCAAAATGCATGCGGGTACAGCTCTATTATTGATAAATTCTGACCATTCATAACATAGATCACAAGTTACAACTTTCTTGATATTGGCCGATATTCTAAAAAAAAAACCAATTTTTACATGGAAAAACCGAGCTCGATCTCAGTTGAATTGAGACAGAGCTCGGTTTTTCTATGTAAAACTAAAAATTGAGACTGTTCTTCTATCGCGTTTTACTTTTTTATTCCGCGCTCCATAAAACAGTATTTTCGCTCGATATTGCAGCAAATCAAATACACTTTATCTGATACGCCCGCTCAGAACAATTCTTATACCTGAAGATTGTTATGACAACGAAATTGAAATTGTTTGAACGCTTACATACATACTATTTATTTCATGAATTTCTCAAGAATTCTATTTCCCGACACTTTTAAGACCCGAAAGCACGAAATAATAAGATAGTGGTAAAATTACACTTAAATTTCATAGAAAAGAAAAGTGATCACTTTAATTTCTCAAAGGTTACTCGATCGTAACCGGGTGTGAGCCAACATCCGCACATGGCGTTGGTTTTCATTTGCGACCAAATTTCGACATGGTCATATGCTTCATGCTTGAAAATGCAATCCAGGAAAACTCTTAGTCCTATTTCAGAGCGATTCATTTTATTAGGAATTTATTGACTTTTCTATTCGACTTGATACTTACATAGGAATGTGCTCCAAACACTCATTTTAATATATTAAAAATACATGTTTAAATTAATAAAAACTACCCTTATTAAACATGACACAATAGGAAGTGTTATATTATGTATACACAAATCCCCAGTTCTTATCTTAAAATGTTAATAAAGAGGAAACGCATGTTCTATCGTTAAATAAGATCTAACATAAACTTAAATTTCATGCAGTCTGAAAATTGAAGACTAGTTAGAAGGAGTTAATACAAAACATCGTCAACTAGAAGTCCCGAATTTGAATTCTATAGTTCCACTGGTTTTTTCACAATACAAAAGCAGTCCAGTTAACTGTATAAGAATATCATCATTATAAAATCATAGCCACTTGCAGCTATTTACGCTTCACAATAATTTTGTTGCGAAATTACGACACTCAATATTGCTTCTTTTTTTCTTGGCACCAATATGCATTATATCAACACTTTCTATAATATATATTATTACATATACACACCGCCCATTTTATCAATTGGGAAAGCTTATTAAGACCATAATATCTCTTTTAATGCTAATTAATCACTATGGCATTTAATATGAGTAATTTTGTTAAAGATGGCTTAATAAAATAAAATAGATCAAGTCAATCGAAGAGCGGAAAACGATGAATCCAATTTAAAGATAAAAATATCGATCAAATTCCATAACTACATCCTTGTGAGCATTATTCTCATATAAAATGAAATAATAAGTTGTAAAATTTATTTCCGTCATACCATTTTTCAAAATCTACACTTTCCCGACCACCCGACTCGTATGAGTTCTCGTCACCAACTGCGTAGACGATCATTTCAGACGTTCTACAGGTTGCTATTCCACAGTTTACTATTTCTTCAAATAATGCATAGTAACTGCTTCAACACGCGACCCATCAGATCTATTAAAATTAATAAAAGCTCTTCCGCACGTAATATCATGTGGTAAAGTACTTGCTTGATCATTGTCGGTAGCTTTTTAGAAAAGTTTTTGGTCAAAGTCAAGGGAATCTTCGTGTCAAGAAAATCACTCAAGATTGGAGCAAAAAATGCCATAACATTAATTGGCTAACAACTCTCAGCCTATAAAGTCTTATTGCAAGATTTTAATCATTTTCAATAATAGATCAAAACCATTCCCGTTGGTGCACCAGCTTCTGTACACTCTGCATCCCATTTCTATAAAACGTGTGCTCCTAAATTATACACTACTGGATAAGGTTAATTTTTTAAAGTTCCAAATGTACCCAAATTTAGGGTAATTAATTTTATATGACGAATTGAGAATTGAATTAATGTTTGAACAAAAGCGGGGAATAGCTATATAATTGCAAGATATTAGAGTTAATGATTACTGACAAAAAAAAGAACTTTTCGAATTTATTTGCTGACACTTAGAAGGTCAAAACGGGGAGAACCTCCACGTGTTCAATGATCTCTGTCTGTTTCAATTTGCATTTAATCAGTTATTTGGTTGTCTCATTGCAACAAGCAAATTTCCTAATTACTTCAGGGAACTGTCACCAGCATTAGATGCGTTTTGCATTTTTACCGCATTTTTATCTGAAAACGAGGGATATGTTTTTGTTATAAAAAAGAACAGAATTCTTGTAAGGAAATTCTTTGATTACATATGTATAGTAAATCCTTGGATGTTTTTAATTAACGGTCCGCTATCATGTGTATGCATTTCATTTACCATTAAATGTAGAAATGTACGTACTCGTACGTCATAAGCTTAGTTAAATGCCCTCTCTCTGTAACGAATTTGGTAGGAGGACTAGAATATAAGGAGACCGAACTGCGTTCTTTTTGTATAAGGAGCGAATATCATCATATATGATTGCTGCTTTGTGGCGCTGCGAGCGCACACTTGAGCTACATACATCCCACTTGCGGCAAGCGAGTTCGGTCTCCTTATATAAGGTCTTCCTGGTTTATTCGTGAAGCACACGTATTTTTAATATCACTTTTATTGGTTTTATTAGTTATTGGAAAGGCGACCATGTAAAATACGCAGTTAAAACTAAGTAACAATATAAGGTTTGCTTCATACACACCTAAACATTTTGTTGCTCAACTCGGTACAATCCACTTTTTTACGGTCGCTCCTCTATGACTCACAAACTAGAAACCGGTTGTAAGCCAAAATTTGTAAATGACGCAAAGTGAACTAGGAAATATCAGGCCCATGCCCGATTCAATCGAGGCTAGCCCAAAGTCGAGACTTGCCCGTTGATACGATAAAGAAAATCGCAACTTTGGACTATACGTAGTAGGCAGAAGTCGCGACTTTGGATATAGTGTATATATATATGGCTCATGTTGAGGCTATTACCAGACCATGAGAGAACGTTTCTTCCCCTTTCCTGTAGAAAATCCGTGACTGCCCTAGCTTTATAACGCGGGGCTCTATTATGCATAAATATAGCCCAACCATCAGGAAACCAGTCTTTAAGCTGAGGAAGCATTTTGTGTTTCCAGTAAATACTCCTAAATATATTTGATGACATATAGTTTCTTCAACGATCTAATTCTGCCCTCAAACCTGTGATGAGATGATTCTCCAGACCATTACTTGTTAGGGTTGCCAACCGTATTCTTGATTGGTGCTAAGTTCACAATTCGGGGTGTTCGAGTTCTCGTCTTCCGCTGGGTAAGACTGATTGTGAGGCAAACTTGTTTGAGAGTGAGCCATGGAAATATAAACTAAGCACGGAACGGCTGTAAGCCAGATTTAGCCTACCACATTCCCTAATGTGTTAGAATTGGCTGTGTTGCTGTATTGGTCACTCAGTGCAGTAAATATGAAGACATAATCAGAAGGGGGGCTTAGAATTCAAAATTTGCTGAATTTCTTGCCATAATGTTTATGCCCTTCTTAACATCTATATTTACACGCTGCTGTTCACTGGCAAGCTACGATGCTTTTGATATTTTATGCAGCTTCCCTCATACACGCTCTTGCTGTACTCTTCTATGGAACTAGGTGGTCGCTCTTGTACAGGGTTTTTACACGATAGAGCCGTTACGTGTTTAGTTTATATTGCTATGGAGTGAGCATGGAAGTTGGAAAGTGTTCTCTCCACTCTACGTCGAATTGTGAACTTAGCATCCAGGCTTCAGTGGTACGATGTGCGTCTTATAACATACTGGTCGGGGTCGCTCTTTTTTGCAACAAATACCATAATTTTAGCAACTAATAATTGTTTCAGTTAAATTTCTTTTAAATATTGGGAATGGAATTAGTCCCATTCCTCATAAAATATTGAATTCGATTTCCCTTTTGCAAAGAGAATGTCGAATGCATTCATCAGGAATTCAATGCATTTATTGAAGCCTTTGTGCATTTCACTTGCATTCACAGTGAATTATTATGAATTCTATAATATTCTATATAATTGTTGAGAAAAAAAGATTAAAAGAAAAAAAAATTTGTAATTACATGTTTTCTCAAAAGACATAAATGCGACACATCTGGGACGTACTTTTAAAATTTTGTTTACGCAATCAAATGAAGTTTAAATGTAGTACATTGTTATCTCGACAATCCATCTAGGATCCATTGATCGGAAAAACTATTCAATAAAACTTAAAGAGAGCGCAGTCATGTGGAATAAAATGTGTCGCGTTTATTGTGTACTACATAGAGATAGCGATCTTCGAAATTGCTTAAATACATTACATACAGTCTTAGCACGGAAAGAACTGGAACGAAAGTGTGCATGGAATACTTATATGAAACTTTTGCAATTGAAACTATAAGTTGGCACAGGAGGACAACGTGAGTCCAATCTGTGAATAGATAATAAAGAGTTCATAAATTTTTACTGTGGGTTTAATTTTTAAATCCAAATAAGAAGAAAGTTATAGAAGCTTATCTGATATTAGTATATGTTAATATTTATAATAAATATACAGAGTGTATGGTATAACGGTTGCAGAAATGATAAGGGTAATAGATCTCACCTAGCCGAACAAAAAATCGTATGGCCAGGGGGGAACCTTAACCGTTTCTTTTTTGTGAGTACCAAGGGCGAATAAAATCAACTCACCTTAAAAAAAAAACGGGAAAACTGTCTAGTTCGGAGAAATCGCTAGTTATATTTTGAAAACATGCAGTGTTATGGAATTACAAAATTGGCGTTCATTTATTATATTTAACATGTTAACATGACACAACCTTAAAAAACCTTGTCCGTCGAAAGATTTCGATATTGCGCTTGAAACGTCCATTAACCGTCTCGACGACACATTGACATAGTAATTGACAAGCCTTGACTTATTGCCTTGCTCTGTTGTTAATTGATCTTGATTTGGATCTTTCGCAGCTGGAATGTGTGGTTCGAAACCATATGCCTCTAGCTCATTGATTACGTCGCTGAATCTACGGTAAAGCACAAAGACATCTATCTTTTTGTTTGCTGAACCAGTGAAAAATATCTTCTTCATTTGCTAAAAATTGCTACTTTCATTGCTTCAGAATCAATTAATGGCCGCATATGGTCCAATCCAAATATAATATATCTATGTAACCATCACAGCACACACGTATAGATCAGAATCCAGGAAACGAAAACAATAATCAAAAACAGTTGTCACTAAGATCGTCAGTACGCCACTATGATCGCATTTTGCACGATCGAACTAAAGGCCAAACCATAATGTCCATAGCGTTCCGTATGGAAACCTGCCAAAACTGGACGAACGTAAGCTTATGCATTTCCAGTTTTCGGTTCCTTATAGTGAAATGCACATACGTGATTAATGGAATTCATGCTTTATGCATTGAGGCAAATACAAAAATTAGTGTCACGTTGAAAATCACTTTCATACCAATTCATTTGTAAAGACCTCACATTTAAGAGTAAAGAAATTGTATATTTATCTCATTTCAAAAAATAACATATTTTCAAATATTTCTTCCTTTAATAACTTCGATATATTTTATTTAAGCACAGCTAAGCGGCCGTAGTAAAAATGAACCAATTCAAATACATCTATTAGTTTCATTGATGGCCGCTCCAGATCCAATTTCCATACATTTTTTCCCATTGTCCTTTATCGGTTAAGTTGAAACTATGAAAGTAGATTAGATTTCATTTATAAAGAGATTTACAGGAAGGTATTGTAAAAAAAAGTGTAGTGTAAAAGAAAAGCAACCAAGCTCATCTTAGAATATACTTATATTCCGGCAACAAAAACATACTATGCCCTGTATAATAAAACAACTCTCTATGCTCGAATTTGACATTATTGCAAATTACGAGACAATTCAAGATTACTGCTAAGAATAAAAAATATATGAAATCGTTGCAAAATAAGAATTCCAAATTCCAACTACAAATATTAGCGCTTATAACGTGCAAGTCATTATTGCATTCTAACAAGCGGCTTCTCTTTAATGTTCTACATGGAACTCTCCACTACACTCCCATACAAAATTCCAAATTTCTGCTCTTTATCGGGAACTCTCCGCTGCGATCTGTATGACGAGAGTAGTGGAGGGTTCCATATAGAACGTTATAAAAATGCAGCCTTAAACTCATTTTGAATTAGCGCATGTTTTTTTGTTGAATTGACTTGAGCTGGAATAGAACCATTATGCAACTTCTTTCGAGTCACGTCGAAATTGCTGAATTTAAAATTTAGGATTCTTATGCGAATTTCACATAAACTTCAGCTATTAAACTGCTTACTTAACTTATTCCAAGCTATATGGTTTCACCACTGAATTAACCTTGATCTGAGACCAAAGTGTAGGGTCTATTGTGAAATTCATCGACGGGAATGCGAATATAGTTTCGTACAATTATTGGGACACAGAAAATAATGAAAATACGCCTGACTGTCTAACGTATGTATTTAAATACTTCCTCGCATAAAAGGAATAAATTAACCTAGTTGTAAAAAATGTATGAACTTAAAGGCTACTACACTCCCTACGATTACAGCTGGGAAGCGTTCGCTGTAGTGTAGTGGATTGTGGGAGTTGAATGCTGCTGATCTCGGGAGTGTGCCTCAGCTGTTCCGTTGATGTTGAGCCCCGATATCACATACGCCTGCCCTTCCTGGCGATATGGTAAGCGTATGGGGTACTGCAACATCTTCATTTGTCCCTCGAGCAGAATATCTGTTATGAGTTTTTCAGCTATCAGAGCTTGCTGCTGCTCCATTGAGCGGAGTTTGTAGGCCACCATTTTTCCGAATATGGAGAAATCGTCTTCTATGGCGTCACTGTTGTTAATTTTACTACATGCTATATTGAGTAATTTTTCAAAATTTGTCGCACTACAGTCGATTTTCACCTTCTTGGAAGCATTTTCACTTTTCGAGCTATGCACAGAAATATGCGAGGATACTGAGGGCGGTCGTTGTTGAGATTCCATATCTTTCACTGGCTGAGCTGGTGTTATCACCTGCACAGTTTCATTCGAGTTGGATGCTTCGCTGGGCCTTGGCCACAGGATGTTCACTTCATCGTCGCATTGCATCTCAATTTGCATAATATTGTCCCTATGCTGCTCCGTGACCTCTTCCTCGTGTTGAACCCTATGCTGGGATGACTCCTTTTGTATTTCAACTTTCTCATGAACTACAGGTATAGTATAAGTTTCAGTGTAAGTGTTATTCTTGTCTGTTATTTCATTTTCGCGGCCAGATATGTTCTCCTTGAGCATGTCGACCTGCTTTTTATCAGGAGTCTCTTCATTTAGAAGAAACATTAGGCTCTCGAAGTACCTTCGTTTAGGGCAGTATGTGTCCTCTTTTCCACTTTTATTGTTTTTGCTTTCCGTGTACTTCTTCAACTGGTGACGGAAGGCGCATCGCAGATTGTTTATCTTCTGCTTTGTCCTCTCGATGTTGTAGTGCTCCCCATGCCTGCTTGCGACTTCTATCAATTTGTAGTAGGCTTCCTGGCGTTTCTTCCTATTCTTAAAATCTACCGAACTGGCTTGCCACAGACAGGGTTGATTTTTGTACTCCTCTATGAAGTCGTCTATAAAGTCGTTTTCCATCTTTTGTGATTCCTTGGCTCTCGTCAATGGATCATGGAACTAGGCACTCCGATGCTTTCAATTGAATTATTGCTTGTATGTTTTCAGCTCCTTTCAGCAGACAGTTTCTCATGAGGAAACAACAAAATATCAGAACATATTTAGTCATAAAAGTGTGGTTTTCGCGCAATAAACAACACAAAACGAATGCCACTCCAAAGTTATCCAAAAATTGACAGCTCTTTGGGTAATGTAAAATGGCAGCTGTCAAATAATAAATGTCAAATGTTTGGTTCTGTTCATAAAATGCATTTGTAGGGTTTGAAGCAATCATCTTGCTCATCGCAATTTTTGTTTATAGCTTGTCAAAAATTGTTGCTAAAGAGTGCATCGACTGTACTGTAATACGTATTTCTGTAATATAGCCAGAGCCGAAACCTACAATTTGTTGCCCAAATGGATCCGAAATTAACGACTAGGGCCTGTTCGAATTCAAGTCTTTAGCCAGCGGCGCAGCTCATTATTTAAAGGGAATGCTTTTATAATGACGGATACAGAACAAGATCAGCGGCAGCCCCACCATAGAAATACTAACTAAGCACGGAACGGCTGTATGGCTGTATCGTGTATGAACCCTATACGTGAGCGACCACCTAAGGGGTGCTTCCTAGAGGAGAACAGCAACAGCGTTTATGAGGGAGAGCTAAATACGAATCGTCGCAAGCGGGGCGCAAGCGGTGAATGGCAGCGTGTAAATAGATGTTAAAGGGGGCATAGACATTATGGAAAGAACTTCAGAAAATGTTGAATTGTAAGCCCCCTTCTGATTATGTCTACATATTTACGCCTGCACTGAGCGACCATACGAACACAGCCAATTCTAACACATCAGGGAATGTGGTACGCTAAATCTGGCTTACAGCCGTTCCGTGCTTAGTTCATATTTCCATGAGCCCCACCTTGTAAATTAAGAGGCTGAAACAACAACGGGCAGCGGCAACTGCTTCTGGCTTGAGACTCGTCTCATAATCTATATAACCTACTGCTGCGTTGTTACTGCCTACGGCACGAACCCGTTATTTGCTCTGGATTTTCTCGATCCGTGCGCTACAATTTATTTAAACTAAGAGCCAAAATAAACGAAACCGCTCATGTAGATTTGCGACGAGAAGCTGCCGCTGCCCTTTTTTTTGTGTCCACCATTATAAAAGCATTGCCTTTAAATAATGAGCTACCGCTGCCGGCTCTTCTGTTACCGGCTTCAGCATTTCGTCTCGTTATGACAGTTAATGTCGTCGGCAAATAACCTAAACTATTATAACAAATAAAGCAAGGACAAAAACCTATTCGAAACTGTTTGCTTAGCTTGTAATTTAAAATTGACTTGTAAATAAATTAATTTTTAAATAAATTGCCAGGCAACTGTTGGCTGTTAAAAGTGTTCCCTTTAAATAAAAGGTGTTTTTTTAGGAGGTTTGTTTTTCCGATAGATGTCGTTTTATTTTATGGCAGTTGTTTTGACAGCTCAAAGTGGCATTTCTACTCAGTATTGTTTGGCAAATCATTATGAATAGGTTAACTCCAGAACAAAGTTTTCAAATCGTGGAAATTTATTTTCAAAATCAGTGTTCAATTAAAAATGTTTATAGAGCACTTCGTGAATTTTATGGTGCACATAATCGTCCGTCAGAGACCACCATAAAGAACGTAATTACCAAATTTCGGTCTACATTCACTCTTTTGGATGCCAAGCCACCGACAAGAATGAGAAGAGTTCGTACAGAAGAAAATATTGCTGTCGTTGAGGCCAGTGTCGAAGAAAACGACAATTTATCGATTCGTCGTCGTGCTCAGCAAATTGGACTTTTGGTGCCATACAAAATTCAATTGGTGCAAGAATTAAAGCCACACGACCATCGTTTGCGCCGTGAATTCAGTGATTGGTCGTTAAATCAATTGAACGAAGATCCATTTTTTTACCGTAAAATTCTCTTCAGTGGTGAGGCGCATTTTTGGTTAAATGGATACGTCAACAAGCAAAATTGTCGCATTTGGAGCAAAGATAATCCACACGCCGTTCAAGAATTACCAATGCATCCTGATAAATGTACTGTTTGGTGCAGTCTATGGGCTGGTGGGATCATCGGTCCATATTTCTTTAAAAATGAGGAAGGACGACGCGTTACCGTGAATGGAAATCGATACAGAACCATGATCAATGAGTTTTTGTTGCCAAATCTTGAAGATATGGATATGGATGAAATGTGGTTTCAACAAGATGGTGCCACTTGCCATACAGCACGTGAAACAATCGACTTATTGAAAGAAACTTTCAACGACAACATTATTTCGAGAAATGGTCCGGTGAATTGGCCTCCGCGTTCGTGCGATTTGACGCCACTCGATTACTTTTTGTGGGGATACGTGAAGTCATTGGTTTATGTGGATAAACCTCAATCGATTGATGCTTTGGAAACCAATATTCAACGTGTCATTGCTGACATACGCCTCCAAATGCTTGAAAAAGTGGTCGAAAATTGGACCTCCAGAATGACATTTGTGAAAAATAGTCGTGGTGGCCATATGCCAGAAATTGTGTTTAAATGTTAAATGCCAAAAAATTATCTACCAAATAAAAAAAAATTTTGGTCATTTCATAATTTTATATGTTTTATTCAAAAAAAAAATCGGCAACCTCTTAAAAAAACACCCTTTAGTTCCTGGCTTAAGTTCCCAATGCTGGTTTTTTTGCCCTAAAACCTTATGGAAATGTTCCATTTATGGTCGGAATGAGTGAATTAGGAAAGTATAAGTTCCCGCAAACAATACTTTCCCAAAAATTAGCTTGTTTTAACACCAAAAATTGGAAAAATCAAAGTCAATTTCTTCTCGTTTTCGAGATATAAAATAATTCAGAGTGGCATTCGCATCGTCCTTGCTTTGTACAATCGAAATATGCGCTCATGGACACGGTAAATAATAAATAAAACATCGGCACAAAATAATTCGTAAGAAAAATTTCCCTTTCTTAAAAAATATCTTCTGACAGAATATTTTCCTTTTACAAAATTTTCAATTTTTGGTGTTAAAACAAGCTAAAACAAGCTAATTTTTGCAGGAACTTATACTTTCCTAATTCACTCGTTCCGATCATAAATGGAACATTTCCATAAGGTTTTAGGGCAATTCCAAAAAAACCAGCATTGGGAACTTGTTCCTAGTTCCATATGAACTATTCCAAGTAACTTAATTAATTTAAGTACTTTACCAACTTCACGTAAATCTACCTGACGACGTCAATCCAAATTTTGACTCCACTCATCAAGCTAAGCAATTAGCTTGGCTGAGCGTAGCAAATCTCACTAGCATAGAAATTAATTCGAATAGAGCTTAGCTCGGTGTGACGTCAGACACTGTCATATCAATGCAAGACTTGGATTAGGACAGGCCCTAAATTCTTTGGCTCTTACTGTGGTGGAACGAATATTGAAAACAGAACACTGCACTGAGAAGTTCTCTACCCATTTCACCAAACATTTTAAAATTTAAATGCAAAAGGAAATCGCTTCCTCCATTTCAAGTATATTCACTGCTGAAACTAGTGGGACAAGTACCTCAAAAACTAATTGACCGACTGACAAGATTTTTTAATTACAGACACAAAATTTCTTTAAAGGGTATAGTAGCACACAAAGAAAAGACTTCGCCATAACGTCGGCTTAGAGTGTAAGCCTGCTAACTCTCAAAAGGGAAATTTTACAGGGGAAACAAAAAAACTGATTAAAACTTGAACCTAAGGGGGAACGCCACTGTGACGGTTCAAAAAATTTAATTTTTAATTTTTTGCATTTTTTGTTAGTACATACATATTTATAAATGTGTAAAATTAAGGCAAATTTCAGAAAATTGACAGTTAGGCCTTTTCACACACATACGGTTTTGTTCTAAACGGTGCGTTTTAAACGCCAACGAAAACTTTATCGTTTGTTTAACTCGAAACGACTTTTTTTTACCTTGTCCCAGCGAAAATTCGAAGACTGTTGCACTGATTTAAACATTTTTTTTCTTGAAAATTCCGTAATAGCGGTTATTATCGTTACGCGTAACCAATTCTTAAAATTTTAATTATTAATATTATTTAAGACCATTTGAATACAAAAAAACGAAGAAATATTTAAACCGCCGCCATTTTGTGAGAAAAAAAATTAAACGGCTGCAAACAACGATAGCCACATTCATATAAATATTGCTTAATATATTATTTTTTTATATTGAGATAATCCTTCATCACAATATCGAGACAATGAGAGGTTTTTTTTTGATCGTCATATCGAGGCTCATATCTTTGTACATTTTTAACATTTAAAAAAAAAATGGTGTTGAACAAGTTATATATATACTTAATTAAATATCCTTTACCCGCTCGAGGCCAGGATTGGTGGATTATTCCTGCAGCACCTCCTCTCCAAAGAAGATGCCCTTCTTAATGTGAGGGCCAAGATTTTTAATGAGTGAGGAAGGGAATTTGACATGCTATAGAGATCTAAGGGTGTCCAGTTTGCTGAGTTGTACCAGGGGCTTGGCTCGCGGTCCTGGTTTTTGCACACAACCTGTACCTACAAACATGTCAGAATGATAAATAGGATCATTACTAGACATACGTATGCAAGGAAGCACTTCGCGAGATGGCGGAAGGTGGAGGAAGAATTATGTGACACATGCGGCGTTGTTGAAGATGAATACCATCTAATCCTAAAATGTAAGAAGTTTGATGAGGCAAGGGCCGGGTACCCGTATCACCGAGTCTGCATTCCATTCGGGAGGCCCTAACTTCATTTGTCGATGGCAGAATTATTTAATTGAGGCGAAGATACAAATGTCCTGGGCCTGTAACCAGGGCCGACTTGTTCTTGTAGGTATGTAAGTATAGGTGTTATTCAGGTTTTTTTTTTTAAATTATGTGTCTGTAGCTTGATATATTATTTAAGAATGTAAACCCGCTGCTGGCATTTTATACACAAACTTACCTCAACAAGGAGTTACATTGCGGAATGCTACAAACTGTCTAATGGTCGTGTGGCTACCTGGCCGTGACCAATGAGTGCGATGCCTCGTCTTGGCGGTGCAAATATAAATACAACAACTAGGTGGATGTTTTACCTACGCGACTCGTCATCTCGTTCCCTTTCGAATAGTATACAAATATAATGTAACGGAAAAAACGACTTTAGCAGGTTTACACTCTTTTCCAAAAATGTCAAAATGTGTTCATTGTTCATTCATTTAAAAAACGTCATATATTTATATTTTTTTCTTTGCGTGCACAATTTGTTTTTTAAATTACGCTTTTCTAGCTCTCTAGGGCAGAAACTCCAGTAAAACACTATTTATACCGAATTTTAAAATTTCCTATATGAACCTGTCATGGTACATACATATAGTGTTAAGGAGGAAGTTTTTGTTTTTGTAATGTTCGTGCTCATGATCTGACCAACATTTTCATCAACTCCCTGGCCTGCCCGTTGATCTGATTCGCTCGCCAGAAAACGCATCCCTTTAATCCTACAGCTTTAGCCAATCGGTATTATCACCCGGGATCATACTACCCGGACACTGCAAATACAACTCTCTTAAGGGTCGAAGCAGACGATCGGTTGTTACTGTTAGGGATTGCTGAAAGATCGGATGGTGCAAAATCCAGTAAAGAATTTCAACCGCTTAGACGGAAGAACATAACATTCTTTCAAAACGCCGCTGGAAGTCGGTCATCCGATCAGCCGTAGCACACGCCGTCGAAAATACCTCATTGCAGCGGCCCGTGTATGCAATGGGACTGGTTATACAACATCGCACTCATTGAACAATCAAACGGAGTCGCTGACTGCAATCGGTGCAATTTGGCCGAATCAGCAACCCTGACAAGGTGAGCGCTGAAAATGTTCGAGTTGAGTTGGAGCTATACATTCAGGTGAAGTACCAAGAAATCGAAGAAGTCAGAGGACAGTGTTCCGGAGATTGTGTGGCGAGCGACTACGAGTATAATAAAATAAAGCAATTCGAGACAAAGCACGCGTTTGGTTTTTCCGCATCTCGCACCAGTATCACTGTGACGAAAAAGTATCTTCCCCGCTAATATTGTCTGTGCTGTGTGGTGCTCCCTAGACGAAAGGGAAAAGTTTACAACACTACCAGCCACAATTGTAGTGATTGCAACCTGAAAATGTTTAGGGAAAAAAACACAATGTTAACATTAGAATGATCATATATTTCTGAAAGTTGATTTTCATACCATTTTCATCAATGAAGAAGCATTTGAACAATTTTAGAGGTATACAGAAAATAAATTCGCTTTAACAATAATTTATGTTAAATAATTACAAATACTAGATTGATTCAGCTGAGTACTAACACAAGGAGCAGCTTGTCTGCTTGCACACACGCAACTAGAAATACTTAACAAAGAGGAAAACAAGTAATAAATTCTCCATAAACCTACAACTGCTGACCACTGGAATATTTTTTGGAGTTGCCCTTGCAAACGTTAAACGAAAGAAAAAAACCAGAAACTACGCAAGGTGATCGACTAACTTAACTTACACAAAAGAAATGCACCAGCTATTCAACTTTTGTACTGTATTTACAAAAATTATTCTATTGGGGTGGATGCGAAAGTGAGTATCTAAATGACTATCATTCTGTGGATGCAAGAAGTTCAACAATAAATTTAGTAACAATTGATGGTATTGCAACAATTTCGATTCTTGAGTCTCCTAATAAACGTAACGAACATATTGCCATGAAAGGATGCTTAATACTTAGTTCTTAGTTAAGGTTAAGTTGATACACTGCCTTCCCTAAACCTTAAATATCCTTGAGAAGTGGCGCAACATGGCCACAGGTTTACTTATTTACTTATAATACACAAAGCTATTTTACGTTTAGATTTTCATTTTATTGTAATTGTCTTACACCTGACTGATTTGTATCTGGTGAGAGTCGACTAGCGGTAGACAAGGTCGGGGGGTGCCGGACTGATCGGTGCTAGAGTCAATGGAGTCTGACGCGTCACAACTATTGTCCATCGAGTCGGACTGTTTATCATCAATGAAGTCCCCATTAGGTAGATTCTGAAGTGGAATTTCCGACATGCTATTCGACGAGTCGAGCACTTTCGACTTCATCATCGGAATTGGACTCTTGTCCAATTCGATACTATCGCTGGCCGATGATAGCTGTATTGAGTTCCTGTTACCAAGCTTCTCTTTTCGCATCGGTGGTTTAGGAATGTTCTCCTTAATATCGTTTGACTGACTTCCATTTTTGTTGGGCACCTGCTTGACGTCCTTCTCTTTGTCCTTGGACTTCTTGAATCCGGCGATTAGTGCTTTGTGTGGCTTTATACCTTCTTTGCTCGATCTCACCGCTGTATTCCGGGCCCCGATCGGTTGCTCATTTTCCTCAGTTATACTCATCAGTGCATTTTGTGACTCATCTTTAGCTCCCTGAATTGGAATATCGTCTGCAATAATGTTGGAATGAAATTTTCAAATCTTCTTCTTTCGATATTAAGCCTATAAATCGCTTTAAGCTTTTCTTTAAACTGCTCTTTTTTGGTTATTGTTTAAAACTGATTAGAAAGTGTTTTATTTCGTGGAAAATAAATTTGTTAGTGTTGGGAAATTTTGGAAAAAATCGTTAGTACAGGTCCAAAAGGGGTTGCCCTTTAATTAAATACTGACATGCACTATACATTCACAGTAAAACAAATGCTTAACTTACTTCCAATGTAATCGTTTATGCTCTAATTTTTTTTAGTTACTAACTATTAGTTGAAGCTTTAGGTTATCTTAACAACATTTATTTCTCTATCTATTTTTGTTTAATTTAGTTGAAAAACATATGTTCGCTTGTTTGACTTGTACAACTACTGTGAAATTGACATACATTAGACATGATTTTTCTACTTACTTTAGTAGGTACATTCAGATTAACTTAAGGATTGGCGTCCTGAGATTCTTGTTTTATGATTTCTTATGGTGACATAAATACCTGGGAAATGTGTTTTTTACAATACGATTTAAAGATGGATCTGTATTAAAGCTTATCGCATTAAATGGTCTATAAGGTACAAATGTCGAAAAATTCCCACCAGCTGTTTAACTATAGCTTTTTTTAATTATTCTAGATCACTACTTGTGAAAACGACATCATCTGGAAATAAGGGTTGGTCTAATTTGGTTGGTTTTTTTTATACATTGTTAAACATACTCTATATTCTATAGTGAAATTGAAGTGAGTTTACAAATAAAATTGAAATTAAAAGTTAACACTCAAAACCAAATCAAAGTTCATCATGTGTTATTATGGCGCAGGCGCAGTAACATGTTAGGCCAGATTTGGGTTCTGAGTTTAATCAGAAATAAAAAGAAATTATTTTTAATGCACCTATATTACTTAGGACTTGGTACGAATGGGTGAATATACAAAGTCTGCATTACTATATTATACGTTCTTGCAGGAGGCATCGATGCAATTTTAATGTATTTCCAAGTTTGCTATTTTTATATTAAGAATAAATTAAATCGAAGCAATGCTCTTAGTCAAATCTGTTTTATCCAATTCTAACGACTGGCAATATGAATATCTATAAAATGGTCTCGGAAAAATGTTGAAATGTTTCCTGCCTTTAATATCTGGGAAAAAACATCTAATACCTCAGATGTCATAACCACAATAAAAACTCAATAAAAAAATCGTTGCTCGTCTATAATTTTTATCAAAACAAACAAATTATTCGGATAGAGGAATTAATTAAGTAATGTAATCAATAATTATTATTATAATGATTATAATCGTTATTATTACATTTTTCCCTAATATTTAAGATCACAATTTAGATCTCATTAAGTTAACCGACTCTAATGGTTATGTCTATGGTCCACAAAGCAACAATATTATATGTCTCTCCTACTTTTTACGAAAATTTGAAACAATTTAATTTCCCTATTAATTTTAACACCACAAGGTTTCCAATATTTTAGCTTCACTACTTTCGGAAATAGACGACGGGTCATTAGTTTTCGACAATAGCATTTTAGGAATATCTTGAAAACTGCAGAACACAAAATTTTGAAATAAAAGTTTTGAGCTCCTTAAATAAAGTTATTTAGAATGATATAATAGAAATATATTTTTAACTTCTCACTTTTGAGATATACCCATACGGATTAGAAAGCTTTATAGCTACGCTTAATTTCAACATTGATACACCTTTATCTATTCTGAAAAAAATCGAAAGTGACAGACAGCCAGACGAACAAACTAATTATCTGTAGGGTCAGTTTGAAGTTCTCTTGAAGTACGGAACCCTAAATATGAAGATTTTGAGCAATTTCTTTTTGAAAAAGTATCAAGCCCAAAGACATTTAACAGTTAAATTAGCTATTTCATTTCCCCTTACTTTGTCTCACAATTAGATTCAAACTTGTTGCGTTTTTTAGTGGGTGCATCTATAGTTTTTAAATAGAGTATATACGTTTTTGTTTTACTTATTTAGTGAATTTTCTGCCACATTTCACATTACTGCAAATTGCCGTAAATATATCGAATTTCAGGTTTTCAGACTACTTCCTCCCTTACCGTGTTAGTGGACTATACTGTTTTTAGGGCCACCGGTCCGAAAATTTTATCCGATTAAACGTTGAAACGTTTTTCGCTAACTAAAACGTTTCTAAAGTCCGGCGGCTATGGTGCATGTGTTCTTGCTAAAAGGCGGGATGGTCATGGTGAAGGCAAGCGTGCAAGAAAATAACGTTATTTGCATATTTCGTGTCATGAATTTTTACATTCCTTTCACTGAAAACCAATTTTTTTATATAAATTTTGCATTTAGCAAAAAACCAATACAAGATACTTTGATTTTTTCACAATTTTGGCATTTGTTAAGTAGCTGTTTGGTGGCCAACATTTTGTATAAATACTTTCAGCCTAACGTAGACATGTACTAAAAGTAGCGTAAACATGTTTAAAAAGTTTAAGATTTATATTCCCCTGCTTAAAACCGGACACATACTTATCGATAGTCAAGATCAGCAATACTAGTAATCTAATATAAAAATAAATTAGATCAAATCAGCTGCGATCGACAAACCAAGGTGATAAGATCACGGATGATGCGTTAAAAAAAACAAACATGCGAAACATGGTGTTTACTTAAGAGGGGATCTCACTGTGAGGTAAAATGAAAGTCGATTTTGTTTTTTTTTTCTGACAGTACCTACTCACATATTTTCAAAAATATGTAAAAAAAATTGGAAAGATAATGAATGTCGTTCACATAGACGGAAAAGTTATGGCTAACTTCGTGTACTTGAAGCAAAATGTTTAAATCGCGTTTTTTTATTTTAACAATTATTATGTTGTTGTGCATGAGTTTGCCTTGGATCAAGGCGTCACAGGTGTACCTTCGTTGGTCCAGGTTACTATATCACCATAACAATTAGTATTTTTTTAAGTTAAAATCATGCCAAAGTGAATTTTATCTTTTACTACCCGCCATTTTGTGCAATTTAGTTTTAAAAAAAGCCCACATACAGGCACCAAAAATTACGTTTATATATGTAGATTGCAGAAATTTTTCATATCTTTTCAGTTGAACTATATCTGCTGACATAGAGATAATACCGGTCGCATCCCATTTTACTTCGTCAAATTCATTTTATATAGACTTATAACAGAGATGTATTTTAATTAAAAAGTAGCAAAACGTTCCACATTAAGGCTCTTTTCACACACAGACGGTTTCTGTCTCTAAATGGTGCGGTATGAAAACAAAAATGCATGGGCTACCGTCACCGTGTTGTGTGAAAGGTTCTATATCAGCCCATAGGTCAGAAACCGTTTATGTGTGAAAGGGCCTAAACGCTGCGGGTGGCTTACTACGATTCACAGGATAATATTCCCTGAAAACTTCTCTTCGTGCACTTGAAATTTCAATCGCGTTTCACCTGAAACGACTTTTTTCGACCTGGGAGCATAACTCTAGCTGCAGTTGTTTGATACTAAATTTTAAATAACGAAAATTTTTATAATCGCAGCAGCTAAGGCTGTACGTAGCCGTTTTTTTAATTTTGAAAATTAGTATTGTTTGAGCCCCGAATGTGTATGAGTAAAAATCTTGCGAAACTGAGATTTTTTATTTTGAATACTCACTATTTTGCCAAAACAATAATTTTCTAAAAAAAATCCTACGTACAACGAACTCCACATTTACATTATTACAAAAATTATTTTCATTTTTTCTGAACAACCATTCTTGAACAAGTTTGATGGGGTCGTTGGACCACTATTATTATACAAAGGCTCAATTTTAATATAAGAACTTTATCCATGTATAATTGTCTTGAACTAAACTTTATATAACATATGTTCAACGTATGCTTAATAACGTACCTTTTTCCCAAATCCTAAATAAAAATAAACCAGGTTCCAAAAAAAATCAAGAAAAAATAAATTTTTAGAGCCCATCACAGTGCGGGACCCCAACCCACCCAACTGTGTACGACAGGTACACGTATAGGAATTTCCATTTATGGTAATTAATCGTATTCTGTATACAAATTCATCTCATCCGATCCCATCCCCGACGCCTATACATATAGAGTATCATAGCCCTTCAGTATTTGTTTATTAAATGGCAGCCATATCCTTATTTTTCCCGAATTTACAGGTAAGAAAAGAAAAATGATTCAAAGGCTCACCTTGAGAATAATACTTTCCTCTTACGCGCATATTTTGCAAAATTCACATTTTTGAATCGCAAATAATAAAAGAAAGAGGTCTGCATTCCAAGATTTTGAAAAATCTTATCGAATATAGTTCGACTTTGCTGTAAAAGTGAATGGAAATTCAACAATTGAAATCGTTTCCAAACATGATTGTGCACGAGTGAAGTGCTGATAAACGTGTGCAAGTTTTAGATCTGGTTAGATCATGAAACGATTGTAGTGCCCGAATGCAATCCTTCATTTCTGAAAGAATACTTTGAGGTATGGATGACATAAAAATAAAAGGTCACCTAAAATACAATTCCAAAGCAAAGGATTATTGTGGACAAAATTATTATTGTGAATGAAATATAGTTATAAGTGTTTAATTCCAGTGTATTGTAAAAATATTTAGCCTATCCACACAAAAATAAAATTTAAATAACGAATGTGGAACATTTGCGAAACCGATATAACGTTTTTTACACTTAGTTAAGAGTTAAGTCATGTAAGCGTCGTTTAGTTTGAAAATTTGTACTTACCGACATAAGCTTATTGGTAAGTACTAAAATTAAAATCTCGTCAGTAAAGCGTGTATAAAAAGTATCGTGTATGAATAAATCAAGACTAAAATATCAATCATTGATCATAAACAAAAATATTCCGTTTCAAAAGTTTTCTGAACCACCAACTAGCCCGTGAATAGGAATTAATTCTCTTATCATTTGCTTTAGCCATGTTCCGTAATAAAACGTGATTAAAAAGAGTGCAAGCCGATTTCTTATCACAAAATGTATTCTGATTAGGTACACATCTCCCTCTAATGCCTTGGAAAGCTCAGGCGATTAGAAGACTGTGGCCCTTGTAGACAAGTATTACCTGCTTCGAAATGATTATTGAGTTTAAGATTTTATAAAAGCAATTCAATTTTACGGTGCATTGAATAACACTCGATGAAAACACGTGAATAAAACAAAAGCATTCGGGAAGTGCCACAAATTTGGGTTACAGGTTAATCTTTCTAATGTGCTTTCGGCATAACAAAAATTTCTTTAGCATTCCGAGTGAAATACCAGTTTCAAAATATCGGCAAAAAAAAACGTAAATAAAATCACAATGTTAACATAAAATTCAAAAAATTATACATATAATAATTTTTAATGTGTGAGATATGTTTTCTAAAATATAAAAATATATCCTTAAAAAACTGACCCTCGCCGATAAACGATATGATGTGACAAGATATTCGTGGTTGCTGACATTAAGTTCAATTTTAACTGCATAAAAAGGAAGAAAACTATATCTATTAGTTTTTACTACCATTTGATGAAGTCCGCTAAATTTTGTGTTTTCCACGGGATCAATTGATGAAAATTCAATTAAGTTTTTATTTCCGTCACGTTCGCAGAGTTATCGACTATATTAGGATTAATTATGTAATAATTATAATCTTGAAGTATTAAAGTCTTTAATTATTTGCAGTCCCTGTTCAAAACGTAGGAGAAGTGGATTTAATATGGCAACTGAAGGTAAAAGAGACAGGATTTATTATTTTAAAACTATCACATTTTTGCATATCGATAATACATACATATAAAAAGTGGTTGATTTTTTAAGTGTTGACATAACCACCAGTCTAATTATAAGCCTTTAAGCGGAATGCTGATAAGGGGTTTACATTTTCTACAAAATTACATTGCCATTTGTGGAAGACTTATGGTCATTTCGCTTTATCTCTCCATCTGTGACGTTGAAACGTTGAACTGTGGAGGTTGTGATAAGACCATCCTAATTATACATATATAGCACACGTAATACTTCGATGTTTTTGTTGAACAAAAAGTATAAACACCTCCTCCTTTTTTTTTTAAAGTACCGGAAGATTACATGAAAATAAAAGTTATACAATATTCTAACTTTCGTATTCATACGAAATGCATTTTCGCATGTGGTTCATATATTCTTAAGTAACACAAAACTCTTTTACAAAATTTTGGTGGACTACTTTTTTTTTAATGAACTTGTAAGATTTAATTTCGTACGATTTTCGTTTTGTATAATTGTTTTACTTAAATTGGAATGATAGCTCCGCTCAAAATCATAAAAATTTAGGTTTACTGAAATGTGTTGGATGATGGAAAAGTAGCAAAGGTACCTACTATTAAGTAATCGCCTTCGAAGCGATTCTACCGAAATCATAACATTATAAAGTTATATAGAATTGAATGACTGCTTATGGGCAGCACATTGATCGACAAAATATGTTAAATAGGTTTTTTCCCAAAACATAGTGTTGCAACATGATTCTTATTTACTTATCCTTTTATAAGCATATTCTGTACAGCTGCCACTAATCACCGATTACTGCTATTTTAGGTTTAAAATGTTTTTCTTTTTAATTTGATCTTTGTAAAATAATTTGAGTGTATGTATGTATATGTGTATGTATTTCCTCCCTTTTACATTTATCAGCTACACCTAAAACTGTAAGGGGATTATGACAAAGATTTCTTTGCCTTTCTACAAGCATAACATTTTTAGATGCATAAACAACACAATTATTTCTACGTTCATATTTTTTTTGTCCCTTCTTCTTTTTAACATTCATCTTGTATTCATTCTCCGCTTTTTCCTAATAATTAGTACATCACTACATGTACATATATTTATTCATAAATATATAGTGGCAGACTTAATCCATATAAAAATCCTCGTAGTAGAGCTTCACAGCTTGTGTTTGTAAGAATTTTAGTGCATGGATATTGTACTGTCGGCCGTGGAATTTTAATTAGCATAACTAAAAACGATGCATTTTATCGACTGCTGTGGACTTAAAAACACTTTTTCTGGTATGGTACTCTTTGTTATGAGTCGATTCTGACACACAGATAAAGCACAATTCATATAAAACATCTTGAGTTGTGGACAAGAAACAACTGAAAGTATTTCGGGCTCAAACTATTAACTGTTATTAAGATATTACTACAGACAGTCGCAGTGGTCAAGGGAAATTGTTGTTGTGTTCACTTGAAAAGCAGTCTTTGTTTGTTTTCGCATACGATACACAAGGTGCATGGTTGACTTTATTGTTGTACCTAAACACGGTGACTCTAAGCTGAACCGTAGTTCGTTGTTGCGCATAAATGGAACCAACACTCGCTCTAAAGACTTAGATATCGGATGTTTTATCTGCATTGTAATTATAACAGACACAACGAGATTTTTCAGCTGGTGCTAGCAATCGATGTAAGATTTTGCAATTAAAGAAGTAAACCAAAGACATAAGAGAATCTCCACACAAAACTTTTTATTTTATAGTCTTCAGAATACTTAAAATTTAGACTAAGGCTTGACACTTTACTATATCATATATGTATATGGTTGTAGGCAATGGATATGACGTTGATATTTCGATATTTTAATATTATTTGAAAAATTTAAGGCAAATTTTATTGCTCTGAGTGGCAAAGTACTTTTTTGTTTATGCATGTAGTCAATGTGTTCACAATTATTAATTAAGTATTGCGTAGCCAAATGCTTGGTTGGTACTTTTCTTTCAAGTTAAGTAGTTAAGAACTACGATAATATGCGATAGTTTCAGCGTGGGTATAAATTTAGGTAAATAATCCACAATTCTGCAGTTACGGTAAGTCTTAAGAAGCAAAGTAAGCATGACATCCTGGGGCCTAATTATTGGCACAATTTCTTAAAACTGAAGGAAGATATCCTTTGGCATTAGTCAATTTTTTCTACGCACTTTTTGCTTTCATTGTGCCTAAAAAATGTAAAGATTCTATTTAGAAAAGAGGTAAGTACAAAATCAATTATTACCTACATCTAATTATTTTCGTTCATCAGTTGAATTGATATTTAGCATTGCGAACCCATAAGCAAGTTTTTTTCTTCTGAAGTTTAAGACGGATACTAAATGTAAAAGTACGTAACTAGCTCAGGAACCACGCTGAACTTTTCATCAATGTATATACATACGTATGTACTGACTTACAAACGTATGTTTATTTACCACACGTTACTAATCCTTTTAGTATCTACGTATAAACATCAGCTTTAAATATAATATATTTCTACAATATATAAACAGAACCTGCTAAGGCAAATGTATTGATTTCTCTATGGATATAAAATGTAATGTTTGTGACCTGTGAGTCTGCTTACAACATGTATTGGGAGTGGCTAACATAATTCTTTCATATTTTTAGATAACCTAAAAGTCATGTATACAATTAAAATTGTGAAAATACGGTTCAATTTATCAAGTTCTGAACTACACAAAATACAATAAAGATAGAACACCTTAAAAAAAAGAAAAATCTAAAATTTCAAATTCTGATTTTATAACCAAAACTATTCACTTTTATCATGCAAATTTACGTGGTATATTGATAACAGCATATTCATTAGATATTAGTTTCACAGCGCATCTAAATAGGAGGCAGCTGTTCGCCTCGGAATAAAACTTATTGACTAAAACTATATAACGCTTCAAATTGGAGCGCTTATCACAATTCATAATAAATATAATAGCTACTTAAATCGTCTAAGAACACATGCATGCATCGATACATATTAACTATAAAATAATAAAAAGGGCTTGCCTTAAAATGCTCATTCCTATCAACACTATAACTGACGTATAGAATTGTTGGTGAAAGCTTAAGCAGGATGCGATATGTTTAAAGTAATACTGTTAATTGTAGGCTTGCTAAGCTGCGTAAAATTGCCTCCAGCCAGTATAATATTTGTGCCAGAATTCAAAAGGACGAGAACAGGAAACATCGAGACAAATAAACCACTCAATCTCTTACTTTGGTCCACTATTTCAAGCATAGACTAAGATGCAGATGCTGTCTTCAGTAGGAAAGCTTATGGAATCTTAATGTTGGAACTTCAGTGCTAAATGCGTTTGGAAAGCTATTTTCTTAAAATTGCCATAAAAAACCTCTTTTCGTTATCTAGTCTCTTTAACGAGATGCAAGCTTGTGCAATTGCCGAAAGCCGAAGACAGCATAGAGCATCTGTTCTACTTGTTCAAAATAGTGTATCCAGCGGCAGTTTGAATTATATGTATGCTAGCCGGCCGGCCATTGCCCAGCAGTAAATCATGCTCATCTCCAGACTCTTCAAGTGAATCGTCAGCAGTCTGACACAGTCGAGCTCCGGCGCTCGATCTAATGTCTGCAGAATGCTTTGCTGGTGATTGGGACTTCTTGCGCCTTATTGCTGCCAGTGGGATTTGTTCTTCTTTGATGGGCGGCTTTTTAACTTTCGGAGACGCATTCGGGCTCGAGTTTTTCGAGGACGATATTGATTTTTTCGGCGAGTCTGGCTCCTCTTCAATGCTGGACGTCTTGCTTCCAGGGCTATATTTCCATCCCCAGTTCTTCCAACGGCGCTGATTCTTCCCTTCGAACTTTTTGTCTTTTTGCAAAACCTGGTCGTCTGCATTGACCACATCTACACTATCTGAGCGTGTTTCCATGATCGGCTGCTGAATGGGTAAGCTTGCCAGGAACTCCATATCAAGGTCGTCTAACAATTTAACACCGTCATGTATTGTATAAAAATTTTATTGGCTTCAACAATTAAATATAAATCGTGATTTAAAGGTACTAAGTATTTACATTTGATCCATACGAAAGATATCATTAAAAAAGCGTATGTTTGATCACTGAGGTTATGGAAGCAATTAGGTCTTTGGCGTGATTTAAGTAACGTGCAGCTTAAATTATAAAGATGTTGTAACTCTATGGTTTGTACAGTTGCATGCAGTTCGTAGGAAAACTTCCTTTCAATGACTCTACTTAAAAAATGCATGCAGTTCTTGGTAATTTTTTTCTATGAAGTTGTCAGGTAAAAATAAAATAATTACAATAAAAACTAATAACTGTGACCAAAATTTCAAAAACAAAATAGAAAGACAATGTAAGAACATGGAAATTTTGTTGTCTAAACCAGATCTGAAAGAGCTTATTGGACATCTAATTCGGATATCTTTGCAGCGATTTCTTCATCTTTCCAATAATTCTCTTTAATTTTGTGCAGTAATATTATAAAAGGTGTTTACTCCACTATAAATCTACTCACCTGGAAGTTTCTTGGTACGGAACGAGGCGTTTGTTATCATCGACTTGGATACTGTCACCGTGTTCGTTGCAGGCGTAAGTGCTACACTCAATCCCATAGGACCGTCACTAGGCTGACCTGTAGATGTAAATCAAAAATAAATACATTATTTTGCAGAAATTTAGTAACTTAATTCATTTTTTGACAATACTAAACATATAGATTTGCTGCTATTTAACCATATGTACTCAAACCCCATGTGGAATAAGGTATGAAAGCCAAAAAATACAACAATTAGTGCGAAACATTGTTACTTGTATAAGATAATTAACCACTGTTATATAACAGGAACTCTACGCAATTATTTGTTAAAATATAACCAGTACCTTATTAAGCACTGCTGAAAAATGGATGCCGACTTTGTTGTATGTAATCTCAGATGTAAGGTATCTGTTAATGTTTGAAATGTACAAAATTTTAATTATGATTTGTACACAAACTGTGGCATCAATAACTTCACCAAAATAAGTGGTAAGTATCGACATTTTTATGTGTCGCGAAGGAGTGATAGAAGAAATCAGAAAATAAATAAAACCCTAATTGTTTTGTAATCATGAGTTGGCTCCAAAAACATATGTTAAAGTTTTTTAAAAATACTGTACGGGGATTTACCTAACCTTTACTCCGACATACATTTTTCTACATTATAATAATATAGCAATACCTATTATTTAATTATGATAATGGATCAAGCTTTACTTACATAATGTAAGTATAAAACTAATTTAAACCTAACAATAAAAACTCAAGAAGCTTTTATCAAAGCACAATTTCCATGACAAAAGCCAAACAAAACAATTCATTAGAAAGAATAAATAAAAATATAATTAAAAAAAAAATATAGTGAACTGAGTCCTCTACAGCTTACAAAACTACGAATGCTGTTGACCTTTGAAAAAATGAAGTCCTCAACATGTGAATCACCCTAAAAGTAGGGCCACCGCCAATTGCAAATATTTATTTGCTAAATTCAACTTGACAAATTCCGCAAATTTTGGGTACACTTTTAGAAAATGTGGCTTTGTCGCTGCCAGGACAATGTCAAAATAGTTTTATTTTTCCATTTTACAGCCCTTTTTAAGATATAAAATTGGCAAATATAATATTAAAACTTACACAATGCGTGAACTTTGTTTAGAGATAATTCCAAACGATACCCAGCGATCTCTTTTATTTAAAAAACAAATTTATCTGAATAAAGCTGTATTTTTCCAGTAAATTTTCGCGGCTTCCTTTCCAACATATTTCAAATTAATTGAAATCGGAGAGAAAGGCCCTTTTCTGAATAATTACCTAATTATAAATATACAGGGTGGACCATAAATTGTTGCACTTATTTAATCGTCCTTGTGGGGATACCGATCGGGGATAGGTAGCGGGGTCACACTTGCAGCAGTTCGATGGTTAGAACAATAGGACTTGGATGCAGCAAGATGGGGTAATTTACCATACATTCAATGAAACTATACCCGTGATTCAAGAAATGTTTTTTAATGGCCGCAGCCCAAACCTAACTCCACCTGATTTTTTTTATGGGGTTATCTCTAGAGTCGGGTCTACGTAAATAAACCAGCGACAATACTCAAACTAAAGGCGAATATTTGTCAACATACCCCGCGGCGCTTTGTGTCAAAAAGTTCTCGAAAATCTTACTGCTAGATTTGAGGAATCCCAGTGGCAAGATGGCCGACATATAGACGATATTATTTAAAAAAAATGATTTTCCCGTTTATTTTTGTTCTTTTAAATAAACATTTACTTAAATACAAGCTGTGTTTTTGTTCAGGGCCATTCCAAGTGCAAAAATGTATGGCCCAACCCTGTATTTTAATATACGAAAATCCCATAAAAACCACTTGTTACACTGGAATCTCCTTGAGTTAAAACAAAGACACAAAAATAATTTTTATATGATTCTTGTCTCCTTTTCATTTCGAATTTGTCCTTTCTAACATCTAATTTACTGAACAATTTTGCAATAAATCGTATAAATTTTAAAATCGGACAATAATCCTATTGTTGTCTTGTCAAGTCTTTAAGATAATTCAACAAAACTGGTTTATGAGGTCTAGCTCCCTGCTTCCCAAGATATTTAAAGCGCCCCTACCTGGTCTAAGGTACAGCAGCATCTATACAAATTCAATTCCATACAATTCTAGCCCGACGCGGTTTGTTCATTGCCTTTTGTCCTATTCCGCTAGTTTTGATTTGGACATGTTTTCATGATAGGTATTGAATGACCGGGAAACGCCGTTCCCCTCTGCCTTTCATCTCCCTAATCCAAGTTATCCGTTCCCACAGAGAACAAACCACACCGTGAAAACGCTGTCTAAGTAATTAATAGCTCCTCGACGAGGCTGTCTAATGTTAATAGATTTTTAGTTTAGAATGACCTCTAAACCTCTAAAGTAAAATAGCAAAATCTGGAAATTGTGTGTCTCCCACGAAGGAGATGGCAGTACATATAACCTGGTTTATTTATTTCTATAAATTTTACAAAACTGATAATTTCTCTTAATTAAAGATAGCTGTTATTCTCTGTAGCAGAATAAGGGGGTGAATAAGATTATAAATGGATATGATTATGGGCCACTTTTGCTTTGAATACAACAGCCGGAAGGAAGTAAGTTCGACTCATTAGCGGCATATTACAAACTTTTTGCATATAACTTAACAATTCATAAAACCAGTCATATAAAAAAACTAAATGTCACTCCAAGGGATTTCTTACTGTTGTATGTAATATTTGCTTCTATTATAATTAAAATAAAAAAAAAATTATATCCCTCATAATTCATTAATATTTACATAAAAGTTAGATTGATAGAAACAACGGGCATTAATATAGTAAGTGTCCAAATGCACTAAAACTCTTACCTGATGGATTTGCATGAAGAGAGTTTCGAACAGCACTAGTAACGAGAATTAAGTCTGTAAACACTTCGTAGCATGCTCTGTGATGTATATCTTCCAAAGTTTGAATCGCAATTGATCCAAATTCGTTGAACATCGCAAAATAAATAGCGTCTACAAGTTCCACCAAAAATTGCGATGACAATGCTATTCGAGGTAGGGGTTTTTGTGTGATCGCAGAGTTTGGATCGCTTCCATAAGAAGATCGATGGGCGTGACCAGGTTTCGAGAAACCTTGATTGACTATCTGTGACGCTATCCTACATAAGTGGAAGAGAGCAGATTTTTGTATTAAACTTAACTGCTGATTATATGCGAATAGGAGGGCAGCCATGACTTTCATTCTATTGTGGGAATTTATTGATTCAATTTGCGGTAGCGGACCCCATTTAACGTCCCTGTTACTATTCTCTTCCCATCGCCTTAAGTCTGTGGCGTGCAAGCTTTTTTCCTGTTTGAGAAAAATTAATATATTTTTGGTGATTAAAACAATCGGAATGTATTTACCTCATGATAAATGGACGCTTGTGCCAAAACAGGCATTCGAAATGAGACAATTTTTTGATATCCTTCCTCTGTACTAACTTCTACGTTGTAGATACTAATAAGCAGCGTTTCAACACTCCGACAACTCTTTTTGTCACCTATGGCCACTGCATTCAGGTAAATATATATTAGGATTGGAATAAACTGAAGTGTAAATCGCTTCAAGGTCTCCTCACTCGACCGGTAAAAGCTATGAAACTGATTGCAGACTGAATGAACAAGCTGTTAAAAATTTATTTGAGATTCAAGCGTTTCAATTTTAAGGAATTATAACACTACTTACATCTGGATATTTAAGCCGTTCATTGAATATTGTGTATAGTGCGTCTGCTATCTCCTGATTATTCTCATGCATTGATGCAAAAGTCCGGAGTTCGGACGGCTGTAGGGAAGCATATTCCGATAACCAGTCTTGTACTATTGCTTCTGCCATATTTCATCGGCATACTGAAAAAAGTTTTGGAAATTTTTATTTTCATGTTTATTTTCCAATAAAGAACAACATTGCAATTATTAATGCATATTGATAAACCTCCTAAAATTAATATTCGAAACAATAAAACTTCCGTCAAGCCGTCAAAGAGGATGGACGCATTTGATTTTGCTCCTATGCCTCTTTGGATTGTTTACACTCGTACTTATTGAGTTGTTTTCCAGTTTAATTTGGCATTGTTATCTGCATTTGTGTGCATGTGCTAGGTATGTATGGTGAATTGCTTGCATATAACCCTGTGTAGCAAACTTTTTCTTTTTGTGTGACGTCATCGATTGGACATTTTTGAAAGTGTTAAATGAAATTTGTTATTAATATTTCATCTAAAAAATATGCTGTTGCGTCCAGCTACATATGTATATATGACCAAGAAACTATTCATTTTCTTATTTCCATCCTATAAGAAATTTTCAAGTAGTAACTCGTGGGGCCGAAAATTGGTGAATTTTGCGTACGCAAAATGTTTATGAATGTTCGTTAAAATGAAACAAAGATAATATCGCACATATCCAGAACGTCTGGTGTCTGGTAAGAATGCAACCAGTGAGCGTTGCTGCCCGGACCGTCTGTGCCGGTAAAAAAGAGGCGTGCTTTGTACAAATTTTCCATATACATATGTCGCAAACATAACCGTTTCCCGGCTCGGATTCAGTCTCACGTAAACACCGTACTGTGCGAATCATGTATGTAACGGAGGCATTAATTAAAATGTGAAAATAACATTCTTGCTTGTATGATATTACTCATGTGGATTATCAAAGTAGGTAGTATTTTGATGAAAATTAATTTATTTTACCCTTTTCCAAGTAGGAAATCAACTAAAAAAATATTTGGGATTTGTAAAAAAAAAATTGATCTTAGTTATTGCAATTTTTATATAAATTGTATGAGGTCAAAAATGCGATTTATATTTTACTGACCGAAACTTCTTTGAATTTTGGTAGTTTGTGAAACCCCTGTATGTCTTAAGACAATCAAAGACAGCATTTTAACTATTTGGTTCAATTTGGCATATTATAATTTTGCCTATTATTAAAATGGATGTGTGTTTTCATTACTATTCATCGTTACAATCGTTACGAGAGTTGAAATATAACTGAATTTCTATTTAAGAACGCAATCTACCAATGTGCATGCGGTGGCGTTGCCGGCTCTCGGACACGGTCGCTCGGAATTGGCATGCGTGCGACCAGCCAATATGAGACTGAATGTAAAATGTAACTGAGTGTAACTTTCCTTACCTACTAATTTTCCTATCAGATTATTTCTATTTTGTTCTAATTTTTGTGTTGTTGGTTGTGCCGCTTCAATCAAGCTAGTAGGTAACGACTCACTATTGGGTATCGTTTTTACAGTAATCCCTTTCAAAGTGAAATACTTCTAATAGCTCAGAGGAAACTACACTGAGCTACCACCATTATGAGGTACGCTTTTCCTGAGCATTTGGTCATAGTCCCATCAGTCAGGATAGCTACTGCGGGCTAGTCACCCAGCATAGTGAACATGAACTATTAAAGAAACTGAAGCAGAGCCTCGAAGTGGAGAGATTTTGTGGAAGCATTGGAGTGAATAAGGAATATATAAAACACACAGTAGTTTTTGTATTCATATTGCGTAAAACCGCAGTCGTTTTAATTCCAATAGTTTTCACGGTTCTGAAAGCAACAGTTATGTTTGCGCCAGAGTTATGTAATACTTTCATTTTCAAAGCAACAATTTTGTTGCCGTGCCCGTACTATATTGTGTGCACTTTCTGCACTTAAAAAAATACTTCAAAGTATTTTTTAATTAGTTGGCATTATAGATTTTAATAATAACCCTTTACCACACCTCTTTTTTTTCATGTTTAGGATTTATTGATGTACATACATATCTCAATTTCAATCATGATATCTATTAATCCTCTTTCTTCTTTTATTCACTGCTTATTCTCAAAAATTATATTTTCAAAAAACCGGCAGAGAAAATAGTGGTTGCATACAACAGATATGAATGTAGTCTCATTATAGATCGCATCGCAAAATCTATGCAGCAGCCGTATATATGCCTCCTCAGAATTTCATTTGCTTTCATTTTAGGATCAATAACAAAAAACCATGACTAAGTTCGTTTCCCACTTCGCATTTGGCACTTACGAGGCCTATTGCAAGGACCTTGTTAATTCAGAATGTTGGAAATACAATGCCATTAAAGGTCAAGCCTACAGGAAATACTCTAAAGTTGAAGCGATATAAGGCAATGTTTAAGGCTTCTAAAGACTTTATTTTCCAATGCATAGTATGTTAATTAACGTAAGGCAGTAATTGCCGCTCTGTGTTTACAGTCACCGAGGAGCCAATTAAACCGTTTAACCAGACAGGGGGCTTATATAACCCCAAGGTTAGTGGAAGGTAAACAATCCTCGACCGTACATTTCATTTGAATGCTTCCTCTACAAATCACTCATTATCGTCCGCTACCAGATAGTTATACTGCTTCCAATAAGACGTGACAACAGAACGCCTTTTATATTGCTTCACACAAACTGCACAGGAAGACTCACTTTCACGATAATACTTTTTGGAGATACCTAGATATTTTTTTTTTGGATTTTAATCAGTCATAACTGTGTCATATCACCATGAATCACCAACCACCAAAACTTCTGGAATTTTATGGGTAAATGCTTCCGAATATTTTCAAGAACACATAATAAGCAAATGTATAATAACGATAATATTTAGAATAGCAAGCTTAAGACACAAGAGTTAATTTTTCTGCAGACTTACATTCACCTAGAGATATTTATTTTGACGTCTTGACTGACATTTCGAAAGAGGTGGTAGCATTACGTTCCAGTTGATTCGAAATTTCAGGGTTGTGAATGTTTCGAATATTTTAAAAATATTTTCATAATTCCAAACTATAACCTCTTTTAACAGTTAGTATAAATGAATGATATTGAATTTAATAATTAAAATTAAACATGCATTTAGTTGTGAAGTAGAAGCATTTTATAAAATTTAAAATTTTGGACGCACACAACAATTATGTTTTTTTTTTAAATTGGTAATACTTACTCTTGACACTTCGAATGTCTGCTTCCTAGAAATTTTGGAAATTAAATAACTCTGTGGGTTATATCACGATGTCGGCGATAATCCGCATAAATAGTCGAGCTCTACTTCAAGGATTAGTTTCCCAAAATTTGCGAAGTGGACGATTAATATCGACATCTCCAAAAAACCGTGAAACCGCAACGGTAGCCCAAAGCGCTGAAAAAGTAAAGAAACAGGAGACCGAAGTTAAAAAGAACTGGGTGAGCTTCGGATTCGACTTGAAGGATAAAGAAAGCGACAGGAGCGCTTTAAACGCATCATTCTTTTTCTCTGTGACTTTGTGTATAGTTTGGGGCACCTTCATCTGGGCATATTTGCCCGACACCCAGATGCGTGATTGGGCACAGCGCGAAGGCTATTTGGAGCTGAGGCGCCGGGAGCAGAATGGTCTAGAATTAATAAGTCCCAATTACATTGATCCACAAAACATGAAGCTGCCATCAGACGAAGAGCTTGGTAATACGGAAATTATAATTTAATTAAAACGAAGAAAGTGTTATGTAACAGCGACTTTGTAAATAAATCGTGAAAACCACTTCGAGGTTTTTCTGTTCATAGCGTGAGGCATCCAACAGGAGATAGCAAACCCTTTAGTGAATTATATCAGAAACTGGAATTTACCCTCAAATTGCTCGTCGGACATTTCACAAATCTGCTCCAAAACTCGTTCATTCGTATTTTGATACATTGGCGCAAAATTTAAAGAGCACTGGAGACAGTCTATAATCTGAATCCTAAAAGTATTAATAAGCCTTGACAGGGTCAATAATGGGGAGGCTATTGCTCTCTAGGTGGGCCAGTGAAATTTACGAGTAACCAACTCAATTTCATACTCAGAAGGCCGAAGGGCGAAATAATAACATAACTCTCTTTCTGTGTTATCATCTGTGCAAGAAACACACAATGAGACCACTTTGTAACCCTAACGGCAGTCGGCTTAGCTTATAGTATGGCGTGATAGCAACAAGGTTAAGATATTGGATCAAGAATTTGGAATTCGCTTGTTAATTGGTTGACCTATCAATTTCCTGTAACTTTTCACAGGCAAGAGTTACCACATTTTGGATTTACTTTCTGCAAAGAGGATGTGTTAACCTGTCCACTAACCCTTGCCAATGACTTTTCGAAATTCAAAGCCTTTAGCATAATGATAGTAGTAGATAGTATAGGACTATGCACTAAAATTATTGTTGGCCTTTCTGAATGCCTGTTCATCTCGTCGCAAAAGGTTTATTTATGTGGTCAAGGTTTTAATTGGTACCTATGACTCAATTCTATCTCTGGAATGTGGAACACAATGTAATAATTTTAATCCAAGCTGTGAAAAAAATCACCAAGCCCTTCATTTTCATAGACCTTCGGATTCGCGATTCCTCGCAAAGAATGCAGAAAATCCTCTTTCCAAGAATATTCACACCCTTTTTTAGTTATTCCCAACAGAAAATAAAGAAAAAAATACCCATTAGTAACAAGGACGATTTTCGTGTTTGTACCGAATTCGAATTGTACCTTAAATTGCTCAATAAAGGAAATGAACGACAACAGCGATTAATTCGAAAAAGACAATAAAATAAGAATTCTCACTTGTTACCAGGCGGTCCAGCTCAATAAAGAAGTTTTGTCCCGGAAAGTGAGGCGGCAATTAGAATCAGGGCCTTTAACTCTGCTCTTCAGTGTCCTTAATGAGGAGACATTCATACATTTGCTTATAAGGCTTGGAAAGCCAAGGAAAACAAGTTCATCAGCAAGGGTTGGCACCATGTAATTTGTTTCGAGTTAACGCGAAGCGACTTTAAATAGCTGAATTGCATGTATGGGATTCCTATAGGAATTTTACGTGCAATTGACCATTCCAAGTTATTTCAACTTAAGTCGACCTAGTTACATGCTAACCCTTGAATTATGAACCGATTTTTTAACAATGTGACTTGTTTCGAGTTAAGTGTAACTGCAGTGTTTGTAAAACTATGCGACTCCTATGCACGGAATTCAGCTAATTCAATTTAACTCGGGAAAAGATACATGATCACGCCTGGGGCCCTTTAACTTCTTCCAACTCGATTGGCGAAGTTCATATAAAAATCCTATTCATGTAATTCATTCGTTTATAACGTTTTGACTTGAAACAACAATAGCACCTTGAAACAAGGGACCTTATTCTTTATTACAATATTGTTAGTTCGATTTCGAATCATATGGCTGAATCAATGTATAAATTCCAGTTAGAATTTCAACTATATGATTCGAATTCCAACAAACAATATCGTAATACAGAATAAGGTCCAAGTTGCGTGGTCCAACTTGGTATGTATCTTTTTCTAGTTTAATCGAAACGATTTCAAATGGCTGAGTTTGAAGAATTCCTATAGGAGTTTTGCATATAACTCAGGGGCTGCGGTCTGTAACTTGTTCGACTTACCGACTAAAAATAGTTGTATTACATGTTAAATTTCCTATAAGAATCCTATACATGAAATTCAGCTATTCCAAGTCATTACATGCTGCCACCACAGCTATTAAACTCAATACAAGATATATAATCCCAGCCTAGATTTTTGGTGTCTTCAAAATAAGTCACAACCAAAAATGGATCTGTGAAGAACGCAGGGCGTGATAAAACGAGATTACAGCGTTTCAAACTATATTAGAACACGATTAAAAAACGGTAAACGTTTTCAATAGACAAATTTAAAATTGATAGGATCTATGCCGAGATAAACTAATTTTGACCAGAAGTTATGTTTTGAGCAGACAGCCCCTCCAAAGTCTGCGTAGGTATCGTCGTATTAACGGTCAGCGAAGGCATTCCAGGCAATGATATCGGTGTTGACAGCGACGTTTGTTGTACTTGTGGATACGACGAGTACGTCTGCATTTGATGGGTCGGAAAGCTTACATTAGGTGGAGCCGGAAGCTGTTGCTGTTGCTGTTGCGCTCCAGTCGTCATGGGGTAGGAGAGGGCAACTGGATTCACTTGTGTTGGCTAAAATGGAATAAATCCTAGCAAGCTGCAAAAGGGGGTTAGTAAACAATTTATACCACTCCGCTCCACGCTTGTGGCTGTGGTGTTTGACCAGCGTTCATTGGAGGCATGCTACTGAATCCTGGTACATTTGAAATGGATGATGGAGGCGGAAGGTTCGTGAACTGTTGAGGAGAATACATTGGGATGTGTGCTGCTGGCGGCGGCATTGCGGCTGAAACTGAAGACAAAGGACAACTGTTAGCAAATATGTACATTTCAATTGTTCAATTGGAGTCGTTGAGCGGACTGAAGGTCCCCTAGATTCTCAGATATTACATCAAGGAGAATAACTAAATTAGGGACTCTATAAGTGAGATCCACGCCTATTGTGTTTTTTAGTCTCTCTCGCAGGTCCCTAGGTCTTCAGTCCATTGAACCAACACTGTGAAAAAGAGTCAAAATACCTGGTGGTGCTGGTACTGTTGCTAGCATAGTTACAGAGCCATGTTGTTGCTGGTGTTCCCCAACATTAATAGGTGAAGTTTGATCAGAGGTATCTGTAAATAATCGACTCGCCGACGGCAGTGTAGCTACGTTAGCATGAGATTCAACGGCTTGTGTTGAGGTCACTTGGGTCGGTATAGCCGTCGTCATCACTGTCATACTTTCAATACTTTTGGTAATATCAACCACATCCATAGGTGGTCGTGAAGTTAAAGTGTCGATCTGCGGTGCGATGCTAGTTGTAGAAATATTACTTACAGTTGTCGGAATCCCTGTAAACGTATTGGTCAGTGGTGGAACGAAGGGGAAAGGCGCTTTCAAATCTGGGCTTGTAGACTTATCCAAAGTTACCTATAATAGATTTGTACATACATTTATTGAAAGTAACAGACGAATGAGAAGCAAATAGGGTGAAACGACAGTAGCCATTAGTAATAAAAAAATAACTGTGAGCATAAATATTTTAGAAACAAAAAATTAAGTCAATTATATTAATGACGTGACATTGCTTATCGAATTTTATTCGTCACTCTTTTATTTGATATCTATATCAAGGAAGTTGTGAAGAAAAAGGTATGCCGGCATATTGGATTTAGAAATATATTAGATATACTATATTGCCATTGTCGCCAGGCTTATACACGTGTGCACTTATGGTGTCTGAAAATAAAACGCTCAAAGATCTCGAATTATAAAAGAATATTTAATTCGGTTGCAAAAAACATGTCTCCCAAGTCATCCAAAAATGAAAGGCAATGAGAATTTGGTTTTAGTTATCGCTAGAGAGAGAATTATAGAGCCTGCTCTCCTAAATTATATGGAGTTAATTCGTGAACTAAGATGGTTTAAGTCCCACATTTTCAGATATAACATGTGCTTTATTATTCGTCCAATAAAAATGCGAATTTTAAATCTATAAGCCCAAATGGGTGCAGAGCTGTACTACAAATAAGAGATCATAACAGATGTGTTCGCCTCTGGAATATCACAGGCATCATCAACCTGGAAAACTTGTGACAAGTCCAAAAAAGAACGTCGTTTTTGTTAGTGGCATACTAGGGTTCGAGTAATTAATTATATTAAGGATGTTTGACACAAAGATCCTCCGAACGGAAAGGCCAGTTCAGCCCAACATTTCATTGGTCAAAGTCTAGACTGACTGACGTTTTGATTGACTTGAGATGGATTCAATTTGCCTTTCTTACTAGAAGCCAAGCAGTAGTCTAAATGTTGCCTGCTGGACTCGTTCCGGTAGAGGGTGGGCTATTTTAAAGCTAGTCTGTCGCCAACTTTGTCTATCAGATTTCATTGCTGGATGCAATCATTTTTTAAAAATGGCCTTTTCGTCTATATGTAGTATGAGGTAGAACTTACATTTTTATCTGAAGGCGGTGATATAACGTGAGATTTAGGATCAATTGTAGGCAGCGATCTTATAGGAATCCTATGCAAATACCCGTAGCCAATTCCGCAGCCTAAGCTGCCTTCTCCGCCCCACTTTAAGTTTGGCTTAATTGTAACCTCACGACAGGCATCGTCATCGACATTGTACACGTACATTTTCAAGTTTTGTCCCTCGTGTGTTTCAATTAGCGTGAATAAGTCATCGCCCTCATGTTTTACAGCATCTGTGCCTATTATGTAGTCGGAAAATGCTCGCAATCCGGCGGTCTCCGCTGGTGAAGATGGGTGGACTTCCTTAAAAATGTCTCACATTATTTTTGGCCTAACAAATGTATGCATTGGAATTACCAAAATATGCCACACGTTCTCATTAGCACCCTCGAATGAACAGAAACGTATGCTAACTCCGAGCAATCCCTGCCCACCCCATGAAGCACTAGGCGTAATCGACACTTCCCGCACCGTTTGTGTCTTACTACTGTACACAGTCATCTTAATAACTTTATCGGCGTTCGTCTTGAGTAATGTTTTAAGCGTATCATTATCCTGGTCAAGTCTTGTTCCAGCGAGTGCAACAATAAAATCGAAAAAGGCTTCTAGTCCAGCCCTCTGACCGGGGGAATTTTCTTGAACCTGCCAAAACACCGTTTTGCTTAATTAATGGGATTTGTTGTGATTCTTATAAGATTTTACCCGGAGGACATGGTATCCCTCGGTGCCTCCGCCTGGTACCTCAACGCTGTGACCAGAACCCATTTCGGTGTTTCGGCAAGGATGAAATCAATTCTACCAAAAATACGTGGCACACAAATTTTGACAACTAACAAAGAGCCCAGTCGTCTCTCTCATATGTGTAATGTCATTTATTTGGCAGGTGCGTTCGAATCCGATTCCGATATCGCTTTCTGAGCTGAACGATTACAATTTCCTACCTATGGTGGGTTTCTTTCTTGAACTAGAAAGAAACTAGTACAATTTAATCGGCGGGTATTATTTAAGTTTGAGCGTGATCAGTGGTTTTGATATTTCCATAAGTGTAAACAGTAGTTAGTAGAGCAAAATCTTTAAAGTTGTGTGAGATTCTAAACTCTTTGAAAAACTGCTTACTGCTAAATACAAGATAGCGAGTTTTAAAATTTCTCTCTTAAATGGTCACCTATTGGCATTTCCTGCAGCTCAAATCATCTCTGAGTAGTCCAAATTCAAAGCTTACATGGAAATTAAATTCATACGGGCGTAAACTTACTATGGAACTTTTAGAACTTTTGAATTATACTCAAACTGTAACCACTTTTACGAAGTTGTATCCATTGCGTCTACGTGATGCGGAAATTGCAGACTCTATCGATTCATAACCATTACGATTTTTCAAGGCTTTCACCAATTGTCCAACATACAGTATAAATATATAGATTTTTAAAATGTTTTTACATATATTTATTATATACTACACTCGCGAGCAAAAGTATCGAATCACTTTGCATAATTTCATGTGCATCCAATATCGTTGCAATTTCCCACCTCCGTAGGAGACTCTTTCGGAGAAGCAGCACTGAGCATATCGTTCTTCTGGTCTCCTGTAGACTCTTACCCTTCGGTCGCAGCCATTTAGACATATTCTGCACTAGTCCGAGAAGAGAATTGGGGTCCATTGCTCAAGGGTCCAATTTTTTTTGAATTTCTGCAAATGCTCTTCGGACTGTACGGGGCCGCGCCAGCAACCTGGGCCCCGTCGCAGGCCTCCTGGGTCTCAAATTCGCTGCCTTGAGTCTTCTTCTCACTGTCCACTCGTTGGCAGCCAATCCTCGCACCTCCCGCAGACGCTGCTGGAAGGCAACTCCTGTATGGTGACGATCTCGGAGAGATCTTGAGACAATGAAGCTGTCGTCCCTCTCTGATGTGCACCTTCTGCGGCCGCTTCTTGGTCTTGAAGTAAAAGCTCCAGTTTGTTGGAACCTCTGGTAAAGTTTACAAACTGTAGATTGGCTCAGATCCACCTCGGCAGGTACTGAACGTTGACTACGCCCTTCTTGCAGGAGCGGGACGACTACGGCGACTTGAGCTTCAGTGGCTTCCATTTTTCCAAGTCCAATTCTCATGAAAGTTTGAACACGTATTTAGTCTGCATGACAGATATAACATTATGATACCTAATTATATATTTAATTTATCAACGATATCTAACATCTAAAATTTTATCTTAGAAGAATTATGTTTCCACTTAGTTTCATATTCAAGTACAATTTTAAATAGGGCATTAATGGTGGCGTATGATGTCGCTAGAGAGACATGGTAGGGGAATTACAATTCTCCACTTTAGTGCCAAATTATCGAAAGTATGAAAATATTTTCCTAAACAAAAATTATTTGTGGTGGTAAAAATGAGTTTAATTCGATTTTTTTTCTCTCGAAAAAACAAAGTATATCATCTTTAAGGCAAAGAACAAAATTGATATAAGCCCAGTGGCCGAAACTAAGGGCCTTTCGGTAGCACGTTCTCACTGAGACAACTGAGACAAGATATTGAGCCACTGTCTCAGATGTCTCAGTTGGGTAGGATAATTGGATTAATCAGCTGATTTTCGCATCGAATTCTTCTCGTGGTCGTTTCCACACGGCACGACTAGCCAAAGGCACACTTTCAATGCTAAAATCCTTGGTTTAGAAAGTGTCTTGGCTAATCGTGTCGTGTTTACCAGAATAAGATCCATTATATATGATTATGCCGAATTTAAGAGGGACTTTCGCTTGGAAAATAAATAAAATAAAATTAAAGATTATTCTGAGGGCTGCTCAAGGCCTGTCGAAACACACAACATATAACTGAGACAAATGAGACACAGAAAATTCATCTCAGATGGCTCAGTTGCTCAAAGGCTGCGTTCATTTTTGTTGCTCAATGTGAAAGTGAGACGATGTGCGAGAACACGCCGTCTCAGTGAGCCAACTAAGAATATCTCAGTTGTCTCACTGAGAACGTGCTTGCCGAAAGGCCCTTATGTATAACTCAAATGTACTAGTGCACATTTTTCTTCTTCAGGTTTTCCCCCCCATCACAGAAGGTTGGTTATAATCGTACATATTTATTTCGTCCTAAATAGTGTTAGCAAAGAACAAGTGGAATCAGACGGTAAGGTACGTTTCCTGCCTCCGTTTTTCCTTCCCATAATTTTCCTTTGGAGTAGGTTGTACTTATTCTTTGTTCCTCATTAGGTGGACAAGTTACCTAAACTTTCTCTCTTTGATGGTTCGGTATCTTCTTTCCTGTTCTGTTCTCATTCTATCCAGAACTTCCACGTTGGTAACTTTATCGCGCCACGATAGAAGCTTCTATCTTTCATTTTTCTCATATAAGAGAATCGACCGTATTTCATTTCAGCAGTTTCAGCCCAAATTGATCTTACAGAAGAGAAGAATTTTTGCATGTTTCTGCAAGCTTTTCGGGCCATTTCTATATCTTTGTATCTCGACGGCCTTTCAATTGACTATCATACCCAGGTATTTCGACGGGATAATGATTATCTTAGGAATATAAACCCTTACGCCAGCTCTGTGTGGTTTACAAATGGCGTCCTCTGGCGGACGGTCTCGCCGGAGTTGGAGTGTACGACCTCACTGAGGAACTTCACATCTCCATCTCCCTAGGCAAGTTTACCTCTATATTCCAGGCAGAATTTTTCGCCATTTTATCCTGTGTCTATGAGATTCAGAAGAGCAACCGGGAGAAGAACATCTTCTCGGTTAGTCATGGTGCACTTAATAAGCACTTGACTCGAATGCAGTCTCTCCAAAAATTCTTAGCGAGTGTCGTAACTCGCTTAAGCTTATTGCGGTTTCTAACAAAGTCTGTGGGTCCCTGGTCACAGTGACATCACAGGAAACGATATGTTGATTGATAGCCTGGCAAAGGAAGACGCCGGCACACCATTTATAGGTCCTGAACCGAATCTCAGAAGACCGAACTCGCGTGTCGCGGCGCCCATATTTCGTTCCATCGCTCCCCTTACAAAAGGAACGCAGTTCGGTCTCCGTTATATTCTATGTAGTCTTCTTGCCTGAACCCTATATATGGGTGTGGCATGGCATCGTTTCTCGTCACTCGTATTTTTGAAGAGCGGGCTCAAAAAGAGCATAATGAGAGGTGGACCGCCCGCAAGCCGCAAGTCATTACTGTATACAGCTAAGCTTATGTTGCATCGGGTTGACCACGGCCTGAGCAAGAGATTACTTAACTTCAGCAGATCCCACAGATTACTACTTACGACATATAAAAAAATAAAAAATAAATATCCATGGTGTAGATTCACGATCAACAAAAATGCTCAGTTAAGTAAGGCTGTAAAAAAAAATGTGAGGTAAAAAGTAGAGAGTACCATATTTTCACTTTCTTACAAAAATTGTAAAATAATAATTGAATACCATAGGAACTTGTAGCATGGCTCAAATGTGTCTCTGAATCCTAATCTATAGCTCTAATAAACGTTTTTGTAAAGAATACTTCATTTATTGAGTTATTGAACAATTAGATCGTTAGCCCAATTACATTACAGTTAGCTTACATTATTACGACTCTTATAACTAACAAAATTCTTATCTCACGTAGTCATCGCTTCCATAAGTTTGATGTCCCGAACTAAAATACAAGAAATCTAAATATCTCAATAGGAATTTTTGGGTATTAAGTTTTCAAATAAGGGTGTGTCAGCTGTAATTGCCAATACAATTTCCTTGTATGAAAAAATCAGTTAATGAAAAAACTCAATTTTTTTGAATATTTCGCAGCATTATTTAATTTTCCATATTTTTAGGTAATCGCATAATGTTTCAACGTTAATATTATTCATATTCCAAATTTTAGTCCCATAAAATAAGATAAGATTTTTTTATTGTTTGCCCCTATTTTTCTCGAAAATGTACATAATTGAGAAGTTTCGTTTTTAGATACAAGTTCTATGTAAAAAGTAAGTTAGTCAATTTTATCAATTGTTTGGCACCAAAAAAATTTGTTGCAAATGTTGCCTTGTGTTATTTATGGGCAGTGGCTATTGGCATCGTCGTGTCCGTGTACAATTTGACATACACGGAATCCGGGTACGTGTAAAAGACAAATTTTCCTCTTACGAATTGTTAAAAATGTAGATTATTCAATTTTTGAAACTGTATTTTTCATTTTTTTTTATTAATATAAATTATTCTTAATTTACCAATTATTACACTAAAAAGTGTAGGTCTGGAGCCCCACTTCTAAATAATAACCAAACGAAATTATTGTAATTGAAGACAATATAGATAATCTACAAGTAATTGATGCTAGTCGGGCAGGAAAATGTAGCCACTAAAAGTATTTATTTGAAATATCCTTTACCGAACACACTCTGAAGCTATCACCGTTTCGCAATTGAAGTAGCAAAATATCTTGTGACAGTTGGTGAGCCAGCCAGATATAATGCTGTGGTGTGTGTAGTATTTTCGGTACGCCTCAACTTTTGGTGTTTTTTATCAAGTGGAAGATTATATTTTGTGTGGATCTGGGGCTCCAGTAATTTGTGATGGCCGAACAAAATGAGAAATTACTGCAGGAGCTATTAAAACACAATGGGAACAACCGATGCGCAGATTGCGCCAGCAAACGTAAGTCAAACGGACGTATCTTCTCGGACAGTGGAAAAAAGCATTTTCGCTTTAAGTCGCATATTGACAAACCAAGCCTTGGGGGGCGGGTTCTCATCGACTTGTGTGCCTTCGCCTCGGTCAACTCTGTGGCGCCTCAGCCGTGTGCGTATATGTGTGGTTGTATGTTTACGATACACATCGTACGCGAGAACATTTTACTATTTCATTCATCCGGATGCGTTTTTACTACGCGACTGCAAGGGTTAATGCACGATTCAATAACTTTCGTGTAGCCGTGCCCGAACCATGCCCAGCCCGTGTGATGCGCTTCCACACTCGATTAGGTGTTGTGAAGGTGCCAGATATAGCAATCACCCCTGGCAAAGCTGAGTAAACAAACACGTCCTTACGTTGGCGGAAACGGGGTCGTCGCGATTGTTTCGTTATTTTCGGTATCTACTAGTAATATTTGCATATTTCTCGTTTCAGACGTGGAATGGGCCTCATACAACATCGGCATTTTTTTGTGCACCCGGTGTGCCGGCGTCCACAGGGCCATGGGAGCTCACATCTCTAAAGTGAAACACCTAAAATTAGACAAGTGGGAAGACAGCCAATTGGAAAGAATGAAGGAAGTCGGCAATATTCGCGCCAAGATGAAGTACGAGTACAGGGTTCCACCTTGCTACAGACGGCCCTGCGAAGACGACCCTCAGTAAGATAGTCATGCTCTTATTCAGCTCCCAAGTCTTGTTTACTTATGCGACGGAAACGTCTGTGAATTTACGCTGTTCTAAATTCCTCTGATAAGCGCCCCACTTTCCCACTCGGAATATTCTGAATCAGTTTAGTTTCTGCTTTTATCGCTGTTTGTAAATATTCCCCTTAGAGACTGGGAAACAAGTGGGCATTTCGTTCTATTCTGATTGAAGTCCCCAACGTGAAATTTTGTTGCTTTTTTTATTTGGAAGCAAGCATTTTCTATTATTTTGACGATGCTCGAGGCTATATGACTTGCACTTGCGATTTTAATGTCACAATTTCTTTTTTTAAACCAGCATTTTGGGGGGAACATTTTGAGCTTTTCGTTAATAGAATCTCTAAAATTCCATCATCTATTATGATAAGAAGTAAAGGTTTTTTCTTTTACTTTATTTGATTAAGGGGTTAGTTTGAAAAATCGGGTAATATTTAGGAAAAATGGATTGTTAATTTTTTTGTCTTGTTACCTCGAAAATCTGTTTCGGAAAGAAACGTGAAACGCCGTGCGGCGCACCAGATATTGTGAGAGCATCTATAAAGAGCTGTAAATCAAAAACTATGAAGAATTTCGAAATGAAAAAAAAATTAAAAAATATGTTTTTCGAATCAGAATGACACCTTTTATTAAAAATTTAATTAAAATGAAAAAATACGGAAAGGAAGCGGTAAAACTTGAACTTTAAAATGTACACTAGAAAATTTCATTCATTGATTCCTTTAGTTTAATATTTTATGGAAGTAGTAAGACTGACATCTATCTAATGAACCACTGAAATCTGTCTAATGGACTCTAATGCTTATTTTTCTATCTCGTTTTTGTGCATTGTTTTTATTGGAAAATTTGTATGGTGTACCAATGCCAACATTAAGAATTTGAACTTAAAATCACTTTTTTCATCATTTACGAAACAGCTAGCCAGTTGTATTGTTTTTGGAATATTAACTTTGAAATCCAAATCGAAATTAATTTATTTTCAAGAAATCATCTTTACCAAAGAATATCAAAATTGATACTATTATGACTGTTGGCTCTTTTTAAGATGCAGTACTTCAAATTTTTCCTCCACCGCCTCATTAAAGAAAATTTCAATTTACCCCCAAGCTATTATTTTCAAAATTTCATATTTAATATAAAAAGCTTCCATTAAGTCCTCTCAAAATACGCTACGATTAGCAATTACCGAGTATCTCCAATAAATCGATTTATATGCAAAACCAACTAAAAATTTATATTTACTTTTTCTTTCTTTTTCATGATATTTTAATATTTAAAGGTTCTTTGATTTGTTTTGAATTTTTTAATATCAATCTTAATTAATTTTGGTCACTAATGGTACGATTTATATTCTTTTATTTTAACTCACTTATTTTCGACATTAGCGCTATGGGGGAAGATCTCAATAATTTGCAAATTACCGAATATTTTCTAAAGAAAGTAGAACGGATCAATCTCGATCGTCTGTAACTCGAATTCGAATTTTTGACCCTTACGGCCCATTCAGATCAAGATATTTCAAAGAATATTTTTCCAAAAGTTTCACAACAATTGACTGAAAGCCATTTTCTAATAAAAACTGCGGGGTCCCTTGTCTCCTCCAAAACATTTAATTTACTGAAGATTTTCTCATTGATTACACAGTGCCTGCATTTAACGTTTTAGTGGTAGGTGCCGTAACTGTGTATAACCCCAGTTATAATTTATCTGATTAATAGATAATGAAGCACGTTTATTTATAAATGTTATATATAATTTTGCACCCCAAGTAAGTCAAAAACATGATTAAATTTGATTTTCTCTTTTGTTCTTCAGAGTTTTAATAGAACAGTGGATACGAGCGAAATACGAAAGACTTGAATTTACACAAAGTGGGCGTCCAAGTTATATATCTGGACATATGGAGGGTTTTTTGATGAAGCGCGGAAAAGAAGATAGTCGATATCAACCTAGAAAATTTATTTTATCTGAAGCCGATGATACGCTAAGATATCACATTAAAGAGAGCAAAGAACCCAAAGCCATTCTCCGAATATCAGAATTAAATGTTGCTTTTGCCCCACGAAAAATCGGTCACCAGAACTCGTTGCAGCTCACGTACATGAAGGACGGATCGACGCGGCACATTTATGTTTACCATGACGATCCGGAAATTATCAATAATTGGTATATGGCAATAAGGTGCGCTAAGCTGCATCGACTGCAAGTTGCATTTCCTAGTGCTAGTGAAGCAGAGCTCGTTTCACTGCTAGCAAGAGACTTTGCCAAGGAAGGGTGGCTACTGAAGACAGGTCCACGACCAAGCGACGGCTACAAGCGACGATGGTTTACTTTAGATAATCGAAAATTAATGTATCACGATGAACCCTTAGATGCGTACCCAAAAGGTGAAATCTTCTTAGGCTACAGCTTAGATGGGTATAGTATACGCCATGGAGCACCAAGCGGGGCCAAAGATCAAGGATATAGCTTCACATTGTTTACTCCGGAACGTATATACAATCTCTCTGCTCACAGCGAACAGGAACGGGATGATTGGATGCAAGTTATACAAAGAGTACTAGATCGCCCCCTAACGCCACAAGATAGTTCAAGTAAGTGCTCAATTAGTAGGGGACGATCTTCACTACAAATATACTTAATTGCAGTGTCTGCTCGTCTAATCCGCAAACGCACTGGAACAAATGCTATCAACATATTCGCCGGAAGATAATGTATAACAAACTAGGAGTAGCTAAACTAATAGTAGCGCTAAGTACGTAAACTGTTTATAACATTAACTTGATAACTTCAGTATATTCGTCGATAATCGCCGATCGGAAGCAATGTTTGAGACTACACATATCAGCAAGGGAATCGTGGAACTTTGAGTTCTTTGAATTACCACGGAATTAGTTATAAGCCGAAAAAGTAGCGCGTAGCGTTTAGTTGTCCAGCCACAGACATTGCTAAGCTTTGGGTACACATGTACCCCTTGTTTCAACCATCACAGATAGTGGAAATTTCTTTATTTATTGTTGCATGTTTCCTGTTTGTGTCATAATTTGGGTGCGTGCAAAAATTTTCCACCTGTTCAGTTAGTCGTTCTGTGTATATAGGTACTCTTCCTGTCCAATTCTAGTCTATTACCTGCATGATGTTCTGTTGCCCCACAGATCTCTCCTGCCCGTTTTTATTATTATTTATACATTGTGGTGACTGTGTGCGACTTGGTTCTGTTCTTCTGATAATTGTAATTTGTTTTCTTCACCCTTCAAGGCAGTTTAGTGTTCTTAGAGTAATTTATAGTTGATTTTAATTTTTGGGAATGCAAAATTGTGCAATCTTGTAAGTAGAAAGCTGGCTCGTCCGCTAGAGATTTTGATGGACAACATTTATGTTAATTTTGTTTGTTGCAATTCATATTGAATGATAATACCAAAGGTAGATGCTCAGAGTTTTAAGACAAAATAGAATGAGATTTCGTTTGTTTAGGCCTCGTTTCTCTCAAATGAAATGGCTAAGTTGTAAAGGATAAGCTTTCAAATAAATAAATTGAATTATAACTTGTCGTTGAGTTTTTTTTATTCCTTGAATTACCATGTTGCTTTTCTGTGTATGAATTTCAATTTCTTCTGTTGGGTTGGACTGCGGACAGCAATGTGGGTGTAACATTTTCAGTATAAGGAATTTATCTTTTAGAAAATTCAGCTATGCAATTTGGTAACGTTGCATCAGTCAAGCCCTTAAAAGTAAATTTCAGTATTACAGCCTACAAGCATGTCGACCTTTGGGGTGATTGGTTTGTGCTGAATAAGATAACATTACTCCAGTTTATGCGCTTTATTACAAGAAAATGTTGAGCCGCACCAGACGTTTCTCGGGCGCAAGAAGATTGAAGAAAAAAATGAATGAAAAAAAGCGAAACATTAATCAAAGTATGACCTAACTAAAGAGTATAACAATCGCAATAAGAACATAACTACCCGTCAGGGTGAAATAATGCTCGAAAGCTCATTTAAGGCTGGCGGCACACATCCCGATTCTGCCCTGGCAGGGAGCCGGCACACCACCGCATACACACCAGTAGATTGCGTTCTTAAAAAGAAATTCATTTCTATTTCAAATATCGTAACGATTGTAACGATGAATAGTAATGAAAACTGACATATCCATTGTAATAATATGCATAATTATAAAACATAAAAACAAACCCTAACATATTTTTTTAGATAATATAATTTTCTACTTGGCTAAATATACAACCCACGCTTCCGGCATTCTGATGACGATTGTAAAAGTTAGCCTATTTTTTTGAAAGTAGAGGACTTCAGCTTTCATTTTAGCCCTATTTCATGCTCTACTACTACTACTCAATGGGGTTCTTTGTTATATATAAGAACAAGCCATGATTTTATGTTATATTATTAATAAATAAATAAATGATTTTAGAGGCCTCCCAAGTTCTTGGTTTGTTTTTAGATTTAAAAAAAATGATTTCGAAGGGGAGGGGGAGGCACTCATTCTCTTTAGGTTTGTTAGATCATAGTGAACCTTTCCTAAAAATATTGTCCACCAACTCCATCTTTTGTAGTCACTTCTCCGTCTTTATGGGTTGCAATCGGCTGAAATCGGAAGGAATTATGATCAATTTTTTCGTCGATTTGCAACTCTAGAGGCTTAATCTTTTGTCGCATGGAAAAATGTTATGCATGAAATGTAAGGCAATTTTTGTGCTCAACAACTTTTGTATCGATATATTTTTTATTATAAGTTAGCCAAGACGAGATAAATGCGAAAAACCATTTGTTGTTCTAATTTTTTGATTTTTTTCGCGCTATAATTTTAAAAGTATTAACTTTACGAAAAAAGTTTACATAACTAAATTATTTAGAGAATTTCGAGATCTAAACACCTGTTTTAAATATTTGATCTAGCATGTACAGAAGATGAGTCTCTGACTACACAAACTCAAACTCAAGCTTTTCCAGCACCTCCCCATAATGCCCCATTGTCAGTTCTATTGTGAACGGTTTGCAGGCAGAAAGTACAATTTGACTGGACTAATGTGTTCACCACCGTTGCTTGCCCGGTCGCCGCTGGATCTGCTACCAACAAGTGAGTTTTGTATCAATCATCACCCCAAGTACTTAGTAGTGGGTTTCGTCTCCCCGCTCACAGCCGGGATCATGGATAATTTTTTGCGAGGATAAATTTCTCTACCCAAGAGTAAAGAGTGGCAGTTAAGTAATTGAGTTTATATCCTACAGCACAAAGCACAAACAGAAGATTCTCTCTTATGAATTAGAAATATTTATTTTGTGTTACAGTCAAATATGGTTAAGCATTAGCTATCGTGCGTCTCTATTTTAAAATTTATTTGATTACCTAGCCAAGCAATCCACTCGGGCGTTATTTGCCTTTCCATTGTAAGTTCCTTGAATACATCCGAGCGAGATGTTTCATCGAACTGCATTTTTTTGAACATATTAATGCTTTTGACATTATCCAAACCAATTTTTACTATAAATTTCCCAATGCCCAACTTTTCTTGTCCATAGTGCAGCATAAGCAACATTGCCTCCCAGCCCAGCCCATGTCCTCTACACGACTCCTCCGCAATCATAATTTCTGCTTCCCCAACTTTGTATCCATCGTCTGCAGCTTCTAAGAACAGATTTGTGTCTCCAACTAGGGAGTCTATTTCATTGTTAGTTTTCTCGTAGCTGCTCTTGGATAATATCAGGAAGGTGCATTCTGAAAATAAAATAAATAAAATGCTCGTCAAACAACATTTGGATTCTTCACTTACTGTCCTCATCATTCCTCCAGGATTTCTGCATCTCGTACTCTTCATCGATAGTGAGCGGTTCGGATGCAGTAAGTTCTTGCAGCTCAGGATTTTGCATCCATCTGTGGTATCTGCGCGAAGCTTGGATTTAGCTGGGAACAAGTTATGTTTTGCTTTTCATACTTTTCAACGTGTTTTGCTTCGTATGGGATGAGAATTACCTTCCCTCCAACTATTTTTGTCTTTTCATTTATTTTCATTTTGAAGAATCTTTCTGCTGTCTGTAGGAAACACCGAAGTCGAACTCAAGCTAATGACAGTACAGCTGCTTTTCTAGGTTATAAAAAAGCTGTGGGCCTGGCATTGGCATACCACACTCATATGTATGCTGGGATTCGAAAATGAACCATTTCTAGAGATGAATTTGTTTATTAGGGAAAATTGCAATTTTGTTAGGAATTCTCTTTTATTTTAATTAATGAAGGAATAGCCAGCTATTCAATTCACATTATTGCAGATTCGTTTTTGTTGCACAAAAAACTCCTATGAAATCTTGGCGTCACTGGAATCGTTATTATCATTACCACTTTTAACACAATTAAGGCTAACGAACACAGCTGCGATCGCGATCAATTGCAATATATGTGTAGATTGGGCAAGTTCACACACAAATTGCAAATGCCATAGACGATTGACGCGTTAGAGTGCGATCGATCGTAATCTATCGATGGTGCATGTTACAATCAATCGCTCTGTCGCACAGATCAAAATGGACAACGTTACTGAGAAATTGATAGAAAGTGTGAAAAAGCATCCTATCTTATATGACCCCTCACATCGTGATCATAAAAGTATTAAAGAAAAGGACAAAGTGTGGGACGAGTTAGGTGTGGAGCTGAATACTGATGGCAAGTAAAAATAAATTGAAGTGTTGTATTCATCTTTGGTTGCATTCTTATATTAGAAATAGGTCGGTATCGATTATAAGAACGACAAGTAGATCGTTACGTGTGGCGGTGTTGCCATTTTTATTAAGGGGAGTTGTCGCAAAAAAGGCTCTCCAAGTTCGCTTTCTTTTATTGGTTGTTTAGATTTTTAGGACCTTCATGCCATCTTAATGGATCTCATATGTGCAGATTTGAACTAATAAAATAATTTGCAGTCGCTACTGCTTGGTAGCGTTACAAGTTGCAAGAGTTGTATTCACATGTCGAGTAAAAGCTGTAAAAAGTTGAAAAGTATGGAGTGGTCTTATCACAATTATAATAATGGTCCAAGTGTATAAAAATCAAGCATTTACTGAAAGTAAATTGTTTCAGTAAAATCATTTGGCACGATTCTTGTATCCTTGGCCCCGCTTTTTGGGAACGGGGTTCGAAACATTTTGCTGTGCTTTGCATTCCTTTGTAAAAGGAAAATTAACTCCACCGGCAGTTTGTAAAAGGGAAATTATAATAATATAATAGAATTTTCCTAAAAGTTTAAGTTTTCCCAATTAAGGTGGCTCGTCAAGTATTAACTATTTGGCCCTATATCTCGAAAACGGGTCGAGAATTTTTTCATTATTTTTCCGTTAATTAGCACAGCAATATGTTTCGAACCCCGTTCCCAAAAATTGGGACCCCGTTCCCAAAAAGCGGGGCCAAGGAAACAAGAATCTCCCCAATCATTTTCTTAAAGTAAAAGCACTCTGTACCAGTAAATGCTAGAAATTATGTCAATAACCTTTTACTTACGAGTACCTATTTGCTAGGAAAATAAGTATTTACTGCCTACAGAAATAAGCAATTGCTACGCGGTCCTTGCTAAACATGTAAGCAAAGACTGAATTAACCAAACTGTGGGATTTATTTTTAAAAATCACGCACTGACAAATATACCCGCCGAACGCGCAGGGTAAATGTTTTAATTATAAATTTTATGAAAAAATAAACTTTAATCCGGTGACCAGGGTCAGAAGTAACCGTAAGAATATTTCCATCCTCTTCCTTGATGATAAAGCACTGTTCTACCATAGACAAATAATAGATAGATATCCAATCTCATAGCAAAATTTGTTCCTATGAAAACAAATCTGAGCGGAATGCTCATCTAGTTCAACTTCCTTTAAGTTTGTGTGCGTGAGATAAATATTTAGAATATTTCTCAATTCAGAACACTGCCTCTTTTTCAATTTTCATATTGAGCCCGCTCACCAGCCCAATTGAGGACTTTTGCAAAAAAAAAGATTGTTCTAGGAATTATTAGCCTGATAGGATAAATACATTTCTCACGGGCCTCTTATTTTTTGGTCAAAAGGTCGGCACGAGGTACGAGGCACGAAATTCGTAGAAAAAATGTTGTTTTACTAGGAATCTAAGTATAACGGCTACGGGAAAGTGTGCAAATCGGCATGGTTTAGGAAGACTCCAAACAGACGACCCAATATACTGTAAGCGAATTGCAGGGGCTAACGGACGGCTGAGATTCGAGAGAAGAGGAAGACATATGTCGCCGCCACGCCACCGCAGAATCCATGCTGCCCGCGTGCTGAGCTACAGGGCCTGAATGAATTTCGGGTCGCTCCATTAACGCAATGAGGAGTGAGTAGAGTTCATGTCCACCATCACTGATTCAGGACAGGACTATGCATTTCTCACTTGCACTTGCAGAAGGCAATGAGGAGATAAAGAAATATTTTTTGCTTGCACTCGGAGCAGTCGGGAGCCGATTTTGCCCGGACGTGAGCTAAACGAACAATTTTCTCTCTCTCCGGAAATGATATGTCGAGCCATGTTAGGGATGTGTTAGTAAGATCAGGCGACATCAGGCTACCAAATTGAAAGCTCAATGGATTGAGCTTTAGGACCAGAATGGAAATCTATATGTTATTTGTCTATGGTTCTACTTTCATTGTCATTTCCTAAGAAATGCTCAGAAATCAATTTAAGGTTGTTTGAATGCAACTTGAAAAAATTGCTAGTAAATGCTTGTTGTCATAAGTAAAAGTTACTGTGTATTCACTCAAAATCACGTATTTACTCAACTTCCAGTAAAAGCATTTACTCGGCTTTTAAGTAAAAGCTGACATTTTTATTTACACAAATATCAAGTATTTAGAATTTTCTGGCTTTTATTCACTTGGCCCACAGAGTGTATTATATTCGGATCTGATTTTTAAATGCATTTTTGAGTTTAGAAAACTTGAGATCTATTTTTTTAAGGATATTATTGGCTTACCGAAATAAGCCAAGATAAATATATGACAGTATTCCGATCTACATAATTAGAGAGCCGATCTCGTTAGTGCGGTTAAGTCCAATAACTCTGCCACAGACAGTCATTAACTTGTTGAAAAAGCAAGTACGAATTATACAGAAGGAATATTTTCATTTTACGCTACGATAAGGCCGATCAGGCTAACTAAACATTCAATTAAGGCTGATCAGACCAAGTAAAAAAAATTTTTTTTTACCTAAATTTAGTTGTGAACTCCCGTCGTATATATGTAGGTATGTATACAATTGAACAAATGATTTGCTATTTCATGATGGAACTACTCGTATAATTCCCAAAATGTTGCTTGCAGTAGTATAAGAGTTAAAAACATAAAATACCGCGGGGAAATTCAAATAAACCTATTCTATAGAATTTTCCGCGTAGCCAGAAGAGGCTCTAACCCCTAAAGCTCCGGGCGGGGCGCTCTATACCTAACATATGATGTAATGAGATAACAAATACAAAAAATTTCGCGCTAATGTTACATACTAAATTCCACTTAGCTATCACATACTTTATGAACAACTATTCAGTAAAAGCAATAAAAAAGATCAAAATAATTACGTACACTGGCAAAGTGTGTTCGAGAACATGAATATTCGTCTGATTTTATACAAACCCCTCTCAAACATAAAACATTATACATTTCTCATTGTTTATTAATTCATGCCGGGCGAAAAAAAATTTTCCCCCTGCCAAAAATAAATTTGCTCTAAATTCGCCACAGTTTAGGTTTAGGTCGTAATAAGCTTTACGAACCCTGGCTACATGCCTGTATAGAATATGCATAGGGTAAATTCATAAACGCATCTATGCGTACATGATGCCGCATCAGCATTGCCAAAAGTTCAAAAACGCATTTACTGTGCATCATCATATGGTGAGCCAAAACAATCAAGCATCATGAACGCATGTGCTGCGTCGTCAAAGCAGAGCAACGTGCGCATCATAATTGTTGATCACAAGCATTTAAATGTAATATATTTGTTTAGGTTGACAAAATTTATTTTCATCATCAGAATCAAGTTTGGGCTCAGGTTAGAATTTTTACATATAAATGATACGAAGATTTTTTTGTCTTAGTGATAGCGATATCACGGTAGAGTCGACACTTTTCACCATTTTTTTAATGTTGCAAACAATTTATGAAAATTAGCAGCCTCCCTCTACATAAATTTGATGCTTATTTTAATTTATTTCGTTGTAGGTGATACTTTAAAAAAGAAATGGAAAAATTTAAGAGATTGTTACGCTAAATATATGCGAAGTGATAAAACTAAAACAGGACAATTGGCACGGTCGACTACCTACTACAAATCTTGGCCATGGGCGAAGCAAATGGATGCTTTCAAACCCTTTTTAAAATTTGCTAGATATGAGTCTAACGCTTCTCTTGTTGAGGAATTACAATTGGCTTTGAGCGAAGATAGTGAGGCTCCATACCGATTGGATACTGTGGATGTTACACAAGAGCGAGAAGATATACATCATCAACAAATCCAGCAAGACCATTTGCTATCGAAGAAAAGAAAGCTTGGAACAAGAAGTCCACGAGCGGAGAATGCAGCCGACACAGTGATGAAGTATTTTGAACAAAAACGGGCAAGGTGTCCAATCTATCGGTCTGATCTCACCGCTATTGAGCATATGTTTTTGAGCCTCGCGAAAACAGTGGAAAACTTCTCTCCACGAAGACAAATAATGACAAAAATGAAAATAGCGAATATTGTTATGGAGGAAGAATTATTACAAAAAGAAGAAGAGGAGCGTGGTGCAATACAATCTGCAAGCAGTTCGAGCTCAAATGCGTTTATACTTCCTGTACCTGAGGAAGATCATACGACTGCTGGACATTTTTCAAGGCCAATATTTATAAAAATGGAATAAATTTCGTTTGAAAAAAATAAATGCCTTTAAATTCTGCTTTACAGCTAGCACTCCTAATCCTAGAAGAGTGACCACAAAACAGCAAAAATCGCCTGTTTGGTCGCCCTCGAAAATTCACTTGAATTTGGTTCTAAACGATAGTTTATGATAACATATGAATATTCTCAACGTTTAAATTTGAGCATACTTTTTATTTCGAAGATATACCCTTTGTCAATAGCGAATCGACCCTTTTCTTTGAGGATTCAATCAACTTATTATATTAAGGATTATTGCCGTTTTTCAAATCGCATAACAAGTCTATACTATTTGAGCCAAGCTTAGTAATATGGAAATGCTGCAAAAAATGTACTAATAAATAAACAAAATAAAAACTAACATATGTTTTTTCATACATTCGTATTGATATAGTTACATTCTAGGGCCTTACTCAGATGAAACGATAGAATAGAGAGAGGTTGAAAGTGGAGGATAGGAGGATTATTATTGTTTATTAATTTAAAATTAATATTTTCCATTTTGCTGAACATGATATACTATAACTGCATAGTGCGAAGGATATGAAATCAAGACCTTAATTGTTGTAAAAATCGCACATTTTTATTGCACAATACAAAAAATATATTGATGGACTGGAAGTCACAGGAAACTATTTATTTACTTCTTTTTTAAGCATGCTCAACTTAGTCAAGCAATTGTCCCTCCATGCTCTTCTGTCCTGTAATTTATCAAGAGGGCACATCACTTCTAGTTGTTCTGATATTTCTTCAGCCGTTTTCCCCTCCATTTTGGGAGTCGGTCCCATTGTTTCGCTCACAGCATAAATAGTCTTCGAATATCTCTCAAAATAGTTAGCCATACCTTCTGCGTTAAGATGTGCTGTCTCTAGGGGGCCCAGAAAAGCGTACCGCATCCCGAGGCCATCTGACATAACGCTATCAATATCTTTCACATCCAGAATTCCTGCTTGAACCAGTCGCCAGGTTTCGTTGAGAATTGCGTACTGAATTCTATTCAGTGCAAAGCCTTCAATTTCCCTGCTCAAAGTGACTGGCTTTTGTCCAATTTCTTCCATAATAGCGCGAGTCTTAGTTACAATTTCTGGCTTTGTCCATGGTGCTGGGACAACTTCCACCAAGGGAACGTAGTATGGGGGATTTACGGGGTGAGAAACTAAAACCTAAAAAATATATTTTAATAAGAAGAAATAAAATGGTTATCATGATGAACTTACTTGTGATTTGTGTTTCAACCCTTCACTAAATAGGGATGGTAGGAAGGTGCTTGTGGAACTAGAAATGATGGTAATATCTTCAACCACCTCATCCAATTCTTTATAAAGCTTTTTCTTTAGCTCTAAATTCTCCGGTACGCATTCTTGTATGAAGATTGCCCCCTTAGCAAGTTCCTTGAGAGTTGTAGTTCCCGAAATGCAGCTGAATTGCCGTTTTGCATTAAGGGTACCCCTTAAGAGGCCATCAGCCTCAAGCTTTTTCAGCTCTTCCTCAGTGTGCTTCAGGGCCGCATCAACCTGTTCAGGCAGAATATCGAAAAGCATCACCTGATACCCAACAGAAGCAAATAGCATCGACCAGGAACGCCCAATCAGACCGCTAAAATATTTTTAAAGCTTTTCACTTTCTAAATCGTTTAAGAACAAGCTCACCTTCCAATGATTCCGACCTTTTCTTTCTTCATAGTTTTTGCTGACATCTTACCACTGATAAGGGAAGTTGCAATTTAATTAAGACTAAGTAACCCTTTACAGCAAATTAAGTATTCCAGCTCCAGCGATTAAAGAAACGCGACTTGCTATGTGTACGTTCACCAGCTAGCACTGATAGCAATCGAGAGAAGTGGGAAGTGGGGCCAGCAACTAAATGCCTTCTGTCACTTGTTCAGTGTTTTATGGGGCTGCTTACACCTTCCGCAGTACTCTATTGCTAAACCAGAATTCTCATGACGGCCGTAATCCAACATCTCTAGCAAATATTCACTTCACTTGGAGATATCTTTATCTCTCGAAAAGATAGAGCTGCAAAGTTATATCACTTTTGAGACAAGCTAAGTGAAATGAGAATACGTAGGTATATGAAGTAATAATGTTGGCACCGTGCGCTTTGTACGTGCAATCAAATAAAATCAAAGCGTCTTATTTTTTTGATGAGCAGTCTCTGGGGGTGATAATGATTATGTTTTTTTTTCATCAGACTTGCTCATAAAAGAAAAACAACAACATATGGTTGGAGTGAACAAACGCAATGCAAAGATAATGTTAAGAATCTCCATTCTCAAGCCAAATGGAAAAGTGGCTAGTAGGTACATAATATTTGCTAAGCTCTTTTTCCTTATTTTATGTAATATATCATTATCTACATCTATGTAGATTGAATAAACAAAGCAATAATTGTTGTGTGATAACTACTAATTTAGAGTGGGGGAAGTAGATAGTAGTAGTGCGACTGCTGTAGGCAGTTAATACCACCTTGATAATGATCACACTTGCCATTCGGCTCCCTTACAAAATTAAGTTTAGAATATTTATTATATACCTAAGGTATGTGTTGGTTTCGTGGTGACTTATGTAAAATTGGGTAATACTTATATTTTGTTCACAACCGACTATACTCTGAAGTATAATAGTTCAGATTGGCTAGCAAGGAAGAAGGCAGGGTAGGCGAAGAATAGATTAAGTATTAAATTGTAGGTGGTAACAATTTGTTTTTAAAAAACAGTATTCCCGCTCGCCTTGTCATCCGAAATAAATAAGAAAACTAGGTACTTTTTCTATTCAAGTCAATGATTGGACTGATTGAAATCATATTATAAGAATTTAAACCCGATTTTATTTTATTTATCATTTAACACTAAAACTTTTCATAAGCAAGATGCAAAGCTGAAAAAAAGAACAGACACCAATTTAAAATACGGATCGAAAATGGTGCAAATTCACTTTATTAGAAAACCACATTGGGATATTTTGATTATGTAGAGGTAGGATTAAATGGTATATAAGTACACGCCCTAAAATTTTTTTTATATGAAAAAAACCGACTGCAAAAAACAAAAGGTCATTGTAATATTATAAGTAGGTAGATTCGAATTTTATGTAAACTGTTGGTTCCAAAAATCCGATTTTTTTTTTTGCATTTTTGCTAATCTAGAACGTGTCAGGAATGTACCCTGGAAAGGATATAACGGAATTCATATTATATTTTAAAACATGATTTCCCTAACGTTGCGTTTTGCAACTGGTAGACATGACAAAATGTTGCTACCGTTTGACGAAGGCTTTTTGAAAATTTTTCATTCGAACAATGTTTACAGGGAAAAAAAAACAATTTTTTAAAATGACTATTTTGCGAAATTTTCAAATTTTGAAAATGCCATTCGTCGAAGATAATAAAAGTAAATATTTTTCGATTTTTTGTTTTAGACGACTTTCGTGAGCTGAATCGTTTTGATATGCATTTTGCGTAAGGGATACTTCAAGGTCGAACAAAGGTCAAACCAGAAATAATAAAAATTTCAAAAAAATCATGTTCAAAGTATAAGAATAAGCGAGTTGAACCCAAAAACCAGCATCTCAGTCGCATTATTGATGTCACTACGACTAATCCTCAAAAACGGCGCCGTAAGGTAGAAGACCCCTTAAAGCAGACGGGACCCATTCTACATCCCAGTTGAAATAGTGTATGCAATGGGTCCCGTCTGCTTTAACTGTAAAATTAAAGTTCAAATAAAATTCTTGGTAGGTATCTACATACTTCAAATATTAAAATGAACTTATTTTTTGCAGTCCGTTTTATTTTTATTTTTTAATAACTTTTTTTACAACTTTTTAATTTCAGATAATACGTAGGTTGCTACTTAGGTCTTGAGATATGGCAACACCAGTGTGAATATGTCAAATCTGACATTTTATCGTAAAGTATCTGTACACAATACAAATATCACTCGTATGACAAAACGTTCTGAGTACGTTTACCATTAAAAATGGCAAACTTTACGATGACAATGCCAAATTTGACATAGTCACACTGGTGTTGCCATATCTTAAGACTTAACTAGCAACTTACGTATATATAGCAGTTAACATCACGACATTATTCAAACAGCCAGCTCGCACTCGTAACTAGTAATTTTGCATAATACCACGACGATAGCATACGCCTAGAAATTATATTTGTTATCCTATGGTAATGACGTCACATCAGTTCAACCCCATCACGTCAGGTTTTTGACATAACCTCAAAAAACCTCAGCAAAAACGGAAGAAAAAAAATCATTCTGGGGATCAGACCGTCTTTTATATCTTTTTGGAGTCGCTGAAACCTGACATACCCCGAAAACATATAGAAGACATGGTCTGATCCCCAGATTGATTTTTTATTTATTTTCTCTCTCGTTTTTTTGAGGTTTTTGTCAAAAACCTGACGTGATGGGGTTGAACTCGTATCGGATTCAGTTTCAACGACCCCAAAAACATATGAAACACATAGTCCGATCCCCGGGCCCGATTTTATTTTTGTGTGGCTTTTAGTTTACTCGTCAAAACTTTTCACATCAAAGGAACTTATGAAGGATTAAAAAAAAGAAAAAAAACGCTGACGGCAACTATATTTATTTCCCTCAAAAATTATATATCAATTAGCACTTCCACGATTAAGATAAATTACCCGAAAAACATAACCTTCCTTCCGGGGCAGTCGGGTTAGAAGTGGACTTACACCACTTTTATAATAATTTATAATATGTAGTACATGTGACATCTCTAAGTAACATCGTTGTGATAATCAAGTACTCATTTTAAACCTCGTATTCCAATTGTCAAATTAAATTTCAAAATAATAATTATTACGAAAGTGTTTATACTTTATTTTTACAAACTTACCTTGTACAGAGAATTGTCTATAGGTATTATACTAAGCTCTCTAAGTTTTCAGTTGAGTGATCATTTCATCTCTACCTTCATTTGTTGCAAAGTGATAAGCCCCCGAACCTGAAAAATCGCTTTTCTTTCTGACTTGTATGAAAATTCGTATTATTGTCTGTTATAGGGTGAATAATAAAAACTTACCTGGAAAATTTTAAGGCGCGTTAACTCGAACCTACACATTTTTAACGGAAAATCTGCTGCCCTCATAAACAAGAAGTTTTTTTTCTATAGTAAATTTTGCATTTAAATATGTTAATTAAGTTTATGGACATTAAGAGATATGTATATTCTGATAATTGCGGTACGATAACCAACTTGATGGTATATTCGTAAATAAATCCTTTGGAGTCTAAACCATCTACCTTTAAAATGATTTAGGGAGAAATTTTTACCCAAATAGACATATGAAACAATACACTTACTGTAAATAAGAGTTCCACGGGTTTGTGCTTTACTTACAATGGTTGCTTTCAAGTTACAGTACAATTAGTTTTATCACAATACTGCAGTATTTCTGCAGACAAGTCTGTATTCCAGATTGAGATACCAATTAATAGAATTCACGAGTACAATCCTAAATAAAAATTAATTTAAAGAAAAACAATAGGGTAGGTTAAATTCCAAGTACGCAGGGATTTTGTAATAATCTCTTATATTGTATAAATAATTCAAAACTCTTAGAACCTTATTGAGAAAGCAATAGTGGTATTTTTTAATCTTATAATTGATAACGCGAGACTTTGTACAGAATGGAAAACTAGTTGAATAAAATATGAAGCTTCCTTATATCAATGTGTGGCATTTTTCTAAACTTACCGCAAATTCACAAGGCAGATATTCAATTTTTATATGCAGATTAGAAAATCTTGCAAATTCACATGTTACTAAACTCAATTCCGAATATTCCACTACAACTAAAAAAAGAGGATTTTTTGTATAATTAAGTTTTAAAAGACTAAGAGCCAGTAAAGTTTATAACAAGGTTTTTTAAAACTAGCAATATTATTATTATTATAAATTGTAAAGTATCCAGTTGGTAAACTGTGGGAACGTAATAGGTGTAAATAACAATTTCAATGTAAGTCATGATTAGATTCATACAATAAAGCGATTATACACAAATATTTGAAAATTTCTTAAAATTTTATACGTTTCTTAAAACGTACATAATGAAAACTCAACAAAATTTTTGAAAAGTTGCGGAAAGTGTCGTAAAATGCCGCCATCTTAAGAACTAAAATGAGATAATAATGTATGTACAACTTATTCACTTGAATTAACAACTAGGCAATGATAAAAACGTTGAAAAATTTGTCACAACCTCTTCCCGCAACTGAACAATTTGATTGTATATTTTAATGGCTGGTCCAAGTTTTATGTTCATAATATCTGTGAGGTCATTTTGCCTTATTGAAAGGAGTGCGGAACCATCAATCTCTTGTCTTTTGAATTCTTCGGAGATTGCTTGACATCGCGGTAGCCTCTTAATATATTCCGTCACGTCATCAACGCTCCAATTGAGGGGGTTATTTACAATCGGTTCTGTAATATGTTTGGTAAGGCATTCGGAATTTCTCAGCCATAGGTTATGAATAAATTGCAGTCTTGGGCCGTAGTCACACAAAAGCTGATGGGACACATTTATTCTGGTGCTTGTGTTCTTCTTCTTATCCATACTATTATCGTCTAGATCTAATTTAATGGATTTGGAGGGCATGAGGTCGTTATCTTCTTCAAATTTCCTTTTTGTTAGCATCAAAAAATCTTCCTCAGGTGGTATTCTGCAATGTAAAATTACGCAAAATTATATTCCAAGTGATTCCAGTTAGACAGTTGGATGTCAAACAAAAAATAAACTAGTGGAAAACATTTAATTTCATCGGATCTTACTGTCATACAATAACTTGATAAACGACAATTGCTTAATTGTGTTTATTCAGCTTGTAGAAGTTACTGGCAAATAATTTAACTCGAGGTGAAGTTAAAATTCTCATTTAAAGCAACTAAGCAAATTAGTCAACGAATATCCAAGTGTTCTGGTAAGAGGCACATCAGTCCCGCATTAAGGAGATTTAAATACTTAAGGGAGTTCAAAATCGACTTTTTGAAAATTAGCGGACTTTAAAAAGTTCGTGCTCCAGCTTTTCCAAATATATCTCCGTATGTCTAATATTACCTAAGATTTGTTTTAATATTTTAAATCGCCATTTATGTTATCTTTCTTAACTTCTTTTTCTTTATCCGGCTTACACTAAGGTTTCGTCAGAGTTTTCTCTTCAAGCACACGACACACTAGAGAAAACACTGTGTGAACAGGTTTTTCCTTCAGGTCTTGATATATATATGTTTTGTAAAAAAAAAACGAAATCGCGATATAGGGGAAAATAATAATTTTAGTAAAAAGTTGAGATGATGTTTAACTTCCAAACCGGCCAAAATAAGCTTTAGGGGCCATTCATTAATTACGTAAGGACAATTTTGGTGACTTTTGACCCCCCTACCCCCATGTAAGGATACATAAGGATTCTCGAACCCCCCCTCCCCTTTCTTACGTAAGATTCTATATCGTTCTTCTAAATAATAAAATGTTAGTTACTATGATTTTTCCTATAATATCAAAAATGGATAAAAATAAAAACATTTGAAATTTTAATAAGTAATTTTTTCAATAGCAATATTAAATTTTCAAGTAGAATTTAAATTACATTGTACACTATAAAATTAAGAAGGCCATTCGGAATCCAAAATGGAATTAGATTCCTAATATTGAATATCAATTTACAAAATATTACGTAAGAATGAGTTTTACCCCCCTACCCCCAACATAAGGACATGTAGAGATTTTCTTAACACGCCCTCCCCCTCGGTACCCTTACGTAATTAATGAATGGCCCCTTACTGTGCTCAAAGAAAATAAATATATATTATATCCTAATGAAATTACAGTGTAAAATGAAACTTTCGTGCAAACAAAACAATCCCTCAATAAGTTGTACAAGGGTCGTTTAATGAATTCTCGCTATCGGGCTGGTTGATTAATAACGTGGATAATTTTAAAATGCAATTAGGTATTGACATTATCTGATTGTGAGATTAAAATATAAAATATCATCCAATTGTGATCAATACTTCTCCCGTAAACTTCAGTGAAAGACGACCCAGTATTCAATACACTACCCCCCTCCACATGGCCTGTGTTTCCAGGGCTCTATGGGACTGTAAGCTCGAAGGAATTAACCCACCCTGCATCCAGGGACACGCTCCTAGTAGTATATATTCATTAATTAGAAAACGTCGAATACATATTATTAAAATAACAGTAAAATTTCTGGTAACATGGATTATTATAATAATACTCAACTTTTCGAATATTGAATCAGACACCTATTTCAAACTTGTAAGTATGTAAATGCTATAAAAGTTAATTTCAAACGTAAATATAATGTAAAAAATGTCTAAGTATTTTACTATTATCATAATTAGATAACTCACCCGATCGCCTCATCCAGTCTTTGAGATTTATCCACTTCAATGTTCCAGTTACTAAATTCGTAAGGACAGTGATCGACAGTTGCATGGCAGTCCAATTCTGGTCGTTTTGCGTTTCCTATTCCCCTGCAACCAAGAATAGGGCAGGGAATTTTCACAATTAAGGTTTGAAATCCTAAAACAATATTATTTCAGTAAAAATATACAAAAACCAGCTAAGATCATACCCGGTGGCGATTCCAAATCATGTCCAGTTGCTTCACACCATCCAACTGGATGTATATCGGGACTATCATCAACTACCCAAAAGGCATATTTTTCTGGCCACCCATCGAAAAGGACTTTAATTTCATACTCATCAGCCATGATGACTGTAGCAGGTCGTATTAAAGATGGACTCTTTTTGTCTACAACTTCTAATTTCATTCCGGGCCGGAAGGATATTGGCTCGCGTGTTGAAAATAACTCCTCAGTTGCAGGAGTACATCTTGTAAAGCTAAGGTATGACTTCCAATCGAAGTGATCTTCCCAGTCCGGCGGAGAAACTATTGAAAATCCGTTCTTTTCGTGCCAGTTAACAGGGTGGATATAAGGCGAATTTATATCAATCCAATAGTCGTAGCTCTCGTCCCAACCATCAAAGTGAATCAATATCCTATTATCGAGTACATCTGTTACTGAAGCTACGCAAACCTTTCGGGTATTTCTCAAATCGTCTGCTTCTAGTTTCATACCAACTTCAAATGGGTTTGTGTTGGACTGTTGATAAATTAAGCAATTGTTTAGAATATATCTGAAAATATCCACTAAAATATTTACCGATGAATTCAAGTGGGTGAATAAATTCCTGGGTGATGATATGGATCTGGTTCGACTCAAGTACATTGGCCAGTTAAAACTAAGCTGGCTCATACTCTTCGGTGGCTGTAGCATTCTGTTCGTTTTTGAGCACCACCCAGGAGGAAATATGTCCATAGAATCTGCATTTATCCAAAAGTCATGTTTCTTTGAATAGCCATCAAAGTGTAGTTTTAAACGATATCCCTTCTTATCAATAATAGTGCATACGCAGAAAAGATTACTATGTTCTGGATCGATGGCTTCTAACTTCATACCGGTTTTGAATAAATTCGGACCACACGGGAACGGATTCGGAAAGAGATCAATAGGAGCTGGTTCTCCTTTGCAAGCTTTGAGGTAGAAAGTCCAATTAAAGGGAGGAAAGGAATTCTTATCGGTCAAACGAGAGGACTTCTTTAGTTTAGGGACATCTTTTTTTCGGTTTTCATATTTTTTCGGCAGATTTTTCGAACTATATCGCTGAATACACTCATGACTGCAAAAGTCAGGAACTAGAAAGTCTACCGCAGCACCATGGCAGTTGCACCCTTTGCAGAAATATAATGGATCACTATAGTCCGCTGTATTTTGCGACTTGAACTCTCGCTCGTAGATCGGCTTATCATAAGTTGAATCTGTCCGTGCTTTACTATCTGCATCTTCGTTTATTTCTAAGAGTCCGAATTCATTAAGCTGAAAATTATATTTGCAGTCTTTTGATAAGCCTATGCCATTAGTCCAACTCAATAAAGAACACGCATCAAGCTGTTTACTTTTGGGTAATTTTAAATCCTCCACGATTGGAGTATCTGGAAGAATGGCTTCCGGATCAGAAATGGTGTTAGGAGGTTCTGTTTTGATTGGATCAGTTAGGGGCTCCTTCAATTCCGAAGATAAGGAGTCGGTGCTGTTTTTAAGCGTGCTGTTTGTTGGAGATATTTCCAATTGTTCATGACACAGCAAAGAGTTATCTGACTTTGGCGATTCACCGTCCCTTAAGGCTTTGAGTAAACTTTCACCTAAAGTCGGTTTACTTAATTTCTTCAGTTTTGTGTCGGAAGCACTTGATAGCCTTCGATTCGATTTCAAAGATTTTTGTTGCTTACTCTTTGACAAAACTGCCGTCAATGACTTAGAGCGTCCCTTTGTCCTCGGACTTCTTTTTAGCTTCTCGATTGTTTTATTTTTGAGTAAGGACTGCTGTTTGGGTTTGATTTTACTATTGCACTGTGTGAGAGTTTCTATGCTTCGCACACGAATATGGCCCGCTTCGGCAGTTTTACTCTCTAAACCAGGTTCCACTGCCGACTGTTTTTCATTATGCTCTGCTGCCTTTTCAGCTTTTTCAGAGATTTCACCTTTTTCTGCTCCTTTAGATTTTTCAGCGATTTCAACTTTTTCTGCTCCTTTAGATTTTTCAGCTTTTTCATCTCTTTCAGCTTTCTCTACTTTTTCCATTTTTTCAGTTTTTTCATCTCTTTCAGCTTTGTCCGCTTTTTCTTGAGTATTATGTGTCGTAACTTTTTTCAAAATCGACACTTCTGCTGTAGGTTTTGTAACTGGAGGGTGAGGAGTTGCTCGATTAAGGAGAGATGAATTGATTGCAGTTTGAATCAAGGTCTTCGTTAAAGTCGCACTTAGACTCTTCATTTTATCCACAGTGATCGTTGGAGTGATATCAATATTTTCGCGTCGAATTGGAACATTTTTTGAGAGTACTGTAGCAGCTTGAGCGGGCGATAAAACGTTACTTGCTGATGTTATACTGACGGCTTTTATCTCCAAGCCCTTAGCTTTAACAATCGTTCCAAGCTGATTTTGTACAGTGACTGGCTTGTAGACAGTAGCATCTTTCGCCTTAGCTTCTGTGCCCGTGGAAGGAGTTGTTTTACTTATAGAGATTTCTTTCAAGTTTTTTGTGCACAAAATAGGAGTTTTCGAGTTAATTGCAGTGATAGATGTTATCGAAGTCTCAATATCAAAGTTGCTGTTTTGCTTAGCTTTTGACACGTTATCGAGAACTTTCACAGTAGGTATAGAGTCAGTTTTCGGTGTAGTGTCTTTCGGCTTTGCGGGCAATAAAATAGAATTTGGATTTTTACCTAACGACGTTAAAATAGTACTATTAGACGACAAAGTATCCTTGGGTTTAATAATCGGGGCAATCGGGCTCTGTGGCGGACCGTTCGAAACATCCTTCGATTTCGCTGGCAAAAGCGATATATGCGTCGTACTAGGCACACTGAGCTCTTTTTCTTTGTTATTCACTTTCTGAAGATTACAGTTAGTCGATGAAACCATGTTTGATGCGACGTTCTTGGACTTTACAGAGAGAAGTGATTTTGATATATTTTGCGAAATCATTGCTTTTGTGATAAGCACTTCTTTACCAACACCCTTTGGCCGGCTGCCTATTAAAGTGAGGGCTGGGATTTTATTTGTTGGCTTGGCATCTTTTGGAATTGTTATTGGCAAAAGTGATATTGCCGATGTTTGTGATTTTATTCCTGTTTTCACCTGTAGTGACACTAATTTGTTGTGAGGGCCGTGCACAATGATGTTACCATTCTGAAATATTAACATAAAAACATGTTTTTATTATTTGGACAAAAAGGTATATGCAAACAAGAAAACGTTGAGCACATGTCCAATCGCCCTAGTCGATATGTATGAGTAAGTGTGTCCAAAATTCGAATTTTGTGTTTTTAATTTCCCTTTTTATACAAAGATATTATAAAATTTCAGAAATGGGTGACAAAAGTGAATTGAATACATAATTGAATGCTTAACGGAAATTTCGGCTTTCTTTGGAGACTAATTCACTAAGAAGCGCATATTTCATGGTTTCGAAAGTTCAGAAAATTTTATATGGATTCCTCCAACTTATGGAACTCAAAGGGAAAACATAGATAGTCTTGAAATCTTTGAGCATTAAACAAAAAATAAATTTTGAGCACAAAGGATACAGCAAAATTATTGCTGGTTGAAGCTACTACATACTACCAATAATAACCCCAATAGTTCTTTGAGAAAGCGTGAATATCGAAAAAATCGCAGCAAATTCTATTAAGCATAAAAACCAATACGCTTTGTTTGGTTATCAACATCACGATATTGAATTGAATTCAAAGTTCCTTCCATGAAAGAGTCAATAAGTAATAGTAGGTACCTTCAATTTTTGGAATACAATATACAACTTAAAGGCCAACTACATATAATCCATTTTGATGACTTTGAGGAATTACCCAGTCAGCGAGCCACTGTCAATTTCCACAGCGACTGTGATCGACTTAAGTGAATTTGAGAAAATTTGAGCTGTCAAATCTTTTGATGCTGTTTTCAGGAAAATTGTAATCTTAGGTTTTTTTAAATTTTCCTTGGCAGAAGAAAAGCGGCAATCATCATTTGCATTGATGCCTGAAAAAAATCATAAAGATCATAAAGCATAATTTCATCCGTTTGGAGTTTAATTTGTTATCTTAAAATTTACTAAAATTCAGTACGAGAATTTTCGTACCGTCTGAACGTCTATGCGAAATTCATAAACTTACGGAAAGTTCACGAAAGTCAGAGAGTTGCTTAAAGCGAAATTAGTGCTTTCATAGCTTGACTTGGGCTGACTTTCAATCGCAGAAGCCGATTATAATTAAACCTTTGCACATAAATGCACACGCAATAATTTTTTTTTTTCCTAATCTGTTTACTTGCTCCTGTTTTCAAAATTCACAAAAATCAAATTATCACTTCGTGGAAAGCGCTTTGAGTCAACAGAGGCTGTAAAAAGAAAACTCACCGAAGGAGCTGGAGACTTTATAGTACTTTCATAGGCTTGCGAACAGTGTTTTGAATAAGGGATCATCACTTTTCAAACTTTTCTTTAGAATAATATTAACACTTCAATTTTAGTTAACACATTCTCGACGGGAGACACGAATTAGCGTTTTGTGTTTTTTGCACATTGGGGACGGAAAACCAGACAAATTGTTTTATATATTCTGATATTTTTATTGATATATTAAATTTTTTCCTAATTGCTTTTGTTTTTTAAGTTTTTTTTTCTAATATGAGATCTCGAAATTTTGTTTTTCTTAATTTTTTTGGAACAATTAAGTGCGTTCACCCAATGCGCCGTGACAGATCAACGATTGTCAAATTTATGTATGTATTTGATCTCACAAATGGAAGGATTGAAAGGATCGTGGCATCCAACGCACTTTCTAGGAATTTTGAGCCTACTAAAGAAGTAACGAGACTCTGATAACACAAGGGTTGTCAATTGCGGGAAACAAACACCCCACGCTTTGAACCAGAAAGTCATAAAAGTAAAAATTGGTGAACAAGTTACTTGAAATAATTTTTGTTTTCAATTGTCCTCGCAGTTTGAACGCTTTTTTACTAAATAAAATTCCTTGGAGATTTTTCCATGCAATTATTCTGATATTACCATTTTCAATCAATTGATGTGTGTTCTACATCAAAGTTATTTTAAGCTGGGGTAGTTGGTGATTGCAACTGTCTCTTCCTGAGAAATGCTAATTGTCTACTTAAAGTGTAACTCACTTAGAGGATGCAGATTTTTTTTAAATAAATTTCAAGAGATCAATGTGACAGCAAGATAAGTATATAAATTGAATAATGAATACCTCAGTGATGCAAGCGCAGCTCGGGAGTAGAACGTTCAGCTTTCCAGGTCTTTTTGCTCATTTGGCCATGTGATTCATCATAGTTATTAGAAGTAGCCGAAGATGACTTTATACTTTTAATTTTGCAAATATTCTACTACTAACTACTTCGCGGTATGTCCATTCGGAAGCATAAATGAAACTGGCACCTTAATTTGGATGTGGCTATACATTATTGGAAATACGAAAGCAGTGTCAATACGTAAAGCCTAGAAAACATTTCATAGCAGTTGAAGTCTAAATTCTTGGAACGCGTTCGTGCTTCGTGGTTTATGATTTTCGTAATGCCGCATATTCAAGAAAATGCTTTCACCTGGCTTCCTTTTTTTGTTTTTTTGTTAGATACCTGCTAGATCGACAGCATTACCGTCTCAAATAGGTTGCCCCCTCCGGTCAATTTGAAAAGAGCAATTACATCAGCGTCGCCGTTGGAAATATGTTCGGCTTTTTTTACTATGTAGTATGACAAATTATTTGTTAACATAAAACTGGTGTGAAGCGTAATTATAGCACCAAGGCTGAAGTGGTTTCGATGAACTTAAAAGGGAATTGTTGTATGTACAGGGAGAACCTGTAGCGTTCTTTGAAGAAGAAATTCACGCAACGCCCGTGCATGCTATTGCTATATCACCAGACGACATAAATTACGCGACTATCGATCACACAAACGTTAAATAGATGGCACGGACTTATGTTTTGTAAGCAGGAGCATTTTCGAGTTAGATCGCCCCAAGGTAAATCGGTTTCGATTTATGCGTACCTCAAAAGAAACGTCAAATGGCTCGGTGGTCGTTCGCGAGAACGTTTCGCCACTGATTACGTTTGACAGTCGACTTGTAACTGCTGCCTAGGAAGCTTGCAGCAGAGTTTGTGGCTCAGGAATTGCCTTGAGACGCTTATGACTGCTAAAGCCGACTGGGAATTTAAATTTGCAAGCAGAATCGAAATGTTACTTACCGGCCCGTGAAGCGTTTTTAGTGGTATCGCTGTTTTCGGAAGAATCTTGATTAGTTTTCTGGATTCCTGCGAACTCACAGGTGATTTCCTTAAAACAGACTGTTGTTGATCCAACGTAGACTTCATCTTGGTTGCTTGATCCACTTCCAAAACACTTTTATCCTTTGGAGAAGCGTTCGTTTTAAGGGCTTCTGATGGGCTGCTCATGGCAGCGAACTTCACCCAGCAAGTTGTCTGCGGGATGCGGAAAACACTCGGTTTAGTTGAAAGCACTTTTATAACGCGAACAGAACATTTTTCGAGGTGAATCCGCTTTTCACTGCGACTTGTTCCTCGCAAAAAGTACTCTACCCTCTACCCACAAGCGGGTGTCTCAAGAAACAACTGACGAATTTTAGCGACACCTATTGGCCAAATGTCATCAACCGTTCAGCCAAAAGATAATCGAAAAGTCTTCGAAAATGAAACGCATAAAAATCGTTTTTCTCGGCTCCAAACAATCCATAAAACGGCGGCAGGGGCACCGTTGTATTGTAAAAAGATTATCTGCAAAACTGTTTTATCCAGCTTTATTTATAAAACACTAGTTCAGTGCACTGCGCGGTCGTTTTTTTGCACTCCAAGTTCTTCTCCCTGGAGAAATTGTTTCACCTAGTTTTACGAGTTTAAGGAATATACCCCGAAAGTAGTTACACTCTCTACTTCAAAACTACTTGGAGTTTGCATAAATATTTCCCTAGATCTAACAACAAGCTATAAATGACTTACCTAAACTTTGAAGTTTGCTTGTTGTCACTTCTTCATTTACGTGCTCTCATTACACAAACGTACGCTTTTCCATTATTTTCAGAACTGCAGGGCTTACACTTCCTAAACTTTAACGTTGTTTATTCTGCTATTTGCGAAAATAGCGAACTGTTCGTGTTTATTGTCTGAGAACCTCGCACCGCAACCTGACACTACTGTACAAAAAACTAGCAGAAAACGTAGAGTCTGAGTGGTAATGTACCAGATTAGAGTAGTTTTCGAAGCTTAAATCGTTCTAGGGCTGATAAAACTGAATTCCGGATGTTGGGTATTTTCGAATATCGAAAACGGTCGCATCCATTTTCGAAATAATTCAGCTGCGTTCGTTCTGCTATCATATTGGGGCATTTTGCTTCGAAATAATTTTTTTATTTTTGCAACGATTTCTCCGTGCAAATTTGTTTACAACCTTTTTTTAACTATAAATTGTTTTAATTCTTCTCCGAAATTTAGTAAATTAGCGGAGTTATGATTAATTAATGAGCAACCACTCTTAATTCAACAATTTGGAATTATGGGGAGTAATGTTTTGGTTGCGTTATACTTTTAGTTTGTTTTTAAAAATTTGAACTTACAGCTACTCTCTCTTATTTGACTTGTAGCATTTGGGGCGAGAATATGAAACCATCTTGAAGCGAACCTCTATTATTTATTCACACGAAAATCCGTTCAAGTTGAGATGTAATTTTCAAATTTCCATACTATGTAGATTCAAGATCAGCGATCCCGTAAGCATGAAGGGACCTGTTTCACAGCAATCCTTTGAAGTTGAACCTTCTCGCTCGCCAGATTGGATCCACAATTTTAAGACCCTACAACTAATATTATAGCCTGGCTAGAGATCAAAGCTATGAACTAAGCAAAAATCATTTAATTCGGATTAGCGGTTCTCGAGTGCTCTAATGGACGCACAGACAGACAGACAAATGTTGCATTTAATAATATGTAGGATGAAACGAAGAACTGTTATCCGTCGCAAATGTCTTACTAGTTCAGTCAATTTAGGATTAGAGTTGGAAATTAGAATTATCTAATCACCGGTGACATTTGTTGTGGGCGAAATTGGTAGTCGCCCGGCTCATCACTACAAAGGGTCCGTCACCTAAACACTTAGTCAGTCGGTTAAATTTATCCTCTTACTCATATTAAAAACAATAGAATGTCTTGCATTGTTAGGTCGACCTGTAACTGGTATAGAATAGACGCCATTCAACCTCCCCTCCTCTCATAAAGAAATATTGCACGAATCACTCCCACCTAGGGTCGCAAACGGGCTAAAGCTGGGTATAGACCTACTATGTAGAATGTACAGTATACGAGGAACGATAATAATCGTTGATATGGCTCACAATATTTTTTCCCGACCGGTTTGTCATACCCATTGCCAATTTTAGGGGTACGGTCAAACTACCTCATGAAAAAAACACGTAGGTCCCCAGCAGGAAATTGGAGATTGCGTGAAAAAGTGTATCGCTGATTTCGTGCATGACTGAGGTATGTATGCCAATTTTGAGGTCCTAGTCGTGCTAACAGGAAGGCATAGGCGTTTGTTTGTTTCAAGTGAGCTGACGTTTTATTGCGGTTTTGTTTTTTCATGCTTCTCAGTAATCCAAATCTTCTCATTTTATATTTTTGTGATGACAACATAAATTTCTAAGGACGCGCAGATGAAAAAACGGGTGTGGCAAGTAAAACTATTGGTGGGTCGTCCTGGGCAAAACAATTAAGAGTGCATAACTGCTAAGGATTGTGCGCAAGTCATTAAATCATATGGCTTAGCTCAGGAGCAGAGGCTCCAGCTAGGGGTTGTGAGTCCGCCTAACTGGCGACTGCATTGTTAAAATTGCCAAAGGTCCAAATTTTTAAACTTATATGAAATAATTGTGTAGATATTTTAATTATCAACTTAGCAGCGGCTCATCTTTCATAAATTAATTTTGTGCTTAGTAATATTAAAATTATTTGTGCAATGTTATTTGCGCTTCGTGAATATGTTCCTAAAGGGGAAACACAACTGTGACGGGTAAAAGAAACACGAATTTTCGCGAACTTTTTGCACAGGTATTAAATTTAATGTTTAGGGATCGAATAGAGGAATATTTAGAGTATATATTCGGCAATATGTCCACACATTTTTATTAATAAATAATAATCCGAGATAATGTGCATAACTTAATAAATTTTGTATATTTATAAATAAAAATGTGTGAACATATAGTGGAATATATTCCGCTATCCGATCCTTGAACATTAAATTAGACCTGTGTAAAAAAAATTCGCCTTTGTTTTGCCCGTCACAATTGTGTTCCCCCTTCATTGCACGAAATAATTGATTACATCACCACCAATGATTTCAGCGATGCTGTCGTAATGCATTCAATCCACCAATTCAGAGACTTCGAAGAAAGCATCAATAAAAAAACATTGATGAATTCTTGCATTCCATAGTAATGCAAAAAAGGATTAGCATACATGACTCCTTAGATTCCGTGGTCATATGGAGAGACATGCACGTCTTTCCAATGGCATCGCCGTGAGAAATTTCATCTATGTTGGAATGGGTATACATGCCCTTTTATTGATCACTTCTTCGATGCCGTCATGAGTAAATTTCCTGCTGGGTCAGCTTCCAGCTGTCTCTAACTATAGCTGTATGCGTAACAAGTCCCAAGTCATGGCTAATATTAGTAATGTTAACAAAATATACAGCTTTAAGCTAAAAGCAAAGTGCCAATCCTTTTTTTTACAAAAATGTTTTATTCAATAAATTAAACAAAATACATAGAAGAATTTATGAATGACAAGTCGAATGAATAATTATTCTAAAAAGTCTAACGGAATCTTACAACCTATTGCCAGTTGGACTTAATAACTAACTCCGCCGCCTCTTCCGCAAGGCTACGAGATCACCGGACAGTCTTCCGACACTACTAATGGGCACATTATATGAGGAAACACCTGAGTAGAGGGAGCCTTCATCCTTCTCGTCCTCGACTATGTCCAATCTTCTCTGAATGGGTATACCCTCCAGGAACGGTGAGAAGACCTTAGTTCCTATTGAAAAGCTATTTGATTTTGGACTCTGTGTATAGTATGGCGCCCTTGTCGTTGATGTTTGCCCGTAGGCTGATGGAATTTGCTGCGACACCGATGGGAAGATTTGGAATGAGCCAATTTGGGCCGGTCTCTTTGTTGTAGAAACGGTTGGGAATGGCAGGTATAAATTGGTATTTTGTTGTTGTATGTTTTGTTGGTGAGTCTGTTGATGGTAGGTTTGTTGATAGTTTTGCTGTTGCGGTTTCTGCCCTGGGAATGTGTCCTTCAGATATTGATCCAAGGGTTGATATCCAGAACCTGGTGTTTGAGATGGCTGAGACCCCTGTTTTTGATATGGGTCATTAGAAACCGTGAAGTGCCCCTGTTCTTGGGATTTTGCTATCTGTATTTTTGTTCCAGGTATTTCAACATATGAAGAGCCTTTTTTGGAATCTTCATGTTGCTGTGATGGAAAGATCTTAAAGCCATTAAAGGTGGAAGTGAATCCTAGAACGTGTAATTTAGTTAGCTCGTTTTATATACTTTTCTATAAGCTAACGTTAAGCTCTACTTACCTTGACCACCCGCTTGTCCCGTGGTTTCTTTCGCTCCAGTTGTTCCTTGACTTTGCACGGGATGCTGGAAAGCGAAATCAAATTTAATTTCAGGAATTATGGAAGATCTAGTTGTTGTTTTTGTTGTTGCAGTAGTCAGTATTTTAGTTGGTGCCACTGTATTGCCAGTCGAGTTAAAGGATACAACCGAAATTCGAGATCTACCCCTTGGACTGTGGACGTTATTTTGAGTTTCTTGGCTTGTTTTTGTCCGTTTGAGGTTTGTGTATTTTCTGGTTTCGTTTTTAATGCTGTTAAAGTTCGATCTATGGCCATACGAGTTGGCTTCTGGGGTCAGATCAATGTCATCTACAGTAGGCTTTTGAGTTATTGAGTACCTGCTGGAAAACTTGTGCGTTGGTCTTCGTCTTAAATTGCCTCTTGAAGAACTGTTCACTGTTCTTGTAGTAGTTCGACTTGACTGAACTGAAGGTTTCTTTGTATAAGTTAAAGGTCGTGCCGTTTGTCTGCGATTATTTATGGAGAATGAAAATCTCCCTGTGGGCGTGGGAGTAGCTTTTTCGATATCTTGCTTTGGCTGTGTAAATGTGTATATAAGAGTCTTTGTAAGGGATGTTTCTGTCGACAATGAGATATTATCCATCGCGTTGGTTTCTGTTGTAGAGGATTGGGTAGGTGCTGTACGCGTGCGTGGTTTGGTTGTAGAGGTTATTAAATCCGTAATAGTCTTAGTAGTAGTAGAACTGGTTGTATGCGTCCTGGGTGTATTAATTCGTAGATTAGAGTTAATACTGCTTGCAACGTCATAATCAGTAAAGTCGCTTATGTCGTTTTCGTAACGTGTCAAATGTACTCCTTGAAGCAATAGGTGTTCAGCTCTCTTTTTCACATGAACGTCGTTTTCACTCTCTTCTAAAGTTTGTGTATCATATGGATCGTCATCGTCTTCAACGTTAATTAGTAAGTTTGGTACTGTGTCTGCGCTATAAGTCGGTTCGAGGCTTGATGTCTCGAAAGTTTCGTATTGTGTCTATTGTAAAAAGAGATTTAGATTTGTTATTTGGCACAACATATTAAAAAGAAGTTATAATACCAACTTTCGTTCTTTTGTAGTGGGCTGTTGATTAATATAGGTATATTTATATTAAAATACCGTAGTGTAAAAGTGAAACGATCAGGAAATAAATATACTAATTAAGATAATTAGCACTATAATGTATAGTGTGATTGTTTGCATTTTTTATTTTGTATTTCGTACCAAATTGAAATCTTCTGCAAGTATGCAAAAATAGATGAATTCCAAAACACGATAACTGAAAACTATGAGTTCATGTAAATTTGGGCAAGATTTTCAAGGTTTTCCCTAAATGTCAATTGTTAGAACTTTGGTATCGTTATGAGGTAGTCAAAAAATGGATAAGTATAAGGACGTGATCGTGGTGCCCCAAGTAAATAAGTCTAGAAAGATTTTGTGTTGTCATAAATAGTTGTGATAACAAAGAAAAGTAGTTACGTTTTCAGCGCAAAAATGATGTTTTTTCATAAAAGCACACTTAAGGGGGTATTCTAGTCTAGAATTTTGAATAAATCGATTTTATTTCATATTTTTAAAGATCGGACCTTCAAAAATATATCCTCCAAAGGAATTTTTAAAATTCCAAATATTTATAGAGTTATAGCTATTTTAGTGGAACAGCGAGTAAACCGGACCTGCCACAGTGAATCGAACAATAGGCGGTAGACGTTCCCTGCCTACCAGAGGATGAATCATCCTACAGAAAGTCTTTTATACACACGTGTGCAGTGCAGCTCAGTTTGCTCTGAGCTATCGTAGAATACGTGTAGGCCCAATGTAGGAATCGCCGATTAATGAAATGTAAATACAGACTGCCTACACCTTTGCTCAAATCTTTAAACGCGTTTTTCTCGAAACAACTTTTTCCAACACGGCTGACATGATTTCTCAAGTTCTAATGAACCGATTAACTTGAAATTTGGCGTGTAACTTCTTTATATAGCCCTCTATCGTTGGAACTAGAATTATGTAAAAATTTTGTTTTTTACTATTTTTAAAAAATTCAAAACTGAAAAAAAGGGCAAAAAATCAATTTTTTTTCAAACAGCCGTCATTTTGTGAAATTTTTTTTTTTATTTCCCTAGTTCAGACGATAACGACATTCTTACTGAATTACCGATTAGGAATCTTTTTTCTTTTTTTTTAAGATCACCAGAAGGGTTGGAATCATGTCAACGAGGACGCATCCTTATTTTTTACGCCCCCTCTTTACCAATCTGGAATTTTTTCAATTTCCAAAATTTTTTTTTTAAACTTTTTTGTGTGTTGTTAACATATTAATAAATATCTAGTAAAAAAAATGGCTATTAAAAATATTCTTAGTTTTTTTTTAACGATTTTTAAAACACACCTAAAATTTGTACTCCTAGACTAGGATACCCCCCTTAGTAACTTATGTGTTCTGTCAAAATATTTTATGAATTTTCTAGATTAATTTTATATATCGGAAACAAGGTCCAAGGTTTTCAAAAGAAACAAGGGGCGAAAGAGAAAAATAAGAATAAAATATATTACTTAATTAAAAACGAAGTAAGGCAGAAAACAGGAATAGGTAAAGTGATCATTTGGGAAGAGATAGAAATTAAAATCACAGAATTGTAGATATCGCGATTTGAAACATTTACAACAAGAGATAAATATTACAATTTTCGTGACCCTTTGATTTAATAATGCTTCCCAAAAGGTTTCGTTCTAAGAAGTACAAATCTATAAACCGAAATTGCTTGTCTCGATTGGTTTACAAAACATCGGGTTTCAAAGTTAAAATTTTGCTATAACACTGCTGTTGCTTTTTTTTGAATTGTTACTAAGCCTTAAACTCCAAAAATCTTTAGGAGCGACACATCCAGTTGGTGTAATGACATAAAAAACGACAGCTGTAAAACTTTAAGGGAATTGAAATAGATGTTATCAATTAAATGTTTTTGCATCTACATTCAACAACCTTCAAGTCGCGTTCGCTAACTATAGCATTCGCGTTCTAACCGATACTACGTTATTTGAGTTTAATTCAGACGGGGCTTTCAAATGGCGTCATAACCGATTTTCACTATATGTACTAATTCCATACGTCTACAGATTCCCTTGCTGTCGAGATTAATTACAGTTAAAAATAATAAGAAATTTTAGTGCCTAGAAGAACAATCGCACAAATGCATTACATCTCCATATTTCGAAAACGAAATGAGATACGTTCAGTGGTGGTGATGAGCACGTTTCCAAATCGAGGGATCACGAAAATCGTCAACATGATTTATGTAAATATCAACTTACCGCAAATGCAGACCCCGCGGTATTTCTATGTCCGGATGGTGGTAAATAAGCATTCCTTTGATCATTTCCAAAACCCTGACGGCCTCCTGAAAATCCATTGCCTTGGAATTGAAATTGTCTCCCTCTTCTGAAATCGTCGACCTGTACACGATGGGGGCCATCCTGGTTTTGTTTTGCAAACGTAGGTCCTCTTGTTTCTGCAGCTGTAGGCAAAGAACTTCTGTCTGAAAACGCATAACTGCTTTGATGTCCACCAGCCGCGTCCTGCTGGAATGCTGAATTAATGGTGTCAGCAAAATTCAGGCTCTTCCCTGATGGTTGGAGTTTGTTGTAGGAATGGGTTATCAAATTTCCCTCTCCCGAGTGAACTTTGTTTGCGAAGTAAGCACTATTACTGTTCCCTCCTACTGAAATTTTGGCGAATCCATTCAAGCCGGCGTTAATTTTCTCAGCCAATGTTAGCGAACTATCAGCAGCCTGCGGGCTAGGTTGCGGTGCAGTGTATCGGTTTTGAATTTGATACGAAACAGCATGGCCACTTTTTAAAGCTGACTGACTCTCCGGTGTACTGAAAAAGCTGTTCACGTTAGCAGGGAAGCTATTTCGCACATTATCTATATTTTGGCGGAAAACATCGTGCGTTTCAGATATTTTGGATGTGTCTCCGAAAGAGCCGCGAATGTCTATAAGTCCAGCTTCTGGTTCTTGTGAGCTCTCACCAATTATTACCGATGACTTTGGATCAAAGGTCGATCCAATGTCTGTTGAAAGCTCACCCAAATTCGATACGTACACGTTCCCAGGTGGAACAACCGACGTCAAGTCCGTGCTTTCCGATTCTTCTTTCGTAATTGGTATTCTGGTTGTTGGTCTTTTATCTTTTACTTCATTCTTGTTGTTACGATTTTTGTTAAAGCTATTGATTCTCTGAGTTGTTGTAAATGGTGTCTGCGTCGTTGTCGTGGTGAAAGTGGGCTTAGTAGTACTTCTTGTTGTAAAACTACCAAAAGTTACTGCTGGCTTGAAAGTTGTTATTTTATTGATAGTCGGTGGGGTTGTATGTGGTCTCTGAGTTGTACGAGGAAATGGTGTCGTTGCTTTTGTCGTCAACACGTTTGTTGCGTTACGTAATGGAAATTCGATCATATGTATTGCAGCTTCAAGCATTTCTTCTTTGTTGTTGAAAGCTTTGCCGATTTCCTCATTCATGAAGTAGTAGTTTTCGCTTTCGACGCAGTCGACATTTTTGTACCAATCGCAAATGAATTTTCTTTGGCTGAAAAGTGTTCCGTTGGGGCAGAGAAACGCGAAACCTTAGGTAGTTAATGGATTTGGATCAAAAGTTGCGTACGAAAAATAAAGAAATTACCGTCTCCTTCGATTGCTGTATTAGCGCATATCCGAAACGCCTGGCAGCGTGTCTCTACATCCGCGTAATAACCTTAATAGACAAAACAAGATTAGTATTTATTAAATATCGAGTGGATATAGCGTTGTGCTGATGCTCACGAGTCATTGCTCGAATGACAGTTAACGCGGTAATATGACTGGAGCTAAAATTGTCACTATTAGAGAAACATAGTTCTTTATTTAAATAATAAGAAATTACAAAGCACTAAAAATGTGTGCAAATGTACATATGTTGAAAACACTACGTAGTTTCTATATGGTCGCCTTAAATCAAGCTTTTGCTCAAGTGCGCTTACAGTAATATGTAAATTGAGCAATTTACTTGTGGTGAAAATTAGTTTTTGTGCGTTTTGTTGACAAAATTTGGAGATCTAATATTGAATCCGGCATATGGCTAATTAATATTAAAGATCCAATTTTAAAAGAAATAATGAAATTAAGTACACAATGGATTTCAGGGTCGCTGATTTCATATCTATTCCAGAAATATAGAAATTATGGATTGTGGGTCAGATAAAACTTTTATAAAAGATTCGCTTTCGAGGTTATTTATTTCCAATAAATTATTACGCACTATGCTCGTTTGGGGTTTTGGGAATTAGATTTCAAATAAAAATATTTCTTCCCGAGTAATATTCAACATGCTGTGAAAAGTACTCAGGAGGGGGATTTTTTCTATTTATGCAATTCCTATGAAAATTGGAGCTCAAACTGTAGATGGAGCCCTGGGAATTCTCAAGTCAGTCCCATCGCATAGTATTTTTGCGAAAATGGGTATGTGGGTTTTCTGGAGTTCATAAGTGATATTTAAAATTGGTGCTTCTAAAGTAAATTCAGCCAGTCTCAAATACTCTGTGAAGTTCTACATGAAAGACGGGGGACTGTGTTTCTAAACTGTAGTCTTCGAATTACCTAAATATGAGAAATGGTAAATATGTATATAACATACACCAATAATTTTTTTGTCAAATTCCAATAAAAATGTAGAAAGTTACAATATACCAAAAGTTATTTATGTGGGCTGTTTTTTTTACAGTTAAAGATTGAATGAGTTTGGGCAAGGAAGCACGGGTCACCTAGTTTTAATCACTGTCTTAACAACACATTCAAATTAAAAAAAAAACTGTTCAAGTAATCGCTTTTCTGATTTACTTTTATTATGTTAAAAAATATAATTTAGGAATTAACAATTATTGTACTTCCTATTTCTCGTGAGGAGAACCTCTTCGAAATTAAAAAAGAATGTAATGTAAATAACTTGAAATACGAAAAAGGTACGAAAACCAATGAGAAAACCAGGTGGCTTACATCCTACACAAAAGCCGGATAGTAAAAGCTTTATTGCTTTTTTTATAGCCAAACATCCAAAAATTAAACCATTTTATTTTCCTTTTATTTTAGACTAGAAGACCCCGTTAAATCATTATCAACAGCTATAAAGTTTATGTCTTATAAAATGTAACCCGTCCAAATACATATATTACAGATATGCCAGATACTTGTCCAATCTTTAAGTGTATTCAAACATCCTGAAAGTGTAAATTTTATTAAGCAAAAAATGTGAAAATTCGAATGCCAGCATTATGCAACCTTTCATGTTATTGATTGATGGTCCACATTATAACTATAAGTTATGCATATACATGTTTTATAGTTACTTGAACTCGAATTTCCGTGAGCAGTTCCTGGATCTCTATCTCTTATCTACCATTACAAATTTTGAACTTCGGTAATAAATCAGAAGCTTGCAAATACAGAACAGATAGCAAACGTCTATTTACCACTTAATTCAGAAACCTTAGCCCACAAGCGAAATTTCCATTTTTGTAGATCTAAACCTCTCTCCTAAGTCTAACGGGCCTAGCCAATCCCCGAAATTAAGTGGGTTTTAATTAAGCGTCATCAATTATTGTAATCCACTAAAAGCAATAACCGTAGCGCTATTTTAGCGACAACCTAACATAACAAACCTGTTCCTACCTTCGTGACGATTCTCGCAGGTAAAACTTGTTCGTGGAACGATGCTATAAATTGGGTAGTCTACGTCCGGTTCACCAGGAATATTGTGACGGATGTCCCACTGTCCGTTATCTCCAAATCTGATAACGATATGTCAGGATAGAGGCGAGGAAAAAGGTTTTTGAAAAATTTCTGTTTTACCTCGAACCGAAGTCAGTTCCATGGTCGGCATCTTCGAACCTTCCTTGAGCTTTGATTTGTTGACCACAAAGTAACAGGAGAAAGAGTAGATTAACTGGAAATAAAGAAAAGATTGCTTAGATTGGGATTCTTATTGTTAATGATTTCTTTTGTCTCATAAGATCGAAGATGAATATTTATGGAAAACAATTTTTTCTTTAAGCCACAACTGACTTTAGTTCTTTTTGACGGTAAACAAAAGCGCATAGTTAGATGCAGAAATATTTTTGTCTTTGTAATATTATGAGTTCTTTTTTTAAAGCGTCTTAGGTAGTCTGCATTTTTTAATTTGGAAGAACTCTATTTTATTTACATTTTTTATACCGCGTGATGTGTTTAATATAAAATTTAGTTACATAAATATAATTAGCGGGCAAATAGACATTTATTGCGATATACATATACACTCGTAGATAACTAATTAGAAATATGTACTTTTTTATAACACTGAATGTTGTCTGTTAGTTTTGTGAAACTTTACTTCACATTAGTTAGAGATTCTGTGATATATCGTATCGATACCTATGCTTGGACATCTAATCAGTAACAGCGTAATTAAATACAAAAATATCTTTTTCCGGACTTCTTAAAGAGAATATAGCTAATATTTGGTTGACATCCATTACGACGTATTACTTCTTCGCACCTGCTTTGTGTTTTGGTTCATTGTCCTGTTGGAATTTCCAAATAGCAGGCAAATTGTCCGTGCTATCTACCTACCTAATTGAAAACTGCAATCGAATACCTACCCCGTTTATGATCACACATTACAAACAATAGAATAGCGGTTAATATGATTCGTTGCAAATAGGACAATGAGGTAAAAGCCGTTGTTGAAGTGTTTCTTATTGAATGTACACTGGGTGATTTATAATGGCTTTATGCCGGAAATTGTTGGAAGTAGAAGGTTGGATATTCATTGAAGTTTACATTTTTAGTAAGGGGACAACTCCTGGTGAGCATGAATGCCTTTGAAAAATAGTCATTTTCGAGGTGCGTAATAAAATTGTTTCTTATTAAGAATGAAACTTCACTCAAAAATAAGGTGATTTTTCAGAATGGGCTATGAATTAAATAATCTCGGAATCAAAACAATCTTCCTCTTTCTTATATTTTTAAATTCTACTTAAGTGTTGAGATATGTTTTATTAGTTAATGAATATACTTAAAAGTCGTAAATTGAGTTTATGTGAATTTATCCTATTTAAAAAAAATTGAATTCCCAAAAATTGTTTCGCATTCAACAGGCCTTACAAATAATAAAATAAATGAATTAAAATGATTTCAGGAACACAATTTTTCTATACATATGACTTTATATTCCGAAATCATATACATACCTACATAATTCATATTTCTAGCAGGAGAGAAATTTCCTTATGTACAACTAGAAAGGTGGAGTTATATTTTATCCGCGTACATTTATTTTATTATCATTTAGTTAATATTGTTTTTGATTAATTATTTATTAAATTTAATAAAAATTGACAAACTCTTCACACGTTCACTTTTTGCTTTTGTATCTACCTTTTTTTACAATCATTTTGTACTTTAATCTAGTTAGCTTTCTATTTACTACTAATAAAATCAGAGTGTAAGCGTTGTCAAACTTTAGTAAATAGACATAAACAATATTGAATACTTTTTAGATTCATAATAAAATAATTCTAAAATATTTATAATAACTAATAATAAAAGTTTTATGATTTTGTCTAGAGATTTTGTCAGATCTTTGACTTTGAGTTAATATGTTGCCTCTTTAGAAAAGTTCATTAGAAATAAGGTCTAACTAATTTTAATTCCATACTTACGATTTATTTGGTTGACCATTTTGTGAGGCTTTTACTTTTTGACCTTTCTGAAAAATGAAAATGAATGGTTGTTTTTCAAAAGATCCAGGATATACGTATATAAGCAAAATTAAATTGAAATAAAGTTAGTATTACCACAAAGTTATTTAAATTTGTTAATTTCGGAAGAATTCTCACTGAAAGATGAGGAGTAGCCACTCGATTTTCTTTTGATGTTGATGTTTGCGTTTAGGATCAGATATGAGGACGGATTGCATGCGTTTGAGATATTCAAGGCACGAGTAAGAGGATTCGCTGAGATCAGAGAACAGAGAAGCCGCAGAAAGATAGTTGGCGACGTCAGGATCGGAGTAAGATAAGAGATAGGCCTGCCACAATTTGTTTCGCCTGTTCCGAAAGGACCGAAGTTATTATTATACCATGGGGGAAATGAGGTATGGTCTCTCCGAGGTTGATAGGGAATAGATTGGGTCAGGCAGCCGAAAAGTTCAGTATAGAAAAGGTCTAGGGCATCCACAACAGAAGGTAGAGAGTCGGTTGTGGAGGAGAGGGACGATTGGTCAAGTAGGTGATTTAATTTCTCAAAGTCGCCTATTCGGATGTTGAAGTAGCAAGACGATTCTGAATTAGTTAGGAGAGGGGGCAGTTCGAGAAAAAGAGTTAGGAAGGAAGGAGGGTGATACAGATCGAGAGTGGAAAGAAGATGGATACTATCAGTGACAACCGAGTTAATGGGGTCGGGCGAAAATATCAGGTCAAGTTGTCTACCGAGGTTATTGGTTATACCACTAATTTAATCTGATCTGTCGGCACTGCATCAGACAGCGCATCTCGGCACGCTACAACGCCTGAAGGCAGGCCTCCATATAATCCGTCAATACAAACGCAGCGTCGCGATCTTGAGAGCTTAAAGCATTTTGAGTCCGGCTCTCTCTCTCACGGCGGCGGACTGGCGATGGCGCAACGAAATGTAGAAGGTTCCTCTAAATTTTAGAGAGAGAGAATTATTTCGTTGCGTCAATCTGCCGTGAGAGAGAGAGCCGGACTCAAAATGCTTTAAGCTCTCATGGTCGCGACGCTGCGTTTGTCCTCGACGGATTCTATGGGGGCCAGCCTTGAGGCTCGCAAGAATGGCTGATGCCGCATCGGCTTGAATGCGTGGTCCGACTTACTGAAAGCTCCGGCCGCTGCATAGGATTTCGATCAGTGCCAGTTTTACAGTGCCCTTCTGGGCATCTGGATTATTTGGATTATCTGTGGTACTGCTGTACAAAACGCTTAGGAATTTCGCAATTCTTAGCAAGCTCAGGCTAGCGGCTAGGGCAGGCTTAAAATTAGGGCAAAGTTCAGCCTACCTTGGTGTCCCCCTGGCTACGGCTCTGATGAACGTTTGAAAATAGGTAGGTAGCTATTAGAGCTTTTATTGTTTCCAATGGAAATCGCTTCTTTTTATTTTTGAGTAACCGATTCAACGTAACAAGAAATCCATCAACATACATATTTTTTATCACTTTAAAATTCACTCAAAAAACATTTCAAATCAGCATATCGAACTGAATAAAATTATAACGAGTTTCAAATTTACATAAATAATAATATTTTATATTATACTTTTTTTCCTAAATTAATTAAATATTAAGTAAATTTAAAAACTGGAAGCAGCTACGATTCTCTCAACAAAAAAGAAGAGCCCAAAATTAAAAAGTGGCGACATGTGACAAAGATTTCCACGATTGAGGAATGAATGGAAAATGTTCCCAGAGATTCAATCAGAATCAAATTCATAAATCAAAATAACTCGGACAAAACGTGCGTTTATGTCCAAGGTTTTCCATTTGGCGCTCAACACGTCACCACATAATTAGCCTCAAAGATCGATTCATGCGTGGTTGAAAAAATTTGAATGTTTTCTTTTTTCGGTGAGTACGGAGTTGTTTTACCTCCAAACATGATAAATTGGCTAAACGTCTCTGATGATCACGCGAAAAGCAAGACTAGGCAGTTCAGAACTCAGCTCTCATTTTTGGAATAGTGCACCCAAACTAAAGTCGAGGAGCGAATTCGAGTCTTATCGCTTGGGGGTCATTATAAAGTCAATTTGTTTTTTTATAATTTAAAAGCACTACTTGTTTCCAGATTAGGTAATTCCAAGGTCCCAACGTCTGCTACGGCAGAAGGAAGAAAGAAAGCGGTTCAAATGATATAAACACTTAAGAGGCACAACTTTCTGCTCCATATTTTTTGTGACATGCCTGAGTTATGCTAATTGGCTTCCGCGAACGATTCAAATTAAATAATTTGGCTATTGGGTGAAATACATTTCGGATTTATAGAGAGTGTGCTATAATTTTTTCCAAAGGGTTAGTTCACTTACCTATCCGTTACAAAATAACATTTTAATTTGCATGGAGGTACAATATTGATAGCTACGTATATAACTATTCAAACTGCCTGTACATCTCAGGAATTGGTAAAAAATTGTTCGTCGAATTTAAATTTCGAATTAATTAGTCTCAACAGTCTCAAAATATCTACGTATAAACTTGTAACCGTGGTTTCCAACAAACTATAAAATTTTAAGTATGCCTACGACAAGGTTTTCGTGGCTACATTTTATTATGCCTTATTGTGAGATTATGTGCAGCTTTGTTAAAATGGTCGGAACGAAACCATTTAAAAAATATCCTTGTATTTTTTTCCCAGAAAATGTTATCCCCTAAATGCTTGAGAGGATCATAAATAACATAGGAAGATTTTATTAAAAAATTGCAACAAGATCAATATAGCGCGGCAGACGTTTAGGGACTGTTGAAGCGCGAAATATAGCATATAGGGTGTTTCATCTATGGGGGAGAAATATGTATGGGATGTCCCCCCTGGTATACGATTGTTTGTTTGCCCAGGTGAGATCTATCACCCCACTATTGCAGCCAGAATTTCTAAAAGACAATATTACAGCGCCAAATTTAAAACATCTCTACTTTCAAGCACACTGGCGTAACCTTCGACGAGAACTATAAAGTATATAATATGGAAAACCAGATTGCTGACTTAATCGGGAGGAGTTGAACTGTTCCTTTACATCATTTAGCTTTGCACTTCAAAGACTTTACTAACATGTTTTACTTTCAAAGAGTCGATCTTGATCAAAGTATCAGGTCAATTAAGTCAGATGCAATTTGTGCAATCAGCTGCACGACCGTCCCCCTTGCCCCTTTCTGATGATACTGTTTAGGGGGCGGGCGGCAGATTGTTCTTCGCTCCGGGCGCAAAATGTTTAAGCTAGGCCATTGCCCTGGCATAATTGCGAATCGTCTCTTTTAAAGTGACCTCCGACTTCCCGGATACTTTAGATCAATCAAACCAGGTGACAATACTACATTTCTCCAAGCAATGTGACAGTGTTGACCAATCCCGCCTTCTCAGTAAATTAACTTTTGACTTCAAATTCTTACTCTCCGCTGTCAATCTCATCTCCAACTTTCTTAAGAATTGTCTGCATACTGCAGATGGTCAATAGTGCTGGTCGCTCTCTGTATTGCTGCCAGTGGTCCGTAATGTCCCCCAAGGATCTCTTCTTGGTATATAATATATCTGTATGCTGATGACGTCCAAATCTATATTTCACGACCCATTGGTCTTTTAGACAACGCTCTTGCTAGAATGTGTAATGACTTAGCTAGAATTCATTCTTGGTCAGCTTCTAATAATCTGTCTCTTGACCCAAAGAAGTGCTATCGCACGTCCATCGAAACCTCGTCTCTCCCAGGCATTTCTACTTATCGCTTATATACTCTCCACGACACTCCGTGAGAAGTTAGTCTAAACCCTTCTGATTCTCCATATGGTAGCCGAATCTTTACTGAACTAGACTCCAAATGTAGTCCCAAAATCGAAATAGCCTACAACGATTGACAATATGGCTCGTTTTGTTTATGATTTACCAAGGCATACTTATATCTCATGCCTAGCATCCAATCTTCTCAATTTTTCCTTAACACAGTATCTTACAATGAAATCATACATGACAATCCATATACATATTCGATCGCTTAAAATTCCTAGTGTCTCGCCGTTCTAAACAATTCCTCCTCCCCGTTCGTCTTCAAAATATGGAGAGCAGTCATACTTTGTCCAGAGAACTCGAGAATGGAATAAACTTCCGCCTGGACTTCAGCGAACAACCTCAACCCAGCTTGTTCAGAAAATTTCTCAGAAACATCCTCTGATTCCTGATCTAGATACCTATTAGATCACTCAGATATCTCAGAATCTTCAAAAAGATTCTATCTATCTTGCTATACTTAGTACTTCAGCCCTGCATGATCAGCAATTTCTTGTCAGACCGATATCAGCGAGTGGAAACAAAAGATCAAATCTCGCGTCACTTGCCTGTTGTTCGTGGAGTAGATACCTTAGGGCTCAATATTGGGTTCACTTCTTTTTAGCTTATTTATTAACAGTCTTCCAAAAGTAGTCAGTGACCTCCAAGTATTCAGTATATCAGCAGACCCCGAGGGCTAATCGAAGATTGCGTTCCGCGGATAAATGGTGACTTGGACAAAATTGACACTAGGTCGTTAAATAACTTTCATCATACAGACCGATAACTACCTTGGCGATCGGTACGTTCGACAATGCTGGGTAAATGTACACTGATAAGAAGAGGAATGCCACAGGGCTCGATGCTCGGCTCAGTTATCTTCAACTTATGTATATGTATTATATATAATGTCAATCGTGAACATAATCACATAAAGACGTTGCGGCGAATTGGTTGGCACATATTTTCGTTATAACTTCATAAAGAGTTTCAACATCAAAAGGTCGTTTTGGGACAACATTCTACACACTGTAAGGATCCCGAAAATGCAAAATAAAAAATTTGTATTTTGGAAAGTCTCAGAGAAGGTGGTCTCTTAATTCAGTGTGAGTGGAACTAATGGAAATATTAACTCTCAATTATTTTTCGAAACACTCAAATATTTTGCTACACAGAAAAAGAGGTTTTGCTTCATTTAATGTGAACGCAGCCTTAGTGTTTTTTACTTTATAATTGCGGGTAATATCATGGAAAGTGTGTAATCTTCTCAAGGAAAGTTACGCAACCAAAAACTAAGAAATCTATTAAATGATTTGCAATGGTAAACATGGAGAGAAATAAATATCATTAAAATTATATAAAACAATGTGTTAATGTCTCACTCAACACGCAATTCAGGTTTCCGTAATAAAAAATCCTAAAATTGCTTTCCTGAAAGATTTACTTTATTGAGTTGTGCCACGTTTTAATTTCTAAAGCAGCGATATGTTACATACAGGTACAACGTGACAATGAAATAGAAAATATTCTGGCTACAAAATGAGAAACTTTTTTTAAATTTAAATATTCAACAAGATTGTCAACAGTTTTGTGAAACAGAATGCTTCGTGTTAATCAGTGTAACATGAGAACGGGTTCTCTGACCCTTTTTTTACCAGTAACAGCGGTCCATAATCCACGGTATACATAGTTTGTGTTTTCTTTTTCTTGAAAATTCACAACATAAAATGAGCGTGATTTATTGGAGTACAAAAAAGGCATCAACCGAATTTGTTTCTCTAAATCTGTGTCGTTAATAATCTTTTTACAAGCTTGAACATTTTTTCTTCCTAAAGCATGTGGCGACAATTCGGCCTTGCCCTAATGATAATTTTAAACGGCCACCTTTTGTATTGTGAAACGCTCCAATTAAGTCGTAAATTATAAATAGTCATAGAAAGACAAGACCTGCTTGGGCCGCTTGAGGGATGTGTTTGCATTAAAAGCGTGCCCAAGCTATGCGCGGCCCAACGCGGCGGGGCGCTATATTCAACAAAAACTTGAATAAAGTCGCGGACATTAAATCCACAAATTCCGCAGATATTGCACTCAATATTAACTGAATTTGAAAGGCCTTCAGTCCTTTTGAGCAAGCGATTTAACGGTTTTTGTTGGTTTGCTAATTACAGGAAACCTTTTGTTCTTACAACATTACCTACCGGCCTGTTGTTCTAAAATTAAATTAACATGGTAGTACTAGATCATATTTGCATTTATTAGTTGTGCAAGACTGTAGTTGTTATTCTTATTAAATTTTTGTCGTGAGGACCACAAAGCCAAAATGGTTTTAATCCCACATTATCTGAACATGAAGATTTCACATAGTACTGTTTGTATGTAATATTTTTTCTTAAAATTTACATAAAGTGTTATTCTAAAAGCACATTGGATCTCCTTATTGGTCTGAATAGGGATCATCCATTAGTAGGCTGAGCTATTGAACTTTGATTTAGGTTACTTATGAAACTAATTTATACAATTTTATTATTAACACGACCGATCTGCACATTTTTTTTATAAAGCTACAGATAGTGTTAGGCGAATGATTTTTACAATCCCTGTGTGCCACCAGATGGTATCTCCTTCACCTTTGAGCGTAACTTTATGCAAAGTCAATGATTAATATTAATATTTTGATTTAATTAATAAACGATCGTTTGCCTATAAGGCCATATCTCATTTTTAATGACTGGGGCGTATGCAGCCTGTGAACTGTTGCATAAAAAGAGAGTGGAAATAATGTTAATGATGCACACTAACTATACTTGGTAATTTATGTTTCTACAAGACGTGTACCTAAATTGGGTATTGGGTCAATAGAGGAATATGGTCGGATTACTGAAGCAATAATCATAAATTGTACTGTTGTTTAAGAGGTTAGGTTCGGTTGAAAATTTAAAAATAATGTATATTTGATTGCAAAATTATTTTCTGAAAATATGATGTTGTTACCCCATTCCATCCTGGAAAATGCACCGTTTGGTGAGTTTTACACGCTGGTGACACGCACTGTCGGTTCTTATTTTTTAAGGGGGTAGTCTCAAGCTCGATCTTCAAAAAATCGATTTTTTTTTCATATTTTCAAAGTTTAATAAGTTGAGAATATACTGTGAAAATTTTAGACCGATACACGATTTTAAAGTTACAGCAACTAACAGCGGACAGCGTACCCTGCAGCTGCGGCGCTCATACCTCAATGAAAACCTCCTCTCCAAACTTTAAACGCGTTTTTCCCGAAGCAACTTTTTTCCGTCGGCCCGGATGATTCAAAAAAAAATCTATTGGACCGATTTGGCTGAAATTTTAACATAATATTCTACACATGAATGGTTATGTCCGGTACCAGAATTATATTTTTTTATCCACTTACTTTTTTTGTTTTTATTTTAAACCGAAAAAAACAGTCGATTTTTGAAATTTTTTTTTACAAGGCCGCCATTTTGTTATTTTTCACTCAAATCTGTTAAATCTGCTACGGGACAGAATGAAAACCCTACTGAATAATAATCTTTTTCGAATATTGATTTCAGATGATCACAAAAGGAGCAATCAAGGTGGCCAGCCACCTACTTTGTTTTGAAGACACCTACTTTACGTCACCAAAATGACGTTAAAATAATTTTTTTTTATTTAACAAAAATTTTTTGTATTATTCAATAGCTAAATAATATCATATAATTATCATAACAAGATTGTATTTCATTTTCCGCAAAAAAAAAAATCTTTGAAAACCTTCAAAATTTAACCTCGGACATGAAACTACCCTCTTAAATAGAAGGCAGGTTCTTGCGTTACGGTCAATAGAGATCGTTACCGGACCATTAGCAATGAACATTTCTTCAAAATATGGATGATCCGGAGGATAGCGCTACGTATCATACATCGACTCAAACCATCGATTTATGGAAATCACGATTTGGCTATAATGTAATTTTGAGAGATGTCCCTGTAAATACATAAGCTTCCAACCTCCAAGGTCGTGTGATCTGTCACCTCTCGGCTATTTCTGTTATGTGAAGCCAGTCACTCGTTTATGCTGATAAACCAGCAGCAATTGACTACTTCGATGCCACCATCGTTCGTGTTAAGGTCGCTGCACACTTACTGGTACGAGACGGAACGGCACCGGCCGGTAGCGGCAGCCAGCAACAAATTTCATGCACATTAGAACGGCGCTCAGCGGCGACGGAACTCGAGTTCAGTCGGAAAATATACAGCGCCCAAACACAATTAAAATCTCTCGAAAGGCAATCAGCAAATGCCGGTCACAATTCTTCCCAACCAAAAATACTAGAGATCAGGAGACTCAACTCTAGTGGAGGTAGGGCGAAAAACGTTCTCCTCGTTTTTCCATCATTACGGTTGAGGTTATGTTGATGTTTTGTTGTCATCTTGGATGTCATTCGAGCAAGAAGGCTAGTTCTCTATTCTTCTTGCCAGTCTCCTTGCATTCGAGTTGATGTTTTGTTGTCATTCGAGCATTTCCAGCAGTTTCAATGGGATTGTGAAAAATGTGTAATGTACGACACTTTTCCCAATGTGTTTCCACCAAACGTTGGCTCTGTAACACCGATTATCAATAAATACGAGCAAGAATTGTTGACTATTTACAACATATGGGCAACGCAAGTTGTCATATTCAAGTGACAGAGATAAATCATGAAAGCATAACGAATAACGATCTGCGCAGACACATGGCGCCGCCATATTGCAAAAAGGTGAGGACGGCATAACTTCACCGCTGATTTTTCGAGGAGTTGAGTCTCCTGGTCTCTAGCCTTCTTGTTCTCAACGGTACCTGCCGGCAACGCTGGTGGAGGTTCCAGTCTGTGTGAATGCGAACATTTGTTTTGGAAAATATTTTTCTGTGTCGTGTCGTTCCGTCCCGTGCCGGTAAATGTGCAGCGACCTTTATTCGTATCATACGACCGACATTTCCCGATAAAATAACCCAATCACTGACATATGTTATAGGAACTGGACTGCTAACTCCCCTGACATATAAATTAATGGATTGCTCATAGCAGTCGAATGGCTATGAAAAGAATGGGACCACCTTGCATTTCCCATGTGAGATAGCAACATTGACTACGTATATATGACGGTCCCAAATCAGGACTAGAAACCGGTTGTAAGCCAAAATCAGGACGGCTCGAGTAAACGAGACTAAGTGGATTAGGAAATATCACCCCTAGGCCCTATTCAATCCGGGCTAGCCCAAAGTCGAGATTTGACCGTTTATATGCGGTAAAAAAAATAAAATAAATTTAGTTTTTCACCAAAATGCTCTAGATAGCTGGAGATTCAGGTGCGCCAGAGGTAGATATCGGGGTAACGTCATCTTCATTCGAATATTAGAATGAATATTTGTTATGTTGTCTACCTGCAGCATCTACGTGCGAGCGAGATAGTTAGAATTCGGCTAAAATTTGATCTCATTTTTGAAGTGAGTTTTTTTATGGGATCAGCAGTCCAGTTCCTATATGTCAGTCCCCTAAGTGAACTTACAGAAAGTGCTTTGCGAAGAATAACCCCGGTCATCTATATACATATGTATATAAAAATAAATTGCTGTGCGTTAGTCTCGCTAAAACTCAAAAACGGCTTGACCGATTTCGATAATTTTGTTTTGTTTTGTTCGCTATAATACATAGGTTTAAAAAAAAAGAAAATTCGGGAAACCCCAAAGGAAAAGCCGGAAAATCGAAAAAAATCGAAATTTCCGTTTTGTATAGGACGCAAATTTTCCAACTTCAAGGAATCTTTATGAAAAAGGCAATTTGAGGTTTTCGGGGTCGCAGATCTCGAGCTTGCATTCAAAATTCTGGAATTCTAGATGTCGGATCCAATATGGCGACCGAAAAGTTAAACTTCAAGGGATTTCCCTGAAAATCCGCACTAGGGAAATTTCGGGATCACTGATTTCGATCTACTATTCAAATGTCCAAATATGAGACCACCCCTACCCCTCTGGGAGATATAGGAGAGGGGGTGCAATAAGGAGGTGGTGTAAAATGAAAAAAACTAAATTTAATAATACTGTTGGCAAATATCTAAAACATGTGCAAAACGCAAATAGGAAAACGCTGGGTCATATGTGCAGTAGCAGTAGGGAGACGTTGTAAAATTAAAGAATACAAATTTAATAGTATCCCGGAAAACGCCGGGTCCGGGCAAGCTAGTTTCTAAATATTAATGTCATGAGTTGCTTCTTCGAATGAACATCAAAACAAAATAAATTTTCTGAATAACTAGTTTAAAGTGAAATAGCATTTTTTATTTTAAGTTACTAAAGAAATTAACATGTTTCAAAATTTGTCGGCATGTCTGTTTACAAATAAGGGAACATAATTAAATTCATGCTTCTGATGCGGAAACAAAATATTTGATTAATTTTCAAACGCTTATGGGAAATCGTTATACGCTTAATGACTCCTCTCCCACACAATTCAGTAAGATAGCAAGCCTCCCACACAGCTTGTCAATTACCCAAATGCCAGATGTCTGATAAGTACTTTACTAAACCTACTAATGACTAATGAGGATAGTTTGAAAAAATGCTTTACTTTTTTCTAATGTAATTTTGTTTATATTTTAAAGACAATTTTAATTCGCTTGGCGTAATGTAGTGTGCAACATTCACATCAATCAATTAAAAATGGTAACCATTCTGTGGAACTTTCATAAATTTTGCTTGATATAGGCTTGAAAATGTCATATAACTCTTTACGTCCTTTGCTGACTTACTCGCGAATACACACCAACATAAACAACCACTTCATCAATTCTTCTATTATATAACATTTCCAATCAAGCAATTAAAAAGTGATAAATAACGCTACAACCTGGAGAACCACAATATAAAATAAAAACCTTTTACTTGCTAAACTGGACCAGAAAAGTATAAATTCAGGAATGTGAAGACATCTCCAAAAGTGGCTATAATATTATGTTAATAAGAAGTTCAGAGATGCAGCTCACAACAGTATATTACAGTGAGAGGAACTTCTCCAGAAGCTCATATGACGTCGGTGTATATTTTACAGCAATCGATATTCATTGGAGATAGTTAAAATTTAAAGTGTGGATGAAATAAATAACAACCCCTTCACATTTTATGACTATATCTTTCATATTATGCTTATGTCGGTCTCTGAAGGATATGGCTAAACGTCAAAAATATATAGAACTATATAATCTCATCTCGAGATCTGATCCCAGAGGAGAGACTAGAAGATCTGGGATGCGGCTAGAAGTCAACGATCCATGATCCAGTCATATTCAAATTTTATAGTTTCAAATTAAAAGGTTGCTACTCCCCTCGTTAGTTCAAGATTAATATTTTTGGCTATGATTGTTTATTATGCAAATCAATGAAATGATGCGTATAACGGGTTTTATGCATGCGTTGTTAATTTTTCAGTGAATTGGATAATTCGTGTTTCGGTTCATAATATGCATTTTCGTGAATCAGCCTTTGATTGGGACGTTTTCAAAATGAATCTGATCCTAAAGGTCAGTTAGGAGTATTTTTGTCGTTAAGTCGCATGGCCGTGATGTGCATATTTAGGAAATACTCGTAGATGACTTTGCCTACCAGATTTCATTTTCAAAAATTCTCTTTTGTCACTCAACAAGATAAGCATCTTCCCTTGCATCAGAAAGCTGATGGAAAAACGAATTTTGGTTCTGAAATATAAAAGAAATAGGAATGCAAATCTGGAAGTAAATAATTCCTTGTTTCTTCATATTTAGAATACTTTAGACGGAATCCAATTAATGTCAACCTCTGTACATAATGAAATATGTGCTGACTATATTAAACTTAACAAAAGAAATGGTTCAGGCTTGGCCCAGGCAAAATAGGCAAAATAAAGCTCAACCTTCGGACAAAATCCTAAAGAAAATATTCCTTCGGGATTTTGTTTATATGGGTACTAGAAAAATATTCTCTCAAAAGTCCAAATCGAAATCGTGTCAGCGTTGCACATGCGCGAAGGTCAAATGTAGCAAAAATCGTTTTTCGCGATTATCTATTATATGTATATTTGTGAGAAAGGGGGGAGCGAAGGGCCCCGACCACTCAAACAAACAATCCATTGTACCCTACCTCCGCCCTAGCCGAACTACTACATTGTTCTGATGAACTGAAGAACCTCGGTAAGGGGTCCAGGACAAATCTCTTCCATCCTCATTACGTCAGCACCGAATACAGTGCGCCGCGCTTGAGAGAACGCGGGACAGTAGTCGCAGAGAAAGTGTTCTGCGCTGTCCTCATCCTCCCCGCACGACGTGCATGTAGGGTCACTGACGATTCCCAGGGTATGTAGGTAGTTACTACATGTGTTATGCCCTGTCGTAATCCCTACAAGATTCCTGCATTCTTTCCTGCTTAATTTCAGGAGAGTTTTTGCAGTGCACTTGTCGGGACGTCCTATACAGAGTTTGGTGTGTCTGCAAGTCTGTAACACGGATCATCTCTGCGCACGGATTGTCTCCATGGGCCGAGTTATCCAGTTTTTGACTATTGCAGAATTCACGCCAATCTGTGGTAACGGTCCAAAGGGGCTGCATTTCACGCCTTCCTTTGCTAGGCTATCAGGGTTTTCGTTACCCTCGATGCCTTTATGTCTTCTCTGCTCAATTATCGCACTCGGAATAGCGAAGATTTTCGCTTGGAAAACCGACGCAAAATCTCCGAGAGGATATGAGTGGAAAAACTCTCCAGTGGATGGTATGAGTTTTTCCAGTCCTCTCGGTTATCTATTAGTTTTAGGTGAATCTTCGTTTTGTTTGTTTGTTCCTCATCAATATCTACAAATAAATGGTCGTATACAAAATTTACGTAGGACTAATAGTTTTCGAGATATCAGGCTGAGGAACGTTGGAACTAGGCGCATACTCCATCTGTACGCTTACGTACATGCAATGCATATGCAGAGTGCTTCGTATAACGCATGCAGACATGAGAGGGGTGATAGATCTCACCTAGCCAAACAAAAATTGTGTGGCGGGGGATGCCTTCCTCGATCGATTTCGAGTTACAGGGTGATTCATAAATTCGGGAAGCATACTGAACGCAGCGACACCAAACTCACAACTAGTATCTCAATGTGCTGCCACCAACGTTGATCTACCTCTACCACTGCATGTACGTACAGTCACTTGAGAGAGTGCCGCTTTTTTTATTTTGAATTGCACATTTTGTTGAATAAACTGCCTGCCCTTGATGAGCTTTCGTTCTGTTCGTGCCTATGACAACGCTGGGTAAAAAGAATTAGTGTTTTCACACAGAAAAGAAGCTGTGGTAGCTAAAGCGACCGATTACGAAAACATCTATTCGGTAATCAAAAAGAAAGCGAAAAGAGCCATAAAGATGCGATCTTTGAATGAATACAATTCAAATGAAACTTTCGCGAAAGAGTTTTCTGAAAACTGGTGGATGCCTGGCGGTAGGGGGATGCCTCGCAGCGAAATTCGTTTAAAAAAACTCAATTTAATACCAGAGACAGATGGACGGCCACAAAGAATGCTTTGCTGCAAACACCAGTTTATGCGATTGTGTGTCCATCCACCTTCCTTTTGCTTCAAAAAAGAACTTCGCGGTATTTCCGTAAATATGACAGTTATATGGAAACATAGAAATTTACGAAAATGTGTCGTACACTTTGAGAAAACGTTTATTAATTGTGAAAACCCATTAGAAATTTGGTGATAATTTTACTGGGACGTCGTGTTGGATAGGACGTAAATTACATGTGGTTTCAACGGGATGGCGCGACTAGTCACACCGCACGTAAATTATGATGCAATTACAAACCAGGTTACCAGGTTAGGTCGTGTTGTTTGGCGACTAAAACTGCCCGCCGGGAAATTCCAATTAAACCTATATAAGGTCTACATACATATGCGAACCACCCTGAGAAGACCCAACAACTCAAGGAGTAAATCAAACTCCACAGTCGCACTATTCAGCCCCTTTTACTTCAAAACGTGTTCCAAAATTCGGGCAAAAGAGTATACTGCTGCCAACAGACTGACATTTCATTTCATATTTGATGTCAACAATCACACTTTAAAAATCAATAAAAATTTTAAAGGGCTTCATTGAAGTACTATTGTTCTTATTTTAAAATTAATATTCTTGTTGAGACAACTTTGAAATTCTAAAGTTTTCTTCTGGCGTTCTTTGTGCACCTACATGACTAATTACTAAGAAATGACTGAAATAATGTGTTTATGCACTGTAACCATTAATAAAAAATACCCTTTTTTAAATTGCTGATATATTCCATATACCTTTCTAAAAGCATTTTGAAAATAATTCATTTAAATCTTACGAGGACATATCGCTCCTTAAGAAGAAGATTTCTTGATTTTAATATAGACGCAAATGGAAGAAATAGTTTACCATTATGTTGATAAAACAATGTGTTAGTTAATTATAAATGTGTATCTTTTCCTGAATATAAACGTAAAAGACTAGATTCCAAAGTCTTCCGTTTTAGTTTTCAAACTTTTAATCAAACAAAAAATGCGGACGTTGGGAGTTTTGATGTTATACTTAGGTATCGTTAATGCGGCAATTGTATGAAGCTTGAAATGACAAATTTCTGGTAGCAGCAGAAGCTATATATAACGATGAAACCTGATATGGGAACAAAAGATGATGTTGCTTTGAAGCAAAATATTGAACCGATTATGCAAATTTTAAACTTTTCGTTTCGAGAAGATATATTGAGAAAGTGACATTATCATGTTTTGAACGGTTGAATTATTTAAATAGGTATCTTTACACCTGTGGTTACGCCTAATTAAGAGTAGTAGGTGTTTATTAAGCGTTTCACCATTGAGGCTGCGGTGTTGGATGATTTAACGAATTTGACGGTTTTCGGAAATATAAATTAAAGTAGTTTGTTTAGTGTTGTTAATAAACAAAAGACTTTGTGTATCAAAACATAAAGTTATGTATTTTGTAAAATCCTTGGCATTGAAATTAATTTGTATCTATTAATTATAAGCGAGGCTTAAATCAGTGATTAAATAATTTTTATTGTTGCCATCAGTCGAGGTCGAATTTTTCATTGATGGTATTCAACTTTTATTGATAGCCAAAATATCGTACATCAACAAAAATTCTCCCTAATATAAAGCAATTTAATAAATATCAAAAGCGCATTGGGAACGGTATGAAATTTGTTGAGAAATTGTAATTTACTTGTTTAAGAGAGAACCGGGTAATGGCGGTCAGCAAATAAAGTCTGTCACTCCTATAATCACAAACTGAAATTCCTCATAGTCATGGGAGTAACTATTAAACCATCCCGCTATACATTTGTATTCCGCTCTGTTGCCTCGCGAAAATCCAATCAATTATTGTAACGCATTCGGCAGTGACAAGGTGAAAGTTATATGTATAAGTTGATAGGTTTTCCGCGCCTCAGATGATAAATTTCGAGTGCACAACGTTCACTTTTTGCTGCTTTGCTCATACTAGTTGAACTATTTAAATTATGAAGTTATTGGTAGGCCATAAAGTAAGATTTTAGTATATTCAAAGTAAACATATTTGTATAAATAATAGATATGTACCTATTTCATTCTTTGCAATAGGTTGATTCTTGTCGAAGGAATTAAAAACAGGGTTGTGAAGAAAGATATTCGAATTTTCCAAAGAGGAGTAAGACACTGGCGACGGTTAATAAGACATACCCAATGAAATTTCCATTGTAATGTAATTTAAATAAGGAGTCAGTTGGGAAAATGTTGTTCGATACGGTACGTTTATTTAGTCAGTTGTGTCATTTCAAAATATTTAAGGGGTTATTCTCATGTGACCACTTCGAGAAATCGATTTTTTTCATATTTCATATTTCGATAGAAACCTATTGAATATATGGTGTGAAAAATTCAGACCGAAATTCCTAGTATTAAATAAGTTACAACTCATTATCGCCGCCGCGCCAGGTCTGCAGCTGCTACATTTCTATTGTTTTCATCGGTCTTTTTTAACTGCGTACGGATTTTCTGACGGTCAACTTTAGTATATTACCTACCTGTGTATATGTGGAATAGTGTGTATAAAGTTTTGTCGTGAATTGTGAAATTGTATGGTCCAGGCATAGCAGATTAGTGTAAGTATAAATTTTCCACCAAAATTCTGCTCTTGAAACTTTAAACGCATTTTGCTCGAAACATCATTTTCTAGAACGGTCATAGTCCTAACAAAAAAAATAATCTACCGATTGCTTTGAAATTTATATATGTTCTTCTACCCATTAATAGTTATCGTCCGTACTAGAATTGTTTATTTTCGAAAATATGTTCTTATTTTTTTTAACGATTTTTACCAAAAAAAACCAAGATTTTCGTAACTTTTTTTTCTACAGTCCGCCATTTTTTTTCTTTTCAATGAAATTGATTAATTCTAGTACGGATGATAGCGACAGACCTACTGACCAATAATCCATTCGATTTTTTCATTTCGGATAACATGACCAGCCGCTATTACCATGACCAGTGACCAACTTTTTTTTTTGGTGTCTACTTTAATTAAAAAAAATAAATATAAACAATGTAAAATAAGCAAAAATAACAATTTCTTTATACAGTTTAAGATACAAATAAAAACATATAAAAAAATTAAAATGATTGAATTTTATTGCCTTATAAAAAAAAAATCCCAAAAAAGAGATAAAATTCATGCATTCACATGAGAATAACCCCTTAAAGTAAGTACATACATATTGTCCAATATTTAATAACATACGAGTTGTCCGAAACAACATAAAAATAGTAAATTTATTAAGAAGTACGCGAAGGTCTCCGTGGGTGTCCGCCCGTAGACATACTCGATATATGTACATATATTCTACCCTATACTATATTTGAAGCAATATCTATGCATGTAAAATATGCTATATGAAAATTTTCTCGCAAATGGCTTTATCGAATTCCATAAAATTTACAGAATTTCTCGTGGGGGATAAATCTACCAAACTAGATCTCTCGGATCTCTCGATTTCTTACTGATTCTTTACATAGTGATTGCCAACTGCTTTATAACGAAGAAATGCAGAAAATTTTAGGCTATCTTATACTAGGAAAATGACGACGCAGAATCAATTGATGCATCGAGGATTGCAAATATTTAATAAATCTTCCGAATGAATTAAAAGTGGAGTGTAATGTAAAAAGTATTTAAGACAAGGACTCATTCCATTTTATTCTTGTGATATTAAATTAGAAGAATAATGAATATTAGTATTATTTATTTTATTTATTATTATTAAGAATTAAGTGGGTTGTCCAGGCACCCCAGGTAATTTTCGAAAGCAATGTGACCTATAGAAGATCTATTGTGCTAATCCAAACCCCATCCATATCAAGACCCTTGAAGCAGGCTGTAGTGTTTGTGGGAGCCACATTTGACGCACCCATCGGCGACCTAAGGCTGAAATAGGCCTGCACTGAGGCTTTCCTTAGGGGAACACGCTGCTCTGTCTGGCCTGAGATGGCCTGCCTGGGCGTCGAAATAAACCAGTTCTTTGGGAATGAGGGTAACGTCTGGGACATCAACCCCCATTTCATCAGGGTCAACTAATGTGTCGAAATGTGGCCCTGACTGGTTTCATATTTTGTGTACAAAATTCATGATGGTGAAAGAGGAAAAATAAAAATTTGACTGATCTAAAAGTACAATATTTAAGTGAATTAATAATTCAAAATATGAAACAATGCAAAAAAGTTAAGGGGAGATATACACCTAGCATGGTCGAAAAATCGATTTTTTTTGCATTTTCTTGAAAGTTAAGGTCTCAAGAATATCTGGTAAAAGGCTTATACTATGGGCCTGGTATCGATGATTCCATGCAAGTTGACAAATTTCATGATTTATTCATTCCCAAATTTTCAAACGCGTTTTTGTCCAACCACGTTTTTCGAATCGGCACCCAAAATTTCTCGAAAACCAATGAACCGATTGCCTTGAATTTTTTGTGGTTATTCTATATACCATTATCTAGTACTTGCCATAGGATTTTTTTTTCGTTACTTAGTTTTTGTTTTATAGGAAAAGTAATAACTAATTCCTGGTCCAAAAATCACTATTTATGTTCAAACGTCCTCCATTTTGTCATAAATCGATATTTTCAAAATCGGCTATGACAAGTAGGTACTAGATTATAGTATCTAATTTAATAATCTTTTTGGTTTGTTTTATTAAATGATTTTTGAAGAAACGCCAGTGGGTACCGTGTACGCAGATTTTTTTACGACGCTCCAAGGATTATAAATTATCCTTGTATATTTTTGATGTTTGTAAATAAAAAAAACTAAACATGTTTCTGAATGTGTATACTTTTAGATAGTTAAGCTCCCAATCCGAAATTTCAAATAGTTTTCCTAGAAAAAATGCACAAAAATGACCTTCTTTTTAAATTTATAAAAAATAAAGTATAGTTTGAACCACAACATTGTTATTGTACTCGATATGCAGTACACCCACACACATATTTTGATAAATTAGTGTTTTTACTCTTATCTGACCCCAGAGTGTTAATTAATCAAAGGGGCATCCTTCCACTTTGTTTTGTATGTTTTAATATTGGAATATTTCTAAATTTCCTTTATTATTTATCGAAACAGCGTTATAAGAGTATCTTAATTTTTTTTAAACCAAAAAAATCAATAGCTGCCACGCAGTAAACATTTTCGACACTAGCGAGCTATATGCAATCTGCCGAAGGGTGCCAGCTAGGGGTTAATGATACCTACATACATATATTCGATATTTTCCAGATTTTTTTAAAAGGTGGCAAGGTGTAAGAAATCTTGTTGATGTCACATTTATGTGAAATTATTATTATGCGGAGCGGAAGTTGTTTTTAGAGTGTAACGCTTTGATGTAAATGTACCCAGAGTTAGAACTTACACCAATACATTTCAAAGAGGCTACATTGTGAGCTGTACGTAAAACATGCAAATTTGTAAACACGGTTTTTTAAGACTATATTTTGTATCGTTATATCAGATTCTTTCTAAACTAGAAAATCAGTCGATTAATTATAAATTGCGCAATCCTTATAGAATTTCTCCTCCTTTTCTCATCCAAGCCGATATTAAATAATTCAACATAAAAAAATGGAAAAATTGCGGGGATCATAACCCTCCAACTTTTACATCAATGTCGACGCACTTTTTACTACGTTGCAAGAAATATTCGATATACGTACATATGTTATGTATGTACATAACTCCTTGACGAAAGCTTGTCATGGCGCTGCAGATCAGAGCTCATATTTGAAACATTTTTCTTAACAAATGTACAAAATTCAAATGTTATTTTACTTGTTGCACTTTACTGAAGCGACACGCTTCATTCTGTCTTCTTCTCCCAAAAGAACCGCCGATTACGATCTCGTTGGCGGCCTCTAAAAATCCTTCGCCCACCACTATATTTTTTTTAAAAACGCGGCAACAAGTTTTGTTACAATATGCTTTTATACAAAAACATAAATTTTTTCTTTATGTTCCCAATAACATATTCTGCCTCACTCAAGTCAGTTAAAGCGATTAAGCACATCTCATTGACATTATCAGGCAGAGACCGGTCAGTGCATAATAAGGGCTTAACCTAATACATATTCCGACTAACCGTTTAGCTTAAAAGACGAACGGCATCGATATTTTTGCACCATAACTAAAGCAGTTTCGCAGTCTTCGGAAATACAAAGGTCAATTCCCTCACAACTATCTAATAGCTTCGCGGGTACGACTATTACAAATTGCAGTGCACAACAATTCTATTGTAGCCTTTCCTCGTGACGGTTAATACTTTTTTAACAGAGCAGTCTTCAATAAGTGAAGGTATTAAAGGTTAATTAAAAATTTTGCGTCTCTATAAATTGTTTGGTAAACAAAAACAAATTTACTTGATGACAAAGAAGACACTGGAACGCCTTGGGTAAGTATTGTTAACTGTAGTCGATTTAAAAAGTTCATTTAGTCACATAAATTAAAAGAAGTAAAATGAAAACTAATTGGAACTAATTTTAATTGATTTTTTAAAATATTTATTAATTAGGGGCAATGCACATTTAAAAAACAATTCCGTACCAATTTTTATATTGAAACTACGATTAATGTTAACTGTGTGAAAATGAAAAGGTCTTTACGCCAGCTTACTTTTAAAATTATCCAAAGGAGTGCTTAAAGAAGGTCCTATTGTCGTTCCTTCAGCAAATCATGTTAGTCCGAATCTTTCGTTTATTAAAATATTTTTGCATGTGCACATTGAAATTATCACACAGCACAATCCACCGCAGGCGCAAGGACGACAACCGCACTAGGCCAGAACGAGTCACCCGGATTTAATGAAGACCACCAAGCGCACACTCCCGCACGGATCAAGCAAGATTCTTGCTCTTCACCGAATAACGTACGAATCGAAACTGATTCCAAAATTTTACGATAACTCACTTTTTTCCGTGACCGTCTCCGCAGACGACGGTTACTTTTGCTTTTGTTCGAATGGCCCACCTGAAGATGCTGCCCGAGACCCTGCGATAGTTAGCAGAGAAATAAAAAAAAAGTCAACAGCCATCATATCGGGGCGTCGGGCGCTTATTGGGGCTTTTAATGAAAAACATATGCAGACATTCCAGATATTCGAGGAGCTGCATTTGGGGAAAAAGTTTCTCTTGTCCGGACCATTTCATTGCCATTATCGCGGCCTGTCCGCGCCGTGAGTTCACCGGCCAACATCGCCTGTGTGTTCACCTGATTAGATCTGAGAGGTGATTTTATCACCGGGCGATTATTTGCCTTGCCGCCAGTATGTCGGCGCGGCAGCGAGGAGGATTTAGGTACAGAAGGTCAAAAGTTCAATTTTTTTCTCAGCTCTTCCTTAATGAGAGTCTCGTGAGCAATACGATACCATCGCTAAGTCTAAGAAAGATTGATGAACTTGAAGACGAATAAGCTGCCATGCCGAAATTGATTTGGAAGAGTTTTGACCGCTAGTATCACGTTGGCCCTTTTTGCAGAAAAGTCTTTCGTTTTTTTGAAGTTGTCGTTTTTTTATTGAGGTGCACGCGTACCCCCAGTAACAAGATTGCGCTGATTGACACAAATGATGTCTGGTGCAAGGTCGGCGTCCCTTGTTATTACGAGGTTTTACACGTTTTTGCGAAACTAATTCAACGGCTCAATGACAAAGTGGAGATCAGCAGCAAAAGCAATAAGATGACCACAGAAAATCGACTGCTGAAGAAGATGTTGCAAAACAGGTCGTCAACTGTGCGGAATTACAGCCGTTTAGAGTAGGGAAGGTGGTAAAGCTTCTCTTAAACTGCAATTGCGCGCACTTCCTGAACGGCTTGGGTATTTTTGCCGTTTAAAGGGTACCGCACATTGTGTATTTACATATGGTATATACTTATATTCCCTTTTCTTATTCGTGCAGCGCCCACTAGTAGGCGATTTGAGTGGGCAACATGCGTGCATCGCCAAACTTTTTTTTAGCAAACGAACGGAATTGTCATTAATATTATTCCATTTCGTGATTCATATTTTTATTTTAAGTCGCTGTAATCTGTCAGACAAACGATTGGCAAAGTGACCCTGGAATTGACCCACTGTCACTTGCTTTGCAGACCCGCTAGCTAAGCTGTCTCATCTATTTCTACTGCGCCTCCATATCAGTCCAATAAATATGCACCGCAATTGTGCTACTGTTTAAAAGGTTACGTAGATTAATTATGTTCACTCTTACGCATGTAGGTCAAAATTTGTAATTTATGAATTCAACTGATCTGATAAGGAGATCCGTGGTTTCAAATCGTAGAAAGGATACTGTCCATGAAACAATTAAAGCTTGTAATCTCTTCGCAAGGTGAAGATTGAAATAGATTGTCACAGCATTAAAATTTTTGCAAGAATGCACTGTTACATGAAATATAGAATTTTTTGTTAAAACTGAAATGTCTAGTTCTGGTTGTGTATTTTTTTAGTTCTCTTGGTCTAGATCTAGAGTCAATTCAATGTCATATTATTTCTCTAAATATAATTGAAATCAAACATTATTCTCTTAGAAGGTTTCTCATTAATTAATTCGTAAGAATATTCGATTTCTCTCCAAATAATCCAACCTTTTAGGAAAGGTAAAAATGTGGGCAATTTATAATAATAAAACCAAAAACCAGGTGTATTAATTATAATACATGAATTTTAGAGATAATATGGGTAAACTGTGAATTTTAGGAAATCACAGAACATTTTTTTCCACTTTCGCAGGTGACTGTGCAGTGGTGAAAGTAGATGAACATTGTTGAGATTTTTGAAATAGTGTTTTATTGGTGTAAGTTTGAAGTCGCTGCGTTGATTACATCAACAGATTAAAAATAATATAAAAATATCGTATTTATGAATCACCCTGTAACTCCCAAAAGGTTGACGTTCACCTCGTCATATAGTCCTTTTTTGTTTGGATAGGTGCGATCTATCATCCCACTAATTTTTACACACGTTATGCGAAACACCCTGTATAGGAAAATTCGAATTTTTTAAATTCGATAAAAAGAATTGTAAGTCAAAAAACCGAAATTTCCATTACACGACATACACCACGATGAGGTTGTTGACTGTTGCTATGTGTGTATATGCTCTATATCCTCTTTATTGATTTATTGCAGCACCGGTCTTATCCATCCGGCACTTGTAAGTATGTACGTATGTATTTTGTCAGTATATGTTCTAAATATTATATGTATGTTTTCTGGGCGTGTGCTGCTCAATAATTCATACTTACGGTGGAGTAGAAAAGGGTTTCTTGAAGTCGAATGAGTCCCCGAAAAACTTATTTGCCGCCTAGTAACCCTTAAGCTTTGCAAATGTATTATTGTTAGTAGATTGGATATTCTAAAAAACAACCCGAGGCTAGGTAAAAGTTTCAAAAAATTCAAAAACATTTCATATGGGGTGTCAAACAAAAGCTCCTTTTAACCCATCACCGCTCCAGCCTCAGGGTAATTTTGGTGTACCCTCACAACCCTTATAAAACCTGTGGAACCCAGTTTGCGATCTATGGGTTAACATAATTTCAAATATATGTTATTGGTTTTTTGTTATTTCCTCTATTTTCAAAAACAAAATCATATATAAGATATATTTCAATCAAAGTGGGTGCTTAAGGGTTTTCTGGGTTGATAGTTTAGAATCTATCTATACACATTTCTGAGAATTCCAGGACACTAGTGCACAATAATATAATGTTGCGTAAAAACACACCAATGATTTTCTATAAATAATGGGGGGTAAATATATTCCTAAAAACACCTGAACAATCTTACACGCGTTTTTAAATCGTAATGTTTTGTTAAAAACCCTCATCCCAAATATGCTACGATTGGACAGATGAATGAAACAGTAAGCAATTCTCGAGAAAATTTAGCAATTTGTTGTATACATGTTTCTTGTTATTTTATTGATATATTAAATTATGGGTGGCTAAAATAGGACACGTACACTTACGAGCACAGTGTGCTTAAATTTCGTGGGAAAACAGTGTTGATAAATAGTTGTGTTTGATATTATTGTTGAAATTTTCACAGCTGTTTTAACCCGACGTCAGGCAGGTGGGTTTATTTTGACCAGGGGCAAGTTTTGAATGTTGGTGTTTCTGTAAGAACGCATACTGAGTAGTATGGTAACATTACATGAAGTGTTAGTACAGAAGTGTTAGTATTTAGAGGCTGCCCGGGTCAAAGTGACCCAACACCCAACCTGCCTGACATCGGGTTAAATTGTAAGACGTTTTGGAGTAAAGACGGCTGGATGCACGAATGTTGGGGTCAATTTCTTCCTTGAGATTTTGAATCGTCTCAGTGTGGTTCACATAGTCCTAACGTTTAAAAAAATCTCAGAGGAAGAAGTCCAAGCAGGTTAAATTGCAGCTTCTGCAAACCTGTTTTTGTCTACAAAGAGAGAGACGACGCGATCTGGGAACTTGGTTTGCAATTACATTATTTCACGTGCTGTGTGGTTTGTCGTACCAGCTTGGTCAAACCACATGTCATTTACGTCCATTCCTTCTAATTTCGATCAGAAACAAGTTTGTCAGCATGTCTGGGCGCAATAAATGGAGGTGTTTGATTGTTTTGCGCCATTAGGCACTCACGGTGACAATGTTTTAATTAAGCTTCTTGCAGAGTTGCTATAGAATTTTCAGTATTGGAAACATTCTGCTACTATCATATTCGTAAAATTAGACGTATTAACAAAGTTGAAGTTTGTATCCAGCTAACTATTGTTACTAGCACAGTATTTTAAAAGAGAAAATGAGAATTGCTCGTGAACATTTTTGGCAATAAGTAGTCTATGCAACTCCGAACCGAACATCAACCGCCTTTATTTGGCTTTTGTGGGTGAATCACTATCTAATAGGATTGCTTGGTTTATCATTGAAACTCTGGAACACTCTAATTATATATTTCCTCTTTTAGCCGCTTCGCTGGCGTATTCATATTTAAAGCACAACAAATGGGTTCGCTATTTGGTGAGGAATACGTTTTAATTGGCCTCTCTATGCCGGGTCGACATCTTTTCATCTACCGCATGTTGGCAATAGTGAAGATATGAAGTAAAACGTCTTATTCAAAACAAGAACAGCTCGTGGTAGTAGTAAGTAGGTCTTCTAAAATATGTGGTTGCTTTTCTAAATAAAGCCTAAGCTTTAAAAAAATTAGCCACATTCTAACTATCCTTGAAATTGCCTTCAAATATTATAAAATTGTGGTAGTGCTTGAAGCTCAAACGTGTCCACAAGAACAACATAAATTATTGGACTCGTTGTTGGTACTCAACCATCCAATATTCATGACAGAGAGTAAAAGTGTATTTTCCTCTCGTTTGATAGGACCGGCTTATGAAAATTAGCGATGCTAATTCCTAATATCGAAATAATTCGTTCAATAGGCTTTAAAATTGATAACGCACGGATTAGAGAAATTTTTGAGCTCTGTCTCCACTAGCGGCTAGTTTCCATTTTGATATGCATATAGGCGGTAGGTCCGGTGATGGTCAAAGAAAGAAAGTGAAAATAATACAGGAACGCGGGAAAATTATAATGTGCGCCATTTAATGCAAGACCTCACAAGACAACACTAATTCCGCTTCCTTTGGCTAGCGCAACGACAGAATGCTACTGATGGTTAAATGCGCTGACACGAAGCATCGGAGAAAGTGCTGTTGTCTAGAAAATTCCCAACAATTTGATATCTTCTTTAAATGTTTCCCGATGCTAATGAGGCATAAGTGAGATTTCAAGGGCTCCTCAAAAACAAAATTTAATCGTAATTTATGTTTAACGTGTCGTCTGCCTAAAATGCCTTCAGCTTTCCTTTAATAAAAAATTCCGAAAATAGTTTTATAAAGTTCACCACGAACGCAAAGTGCAATAAATTAAGGGAAACCTAAGAATCTTGAAATCCTCCACGCAGTTTCAGGACACGAAAACGCTATTAGTAAGATGATATGGAACAAGTTTAGAGTGTCGCTAGGTCGCTAATGTGCCAGCTAAGCCGTTATTTATTCACTTAATATGAAGATCGCATAGATAGAAACCTGTACGCAGATCTTTCGGAATTATGAATGCATATTTGAAGCATAGTGCCGGCACTGTAAAATGTCATATGGTTGGGCGCATACACACATATCATCTGCTCTTTCCGGAACTGCTGCATACACAATGTGATCTTTTCTTCAAAATGACTCTACCCACAAAAATTATTAAAATTTTCGGCGCTGTTGAACTTTGTGGCATTGTGCTGGGGACTATGTTTTTATAAACATTTACATACCTTACGAGCACGCAGCATTTAGTTGAATTTCTCACGAATAAAATGTTTTCAGTCATAAATAACATTATTTAGCATGCGGAATTTGATTATAAAATTTATAGGCGGTTACAAGTTCAAGCTATAAATTATTCAAAGCTCAAAATAGAACTTATTGCATTGCGTTTGATTCCCCTGCATAATTCCATTAACAGTTATAAAGTAAGACTGACAATACAGGTCACAAATAGATTCATAACCTAACTCAACCCATAGAAGCCTACTAGTGTATAAAGTGTGAGAAATTTTATTGACTGGGGAAGAATCCATTCACCTACATATATTTGATATAATCTTGCCGGCGATCAATTTATTTCGCGTGAAAGCTATGGAGTAGTAGAGAGTCATACGCTAAGGCCGTATACTCGGGGCCCAACTCTTTTCGAACTGTTTCAACCCTTCTATATGCATAATATAACTTCTCTCAAATTTCAATAGTAGTAGCGGGGGAATTCCCCAGGCATCCTTGAAAATTAAAAGAACCGACAGACGACACATATATAATTTATTAATATAATGAGTAATCACCCCACTGGGTCCGAAAGCCATCTTCATAAAGTTAAAGTCGACAGTTTTTGGTCGCCATCTGAGATCCTATACCTTTAATTTCCAAATTTGTATGGTTTATTACAAATTTAAAATTAGCAACACTTTGAAATCAGTCACCCCAATAATTCCCATGCACCTATGTATTTTAATGAAAATTAAAAGAAATTTCGTATTTTGAGTTCGGCAGTTTGAATTTTTAAAATTCGGTAATTTATCTAAATTTTGCGTTCTACTTAGCAAATTGCGTGCCAACAGAATTTCACGGATATTTCACCCAGCGTTATCTTAGGCAAAATTTTGCTTACAACTATTTGTTTGAATATAACAATTAAAACAGCATTCGAAACGACATTCCTGCCAGTGTCATGGTTTCGGTCATAGAAAATTGGATCGCAAATCTTTCCATAGATGGGATCAAATGGTTCTGTATTATCGTTATTATAGCACTGGCCGGAAATTTCTCTCTGAGTAAAACTTGGTTATCTTTCCGTTCGTCATACCGCAGCCCATCGGATCAGTTGAGATTGATCTTGGACTCGTCCGTGAAGATCATTTTGTTTACATGATCTATGCGCTAATAGCGGGAGAGTGTACTGAAAAAGGTGGAGTCTGTAATCGAACTTAATGAAATTTTCAGGAAAGGTTCCTTATGCTCGGAGAAATCTAACTACAATAGGTTCTGACAAACTGACAAAGTAATATAACTAGTTGGTGGTCGGTGGCTACGCATTTTTTTGTTAGTCTCTGTAGATAGCCTCCGACCGCCAATTAGGTATACTTTGTCAGTTTATTACAAATATTGACCAGTTAGATCAATTTTAATAGTACTGATTTATTTATAGATTTAATTACGAATGTGTCTTGTTTACATCTTTTTAGTTCTTCTTTACAGTCAGTCGGGTTTTTTTGGTTTTTTAAATCAACTTTCTTCTTTCTGTCTTTTCAGTTAATTTATTAAGAAAGTTTGAAAATTTTAAATTTACAATTTTTCACGCAGTCGGGTCTATTATTTTTTTCAATAATTTTTTTTCTTGCCTCTCTCATTCCAAATTATATAATTTGTATATATGTATATTTGTAAGCCATTTAAAAAACCCGTTATGTTGATAACCCACTCGATAGGTTTTGAGGGAAAAAGAATTTTTGAACACTATGAATATAATATGGCGCCAAAAACGGCCATTTTTATTTTTATTACTTTGATATATTCAGTGTCACTCTCGCAATTAAGACGAATCTAACGACACCTCTCAACTTAAAATCCATCAAGCCGTTTAGGTTACAGAGCATGGCAAAGAAATATACATACATACCATACATACATACACGCGAAAAATATAACCCTACTTCTGGCGCAGTCGGGTAAAAAGCGCTCCAAGTAATAGCATGAAGTTCTGTTAAAACAAAGCTGAAATTCTCTAATTCAGGAAAAATAGGTTTCCTATCAGAATGCCCTCTTCAGAACACCGGAAATTTGGGTTATAGGAGGGTCGAATACCTTGAGGGGGGAAGAAGCAACCTTTCCTGAAAATTTTGACAAGTCCGATTATGGACTCCACTCTTTGCAGTGGGCTCTTGGACTATAAGGTAAAGTACCATTTAAGGGTGCAATTCTCATTCGAACCGTCAGAGCCGGTTTATTTCGCGGTCTTCGTGCAAATATGTAGTCAAAAGGATTGCAAACCTTCGTCGTACAGCTCTCGCACTCAACTGTTTTAACTTTCCTGGAACTGCATAGCCAATCCCCTAGATGTTTTCTGTCTGAAGGCTTAAATTCTTTAGAACCACAATCCGTTGAGCCCGTTTTTCCGTTCTACAGACCCGTCCTTTTCTTCCTGTCAGTGGATCCAGTTTCACGTAACGACCTTAAAACTTTAGGAACAGTGACATGACTACATCCTACTTTACCAGCGATATTCCTAGCCAATTGTCCTTCCTTGTTTAATGCACAAATGACACTGTTTTGTTCAATTGCAAATAGTCGCACAATTTTCATTCGCGGACTTCCTGAACGTTTCTGCATACAAATAACTATTAAATAAAGGCGGCCTAAGCTATAAATGATGCATTCCAGGTATGCATAACTATGAAGCATCCATACAAGTTTAAAGGCGCCTGAAGTAATTAAAGAAGATTTATGACCGTAACCGTGGATTTTCCAAAATTTTCAAGGCAGGGATTTTTATTTGGCCACTATAGTATATTTTTTTAACAATCAATCATTTTTTTCAAAGTGGATGACCAATGTTTACCACGCAACCACTAACGTTGCTTATCGGAGTGCGGTCACTATAGGGTTAAAAGCAATTTGTGCTTTCGGGTCAAGGTAATACATACACTTTGTAAATCTCAAGCTTGCATCTCTCACCATTCGTAAGGTAGAAGGCTCTAACTCACGAGCAGATAGAGAAGCGAACTATGTACATGTACATAATAGGGTTCCCAATTCGTCTATGAAAACTGAAAACCCTAGAAAGATGTTAGATTTAATTTTACCAATTTGGCGACATAATTAAATATTTCATTAAATTTTTTGTTAATTTGCAACGCAAAATAACACTGGACGAACTAATACGTATACGACCTATAAGTTGGCAGTTGCAGACAGTGTCAGTAAATGAGACCCTGAATTTTTACTGTCAAGACGTAAACCAACTACTAGGCTAGAGATTTCATTGAACTTAATTCTTTAATAAATCTAATAATTATAGCTGGCGCTGCGTGAAACGGTTACTATGTTTTAGCACCACAAAATTATTAAATAGGTCGCATTAAAATCGTAAATTTCTCTCAAAGATCAGAAAAAACTGTTAGGCCGTAAAACGCTTCGCAATCCTTCAGGAATATTTATGGGCAGTAAATTACAGCCCAGCGCTAGGTCATTTAAATTTTGCCGATTTAGTTTAGTGTTATCAAGATCAACAGCCGAAAGATAAAGATAAATTTGGCGGGTATAGATAATAGCATGTTTTGGAGTGGAGGATTTGCTAATTCATGCAGTACTAATGAAGAACGATCACAATCGGAGCAGACACCTCTTAGCAATTTGAAATATTTATACCGATCTTGTGCATCGTGACAAAGAGATGCGATTTCATGGAAGTTCGTATTTCCGACCTTGAAAGTAAAAAATCTCTTCCTGTCCTTGCTTTGCTGCAGACCAGCAATGTGAACTTACCTATAGCCCTCCACAGCAGGCAGGTATGGACAAGTTTTTCTGCTGCTTATCTTGAGCGATTTTTACAGGCGCGTAGAGAAAATAACAAAACGATTATAAAACTCATTAATTTTACGAAATTCCTCCTTCCTTTGTGGCCAATCCACAAAAAACCAAAACACCTATGTCACTGACCGTATTACTACCTGTTTTATGAATTTGAAGAAACATTCTTGGCTTTGGTCAATATCCGGGCAAGCATTTTGTGGATTTTAATCATTTCATTAATTTGTTTGCGTGTCGCCTGCAGTGTGCCTGGTACAGTCGTCGGCCAGCAACAAAAACTGTTCGTGTGATTTTGAAAAATTGCTCATCCTGTCGAGTCTAATGGCCACCTATATGTAGGCATCAGTCGTGATATATTTGATAGTGCGAAAATTTGAACAGACTTTAATTGGATGGTGGATTACGGCTAACCAAATTTTGGAGATGTCGTTGGAGGAGACCTAGTTGAGTAACGGATTGGGAATTACCTACTTGCTTAATTTCCCAACTCGTTTGCACATCCATAAATTACGAACAAATTTTTTTAAGTGACCCAAATTCACAACAAGCAATTTAGAGCTTAGAGATTTCTTCCTGCTGTAGGAATCGAAGAGTGATCCACCTTGTGCCGTAGCGACTGTTTTTATAGCATCATCCCCCGGAAGAGTGAGCGCATAAATCGTTTCAATTTGCGCACGAATACTGGGAGCACTTAAATGCCAGCACAGACATTAACCTCTAATCATTTTTCGTTTATAGTAAAACGCAATAAAATGTGTTCATCTGTGGACAGTGGACGCTACACCATTCTTTCCTTTGCATACATTAACTCCGAAGCGCTTGGACAGTGATATCATACGTGGGAGTGGACGATTATAAAATCGTCTAGTGCTAACTCTAAGGGAAATGGAAAGTAAAATATACATTCACTTGCTGCTGAAATTCAAGACCACTTAATGGCTTTATTTGGTGAGTATTCTGCCGTGCCAGAAATTGTCATTGATTACTAACACAACACGCCCTACCTCAGAAGACAACTTTTATGATATTTTTATACATGTACACACTTCTGCTGCAGCAGGTCGCAAAAGGAAATTATTGAAATCAGCGCGGCGCAGCGTAAAAAACCGTTAAAGCGAAAACTCCCACAGTGTGTGGTGACCATCAGAAGATGGCAATTTTGACTAATTTCAATAAAAATACCTGAAGAAAGTGAAAGAGGTCGGCGACTTCGTGACCAGAGCAATCTTTCCCGCGGACATTTCAATTTTACCGACTCTCTGGCAGCTACCATCTTACTAAACATTTGGACGTTTCAGACTGTTCTGCGGATTCTAAACAAACGCCAAATTATCCAAAATAGGGGCCCCCTGATGCGTGTACGGCCTCCTGCATACTAATATTCAGCAAACGCCAGTGTCAGCCGGCTTCAATATTTTTATTCGAATACCCACCGCCAGCAACCCGGAAGTGGAACATTCAACCGTTTTAAGCGTCGCAGATGATTATTAGGAAGATCGCGGTTCTCTTTAAGATTCAAAACTTATTGAGGAACCCATTTAATTACTACATGAACTTTCAGTCTGCATCCGAATTGGGGGTCGGCTAGTGTCTTTCGCTCAGCCATGCGAACGATCTTAATCTCTCCGACCGTATCATTAGGCTTTTGTGGATGCATTCAGTCAGGTTGAAAAACTTTTCATCTTAATGCCGATTTTGTTTATTTTATAATATTTAAACCAACATAAACAGCCGGAGATTTATTTAAATAAAAAGTAATTATGTGAATTCCACTGTGATAAGGAAATGGAGAGGATGGGCGTCTAACCATTGCATTGACAGTTGTTGCATACCAAATGTCTCTCTCCTCAGGGCCAAGGGGAAAAGGTAAATGCGAAAAAATATCTGGCTGACCGATCTAGTATAGGTATTGTATATTATTGACGTCAACTGCTGTTTGAGAGTAAGACGTGGCATAATTGGCTGAGTCTCCCAGCCTCGGGCATTTATAGGGTAACAGAGTACTTTAGCTTTAATTTTTATTATATAATAATAATAATAATTTTATTGTGGAATCAAGTACAAAGATTGCAAAATCTTAAATGTACGAAATGAACTGGAAAAAATAAAAAGGAAGCTAACTTAAATATATTCAAATAAATAATTCATACCAACTAAGAGAATTGAAATACTAGGGGTATTCACTCTTCGGTGTATTTGACCTTGTATCATAGCAAATTCATGCTACATTGTACTCAAATACAACGTGCAACAACAAAATACACATGACACATCTTGCAATAGATGTAAAAGTTAACAATAGGCCTTGCCTCTAGCTTTTGAATGCTACACTCTTGTAAATCATCTTTTGTCTGCCAGCTGTTTTTGACACTTAAATCCTTAAAATTGTGAAATTCAATAAGCAAATTTCAGTCCGATTTATTCTTGAAATATGACGGAATCCATGGATGAATGTCGTCGACGGCATTATCAATTAAAAACATTATAATTTGAGCCTTTTTGCTTTGCCTCGGCATTTTTAATACTTTTCAAAATCGTATGTCAAGTAATCAAATGATGACTGTCAATTTAATCAGCTGATGGAAATGTTACAAGAGTGTATTCATATTCTGCTACAGGGAGCTCACTCTTCGCTGTAAGAAAATACAACGAATTTGCTATTTGAAGGAAAATACACCGAAGAGTGAATACCCCTATTAAATTAAAATTACAAAAAAAAAAAAGCACTAAATAAAGAAGAACACTCAATCAGAAAAAGAAGAAGAAAAAAAAGGGAGAAACAATTAAGTTATTGCGAGACTAAGTCTATGAAACGCCTGCTGACTTAAGAAGTCTACCAAAAGTACTGTTGACCCTCGTGCGCTGGATATTATGTGAAAGTAGATTCCACCTACGGGAGCATTGGAAAAAGTAGGAACGTTGTCCATAACTAGACCTACAACATGGAACCAGAAGATCTTTACGTCTAGTAGATTGCAGGAAGTGCAGTTTTTCATATAGGTAGGTTGGCTGTCGGGTGTATATCAGCTTATGTAGAAACATTAATCTGCGCCGAATCGAACTATGGGGTGATATATGGGCATATCTCTTTAATTTAAATACAAATCGTACTACGTCATTATACGCCACAAAAAGTCTCTTACGACAAACGGAGTCAAGTACCGGAAAAATAACACAACCATACAAGAAATGAGATAGAATCAGCGCCTTTACCAGTTTAATTCTCAAGTGTAATGAGAGAATACTGGAATGAAGCCACAGTCGTCTCAAACCGCCATATATTTTTTTCAGTGTTGCACTAACGTGGCTACAGCAGGAGAACTTAGAGTTCAATTCAAATCCCAGACTCTTGGCGGTTTCCACATACTTTAGAGTTGAGTTATCGATTACAACAGGTGGTAGGTAGCTGAGATCAATACCATTTCTATAGATTGCTAGGCAACACGACTTAGTGGGATTCAATTCCAGATGGTTTTGTCTTGACCAATCGCATATACGCTGAAGGTCTTCATTCAAGCGGTGTACACAGTCCTCCATAAGGCCAATTGGTCTGCCAATATACAGCTGTACGTCGTCTGCATACAAATGTATATTAGAGTTACAAACTACGTCAACTACATCACATCATTTATATACAGGCTAAACAGTAATGGCCCCAAGATAGAGCCCTGAGGTACACCGCGACTGAGAAATGTTGTGTCCGAAAAAGCACTTTCCACCCTCACAAACTGACTTCTACGATGGAGAAAGCTTTGAATCAACTTGACTGCTGAGGATGAGCAGGAGAATCTCTCAGATAGTTTCCTAAGAAGCATTCGGTGGTCAATAGAGTCAAACGCCTTCCTAAAATCAAGCAAGGCGAGGATGGTTAGGAAGTCTTTATCCAGTGCTTCATGAATATCTGTGGTCACTTTTAGCATTGCAGTTTCACAACTATGACCCGAACGAAATCCCGATTGCCAATCACTCAACAAATTATTAACACTTATGTGCTCCATGGCCCGAGCGTAAATTACTTTTTCAAATACCTTGGCCAGAAAGCACAAAAGACTAATTGGGCGGAAATCGCTCGGATGAGAGGGAGTCGAATTTTTCCGTATAGGAATGACTACTGCATTTTTCCACTTGCTAGGAAATACTGACGTTGTAAGACAGAAATTTAAGATATGGGTAAGGATTTTGAGAATTTCTGGCGCAATAATTTTAATAAATCGCGGAGGCAGACCGTCAGACCCTGTTGCGTTAGACTTTATTGCACACAACGCTAGCCATACCTCACTCTCATCAACATTGCGAAAAGAGAATCCGTCGATTGCAAAGCCGATATCAGACTCACTCCCTAGCGAAGAAGATGCTGACTGAGAACATCCTGTAAAGAAGGTATTTAGCGAATTTGGGTCTTGATTTACTGCTGGAGATTCGTTTCCATATACACCAAGATGACGTATATTCTGCCACAATTTCCTAGGAGTGGGCTCACCATCCAGCTTATTACTGTAGTAATTGCGCTTTGAATCCCGTACCATAAGAGTGACCTTATTCCTCACTATTTTATACCTGTCATACACTTCAGGAACTCGAGTGACCTTGTATCGTTTGAACAGATAATCACGTTCGGCCATAGCATTCAGTATATATTAAGCCCATCGTGAAAGACTGCACAATATGTACACTCAGCTCGCTGCCTTTTAATATATAACTGCTAATATAGATAGTGTGAAGTCATGTTACGTGGTGCCCTTAAATGCGACAGTGGCAGACCGGAATTTGACTTCTAAGGAGGGTAAAAGGGAGTATAAACGTATGGAGAAAAATATTCGTGAAACAATAGCATAAATCAAACGAATGGCATTTCCTTGTAGCGTATTGTGTATGCCCTTCTAATAGTCCAGGCAAATTAGCTGAAAAAAGGGGTCACTTCCCAATATAGTTGATTCCGGGGTTTTTGCGGTCGGAGATCACGAATTTAGAAAAATATCGGAAGTGGCCTTTAAGGTAATTTCCAAGCTTAAAGGGTCAAATTTTCAAAGTTGGAAAACAAGCCCAATGATGGTGATTAAAGGGTTTTCAAGGTCGGATATCACGAATTTCGCAAAACTCGAAAAATCCAAAGTGGCCTTGAGGATCATTTTCAATGTTAAAAGGTCTCCAGTCGGTCCAGGTTTTTCTCGCGGATAAGTTTTTGAAGTCGCCATTTTGTTTATGAAAAAAGTACCCTCTAATTCGTAATCAGCTACCTGAAGAATCCCCTGATATCAAGTTTCGGGGACATTGGAGTACATTGCATATTGAAAATTTGACCCCCCCCCAACCATTTCGGTTTTTTTCCTGTATCTTATTATTGGCAACTGAAATGCTAATTTGCCTGGACTGTAAGTGACATAGGCCATCAATTGTGATTGAAAAGTGGAGGGAGGAGAAGGGGTAAACGTCGAACAATGTTTATGATATCTTACGCAAAAACTTCGAGAAGAGATCTACAGGAGATGACACGTTAGGATATAAACTCTTTAAAAACAAAATAAAAACCGACTTCAAAAATATAAACTAAAAAGTTGAAAATAATTATTTTTGGAGTCAGTTGCGCGTTCAGGTTGCCCCTCCACCATGCTCGTCCCTCGCATCGCGACGAACGTACCGCAGCCCATCGGATCAGCTGATAGTTGATATTGATCTTGGACTCGCCCGTGAGATGACTCAGATAAGCTCATGCCCGCTATAATAAATTTTATTGTAATGAAAAATATATGTATGCACTTTCACTACTTTAAATTTTTTCTTGTACTTAATTGGTCGTTTCGAAATATGTACATAATTACATATATTGTAATGCTGTGATTTAAGCTGATGAGATATTCCCTTTACATGCATAAATTTCACCCCCACACGCTCGACGACTGAAAGTAAGTAAAATCATTTGAGCCCTTTTCGAGTAAAATGGCATTTTTCGAGTTTCCTTTACCTAGCGTAGCCACAGTATTTTTTAAAAATTCTAAAAATTGCGCTCATTAACAGGATTTCTCGGTTTTTGTTCTGATGCTTTTCAAACAGAGTTGGTGATAGTATAGATATTTGCAAAAATTTTCACCAAAACTTTTATCCAAAAATTTAAATTAAAAATGTTATTAGGAAAAGTTCACGATAACTCGATAAAATCGGTAGAGTTTGATATTATCAAATTTCATTCTAATTTATTTCTAAACATGTATCATAATTCATACAAATCATATACAAATAAAGTGTGTGCCACGTCGCACCATTCTGCTGAAATTAGTGAATTCGCAAAGCACGAAAATAAAATGGCGCCAAATACAAATACAGCAGTCCTATTAAATCATCCTATTCATGTATTAAGGGGGTCTACTAATGTGAAATTTTTCAAAAATCGATTTTTCTTTTTTGCATATTTAGATAGTCTATATCTTTAAAAATAACATACTAAAATTTCAAGTGCATATCTCAAATAGTTTTTGAGTTACAGCCATATTAAGAGCAGCCGTTCATCGGTTCGAAAGTTGCGGTAAAAAAACAGAATTCTGAGCTAAATCGAATTATAGTTTGACTTTACAGAAGAAAAACAAAGTTTATCAACGAAAAAGCTACTTAGAAACGCACTGATTAAAGTTTGTTTACACAACAAACACAACAGAGAATCACAGGGAACGTAGTTGCTCTGCTGGGAACCAAAAATTTTATTACAGAGTATTTGAAGTACTTTTTTTAACGACACATCTAAAAGTTAAAAAAACGCTTAACTTCGTTATTTTCTTACGGATTTGAGTTTAGTTTGCAGCGTTTTACTCGGAAATAGTTGAACAAAAAGAAAAGCCAATAAAAATAATCGAAAATTTAGCCATATAGGCCCCTTAAACTTTAGACGCGTTTTTCTCGAAACTACATTTGTCAAATTGGCTGCAGTTATAACTCGAAGACAAATCATCCGATCGATTTGATTTTTATTGCAGCTTCTTTCAAAGATGTTTCTACGTACCATGAACCTCCAGTTTTTTGATCAAATCAAAAATGTAATTTTGACAGGCCAAAAATCATTAAATTTTCGCGCGAAATTTGCAATTTTTTTTAGAAACTCCGCCATTTTGTTAAATTTAAATTTTTTTTTAACCCGAGGGTCATGGTACGGGAAAAACCTTTAAGTTTAATAAACTTTTTTGTTTTTTTGATTTCAGGCACTGTGAAGGTCACTATCACTGCAGCCGTTTAGTGACTTTTTTTTTTGGAGCCTTGGGAGATTGCAAATAACTTGCTAAATTTTCGATTTTTTGGTCCGAAAATTTTATCATGGATTTACTATATATCCACAAGACTATCCTTAAAACATTAAAACATTCCATGTAGTAGTTTTCTTTAAAAAAAATTCCCAAATATCACCTTTTTTGAGGTGGTCACACTAGTAGACCCCCTTAAAGACTCGAACTCGAATTTGTAAATATTAATGAGTACAAGGAAAGCGTTGTAGCAGATAAAATGCTTTGACCACTTAAAATAGGCATATCCGAAATATCTCCAAAAATCTCCAAGTTCACTCTTCCGGTTGGGCTGCTTCTTAATATTATTTATAGTCGATTATTCTAACCAGATTTTTAACAAGAAAGTTTCACGCAACAATTTGAAGTTGTAAGGGGCTCATTAGCAGTTTTTTGGCAGACAAATGAGCAATTTTGGTTTAAGTTCTTATAGTAGTTTATTTTGATGCTCTTTGATATACAAGACTATAACTTAGTTATTGTGATTTAACCTCAAACTCAAGGCCGTGCACATTTTTTAGGCACTACGAATTCAGCTAGCAGACTTGACATATGCTCTACAGGCATGCACGATGCACTCATCATGGAAACTTTGTTAGCTTGAACAAGAAATCGGAAGTGGTAACTTTTTCTATAAAGAGAAAGCGTCGCTGACCAGAAACAACATCACTCTCACTTTCGGAATTCAACAATGACTAGATAGCACCCTACATATTTTACGGCAGATGGAGAGAACCAAATTTAAATTATGAATGAATTAATGACCAACCGTATGGCACTTTTGATCTATGCGCGCGTTAAATACGAATCGAAGGCAATTTTGCTAATGAATCTTGACGACCCCTATCATAGGAACTTATCTTGCCCCAATAGTCGCTCTTTAGCTACGTAAAATCTGCAAAAGGAAACTGACGGAAATTGATAGAAACTGCTTGTCTGCACAGATTTATTGCAGTTTTATGGTAATCCCACAAGATGCTACGGCAGTTTATGACACGCGGAATTTGTTGTTAACGAACTTTAGAGCGCCTTCTTCTCATGCAAAAAAGGTGAAAACATTGTCAAAGCGCATTTGGAACAATTAATATCGCCACGCATTCGCACTATGTCTATCGCCTTTGTGTCATTAGATTTGAATCGGACACGGAAACAAGTTTTTACGTCTTTTTATTCAAGTCTTGTTAACTTTTTTTCCTAAAAGACTTTTATTAATCTAGCCTCACTTAGTGATCCTGAATGTATTGAAAATTTGAGCTTTCCAGTTTTCGATAGATCTACCACAAGATCACAAGATCACAAGTTCACTATAGATCGTAAGTAATTTATTTTTGTATGATGACTCGTATCTAAATGTCGACAAATGAATTCTAAATCAAGTTCATTGACATCTATAAAACTTTATAGAAATTATAAATGCTAAAATTGTGTTACTCATTTTTATTAGAGCAATTTTCTACATACTAGTGCACCAATTTATTACTCCTTGACTATTAGTCGGGGAGGCGACTGCAAGAGAAGGAGCCGATAAGCGTACAAGTTGAAAGTGGCACTAAATGAAATCTCTATCAAAATGTCGACGGGTGCCTGGTCGTGGCGGGCTAGACAAATTACGAGACAGCCTCAATTTTATGATTTAACTGCCAACGACGGATTTTACTTATTTTAAGGATTTCTCGCACACCATTAGAGCTATTGCGTTCAAATTCGTAGCTCCCTTTCCATAATATCCAACAATTGTTTGAAGCATTTCCCTAAATTCCCATCCTAAGGGGGTAAAATTAAATTTTTCGATATTTGCAAGTTTCTCTCCGTTTTTCCGTTATTTTTCTAAGTTAATGGCTGAATTTTGGAAAAAAAGCTACCAGTCCATTTACCAGTACCTATAAGTATTTTTAAACAACAATTAGTGCCGGGTGGACTCAACACTGGTGTGAAAATCTAATAATCAATATTTTATTTATAAACATTTTTTATCAACTTACATCGAGTTGTCTATTCCAGGGCTTCCAGAACACTAATGCACTGCCACTTTACACATCTGAATACATTAGAAGAGATTATTTACAATAGGCAGGTGAATAAAAGGGACAGCGTTCTAGGTAAGCGCTGCCGCCCCGCCCTCCTATTTTGAAACGCTCTGACACGTTTTTACAAATATGCGCGTAACTTCAAAAATAATCGCCGGATTGACTTGAAATTTACTGTGTATGTACTTACGAAAATGAATTAAAAAACAAAGCGATTTTTTGAAAATCCTATGTGTATACACACCAGTATAACCCCTTAAGCAAAAGGTATTTGTTTTCATCTTAGGCAATTGCTAAAAGTAAAAGAAAATCCTTCGATTTTTATTCATTTAATTTCAAGCAATTACTTAAAAATATTAGGAAAAGCAATTGCTACGTTTTTATTCATCAGGGCCATTATGTCTCATTATAAATTGCGCATTGGACTGATTAAGAACATTCGCAAGCGATTCTTACGTTTTTTCCTTTATAACCTCCCGTGGAATCTATATAACATCTATGTATATATATAAAAATGTATCCCTATTTCCCTTGGTCACGCCATCACGCGTGAACGGCTGGACCGATTTCGCTCATTCTTTTTTTGTTGTGTTTGTTATTGTCAGGAGAAGGTTATTATTTTTATATTATGAAAGAAAAAATTAAGAATATTGCGCGGAAAATTAGAAAATTATGTTTTTTATTTGGGTTTTTGGGGCCACTGATTTTGAATTTGCCATCAAATTCATCAAATTTTGGAAAACAAGATGCTGGATCAATATGGCGACCGAAAAGTTGAACTTCAAGGGATTTCCCTGAAAATCCGCGCTTGGGGATTTTCGGGATCACTGATTTCGAATCTGTTTCAAATTTCCAAATATGAGACCACCCCCCACCCCGTTGGGAGACATAGGACAGGGGGTGCAATAAGGAGGTAGTGTAAAATGAGGAAAACCAAATTTAATAATACTTTACAGTTTACAGTTAAAAAATTATTAGGAATAGGTGAAAGTGACGTATGGGGTACATTGTGTACGAATTTATGGTTGATTTAATGAGACCACCCCCACCCCGCTGGGTCACATAGGAGAGGCGGTTGTGCAGTAGGGAGGCGTTGTAAAATTAAGGAATACAAATTTAATAGTATCCCGGGAAACGCCGGGTCCGGACAAGCTAGTGATTAATACGTTACAATCTCCCTTATGATGATAGGCTGATACTTTTAAATACGGTAATTCTTTCCAAATGCAGAGTTGTTGCATGTGTAGTTTTCATTTCGTGCAAGATCTTATTACTGGCGACTGGAACTCTTCCTATCTTCTTATAGCAGGATTAATATACATAACTCAAGTCTTCGGCTGACTAGGCTACTAGAGGACAAAACTTTTTATATTCCGCCCAGCATAAAACCAACTATGGCCTGTTTGAGCTTTTGTCAACCATATCTCGGAAGTGCAATGTCATCTAGTGGACTTTAACTTAAATAGCGACTCTTTAAAGTGACGTCTTTTACATGACTTATTTAGTTCTTCCTTTTTCACTTCCTGCTTTTTGAGTTATATATACCTGTTATGATGTTGAAAACTTTCATTTTACTAGTAAACATTTCAAACTTTTTATTGGTTACAAATTTCTGTTTTCCTCTCTTGTACGTGTTGATTAACTAATAAATAGATTTTAGATATTGGTGCTTTGCCTTACGTAAAAAATTTAAATACAATATAAATCGTGCTTATGCGAAAATTCATTACGTACGATTTACGAATACGAAAGTTAGAATAGGACCTCAGACTCAGTTTTTCAAAGCCTATAAAAAAATAATAGTATAAAAATTTACTTATTGTAAAAACAACAAAGTTCACCGGATCAATGGAATGAAATCATTTCTGATTCTGCAAACTCGGTAATACTAAACAAGTTTTAAGGTAATATGTAATAATTAGCACTGCCATTCACACTATGCGATAAGTAATGAAAATTCCTTCTCTGCTAAGAATACTAATGGAATGAGCAGAGACGATAACAATCTCGAAATACTTATGTAACCTTGAAAATGAAACAACATCATAAAAGTTGCAAAGGCATGTTGAAGCAAGTTTCTTAATTCTGCAGGTAAAGGTAAAAGTACGACAAGTAACTTACTGCACCGATAAGGGGTATGCAGCAGACAATGAACCTACAATTTCCTAACTCTGGCAAAAGTATGCCTGGATAGGATTAAGAAAGATTGATTTATGACGGTAATTGTGGATATGGCTCCGCTACTAGTACCTACCTGGATATATCGTTTCATTAGAGATAACAGCATGCGTAAATTTGACAGAATTGAGAATGGGTTAGTTTGAAATGTCGGCTTAAAGACTTAAATATATAGAAAAATTACACTTTCATCACAGGGTGATGCAAACAGACCAGTTTCCCAATAGAGCATCTCGCGTGCTTCAGAACAATGTCTTATAAAAAACCAGAAAAACTTAAAACCAATATTTTGCGAGATCACTTTTGTTGCTAATAACTTTATTGCATACCCGCGCTGAAAGCACTCTTTTTGGGGCCTGTCACTAGCGTGGAAATATTATTCCCACACCGACTTTGTGATCAATCATGGAATTGATGGTTTTAGCTCCTCGCGGCAGGCCCCAAAAAGTACTCTTCAACCTGCGGTATTCCAATAAAATAGTATGTGCGCTTCGTGGGAGACCGAGATTCCCAATTCGCATGATTGCCTCACGAACTTTATGCTCGTTGGGAGTCTCGCGTGTCTCCCATTCAATGCACAATCTACTATTTTTGTGATTTCCGGCGATATTAGACTCCATTCTTGGATTAAAGCGTTCTTAAGGTCATTTTTATTTCTGATGGTTCTTTTGCGGATCGGACGGTCTAACTCGTCCTACGAATATTCAATGGGATTTAAGGGGGTCTACTAGTGTGAAATTTTTCAAAAATCGATTTTTCTTTTTTTGCATATTTCGATAGTCTATACCTTTAAAAATGACATACTAAAATTTCAAGTGCATATCTCAAATAGTTTTTGAGTTACAGCCATATTAAGAGCAGCCGTTCATCGGTTCGAAAGTTGCGTTAGCTTAGGGACCGGACCGCACCTGAGTTATTGTTCGGGCTCTGTCGGCCGGGAAAGTAATTATAAAGGGATTCTAGGGATTCTATTTCTATCCAATGGGTGGGGGGTTTCGTGTACGTGGCTACCAGTCACATATTTTGGAGCTGCTAGATCCTGGCACATTACGACTCATCTAGTTTTACTGTGACCTTTATAGTTAGTACATCTTAAATAATTTTGATGACTGGGGATGGTAATTAAGTTGTTTTGGGACATTTTACAGCAACCACTCCCTCGCAATGACCGAAGTATTGGGTCATTGTCCTGTATGTATGTACTACTGTGAAGTAAGACCCATCCTGCGTACATATTCTGCTAAATTTTGTTAAGGCACGTTCAAATAAATAAATCGAAGCGATCCATAGTGGTTTCTATAAACACTAAATTTCCCACCCCAGCCCCCGACATGCATCACCATCCTATAACCGATCCGCCTCTATGATTTATTGTTGTGATGATGTTTATAGGATCAAGCTCTTCGTTTTTTTCGCCACACCTTTCGTTTGTCATCACAAATTAATTTTGCTTTCATCACTGAAGACAACATTATTCCAGAACACTTCATTGTCATTAATATTGTTTTTGCGAAATTTAAATCTATATTATATAAAAATGAATATTTGATTGTTTGTTCGTCTTCTATGCGTTCCTAAAGCATTCATCCTATTGCGATGAAACTTTGATGAATTTAAGATGGCGGATCCAATATGGCAACGAATTTTCCAACTTCAAGGAATCTTTATAAAAAACGTCATTCGAAGGTTTTCGGGGTTATTGATCTCGAATCTGCATTCAAAATGGCGGATCCAATATGGCGACTGAAAATCCTCAAAAATCTCAAGATAGCGGACCCATAATGGTAACCCAAAATCGAATGCTTTGTATGCTTCTACGTGAGCTGGCATATCGCCTAATGTCTAATGTAAGCTAGGAAGTCACAAAAATTCAGGATAATAGGCAGCATTACTGAAATTTTTCCACGCCTCGCCGTGCGAGCTATGTATAATAATAATTACGTGGAAATTTATGGTATTGTTACGTATCCCGGGCAACGCCGGGTCTAGGCAAGCTAGTTATTAAAAAAGATTACATTTAAAGCCACGCAACAGGACAGACAGGTCCCAACACCAATTTTAAATCTGTGGACTGAAATCCAAAAAAACACTACCCCGTATATTTAGGGTATTAAAAAAGGTGTAAATAAAATAAAAAGCATTTATACTGAATTAACACTCATTTGTGTCCGAGGATAAAGCACCTTTCTTGAATATACATACTTATGTATGTATCATCGCCCACCTTCATACAATCCATATTTTGCAGTCGGCTGTTGGGCTAGCAGCAATAGCTGAAAATGTTTTGGCAAATCAGAACATAAAAGCTCTCTTAAAAAAAATTTCGTATTACATATGTACATATTTATAACCTCGACACCATATCATGGCCATCATTGCCAAAGCTCTGCACCATTCAATATTTTGGTTTTTAGCGGTTGTAAATAAAAGTAGTAAGCGAATCGCAGTACACCTATGTAAATGCCTTATTACTCATGACAACGCAAACAACTCTTATTTGCAAAGCTCGCAGATTTCTTGATTGGAAGCGGGCGAGCGGAAGATAGCACAACTCCAGGATTGCACTACTTCTCATCTGATGACTCATGCCGGAAATACCTCTCACCTTGAGTGCCCCGCGGAGATGCTACGATGTTGTGCCCTAAGCCTGCAGGCAAACCACGCTGAATATGAATGGATTCTGCTAAAGTGATACAGGTGAAATAAAGTCATTAATGGAGGGGGTTTACGACGTCATTGTTCAAGACGTGAGTCATCCCAGCTTGAGGTGGAAAGCACGCAGTATTGATGGCTTTAAAGCTTTTCTGGGAACTTTAATCTTGAACAGATTTCACACGTGCAGCAACAATCTGTGAACATCCAAAGGTGTTCAAGGGGTTATTTCCGATTTCCGGTTAAAGATGATTAAGTCACTTTTTTTTAACATTTAAAAAAATTTAGAATATCTAGAATAGGAATGTACTGTTTTTATTTTTCAGAAAGAACAGAACGTTGTTTGTGCCTGGGCCACATTGAATTGAAACTTTTCCAAAATTATGCTCATTGTCATTTCTAACGAACTATCTATTGAAGTTGAGATCTTTAGTTGATTATACGTGGATGAGAAATAATAAAAAGTTGTCTCAGATATGTATGCAAGATTTTCTACGCAGCAACATTATACAGGGCTCCACATAATGGGCTGAGTGCAAAATCACTTTTTTCGAATTTTTGTATAGTGTGTTTCTCAAGTAAAAAATATCAGAGGTTGGGAAAAAAGTAGAAAAAATCGCTTAAATTCTTCGCAATCGCAAATCTGATGTTGCGTGTATACAATTATCAACCGATTGGTTATCTGCAGTTTTAAAGAGATCAAGATCAGATGCTTCAAAAGTTATATTGAGCGCAACCGCATTAATTTTAGTGTCGCTGGCCTTTAAAAAATATTAAGTGCGAAAATCAAAAAGGTTGGTTTATCCGAAGAGACTCGGAAAGACAAGTATCGGTGTCATTTATTTTTAAGAGCTACGACGAAATCATTTAAAATTGTTACAAGAATGTCAGTCAAGACATTCGATATTCTTTTAAATAAAAGATTAGCCCGATTTTCTTCGTTAATGGAATTCCTAATTTTTTCCTGGTGTAAAGCGAAATTAATTTTAAAGTTTGGTGCTTGCCACCATTCAGTCATTCTAAAAGTACGAAATTAAGTAAGAAAATGTTTTGCCCTCGCCAGATATAAATTCAAATTTATGTGGAGGCTTCATATATATTTATAGGTACCCTTAGATACAACAAAATATAATACCTTGTTAACGGTAAATCGCACTGTATACATTTTCATTTCATATCATACCAGAAGCGAAGTTTCTTGGGAAATTTAGTTATCTACAAAATTATTTTAATCAGGATGTGTGTTTTAAGATATTTTTCGAAAATTGATTTAACTGCCTCCAAGGTGGTGCCTAACGAATAACTTTCTTCTGCCAAGCCAATTTGCATCACTTGAGGACATCCCCGATTATTTTGGATTCAGGACAAAGCAAAACATAAGGATCGAATTTTATAGCGAAAACGGTTTTCATATGCCCATTTGGCGCCTTAGCGTTACTAGGTGCGAGAGAGACTGGAGATACAAGAAATGAAATCTTGCGCCACCAGCCCTACTATGTTACATAGTAGGTATAGGGGTAGTGGGACAGGATTTTTTAAGGTCAATTAATTGCAGAAACCTCGGAAAACCGCGAATCCTGCACGTTCTCTGAGAAATCATGATTTCCGTCAACCAGATTATTACCGTACTAATTATGGATGTAATGAGCCCATATCCGCTATGTCACGCTCCTTTAACTCGCAATATCGCAGTATCGATTTTCATTTATCGCGAGCCAATAGAAAGAGTCGGCTTCGTTAAGATTGCAGATGGGAACATTGCTGCTGTAATCCGAAGTAATCAGTTTGTTGATGAAATTGAAATAACGAATAAAGAATCTTGTGCGTGCGGCGATCGATAATAATGTGGAACTCCTTTAATGTTTCAGTTGCATCTCAATCAGTGAGTACGTATACACGACAGTCCCAAATCAGGCCTAGAAACCGGTTGTAGGCCAAAATTACGACTGCTCGTGTAAACGACACAAAAGTTGACTAGAAAATTTTCCCTTGTGTGCTATCTGTGCGCGAGTAAGATTTGTGATGTTTGGGGGATCGCCAGTTTGAGGCCAGTTTTGGGACTTGCCCGTTTACACGACAAAGATAATCGTGACTTTGGGTTACGCTATATCGTAGTCTATGACTATGTATACACGATATCCAAAGTCGCGACTTTGGCCTAGCGTAGCCCAAACTCGCGATTATCTTTGCCGTGTATACGGCCAAGTCCCAACTTTGTCGTTTACACGAGCAGCCGTGATTTTGAACTACAACCGGTTTCTAGGCCTGATTTGGGACATTTACATACGTACTCAGTGTGGCGCTTCCTTCCTTGGTGTGGTGTGACTCGGAAATTTAGGCATAAATAATATACTAGAAACAATACTGTGGGGATGATCGCCCTTTCCTTTGCCCCCTTCTTAACAATGAGCTAGGGGGGGTTTCTTGATTTTAAATGTGGTTTCAAACTTTAAGAAGGCGGCGAAATCAAAATACTGAACTGCTTAAGAGTTATAGTAGGTTAGGCGGAGAAGAGCCCTTTATGATATAATATTTACCTACGTTACTTTTCTTGGTAGTTGTTTTTTAATTTTTAAAATTTTGAGATTGGAAAAAACATTATTGAAGCTTTTCTTTGGGCCTGGGTCTTAACCCTTTCACAATAGCCCAAGTGATATCAGCTATTGACAAGGGGACTATCTCATTATTGGAAGCAATATCTCACGTTTATATGAATAAAAATGATGACTAGAAGGAACCATTAGGATCCATTGTGTCTGCCGTTAATAAGCTTCGCTAGTTCGAAACAATCTCAAACATTAAGATTAATAATATTGTCAAATGGTGAGTTTTAGAAGCGAACGTGTTAAGCCATCTGCCGAATTCAGCCTATCTATCGCTAGCCTACAAATGAATGCATAAATTACCTTTCATTCCACTTCATAGTCAAATTAGTGCATTTCAAAAGAGCTCTTAAATTAAAGAAATGTCGAAGAGCTAGTTGTGCTTTAAACTTCAACGTAGCAGTTGAACTTTGAAGAGGTGTAAAAGATGTTGAACATCGCGCTTTTGCTTGACTGAAAAGTTTTAATTAGAAAAATTAGTTAAAATCACTTTTATTAGGCTGCCAACTAATAATAGCATGAGTAGATGCTCTAAACGTTTTCTTTTTGCATCAGAAATCGCTGGAAAATATTATTTTATCTTTCAAATATTAAATGCAACAACCTTTAATTTCCATCATTACCACAGACTCAACCCATTTATTTGAGCAAAATGGTGAAATGGAAAACTTTTTTGACAGTCAAGCGAGCGCCGTTGCCTTGAAAGAACCAATCAGCGCAACGAATGGTTTCAATGACGGCAACTTGAGCCAATCAGAAGAGCCCGAAATGACGCTATTCCTATTTTTAGCCGATGACTCACGGGTTTATAGGTACAATTGGGAAAATTCGCTGCCATTCGTTTGTAAACATCGGATCGGGTAAGGTGTGTTCGCCAAAAGTGGTTCTCCTCGACGTGAATATCGTGCGTTCTCCTGAAGAAAAGGTGCAAATCCTGCAGAGATTCATCTGATATCAGCAATATCTCGTCCGAACGGCTGGGAGATAATTAGTTTCATAGTGAATGACTGGCAGCCAAAGTGTGATTTCTTTGTTACGTCCAATATTTTCAAGGACTGAGGACAAGAGCAAAAGTGCCTTTGCGTTTTTTAGGAATTTTATTTGGTGTCTTATTTGTCGCTGACACAATGCATATTCGGTGCTTCTAGTTGGCTTCTAGCCCAAGCACGAGATCAACCAAGTGCGCTGCAGAAGTGACATTTCCGCAAGTGGTCAGGGCTGAGTAAAGTGTATAGTGTGAGTAGGATCTCGTTGTCATTGACCAAGTGCACCCGAGCAGTGGAGTCTCCCGGTCGCGTACTCGGACAAGCTATGCGTGGCGGCAACAACGGTAATAGCAATAATAGTAGCTTAAGTGAAAATAGTAATATGGAACCATCATTCTACGAAGATAACAGCCCGCAGTTCTCCCCCGGCTCGATTATGAAAAGGCCGGCCTCGTTGGACCTCAACTCGAAGAACCAGGCCAAGAAGCAGCGACTAACTCAAAACCTGCCCACGCCAGGGCCTCTGGTGCTGGAATCGCCAGACATACTCGCTTGCAAGCTGACCACTCCCGAATTGGAGAAAATCCTTTTATCGAGTAACCTGCCTACACCGACGCCAACCTTGGTGTTCCCGACAAAAGTACACGATTGTGTACATGTAGGAAACGACGGCGGCGATTATTTACGTTCCGCTCAACAGGTAACGTCGGAGCAAGAAGATTACGCAAAGGGATTCGTTGACGCACTCAACGACTTACGCAACAGCGAAAACACCAAGTGTCAGCAGAATCTTTCTTCGAACGGCGTGGTCACCGCGAACGGGATGAGTGGCGGATCAATAACGTACACCAATCTGGGTGAGTAGTAAAAGAAATTCCTTTCCTTTCTCTAGTAAATTTATTTGGTGGGCCGATACGATATAGCTGGATCCAGTGATGTTAAATCGTGGGAAATTTCCCATTTCGTGGGAATTTTTACATCTAAAAAGTCGAATATGGGAAAAAGGGAATAATTTCGTGCTGTAGAACAACTCGTGGGAAAAAATCTATAGAAAAATTTATCTAGTTTTAAAGTCAGGGACAGCATGCTGTCGAGTCGTTCCGTCATGACGAGTCCTCGAAGACTGAAAATTTAGTTTATCTGGTAGACATATATATAATTTCTAAGAATGTACGCAACGAATCGGATTGAAAATAACAAGTTAAATTGATTTCAACTTTTACTTAGAGAGTGCATTGGAACAGATATGATCGGAAACATTCTGTTTCGGCCTTAAAGTATGCATATGCACGAGCTCTTGAAATACTGCCACTGAATTAAACTTTTTAATGCTTCCTCACATAAAAAGTTCCGAATAATGTTCTAGGGCTATGTTATTAAGGGGGGATATCACTGTGGCGGGTCAAAAAATTGTCAATGTTTGGTAATTTTTGTTGCAGCTATAACTAAATATTTAAATATCTGATAAAGAATATTTTATTAAGTATATATTCAACTTGTTCAACACCAATTTTGATTGAAAAATATTTAAAATGTACAAAGTTATGGGCCTGGATTAAACAATAAAAAAAATACCTCTATTCATTGAATCATCAATATAAAAGAAAATTTATTTATTAATATGAATGTAGCTATCGTTGTACGAAGCCGTCTACGCACAATGATAGCCACCGATTACCGAAATTTCAAGAAAAAAATTTTTTCACTAGGACAAGGTCGAAAAAAGTCGTTCCAAGATTGTTTTTTTTTTGCATTTAAAACACACCGTTTATACCGAAACCATATTTGTGTGAAAGGGCTTAACTCACGAACCTTGTCGTCATGTTTTTTAAATATTTATGAATATGTATACTACCAAAAAATGCAAACAAAAAACAAATTTTTTGAACCGTTACAGTGGCGTTCCCCCGAAGCGTAGCACCAGAGACAACCTGGGTCGCCTACAACCCTGTTATTTTAATATTATGATGAGTTCCTTATTTAGTAGTTTATTACATTGTATGAGATTTGTTGAACTAAACTACATATTATAACAAAGTAAAATGAAGACTATAATTCAATTTAACTGATGGGAAAAATTGTGGGAAATTTTGACCACCAAATAGGGAAAAAAGGTAAAATCTACCATCTGTGATGGGAAAAAGCTCCAAATGGACTTAACAACACTGGCTGGATCTGGACGTATTTTTATTGCCACCTCAAATCCAAGCATTCCGTGCCATTTAACGGGAGTAGCATCCCGTTTGTGTCGTTCCGCTGTTTGTTTTGACAGTTTCCATTATGTGCTTTATGTTATCAATCGCTTTTCCGATTAATTTAGTGTCTTTGAATGTGAAGAAAAGGCATAAACGCCTGCTATTTAATCGCTCGAACTAATACAGATTGCCCGCCTGCAAAATAGCTGAAATCTTACATGCTCAACATAAAGCTAGGACTTTCAGATTCCAGCTGCATAACTACCTGCCTCATTAGTAAAGTAAGGTAAAGAATAATGCGGCGACAATATTGGGAAGACTACCGCCATGAACCCATCAAGTATTACTGAGGTAGATGTATGATGAAAAACATGAATTTTCGAAGGGAAGGGCAGAAAAGCCTCAGGGAAAAAATTAAGGGATCTGCACAGTTTTATCTTTACAACCCTCGAAACACTATGCTTTCGAGCTTTGCTTTTCCTTTTGATTTAGGTCCACCTCTGAGTTTTGTGGTCCATAGACATTTTCGACTGTGTTAATGCAGTGGTAATGGTGAGGTATGCGGTTTCTTTTCCTAACAATGAGACAAATCCCTACGAAGAATGCAACAAGGCAAAATCTGAGTGCTGCATAAAGTTTGCAAAACTTTGCGTCGATACTTGACATAAGGAGGCCGGAAAAGACTTGATTCTGTCTGCAGTGTCAATGACATGAAATGAGCCATAAAACAAAAAAATAGGTTGATCTTATACATAGTATTAAGGGGACATTTCCCTCAGTTGGGTTCAAAAAATCGATTTTTTTTTTTTTGGCTTAAATGATAGATATAAGTGTTAAAAATAACATACCAAAATCCCAAATTGATTCATAAAGTAGATTTAAAGATACAGGTCATTTAAGAGGCGCGCCTCCAGCCGGCGGCCGGCTGCTTTGTTAGCAAGTCGACTTAAAACTTTAAACACGAATTCCCAACAATCCACTTTTTTTTCCTTGTGAGCATGACTTTAGATATACCGGTTAAAGTTTTTTTCCTCAAACTCAGCCAACTTGCTCGTTAAACATGTCTTTTCAGTATAGACCAACGAATTTTTTGTTTGTTTTGTTTTTCAAAAGTTATAACAAAAATAGAGCAAAAAAAAAAGCCGAAAAAATGAACTTTTTTTCAAAAGTCCGCCATTTTGTTATTTTTTTGAATTTTAAAAAACTGTTGGTCTATACTGAGCATCATACTATATAATTAAAGAAAATTTATGAATTTTTTGATTTCAGGTCACTTTTGTCAACAAAGTCATGCTCACCAGTATGACGTCATTCCAAAAAACGGCAATCTTTGACGGCATGGAGGGGGGGTTAAAAATTATTTTAATGTTTTGAAAAAATTTGATTGTTTACTCGAAGGATCAATAAATAATGTAGAAAAAAGTTTGGTCAAATTAGTTTGTTTGATTCCATGAAAAAAATTCCTAAATATTGGCTATGTTTTCGACCCAACTGAGGGAAATGTCCCCTTAAGGGGGTAGTACTGTCTAGAATACCCGAAAAAAGAGTATTTTTTTTCTTTTTTGTATATTGATGTGGTTTGAAAACTCAACATACACCCATACCTACTAGTGTGAAAACTCTACATACCTAATCGAAACAAGCTGTTATATCACGTAATCGCAATTGATAGAATTGATTTAATTTTGTATAGTAATTTTATTATTTACTCGTTGTCTTTAGTTATTGTTTTTTTTGTGACTTGTGTATTAATTTTAATGACGTCATATAGCGGATCGTATTCTACTGGTCGAAACCTTTTGTTTGATACCCATATCAAAGGGGTTGTGAAGAAAAAGAGAATCCGTCATTTTGGGGTGTCCGCCATATTGAGTTTAGAATGACGCCGTGATACCCACATAAAGGGGTTGTCAAGGTTGCCATTTTGCGGCGTCCGCCATATTGAATTTAGTAGGATATTGGATATACTATATTATATTGCATTGTCACCGGACTTATAGTCCAAGAGCCAGGTCAAAAAATGCTCTGAATTTATTAAAGTTGATCATTTGACAATTGGTTATAGTAGTTGTGTACACACACATACTGTGGTCAGTCAAGCGAACGTTAGAGCAGGCGTCAGATATATGCTATCAAAACGGTTATGATTGCCGTGGTATTTAAATGAATTTACTAAAGCTGAAAATTGTTATACAGATTGTATAATGCATATAAATAACAGTTATGTCAGTCAGTCAATTAAATGTAAGAACGGAGCTGGTCAGTCAGCCCTAATGTATGCGCAATAAATAAATAAGTTGCAATTCATTTATTTATTTATTGTGCATACATTAGGGCTGACTGACCAGCTTCCCAATAGGAACTTTTTTTTAGTTACCTAATCGAACTTTGTAGTAACAAGTTATAATAAAAACAAGTCGAAAATACTAATGGAGTCTGGAGATTCGTGAATATTTAAAATTCACACCATTTCCATACTCCTGAATCCGAGGAGGGGAGGTTTAATTGTGGCCCTCTGGTAATCTGCGGTAGCCTACCTTTGTTAAATTTCCACTCGTAACAAAGAGCGGTTGAATTTAAATTGCTCCTTTAATACTAAAATAGATGTTATCTACTCGTAAGTTCTCAAATCTCTCAAAAGCATTTATTTCGCAATATGTTTGTAATTATTAAGGACGAGGCCTTAGCTTTAGGAAACGGCTTTATAAAACAAAGCTACAATTAAAATGTTACAATGTTGTAAAAGAAAGGTGAATATGTAAGTGAAGGAGCTAATAAAGTGCAGTAGTTTTTTAAACAAATTTTACGCGAAAACTCGGAACGACGATAAATAAATTTCATGAGATCGGTGTGTTATCACATTCATGCATTTTAGTTAATCAAAATTATAATGTGCACTTCAACTTTGTATAATTTGATTACCATAATATCAGCGAACTGTTGTTACCTGCCACGTTGCTCCTTCATGCAAGGAATCGATTTCACTACTTTTAGGGGGAACCCCACCTGAGAATTATAAACTCTTTGACATTCCTATAAATAAACAATGAATAAACATTTTTTTTACATACCTATTTCTTCCCACTTTTATGTATACAATAAGATGCCATTGAACAAAATAAAAAAAAATTGGCTTCGTGGCAGTTATACATAAATAAAAACTGCATAGCATTGTAAAGATCTTTAAAACTTCATTTCGAGGTAAACACATTTTAAGTGTTGGTTTTGTTGCACTAATCATCAGGGGTTCAGTAAAAAGTGACTACATTCATCAAATTTTGTCATTTGAACGTATAGATAAATATATATAATAAATAGGTAGACTTAAATTTAGAAAAATTGATTTATTTTTTTACATAATCAATTGACTATCTGGAGAACGTGCACGCACTATTTTAAATCGAAATTCGAAGTCTAAGACTCGTTTAAGTGACGCGCTCCGAGCGGTGACACACTATTTTTCCATTCCGAAACCAAATGTTGACTAAAAACATAAAATTTCGCGCGCCACGATGTGGGATATACCTCAGCGAATTCTCAACCGATTGTGGTGAAATTCGGTACCCGAATTAATTCAAACGTTTTATTTGTAGCCCACGAAATTAAGAATATAATTTTCTCACAATTTTTTATAGTGTCGTTTATAGACACACATACTTTCTTACAGTTTTTCTTAGTATCGTTATAAAACTTATTTTTGTTGAAATTAGCGGAACTTTATTTTTTCGCTCCTACCGTATAATTCGAATTGAGATTCTACAGAACGAGAATTGTCATCGAGAGCGAAGAATGTGTTTGTATAACTTTTAGCACATTGAACTGTAAAATCTTCCTAAGTCGAAATTAAATACTTTTGAACGTCGAATATTTTGCCTAGTTAATGCACATTGAGCAAATAGGAGAGCTGTTTAGCTGAAAATACGGAGCTTAAGATAGAAAAATAAATAAGTTAAAGTAGTTTTTTTTGCTAACTATACCGTTTTACTTTCTTTCCAGATGAATCCTTCCCCGTGGCCATTAAGGACGAACCACAAACAGTACCAAATTCCCCTCCTCTGAGCCCAATTGATATGGAAACCCAAGAAAGAATAAAATTAGAACGCAAGCGCCAAAGGAATCGCGTTGCAGCCTCCAAATGCAGAAAGCGAAAACTGGAGAGAATCTCAAAACTTGAAGAGAAGGTGAAAATTCTAAAGGGGGAGAACACGGATCTAGCATCGGTCATAAAGCAGCTGAAGGAGCATGTATTCCAGCTGAAGCAACAGGTTATCGACCACCTTCAGGCAGGTTGCGATATTTCAGTATATAACAGTTCTACAGTGCTCCAGGGCAAGTAACAGGAACTTTTGCCTCTTGAAGAAACTGAAGGACCTCTCTTACTCGTGATATTATCTGAATAGTGAAGCGCGTTGTTTTCCAAAACGCCCCCTCCTAGGTATTATGTTAAGACAAAGTAATTTTAGTTTTACATTGAGGACATAGTTGCAGTTCAGTTGTTAGGGAAATCTAACAAATTCTAAATTTTCAGTTAGAGGGTTCTTTGCACCAAATTTGAGATATTTAACTTCTTCGGAAGTGCCTTTGGATCTTACCGGGTGATAACATTTATAACGGAGGTATCCTTCTCGATGTATGGGGGTACTTTGGGGTCATACAGTCTTGTTGGCTGTAAAAAAAATTACTGTTCAGGCGGCATCAGTTAAATTGTAGGGGCCTAACTCGAATTGCTTTAACAAACAGAAACACTTTATAAGGCGTAGCAATTTATTCGAGCAAAGGATTAGAGGTTAGTAAACACAGTTTGTGTAGCAATGTTGAAATATTAAGTTTATAAAGATTAGGCGTTGTTTTCTATTTAGGGATTACGTCACAATTATGTTAGCTACAGAAATTCAACTCTCGGAACTTTTGAAGGGCAGAAAGGGGGGGCATTGTCAATAGCACATATGATTCCATACTAGTGCGTTATGAATTGTGGTGATATATGAACAAATTGCATAAAAACATAGATCCTAAGAATATTACAATAAGTTTTTCAACTCGGCTGTAAATACTGCATTGATATAACGATAAGTTAGCTAGCGTCAACCGGCAAAATTGGACAATTTGATTGAACAAAATTCTTAAATTTCGAAACGCGTGTGCCGTAATTATACATGTTTGGTGATTGTTTAAAAAAACAATTTTTTTAAAAAAGACTTGTACTTTAAATCAACTTATAATATTTATCATTTATTGCTTGATCATCAATTTTCTTATTACCCCTCAAACTAACGAAAGTAAAATCCACTGTAATTTTCCTTCTAATTTTTCGACGTATTTTCTTCTTCTGCGAAGACAATAGGAGGTGCTTGTTTTTAAACATAAAATATGAAAATATCAGCGTTAATCTGCCCTTATACCTTGTATAGCCTGATGTTTTGCTCGCATTTTTGGTGGATATAAATTCTCTCTATCATCTCTTCCTAGATTGGTCATATCAAAGAAGATATAAACGTAAAGAACTTGCGCCCAGTACAAGCCCCTGCTTTATAAAATTCTTGCTGTAATAGCCTTTGTGCGATCAATGCATAGCAATAGACTAATAGAGTCTTATTTCACTAGGATGTGTCGAGATGCTTGAGTACTCACTGCTCTCCGAGCTTTCTTGCAAATGCTCGGAAGTATTCCCAGAACATGCAGTTTATCCAATATTTTGTACCTTGTTAATTTTGAATTTATGGAGGGACGAAATATTTAGATCTGGGAAATTTGGATCTGATTCTCCGAATGTTGTCTGAGTGTGAACTAAAATTCGAGAGAACTTAAAGAGAGCCAATAATTACAATAGCTGAAAAGCGAGCTAATAGCTTGTAACACACGACTAGAGTTCTATGGGGTCGGCTCGCGATATGCTGAATGCTGAGTTATATATCTGGGCTTCTGATATAACGACCTCAGTCGAAAATTTGCCTTTAAAATTTCTTTTTTTTTATGGTAATACTTTCTTTGGTCATATTTGGTAAGGTAGATTTACCACATTACAAAGAATATTTTTTTTATATTGTTTAATAAGTTTAATACAGACGTCAGTATTATAGAAAAGGAAAAACTTCTTGACGGTCTAGGTATTCTTTTTTCAACATACAAGAGCTGCTCAACGCCGCCACATTACCCTTCTTCCAGTGGGGTTACCTTAGCAGAGTAAGCTATCTCCTGAGAGATTTTTGTAATCCACCGGATACACGACAGTAGTACCCTCAATAAGTGGATACATAATGCTCCTAGCATTCTGCAAGTGGCTTAGATTTTTCTTTGTTATCGGTTCGTGGTCGAACGATCGCACTAGTCCAAGACCTTTTGCCGTAACATTACCGTCAATAGACTTCCGTTTTCTAATAATTTATTCCACCCACAGATTTAACGCCGTTGTCATCTTGATTATCACCTAATTACACACTATACCAGAAACGTTTGCGGTTTGCCACAGCCTGCTTCAACAAGATAAAGTCACTTGAAGAATTGCAGGTATTTCCTCAAAATAAGCTATTTTCTTAAAATACCTAATATGGTAGTAAAGATTTCACTTTTCAATTCACAATTCACTCTTTTTAGTTGAATCACTTACTATATTTCATCTGACATTCAATATAAAGGAAATATTTAATATAGAGTAATTCAAAGGATAAATTGAGAAAAAAATGAGATTGAACGTACGATTTGATTCACCTGTTCAGACAATTTTAATAAATTGTTATACCCACCATTTGTTATTTTTTTTTTTAAATATGGAAAAATTGCAGAAAAACTTATTTCCACTTTTTAGGATTCGTATTTTTGAAAATTTAATTTAATTTTTTCTCTCACACTTCGAATCTATGGAAAAATATTGAACCAAATAAATTCCTATTTTTTATGGGCCCGAAAAATTCCGTAAAAAATTCAGACCAGTGTTATCTGACACCAGTCCTATGATCTTGGGAAATTTAAATCAATTTTCCTTACCTGTACTTTCTAACTAACTTGCTTCTGTTTTTGAAGAACCACTCTAATACCCAGCGCAGAATGCTACTTTCGAGTATCCCCACGATTTAACACCTTGTCGGTGAAAGGATTTTCGAAGAAAATTTGTACACATACAGAAATTGTGACATTGTATTTTGTGAATGTGTGGCATTAAATTACCAGCCAAAATCAAACAAAAAAGGAAGAAAGAAAAACCGGGTGTTTCGTAACTACATGCTCCTCGTTCATTTTTTAAGCCGACTGCAGACGATCTAATCTGCAGGGCCCGATTTGTAGGAATCCTACAAATTGTGCCGTGTGTAGCGCTTGGGCGAAGCAACTACTCAACCGCAGTTGATTGCATCTGATATGTTGTGTCGTGTGGAGAGCACGCACAGCCTAATTTTTAACCTACAAATCGGTCCCTGCAGATTGGGTCGCCTGGAGCCGCTTTTACGAGGCGAGGCGAACTCACGTACACTTATACCACACACGGGCAAACCCTGCTCCTGTGACTCCCAAGTGCTCCTCAGGTAGCTGTTTTGACTCCCGAGTGCCCACCTCATTGCTACTGCAAGTGCAAGTGAGAAATGCATACTCCTGTCGTGAAAAATTACTTGTGCGGCACACAGGACATAGACGATGCTCCGAGTGCAAGCGAGAAATATTTTTTTGGTGGCGAGAAATATTTTTTTGGTGCCTCCTGCAAGCGCAAGCGAGAAATGCATACTCCTGTCCTGAATCAGTGATGGTGGACATGTACTCACTCCTCATTGCGTTAATGGGGCGACCCGGAATGACCCGAAATGCGAAAGGTTTATGGAGGTGTTTATGGAGGTATACTGCTCCCTTGAAGTCAAACTCTGCCCAGCTATGACTTATACCCTTAGCGATCTTCAGGTAGGGAAAACAATGCTCAAAAGGGAAAGAACACGAGGATAGATATTTTTAGTGCGCGTAGGACAGGGTAAACAAATTCATTCTTTCATTCATTATCATTAATTTATGTGTTGCTTCACCTCATTCGTAAAATGTATCGAATGTGAGGCATGAGCTGAGAAATTAGAACAAAAACCGGTTTTTCGCATGTCCATCCAACACCCATCGTTAAAACATAGCGGATCAGAAAAAGTCGTCATGAAGAAAAGTGACCGTGAAAACGCAGTCCTGCACTACTTGCTACTTGGTTTTCGCTCAGGAAAGAATGCCAAAGATCCATGACGACCATGATCTCTATTATACACTGGATAGTGGATAAACTGGTTTCTCAATGTTCCGCCGACATTGAAGCCGCTGCAGTGGGCTCTTTCAGACAGACGTGTCGATAAAACAGCAGCCTGTGAAGCCAGAGAATTTGATAACGATTGATAAATTAAGGAGCCAGGTTCTTGCAATTCTTGGCGAAAGGCGATTTGTAAATATTGTACATAGATACACAGAAACATATGTGCCGGGTGCAAGCACTATATCACATTCATCTTCGCTTTTAGAGTATACGGTTAGGTCGCCTGAAGACACACATTGTAAGGCTGGGTTATAAGTTACCCGCCAACTCTATAATCGCCATTGTAAAATTTGTAATCCATTCCTATGTCACAATAAACTGAATCTAAATCTTGGCGAAAGGCAAATATTCAGTCAGTAGAAGGTATATTATACAATTGTTAGGCTAACATAGAGAACATAGAGAACAAACAATTCATTGATCAAACCCAAAACTTGGGACATAAAATTCCAATAAATCTTCTACGTGGAAGTAATCATATACATATTTCGCCTGTATTTTAGGTAAATATGTTTTACATGATGTTCGTTATTATAGTATTATAGTTTACATAACCTCTGGAGGTCTTGGGTCGTATTTATAGTCGAGTTGAAAAATATGATTTCTTTTTACAATAATTAATGCTCTGTTATTAATTTCACAAAAAGAAAAGCTCAAATTTCAATAGGAAACAAGTCAGTAATCTGCAGCGCAAAACAATCTCAGGCAATATAGTGTTTCGTTTACATAATAACTAAGTAACTTATTTAATCCAAATAAGGACCAATAAGCTTTACAATGTACAAAGTACTAGAATCGTGCGAAAGAGTAGACTCAGAGTCCTGCAGGCTTCTCAGTAACTAATAAAACAGTTTTCCAATTCATTTGCTAACAAAATCAAAGCTCAGCACACACAAATCATAAACACAAAATGGCAAAAAAGTGAATGTGATTTTAATTTGCGTTTTTTATTTTCAGTGTCCAATTTTAACTGATGCCGCCTATTCAAAACTATTTGTAAGTTGAAAGTATGGTTCAACCGCTCAACGAGCAATAAACTTAAAGATTACTAAGTAACACAGGATACGCAGTAAAATGTGAAGAAAAGGGCCTTATATACATAACTGATAAGATTCTCCTTAAATTGGTAAATGTTCTTGTACATATTAAGATTGCAATTACGGCTAAGGTTAACACAGTTTTAGATTTTCTAGTCTACTAATGCATATATTATATTTATACAATCTGTGTGTTTTTGTACCGCATTCTGTCAGCTTTTGCATTCGCATAAGCAACCGGCGCCTTATTAGGGAGCATACGAAGTATTTGATGCAAATGTGCTTTTAGATCAACTTAGCGTGTAAGACAGATTATTTGAAATTTACAGCTATGACCGATAATAGTGGCAGGCAAATATACACTGCTTCTGGCGGTGCCAGGATTCGAACTACTTTGAGAATATATTTTATTAACTTATTTTAGGGACGTAATTCGGACATTTAACGAGAAAATAATCTATATTCACCTGTTTTCTATATGTTTGTATATATCGAGATAATTTTTATGTTGAGCGATTTAAGAGCAGACACAAGATATTTATATATTTAGTTATTAAATATTTTTCATATACATATTTTTGCATTAATAAATAATTATGAATAAACCACTTCTTTTATTCTCAATCAGAAGACATAAAATTGCGTTTTTTTGGGATTTTGTTTTCTTCAAACTATTACATTTTGAAAAAGTGTATTAAGAAAATAAAATACATATTATTTCTGTATGTTGCTACGAGTTTTTTATTTAAAATTAAAAATAATTTACAACGATATGATCATTCTCCCGATGGTCTTCCCAAAATGGGGTGTTGTGGTGACCACTGCTACTGATTTGGATCATATGAAATAAAAACCATCAGTTTTATATAATAAAGAGTCCTTAAACGAAATTCAAAATATTGATTAGGCTCAAAATGGTATACGTATTAGTTAAAAAAAAAGTTTTTCGATTTTCGGTGAACACTGATGGTTTTTCCTGAATAAAAAATAATTATATTTTCCGCACAACCACGTTTTGTTGTGTCGTCTTTTGTTGTAGAACTTTGACATCATTTAAAAATTAGACTGCAATATTTTTTTAATCGATGATGTACGAAATTGACAAAAAATAGAGGTTTGAAAATTTAAATAGGGAATACCTCCCATGACGCGTGATTCACATACAATCTTGCGCAATGAGGAGAAATCATGTTACATTACCACTTTAGCTGCCACACGTGATCGACCTTGCATGCCCTAGATGGTGTTTAGTGGGACGCAACACGTAACCTCACTCCTCAGATGGGACATACGAATACTAAGCATTACAGGAAGTTGGAGAGCAGCTGTGCAGTACAGACCAATGGAGGAAGGCCTTGGACTTGATTTTAAAAAACTAGTTTGATAGTAGGTTCGAGATCAGTTAATAAATAAAAGAGGACCAAGATGGCTTCCTTGAAGTACAGCGCAATTATTGTGTATCACAAAAATCTTCGAAATAACCAGACAAATATGAATGGAACCAATTGATGAATATTAAAAGTCATGTTGTAAATTATTGATGGAAAGCCTTACTAAATATGCACTCCACTTGTTTGCCGTCTGCTACCGCTGAGGCACAGCTATGGGAAAACTCGAAAAGGTTACAAGTAGTCTATTTTCCCTTCATTAATCCATGTGGAAATAATTCTAAAAATGGGTTACAATAAAAACGAAAGACTAAATTAAATCCTCGAAAATGTTAGCGATCGAGCAACGGGCATACAATTTCGGATTTATTGCCCTTCTTGTGTAATGGGATGACGAAAGAGGATTTCCAAGATATAGGAAAAACACCAGACGAAATGAAATATATAAATTAAATAAATAACATAAAAAACGAACGATAGAACTAGAACAGTGTTTTAGTAGAGATACAGGTATACATCAGCACGATATGAAAAATTGATTGGTCGTCTTGATAAGATCTTTCATTACCAGTGATGTTGCTGGAAAGTTCGTCAAAGGGGCCATTCAAGTATTATGTAAACATATATTTGTTGACTTTTGATCCCCTCCGTCCTTTGTAAGGCAACATAAGTATATCGTTTACCCCCACCCCTCTGAAGAGTAAGATGCTGTTTTTTTATTATTTTTCTGTTCGTTGTATTTGATTGATAGTTTTCTGTTCTAATTTGACAAACAGCTAATAATATTATTTTTGATTGTATAAGAATTCTTTGCCCTCGTTCATTTCTTAAAGTAAAGGTTAAATATACCTCTGCAATGTTATAGGGTTGACATTTGTTGTACACATTAAGTTTCAATTTGTAAATGTAGCGTTTATGAGGTGCAAAAAAATTTGGACCATAAATTCAATGAGAGAATTTGAAAGCTTGTAGCAATGAAATATAATAAAAAAATTCCAAAAAATCTCACGTGAGAATTTTGTCAGCAAAAATAAAACAAATCGGAACCCCCTCCACCTAAACGTGCTTACGTAATACTTGGATGGTCTCAAATAAGTAAAATCATTAAAACTGATATCACAGGTAATTTCACTGAAAGCCGTCTTGAAAAATTCAACAAAATGATTTGACATCGTAGCAAGATTGAAATTCCCTAACCTCAACAAGGACCAGTCCCTCTTTTAGAATTAACAAACCTCCGAAACTGCCTTGGTTTGCTGAATATGCAATTCCAAGGCCGAACATGTACATATATTTATCGCAATTCAGAATAAGCCGAAGAGCCAATTTCGCTCCCCGAGGAACAATTGGCCCCAAGCTTTAGTGCTAATGTTCAATGTTTAACCACGACGGGTCAGAAACCAAATATCTACATCGTGTCGCGACACACAAAAAGTAAATAAATTCTGTTAGTAATATTAAAGTTAATATAATAAATAATAGAAAAAATAACAATTCCATAAAATATATTATTATATATTCCAACGTCGAGATGTTTGTCAGTTCCATGTTGATGCGCTCCTTCCGCAAATAATCGCTAACAAGGTGATAGGTCTGATAGTTGCGATTCTACGGTTACATAATATGAACGTATTAGTGGAACGAATTCTTCGCCGATATCTTCTAAAATATAGAAAAAGGCACATTTACTTAGACGGGCAATTTTGTAAAACTAAAAATCGCAATTTTTAAATTATAAGTATACATACAGGGTCAAGTTTTGTACATTCTGGAAATTTAAATTCCACGCGCTCTGTAGCAGACATATCGAAAATATTAAAGACCTGTTTTTTAAGGAGCTTTCTCGTAATGCGAACGAACGACGGCGTAAGCTTTAAAGGCAGGCCTCCATAGAATCCCTCAACACAAACGCAGCGTCGCGAGCTTGAGAGCTTAAAGCATTTTGAGTCCGGCTCTCTCTCACGGCGGGTTGGCGCAACGAAATATAGAAGGTTCCTCTAAAAATTTTAGAGAGAGAGAGAGATAGAATCCTTCGCTGTCAAACGTCGCGTTCTCCGCTGCTGCACAACTATTGAATACATGCATTCATATAGGAGCTAAACCATAGCCGACGAAACGCCAGTGCGTTGCGAGAGACAAATTTAGAGGAACCTTCAATAATTTCGTCGAGGCAGTCTGTCCTGAGAGAGCTTTGACAAGTTGGGATTGGCCAGTTGGGATTCGTTAAATCAGCTGTTTATTTGACAAGTAAAGGTTTGAATTTGATATCTGTGAACTGTTTTGGTGATTTTGTAATTATTCTGTTTCCTGTTTCTTCGTTTGGATTTCCTGGAGGGTGCCGAGTTTTTCCCGAATTCATTAGTCTAGTTTCTTGACGAATTGGTGCAAGATTTCTTGTTAATTCACCTTCGGAGCATACTGCGCCAGTTGACGGTTGGTCTCGAAATGTCATAAACAGCTGAGCGGGAGCGGATGCGTCGACGGATTTTATGGGTTCGGGTCGCTCTTGCCGGGCTAAAAAAGCTTTAAGCTCTCAAGCTCTGTGGCAAAGGCGACGCGCCGAAGGATTCTATTGGGGTCTGCCTTTAACCTCTCTTGCATTGATCTGAAACAAACTGTAAAACAATTTTTTATTATTAACATTAATATGTGTGCGCGAACCTGAAAAATAGAGAAAAGATTGAAAATTGCAGAATTTCAATTTTACACAAAATGTTAGCGTTATCAAGACTTCATTTACACGACCAAACTTTTGTTCGCCCCAGTTCTCGATTCCCAACTTTTGCTGAATTCTAGCCCATTTTCCCTCATTTGGGTATAAAATGATGAAAACAATCTGGTCATTTAGGAAATCGTAAATTATCAAGTTCTCCGTGATTTAGTGATCATGATGATCATTAGTCCATGACAGACAGCGCCTAAATCTCTAATTAGTAAAAATCATTAATTTACGTGCCCTGTCTATCTAGATTTAAGGGTATGAGCCGTAAAAAAGATTTGTTTAAACCTATACAGGCACAAGGTAACATTGTTCCTTAGATGAGTATAAAATTTCAACGAGATCGATAAAATATTTTGTGGATGGTGAGCAATAACTTTGCCGGATGATGTTACACAACTTCTCTTTGAGATTAGTTTTACTTTCTATTTTGCTTTGCAGAGAAACATTGCTCTGACCTCGTCCTTCTCAGTTGACACTTTAAACTTTAAAGATTCATTCTTTGTGCGTACGAACGAATACGTGGTTCATAGTGGTGAACCGTCTTCGTCAAATGTTTTTTTTTAAATCAACTTTACGTTTTGAGGAATGGTAACCTGTCTTCATGATTTTTAAATAAAATTCCTGCAGAAATCGTCTAATCGACAATTCAGACTTTATTCTTGTCGGAAAGAAAAAATTGCGAAATCGAATTTGTGCGGAAATTGCGCGTACTCTTTGGCTTCACATATTCACTTTGGCCTAAAGATATGCACGGTAACATTTAAAACCGTTCAGCGCCGTCTAGTTTCTCAGCTGCAAACCCAAAGGAGAAAGTAGCTCTTTGTGCCCATCACCCCGTTTGAGATGTCACAAGTTGCTACGGATTGTTGGTGTGCCGTGTGGTAGGCCAATATCATTTGCCGAGTTCACATTAATATGGCCGCATGTTAGAGCAAAGTGGATTTTTCTTTATTGTTTGCCAACAAGAAATTCTGAGAGAAAATTTTGGGAATCCTAGTGCAACGGGAACGGAATGTGAGCGCGTGCAGTCAGTGCTGCAGTGGTGCGATGAGTGAGCAGTGTTTGTAAATAGTTTTTGAGAAAGTTCCGTCTTTCATCCCTGGAAGAAGTTCTGTGCTGTTTGGATAATTTGTGATAACCCGAGGAGCGCTTCGCCAGTAGAAGCCCTGTTCTGTGAAAGCATCGCTTGCTAGTAAAGTGGGCCGCATCGGGGTGTTCTGAACCAGAAGTAATCATCGGCGCCAGGGGCCGGCCGAGGAGTCGAGGTGCAGCGAAGTCGGTATGTACGAACGGCACGAAGGTTCAAAGGGTGCCACCCTCTTTATGTCCCAGTAAATCAGCTGTTGCATATGCACCCCTGAGTGAGGGTCCCGGTGAAATGCCGTTGCACGCATCACCTGGCCCTGGCCTGCAGCGCGAGTGACGTACATATCTATTGATTTTCCCATCGGTGCCCCCGATTGCTATTGCCACAGGAACGAGTCTCTTTGTCTGGCGATCTAGGTGAAACCCATCGAGTTGCATTTTTCTAGCCAAGGAACTGAAGAGCTGCGCGGCGGCACTACGATGCTGTTCCGCGCTGTAGTTATCGTCCAAAAATTGAATAGGCTGAGGCATTGCGCCAAAGTCAGTGAGACCTGAGCTTTTTCTAGTCCAAGATAGCTGAACAAAATTAGGCTTGAGAGGTTGTCCAAGTACATTTAATTGGAAAATGCAATGCTGTTTGTACGAATCTCTCGCTGTACTAACTTCTGCTAATTCGGCGGTTGATAGGATCTACATTTTGTGGTCCCAGTTCCCAGTTGCCGGCAAATAGCCTATTATTGTACCTTCTGCATGCAAACTGCCCACAAGAGAGATTGCGATGGGATATGTGTGTGGAGGGCAAAAATTGTGGGGTTCCCAAAATTATGGCTTATTTAGATAAGAAACAAACCGCCTTGAGTAGAAGCATGCAATTGGGCTCGAATGAAAGCTGAAATTCTCTACTTTTAGAACAAAATATATTGAGGCTTACTGTGGAATCCTTCGGCGGTAATGTGAATCCGTATTTCATACATTCGGAAACTGGGGGGTTAGGTTTGTCGGAGTATAATGAACCTTTCCTGAAAATATCCTCCACCAACTCGGTACGGTTGCGGTGTCACCTTCCCCTATGAATATCGGCTGTAATCGGAATCATTATAGGTGGGGAGGGATTGGCTATTTTCTTCTGTTGTTTAGTGTGAACATATGCCTATTTTTGATAACCTATTTTCGCGAAGTGTTTCTAGGAAAAGTAAGATAAATTCAATTAAGGGACTTTTTGCGTCTTTTTATTTAACATAAAAGGTAGAAAATCATTTTCATTTAAACAAAAACCCAAAGTCAGGGCGCTTAATCTGCATCCACCAAAACAAAGGGCTTCACGGCGTGCAGTGTATCATCCTTTCCAGTTATCTAAAACCAATAAATTGGTCAACTTCTTAAAATAGAGGCTTGTGGCTATCGTTCTGATTAGATACAAGTCACAATTCCAAAATCTCTACAAATGGCGACAAATTCAAAAGGAAAAATGATTTTTCCACCTTTTTCGTCTTTTTTCGGGGTCGGAACTTTGTCCTTAATATCGCAAAAATCAGAATGTTGTCACGACGAGAATCAAATGTCTGCTAAACATTTTAAGCCCGAGTTTGTTCAATTATAACAATTTTTACATATCATAGTACTGCACGCCAACTCAAATACATGGTTCGGAGAAAAACGCCATTAAAGTTTGAAAGATTCGGAGAATGCACGCTCCGTGACCGACCGGACTTCATTTCATTGAGTACAACTCATTTTCTAGAGCAGTTTTAATAAAAAAAGTTTGCATAGGGTTATTATAGGAACTGCAAAAAATAGATTTCTTGAAGCCAACACACTACAAATCCAGGTGTGTTGAACTACATCCCCTATTTGACGAATTTGATTCACAACGACATGATAATTATGTGTTAATTATGTATCGCAAAAAAAAATTGTTTTGCTGCACATTGAAGTGTTTTTTTAAAAGTTTACCCTGGACTTCAGGGTTTTGCACGAAGCCTGACTCGCATGACCAGGTTTTTGAAAAAGGAAATATCTAGTCACGCGGCGAGTGGATCAGAGCTGACCAGAGTGCGCGATAGAGTGGGTGAGAGTGACCCAGAGTAAGCGAGAGTGGACCAGAGTGCATGATAGTGGGAGATAGAGTGGATGAGATTGGATCAGAGTTGAACAAAGTGCATGTGAGTGGGTATAAGAATTAATTCTGGATTTGGTTTATAAAATTTCGTATTGGATTAGTAAAAATTCTCGAGTGGACGAGGGGGAAAATATCAAATACCTCCTAATTAATTATTCACAATACAATTTATATTTTACACTCTTACCGTTACCACACATTGAAGTATATTTTAACGTAGAATCACTCATCCCACCAAGTTAAAATAATTCTCAAATCCAAAACATCTGGCAGTTATTTGTATATTTTCCCCTTCGTCCACTCGGGAATTTCCACAAATTCACTCCAAATTTCCATGAAGCTATTCCAGAATCCTTATGCCAACTCTGATGCACTCTGGTCCGTTTTCGCCCACCATGGGCCACTCTCACCCGCTTTATCGCGCCCTATCGACCATTCTGGTCAAGTCTGGTCCATTCGCTGTGTGAATAGACGCTTCCTTTTTTAAAAGCCTGCTCATGGGGATGTTACTCGAGGACATTTCCCTTTTTGGAAATTTTTTAAAAAACACAAAATGTGCAGCACAAACATTTGTTGCGGTACATAAATAGCACATAATTCTCAAGTGGTTTCAAATCCAATTCGTGCAAACCCCTGAGTCCAGCTATTGGAAAGCTAGCACTGCCCCTCTTCCATCGGGGTTATACTTGGTCTTGGAAAAAAATAGCAACTTTAAAATTAAGTGCTTTTTATATGCCTTTAAAAGGCCGAAACCGAACCCATACGTTTTCCCCTTTTCTGACCAAAATTTCAAAACCGCCATTCACACAAATCTGCGCATTCAGCATCCTGAAATTCTTAATGGTACCAAATTTCGTTAATTTTGGTCGAAAATAGGCGTGTGGCCAGAATTTTGACTCATAATCACAAACACAACCACTGTACGTTGGCCTTAAATTATAGCTTTAATGTGAGCCTAACTTCATGCTTTTTCTTGTGCAAAAATAATTGGAGAACTCTAATTTCTTTTTTTTTTCAATTGGAGTTGAAACATAAAATTAGGCTCAAATTAAAGATAAAATTCTCTACTTTCAGAAAAAATATGATGTCTTGTACCATCTTGTAACGCGCGTGGCGTATATTTGCAAGGGGCCACTTTCTAACATGGGGATCTAAAAAAATTAAGCTCGTCGCTGTTTGTTTCTGTACTTTTTGTGTCTCGTAGAACCTCAACTAGCTTAATCAGTGTTAAATCTATATTTTTAAATAACGGCATCATAACATAAGAATTTATTATTGATTGATTTTATAATTTCATTTACTTTTTATTGTTACAGTCATATATAAACCTAGTAAAATTAGCTACAAAAAGCTAGATTTTTGTGAAGATTTTTATTTTAGTGCCCCAAGCATATCCTTAATTATAGTTGTTTTTTGCCAATATCTCGAATATTATCAATTTTTCGAGGAAAATAATAATTAGAAATATTGCAATTATAAAATTCTGCACAATGGACCATGGGCTTTTTGCCGTAGAATAAATTGTTTTTTAGTAAAAGCTAAGGTTGTAATATCTGATTTTGTCTTCAAATACATACTATTTCCCACACCACTGCAGGGCTAGAGTACTGGGAGCTGTTTTTTTTATGTAGTAACAAAAAAAAACGATCAATAATCATCTGAAGTTGATTCCCTCATTTCTTGAGCTATTGGATCTAGTACATCTATTATATATAATAACATAAATTAAAATTGTTTTTCCAGGCTTTCATTTCGGCAAAATTGTCAATTACTTCATCAAAGTCCAATTTTCGGGCCTAGGTTTGATTGTCAGTATTGCTAAATTATGCAACCTTTTTTTGCCCATGGAATTCCTTATATATTGTTTTATTAATTAAAGCTATACTTTAAAAAAGTATTTGAAAGAATGGAATCCTTAATGTTAACCTAATAATTTATTAGAAAATAAAAAAATCATACCATGGCACTCGGGCCACCTTAGAAAAGGCCCCTGGCGAAATGAGCCGAGCATAATGAACCTTTCCTCGACATTCGACTATTTCGATACACTCCGTTTTTTGCATTCGTCCCTCCGCCTATAAAAGAATGTATTGACACGTATAGAGGGAAAAGCAAGATTTAAAATAAATTCATTGTATTCAAACTATAGCTTCTTGGATTAAAAAGTCACCTTCTGTTCAAATCACTAAAAATCAACTCGGTGCAAGTTTTCCCGATAAGTTGCTTGCAGGATTGTTATAGGCTACCTGCGCTGCTTGGAATTAAGCAGGTAAAATCGCATACTCGGCTTCACACGGTGCTTGCAACTTTGCAGGCCAGAAGGTCTAGAAATGGATGAAAAAATACTCCCCGCGTTTTAAATTTAATTTCACATGTCACATAACATGTAACGTGACCACCTCTACAACATGGTGTATATGATATTTACGGAAAAAATCATAACCCTGGTTGATATGAATCAGCTGCTGTGCTTCAATTACTGTATCCACTGAGGCATGATGAAGACTGAAATAGCACCCGTTGTATCACCGAAATCCTGCAAGCTAGGCAGCGCAGTGACGTGTTTTTCTTGCACGCTTGTTTGCAGCATGACCATCACGGCTCTTAGCAAGCGATTGAGCAAGAAAACATGCACCGTGGGCGCCGGGCTTTAAACTCGAAAGAAAAGACTTGAAGCTTTCGGCATCGCAAAATATAAATTTGTTAGGAATGTAGTAATTTTTTTTTGACTTGCAAGGAGTCAAACCCCTTAGGGTTTCATTATATAAAAGCAATTTTGTGTTGCTGTTATCTGTTATAACTCCGATTTTTGTGCAAATATTGTTCCACCCGTAGTCGCCGATGTTAATATTTTGACCTCTCAGATCACTTACACAAATGAAAGGCCAGTTCCCGACTTGTGATTGTAGAAGGATTAGATACTAAGGTTAATAAATGGCAAAAAATCACTCAATACCATTATTTAGCAATTTTCTAACCACAAATTATAAATATATGTATATTACACAAGCTGCAATGTGTTGACTAGAACTAATTACGGCTGATTACACGGTTATTATTTTTGTGCATAAACGATCGATTGTTGACCGGCTTGTGTGGCACGTAGCGCCATCCTGTTGGAACAAAAGCTCGCTCAAAGCCAATCCCTCGATTTCTGACCAAAAAAAAAAATTATCATCTCTGTAGCACTTCGTTTACTGTAACGTTGTTATCAACATAATCTTTGAAGAAAAATGGATGTCACTCCCAAAAATCACACCAAATCAAATCAAACAATCAAATCACACGCTGAGGAAATACAAATACGGCTTGTTTTGCTTGTTTGACCAAATAATAATGTTCTCATTTACCTTTTCTCCTATAATCTATAATAAAAGTTGTGTTGAATCTAAAAATTCTTTCTTGCTTCTAGATTTGAGGAAACCATTTTTACTGTTCTGTTATAAATTTTGTGCAATAAAATGCATCCCACACACAATACGCGTCCGCAGCATATAAGACATCATCTTCATCAGCCAGGAATGCATCCACAACGGCCACCGCCAGTGGGAATAAATGTTGGTCCACAAATGCGACCACCTCAGCATCATCATTTGTCGAATGTGCCGCCTCATGGGGGACACCAACAGTTATCCTCATATATTCCTCCAATGCAGAGAGATGCGACCAGGTAAATATTAAACTTTTTCTTTTTTAATATTTAAAGGGGAAACGATAACACTTATACAAAAAAAAAGAACTTCTTGCAAAGGTTGTTGGCTGATTACGCCGATGTCGAGCCGCTTTGGTAGAGGCTCCTTGCTTTAATAATTTGCGATTTTTAGCAATTTCCAGATGTACGCACAAGTCAGTCTGCTCCAGGATTTCAGTTTTGAAAAGTTGAATTCTGACCCTTCCCTGATATCGCCGAAAGAGAGATATTACACCGGCTTGTGGTTTAAAATTCTCATCATATGAGTCGGGCATCCCCTTGAATATAATCATTCGCGCTTGCGCATTGTTCGGCGGATTTTGTATTGAAGCGCTCCTGCGGAGCACCCGGGAATGGGATAAAAAAACGAAAATAGGAGTCCTTATAGGAATAGTGGCATGTGGTAGCGTGTTTAAATAAATCACTTTCTTTAGCATTTTAAATGATATATCAAATGGGTAGTGCGCATAAAGGATTCCGCACTTCTTCAGTGGCAATGACAAATATTCAGACATGTTTGAATGGATGAACCAACTTTTATTGACAAAGACCAAAGAAGGTCACAAATAGAACAGGTTTTAATTTAACACCCCTTTTTGATGATTTTTTACTGCTCGGTCTGGACCTCTTTTTGCCCCTGAGAACTGGACTGGGAATGAACTTGTATTTCATCACCCCTTGAGGAGGATATTCACTTTTCAGATTATGCTTCTTCCATTCGAATGGATCCTCTGTAGATTTTATCTCAACAATTGGCATTTTATTGACAAAATTTGTTTTTTTCGAGGGTTTGGCGAGCACGGCCAACATTGTACGGCATTTGACTTGGGTGTTATCCTGGAAACCGACATTATTGAAACATGTCTTTGTTTGGTAGCATAAAGAAACAATGTGGGCTGCAGCCGATTATAGACTTTCTGGGGTCATGGTATCTTTTGCGAATTGAGCTGTATAGGCGAAAGGTTTTATTTGTTTTGCACTTCAAATGAGAAATAAATTTGAATGAATCTCAATGTGTTCTATTTCTTTTTAAATTATATGCTATAATGTAGTTCGGTTCATAAGATAATTAATATATATAATAATATAAGGTTTATATTGATAGTGAGGTTTTGACCAAGCGACACTTGTAGAACAAAACCACCAAGTATTACAACGAGCCTACTTTTAACTATTACCATAGCAAACAAATAAGTCCCGGCTCTCCTTGTTGTGATTGTCAGACTAAAAGTATTTATTGTCTGTAGGTTTTTTGTCAATAGGGATGTTATGCTGTTGGTCAGACGAGATTATTTGAATTAGTTTTGCATGCAACTGAGTAAAACGTTTTATTTTATAAATTTATTTAGATGGCATCATGTCATAGCATGTGAAAACAAAAGGTTCATTATTCAAGCAGATTATTTCCTTCTGGGATGAAATTGCATGCGAACTTTAATTTAATGCTATTTCTGCGAAAAATCTGTAGATATCTGATATGGAATTTGCTGACGACGCTTACTGGCGAGCGAGAGATGTGATACAAAAATTTTAGTATCCACAGTGTATTCAGTGCTGCTAGTTTCGGTGGGTAGTGAGGAAAATATTGTCTTGGATATTTAATGCAGTAGCTGCGAATAATTCCAAAACAATACATACGTAAGTGACTAAAAATGCTCCTTAAGCAGGGGACATAACATCTGTTTCGAAATAATTGATTAACATTGACATACATATAGTAGTTAATTAAAGTTCTTCCAATTATTTTGATTAATAATAGAACAATAATTTCGGACACAACACAATTATGTACCTTATCGTTGATATTATGTTATTTGCAGTGATTTAGCGTATTAAAAAAGTAACGTAATTTCAAAACAAACATAGTTTTGTTTAAGAGGATGGGAATCATCCTCGAGATCAGACAGTGTTTACCAAGTTTTTTGGGTTGGCGACAAAATTTGAGTTCAATAAGATTTCTGTGAGACAACTCGTACGCCGTTTTTCTTCGTCTGGTAACGTAGGTCTTTTTTTCAATTCAATGCTCTGTTCTTTTTATATGAAAAAAAAACTAGCTGGGTTACACGGCTTTGCTCGGACATTTCGTTACTTGTAAGCCAAAACTGTTGCAGAATGTATGAAACTGTTTCATGCGTCTCCGCGCATTTTTTCATTTTTTCCTACGGGAACCCAACGTATTCGCGGGATAAAAAGTAGCCTAAATCGTTAACGATAAAATACTTTACACTCTCATTAAAATAGGTTTAGCCGTTTCCGAGATTACTCCGGGCAAACAGATAGACAAAAGTAACATACATCATGCCTAACAAAATGCTTCTTGTAAAATCGGATCAGCTGTTGACGAGATTAGCCCCGAAAAATACACGGACCGACAAACATTTTTGATCTTTATGGTTAGGTTTTGGTGTCGTGTAAATAAATGTACATATGAGCTTAGAAAAAGGCAATTGTTTCCAAACTACAAACCCTAAGAATCCAATTTCATGAAATTCATTTAGTTTGGTATTTATTATTATTATTATTATAATTATAATTATTATAACTAAGCAGGTCGTCCAGTACTCCAGGTGCCTTTCGAATGCAACAAGACCTACATATAAGATCTATTGTGCTAATCCCGTGTTTTTTTTAACTTCTTCTACATCAAGACCCTTGAAGTAGGTTATAGTGTTGTGGGGAGTCGCATTTAGCACACCCATCGGCAAGCTTCCCGTTTGCTATCGAGTATGCACCGGAGGTTGATGCCTCCAATTACGACATTTTAAGACAAAGGATAATTAAAAAAACGCCTTGAAATTGCCAACACAATCCAATTCCTTATTTTAACACTACAAAATAAAACACACGAAAATAAGTGTCAGATTAATAAAATAACATAATTTTTGTCATTCCATTTATTAGTCCTTTCAGCTCGATTCAATGGTCACAAATTCCAAACTAGAGACCAATTGAATCGAAATTCAGCTCGATTCGACCAATCGAGTCGAATTCCCATAGGAATTCCCACGTTTAGGCGTGATTGAGTAAGAAACTCGCAAACAAACAAACAAACCAACAAATACATTTTTATTGATTGTTTTCATGAAAATTTCAACTTTTTTGGTGATCTTGGCACCATATTGATATTTATTGAAATATGAAGGCGTCCTTAATATTTGTACAAAATTGACATAATGTTTAGTCATTATGAACAATTTATTTCTAAAATATAGGTTGGGTCACCATCAGCCGAGGATGAATTCTCAGATGCACCATGTGGCAATGCAGTCAAAATACCGTACTGGAACTACTCGAAGCATGGGAATCTCGAATTCTTCAATGAATCAATCAAACACGCAACCTGGCCAACAACAATCTGCTCACAGTATCCAACATTCACACAACTTACAGCAGTCTCACAGTTTATCACAGCAGCCGCACGGCTTACAACAGCATCAAACACATAAACCACCTGAAGTGGTAAAGCAATCGTCAGTCCAAAAAGGAATCGTTCCGCAGACAGGTATTGCATCGCAAGCCTCCGTATCAGTACATCAGAAAATTGGACAGCAAGTAGGTCCATCGCAACAGTCACAGCAGTCAGTAATATCGCACCAGCCAATGCAGGCTAAAAATTCTAGTCCTATGAAGCCCATGGGTATAAAGCACTCTCAGTCATCGTTGACTTTCAAATCATCACAAGGTCCAAATACACACCCTAATCCTATCAGAGTCTCTCACTCCCAACCATCCATGCACCCGCAGCTCGGTTCTGGTAAACCATATCAATCATACAAACCAATGCAGTCGCAGAAGATTCAATCACACCCCCACCAGCCTATGCCTAATCGACAATGTAACCCACCGCCTCAAAGATCATCACCCCCACAAAAAATTCTGACTAAGGGATCTAATCTTGTTAACACAACCGCACCCCTCCTTCCCACTCCTGCTCCCAGCCACAGTACATTATCTATTGTTCAGTCTTCGAAACCGACTCCTCCACCGAATATTGCGTCTCCCAATACAACTACATCGATTCCTCCACCTCTTAATCTTCACCAGCAGCATAAACCCATACCAATAGCAGCCAACAATATTCACCCGCCTGGCCCTCCGATTTCTATATGTCAACAGCAAGTACAGTCTGTGAATCACAGTGTTCCTACTAACTCTGAGGCCCTTAAAGTAACCACAGAAAATCGTAAGTATATTCTGGTAGTTCAGAAGTTTTGGAAAAGATAACGAAAGTCTGCTTGTTCTAGAACTCAATACGCAAGTTACTCAGCAAAACTTAAATCCTTCAGTTTCTACAAACCAACAGGATATGTCCTCAGACTTGGCTTGTGGAAACTCTCGGAGCCTTCCGACGAATGACAATTTGGCAAACACTAAAGAGAAAACACCAATGTGCTTAGTAAACGAATTAGCGAGATTTAACAAGGTATTTTTCTTTAGTTTGAAAATTGTTGGATATGTTTTTAACAAGAATTTTTAGATTCAACACCAATACCGCCTAACTGGAGAAGACGGTCCGGCGCACTGCAAGCGCTTTACAGTCACTTTAAAGCTGGGTGAAGAAGATTACACGGCAGAAGGCTTAAGTATCAAGAAAGCCCAACACGCAGCAGCCTCAGAAGCCATTAACAATACAAAGTATCAGCACCCGCCCGTTAAGTCGACTCGTTTGAAAAACGGAAGGCCCGGCATTGGGTACATAACACCTACTGTGGAACTGAATGCCCTTCTGATGAAATTGGGTGAGCCTGCTGTTTACGTCGCCAATCCTGATACTCCTACCCATCAAAGCATGGGGGCACCAGCATCTCAAAACGGTTATCCCCTTCCTACCCACAATCATGGGTATGTCCCGGACGGTCATTTTACGAACTTCAATAGACCGAATACCAACAACTTCTATTCATCCCCGCGGTTTCAGCGGATGAATGGTAGGCCTTTTGGTAGAGGATACATGAAATATGGGTCGGTATGTGGGATTGACACTTTTGGGTTGGATTGGCCTAATAAATTTGTTAACAGAGATTTCCTCCCCCTATGGGCGGCCCAAGGGAAGTATGCAAAATTACTCTAATCGTTGGGAAACACACTTTTATTGGATTTGGAGATACACCTCAGTTAGCTAAACACGATGCAGCAACCAAGTAAGATTTACGAGTAAAATAATATATTGTATAATAAATATGAACAGTGGTATTTTATTATTTGCAACTGTTATCCGACATTTATTCGATAATCGGTTTAAAAATAAATAGAAAAGAAACTGCTCTATCGCTTATGCAATTTCGTTTAATAATTATTCATTTTTTAGGGCATTGGGTGTGTTGAAACCTCTAGTCGTAGCAGACGTTTCAGAAGAACTTCCAGGGACTGCAGAAGAAGATCCTAGTTCTGACCTTAAATCACCGATATCCTTGGTTCACGAGACAGCCCTGAAAAGAAATATGACTGTTACATTCGAAGTGATAAGTGAGCGGGGACAACCGCATATGAAAACTTTCGTGACTGTGTGCAAAGTCGGTGATATTGTGGTGAGTCTAAATATTTAATCATTTCTGGAAGGTGTATCACTAAGCATAGCGTATGTTTTTCCTTTTGGCATGTTGATATGTAATGAGGTAAAAGGAGATCCGTCTAGCAAAGTGATGTAGCTATTAAAATAGAAACAATATAAAAAACGTGTACAAATTTATATAAATGTAAAATGTAACCATACTGTCACGAACACTCACAAAGAAATGTATATATGTACAAAGAACAAAATAACAAAATAACATTGATAATATAAAACATGCTAACAAATTGCAAGAGACTACGTGAAGGGACAATGATCATATAAAAGCTTTTCCAGTGCATGCTTGTTAATGGCTACATTAAATTAATTTTTGTGCTTGATTTAGCATTACAAGATAGAGCTTCTCCATTAAAAGAACAAATACCGTTAATTTTGAGTTTATATAATTTTGTTACCAATCCTAGCTCGGTTGCATAAAAGTTACATTCTTAATTTTTTTTTGGATAATCCACGATAACGGTTATGCCATATATCTCCTTTAATTGTTTCTGGCAATTTCTGGCCAGTGCCATCGTTTGGGTGCTGGAAGATTGGATCATAAATCGCAGGTAACAGTCTTTTCATCGATGGGATAAATAGTTCTGAATTACCGTTTTGACACTGTCTGGAAACTAAGCCGCACTAAGCAAAATGGAGTCTCGACGACTTCCATCTTCTCGGCGATGTACATACCGCAGCCCACTGATACTTGATATTGATCTTCTATTCGTTTGTGAAGATGACTTTCTTTCAGTCATTTTGAGTCCATGATCTATACGCTAAGGCAAAGTTTAAGCGTGTAGTTCTCATTGGCGTCGTCAGGGCCGGTTTCTTTCGGGGTCTTCGCGCAAATAGTCGACAGGATTGCAACCTTCGTCACATAGTTATCGTAATTGAACTCATGTTTGGACTTTTTTGGAACTCCAAGCCAATTTCCTAGACATTTTCTTCCGGTCCCGAAGGCTTAAAGTTTTTAAAAGCTGATTCTCCGTTGGGCCCGTTTTTCGGTTCTCCAAATCCGCCCCTCTTCTTCTTCAGTGGAGTCCGTTTCCCGCAACAGCCTTAAAACTTTAAGAACGGGGACATGACTACATTCCACTTTACCGGCAATTAAAATCCTAGCTAATTGTCCTTCCCACCTTAATGTGGCATTTTTTTGTTCCCTTGTAAATTGTCGCACAATTTTCATTCGCGCACTTCCTGAACAAAAATGTTCTTTTACAAACAAATAATTATTAACATTAAGATTAACTCGGCCTAAGCCATGAATGTACTCGAGGTATGCATAGCTATGAAACGACCGTAGCATGGAATTTCCAAAATTTTCAAGGTGATAAATTTTATTTGGCCACATCTGTATTTATGGATTGTAAAAAACAGAAGGGAGGGAAATGTAAATGATAACTTTGCCAGTCACGCGGTCTTTTATAGACGAGAATGGCCCCAAACATACAGTTTTGTGAAAAACTGGTTATGTGAGCAAATGCTGAGGGTTTTGGATTGGCCACCAAAAATTCGGATCTAAATCCAATCGAGACCCGTTTGTAGGGATTTTTGAAAAAGAACTTCAAGTGGGGATTAATATGCTTTATCACAACTTGAGACTATCAGGAGATGTAACAATATTTAAAAGAGGTGAGAGACAAGCCTTTGAATAGTTTATTTGGTATAAATTTATCCAGAAGAAAAGGAATAATAAAGTTAGTATTCCATTTGTGGAGACAATCTTTTCTATAAGATATACACCAGCTATTTTTTTTGACATGTAATTTTCACATCTACTGTTTAATCCTACTTTCGTAATGAACGACACGTATGTTAAATTTATTCTACCCAAACAAAAAAATGCAGAAATAAGATTTGATGCTCTGCTAAGATTTATTCCACCGATCCTCAAAATGTCTGAACATGAAAAAATGCATGTATACATTAGAAATAAGTATAGGGAAATTTAAACTAAATACTGCGTAGAATCAAATACTGTGGGTTCATTTTTTCTTCAATTGGTTATGATGTAACTAAAAAAATATCTCAAATGCTTTAAATTTATATTAATTCTTTATTCAAATATTTATGGAACGTAAAATATATTTATAATTAAATAAATTGAATTAAATTTTGCAGACTGAGGCTGAAGGTAACGGTAAAAAGATTTCAAAGAAACGGGCGGCTGAAAAAATGTTAGACGAATTAAAGAAGTTGCCGCCATTGTCCCCATCGAAAATAAACACAAAAATGATGGCGTTGAAATCGATGAAACGGAAACCGCCAATGATCAAAAGAAAGCCAAAAAATTTAATTAAGGAAAATCCAGATCCTGAAGCTCCTCAAATTAATCCGATTTCAAAACTCCTTCAAGTTCAGCAGTCTTTAAAGGAAAGGGAACCTGTTTACACTTTAATAGACGAAACCGGATATCCGCGACCAAGAGAATTTGTTATCGAAGTTTCTGCTGGTGGACGAGTTTCGAGGGGGCTTGGACACAACAAGAAAACTGCTAAGAAGGTGGCTGCAACAAGTACGTTTTTGCCATTGTGTTGCTGGCGTAAATCTGACATTTCGGATTATATTTTCTCATTTAGATATGCTCATTATGATGGGGTACCCAATGCCGGAAATTGATGAAAGCATAACAACGAATGGGAGTAGTGAGAAAAAAAAGAGCTATCACGAGGACAACCATATAACTTCTACGGTTAACATTCATAGCAAATCTGGGTGCACTTTAGGAAGGCAAATAGTACCTGGCCTACTCTTAATGCAGCAGACTTCGAAAAGTAAGAATATGGAAGAAAACTAAATGGGATTTGTGTTTGTTTACAATTTGTTTTCAAGATTCCTTTACCAAACCTCCAGAGCCGTATAGCCAACAGAGTACTTCGTCGACATCTGCTCCTGCTAAGGAAGATAGCAACACATCGAATCAGCCGAAATTAGCCGCAACATTCAATAAGGACGGGGTGAGACCTAAGGATCAACTGCTTTATCTTGCGCAGCTTTTAGGCTTTCAAGTAAGTTGTCTTTTTAATTAAACGTCTTTATGTTTGCCAACAAAATCAATGTAAATTACAGGCAGTATTTTCGGACTATCCTAAAGGGAATCATGGGGAGTATTTGACAATAGTAACGCTTTCAACAGACCCTCCACAAATTTGTCACGGTGCTGGAGGCCATGCAGATGAATCTCAAGATCAAGCATCAATGACTGCCCTGAAAATGTTGAGTGAACTCGGTTTGGACAACGTCAAACCGAAAAAGCCCCCAGAAGAAAAGAAAGTTGACTCAAACGTGATTGAAGGCTCCAAAGAGTAAATTTTTGTTTGTTTTTTTTCTAGGATTTTTTTTTTGTATTTTTGTTTTTTTTATTTCCGAAGATTATTACGTTCCTTTAGGGAGGATGTTTGAAAAATCCACAGTACTTAAAATTTAGTCAAACACAAACACTACTGAAATTGTTGATGTGATAGAAACGTAACAAAGACTTGTCAAGGTGTATGTAATTCAAAGCTACTTCTATTTATGTCTTTAAAAAATTTACACGATATTTTCATAACTTGAGATGTTTAGAACTGGTAAAAGCCAATTAAATACAGTAGGTTTGAATTACACAACGAAACAGCAATATCTGCAGATAACATGAGGTCATATTGATAATATTATTTATTATAACAGTAAGGGGTCCCAGTAATGTTGAACTCGTCAAAGGGGAAACGCGCGAACATTGATTACCATATACCTAAAAGATCGTTTCAACAAGAATTTATACGTCTTTCGCTTAAAGCTTTTTTTTTTATCTTCTTTTCGATTTGATTCAGTACTACGCACGAGTTGCTAATGAAATATTTGATATGCAAAAAAGACGACTAAACGTAACCAAATGACTTATTAAAAATGCGTCTTAGGTTTCGGCAAGAATTAGCTGAGGAGAAAATTTGTCTTATCGTAATCTGTAGGTGATATACGAGTATTAGGCACATGGTAATTGATAAAACTTAGCATCTAAATACATTTAGCTGTATGGTCAATTTTTATAAGTCCTTTTTTGTGTGTAAAGTGAAAATAAATACAAATAGCGAGTGAATAAAATAACTGAAGACATATTCTGTGCCAAGTAAAACAGAAAATTGTACACAATAAAGAGTTACTGCTTAAATATTCAACTTTTAGTGTTATACGGTTGATAGTTCCACAAGAGTTTGAGCTTGAATTCATGTAAGATCAGCATGAGTTTGATAATGGATGTATTCGACTGCTAGCTCTGTTTCGCCAGAGGGAACCACAGGGTAACTTACCCCACGTTTTATAGACCATTTTTCAACATTTGACATTGACACTAATCGGGGAGTTCTGGGCGATTCCGAAGTTCATTGATTTTTGAGTTGGGTGGTATAATATTTTAAAAATTTTTTTCACGGAGGGTGCAAATGTGGTTTTAAAGATTAATTATGTTGTAGGTACTTGTTCCGAACAAATAGTGGTTTTATATTATAAATATGAAAATTACAATTGCTCCGTTGTGACAAAATACTCGGGTTTCTCTGTGGTACAACAGGTAAATCTAAAAATTTAGTGAGTCGCACACATCTATTATTGCACTATTCCTGATTTTCGTATCAAAACATCTGAGAAGTAGGAGATAAGCCCTGACTATAATAGCCTTAAGGCTCTCTAAGATTTGCTGTCAAATTTCCATAAGATTGGTTAAGTTTTTGTCAAATCTTAACGAATCTTAGGCTCAACTACAATCGTCTTAATGTATAACATCTCCCACTAATTCAAACAACAAAGGTAAATCACTTAATGTTTCCATTTTATTCACCATATATTTAAATTTCTCTCGAATTATCAACCAATTTGTACACAAACGTCACTTTTGTCAATTTCCGTTAAGATTTGTACGCTCCGGACCGTACCTTTAAGATTTCGAAAGTTAGCGAAAGATTGGATAAGACTATTATAGTTGTCAGTGTGGCACTTCATATGATCGTACAAAATCTTAAGCAGTCTTAAGATCTCGTAAGGCTATTATACTCAGGGTTATAGGCTCAATTTAAATCTCAATCTAATCTACAATAAATCTAGCTTACACTAGCTACCACATAAAATTTCAGCAAAGACTTGTTCGAAGTTTAACATGTATACAACTGAAGTAATTTATGGGAACAAACGATAACTTTGAGTAAAGCAGGCAGCATGTGTTCTCTGACCATTTAATTTATTTTGCAAATTTTGCTTCAGGCATATATGTATGTATAAATATGACCAGTGTATCTGATACAAAATCTGAGATTATGTATTAAATTTCCTCTACAAACCTGCGTCGCATCTCTTTCAATGGGACAATTAAAATTAAAATATCATTTAATTAAAAAACAATTTTCGACTTTCTGACCTGGAGTGATTTTGGCATAAAATTGAATTGCAAAAGAGTTCATTTTGAGTTCTCTTATTTTCCCAAAATGAATAAAGCTTGTGCAGATAGCCAAACTAGCTACATATAACTAAGAAATAATGACACTGTGAGATTAGGCGATTTCATGTTCATCATAAAAAAAGAAAAGACTTCTAAGACTTGTTAGCGTAAATACAGGTGTAGACTTAATGAAGTAACTATGCAAGAGAGAATAAATAGCTGAAGTATATGTCAAGAATTGTTAGAGAATTTTTGTATGCAATTTAACTATTAAACTCGTTTCGAGTAACTCGAATTTTATACATAATTATGCTTTAGACCGTGAGTTAGATGACCACAACTGATGACAAAATAAAGTATGTATAATTAGTAGGGCATCACATAGCCACATGACTGCAAGCTTTAGCTGACTTCAAATAATTTGTTTGTTTGATTTGAAGAAAGATGAGTGAAACTTTGACTGGAAAGTCAATTTTCGATTTATTGATCGGCTCTGAATCTTTTGCGTTCGAAGTCCAGTTTTTGTAGATTTTTAGATTTAGCACCATAAAACGTTGTTAAATTTGAAAACTTGCAACTATTTTTTCAGTTTATTTTGCCATTTAACTGCCACTCAATTTTTGGATTCACTTCTTACCAAGATACGCTATGCTTCAAATTCGTTCATTCCAATAAGTCAGACGACAGTGAAGTGAAAATTAAGATGCGAACGTTAAAAGTTGAGAGACAACTGAGTATTGAAAGGTGATATTCATTCAATTCAAAAGTTGTTACTATCCTTGTTATGAAAATTTTCGCCTAACGGTTTGATTTCGCAAGATAGTAACGAAACTAATTCAGATTGGCTATAATATGTAACGAAACAAATCCAGGTATTCGGTCCCTTTTATTATATTTTTACTAATTGTAAGATCTAAAATGAAACATAATTCTGAATTTATTATTATTTATTCAAGTAATTTTTAGTGTTATTTTGAACCAATAAGCAAATTCAATTATCTCTTTGATACGTCAGAGGTAACGTGCAACAACCCAGCAAAAATGGTGATTAATATATTATATATATTTATAAACATTTTCGCTAAATCCTTAGATAGTTGCTTAACTTCTCTCCTTATTTTACCATAGGAATCACCTCTAAGAAAAATATAATAATTGAATTGAATTCTTGAAAGATATCATTTAAGTAATGGTTATATATGCGCCCACACATGACAGTTTGATGTATAATCGCGACACCAATGGTCTCCGGAATATATTTCCTAATGAGCAGTACTGGATACTACTGAATGTTTGTTTTGCCTTGGAAAAATTACGTTGAAAGTCTAAAAACAGATTTCCAATTCATAACGCTATTTGTGATTAAAAATAAATAAAGTATTATAGCTGATTAAAAAATGTCTGGGCACGATTCTTATATCCTTGGCCCCAATTTTTGGAAACGGGGTTCGAAACATTTTGCTGTGCTAATTATTTCCACCGGTAGTTTGTAAAAGGAAAATTAACTCCACCGACAGTTTGTAAAACGGAAACTATAATAATATAATATAATTTTCCTAAAAGTTACGAACGTTAGGTGGCTCGCGAATTGCCCTATATCTCGAAAACGGGTCGAGATAGAATTTTTTCATTATTTTTCCGTTAATTAGCACAGCAAAATGCGGCAGTTTGTAAAAGGGAAATTATAATAATATAATAGAATTTTCCTAAAAGTTACGAACGTTAAGTGGCTCGCGAATTGCCCTATATCTCGAAAACGGGTCGAGATAGAATTTTGTCATAATTTTTCCGTTAATTAGCACAGCAAAATGTTTCGAACCCCGTTCGCAAAAATAGGGGCCAAGGATATAAGAATCTCCCCAATGTCTGTTTTCTTTTTTTCCTTTCATAAAGTGGTGGCATAGAAATAAGAGATCTTTTAAATAATCTCACTATCCATTTTAGTTAAAACAAGTTTTTTTTAAATTTCACAGAACATTTTATTTGCGTTTTTGAGTGACCCGTCTCGCCTTATTATGGTTTCCTCAGGGCTTAGATTCGTAAGTCCTTAGTCTAAGCGTTGGGGTTGAACGTAGGCTAAAAAAAGCTGATTAAAAGGTTTGTAGAATTAACGATCATGTTTTAACTAAAATTAATATGAATATATTCAGTCTCACTGTATCGCTATGGGGTTATAATAATTATGTAAGTCAAGCGGAGGATTGGATCTGTTTGAACGGTCCCATGTCTCTTCAAAATGATATGCTAAATACCAAATAAACTAACATTATTAAGCATCACAACGCAAAGAAAAATATTCGAAAAACCCAGTGGCTTATCTTACAGTTTGGATTTTTGGTTGCTGAATAGAATATATTTTTTAAGGATCTATCAACTTAATTCAGGGAGTAGTACTGTGTGATTGGATATCGTTTAGAGACAATTAAATAAAAGCGTAAGAATCTAATTTCGCTACAAACATTTGTTGGTATTACTCTGCGCACGTATGTAGAACACATCTATATAAAATATTTGAATCTCTCCTCAGTGGCCAAACTCGAAAATGCCAACGCAAATGATACAATTTATCTCCGTGTGAAATGGACATCGGATTAAGCAGTTGGTTCTTACGAATTTTTTGTTTTACAAAGCATACGAATAAATTAAGAAAGAAATGATTTTACAAGAAAAGAATCTCACAACAAAAGTATTTATTTTCACTTGAAGGTAACTACTGCTGTATTTATATATAATGTATAACGAGATATTAAAAGAATATTGTATGTCGTGTTTAACTATATTAAGTATTATAAAAATTGACCCTTAACGTTTAAACAAGAGAAATTATAAATGTATTTAAATCTATTTTTCGTACAAGTTGACATGACCTGTGTAGTTTTTTTCAGGACGAATTTAGCTTGTTCCTGGAAAATGCACACAATTGACCGTAAAAAGTATTTTATTTCGTCAAAACAACTCGACAAACTGGCGCTGACTTTTACGTGTAAGTGAATCTCATTGAAAACATCATATCGATATGTCATTGCAGTTTATTTAGCGCGTAGAAGACATTCACTGGTGCAAAAAAATTTACTCCCAAAAAATTACAAAAGCTGTCCACAGCCGGCCAAATTTGTTATATAAAAAACGAATGTAACGAATATTACTGCCTAGTACCTACCGTGTCCATGGATGTCTTCTCAAGGAAGTAGTTTAGGGCATTTACGTTGTTTTCTAGAATTCCGAGTTGTTTTGACGCCTCTCGTCTTGTTTATGATTACAATGAGCATGGCTGGTCATGTGTAATCATAAAAGTTCGATGTGGGAAACGATTGAGAAATTTGAAAATATTTGTTGATTTCATTTTTAATGCAAGAAAAAGCTCTATTTATATTTTATATACTTCGTTCTGCGAATGAGGGAAACATTGATTATTAGTTTTGCACACAAAGGACACTCGGCGTGCATGATGTACATAGCCAGTAAGTCGAAGAACCTTCACTCTCTTTCTTTTCCAAAAGCATGTTAATTCCTACAAACGGTTTTCCTATCATGTTAAGTGTTGTTCATTGTATTCTATTAATGTGAAAATTATAAATGAAATCAATAAACATGACAAATAAGTTAATGTTTTATTTAAAAATCCTTACCCCTTTAATTCTAACTAAATAAACCTAACACCCTAAACAAACATTTTACCTCGTATGAGAGCAATGATTGCTGACAACTGTTCAATAAGACCTCTTTCCTCACTGAAATTTTCGATAGTCCTGCATTCAACTACATTGACAGTCTGATAATCCTTGAAGCTATGTGTAGCATAAAATCCCAAGCATATGGTTTCGTTCTTCGTTCCCACTACTTTCTTCTATCTTACCTATCTTAACACTTATTTAACTATGTCTTAACTCAGCTTAACAACTAAAATCTTCTTCGCTCTGGCACAAAAACACGCTCTAATTATTCCTGTCCCTAAGAAGTCCTGCCATTCGTCTTCATCCGATTCGTCCCATTTATTAGCATACTAGCCTGCACGGACCCGGCGTTTCCCGGGATACTATTAAATTTGTATTCCTTAATTTTACAGCGCCTCCCTATTGCACCACCGCCTCTCTTATGTGACCCAGCCTTTTCCTATTTGCGTTTTGCACATTTTAGATATTTTCTAACAGTATTATTAAATGTAGTTTTCTTCGTTTTACACCACCTCCTTATTGCACCCCCTCTCCTTTATCTCCCAGCGGGGTGGGGGTGGTCTCATATTTTGAAATTTGAATAGCAGATCGAAAACAGTGATCCCGAAAATTTCCTATTGCGGATTTTCAGGGAAATCCCTTGAAGTTTAACTTTTTGGTCGCCATATTGATCCACCATTTTGATTTCCAAGATTTTGATGGCAGATTCAAAATCAGTGACCCCAAAAACTCAAACCAAAAACAAAAGTTCGGATTTTCAGTGAAATCCCTTGAAGTTTAACTTTTGCGGTCGCCATATTGGATCCGACATCTTGAATTCCAAAATTTTGAATGCAAGCTCGAGATCTGCGACCCCGAAAACCTCCAATTGCCGTTTTCATAAAGATTCCTTGAAGTTGGAAAATTCGCTTCCGCTTTCCGGCTTTTCCTTTCGGGTTTCCCGAATTTTCTTTTTTTTTTAAACCTCCCTGTATTATAGCGAACAAAACAAAATAAAATATCGAAATCGGTCAAGCCGTTTTTGAGTTTTAGCGAGACTGACGCACAACAATTCATTTTTATATATGTATATAGATAGTAGTATGCTACCTCTCTAAAGTATTTGAATAGCTAATGAATGCTCATGTACCAGATTATCTAAATAGCCATCACTACTTAATTGAATGGCATCCGGTCTTCGCTGCAATCATTCGTGTGAAACAGCATTGGTCTCTACTTACCTGCGATTTGCTTTGCATAAAAGACATTTCGTACTTAGTTCTCCTCGACTTCCCACAAGGTGTACGATAGTCTAAATCTAAATCATGAAATCCTTACAACGTTGCTTACTGTTTTAATTTATTGTCTTCAGTCCTTAAACTTCTTCACAGCTTTCTGTCTCATACATAGATCACAACAGGTTAAGGTGGATTGTACGTTCGCTTTTGGGGCCTTTACTATTCTGTCCCAAAAGATTTGCCTTCGGCAGTGCGGCACTCGCATATTCATCTCTCCGCACGTTGAAACAGTGATCTTAACTTTGTAATAGGGCTCTAAGACTGACTCGGATAATTGAGTATTTGAGTACTCCCAAGTAGGAGTATTTGAGTACTCGAGTCCAAAGATCCGAGTTTGAGTAAAGGAGTCTTGAGTACTCGAGTACTCGAGTACTCGAGTACTTGAGAGCAAAACGATCCGAGAACTCGAGTACTCGAGTACTCGAGTACTCCTTTCAGGAGTATTCGAGTATTCGAGTTTGGGAGTATTCAAGTATTTGAGTATTTGAGTCCTGTAGGTTTAATACATTAAGAAGTAAGAAAAACAAGTTAATAAATTGTAGACTTTATAATTCATGATAATTTACGCTTAATTACAGAAAACTAAATCTTTGTTTTGGAAAAGAAATACAAGAATATTGACATTATCGGGATTTAAGCAACTTCTGCTGGAGCTTACTATATTTCCTGCTGTAGAAAACACTCGTTCAGATGTAGCAGAGGTTGCTGGTATGTTAAGATATTTTTTTGCAAGACAAGCAACATTAGGAAGTGCGGTTTCTTGGAATTCCCACCATGATAATGGATTTTGCGTTAGTGGAATTTGTGGAAGAGCTAAATAGGAATTAAACTGAGATAACACATCCCTTGTTGATCCATTTTCATTTATATTAAATAAAAACTCTAGCGTACTTTTTCGTTGTTCCTCTTGGCTGGAATCTCCGTCTCGCTCATTTTAAAGTTTAGGCAAAAGTTGTTTGGCTGCAGATCGGATGTGTGCTCTAGCCTGTTCTGGTTCAGCCAGCAAGTCTTTATATCGCGGATCAAAAAAGGATGCAATCTGTGACACTTTGAGATTGCTTTCTCCTTCAATCCACTCCATTTCAAACCTATTCTTTAAATCTTGTGCCACGGTTGACTTCAAAGAAGGTTCTAATTCGGTATCAAGTATATTTTCCATTAAATGGTTATCCATAAGGCTTCGGATTACTGGCCTCACCAACGATAAAGTAGAATCTTTTTCGGAACATAAAAGATTAGTGGCCACATCAAAAGGTTTGAGTATTTTACAGATATAAGTAATATCGATCCAGTCAGATTCTGACATTTCTAATTTCTCTGCAGTATCTTCCTTTACTACAGTTCTGTCTGCTAACACGGCTACAACTGAACTACGAATTTTAAGAATTCTTTCAAACATTTCGCTCACTTCGGCGACACAAGGAGACGGAGACAGAAAGTTCAGCAGGGCGGCGACAGCTCGGCTGACTGTTCCACTACCTATGAGTTTATATCGAAAGGAGCTCACTGGAGACTTTTGTCGCCGGCAACTTAAATGAAGCCAATAGAAAACTTATTCTTATCCTAATCCTTTTTTGATCCGCGATATAAAGACTTGCTACCTGAACCAGAACAGGCTAGAGCACACACCCGATCTGCAGCCAAACAACTTTTGCCTAAACTTTAAAATGAGCGAGACGGAGATTCCAGCCAAGAGGAACAACGAAAAAGTACGCTAGAGTTTTTATTTAATATAAATGAAAATGGATCAACAAGGGATGTGTTATCTCAGTTTAATTCCTATTTAGCTCTTCCACAAATTCCACTAACGCAAAATCCATTATCATGGTGGGAATTCCAAGAAACCGCACTTCCTAATGTTGCTTGTCTTGCAAAAAAATATCTTAACATACCAGCAACCTCTGCTACATCTGAACGAGTGTTTTCTACAGCAGGAAATATAGTAAGCTCCAGCAGAAGTTGCTTAAATCCCGATAATGTCAATATTCTTGTATTTCTTTTCCAAAACAAAGATTTAGTTTTCTGTAATTAAGCGTAAATTATCATGAATTATAAAGTCTACAATTTATTAACTTGTTTTTCTTACTTCTTAATGTATTAAACCTACAGGACTCAAATACTCAAATACTTGAATACTCCCAAACTCGAATACTCGAATACTCCTGAAAGGAGTACTCGAGTACTCGAGTACTCGAGTTCTCGGATCGTTTTGCTCTCAAGTACTCGAGTACTCGAGTACTCGAGTACTCAAGACTCCTTTACTCAAACTCGGATCTTTGGACTCGAGTACTCAAATACTCGAGTAATTGAGTTCAGGAGTACTCGAGTAGTAACAGCCCTGCTTTGTATCTAAATGGGTCGCTGAATGCGTTATTTCCCAAACCTTCAAAACCATACTACGTCGTTCTCTCGCGTAATCAATACATAAAGATTTTATCCGAATAATAACTCTCGACAACTTACCACATACTCGTACGGAGAAAGCCAAGAACTTGGGGTTTGTGTTGTGACCAACCAGCAAGAGGATTTCCAGCGATCAGATTGATTCTTCTCTCGCAAAAATTCATGGGACCCTAAGAAGGTTCCTACAGGTATAGACAGAGCCACATGTCATATGTTGCAAACGCGAATGCCTTTGGATTGATAAATAAGAAATAGGGCCATATTCACCAACATAGATGTATTTGTATGTAAGATAGTTTATATTCATCGACCGCGATAAACGGACATCCAATAAATTTACGGCCACCCAAACCTCACACTCATATACTTCATTCTGTAACCTCAACAAAATACCCTCCAAGCTGAATTTTTGCACAGACGTTCTTTGAGGTGTCCCAACTCCAAATCCGCAAAAATCACAAAATCATAAAATCACAATATGGCTACTCAAGCTTTTGAAGGTCAAGGTTTTTTGCAAATACCTCGCGTTCTATGCATCGGACATGCATAAGGTCCATGCGCTATTGATGATTTTGCAAAAAAACGTTGACCTTCAATATCTTGGCCTGGATCTTCAAAATTCGGCCTGGAGGGAGTTTTGTTATGATTAAATGCTAATTTTCCTGGCTATAAGGGAAGAATGAAAGGGGGGGCTATTCTGAGATCCGATTCACGTGAAAAGCGGTCACATTGCAAATATCTTATTCTTATGCGAAACTGTCGGTAGATCTTATTCTCATATTCGCCTGAAATGAATATTTTCAGCATGAGCTAAATGAAAGTACCCTGGAAATATTTTTCATGTGAATCGGATCTCAGAATAGACTCCAGGGTTACTTTTGTGATGAAAAAAATTCATTCAACTTTATTGAGTTTGATAATATCTTATGGTTTATAGTGACGTTACTATATTATCACGTAATGCAGAAAACTTGTTTGCACTTCGTATTTATTATTATTGGCCTGAGTTTGCTTTCATTCTAAGAAATGTTTTAACAACGTATTATACAGATAATAAGTGACGTATCATCATAAAACTTTTAAATTCGAAATTTACGCCAATGATTTAGAAAAGGAGATAATCATTATGTATAGTCTTCGTTTAACGAAAAAATCCATATGTACATAATTCTGAAAGCTCCCTGAGTTTCATTAAAACCAATTTCTGATAAAAAATTTTAATGAGAATTTCACTTAGCAAAGCATGAGTGTGTAGACATCGAAAATTTCCAATTACGACTCTTCTCTTTGTGCGGTACCTACTACTTCATTCCAGGATTTTAAATGGTTAACTCACTACCGTATTGAAGTAGCTAGCATATGGCAGGAATTCTTAAACGCACATCAAAGTGGGTCGTATACCTTTTTGGTTACATCACTTCGGTAGTGAAACAGTTTTTAGAAAAAGTGCGGTGCTTACCCGCATGACGTACCGAAAGTTACGATAAACATTTTGTCATTACTCTCAGACGAGCACCATGTTATCCCATTTATTTCTGTACTTTTCGGTGCTTAAACCTCCGGCTCGATTAGCAGGTTGCCAATTAAGGAAGGTCGTTTTAATTTTAATGTACGCCCCTTCAGCCTTTAGGGGAGAACTCACATTTTTAATTTCAATTAAAATTGCGGTTTCCTCTCAAAGGGCTGCCGTTAAACGTTTTAATTACACTAACTTCCGGAATCCCAGCTAGCCAGTGGAAGGCGTCGTGTTTAAATAACTTTGGTTTCATTTAACTAACTCAGGATAGGGAAATTAAAATTTGTTTATTCAAGGAGACCGTTAAAATTGGAACAGGCGGGGGCGGGGAGAATAATTGCGGTCGTAAGGGGGTTTAAAATTAAGCATCAAACGCATATATATGAGAAGTGGATTAATCAGGATTACAGGTTGGATGGTCGATGATTTTCGAAATTCTGCACCGTCTTCAATATTACATTCAAGGACGTCGGCACCCGGCGCAACGATTCGAAAAGTTTAACCTGCGAAAGCATATAAAGCGGATTCATCCAATAAAGACAGTATTCTGTTCGGTGGAATGAAATTTTAAATCCGAAGGTATTTGTCAGTCGCCTTGCAGCTAAGAAGTAAAACAAGGCAAAAGGGTCATGGGCACTTTATCACGACCTCCACCTGGAGACTGGTGCTAAAATCCCCACATTACCCTTAACATACATCTAATTCGACTAAGATTTGTCGCACAATAAAAAGGCCATTCTTGCATTTGGCTTGATGCTTCATTCCGAAGGCGTCGCAGAGGTACCGCCTTCAGGCACTCAACTGATGATCACAAGAAATTCATCTAAATCCCTCTCACGGCCGGGGTGAACGTAAATTCAGAGGGATCTGGGTTCATTCCCTGCTTTCTTTTTCATATTTTATAGCCAGCCACAATTGGGTGGTAATTTGTAAGCTCATAAATGGGCCCTACTGCTGGCTTCCAACGGGCGTGAAGAAAGTGCCTACAGGGGGCGTGGATGGAAATAATATTTATGACTGGCATTTACTTTCTTATGCCGGTTTATTGTCAAAATTGAATAATATTACTTCAGGTCGAGACCTGCATGTTTTATTAAAGCGAAATGTGTGAGACTGAAATGGTGCGGGATGTGCTTCCGGCATGCGGACGTGTTCATTCTGCGGCTTATTAAATTTGCAGGTTGGCTTTTGAGGCGCAAATTCATATTTGGAATCGTAATCCCAAACTAGTACCTACACGATTCAAAGCTTTTGAGACGTAACGTCTGAGGATGGGGAGATAATAATGCTTAATGTATTCACTTTGTTAGAAGTGTGAGAAAGATTCCTGAATCGAATAAAGCTATTTGCTTCCAAAAATCACATTTTAAATAACTACCTACAAATAATTGGAGATTTATTATTGTAGTGGTATGTCAATTATCTGAATTAATGGAAATATTGGAATTATTTGAATATTAAGGGTGTCCATTGCAATTAAAACAAATTTTTTGATTCCACACAACTTTTATTTTACTTTTGAGCTTACGCGTTTCGCCTTATAGGGGTATCATCAGGGCTTAGAGTACATAAGTTATTACTGAGGTTTGTTTCCTTATCCCTATACTATACTAGGTGCAAGTCTTTTTAATATGGGTATATGCGTAATTGTCTATGTTAGAATCATGTCTTTGCGTAAAAGAAAACTTTTATTGTTTAAATCTATTTGGTCATTAAGCAAGCATCGCAAGCACATTTAATTTCAAATATTTCATATCTATAATACATTTTTAATACCTGCCTGCCATGCAATCTGTAAAAGCTCCACATTATCCACGTTGAAATTATGTTGGATTTCTTTTATATGTTTGGTCAGATATGACATGGGTTGGTTGGATTTGACTCCCTTGGTATGCTCTTTGAAACGTGTTTTTAGTGGTCTTTTGGTTTTTCCTATATATGTAGATCTCCGAACAACCGCTGCAGCTTACTTTATAAATCTTATAGATATCTTAGACTTTTAGGTTCAGTTTATCTATCTTTTGTCTTTGCTGTTCGTTAAGGGGGTATTCTAGTCTAGAATTTAGAAAAAATCGATTTTTTTTTTACATATTTTTAAAGATCAGACCTTCAATATCCTCCAAAGGAATTTTTAAAATATTTACAGAGTTATTGCTATTTTAGTGACATAGCGCGTAAACGGGAGCTGCCACAGTGAATCGAACAATAGGTGGTAGACGTTCCCTGACCTCAGGTAGTCATGAATTATCCTACAGAAAGTCTTTTATACACACGTGTGCAGTGCAGCTCAGTTTGCTCTGAGCTATCGTTGAATACGTGTAGGCCCAATGTAGGGAACAGGAATTGTCGATTAATGAAATGTAAATACAGACTGCCTACACCTTTGCTCAAATCTTTAAACGCGTTTTTCTCGAAACTACTTTTTCCAACACGGCTGACATGATTTGTCAAGTTTGAACTGATTAACTTGAAATTTGGCGTGGAACTTCTTTATATATCCCTCTATCGTTGGAACTAGAATTATGTAAAAATTTTGTTTTTTTACTATTTACAAAAATTTAAAACTTTGAAAAAAAGGGCGAAAAATCAAATTTTTTTTTCCAACAGCCGCCATTTTGTGATATTTTTTTTCCATTTCCCTATTTCAGACGATAACGACATTCTTACTGATTAAGAATCTTTTTTTTCTTTTTCTTTTTAAGATCACCAGAAGGGTTGGAATTATGTCAATAAGGACGCACCCTTATTTTTCACACACACCCCCCCAGCCGCTAGTTCTTTACGATCTCCCTAATACATATGCACAAGTTGAACATGTGAAAGTTGGTGAAAATTCTATTATTTACAAGTTTTGACACGGATTAAAACATCCAAGCAAAATGAATAAAAAAAACTGCCAGTGAATAAATAAACGTCCCTACAATAGAATCATCCGTTACATTGTAGACGCACCCCACCAAATAGTAATCCATACCCGTAGTGCTGAAAGTTACGCTTTAGCCAAAATCCAGGAGCGGATCCACTGGGTTGACTGAGGGAAGGCCCCCCCCCCATGCTCGAGGATAAATTGTTCAAAACTTCGCGCTGAAAGAAAGGGTTTCAACATTTTGAATATTATATTGTAAACACTGACCCAGGTTGTAATTATCCCAACAGCGCGCAACTAAGCACTTATTTTCTTTCGACTTTCACTGGTTTTTTAGAGAAACTCCTTGTTTTCTGTTGTGGTAAACACTTGGGGCGTTATCTGCAAAAAACTTTACTAACTATCCATCGCTGTGTGATTCAATAGATTTTACTATGTTTGTATAATGGGCATATGAGATGCAAGAATCAATCAGTCATATCAGATATAACTAAACTTAACTCGGCTACAATATGATTTATACAAACTTGAGGAATCACGTTACACAGCAGATGGCGTGGCGCGTTCTTACAAAAATATATTTATATTTATTAAATTACCAAATTTATCATCGTATACGTTGTGCAATGGCGATTAAATAAAGAGAAAAGAAACACATAAAATGAAGCGATATTTTCACAAAAACTTCAAAACATTTCGCTAAAATTCCATACTAGCTTTCAACTAACATATTCCATAAGCAGCTATTCTTGTTCTTAGACACGTTTGTTTATTAATTCATGCGAGACAAGACAAATTCCGAAAATCAAATTCCCTCCCCAAGACCTTGCTTTGGATCCGCTACTGCTAAATCAGAATATGTCCTTCATCAAAACACATACATAAAGCAACCCACAGAATCCATCCATCTACTGTAGCTTTGGTGATTTCGCACAAAAACACAAAAAGTGTTGACTTTGTTAAAGTGATATGCTAATCACCAGGTAGAATAATATTCTTGTTACTAATCACGGTATCAAAAATGTATCTCAACCACAGCAGCAAACTCCATCAATCTTATAGTGCCCTCCGTCTCCAAGAAAACCACTTAATATCCCTTGAAGCTGCTATGCCCTCGATCCGATGACGGCAATGAGCCTGATGAATTCTCACTAGAACCGATTAATATTGTTAAACCGTATAATCAATACGAGAGCTTTTCAATATTTTCCCGGAATCCATAATAACCCGGCTGACGCAACCACGTAAAGGGTCCTCCCACTGGGGCAGCCCTTGAGATGATGGACCCATTATGGATATTATCAGAGGCAGTTTCTCGATGACGATCAAATTTAGACTCACCGCGAAATTTATCACGGGACACCATTAGATGTGCCCGGCTGATTTCCAGTAATAAAAACAAAGGGACCCATCCTGCTGACGAAAGGAGATAAGGGTGAATCTTTATTGCGGGTGTGATGAAGTGTTGACCCCGACTAGGCGCGTTGTGTAATTTAACCGGATTTAATATTTTACGGCAGATATAGCATCAGTCTAAATGTTTTCAGGGTGACCATGATTTTAGCGCGGTCGTAAAACATCGTCCATAAATATCCGCCTGGTTCAACGAGGCGCTGTTATCGCCTTTAATGACGTGTTTATCCGCTGTTTAAGCCATAAGCAGAACTCTTAAGTATCCTTCAGTCCTGTCTCTATGGCCTATCGCTGCGGGGCTACAGGCACGAAATTAATTATTAACCATCAAGCGGCTATAAACCTGATTCACTTATCATGCGCTATAGGTTTGTGTGTGTTTTGGTATGACCTATGACCCAAACTACTTCGAAAGATTTTTCCCTTTATTTAATATTTTCCGGTCGATACTCCTCCACATTTATGTTTCCGGCGCCCCAAGATCCGGAAGTAGACTCTGGAAGCTTTGGGCTTTTCTTCTGGACACTCAACCGTGTAATTTGCTTGAAAATAAAAAACTCAAGAGTTGCGACAAAGCAAATTTTCTTCCAGAAACAAATTTCTAGTTGACTCTTTTTCAATATTGGGAAAAGGGATGTTTCCGTGATGGATTTTAATTACAGTATCCTGCTTGTAATTATGCTCATTAAATTAATATCCGTTCCCGTTACAGAATTTTTAAAGCTAGGAACCTTTTTGCCTCACTCTAGCTCTAGTTTGTAACTGTTCCGTTGGAGTACATAGATACTGAAAATACTTTAATTTAATTGAAGGAGAGAAGAGATGAAAGAGAACAGTGTAAATAAAAAGTACCCAGGTTTTTAATTTAAGAAGAAACAAACGGGGGAAAAGTTTTATGAGCGTGCCGTAAAATTTTAAGCAGCAGGCTGCAAGGAACGAAAGTGGCGAAAACCTTATCTGCAAGTACTCGTACGTGAAATGAGTCCGGCGATTTGGTGCAAATGTGTTAGTAGGGGTATTCATATCATGTTTTAAAGTTACTTCGGCTCGTATATTTTAAGTCTTGCAAACAAGATGACGTGAATGTACTTTTTAGCAGTTCTCGTAAACTCGTCGTAAATGCGCATTCTAGTAACTTCGACTCTCAATTTCTGACAAATTTGTCTTGTGTGGATTCAAAATAAAATGTCTTTTTGCAGAGCAAAGATTTAGTTGCCATAAGGTTAGAAATGCAAAAGAAAAGAGGAAAACTAAACTTTCTGTTTTTTTACTATGAAGTCCACTTTGGATTTGGCAATGCCGAGCGGCGTAGGTAGAGTTATTTTCTTATTTTTATTTTTATTTTTAAATACACTCTCCAATTTCCAAAGATTGAACATAAGACCATCCCCTCGTTATGTTGCCAACAGATCCAGTTATGCAGAACAGCTCTTTTGGCAGAAATACGAGGTAAAAATATACTAGGGTAAATTTGCGCGACTATACTCGCAAATTTAATGAAGGCACGTAAAGTATAAATGTATGGGAAGTCTTTCGAGCCTCGTTGTGTTGTGCGATTTTGGCCAGTTACGAGATATGCAGCCTACGAGGGTATTATTTACATTACGACAAAAGAGTTTTCCCAAAATATTTACAGTACTTTTATCAAAGTATCTTTCACTAAAGAAAAATTAAATAGATTCATTTTTAATTGAAATAAAATCACATGATTTGGCACCAAAACAGGTCCGTAGCTGGGAATATTTTTCAGGAGCGGCTCGCATATTATAAAAAACAAGATTTATATATGCATGTAAGTACAGCTGTCCGGCGCGTACGCAGAAAAAAATTTTCGGGAGGGTTTTCATAAAAACCAACGAATATCCATGTTTTTAAATCTATTTAGTCAGTGCCGGCTCAATTATAGGAAGTAATTCTTATTAGCGCGAGCGAAGTGAGCGCGAATTTTGGAGTTTTTTCCTCAAGGAGCTGACTTAAGGTTAAGTGCATTTTAAGGGAGTTTTAGGATTTTTTATCTTTATATAATCGCCATTTACCCGCGCGTAATAACTTCGCAGACATTTGGGGGCTGTTTTAGCAAAGAAACTAAAACAAGTTCCTGTTTCTGAGGAGAGGACCAAATTTAGATCAGAAAGAGAAATACACTTTGTCTGTGCCTGGTCGATCCTAGTTTTAAGATGCAGCGATATCTAAAATGGCGCCCTTCTGGCATAACCTAAAATGGAACATCTGGCATAACCCTCCTTACTTTCGAAAGACAGCGTGACCGGCGACGCTTGAAGAGAGAAAAGTAAGGTGGCTAGTCGTAAGGAGTGTGTGCGGGCTGGGCCAAAACTTTCGACTTTCGACTCGGAAATTTGATTTGAAAACAAAAATTAACGGCTTCAATTGGAAATAAAAATGAACTGTGGATTCTTGAAAGCATACATTTCCTTATTTCAAATTAAATTCGAGCCAGCTCATAGTTCATTTTGGAACTTTTTTCTGTTCCCGAAATTTGTCAGTTAGCCGTTGGGCTGGCAAATTTCGAATTAAATTTGTGTTGCCCTTTTTACCTTCCCCTAATTTTAATTTATGCAGAATGTAAAGAAATGCATCCTTACAAATTCTAAATCTGCTTACGAATCTTAAGTTATGATTTCAAAATAATTTATATTTAAATAAACTATTTACTACATAAGTAACTCTTACTCTATGCTATGTTGGGAATTGCTAGCGGATGCAATGGTATAGCAATACTATTTTCCCGCTCTCTCTATTCAATATCTTCGTAGAAATGATGCCAAATAAATTCGATTTACCGGCAATATCTCATCAAACATTTATAATCACTTCCCGGTAATTCTTCGAAACAAGCGGCAAATTTGATTACAAATTTAAATGACAAAATGCAGCTGCTTTCACAATTTTTAACTTGCGTACAAATGTTCGTTCATCGACGCGTCAAGTGTCGAAATGCGTGAGCTGACCCAATTATAGTTTAAGCAATTGTTTTTGCACAGTATTGTATGCAGGTCGAGTACACTGAAAAAAATTACAATAAAAAGTTGAAATACAAATCCAAATCCTTTTGGCCTTCATCAAATTCAACCATGGGTCCAAGACAGAGAGAAATACGTTTGCGTCAAATATCTAAACACGCACGAAATTTCGCTCTTTGAAATCAAATGCGGCAATCTGTAAATCAATGATTAGAACGGTGGTCTAATGTTCCAGCGGTCCCGGGTTCGAATCCCACAAATTGAAATTGTTTTCCTTTCCAAAGATTCAGATTACACATATAGTACGTATAGCAGTAATGGAGTGTCTTAATAGAGTAATGTCGACGTGTCCACACTAGAAGCCAAGCGTCCCGAGTTCGAATCCCATCGAAAATCACACAAAGACTTTCCGTAAGAAAATAAGGCAATTTTCGCGAATTCACTATGTAATCAAAAATATGAATGACTTTGGAATCAAATTTAATTTTTTAATTTAATATTTTTAATGAAATGAAAACATCGGACAGATTTATGTTTAAAACACATTAAAATCATTTTGGCGCAGGAACGTATTACATTGTAGGTATAACACACATTTTCAAGAAGCCGAAAAGTTTTGGGGGAGCTGTGAAAAAAAGGTTCCACACTAATAAATATCATGCCAAATGCTTTTAGAGGGTCGCCGAGTTTTGCAAGAATATATTCAAGCCTCATTACCGCTATCTGTTTTTTTAGCAACATTTTTGGGATAAATTAAAAATATTTTGATTCGATGTTGTATCTCTTTGGAATGACAACCATTTTAAGAAATTCCAGAAGAATTTTTCACTTTTACAAGTGACAGTACTTGCAGTGGTAGAGGTAGATCAACATTGGTGCCATTTGTGGAAAGGATATTGAGGTAGTATTTACTTGTTTGGAGTTTGATGTCGCTGCGGTGAGAGGATGAAAAGATAAAAATAAAATAATATTGTGTATGCCGAATTTATGAACCACCCTGCAACTCACAAACGGCTGAGATTGCCCTCTCTCCGACTGCCATACAATATTTTGTTTATCTAGGTGAAATCTATCACCCCATTCATTTTGGCAGTCATTAGGTGAAACACCCTGTACACTGTCTTTGACGCAACCCTTTACTGTTCAAATTCATGCGCCCCGGTCCCCGAATGCACTGACATTTTCAATAATCGTGAAAGATTTTTCTCGCAGTGAATTGTTTTCGAAGTTTCCTAACAAAATATTTGTTAGGATAAATTCCTTTGTATGACTAAGGGCTGGCAATTGGCCAGCATTTTAAGCAGAAACAAAATTTACATTAGTTGACCCTCCTACATACAAACTATGTGCCCTCTGAAATCCCACGGGTGGCTAGGCCACAAATTGCCCCGGCAACCTACTCAACTGAAAACAGAAATTAAACTGAGATCCGATGTACAAAATACCGACGAAAACAAATGGAGTCTTTGAAAGACTTCTGGCACAAGTGCAACCAGCAAGTTTTTGCAAACAGTTTTGGGAGGCTGACTGGGTCCTCCATGGGGGATGGAGCTGTGGGAATTAGGCGGGGATGTGGGTCAACAGAATTAACATTTCACCATTGCCATCCCTCGAGAGGCGGGGACGACAATGTTTCAAGTTGAATATGCAACTGAACTGCTCGGTACTTTGGGGACTCACTTTATATGCGGGAGGACCATGAGGGTTTTTATCAATGGCCAGGATCTTCAACAAATTAAATTTACTTTGGTCCGGCGGACGAGCATCTTTCGGAATATATTCATTGTTGGAGTTGCCTGGGAGATAATTCACCTCGACGGTCATGCATAGGGCGGCATCTGCTTAATAGGATTAAAGTCCTCAATGGTGAGTTTCGGGGGAGCGGTGCCGAATTATGTATGGCCTTACATGCGCGGGTCCGGGTACGGGTCCCCTTTCTCGGGCCTAAACATACCGTGGTCTTATCAAGTCGACCTGACGTGCTTTACGCCTGAATAGCTCGAGTGGGCGAGCTGCGATTAAATGTCTATTCTTGTGAATTCAATTGTTTTCCGAAATCTTTACATTGCCATGGCGAGGGGTTTGCGGAGTAAACGAGATTGAGCGGTTCTTGAAACCAAGGGTTTATGGGTTGGAAAAGACGGGCTAAGCTGGATTTATCATGTTATGGGGATTCTGCGAGCTGTTTTGTCGACAAATTTTCAATATTACGAGAAAGTAGATGCTTGACTTTATATTTAGTAAGTTTGCAAGTTTCTCTCCTTTTTACACATTTCATACAAGCTCATATGCAATGTGTTTTGTTGTGTTTGATGTTGCTTATGAGCTCAATCGAAATTAACCCACAGTTTGCGATATTCATTGAACACATTAGTCAGTCAGGGCGAGATTTATTTGGTGCGTCAAATTAAAACTTTTTACGTATTTGTGCAGCCACCTTAGTCCAGCTTTGCGAAACAACTCAATTACGCCGCAAAGTTTTAAAACGTCCAAAAGCGAAAGCATTTTACACCCTTTGTTATGCACTATGACCTCACCCGCATAGAACCCTCCTCCGTGAGCGTTAACCTTAATTATGTAAAAGCGTTGCTGAACCCAAAAAAAAAAGTTAGAAAGCAACAGATCTGCGCCAGACCGAATAATGGTTGAGTAAACAGATTTTCGTGAAACGTAAAAACAATAAGTTCCATTGAAAGCGACTAGGACTAGTAACCACTCGGCGGGCTCCTTTTGTTTGACTTTGCATCCACGTCGAATGGAACCCCGTCCTCCTTTTTTCACAGATTTTCCACTGGTGGAATAGAAGCTGCAGGATTGGGATTGGGGCGCCCCCATTGTTGAGCTCGCGAAATCGTTGAGTGTTTCAAATGATGCTTGCAGAATTAAAAGTTTTGCCAGAGCGGACTGGCAGCGGTCGAGGGACAGCATATGGAAAAAGTCTGCTGAGCTCAATTTATACACTGGGCAACTTTTTTTTGGGTGAGTCTTATTTGCAGACAATCCCGTAGCCCCGGGGAAAATTAATTAAGTCAAACTTTGCTTTTAGCGGGATTACACATCCATTTTGGCGGTGGTGGGACTGTTGCTGCCCCGGCGGGTTTTTATTGACAAATTAAGCGGAACCGTCGGGGCAGCAATGAATCAATCGGCAGGCAGATTAACATCCGTTATATCTCGCTTAGACAAATAAGTGGCAATGGTGGAATTTCTATTCCTTGCCAAGCTCGGCATTCATAATCTGGGTTAAGTAATCGCACGCGGCTGGTTTTATCCCATTTTTTCAAGGATAAAAGAGGATTTTGTGGAGCCAGTGAAGCAGGGCAAAAACATTTGTCGGCAGAGCGTACAAGGCAAAATAGTACCGTGCGCCCTTCATCAGCTTAAAGGACTTAAACCCAACTTTAACCGAAGCGAAAACTATTTTTGGAATGCGAATAGAATAGCACCACGCATCCCAGACGGAATACAAATGAGTTGAAATAAAAGCAACTACTCGGGGCAGCGCAGCCCTCGGGAGAATCCCAACCCCATTAGGCTTGTGTGTGAAAAATAAAGGCGGACGAATGAAAACATCTACCATTTTCCGAATTAAAGTCTTAGTGAACTTTTCTCAGTTCCCAATAGATTTTACTGTTGATTCGTCCTGGGACCCGGCCCATGGGTACCAATGTATGTGAGCTGGTCTGGGAACATGTTGCCGGGCAAGACGTAGACAAATAGCGTGGCTGGAAGACACGACGTCGACGACAACATTAAATTTCATCAAGATATTTGACATTTTTTGCGGCGCAAGTTTATTGGCTTGTTTTTCGTTCAATTAGAGGTGAAGCGGAATCAGCCTAGCCAAGGTCTTTTTCGCAGGATTCGTTGCCAACTCACGCTCGCTTAAAATTTGAGACAGGCACTTAGGGAGGCGCTCACAAAACCAAACGCCTGAACATTTCTTTGAAGTCCCCGAGGTAACAAATTCTCCCAATATGATGAAATTAATTTCTTTTTTAGATAATATTTTCACCGTTTTTAGTCACAAGGATAGAATTTCTCTGTTTTAAATTACAAATATAAAAAAAAAATTTGCTTTGCTTTAGTAAAGTTTTTCAATAGATTGGTACGGTTTGTTTTTATTGAATTATCAGATACTAAGATTAGCTACATATAGGTATGATTGGATTATATAATCCAAAGAAACATGTCTCTGACTAATTAATCTCCGCCGAGTTGAAATAGCTAAAGCTGGAACTATGAAATTTGGACAGTAGTTGCGATTTATAACGGATTTACCCACGAGGAAACTTTTTTCAAAGTTCAACCCCTAAGGGGGTAAAAGGGGTATACATGTTTTTATGAGAAAAAAACATATTGTTTTGATCGCATTTACTTGAAACTTATAAGTATTTACTCGACAACACAAGTAATGAAACACGTACAGGCAAGGGTAAGTTTATTATTTTTTTACTTATACATACATATAAAAGAAATTGAAATGTTTGTCTGTTATTGAGAAATATCTGTTTTTTTCTAAGCTCGTATGTTTATTTACACGATACCAAAACAGAAACAAACGTGTTTAAAATTGTTTGCCTGGCTGCTTGTCCGGGCTCATCTAGGTAACGGCTTCATTCTGCAAAAGTTTTAATACTTACCAGTATGGACGGATCTGTTAGTATATCATACATATGTATATACGTGATTTGGATTAATATTTTGTCCGTTTGAGTCCTGCAATTTTTATCTCAACAATTTCGGGAGTAAAAGTAAGGGAGGCCGGACAATGTACATATTAACATTTTTAATTCGAAGCCCAAAAAAACTATAAAATCTAAATAAAGCACGTTCAGACTTAGTCTTTATATACTGCTTTTTTTACATCAGAGTGAGGAGACATTTGCCGCTCCAGGTGTTCCGCCGTAGGTTATAGGCTAATCAGCCCATAAGTAAATATGCCCCTGCGCCTTAATTAAGCATTATAGAAATAAAAAAAAACTAGAATCGGAATCCAAGGGGCCATATTTTGACTATATTTTTAATTAATTAGTAGTAATTCCGTAGAGGCACCAGTGCACATTTTTTTCACTTATCTCATTGAATGGGATGTCGTTAGATAGATCTCCTAAAACGCAACCAAAATTATTTTCAGACCTTTTCATTTTAAGCCATTAGTGGCGAGATATTTGCTTTCAAAATCATCTCTTCTCCTCCCCCTAATTTTTAAACTATCGATGCAAAACATCTGAAAAAATTTCTAAATATAGCCTACTGTTAGTACTTTCAACAAAAATAACTTCGAATAGAGTAGACATAACTGTTTTTCGGAAGTAAGCAATTAAATGTCATTCATGTGTTTGTTCAAGCTGAAGAAACGATACAGATTCTTAAAACATGCACTTTTTATGGGATCTCTATGGGGTTTTTTTCAAATTTTAAAATCTGTGAAAAAGTTTGGAAAAACATCGTGATTTTAGCGCATTTATTTAACATTTGCGGTCCGGAAAAAAATTATTAGGTCCGCAACTAAGTTCTCGCTGTTTTTTTTTATGAATATAAAACTTTATTATGAAAAAATGGTTACAAATGAGTTATTCAAAGTACTGCCCATCGCTAGCGACAACCTTTTCCCATCTTTCTGGCAGAGCTCGAATACCGTCACGGTAGAAGTGTTCGTCTTTTGAGGTTATCCATGAATCAAGCCAATTTACGATGTCGTCATATGAACGGAACTCCTGATTAGTCAGAGCATGTGCCATCGAACGGAATAAGTGATAATCGGACGGCGCAATATCTGGGGAATATAGCGGGTGGGGTAGGACTTCCCATTTGAGTGTTTCTAAGTAGGTTTTGACGGGTTTGGCACGATCGTTGTCGTGCTGTAAAATCACTTTTTCGTGCCCTGATCGTATTGTGGCCGCTTTTCGCGCAGTGCTCGGCTCAATCGCATCAATTGAGTTCGATACCGTTCCCCAGTGATCGTTTCGTTCGGTTTCAACGTCTTTTCAGCGTTTTCGAAGATTTTCGGCCTTCCTTCACGCGAACTGTCGTCAACATCAAAATCACCGTCTTTGAAGCGACGGAACCAATCACGGCACGTTGTTTCACTTAGAGCAGCATCTCCGTAAACTTTTTGGAGTTCTCGATGCGCTTGAGCCGCCGTTTTCTTCGAATGAAAAACGAAAAGCAACACTTTCCCGCAAATGACGATTATTTGGCACATAATCAGACATTTTCACACAACCAAAAGTATATGTTCCAAAAACAAAATCACAAATGTATCAAAGCGGCTTGCTTACCATATGTCTAAGCTTGGTTCATGACGTTTTAGTAATGCTATAATCGACCAACTCTTACTACTGGAGCCATCTATTGAAAAACAGCGGGAACTTAGTTGCGGACCTAATAATAATAAATATTCGAATTTTTTAAATATCGTAGTGAATGTGAAGTACACTTGTTAACTTCCACAATGACATGACGAAATCAACAAGTGTACTTCACATTGAGTAATCTTGCTTCCACCAAGCGTTTAATGAAGAAACAAATTTTAGAAATATCATAGTTACTAGACCCCATTAGTTGTTTCCTTCTCAGATATCTACAAATGTAGCCTAGATTTCAAAAATATATTGCGGAAAACCTATAATAGCTATAAACACGAAATTTGAAAGAGGTTTTAAATAGACTTTCTACTTTCGGGATATATTGGAATTTTTTTATTTTATAAAATCTACAGTAATTATCCTAGTTTTTCTGACGACAGAAAACGGTGAACAAGAAGTCTCACCAACAAATTATAATTATATAAAATTCATATTATATATGGAATTTGTACACAATATTCTTTTATATAGTTTCTGCAAAACAGTACTTATATCTATTATAGTTTTTTCGCAACAAAAATTTAGACTATAATTTTAGATTTCCGAGCAGGAAACGCCCCTTAAAATTGAGGAATTGTGGGCAGTCATATCAGCGACCCTAGTGCTAATTTCCAATTTAACGTTTTCGGTAACCATCTTCAAACCGCCATTTTGAACCCCTGCGCTACACTACACTTATGTTCTAATCCAGACTTATCCATTTATTTTCTATCCACACCAAGTTTCATCCATATCCGTTCAGCCGGTAAAGCGTGATTGAGCAACAAACATCCAAACTTATATTTATAATATTAGTAAGACTAGTAAGATAAGGAGCTAGCAACGCTCGGTTGCAAAAGATGGTGTTTGTCGGATTTTTGTGACCCTTATGCTCTGTCTCAGTATCAAGCACTTGTGAGATTTGTGCTGGAATATACATAGATACCAAATTTGGACATCTGCTTCCTCCTTATACTGATCGGTTGCGATTGATAAATATTAGTTTGCTTATTGAAAGAAGGGAAATATTCTCATGCTTGGTTTTGCATAAAGTGCTCATTGGTGTTAGACTGACTCTTCCAGCATCCTTTCAACTATTTCTTTAAATGTTAATAATACGATTTTGCGTGTCCCCACTTTTATTTATATTAAAAGTCATCGAACTAAATAATTATGGAATTTTTTAACCCATAAGTACATAGTATCTGTAGATGTTATAGTAAGTATTTTCAATGCATTGACTTTAATATGGATTTAAATAAGATAAAATTTGAGCTTCTCTTATCACAGATAGTTTATGAAATGTTATGTCATGATTTTAATAAATAAGATGAAAATTGACAATCAAAATAATTCCCATGTGAGCCCACAGCAACGAACGCTCTTCGGGAAATCTGCGTCAGACGCAAATTGTTTTTATTTTTAAATAATATTTTTCAAATTGTACTTAAGTACCATATATACTTAGTTTTTGCAAATACATATATTTAAGACTATGTAAAAAGAATTTCAAGTTGCAAGTCGGAGATATGACAAAGTTGTAGACCTTACTTTAATAAAAAAACACATAGGAATCAGTCCCAACAGGTAAAATCCCAACTCCTAAGGGACCAGGTTTGTTCTTTAAAGCGAGAGATGATACGTCCTGGGAATTTGACTTGCAATACCGACCTTACTCTACACGTGGTGTGGCACGTCGCTCCATCCTGTTGAAACAATGTGTCATGTACTCCCATTTCATCCAATTTCGGACAAAAAAGTTTGTCAACATGCCATGCTGCAGTTAACACGTAATTCACGAGTATGCTTTTAACGCACGAAGTCATAATCAGAAATTGTTCTGACATTGTTTTCAGTAGGAACTAAAGTTTCTAGTCAGAAGTCTAGGATTTACTTTTAAGCATTCGAGGTATTTTGTCGGGTGAGGGGGTACACGACGGTAGGGATTTTGCCGCCAACATAATGATGGTCACGCTAAAAGAGAAATGTGAGAAAAAATAATTCTTCGCATTCTCCAAGAAGATTCCCCGAGATGGAGTAATTAGGGGCAAACATTTAATTACCGTCTCAAGGGTTTCCTTAGATGATTGCCTAGATATCACCTGCGAGACGGCTGTAAAGTTGTCTAATGGATTTTATGTGGGTTCGTTAGGAATGAATTCATTACTTTTGCGAAAAACTTTCTAATTTAAAGAAACCCTGTCGGATGATTTAAGTTCCGCAGAAGCTAAGGGACTGACAGAAGATTGATTAAGACGGAGTGGGTAATTGCACTGAGAGTTTTGTAATTGAAATATTACGGCTTTCGGCAAATTGCTTTCGGAGTTGTTGTGTTATTTCAAGGAATTGTCGCTGGACTGTTGATTTATTCATATGGGTATGTGCAGGTTGTCGCTCTCATGCATTACAACAGCAATTGAAATGTCCACCAGTGACATGGCAATAGGGGATATTAACTTGCCGCCTTAATGGATTAGCACGTCCTCATTAGCGCCGATAATAATTACAAATTGAATTCTGTTTTTTGTAATGAATGGAACCCTTAGGGGCTGGGCAAAACGATCATCGGGAATTAAGCTTGTCTCCAAGGGGAGGTAAAAACAAAAACAGCAAATGAAATTACTGCTTAGCGACACTTTGTTGGAAATAATCACTTACGCAGTTGATCCCCAGAGCGTCAGCGGCCCTATTTGCATATCAATTATAAATGCCGAGTCTTCCTGTAAAATGAATTTAAGTCCTTAGCAACTTTGGAGTGAAAAAAAAAAATCAAGAAGACCCTGCCGCACGGTGGATGGACAATTTAAATTAAATTGTCGAAAGATTGCGACAAGTTTTATCGTAAAAAATTTTCCATATTAAGTGTGTTTGCAAAAATTACAAAAGTTTCAAACAAGTCGTAATGGACCTCCGCAGAATTTGTCAGTGGTCCGCTTTTTATGACAGACTCAAAGAAAAATATTCCAAGCCGTGGAGGGGCGCAGCCCAGTATAACAAAGTGCTCCCCCATAATCCCGGACAGCAGCGGCTACAAGGACAGTGTCTAAATATAAATATGTATCCAGGCCATGTTTAAATATTTGTGTGCGATAATTCGATGGAGAGCCTTTCCAGAACGGGCAGCTCAGCCAGGAATGGCCTGGAAACATCATATATCACCGACAGGCGAATTTAATAAAGCGAGGAATGCCATTCTATCTGCCGTAATATATTTCCTAAATGCCCCATAAATGAAGTGACGAAGTGAGGAGCCATAGCCGGTGTGGCTAGGCTCGGTCGGTGGGGTCGTAAATATAAACATATAAAAAGGTTCAATCAGATTACCGGGCTGGTCCAGAAGACAGGGTGTGTATAAATTTTAAAGCCAGCGTTCCTTCAGTAAATCTTCTCTGCTGTATAATACCTCCAAACAGCACAAGGACACCCGGCTTAGCCGCCCTTGGCGGTGCTTGATTTATTAAGTTCGAAAATATTTTCAGTCGAACTGGTCGTGGTTCCCGGAAACGAATTGATTTTTAATGATGCTGGGACGATTAGTATCCCCCGGGAAGCTGTTAACCCTGATCTTACAGCCATGCCCCTTATCTAGAATATTGTGTTAGGTAAATCTTGTTGTTGGTAAGGGGCTGACAGAGCAATCACTGAAAACACTGGTCTTTGTCGTAGTATGGGTATAAGATTTATTTTTTTCCCAAATCTCTCATGAAACTTTTTCTGTTGGATCTACTTGAGTGCACACCCATAAATCTGTATTTGTAGACATCCCCCGAGGCAAGACACATTTTTTACTTCACCGATTTATATTGCTGATTTTTCCTTTATAAGTCTGGTCAAACGGGAAATTAAGTAAGAACAGACGTTGTTCTACAGGGTGTTATTTAAACTTTTTTGTTAAAAAAAAAATCAGCCAATTGAAAATTGGAGTACAAAAACATTACTTTAATATAGTAGACTACCTTTTACCCGCGACTTCGTCCACGTAGATTTCGGATATTTCAGTTACTTAAGTTGTTTATTTATGATTTTTCTGATTCTTTCTTAATGAATTCCGGAAGTACATACATATATGAAAAAAAAGTTCATGAAAAAGATAGAGAGCGTTAATATTATCCGACAAAATAAGACAGTTCATAAATAAACAGACCAACTTAACCTTCTCCGTTTAAAATCTAACAAAGTTCCGAAATTACGCTGCTAAAGTCGCGGATAAAAGGCAGTTATATCCAAAACATTTACGTTCAGAACTTTTGGCCGGCATTCAAGTTCAAAATGAACGAAGATTTTAAATCAGCGTCTTCAAAAACCCCTATACATTCAATTACACGGAAATCCGTTCAAGTTGAGAATTTTCAGTCGCCATATAGGATTCGCCATTTTGAATTTCAAATTATCCATGACAGATTCAAGTGACAAGGGACCCCGAAAACCCCTATATGTATATGTATTCATTAACACGGAAACTACCCATGCGCTCTTTTGTCATTTCGCATCTACAAAGCTCGTCCCTTCCCGCAGGCAGCGGTTCAGACACTTCGTGAAAATACTATTGGGACAATTTAGCTAAAGTCTTAAGCTACCTAACCGCAAAAAGATATTGTATGTGTCACTTAAAGTTTGTCAGAAACAGTCCAATTATTTGTGTAATCGGATAAATAAAATGTTTCCCCATACAAAGATTTATATCCCATTTACCCCCCTGGGGGTAGAATTTTGAGAAATGCTGAAATATATGTTCCATTGTAGAGTGTTTGTGCAAAGTATCAAGAAAATTGGGTAAAGAAATATTTTTCCTCATACAAATATTTATACCCCCTTTTAACTCTTTTGGGGTTGATTTTCCAAAAATCCTTTCTTTGAGCACCTATACACCCTCCTAGGAATATGTCTTATTAATTTTATGTTTCTATCTTCAGTGGTTTAGGCTGTACGTTGTCAGTCAGTCAGTCAGTAACGAAACTGTTTTATATGTACATGCAATAGAGATATAAGTATTAAGTGCACTGTGGTATTTTGGTCACGGAATTCTACAGTCATATCTAAATCCCACAAAAAAAAAAATTTAAATTTTTCAAAGAAGAAGTGTTGATAGGAAAAAACCGCTCTGACAAACATTTCTTGTACAAAAGACCTTAGATATAATATGAAGACCTTATAAATAATAAAAATCCAGCAACAAAAAGAACTGATATGTGCGAATATTACAAGAATATAAGATTTTCGCTGATAAGTGGGTTGGAGGAGGATGATGCATTACACGTCAACACGAGAGAGACAGCAAAAGAAACCAACGATTCTCTTCAAGACTATCAACAGCCCGCTTTTGCGTACAGATACATACTTGTTACAAAATAAATTCTGAAATTAAAAGTGTTTAATTTGATTACTTTTGTCACATCCCTTAAAACTAACACTTTGAACTCTGACATCATATAAGCCCTGCCTACATACCTACTGGCGGGCGGTAGGTACTGGCAGACCTACGGAGTTAAATGTTTTTTTTATCTAATTTTCCTTTTTCATTGCTATTATTTTATCAATTATTCTTTCTTTCATTTTATCGCGTCAAAATATAGAGTCTACGATAAATAAAATGTTGTTCTCTTATTTTCAACTTTTATTGTTATTTAATCAATTAATTTAATAAAATTCTTTATTTTATTGTGTCAATTGAAAGTTTTTTGGAAGTACTGTCAGTGCTGTTGCAGTTTATCTGTTAAATGGTCACGCTTGAAATTCTTTAAAATATATGCTTGCCTCTCTCGGTATCATTTTATACCCTTGTGGGCTCCTTCCTGGGCGTACTTATTCTACGTACGATCTAAATTTTTAGGTTTCGCTAAAAGCGGGCTGTTGATAGTCTTGAAGAGAATCGTTGGTTTCTTTTGCTGTCTCTCTCGTGTTGACGTGTAATGCATCATCCTCCTCCAACCCACTTATCAGCGAAAATCTTATATTCTTGTAATATTCGCACATATCAGTTCTTTTTGTTGCTGGATTTTTATTATTTATAAGGTCTTCATATTATATCTAAGGTCTTTTGTACAAGAAATGTTTGTCAGAGCGGTTTTTTCCTATCAACACTTCTTCTTTGAAAAATTTAAATTTTTTTTTTTGTGGGATATCAGTTTTTTTTGTTGTCGATTTATAGAGTATACCTTGAATTAATTAGTAACGTTTTTTAACAGGAGTCACTTTTTTTTATTAACGTATATGGCGGGTGCGTACACAGGAGCGGTTTTGAGGTTTGAACTTCCCCCTACCCCCTTCCTTCCCAAATGTCAGCAAAGTTGTTGTGCTCCAATTTGCCGCGATTTAAATGGCGACTATACCATATAAAGAAACACAACTTAAAATTGTCTTAAAATTGCCTTTAATTAAGGTCATGTCTTTTGAAAAAACCCAAAAAAATCCCGCTCATAATGGATTTAAGTCACGTGACTATTTTTTTCGCATTCCTGACAGCAAACCCTTTCATTTGATACCAATATCATGGGGGTGCATTTCAAATAGCTTGTCCGCCATATTGGATTTAAGTCACGTGACTATTTTTTTCGTATTCCTGACAGCAAACCCTTTCATTTGATACCCATATCATGGGGGTGCATTTTAAATAGCCTGTCCGCCATCTTGGATGTCCGCCATATTGGATTTAAGTCACGCGACTATTTTTGTCGTATTCCTGACAGCAAACCCTTTCATTTGGTACCCATATCATGCGGGTGCATTTCAAATAGCCTGTCCGCCATCTTGGACGTCCGCCATATTGGATTTAAGTCACGTGACTATTTTTTTCGTATTCCTGACAGCAAACCCTTTCATTTGATACCCATATCATGGGGGTGGATTTCAAATAGCCTGTCCGCCATCTTGGATGTCCGCCATGTTGGATTTAAGTCACGTGACTATTTTTTTCGTATTCCTGACAGTAAACCCTTTCATTTGATACCCATATCATGGGGGTGCATTTCAAATATCCTGTCCGCCATCTTGGACGTCCGCCATATTGGATTTAAGTCACGTGACTATTTTTTTCGTATTCCTGACAGCAAACCCTTTCATTTGATACCCATATCATGGGGGTGCATTTTAAATAGCCTGTCCGCCATCTTGGATGTCCGCCATATTGGATTTAAGTCACGCGACTATTTTTTTCGTATTCCTGACAGCAAACCTTTTCATTTGGTACCCATATCATGCGGGTGCATTTCAAATAGCCTGTCCGCCATCTTGGATGTCCGCCATATTGGATTTAAGTCACGTGACTATTTTTTTCGTATTCCTGACAGCAAACCCTTTCATTTGATACCCATATCATGGGGGTGCATTTTAAATAGCCTGTCCGCCATCTTGGATGTCCGCCATATTGGATTTAAGTCACGTGACTATTTTTTTCGTATTCCTGACAGCAAACCCTTTCATTTGATACCCATATCATGGGGGTGGATTTCAAATAGCCTGTCCGCCATCTTGGATGTCCGCCATGTTGGATTTAAGTCACGTGACTATTTTTTTCGTATTCCTGACAGTAAACCCTTTCATTTGATACCCATATCATGGGGGTGCATTTCAAATATCCTGTCCGCCATCTTGGACGTCCGCCATATTGGATTTAAGTCACGTGACTACTTTTATCGTATTCCTGACAGCAAACCCTTTCATTTGATACCCATATCATGGGGGTGCATTTTAAATAGCCTGTCCGCCATCTTGGATGTCCGCCATATTGGATTTAAGTCACGCGACTATTTTTTTCGTATTCCTGACAGCAAACCTTTTCATTTGGTACCCATATCATGCGGGTGCATTTCAAATAGCCTGTCCGCCATCTTGGATGTCCGCCATATTGGATTTAAGTCACGCGACTATTTTTTTCGTATTCCTGACTGCAAACCCTTTCATTTGGTACCCATATCATGCGGGTGCATTTCAAATAGCCTGTCCGCCATCTTGGACGTCCGCCATATTGGATTTAAGTCACGTGACTATTTTTTTCGTATTCCTGATAGCAAACCCTTTCATTTGGTACCCATATCATGCGGGTGCATTTCAAATAGCCTGTCCGCCATCTTGGACGTCCGCCATATTGGATTTAAGTCACGTGACTATTTTTTTCGTATTCCTGACAGCAAACCCTTTCATTTGATACCCATATCATGGGGGTGGATTTCAAATAGCCTGTCCGCCATCTTGGATGTCCGCCATGTTGGATTTAAGTCACGTGACTATTTTTTTCGTATTCCTGACAGCAAACCCTTTCATTTGATACCCATATCATGGGGGTGCATTTCAAATATCCTGTCCGCCATCTTGGACGTCCGCCATATTGGATTTAAGTCACGTGACTATTTTTTTCGTATTCCTGACAGCAAACCCTTTCATTTGGTACCCATATCATGCGGGTGCATTTCAAATAGCCTGTCCGCCATCTTGGATGTCCGCCATATTGGATTTAAGTCACGTGACTATTTTTTTCGTATTCCTGACAGCAAACCCTTTCATTTGGTACCCATATCATGCGGGTGCATTTCAAATAGCCTGTCCGCCATCTTGGATGTCCGCCATGTTGGATTTAAGTCACGTGACTATTTTTTGCGTATTCCTGACAGCAAGCCCTTTCATTTGGTACCCATATCATGGGGGTGCATTTCAAATAGCCTGTCCGCCATTTTGGATGTCCGCCATGTTGGATTTAAGTCACGTGACTATTTTTTTCGTATTCTTGACAGCAAGCCCTTTCATTTGATACCCATATCATGGGGGTGCATTTTAAATAGCCTGTTCGCCATCTTGGATGTCCGCCATATTGGATTTAAGTCACGCGACTATTTTTTTCGTATTCCTGACAGCAAACCCTTTCATTTGGTACCCATATCATGCGGGTGCATTTCAAATAGCCTGTCCGCCATCTTGGACGTCCGCCATATTGGATTTAAGTCACGTGACTATTTTTTTCGTATTCCTGACAGCAAACCCTTTCATTTGATACCCATATCATGGGGGTGGATTTCAAATAGCCTGTCCGCCATCTTGGATGTCCGCCATGTTGGATTTAAGTCACGTGACTATTTTTTGCGTATTCCTGACAGCAAGCCCTTTCATTTGGTACCCATATCATGGGGGTGCATTTCAAATAGCCTGTCCGCCATTTTGGATGTCCGCCATGTTGGATTTAAGGGGGGACATCACAGTAAAATTTTCAATGTTCCGAAAAAATTTTTTTTCGCTTAAAAGGTGCTTTAGGGTCTTAAAAATAATATACCAAATGATGGAATACGGCAAAAGTGTCCGAGTGCCCAAATTTTTCATTCTGCGGTTAGAGGTATATGAAATTTTCATACGGTTTCTCAGTACTTAAAACTTTAAACGCGTTTTTCTCGAAACCACTTTTTTTGAGCTCGCCGAAGACATAACTCGAGCAAATCTTTACCGATCGACTTGAAATGTTGACAGTAGCTTCGAAATATCTTTCTCCACGGAGCTACGTAGGATTTTTATTTTATATTGCTTAGTTTTTTTTTTATCGACGATTTTATGGCGTTTTTTTTGTTAAAAATCAAATTTTTTTTTCAAACATGCACCATTTTGTGAAAAATCAATATATCGAAAAAATCCTACGTAGCTCGCTAGCTGTTGTTATGTGGAAACCAAAAAGTTTTGGTTTTTTCGTCCAGGTCAAAAATTAAGGAGTCTACGTCTTCGGCCATCGACACGGTTTCAAAAATAGGCGCCTTGGGGCATATGCTGCGCAGCCGCCATTTTTAAATATTTTTTATTGAAAAAATTACATTTTGTACTTTTTTAGTATTGCTATAAAACCTACTTTACAGTTTTTCGATTGATACTTTTATTAAGCCAAAATTAATTCCCGAAAATATGCCTATTTTTTTGTGTGCTACTGTGATGTCCCCCCTTAAGTCACGTGACTATTTTTTTCGAATAACGGTTCCTGAATAATTAAAGTTAGTAATATTACATTTTTTGAAATGCCAATGGATTCTATATGCTTCCTCCGGTTAGGGTGATGGTACCGGTGGGGGATAAAATTTTCATTAAAAATCGTCTACGAGCAACGGTTTCCGAGATATTAGCATTTTTGTTTTTAACGGTTCCTGAATAATTAAAGTTAGTAATATTACATTTTTTGAAATGCCAATGGATTCTATATGCTTCCTCCGGTTAGGGTGATGGTACCGGTGGGGGATAAAATTTTCATTAAAAATCGTCTACGAGCAACGGTTTCCGAGATATTAGCATTTTTGTTTTTAACGGTTCCTGAATAATTAAAGTTAGTAATATTACATTTTTTGAAATGCCAATGGATTCTATATGCTTCCTCCGGTTAGGGTGATGGTGCCGGTGGGGGATAAAATTTTCATTAAAAATCGTCTACGAGCAACGGTTTCCGAGATATTAGCATTTTTGTTTTTAACGGTTCCTGAATAATTAAAGTTAGTAATATTACATTTTTTGAAATGCCAATGGATTCTATATGCTTCCTCCGGTTAGGGTGATGGTACCGGTGGGGGATAAAATTTTCATTAAAAATCGTCTACGAGCAACGGTTTCCGAGATATTAGCATTTTTGTTTTTAACGGTTCCTGAATAATTAAAGTTAGTAATATTACATTTTTTGAAATGCCAATGGATTCTATATGCTTCCTCCGGTTAGGGTGATGGTGCCGGTGGGGGATAAAATTTTCATTAAAAATCGTCTACGAGCAACGGTTTCCGAGATATTAGCATTTTTGTTTTTAACGGTTCCTGAATAATTAAAGTTAGTAATATTACATTTTTTGAAATGCCAATGGATTCTATATGCTTCCTCCGGTTAGGGTGATGGTACCGGTGGGGGATAAAATTTTCATTAAAAATCGTCTACGAGCAACGGTTTCCGAGATATTAGCATTTTTGTTTTTAACGGTTCCTGAATAATTAAAGTTAGTAATATTACATTTTTTGAAATGCCAATGGATTCTATATGCTTCCTCCGGTTAGGGTGATGGTGCCGGTGGGGGATAAAATTTTCATTAAAAATCGTCTACGAGCAACGGTTTCCGAGATATTAGCATTTTTGTTTTTAACGGTTCCTGAATAATTAAAGTTAGTAATATTACATTTTTTGAAATGCCAATGGATTCTATATGCTTCCTCCGGTTAGGGTGATGGTACCGGTGGGGGATAAAATTTTCATTAAAAATCGTCTACGAGCAACGGTTTCCGAGATATTAGCATTTTTGTTTTTAACGGTTCCTGAATAATTAAAGTTAGTAATATTACATTTTTTGAAATGCCAATGGATTCTATATGCTTCCTCCGGTTAGGGTGATGGTGCCGGTGGGGGATAAAATTTTCATTAAAAATCGTCTACGAGCAACGGTTTCCGAGATATTAGCATTTTTGTTTTTAACGGTTCCTGAATAATTAAAGTTAGTAATATTACATTTTTTGAAATGCCAATGGATTCTATATGCTTCCTCCGGTTAGGGTGATGGTGCCGGTGGGGGATAAAATTTTCATTAAAAATCGTCTACGAGCAACGGTTTCCGAGATATTAGCATTTTTGTTTTTAACGGTTCCTGAATAATTAAAGTTAGTAATATTACATTTTTTGAAATGCCAATGGATTCTATATGCTTCCTCCGGTTAGGGTGATGGTACCGGTGGGGGATAAAATTTTCATTAAAAATCGTCTACGAGCAACGGTTTCCGAGATATTAGCATTTTTGTTTTTAACGGTTCCTGAATAATTAAAGTTAGTAATATTACATTTTTTGAAATGCCAATGGATTCTATATGCTTCCTCCGGTTAGGGTGATGGTGCCGGTGGGGGATAAAATTTTCATTAAAAATCGTCTACGAGCAACGGTTTCCGAGATATTAGCATTTTTGTTTTTAACGGTTCCTGAATAATTAAAGTTAGTAATATTACATTTTTTGAAATGCCAATGGATTCTATATGCTTCCTCCGGTTAGGGTGATGGTGCCGGTGGGGGATAAAATTTTCATTAAAAATCGTCTACGAGCAACGGTTTCCGAGATATTAGCATTTTTGTTTTTAACGGTTCCTGAATAATTAAAGTTAGTAATATTACATTTTTTGAAATGCCAATGGATTCTATATGCTTCCTCCGGTTAGGGTAATGGTACCGGTGGGGGATAAAATTTTCATTAAAAATCGTCTACGAGCAACGGTTTCCGAGATATTAGCATTTTTGTTTTTAACGGTTCCTGAATAATTAAAGTTATTCTATATATGCCAACTTCGGTTAGGGGGTATCCGAAAGGGGGATAAAATTTTCATTAAAAATCGTCTACGAGCAACGGCCTATTATATGCGATAGAGTAAAGGCGTGTAGCATCGCAACTGAAAGCAGCGGATGGCTGAAAAATATATCGCAGCAGCGGATGGCTGAAAAATATATTATCGCACACTGAATTCGTAGAGTAAATACGTGCAGACATCGCAAGACATCGCAACCGGAAGTACCGGATGTCTGAACAATCGTCGCATAAAAATTCAAATTTTTTTTTTGTGGAAACACGAATAACTTCTGAACCCCGCGTCGTAATTGATTGAAATTTTTTTTGCTAAGATAACTTTTGGATTTCTGTCGAATACGTTATCGACATTTTCCAAAATGTCTTGGATATCATCAATGAGAACTAAAACACCGAAAATAACGACATTTTCTCTCACATTCGCGTAATAAGTCTTTGTTCGGGCGCACGAAAAAATTTTTTTTTTTTTTTTTTTTTTTTTTCTATCAACACGGCGCCCGACCGGGCGCCTTGATATACATATATTATGTTTGACGACGAGAACATCAACGGGCCAAGCTGAATTCATTTGTTGATGTTGGTGTTTACATCGCTATCATGGCCGTACCCAGGTTTTTGTTAGGGATGGAGTAAAAACTAAATTCATATTCGAAAAAGTTTATTTCATGCCCTGAAAGGTGGCAGTAACAGTGGAATAAAAATGTATTTGAATTGTCCCGCCATTTATTAGTTGTGAGATTTAAGACGTAGAAAAATTTGAACGCCGTGCCGCCCCTAGCAATTCGAATAAACAAGAACACCGACAGCGGCTACGATTTTCTGTGAACATGTCATCTCCTTCAGTTCTCTCCTCAAAGTTAATGTCCAAATGTCGTTTTCCGCATATTTATCGTAAACGGTAAGTGCTATCGTAAAAATTGTACATACAGAAGTTGTGGGCCATGTAATTGTCTACAAAAATTGATAACATAATTTTTTCCTATGCATCACCATTTCTGAGATATCGCGTTTTCAAATATGGAAAATACTAATATGCACTCATACACCCCCGCGGCCAACCGTGACAGTTGCAACAAATTCATACTAAGCAAAGTTGTAGTACTCGAAGCGTACTTTACGCTGGTAAAGTCGTAGTTGCAGTGGTGCAGGCAGACAAAAAACAAACCAAAAGTCTTATTCAATATCATTTGATTTCTTCTCAGATAAATTTAAAATGCTAAAAAATGGAAGGCAATTTATCTTTGTCATAATCAATTGTTTGTTTCTTTTAGTAGATAAAGGAAAATGTTATTTTTAACAAAATTATCAGGAAATGAAGAAATTTAACAAATTTAACCACAAAATTGGGGAGAGGCAGTGAAGGCATTAACTAATGAGAAGTGACTGTCAAAGACAAATCCCCACATATAGCTTCCCCTGTCCATTCTCACTAATTGGCACATTTCCTGGTTACTTGTTTACCGTCTACAGTAAATTTCCAGGAAATATCTTGCCCACCGGGAAGAACAACAACTTATTTTCGATACCTAGGGCTTATCTGATGGACAGCCGAGTTTTCAGAGTAACTCCCTTGCTTTGCCCGAAGTTTTCCAATTGGCTACTTTCCAAAAAGAGGTTACTTTAAAAATTGCGTTTCAATTTTAAGAGAAGGCAACCGGGCTTTTTGCCAGAAAGGTAAACAAGGGATTCCGGATTCTGGAGTTTGTTTGGACGCAGTACTTCAAAGTTACGAGGCCACAAAAATTAGCGATGCTCTCGTAATCTGATTTGCCTTCAATCCATGTTTTTTTATTTTCATTTTTAAATTCTTGGAAAGGAGCTCTAGTCGTATATTTACCAGAGTGGCCATATAACTCTTCTGTTTTGTTAAATGTAAATAGTTATTTTGGTGCAATTTAAATATTTATGACCCTTAATGGCAAGATAGCAGACAAGGGCACAGCGTACCTGTGCTTTTATTCTGAAATATGATTTACCGACAAAGGTGCTTTGTAACTGATAGCATCGTAGCATAGAAACGGCAAAGGAATTCAAAGAAAGCCCTTGGCCTCCAAAATAATTGACAAAATGAATGGTATGCAAATTCACAGGCGATGTTAACGTGTGCCTCCCTGCGTTCGCCTTATTACCAACAGCACCGATGCAAAAAAATTCTTATTTAGTCTGCTGAACAATTCAAAAGAAATATAGTCGACAGGCATACGCTGAGAGTCGCCTGCATATATGGCTCCTCGGTGGCCTATGAATGATGGATAAAAGAACATTGTGACCGTGCAGACAAACAATTACAGTCGGTAAGAGAAATTTAATCGCCAACCCACGTCGCTATAAAATTTATCTTAACGACCTTCCACGATTCCTGCCGAGAGCGAAAGAGACTTTAAACATAACAAATGTCACTCCATTACATGGGTCGCAGATTTTGTAAATTGCTCCGAATCTGAGTACCAGGGGCTTCGGAGTTTAATAAGGGCTGGGCTCTTTATGTTCATTTCAAGACAGTCGTTCTGAATTTTTTTATTCTCAAGCCAATCAGAATATTAAAGTTGCTCTTTAAGAATCCTTTTGTTGGGGTTTTTCTGCTCTTTGAGGAGACAGATAGCAACAGGATTGTTAATTACTTTATTCAGTGACATTGGGAGTGGTAAGCATGGTAGAGCTTAGTAGCTTAGGAGCATAGTAGTTGGGAAGATGCAAAACTAAATAAACGATGGTAAGATACGTACGCCTGCAAACTGTTTTTTAAAATTTAAAACTAAATTAGAACAATTTATGCAAGTTATACGTAACAAAGTCTAGGGCGATGAATCTTTATTCCATATTTGTAGTGCCTATAACACATAAATCCCACAAATTCTGAAATATATCCTTTCTCTACCTGGGCATGTTGTACCTTTTTGGAAACATAATAAGATGGGCAATTTAATAACGATAAAAAAAAATTCGGAGAGAATGTGCAGAAATCGTGAATTTTAAGAGATTTCTATACTTTCATCAGTGACTGTACTTGCAGTTGTAAACACTGTTGACATTTTCAAAGATAGTAGTTGTTTAACATGAGTTTGTTATTGCTGCTTTGAGTAGATCAGAACATAAACATTGAATAATTATGTGCACACCGAATTAATGAATCACCCTGTAACTTAAAAACGGTTGAGACTTACCCTCCTTCCATAAATGTTTTTGTGAGATCACTCCACTCATTTTGGCAGACGTTATTCCGAACACCCTTGTAGGTACATACATATATTACATTTTGTAGATACTGTTTAGAGTTCCCTAGCTACTTACTACTACGTTTCCTCAGTAACTTTTAAGAGCGTTTGCTTTGAATGCCACATTCGACGAGACAACTGCAGAACACATCAAACGCATTGACCTTTCCGTCAGGCGTAGGCAGTCAGTAATTGATTGTATCTGAAGATGCCGTTGAAACGCTCTTCTCACCAACACCTCCTGGTACCATAGGGAAAAAAATTGGTGCATCCTATTTTATCTGAAAACAACTTGAACTTGTGAAGGGCAGATCTGGTAGAATTTTAAATTTTAAACAAATTTAGAGAAATGCAAGCGAGTGTTGTGTTTACACTGACTTTAATTGATGTGCTTTTCCATAAGTTGCTCATATTTAAACTACTATTATGCAATTTGACATTTCCAATGATATTGTTCATTGGGTTAAGTTATTTCTCACGAGTCGATCTTTCAAAGTTAAATTTTCTTCTACTTTTATGACGCTATTCTTGTTCTGTCTGGCGTTCCACAAGGCAGTCGCCTTGATCCCTTGTTGTTCACTTTTTTCATATACGATTTGTTTCCTCTTATACATAACGTATATGTTGATGATTTAAAATTTGTTTGGTGAATCATGTCTTTAAAAACGTTTTAACTTTAAGACCTTATTTTCGCGGAATGTTCGGCAAAGTGCTATTTTTGAGTTGTCTTATGAAATTCACGACAAGCCGTTATCGGACAAGCAGGATATCGTTGTGGATTTTAAATTGCGTCAAGTAGGCACGTGTTGAAAACATTTACATAAATAATATATCAAAGCAGATTCCCTGGAGTATGCTAGAGGTATTACATATATCTTTGGATATGAATTTAGTAACGATACACGCTGAGTACGACTAGACATATAAGAATGAACCCAATCAGCTTTACTGAAGTTAGTAAAACTACAATCGACTTGTATGCCAGCCTACAATGCAGTAATACAGACTTGGTTGAATTCAAAAAGGTTGGTCGTGGTTGATCTTCATCGACCTTTCATAAAGCCGTGCTGGAAAGAACCCAAAAATCGTTTACATTCAAAAATAATGGCCTCGAAAATTTTAGCTAAAGGTCTGTAATTGGCTATATCGTTCCTATTACCATTCTTGTGAAGAGGGATAACAAAAGATGATTTCCAAGAGTCGGGTAACACTCCACAGGAAATAGACAATTTAAGTAAATATGAAGGAACATTAACAACGGAGCTACAACTATTTTTCACAAGTGTGATCGGAATGCCATCAGCCCACATGAGAAACTATCCGCCAAGTTTGTAATGTGTTCCGTATACATACACATTAGGGTTGCCAATTTTCTGAAACGAGCGACGAGCACATTCGAGGAACGAACAAAAAAAAATCTTTAAAGAAAAGAACAACATAATTTTATTCAATATATTATATATAAAACGTAACAAAAAATATAACATTATAAATGTTCGTTAATATATAATACTTCAGCATTAACACATTGTTTTCAATTATAAGTACTAAGTACTTTACAAAAAAAAAAACAGAGTAAAATAACGATTAATAGACAATCTAATTAGACGCATCTATTTGTATAGAAAAATAAACATCATTTCTTTTTACCCTTTGCAGTACATCGTCAATAATTTTGGGAGCTAGTAGTCCCCTTACTATAGCCTCAGCTTTAGTTCGACCACAAGATATCTTTTTACCTATAGCAGAATCGGAGTGAGTTTGTTTTGTTAATTTTAGAATGCAATCCATAGAATTATAAGATGGATTATGCTTAATGCAATGATAAATATGAGTTATTTCGCTTGCAATTACAAGATCTGCATCTTGGGTATTAGGTTTAGTAAAATACGTCGTAATTGCTTTTGACACAGAAGCGGCAGTCTCATTCTTTCGATGTTGAGCGGATGATTCATGATCAACAACAGCGCGAAAGCCTTTATTTGCTACTGAAAACTCAATTTTGCATAAAACGCAAAATGCTTTTCCGTCTGAAATCCTTTTAAGCCATTTATTTGTGTCCAGCCAATTCTTATTAAAATTTGTAGCTCTCTTAGGTTTCTTTGGTGGTGTGTCCTCCATTTTCTTTAAAGATTGCTACAAATTTAAAATAGAACTGTTTTGAAATTTATCATTTCATTTCATTTGAACATTACCTGCTCCTTAAGAATCAAATTCGCAAACACTTGCGCTCACTACGAACAGGGGTCTTCGGTTAAATGTAATTCTTGTATATTAACTAATTATGGTTGTGATAGAGTTTCTAAAAGATCTACAAATGATCCTGCGATTCAATCCTGCGCAACTTCTTCAGTTCACTTGACATGACTTTCAGTGCAGCTTCTTCTTATTTCAGAGATCAAGAACATTGCAATTTAATTTTGTTAAACAGGTTTGTAATTTCGCAAATGTTATCAAATTCCTTCAGTCACGAGGATTTTCAAACCACGACGAGGACAGAGGACAAAGCTCATAAAACGAGGACAATCCTCGTCAGACGAGGACGTTTGGCAACCCTAATACACATGTATGTTATACTCGCAAGTGTGACTAAAATTTATTAGTAACATGTGTGGCAATCCCCTTTTTAAATTTATTTTATAATATATACATAATAAGCTCTGAAAAATTTGGGACGATATAAACCAAAGCCAAAAATTATTCGGTGAAATAAAGTTTAAATTTAATAGTAGAATAATAGAGATAGGTACTTAAAAAGCTCTATAAAACGTCTTCAGGTAAGAAACCGTTTGTTTTTTTCATCACCCCAGTTAAACTAGAAGTGCCAAAACCAATTCGATTATCGACACACTGAATTGCCGCCAGCAGACTAATTGAATACCCACCACGTTAAACTGAGATTTGTTGGATTTGGGTCATTTGATTTTAAGAACGGTCAAACAAAGGTCCAACATCACGAGACGCCTCGCCTCATTCATTGGGGACTAATGGCCCATTTGGAGAACATTTATGGGCCTGCCGTCCCATAAGTTTTAATAAGGGTGACTTCACATTTAAAACCTTATTGAGCCATAACGATTTCTCGTTTTGATGCTGGAATCTCTTAATTAAAAGACTCGCGGCATGGCTTGGCGAAAGCAGCAGCGGCTATTTTAAACAATGGAAGCGCAAGTATGGCTGGCATGCAACAACTCCATTATCACTTTTGAAAATGTTTTGTGCTGCTCGGAATTTGTGTGCTCTATAAATTTTAACGTTAGTAATTAACTTCGTTGACTTTAATTCCATTCCGAATAATGGACTTTTTCCAATTATAGGCTGATGGGATTAATGAAACAAGTCCACCCTATTTGTCATCGGTGCACATTTTACGCCATTATATTAAATAGAGACTGAGTTTACCAATCGAATGGGAGAGCACAAATTAAATTTTATAATAAATACGTCAATTCAATATGCTCGTTTAGCGGAACAGTAGTTCAAGTCTGGTCAGCTTAATTATGACATAATGAGCAATTAGTGATTCGAAAATTTATAATCAACATTTATAATTTTCTTTCTTTGTTAAAGCTTAAAATAAAACACCATATATTAAAAACTATTAGTTTAGTGACATTTTTATGCTTAAATAAATCTGTACATATATTTATTTATATTTGGAATTGGAATGTGGGTTATGCCACTATGCTACTGATTATACAATATACAAAGAACACAGCTATTGCTGAGTTGGATTCTTATCATAAAACTACTTCAGTTGTTCAGGTCGTCATGTTTTCTTTTATCATTCGGTTAAAAAACATCTAATTCCATATGAGAGAATGAGCAGATTAAACGTGTTTTCTTTTTATCCACATTCACACAATTAATAGTCAAGACAAATTAGCTGAAGAAAAGGTGTTGGTTCCCAATAATTAAAAAACAGTAATTTTATGGTTGATTCCGAGGTTTTCGGGGTAGGAGATCACGAATGTCGCAAATTCTGACCAACCTGATTGACTTTGAAAAGATATTCAAGGTTAAAAGTCAAACTTCCTAGAAACGATTGATTTTGTGTATTCCTCTCTTTGCACTTGTTGACTATTTTATTATTTCAGGATTAGGAAATGGTTTCGTTTAACTTAAGAAAATCTCTCTTTTTTCGTTAATTGTCGTTAATTCATACTCCTAGAAAGAAATCATTTATTTTTGAATTTGGATATTTTGATTAGAGATTTGAAATCAGCGACCCCGAAAACCCCTTAGTGCGAATTTTCAGGGCAATCCCTTGAAGTTTAAATTTATGGCATTTATTTTTATTTGTGAAAAATCACATCCTTTGACCTTGGATACCTCGACACGGAGCGATCAGATTTTGCGTAATTCGTGAACTCCGACCCCGAAAACTCATTAATCATCATTTGGCTGGCTTTTTCAATTTTGAAAATTTGACCCTTTACCCTTGAAATTATCCTCAAGGCCACTTCCGATTTTGCGAAATTCGTGATCTCCGGCCCCAAAAACCGGCATCAACCATAAAAGAACTGTTTTTAATTATTGGGAACAAAAATGCTAATTTGCCTGGACTATAAGACGAGCCTATGCCTAGTTTAGTTAATTACATTTTTCTATTTTTGTGGCTTGGACTACTCTCCCGCTAAACGATTCATTTGTAGGTGCGCATTTTTTTATTTTTAAAATTATCTGAGTTTTGTTTAGGGTGATTTACTTTCTTTGCATTTTACCTGGAAACGTCCAAACGCTGCTATAATTTTCCAGTGACGGTATCTTAATAGAGTGTTTTTAGTTAAATAAACTCTTTTCGTAAAGTTAATACTTTTTGAGTTATAGCGCGAAAAAGTTAAAAAAATTAGGGTGAAAAGGGATCTCACTTAGGTAAACAAATAAGCTCTGTGTGGGGGTGGTATACATCTCAACCCTATTCGAGTTAGGTACAGGGTGATTCATAAATACGACACTGTTATGGTATGCATAATACTTTATTATTTTATTTCCATTTGTTGATCTAGTCAACACAGCAATACCGATCTCACGCAAACAAACTAATATCTCAAAGTTCTTCCCAAAGATCACAGCAAAGTTGATCTACCTCTACGAAAAATGTTTCTATATTATAATTTTGCGGAGAATTGTGAGATCTTACAAATTGTTTTTGAATTTTTTCCTACCATGTCAATAAGATGACAACGAAAACTTAAACATAAACACCCCCAAACCAACCAAAAATAGCAAGAAGTTTAATGTAGGATATGAAAGGATAAGATTGTAGTTAAGAAATAAAAGGGTAGGTATCGGAAACAAAGAAGGAAGAAAAGAAAGAAGATAATCAAACAATAAATCAAAAATAGAAGAAATACAAATGTGTGCTATTGCAACCCGAGTGGTTGATTTCCATCTTCACAAGAAAAATTGCAAATAATATTGTTTATGGTCGAATTTGTTTAACTCCTTTGTTTAGTTTTTTTTATAGTCTCTCAGAAATTCATTTATCCAGCTCTACACGCTGTGCGACGCTATACGCTATTTTTTATGCTTTCTTTTCTTTTAAACATCGCTATATAGAATCCCTTTCCGCTTCTGAGATAGTCGTACGAACACTTGTAGGTACATACATGATTTACTAAAAGTAGTTAATGTATCTATACAGGGTGTATCAGTTAACGCATGCCCAAATGATAGGGGTGATAGATCTCACCTATCCAAATAAAAAATCCTATGACTGTGGGGAGGGGGGGGTCTCGAACAGTTTTTGAGTTACAGGGTGATTCATAGATTCGGTATGCACATTATTAACGCAGCGATTCCAAGCGTTGGGTAGATCACAAGATAAAAATAAAATAATAATGTTCATCCCAAATTTATGAAATACCCTGTAACTCGAAAACTGCTGTTCCTCCCCTTCCCCTGCAATACGATGTTTTGTTAGGCGAGGTTAGATTTATCGTCGTTATCATTTTGGCATGCGTTAACTGATACACCCTGTAGATGTTAATTTAAGACACATTTTTTAAAATTTGTAATATTGTTTTCCAATATTTCCTAAGATAATGAAACTTACTATAGTTCTTGTATAATTGTGTCTAATTGGTTTATAGAAATTGTACTTCTGAAAAGCAGCACTCAAAGTTTGAAAATAATAACTTTCTTGACACATTCATGTCGGTCATTCCCGCAAATTAATTCTTAATCTTAATCTCTTACCATTTAAATTTGTAGCTCATCAGCACTTAATGCCATGCGGCAGAATACGTCACTTCACTCGCATTAAATGTCCCAAAATATGAGATTTAAGATGTTACCTGAGACGTCTGTATCGTTACATTTCATATCCAAGGACACGAAAAATGACATGAATTTCGTGTGCGAAAATTATGTTGGCGGAAAGGGAGCTGTGAATTCAGGGGAATTACTTAGATGCCTCTTGTGCGCTGTTTTCGTGAACGCCATTAGAGCTGAAATTGTTCGATTTTTTAAGTAGAAAAGGCAACAAAACTCCCATGCTCCAACGCGGCCTACATTTCTCATGTGACGGTTGAAATCAATAAATATAATATTCTCGGGGGAGTTCACGTCGCATGTGACATTATCAAACTCATTTTATTTACTTCATAAAAGAAGTCATCAACTTATCCCGAGTGACATCAGGGCTAGGCTTTTGCCTTGATTTTCAATTTTAGCAGGAAGATCAGTGCCTCCCGCCTCCACGACCCTAGGGCCTATTTGATGCGGGAGCGAGCGCAAAAGAGTCGTTGCCTACATAGCGAGAGATAAACGTGATGGTGACCAAGTCAATGGGAGAAACTTTCCTTTTATATTTCGTTGTTTTCGTCAGGGACCTTTAAATCAATGCGAGGATAGGATTCCCGGCTGGCGGTATACGGCCTGGATGGCGCTCTGCTCCTCGTTTTTAGTTGTAAACAACTTAGGAGCTTCCGCACCCCCACGCACACATAGTCCCAATTGAACGAAAAAAAAAATTTATTTTCAGTTTAGCTCCTGCAGGGGCCTTATCGTTTATCTTTTCTGTCTTAGCATGTTTACCGCCTTAGTCCACATTTGCTTCTCAAATTGGGACGTATAAATCTGCCGGGATCTGCAGCAGATTAGGAGTTATTTCCCCTTTTTTCTTATTTGAATGTGCAAATCCGTCTCGAAGGCCCCCATCGTCGTCGTTAGATTTTCGACATGAGTAACTCGTGTGGAGAGACATTGTCGGCGGCAATAACTCTCTCAAACGAGGCTCGCGGCAGTGCTAAAATTTCGAATCTTGGATTCATGAGCCCTACGAGAACTTTTGGCGATAAAGGGACATTATGCGCAATTTGTATGAAAATCCTATCGTAAATTTATCAGCGATTGAGCACTGGGCGGGCGCACAGTTTTAAGGCTCTACGGACGATACCCGAAGGGTGCTCGGGGGCTCGCTTTTATACTACCGGAGCCCTTTTATGATCCTTATTTCTGGGCGATACTAAAAATTTAGTTAACATGAAGTACTAATCAACCTTATATAGAGACATATCAGTATCTCTCTTCATCACCTACGCTGGATATGGTGGCGGAGATGGGTGCTCTCCATAAATCTCGCTGCAGGAAATTCTTCAGGGACGAATGAATTAAATGAAAGAGGGGTGGGTGCTTTGCGGCTGTAAAAGTGGCTCCATTGTGGGTTTCGGGCTCCGCACCGTAAAGGAAATGCGATAACAGAGAGATCTAATCTAGCTTCGAATGGATGCAAGGCATGGATTAATTGTACCCTAAAAGTTTCACCATGAATTTGAGTGTTTCATAAATTTGAATTTTATCATTTATCTCGAAGTTATGGGATTGGCTTCGATGTATTCCCTTAGCCGAAGATTGACGGTTTTCTCAGATATTAGAAATTAAAAAAACTGGTGTTAGCGAATTAGAAAACGTGTTCTAAGATGTCCTAATCGGTTGTCTGAAATACTATGATCAACAATATTGTTCCGCCACTATACGTAAACTCTCATAAGACCAATCCTAACAAATTTTATTACTTTCAAAGAGTACAATATAATGCCTAATAAAAGGTCTTTTCACATTAACATAACACTCGAAATTTTTCAGGTTATAACGGCCATATTGTTAAACCAACATCTGCCATATTTGTTGGAATTGTTCAGTAGTGTGTGGCAAATCATCATGGCGGGTTATAGCGCTGAAGAACGTGTGCAAATCATCAAATTTCGTTATCAAAATCAGTACTGTGTTCGAGAAATGTTCCGCGCGAGAAACAGCGAGCGCTACAGATCGATGATAAGCAACTTCTTGGGGCCTAAACTGAATAATATGGATACCGACGATATGTGGATGTGGTTTCAACAGGACGGCGCTGCGTGCCATACAGCATATGCCACGATATACATTCGGCACGAGTGATTTGAGGGCGACGTGAATCGGATACCGAGATCAGACGATTTAACGTCTTTAGTCTTCTTTCTTTGGGGCTATCTCAAATCATCTATGCGAATAAACGGCAAACAATTAATGCCCTTAAAGTCAACATAACGAACGCCATCAAGCAAATTCAGCCAAATTTATGCGACAAAGTCATCGAAAATTGGATCTCCCGAATACGTGTCACCAAGCAAAGCAGCGGCAGACATTTGAACGACGTTATATTCCATACTTAATGCCATAAAATATTCTTTCAAATAAAATAACACACAACTTGTTTTATTTATATTTAAAAGTCGAGCGTCCTTATTGAAAGACCCTTTATGTGTAGTAAAATTACATGCTTAGATGTAAGACATTTCCAACTGTGAAGAATTTAATTTAGGATTACAAGTTTTCTGAGGCATAGTATACACTCAGTAGTAAAAATGACAACAGGAAATGTAGAAACGTACCTTGCTTTCCCGTTTTTTCGGGCTATTATTGAAAACATCATTTTTATATTTCACAAACAACGAAATGGCGGCCGTTGAGTCCTTCCCCTTTCAAGCCTGTTTTGGGGGACGCACCTCCAGTAAGTTTAGTTTCCTGCTACGTGTGTTATCGGAAATCAAAAAATGAAGCATTTGTATACAGGGTTGTAGTTATGGCCTACTATAGGGGTTTTAAAATTGTAAATTTCACCCGATGTAGCGCAATTTTGAAAGAATTCACGTTTTTCATCCCATTTTTCCAGCTTTAAATTGTTATTAAAAATATATAGCCGAATGCTGGTAATTCCTCGACATAACAAATTAATTATGAACCGCTCAATCCTTGTCCGGACTGTACGTTTCATGTTTGGTGGTTTCAGAAGACTCATGGTGATTGAATTACCCTAGAACATTTTGCTTGTTGTACGTAAAAAATATGTAGTTGAATACCCGTATAGGTGTACTAAAGTGGCGTAGTTTGTATGTTTGAGTAGGTATATATTTTCAATACTATTGTTGAATCAGTTCTATTTTATTATGCATCAGTTATCTCATACTGTATTGCACTCCATACATCTATAGTACAAATAAAAGATTGTATGTTATATCTTGTGCACATTTGTCCGTAAGATAATAAATTGAATTGAATTGAATGTACTGTACGTTGTTACATAGTAATTATATCTTTTTTTAGAAGAATATGTTGATAACAGAAAATCCAATTTTATTCAAATAAACTTGTATATTATTTTAGTATCCAAAATAAAAAAGCTTGAGATGAGATCACCTTTTTACAATAACAATATTGTTTCAATTTTACTTTTATCTTTCTTATGCTATACGATCTTGATTTCCCTGTGGAAGATTATGGTAGGAAGCAACATTTGTTTAATTGCTGCAACTGATCAGCAATAGCTTATTGGATTTTCAATCGTATTCTCTACAGTTGTAACAGTTGACTAAAATTTTAGGTTTTTATATTCAAAGAGGAAAAAAGATTGCGAAAATAATAATAATAATAATTGCTGTAAGTGGATTGATTTAAATAATCCTAGTTTTATACAATTGGCGGAATAGGTCTTTTAAGATTTTGGTTTCGCCATATACGATTTCTAAAATTTAGGCATCGTAATTAAAAACTTAGACCCACTATATGTGCCAATTTTATGGAAATCTGAAGGAGTTTAGACTTCAGTTCACCATAAGAGAGCCGCTATCTTGAATTTGCGAATCTTGCACCGAATTAAAGATCAAGGAATCTGAAATTCCTCGTCAATTATTATTAAAATCTAAAAAATTTTGCGGATTATTAGAGCCGTCCCTCTTGTTTATTTTAACTACATTACTTCAATTTTTATTTTATATTGATTATTTTATTAACAGAGGAAGCCAAAAATTCCATCACCATAAGTGGATTTAAAGGCGAACAGGGCATACATACATACATACTTATACCATACCATACCTCAAAGATATGTATACCTAAACTGAATAAAATCACTTCGTAGTGTCTTAAATTAATTTTTAATATTAAAGCTAAATTAGCTTTCTTTTCCTTTAATATCCATATCTACTACGGCAACGGGAACTTCAAAGACATCGCAAATAAAAATTTTGAATAAATCTACTGACGTATTTAGCGAACTTTCACTGCGTCATAAATATTTAATATATTTCCAGAATCAACATACGCACCAAAGCAATAGGTAGATTGCTCTTATATCGCTATTTCTAGTAATATTTTCAGCTGGAACTTTCAGGTTCCAGATTCCTCTTATACATTTCCCCATTTTCCAGGACCAGAGAAGAGCTTTTGCCGTGTGCCACTGAACTACTGCTCCTTGATTGCTAGAACGCTAGTCCCTTCACGCTGGTACTGGAGTGAAAATGAAAAGCATTCCGACTTGGGTGGTAGGCGAAACGTAAATTTCTCTAACCATACTCCCAACGTAAAAGAATTTCTTTTGCGTGCCGAGACGTTGATAAAAAATAAAACGCTAAAGTCGCTACACCCAAGGGACACAATTTGTGCGGATTTAGTAATAGCTGCTATATATTTTTAAAGGATCCGCAGGGAGACCATTCTTGAGGCATGTGTGCGATACGATGTTCTTAAATTTTCATTTCCAAGAGTTGTTTTGGTATTGTCTGAGATTTTTGTAAGCAGTGCTAAACAGTCAATTGCTTTTGTGATTTGTAATGATGTAAATTTAAATTGTTGGAATGAATAAATATATGTAGTTAATGGATATGCAAAATATGGAAATATGGATTTAATCACTTCGTACTATAACACCAGTTTAAACTAAGCTAGACTGCTTATTATTCAGGTTTATGGCAGCTATTATCTGATAGGAATAGCAAACCAAATGGACCAACTGATTTGAAATATATGTGTATAATACCGAAGTTATTATTATTAGTAATTGCGATTAATTCGCGATTTTCAGCATAGCCTTCTTATATTCATAGCTCTTCCCTTTCTGACAATGTTTTTAATTCTTCTATATTTTTTCCTTTAGTATCTTTCAATAAGTTAATTGGGAATTACGTTGCGTTAACTTACGAGCTGTGTAACAGCGTACAAGCGCAAAGGATATTTAGAGGAATGCGTAAAATGCTAGTAATGTAAGTTAGGGCTTATTGTGAGTCTCCAAATTACATTTTCAGTTACGCCGAAAAATTGTAAAACAAAACTATTGGATTATTGCAAATTTGACAAATGCTGAATTCTGTTTTACAACAAAATATATAGGTACACAACTACACAGTACCTATTCAGTGGCGTGGATAGCTTTTCGCGATGGGTAGAGATTTTGTGTTAGGAAAAATTTGTTCCGATAAAAGGGAAATAAGAATTTAGAGTATTTAATTAATTCCTTCAGGACTAAGTTTTATCAAAATTTCGAAGTATGGAGTCAATAAATATAAAATAATTCAAATGAAATCAAATCTATTCATGACATAAGGAAAGCATTTATTATACATCAAATTTTCACACCATATTTGAAAGAAGAAAACATACACAAGATTTCTGCCTTAAAAAAGAAAATCTAGTGTTCACGATTTTTTTTTGTGAACTCATTCAGAACCTGTAATTGTGCATGCAATTCCAATGTCCCACCGCACAGTGAGGCAGAAAGCCAAATTTGTGGCATCAATTCAGAATGCTCTTCGAAATGCTTAAAACTTAGAACATTAGGGCTTTCGAGGCTGCTGATTTCGAATTTATTGTCGAAAATATAAAATTTAAGATGGCGATGGCGGGAGAAAAAGTAAAACTTCGTCGAATACCATAAAAACCAGTACATAGAGGTTTTATCGACTGAGGATTTCGAATTTACTGTAAATTATGTGAAATTCACGATGCCGGATCCAATATAGCAGATGAAAAAGTATAAATTCGTCGATTACCACCAAAATCAGTATGTAGTGGTTTTCAGGGTTGCCGATTTGAAATTGATTGTCTAAATAACACCGCTAACTTCTTGAACTCATCTTCACGAAAAAGAGAAACAATTTTTTCAGTCCGAGGGTAGCTTTATCACCTTCACCTTCACCATTAGGAGACGCAACTATTGCCGAACCCTTCCGGGCACATCCTGTAACATAAGGGGGTTTTCTCATGTGAACGCATACATTTTACGTCTTTTTTGGGATTTTTTTTTATAAGACAATAAAATTCAATCATTTTAATTTTTTTATATGTTTTTATTTGTATCTTAAACTGTATAAGGAAATTGTTTTTTTTTGCTTATTTTACATTGTTTATATGTTGTTTTTTTAAATTAAAGTAGACACCAAAAAAAAAGCAGGTCACTGGTCATGGTAATAGCGGCTGTTCATGCTATCTGAAATGAAAAAATCGAATGGATTATTGTTCAGTAGGTCTGTCGCTATCGTCCCTACTAGAATTAATCAATTTCATTGAAAAACAAAAAAAAATGGCGGACTGTAGAAAAAAATTTATACTTACAATAATCTGCTATGTCTGGACCATACAATTTCACAATTCACGACAAAAATTTATATACACTATTCCACATATACACAGGTAGGTAATATACTAAAGTTGACCGTTAGAAACTTCGTAGGCAGGTAAGAAAGACCCGTGAAAACAATAGAATTGTAGCAGCTGCAGACCTGGCGCGGCGCACAGTGGGCCAAAACGACTTGGTCGCTATCAAAAATCTGTAACTTTTGTTGTGTTAAAGATATCATAATGAAATTTAGGCTAATTAATTTTGACATTATTACCCCTTAACTGCCAACAAAAAATATTTAATTGGTTTACAGGGTGCCGCTAACTAAATCAAAGAAATTTGAAGTACTCCATAAATGAATTATTAATGTTATTTAAAAAGTTTTCACAACATTTTTAATTTATTCTTTAATTATTTTGTCATCTGCATGATCAATATTTAATAAATAATAAAAGAAATTACAAATTTATGCAAAACAATAAAAATTTTATATTGGTATTTTCGACGAAAAATTTTTTTTTCAATTTTCGCAAATCTTTTCCCATTTTCGTTTTCATTATTTTTAACAATATTTTTCTGTGTATTTGAAAAAAAAAAAAAATTATTTCACACCCCCTCTCCTATAAATCCCCTCCCCCATATTCCCCACCGGGGTGCGGGTAGTCTCATATAATCAGGCATCCATTTATAAACCCAACCCCAAAATATCTTTCACCAATTCCTAACACTTTTCCCACAATAAATAAATTATTTCTTTATTTTCTGTGTCATGGAGCAACATGTCACCTTTATTCACTCTTTTCTTCGAATTTCTTTTCCCACATTCGTTTTTCTAATTTCAATGGCTTTTTGTTTATGCTATTGTACGTATCATTTTATAACCTCTCCCCACTGCACCATACATATGTATATCTTACAAAAATTCGAATAGTCTCACAACTTTCTAATGCATCATTCTTTCATTTATTCCTAATATCCTTTTTTATAATGGCTTATAACTTTTTTTCCTGATATACAATCGTGTGTACTTCTATAGATAATTTAATAATAAAGGTCCAGTTAAAATTTGAAGTCAATCGGATGAAAACTGTTCGAGTTCTACTGCTGGCAGATTTTTAAAAGTGGTTCCGAGAAAAACGCGTTAAAAAAAATATTGAAAGAGTAGCTTCGGACAAATTGGTTTAGAGACATTACAACATTTAAGTACACCTTTCTACAAAGTTTCTTTTGATTCGAGGGATGTTTAGCATTATTTAAGCCAATAGAAAAAATAATTTAAAACCCAAAATTAAGCTGGTAATAACCTCTTAAGTAGCTAAGATTTCCGTTACTTTCACCTACCTGCAACTGATGTTTTTAAACAAACACACAATTACAATTCTCCCTTATGTCAGGCAATTATAATAAAACAAATTAGGTGTCATAAAAATCAAAGTCAATAATCATCGTACGTATTTACCTGGATGTTATAAAGTACTAAGCACATACTGAATAGGGCGCATATGCAGAGTAAGTCAAAGTCAGTTAAAAATGTCATAAAACGTAATAATATAACTTCTTTAAATACAAATGATGTCGTTAATCCTAAACGTGCATTAGGAAAACTGTAATTTATTTCCCAAACAAACATTATGCAGCCTTAAAAGTCATAAAATGCCTGCATAAATGGGAACATTGTGTGGAAATATGCACGTGAAAGCAAGGTAGACTTTACTTCAAATGCAATTTTCTCCCAAGTTCGCAGGTAGACGCAGCCAATTTTTGTTTTAAATGATAAAGGAGGGTTTATAGTTTCATTGGTATTAAGGAGAGCGTGGCCATCTGTGGCCATTTTTTTTAAAGTCAAAAAGAAATAAAAATTTGAACGAAAAATCGCCCTTTTCAACTAAAATGCTATTATTAAAAAAACTGTTTGACTTTTATCATAAGTTATTGGCCTAATAACACCTCCTCCTATGTAGTAAGTGATTTCATTAAGAACAATTCAACCTCCCCATACAAACATTTTCACAATATAACTTTCAAATCAAAGAAAACTCGAACATTTTGTAAGGAAAATGAGCTGTTCAGATTTTTCTCTGACTTTAGCCATTCCAAACACATAGAGGGGGGTGAATATTGAAAAAAACTTTTGCCATAAGGTGATACATTTAGTTTGCTATCGAATGGCATTAAAATTTTTAAAATCTATGACATGACGAAAATCGATTTTTGGTCACCTAAAATTCGTTTTGGCCCACTGTGCGGCGTCGATAATAATGAGTTGTAACTTATTTAATACTAGGAATTTTGGTCTGAATTTTTCACAGCATAAAAAAACGATTTTTTCAGTGCAAAAAAACAAACCCATTTATTTTCTTGAAAACTTCCTTAAAAAGGTTTTTTTTGGCTTTTTTTTGACAAAAATGCTTAAAAATGTTTGATGGCCGCCATTTTGGTTTTGGACTTCAATTTAAAAAAAAGGAGATTGATGACTAATTGCGAATGCGTTTCCCTTTAAAATCAACTATAATTTTCTGATTTCTGATCATTGGTTCGTGGGGCAGAGGGCACACCAGGAGGCGCTAAAAAAAAACTTAACATTTTTGACGCAATGTACATAATTTTGTAATGAATATTTTTTTATGATTTTGTAAAAAAAATAGTGTTTGCTACGTCTACTTATGGTTGCAAAAAAAATCGTCCAATTATCACTTTTTTTTGTACAGAAAAATCACTTAGAATTTTTACTTCATTTCGACGATACAGCTGGATGTAGCCCCTTAATATCTCAAGCGCCGCACTTTAGTGTAAAGAAAGTATGTGTAGGTACACAAGTACATATATGTACCACAAAAGGTTGAATGATAGAAAACAGTTGACGGCATTAAGAACGGTAAGCATCTCCAGCAATTAATTTGGAACACAAAGCTAAACGAGTCGGAATTGTATAGAACAGACGATAATATGTGCAGGAATGTGTCCAACATTGGCTGAAGTCTTTGACAAAGGAAGGTTACTGATACCATTGTGCCTACCAGATGATTGATATGCTTAAGGTGAAAGTTCTCGGATTATGACTTCATTATAGTTTCCCCGATTACTCCAGTTTATCAATAGAAAGATAAGTGCACTGAACTGAGATAGTTGAAGTAAATCCACAAGATTTCAAACCACACTCAGGCAGGTACTCCGCAGCTTTATCACTACGTCCGTCGATAAGAACGCTTGGATTGATTAAGGCGACTTTTAAACTTTATTAAATTACAACAAATGAATTGTGTTTTGAACCGATCAAATGGCGTACAGAAATGCTAGGCAACATTCAGTTCAATTCCGTCCTATAAAGAGGGAATGCTTTCAGACTGTACGATTTCCTTTCATTTCACTCTTTTCCCGGAGCATAAACAATGTCAAACGGAGGTTTCATTTTAGCTGTGTTTACCATTTGCCTTGCTACGACAAGTGCTCAACGGCATAATTTCGTTTGGGGTGCAATGAGACCCAACGATCTACTTCTTTTTGAGCAAACAATTGAAAAGCGAGGGAAGTCATCGAGAATTCTTGAGCAGAATTTCGCTTATCCACCGCAGGTTAGTGGTAATTCCGTAAGTTGTTTCAATTCGTCATATACAACTCATGCTCGGTTTGTTTGCTTATAGTGCAATCATTGTTTCAACTAGTAAACTTGCCAATTGCAACATAATTTGTTTTCTTTATGCAGGGTACAATTGGCCGATACACTGTCACTGGAGTACGAGTTACTGATCGCTTCAAAAACGGAGAAGGCGGATATGCCAGTCTCATTGAACTGTTGCCTAACAGCGTAAAAGTTCACTTCAAGTCACAACGAGGGAAACCGATGGCATTTCTAGTGCAAGTTTTTGGAATTTAGATTTTTGAATTACTTTGGTGGAACTCTTCAGTTGTGACAATTAGATTTCGAAATCGGATTTAAAGTGTTGAGTTTACGTCAGAGTACACGATGAATGAAATGACATAAATGACATAAATTGTGGTGCATACTTAATTTATTTACCTTATTAACCTCGTTCTCATTTGAAATTATATCTCTAAATTTTTGTTATGAAGGTCTCCACTACAGATTTTGCAAATTCAATTTTAACGCTTTTGAAAACCACCAGGAAGGTTTAAAATGAGTAGCCTACTTTATCTATGTGACATATACAAAAATGAAAATGTGTTTGTTTATTTGTTTCTTATTCACGCTCAAACTGTTGCTTCGATAGTTTTCACTTTTCCACACGAGATTTTACATATTCCAACTTACTATATAGGCTATTTGTTATTTTGATAAAGTGCAACATTTCAAAATGGCGGTTCCAAAATGGCTACCCCTATCGGAAAAGTTGAACACCAAGAGATTGCCCTGAAAATCCGTACTAGACGCTTTTCGGGGTCGCTGATTACGAATCTGCCATCAAAATTTGAAAAATTCAAAATGGCGGATCCAGTATGGCGACCGAAATTGTTCAATTTGAAGCCATTTTAATAAATTTTAATATGAAGACGTCTTTGGGGTTACAGAATTCAAATCTACTTAAGTTCAAGATAGCGGACCCAAAATGGGTAATAAAAAAGTTGTACTTCAGGAGATTGCCATGCAAATCGGTATTAGAGGGGTTTCGCGTCGATTTCGCATCTGTCTTCAATATTTGCAAATTAAAAATGATGGATCCCATATGGCGACTGAAATTCCTCAATTTGAAGCTATTTTAATGAAATTTAAGATGAAAACCTATTCGAAGTAGGGCTGTGGAAAAAATTCGAAGCAGCCAAAAAATTCGAATTATTCGTAATATGGAACCTTCACATTAGCGAATATTAAAATGCCGTAAAGGTTTTTATTTTACTGTACAGCCGAAGTATCTTACACAGTACACGCAGTCATATGGCGGCTCATATACAAAGAAGCGTATCCTTGTGTTTTAGAATTTGTGCAGCACGAACGATATAAGATACAATAAGCACGGTGAGCTGAGGGAGTAAACGTAAATCCAAATCCAAGTAAACATGAGCAGAAAATATGTGGGGCGGAATTAGGAACTAAAGATAAAAGGCACGCCATGAACTTTGCGTCCCTCGTTAAATATTGTTTCTTCTCAATATGTCATTCTCCGAACAGTGCGGTATACTTCTCAGCTATCACTTTTAGTTAGTTATATAGTAGTTCAGAGTTTAAATTGATATGATGAGCTGGGTTTGGCGACATGCTACCAAATCTCTTGACGGTCGTTCTGTAACATGCGATATATTTTTTTACTTTGAAACGCCTTCATGTCCTTGCGAGGAAAAAATGCAATTCTTAATTTTTGTAATTCAAAGCTTTTTATATCACTTTTCCAGTAGTTACCAAATGAAATGATTTTATTAATTGAACGTGAATAAAAAAATATGTGATATTGTATAACTCTTATTCAACTTAGGATTTATTTGCCATTCACACCACAAAGAACACAACTTCCATGAATTTTAGCGCCGTAGAACTATCAAAGATTTTTGAAGCTAGAATAGTTCGAAGCTTCGAACATTTCTGCGAAGCGACTTCGAATGCGAAAATCAACAGCTCTAATTCGGAGTTCTAGAATTCATATTCAAGATGGCGAACCCAAAAGGGTTGCCGAGAAAGTTAAACTTCAAGGGATTGCCATAAAAATCTACACTAGGACGTTTTTAGGGATGCTGATTTCGACTCTGTTATCAAAATTTCTAAATTCAAAATGGCGGATCAAATATGGCGACCGAAACTCCTCCACTTTAAGCAACGTAAATGAAAATGAATTTAAAGAAAATTTAGAGGATACGGGTTTCAATCCAACTAAAATTAAGGATTGCGAGTCTACAATGGCCACCAAAGTTTTTAAACTTCATCGGATTTCTAAATATATTAAAAAGTAACAGAAATGGATGCAATAATCGAAAATAGTTTCTATGATCGTTGCAATTATCGAACATCGAACATGGGTATAAAACCATGGTTACAATACCCGAGAAGTTACAACAATCGGGAATGTAGGTACTGTTTCTATGTATTTTTTATGTGTTTGTTCATTCCATGGTAAGTACTCATGGAAGGTCGGAAAGATATTTCCTTTTTAGGTTCAGACAACATGGCATCTCACATATACATATGTTAGCTCTAGTGTACCCTTTTTCCACCATTTTTGTTTTAATTGCCACCTAACTTGTGAGATAAATCTAACGACACCACACTCGATAAAATGGAGGGAAATATGATTGTGAGTTTGGGCAATATGGTATCTGGCGTCCGCCACGTTGCGTTTTTGTTTTTAAAATGTGCAATACAGTGATATTTATGGAACCGAAGCGAGCCCACAAACATCTCACTCTATAGAGTAGAAGAAAAAACTACATATATCTTTCATTCAGAACGCATATACCATCTCCTCCCATCACTGTGGCTAAAAAAGTGTCGTCTGCTTTTCTACAGTACACTTTTTTTGTTATTTTTCGATTTGGCGCACAGGACGGCACGGTCTTTCCCTTTTGGTTGCGTGAGCTTGGGGAAGCGTTGCATCGCTAACTGGGAAAAGTGTAACATATGTATTTTTGTTCAGCATGAAAATTCTTTAATTACCGAAGGAATAATTATTGCGAGTATAATTAAATAATAAATATCCCCGGAGTGGGCCCTATCAAGAGCACCTGCACATTTTTTGTGCGGGGATGTTTGTAAACAATTTACAAATTTCCGTTCGAATTTTGGGTAAACAAATTTAAATGAATGGTTCTTACAACTGCTCCCCAATCTGAATACACAATATGGTACATAAATTGAAGGAAGCCGCAGTGATCCAAGATCGATAAGATGACGAGGGGTCTGTATAGCTGCTCCCACGGAAGTATATATGTATAAATGGACTAAGGTTTATTGGACGGCGGTATTTCAAGTATATTAATTAACTTTTTGCGTCGTGGAGGGAGGTAAGTAGGACAAATTGAAGGAGCTGTTTGCACTTATTTTTCATAAAAAGCGAAACAAAAACTGGACAAATTCATATTTTTTCCGCGTTTTAAGTTTCAATGAGGTTTGTCATGCATTTAAATTTATAAAATTAAATTGAAGTCAGTAAAGACTTTATAAGAACTCATAGTCCGAGAGGCAACCTAAACACTGGTGTATACTGTATATCGAACTAACCGACGATATGCGCAGGAAAGGTGCATTATATGTAAATACTTGGGCACAACTGCCTTGGGCTGCCCCCAAATATGGTGCTGCAAATCCTATCCCACTTCTCGAGTAGAGTTAAGTTAATTAAGAGTGTATTGAGCTGGAGCTTGAAAGTTATATCATGTTATTGGTTTTTTAGAGGCTTTTATAAATATATAGGGTTTCCTAACGTAATCTTAATGGAAACAATGGGTTGCCATATTTTCTTTATTTTATTTCAGGTCAGAAAAACCTCATCAAGCTGGCGCATGGAATTCAAAGATTCAAAAAAAAGTAATACATTTTCACGTAAAAGAAATAAGATGTCTTTGACCACATTGGTCAGAATGCTTGGCAACCCATTTTGGAGGTAACGTCATATGCTTGTACCGTATCAGCGTTTTTTACTCTATATGCGCACATTTTTTTCTTCCATAGAGTGACCTTCCGGCACTGTATTTCCTGAATTTTTGTGAATGTGTTGCAGCCAAGAGCACACAACAACTTTTGGGAAAAAGATCTGAAGGAAGAAGGAAAACGACCGCTTCTCGTCACATCGATCCCGACCGGGTATGACCAAAATCACGGCGGTGTGATATGCGCGTTGGTCATGCCTTACAAGGCGAGCCCACTAACACTACTATCGTAGCGATCGTCAGGTAGTGTAAAAATATTTGACTACAAGGTAAGACAATGCTAAAAAGGGAAACAACACGATGGTTAGGGTGGGTTCACATCTCTCCTAAATGAAACGCAACTGGAGCCTGCATGTGGTACCTCGTTTAACGAATTATAAGATAAGAATGCAAAGGTGAGAACCCTCTAGTGAGAGTAGGATACGATAAATAGATTTCTTCACTCACGATTTTCATTCTTAAATCCTGTATACTACCTGCTAAGCCGGGAACACATCTGAAGCGAGAGGTATACGCAGTTCTACGTGGGTTTCGCCTTGGCAATAATGGTTATGACACATTCGGCTGTAAAACAGTAAGGGAATATTAGGGTATCTCTTTTATTTACATACGCTGCACAGTGTCCGATTTCTCGAAAAAGCTGGCCATAAGTCGAAAAATGATAGGAATTACACAAAACTTCGCAATTTTATATTTTTGAGGTCGCTGATCACGAATCTGAAATTTATTTTTCAAAATTCAAAATGGCGGATTCAAAATGGCGGACGTCTAGTACTCAAAACAACTCCACTTCTACAAAATTTTGTATGCTTTAGTTTTTAAGGTCGCTGATTACGAATATGATATTTTTTTCCAAAATTATAAAATGGCGGACGTCTACTACTTAAAACATTTTGATTTCAACAAAATTTCGTGTGATTCAGTTTTTGAGGACACTGATGACAATTATCACAATTACGTCGGTATAAATTGACTATGGTGTTTCGCATTGAACGTCTAATGACAACTGAATGGAAAAATGCGGCTAGCTAGCGTACCGGCCAGCTTCAGTCCGCAAGATTTAAAATTATGTATCATGCAATATCGCAAATTATCGCAGCTGCTTTTTTCGTAAAATGAAAGAAAATACATTATTTTACATAATAAAAATGATCTTATCGTGGAACTCTGCGGAACTTCTAACTATTTTTATTCATTTTTATAAAATGTCAACACGAAAAAGCTTGACGTGCGTGACTGTGTTTAAAAAAAGTTTTTACACAGCGAAACTTTAGTAGGTACTTTCAACACTTTCAGAAACACCCGTTACTGAACGCGATCTGAAAACAGCCACTAGAAGGCATGCTCACAAGTAAATCATTAACATAGAGAATAAATAAGAGTGGCCCAAGTATAGTTCCTTGGGGAACACCCATACTTAACTCTTTATATTCGCTGCAAGTACCATTCACTCTAACTTTTTGTTGTCTACCCTTTAGATAACTATAAATTAATTTATGTGAATTGCCTCTAATACCATATCTATATAATTTCTCAAGTAAAAGATTATGTTCGACTGTATCGAAAGCTTTGGCAAGGTCTGAAAAGCTGAACGAATTTTATTTATTAAAATAAGGATTGAAGGATTCTAAATAAGAGGAAATGAATGTAATTAACTACGATTTATTAAATAATTTTATTCAATCGCCAAAGAAATTATATTCTTCTACTGGGTGTCAATAAGATTCGAACGGTCGCACATCTCGAAAAAAAACTGCCGCTTAAAAAATGAAAAAAATGTGTGTGACAAAAATTTTTTTGAGTTCTATTCTATTGTGTACAAATTATCCCATTTCGTTTGCCACCGCCTCAAGAGCGGGGGAAATTTTAATAGTATTAAAAGCGCGCCTAATGAAAACTCTGATTAATTGCGCACAACACAATCTCCAATTGCAGCTAGTTTGATACTGATGTTGAATACACAAGCAGAGTTCCATCAATTAACTAAATTAAAAGCTATGGCTTAGACGTAATGCAATTGCAAGACTATTACAGGATACTTTCCTCCTCCAAAGATTCTGCCATTTCTACGGAATCAAACTCGACTCGGCAAACAGACAATAATCATACTCTTGCCTTTTGCCCTTGTAGTTTCTTTGAAATACCCCCTATCTCATCTTCCCCGAAGGGTGATGATTCGAAAAGGATAAGCATTCCTTCATCCGAGATCAACCCTTTGACGCCTTAAGACCACTCACCTGTAAAATTGCATTTCAAGCTCAAACTCACCAGAAACTGGGGGATGCCTCCTCTGGCAACAATAGTATTTAGGTACAATAACATATCTATCGACCGAATGAGGGCAACATCTAACAAGTTTCTCTAATTCCCCAGAGTGCACATGCTGTCCAGTCTTTTCTATTTGTTGATTAATGGCTAGATGTAATCTCGTCCTTTTCGCCCAATTAGAAAAACTCCGGAATCTCTCGGCAAGAACCACCGCAGATTCCCCAGAGAAACTCAGGGAAGGATATGACGGTGCACTTGTATCGATTTCGGGAACATCTGTCTTAATAGGTTTCACCACTGGATCCACAAAACAAATAGCTTTTCTACGCTTGGTCAGTCTGACCCAAATCGGAAGTAATTGTCCCACCAGTGCAGGATATGTTTTTACTTTTCGAATGTTTGGTCGACTTTGAAATTGGATTGCGGCCCTTAACTTTGGACTCTTGGATGGAAAAAAAACCGTGCTGTATGCGAGCGTAGGTAAGGCCAACTTTGATTGAAGCCTGAAGCCTGGTTGATATGTGAGCTGAGTTATTCAGTTTCTGGAAAACTACGCAAAAATGCATGGGATGAAAGGCTCGTTTCGCTGAACCTTCCGGTCATGGTTGATTCGAGCTCCGGTCGAAGTAACAAACACAAAGCCGCTGCGGTTGCTTTAAATCTTTCCATTGAGTCGTTTTAGCGAACCGAAAGTTATTCGTAATTTGGCCTACACCTGAATCATAATTAATTTGCAAACGGCTGTGGACTCTTTGCTTCTCTTCGAGTGTAGTGCATGGGGTTATGTGGACCTACAGATAAAAGTTTTGCCATGTAAAGCGCTGCTCACCAATCTCTCCCGTCAAAATCTGCACGGGGTTTTTTGAGTGACTCTTTCCTCCAAAAGTACTGCGGCCAATCCCGTTCCGGTAATTAAATCCCAGCAAAAATAACTTCATAATTTGATCCCACTGAAATAAAGCCCATAACAAAAAACGCTCCTTTTAAAAATATTTTTAAAATCCTTGCCTTCCATTTGCACATTAATTAATTGTAATTGGGATCTTATTAAGAGTACGAGCATGTATTTCGGGGATTTTTGCCTTCAAGTTTTTGTGGGGGCGTTTCAACAAATACTCTAGAGTATTTATTTGAGTGGTTATAAGGGATTGATAGGTAGATATAGTGTTAGTTTTCAGCTTTTCCAAAGGCAAACGTGAACGTATCTTAAAAAATTGTGTATACACGTAAAAAGTCGTTTTTCTATGATAAAAAGAAAAGAAGTCAAGCGGCACATCAAAGCATATTGAACTTACATATACACCTGTGCGTTTATACCTGGCCAATACATTTACCTGTACCTGTAACTTCGAAATCAGTGTTCTTGAAAACCGCTACTATATACCAATTTACATAAGATTTCCTTTAGGTTGAAATTTTTACGTCGCCTTAAATATTATACCTTCCATCATAATTTTCTAAATCTCAATAGGATTTAAATCAAGAAGAACTAATGTCGTCACCAAGTTGTTTTCAAGAGCGAAACGAATGTCGTTGGAAAACTTCAATAAGCAGTTTCACAGCTATGCCCAAATCGAAAACCATATTGCCACTTGGTAAAAATATTCTTTGCAGTGACATACGAAAAAATTTTCATTATACAGAAATCGTTCAAGTACTTTGCTTAAAACTCGATAATCACTCGGTGATACTGGGGAGGAACCCTTGACTATAATATAATCACAGCATTTTTCCAGGCATGTGGAAATTTAGAATGCGTTACACATGAGCTAAGGATAAATACTAAGGGCCTGTCCGTCTTCATCTTTGTCTCGTTATGACAGTTAATGTCGTTGCTTCCACGTATTTTATTAATACTCAATTAATTTAAGTACTTTGCCAACTTCACGCATATCTAACTGACGAAATCAACCCAAACCTTGACTCGCTCATCAAGCAAAGTGAGTCTTAACTGTACTTAACTTACTACCTAGCAAAGCTCACTGACATAGACATGGATTCGAACAGAGCTTAGTTTGGTGTGACATCATGGACTGGTATAACAAGATGAGGATGAAGACTTGGATTCAAAGAGGTCCTAAACTATCAAGACATACGGCCCATACGGGCAGAAGCAATCTGAAGAATTTAGGAGAGATGTAGTCAGATAGGGTGGCATTAAATTTAATTGATCGGACAGCCTCTACGACGCGACGTAGTCATGGTAAACACATCTAAAAGAAAAGCAGTGATCCAGTCAGTCACGGCGACACATAATTGGAAATTAGTGTTTCATTTCAAGCTGAAACAGAGTGCAACAGTGGCTTTGTGTATTAAAAAATGTAAGAAGTGAAAAGAACGAAAAATAATATATGCCAGTTTTTGATGAATTTGTCTGCACACATTATGAAATTTTTGGTTGACGTTTCATGGCAGGATTTTGATGTGCAAAACTTTCGGTTCTAACAGGACGGAGCTTCATGCTATACAGCTCGTGAAACAATAATATTGTTGAATTTTCAAATAAACACAGATTTGTTCCGAAGTTGGATACATGTGGATTACTACTGCTTTATTAATAAATTTATTGTAATACGACAATAAACAAATTCGCACCGGGTAATTAATTACTTCGTGCAATGAAAAACTGAAACAATTAAAGAAATTGATATTGATCAGGAGTCTAGGAAACAGGACATTGCTGCAATGATGACTTTTTCTTTGGCTTTTAATGTGACGAAAACATTAAATTTTTTTGTCCTTCTAAACTGTTTAGTCTACCCTAGGTGGTAATCGAACTTGGGCCTCTTGGGTGATAGTTCAATATGTTTGTCACCAGTTTTAAAGATACTTCATCTGCTGTTTATCAGATTCAGGATGTTGAGGTATGGGCAAAGAAAATATCTTTAGTCTAATTAAAATTTAATTTATATTTACCAATTTTTTCTAAACAGTATGTCAACAAGAACTTGAATCTCGAATCGTGCACCATAGACATTTACGAAAATGTTGCGTTGCAGTTCCTAAGAACGTTTATTAATATTGTGAAAATACATTACAAAAACAATTTTACAGTGACAATCCGTAAGTTACGTGTTCATGATGCTGTGTAATCGTCCGTCGTGAATGGATGGGATGGGCGTAAATGACATGTGGATTCAACAGGATGGCGTGACCTGCCACACCGTACACGATAAAATGACGTTATTGTTGGAGAGAAGTTGCGATTTAACCGGTTTCGATTTCTTCTTCTGCAGCTTTTTGAAAATTAGGGTCAATGTGGATCAGCCTGAGACGATTCAACAACTCAAGGAAGAAATCGATTGCCATATTCGTGCAATCCAGCCATGTAGGTACTTCAAAATGTCTTACAAAATGTTTCAATTTAAAATTATAATTCATGTTGGGATATCCTTTACTAACGACAATTTTTCTATGAATAAATATGCCTGTAACATTTTTCAATATTTAAAACTTACCTCAACAATGGGAGGAATTTATTCGAGTATAACCTGGGAACAACCGAATTTAATCTCATTCAATTAACTCCTTTCTTGTTCACTTCGAGCAATAAAAATAAAAGGAATTGCGACACGTGTGCATTGTTAATTTTTAATAAAATGCGAACGTTCCGAGCCATTTATTTATGTGCTGTAAGGCAGAAATGTAATTTCCAGCTCAAAGAGTCAGGGAAATTATTCAATTTCGCTCAAAACTTGTGCAAGGGAAAACAACAAAAGTTAATATCTTTGGTTTGATTTTAATTGCAGTACATACAAATATTAATTAAATTCGATGTCCCCAGCAGAAAGAGCACAAAGCGGAGAGCAATCATCGTTTGATGTACCTACCAGGGACAGAACTGCATTTCCGAAACATCAACTTTTAAATTGGACTGCAGGTGTGCCTGACCATAGCCCCACAGAGTTCTCCTAAGTTAATTTCACGGTAAGCATCAGCAGAAGTGGAGCGGACAGAGCTTCGCGAACTTTTTCGAATTAAAGTGAAATTGTACTCGTCGTTGAAGGCGAATTCCCTGTGGCTACTGGGTACCCTGAAAGAAGTCAGGAGCAATCAATGTCAGCAGCCATGGAGCATTAGATTAGAAGTTACAAGAAGGGCACAATTCTTGTCGCTTTGCGCCTATTAATTCCTGCAGAGCGGTGCGACCTATCCTTAAGGTGACGAGTGCACCTGGCTTGAATGCAGTCATTACGAGCACTTTCTCAGCAAAAATCCGTAAAATTTCAGTGAAAGATACTCAAGACCAGCTTGAAAAAAATCCCGCTAAGCCCTGCAAATTGCACCTGAGTGCGACGCAAGCACCTGAGAAGCGCACTGGATAACAAGTCCTTTGTCGACAGGAAACAAAGGCCACCGAGGAGCGCGAATGCACTTCCAGTGTCAAGCTTTGGTTATTGTGGCAGTTGTTATCACTTATTCACCGAAGTCCCACTTCACACATGGGCCCATTCATGGCACTTCTGACTCTTCTGAGGCTCGCCACAATAACACACTGATGAATTACCTGCAAAGGTGGGTTCGCTCGGATTATTCGTGATGGCGATGCTTCATCAGGTTCTCACATTCTTTTGACTTTCACATTTGTGATATTAAGCGAACAAAATTGATATTTTGATTTTGCGGCATTTTATTTTATCACTTTTTGAAATATGAACCTTTGTGATCGAATTAAGGATTGCTTTCTTTAATAGTAGTCGAATTTTATTTAATAAAACAATGTTGGAGTGAAAGAGGGAAAGGTTTGCAATGAAATCAATCACAAACTAGTCTGTAGTTGTATAATGTCACACAGTAGGGGATTCAGGATTTTGGTTTGAGAGGGGCTTGAGCCCGCTGAGGGTAGGTTTTATCAAGGTGAACACTAAAAAGGCACACAAATTGTTATGTTGCTTAGCGCATAACGAGTCTCCTCGCATAACTTTTCCCGAGTTCTTCAATGACTTCGTTAGGTTGTAGACTGCTAGATACATATGTATATCTCGGTCGTACGAAGGTACGATTTTATTAGTTTAAGCGAAGAGAAGCTGCGCTCCACACTATAAGAGGAAAATAGTAATAGGCCCATCTATAGTGGCTCCTTAAGATTTTCTGTCAAATTTCCCTAAAGGCCAAACCATAATGTGAATACCGCTCCGTACGGAACCCCATGCAAACTTGTGATCACACACAAAACCTATCCCCAAACCACAATGGGAATAGTCGTTTGTTTCGTCAAGTTTCGGTAAGTCTGTTTTGCTATGCAAGGTACGATCTGGAACATATGCAAAATGACAAGAGCTGAAAATGGGGACAAAGGATAAGTATATCAATTTTTTCGAAAGTTTGATTAATGTTGTGCACCCTAATAATACACAAATCGCAGTGATTTATTACACTCTGACAGTCTGTCAAATATGCATAAGCTTTCTTTCGTCCAGTTTTGACAGGTTTCCGCAGGGAACGGTATGCACGGCTTTGGCCTTTAAGGCTCCCTCAGATTTTCCGTCAAATTTCCCTTGTTTGTAAGTTTCTGTCAAATCGTAACGAATCTTAAGGTCAACTAAAATCGCCTAAATGTAATTTTGACAGTTGCAAAAAGTGAGGTGTCAGTGGGATCTTAAAACAAGTTGTGTATACAAAAGATGTACAATATCCGCACATTTTAATGATGAGCTTAAAGAGCTAATAAAGAATTTCTCTCGATAGATTATCCAATTTTTACACAAACGTCACTTTTGTCAAATTCCCTTAAGATTTGTACGCTCCGGACCGTACCTTGTGAGTATGGCACTTCATATAATCGTACAAATTCAATAGCTGCCTTAATGGCAGATTCGAAATTAGCGACCCTGAAAACCCTCAATGCGGATTTTCAGGGCAGTCCCTTCAAGTTTTACTTTTTTGGTAGCCATTTTTGGTTCGCCATCTTGAATTTTGGTAGATTTGAATTTTGTAACACTAAAGGTGTTTACATATTATATTTCATCAAAATTGCTTAATTAATTTAGGAATTGCGGTCGCCATTTCGAATTAGGGAATTTTGGTGACAGATTCATAATTATAATCAATGACCCCGCAAACCTCCTAGTACGGATTTTTAAGGCTGTCTATCACAGCAGTTGTATAGGCGTGATTGAGTAACAAACAAACAAACACTTTCATTAATATATATATGTATATATATCATAGATGTCCAAGCTACAATGAAAACCTCCAAAAATTGGAAAAATAATATTCCGGTAAATATTTTTGACTATATTTTTTCTATGATTTACTATTAATCAATCTAAAAATATGAAAAGGGGGTGCTTTTTTGTTATTTTGAAGAAGGAAAAGGAGTTTTGAATTTTATAAGGAAATATGTTTTCAAAAAAAGTGTAAAATATGTTTAGGCGAAACAAGAGCTTAATTGCGCACAATGGTCCTTTTTTAGAATTGAAATAGAATTGACACGTTGCAAATGATTGTAGGACGTTTATTTCATTCGATTTGTTTCACTAAAATGTCCCTTCCATGGTATGGATATTTTTCAATTTTGTGTAGATATTTCGTAGTAAGTCATAGGAAAAAAAATCGATGGAAAGATGTGCATGGGAAAAGGAATTGGAGAAAATGATCACCTACCGTTGCCAATAAGTAAGACTAGAACGTATCACAAAGGTCCAGAATACTTATCCAAACTATAACATGAAACTGTTCCAATTAACCCAAAATGTCACATCAGAATTTGTCATTCCCTAATTTTATAGCGACTAGAAGTTATCTAATATGCTCAGCCGAAAGCCGTCTCATTATTTATTAAACCCCAAAAAGTGTTCCCTACTTTAAGTAACTCAACAGGAGGCTCCTACTTCTAAACAGCTGAGGTGGTCAACAAGGCAATATATTCCGAAATCCGAAAGAAGCATAAGCAATAATTTTGAGCAGCCGTTGACAACATAAACATTTTACGAGTATCCATCCGAAGAAGACCTCCAGTGCGCCCTGCTCCAGGCCATCAATAACATAGTTTCCGACGCTGTGTATGGCTTAAGTTCATAAGTCTTCAGATAAGCAAGCAAGAAGTAAACTATTCCCATGAGAGCGGACCAGACAGTGATTTTCCGGAAGACCCAAACTGGATGCATTTTACGAGGCGAGTTAGCCCTCTGGGTACAAATAGCACGTAAATTGCAGGAACAGGCCTGAAGAAAGTAATCCGACGACGAACGGGTTCTAGATAAAATAAATTATTGACAATGTCAGGACTAAAATTTATCGTCAGTGTTTGATCCATTTTTATTCCAGGGCGGCTACAGCCATAAGCTTCTTCACTGTGTTATTCAGAAAGGAGACAACCATAAAATTGGGGCATATTTTACATAAATAAATATAATAAAAATTTAATACTTTACCACGATAAATGAACTTCAGTTGTCTAATAACTTGCGCTTTTGCATATTGCAAGCGAACGACATCGAGACGATAAAGTTTATGATAGACTTATAGAAAAATACCAAATTTAAACTATAAAAATAATGTCCCGGTTACAAATTCAATACGAATAAAATATTGGAAAACATTCTTTCTTAATAATATAATAATAATGTTTGCTTATTTAGTTCAGTACACAAGACCACAGTTCTTATAATTAGTACATAAAATTTACACATAACTTTAATATGGGAAAAATGGGAAAACAACTATACAACTAAAATGAGAGAAGCAAAGGAATAGAAAAACACAATGAATAAGAAATAAACTACACTATTTAACTGATTTCAATTACAATTACATAGCCTGATACAATGAGCCAAGAACAAAGAGCATGGCTATGTAAATCCAGGTAGCATTCAGTAGTTAAAATAAAACACAAAAATCGGGGAGTTCTTGAAAGCGCCGACACGGATGGTGAGTGAAGGACAGGCGGCAAGGAATTCCAATTTCGTGGGATCTGGACGAAGAAAGACCTTTCGGCAATCTGTATGGAGAAGCGAGATACTAATACAATAAGGTGCCTCAAGGATCGCAAAAATTTAACATGTTCAAAAAGATAGAATGGTTTGCGCGTGTTTATGGGGTTTAAAAAAAGATAGGCGCTCTGCGGTTCAAGTAGGATCCAAGTGATCGCCCAAGGATAGAATTTCTTAAAATTTCCAAATTCAAAATGACGGATGCAACATGGCGACCGAAAAAATTTAACTTCGAGGGATTGCCCTAAAAATCCGCACTTTGATTTCCAATTTAAGATCAGAATTTTTAAATTCAAAATGGCGGATTCAATATGGCGATTGAAATTTTTCAGTTTTAGGCAAATTTGATGAAACTTAATATGACGACGTCTGTAGGGTTGCAGAACTCAAATCTACAAAAATTCAAGATGGCGGACCCAAAATGGCCACCGGAAAAGTCGAACTTCAAGGAATCACCCTGAAAATTCGTATTAAGGGATTCTCGGGGTTGCTGATTAATAATCTCCCATCACAGTTTCTAAATTCAAAGTGGCAGATCCAATTTGACGACCGAAACTCGTCCACTTGAAGCAATGTTAATGGAAATGAATAAAAAGAACACTAAGGATAAGGATTTCAAACTTACTGGCGTCACCATAATGGCTACCAAAGTTCTTAAACTTCAATAGATTCCCAGAAAAACCAAAGTTAGGGGTCTTGGAAGAAGCTGGATTCGAATCTACTTTCGAAATTTGCAAATTCAAAATGGCGGATTAAGCGACTGAAATAATTCAACTTCAAGGAATTTCAATGAAAATAAATACAAACAATAATTAAGGGTCACTGATTGAGGGTGAATAAGTAGCGTACACAGATTAGAAAACTGCTGTACAAATAATCGATTGCAATAAATTAAATGTGTAAATAGGATCATCGAAGTGAGGACAATCTCGCTGTGCGAAGTAGGGTAACTCAGCTAGTTGTTGCATTAAATTTAAAAAATCAGCTGGAACTATACTGCTTAATTAAGTTCGATCAAGAACCAGATGTTTGTTTTTGAAAACGCAAGAAATTCGACAAAATTTAATTTTGTAATAAATCAAAAAATTAATGCCTACGAAAATCCTCAAAATGGAACTCCATTTAATGATACAATGAACACATCCACCAAATTCCATCAAAATTTTAAATGGTCGAGTCTACATACATGTTTGTCGATTTGAGGTGGAATGACTCCTTATAGAAAATGTTGGTTTATTGGATATTTTTATATTGATGATTATTTGAAGCAAACATAATAATACATATAATATAATATTATAGAATTTACATCCGGCCTTTTGCGGTACTCTTCATCTTGTTGGATTTTCATCTGAACAGAATCAAATTTTTTCTTGAAGCAGACAAAAAAATTACATGCCCTTTCTTGAATTTTTTCTCAAAATGGCGGGCATCTGCATAAACGTTTGAAATGTTTGCCTACATTTGTAGTCTCCAATTCATTTTCTTTGTCGAAATATATAAAATTGAAAAAAAATATTTATGAAAAATCTATTTTTTGGACGCCCCTTGGTATATGTAACTCCTAAAACTCTTACTATGTGTAATTGTTTCAAATGTCTGCTTTACCCAAATCCAAACATAAGTTTTGTTATAAATGTGAATGCGTATTTGTTTGAATGTTTGTTAACTTTTCACGGCTTAACGACTGACCCGATTTAGGCAAAAATAGGCAAACATGTTCCTTTAAAAATGTTCCACAAACGCTAGGTATATTTCATCCCGGAATTCAATAAAAGTGTGTATGTGAAAGAATATTTTTTTGATCGAATGTATGTACTTGAAACTTAGCATGAATACTTCATATTACAATTTAAGATATAACTAACTTTCATTATGGGGTCTCCAATTGGCGGATCTAATATGGCAATCGAAAAGGTTAAACTTAAAATTCAATGAAAATGGTTACTTTTATGTTTCCGGGGTCACTGATCATGAGTCTGTTATCAGAATTTAGAAATTAAATATGGCGACTAATAATGTTAACTTGATCGGATTTCTGGGTAAATGAATATGTAGGGGTTTTTTGGGTGGCTGATTTTACATCTGCTATCGAAATTTAGAAGTTAAAGATGTCGGCCAAAAGGTTTTGAGGTCTGTGGTTTCGAAATAAGTGCCTTTTCTAAGGTCATATGTTTATTTACACGATACAAAAATCCAAACACACGTTTTAAAAATTATTGTCTGTTTGTCCCGTCTAATCTCAAGAACTGATTTACACTTTTTTAACAATATTTTCCTGTCTTATTTGATTTCTTATATATTTTACGATACAAACATTTTCCATTATTTTTAATACTAGAATATCGCTTTCTATTTTGGGGGTCGTTTTCTTTGGGTGTGTCAAAAGGCTATGGAATTCTTTACCGGCACCGCTGAAAAACGAGCGCTTCTTCGCTTCACATATGACATATTTTGGACTTTCTTCTTTTTTTTTGAGTCATGCTTTATATTTAGTTATATTATATCAACATATGTACACTTTACACGTCATTTGTAGCCATACTTTTTAATTTTGTTTTTATTCGCTTATTCTAATTTCTCTCTTAAAATTTATTATTTTTTCTTCGCTCCATTGAATTAATCCTGGTATATTTTACTATCCAAAAAATTACTTTGTTTCTTGTGTAAAATTATTAAATAAAGATTATTATTAATATTCAAAAGACTACAGAGGAGATAGTCGCAACTTCTCGACGACCAGTTCTTGTCTCTAAAAGGAGAGATGACATGACCTGGGAACTTAGTTTTGAATAACGCCATTATTTCGCATACAGTGTGGCAGGTTGCGCCATCCTGTAGAAACCACTCATTATTTACGTCCATTCTATCAAAAAAAAATTAATCCGCGACGGACGATTATACAACCAAAATAAACACGTTACTTTTGAATTGTCCCTGTAATTTTGCCTCCATTTTTGTAATGGGTTTTCACAATTAAAGACGTTTTTCCGAAGTGTTCGATGGGATTTGTGTAAATGTTTAAGTTTCCGTATGACTCCTACGAAGTATGACTGACAAAATATTTGACAGACAAAAATGGCGCTCGATATAATATTAAAGTTAGTATTGAGACACCCGTTGTTGTTCAGTTTGATTTCATGAGAGATTTCGTACTTTTACTTCTACTGGTGATTTAATAGCATGATAGAAAATTTCAATTACGCACGAGTTCCGAGGCAATTTATTTCATCTTTTTTAAGTCCTTTGAATTTAAAAAAAAATTATATTTTCCAGTTGTGATGGATCCCTAGGAGAAGAATATTTAGAGGGAAAATGAAATTGACTTTGAATGAGTTAATAAGAACGTTCTCAAAGGAATTTCTCCTACGCACCCCTATGGCTTTATGCTGCTTTCAGTCTATTCTGAGTTGCAGCGTCATTTTGATTAATTTCATATACATATGTGCAGGAACTCATTATATTGAAATTCTTCGAAAGAAAAATGAATTTGATTTCTAAGGTTTCCAATATCAACCCATATAGAGTTCCATCAACGAGAGCCGCAAAATGAACTAGATTTGATTTCATCAGCACTTTGACATTTTTTTATTTGCATAGTTGTTATGGGAAAATTTTTATAAAATGAAATTTCTGCCCTTGCTCAAAGTATTTTATTTTTGTCCAAATATTCTCCGTACTCGTTACAAAAACGTAGTGCTGTTGCAAATTTTTAGGTAGGAGATGATATTCCATAGTAGCGATAATGTGAATACCTTCCTCTGAAAGTGCGTATGAATGACTTTGGTCTTTAGAATATTATTATCAGAATAGGGAACAGGCGGAATAGAGAGGGGTAATTTTGTAAAGTAAATCAGAAGAAAAAACTAAAATGTGCATCCCTTATCATATTAATCACCCTGTAACTCGAAAACGGGTAAAATGGCCCCCGCCCAGATTTTTTCTGAAGTTTAACTCTATTTTGCCTGTGCTATAATGGGATAGGGAATGAAAATTTTATACAGTGTAAATATCAGTCGTGTACTGAGCTTTGCACTGTATAAAATAAAATGTAGATACAAAATGTATTCACAAGTAAGTACTGCATATTAAATCTTCTTAAATTTACATAAAGTATATAAGTTATTCATTTCTGGGTAATTACATAAGTACTTCCTATGTAAGGCCTTCTATGTAATTGAAATAGTCCCTTCAAAGGAAGACCTTCCATCTAATAACATACATACCTTCCATAGAAGACCTTCAACAAGCTTGATAGAAGTCTTCCATTCGCTGCTGGGGATATTCTCGTTAATACCCGCACACATTATTTAGGGAAAGGGAAATGTCTTCCGAAACGGTGCTTCACCACTTACTGTACGTTCACTGAGTCCATGTCAAATCTATAATAGCATAAGATGGCTATTAAAAGAATTATTATCAGGAACCCTCTGGGCACGATTTGAGGATGGATTCCATGGCTTTTGAATAATTTAAGTCCGCTTATGTTAAATACACACACAATTCCCGGGAAGGGTACATAAACCGACTGTTGAGTTTAATATTTGCTCAAGTAGAAAATTCCTTTGCCTTTTTCCCCTTTGAGTTTTCACAATTCGGTTGCCTCGGGCTGGCCTCATGCAGTACTTTCAGCCAGTCTGATGCCCCTATAAAATGGTGTGCTTCAGTGCCAGGTTCCTGGAAATATATAAATGTATTACGACTTCCTCCTCCCCCCGGCCACATAAAGTGCATTGCTCTTGAAAATTTGTGCACTCCCAGCACTGTTCCATACACAGGAACACTTGATGAAAATTGTTTTCGATTACTTCGCTTCCTGGGGCTATTCCATGTTGCAGTGATTTTTTTGAAATCGGCGATGGAAATAAAGTCGAAAAATCGGATGTGCGCGTTGAATTGTGAACTAAACTGCCATTGGGGCACATCGCCATTTCTTGGTATGTAAGGGAAGTCACCCACAATGGTGGCTCTTGCGATTTGACTTAACATGATCGACGATGCCTTTGGTTGTTTTTTTCCACCAAGGATGTAACTTAGTATACACATGTTCGACGACGTAAATATGCAAAATATCACAATTCAGTATACTGCACACTTTTAGGACAGCCATGACGAAAGTTTGTTTAGCTTAGAGGCACTAAGAACTCAAACACCAAAAAAATAACTCCGACACAGTTTGAATTCCTTGGAAGGTATGCACAATTTGTCGGCTTGACATTCGCACACACTTGTTCCAAAAGCGAATCTTAGGAATAATAATGGTCGCGGTGCTCTTTAATAATTGTAATAAATTTAATTTCACCAATACAGAAAAACAAAACAAAACAAAAGAGTTGTGCAGCCAAGGAAGGAGGAGTGGATAGCCAAATTACTAGGGACACTTGCAGTCTTTCACAACTTGAATAATTGTTTGTTGGGGGGAGGAGGGGCAGTAATTCCACATTGTGGACAGCGACCGGCACCCTCTCGACAGCCCTTCAGCTATCATTATTTAACGGCTATTGGTAGAGACCCACAATAGCTGCGCCACATTGGTGACCTCGACAAAACTAAGAAGTTCGTATAGAAAAAAAAACTGAATGCAATAAATAAGGTCGCGAAATTAAAGTGAAAAGTGATTGTAATAAAAATCATTAAAAATAAAATAATCCATCAACAAGTTACCCGGACAAGCCGTAAAGGCCAAATGAACATGTTCCTTTTCACTTCTCCAAGTTTCCAATAACAGCATAATTCAAACAACAATTTTTGGTAAGTTCGGCGGCGATAACTATTGCCGACTTACCAACCCAGTCGACACGACATACAGTCGACCATGACATATTCAACACTAGCAACAAGTGCAGAAAAAAAAGAATGCAATAGCAAAATCAACTACAACAACAACCGAAGTGAAGATTCTGTGGCCAGCAGACTAATTTCGTGGAGAAGCAACTACTGGTAAAGGAGGTGGGTGGTGGAAAGGCAGGATTTGCCAATTAAATTAAAGTAACCAGGTAGTTCAGAAAACTATTTGGAATTAAGTGAACAGGAAGCCAAGGAATAAAAAGTCAGTTCCATGAGAATTTGTTAACGACGCATCTACTTTTCCCTCATCATTAAAAATGTAAACAATTTATTTAACTAAAAACATAATTTATAATATGTCCAGGAAGTTAGCCCCGCAATTTTCGAAAAAAAATAAATATTAAAGTTGTGCTGAATTTTGCTAGTGTTGTGTTGCGTTGTGCTGCTTCGCAAAATTCGAAATTCGAAAAAATACGGAAATATTTTGTAAACGGTAAATTTCCCTAAATTTTTCTTATTGTTTTATGCCGATTTGCGATGCATTTCGTGGTATTCGGCACACGGCCGTGGATATATTCCTCTTACAAAATATCGAGTCCAATTTTCGAATTTCGAATATTGCCAAGCAGCACAATGCAGCACAACTTAATTTTTTCATTTGTTCAAAAGTGGCGGGGCTAACTCCCCGGACATATTTATAATTGAGATTTTGACGTACAAGTCATTATAAAAGAAATATTTGAAAATAAAAGGCAAAGGATACAGGGAGACGACTGTGCCGACCGAAGGTGAAGAATTACTAGTATATTTATAGGCTAGCTATTTTGTCTGGCTTCGTAGGGTGTGAAACAATTCATTAGTGTTGGTCGTCCATCCATCCATCCATCGCACTTGAAGCGCTTAATTCATCACAGTAACCTAAACGTATATGTACTGTATCTGCATTTATATCTGGGGACGCGAGCAGTCTAGTGATAATCGTGTTAGACTGCCGATCCAAAAGTACGTACAACGAAATATATGTTTATGCAGGTTGAAAAAATGTTTTATTATTTTTAGATCAACCATTCTGGAAGTAGAAGACCCGCCGCTAGGCAATTTTTGATGTGTATATGGGCATTTCTCTGTAAGCTCGTACAGGTCCCATACAAATGCTATCCTCGCAATTTTTTTTAACATTTGCCAAAAAACCGTGTTCTATTTCGAAGAAAATTAACTATTATTTTAGTAAGATAAGGAGGCCCACTGAATTTATACGTATTTTTCGAGTTATTTTCGATTTTCTAAAAAATCATGACAGGGGACTGTTTGAGGCATCAGGGGACGGTTTTGAACGTCGCAGGGGGCTGTTAAGTGAGACAGATGACTGTTGTACTTAGAAAAAAGTCATTTTACAATAGTATATAGATTATAAAATATTTTTGGTTTTCGTTCCACGTCTTATACTTCACGAGAAATCCGTCCTCCCGAGTAGGAGGAGGCGATTTCAAAGATTGGCTCTGCCGCCGCCATTTTGTATTAAAACTATAACAAACAATTTTTTTTCATACTTCAATAACTGTTAAATAAACCCTGTGAAAAGAAATCCTATCCCTTTTTCCATACTTCCAAAATAAATTGTCAAAATTAGGCAGTCCCCTGCTGCATTTTCAGGCAGGGGACTGTTTATTTCGGGTAAATTTCACAATATTTACAAAACTGGTGTAAAATATTATAGTTTTTTTAAAACCTACCAATCAATTTAGACATAAATAATAAAGCAATAAATTTTATATAGAGATAATTAAAGTAATTAACATAAATATTATTACTTGCCAGGGGACTGTTCGTGGTAGAGGTCCAAACGCGTGTTCACCTCACTAATGACGCTCTGACACTAAAAAAAGTGGCGTCTCGCCGCCGCATTCAGCATCGTTGCCAACTTTACAACAATTGCGTTTCGTTTCACTCAAAAAAACGTTTGTAAACATCACAGTTTTTTTTTATTATGGCTTTAACTTTTTGGCAGGGGACTGTTTGGAGATTCTGGGGACAAAGTTTACAGGACTTTACTAAATAAATAAAATACGAATTGAGACCTTGTTTTACGAAAATAGTATAAGTTAATTATCTTTCTTTATGATATTAACTGCCAAATGTATGTAGTTTCAATAACTTCTTCGTAAATCTCATTTCTAGGTGGGAATACAGTGATGGGGACAGCCAGGGGACTGTGTTTTTAGAGCTTCTATCACGTCTAGAAAAAAACTTAAAATAGTTATGGTTCTAGAAACAATGGGCTCGTAAAGGTTCGGGGTTAAAGTTTCTTTGGGAGTGATTTTTTAAAAAACAATTAAATTACTTTTTGAAAAAATCGTTGAGGACAGCCGATTACGAGCTTACAGAGAATCGCCCATATACATCTTCACCGGGACCACGGGGGGATTGCGATTTTGTGACATTATTTCCCATTTAACGCTTCCCCATGTAGCGCTCCCCTACGCAGCTCAACTGAAATTGTCTTCTATGCCCAGTAGCTACGCTGTTCGATGAACTGCGAAGGAGCAAAATTGAATTTTAATTCAAAAATAAAATTTAAACCTAACCGCGTGATGCGCCTAGCTGTCATGGGCACATTCTTTTAATCTTGCAAAATATAATAAAATAAATTGGTCGGCTTGTTAATACGAGGCATGTCCAGAAAGTAAGTGTACTAGGGCTCTCAAGGGCAGAGTGAATTTTTTTTTGCTGTGTTGGTCACACTGCCGTGTAGCTTAGCTCCTCCATTTCCAACAAGCCCAAGAACGCGTCAGTACGACTAAAATTGTGGTCACAGCAACGTGTCCCGTGAACCATGTCGATTGAAGCTGCCGTCAAGTGCGAAATTCGCAGCGTTATCCGTTGTCTCGTTGTAAAGGGAAAATTTCCGTCTGAAGTTAACGAGCTCAAATCGGTTTATCGCGAGGGAGTAATGAGTCGTGGAGTCCACTTCGGCATTTGGTGATTCCATTGGGGAATCAATTGTTCTACTCTAACAGTCAGTTGTCTCTCACTTAAAAATTTGTCCCGAGACAAATGAGAAAAAAAACGTTGCCAACTCAGTTGATAATTGTTCGCACACGGAGGAAATTTATGAAGAGGGAATAGCGTTCATTTTTGTAGTAATACACAAGCTAACATATCTTGTGTATGTGTTCACTTCATATTGTGAAGAATTGCCCTCTTTAAAAATAATAGCCCACCAAAAAGAGAACAAAAGAGAAAACACCCAACCAATGAAAAGTTGTGTGGGCATGTCTTTTACTGCATTAGGAGTGCTAAATAGCACACTGTAAAATTTTTATGATAATAGAGTTAATAAACATATTTCTCATTTGACTCAGCGCGGAAGTTTTAAGTGAAACACGACTGGCACCTACCTCCTGCGCATTGGGGGAAATTATCAACTGATTATAAATGTATCCTTTTATTATTTCGAGTCCGATGATCTCGAATCTACTATCGAAATGGAAATTAAAGATTGTGTATCCAGTATGGTGGCCAAAGTTCTCAACTGCTATGAAAACGGGTCCATTTATATTAAGCGAGTTCGCTGTCGTATAAGAGGTATCACTTTAAAAATCGTCTAGTTTTCTAATAAAATCATTTCTGTTTCATTCCAAACTTTCAATTCTCCCATTTCATGAAAACACGAACGAACGATGATGTTTACACATCTTGGCAGTGAGTCCCGGCACTCACACTTTTTTTTGTCGTACAAATCTTAAATTTTGTTTAATAAAAACTTATATAAGTTCAATATATTCTTAACAAGCTTTTTTCCCAAATCCTAAATATAATCTAGTTACTAAAAGAAGTTCTAGAAAATGGATCCGGTTTGAGCTCGAATTGTGGGCCACCATCCACCCCTTAATGTAAGATTTAAGGCAGAACAAAATTAAGGGAGTTCACCAAAGCTCCATTGAGGTGTAAAATCCATTGAAAATTATCCAATTACTCCATAAAGGATTCAGTTTTTTAATTGGGTGAGGAAGCAAAAGCAGTTATTAGGCGTCTATTAAAAGAAATTCATTCAATATGTTTACCCGCCTCATCTAAAATTGCACTGATTACAGAAGCTGAAAGGAGCGTTTTCTTCTGGAAAATTATTAAAAAGCTTTTGACTACAGGATTCAACTTTCGAAGGACTTCCATGGTTACAAGAAAATTACGTTTCGTAAGCATAAAAGAAAATATTTCATTGAAGCGTGACACATCAATCATCTTAGAAAATTGTGGGAAACCTTGTTAGGACGGACTTTCTCCTTTATCTTCCTCCAACATGGCCGTGACAGATCCTTTCCTCGGAGCGTATATATGAACAAAATTATAGAGTACGCGTTCGTTGAGACTACACTTCTTATGTGCGCTTTTCCCGCTTAATGACCCCAAAGGCGCAGATAATCCGCCCTAATCTCTAATAATTAACTTCTGTTCTTCTTGCACAGTTCACGCTGTCTTACATTGATCAGGAGGTTTTCAACCGCAAACAGAAAAAGAGAGTGGCTAATCCTTCCAACGACATCGAGGACAGAGCTAACTTTTAAAGTTGGAACGGCTGCTGGCTTGACTTCACGCAGAAAGCGCCGAAAGCCATTTAAAGTGTTTTCCTCGAAATTGTTCCTCAATTCAGCAATTGTTGGAAGTGAGGCCCAGTGGGGGCTGCATGCCACTTGCACGCACAAATTTTTCACGGCTCCCCACAGGCATATTGCTGCTCCCCGACACAGCATATCTGTAACCGGAAATCTGGATGCGAAGTTCTTGCTCTAAATGAAGACCCTAAATTACACCTTTATCTGGCAGACGGGTGGGAGGGCGTAATTATGCAAATTAAATCGAAGTCATAAAATGACGATACGGCGGGGATAAAAGAGCAGATTTGGGGTTGCAATAAGTATTCTCCTGAAGGTCCCTCGACGCAACCCTCCTTACCTTTACTTTACAAGAAAGTGATTGCTTAGTAAACAAGCACTCCAGCAGCGGGCTATTGATTTTGAGCATTCCCACGTTCCTCGAAATTTATCATGCATTGGAAAAGAGGAAATTTGGATCAATCGGGTTTAAGACGGGGTTTAAAGTGTATGCAATTTTAACGACCGCCTGAGCTCAATAAAGCTTGTGCGACAGGTGGAATTTTGAGAAGAAGGGTTAGGGGATTAAATTCACGTAAATAGGTTATAAAGTCATATGGATGGAGATAAGCCTTTTTGAATTCAAATTTCGGAGAGCTTATATCTTCACATAAACTTTGAAAACCACTATACAGAATTTAAAGCAATTTTTAAAATATGCTTACGACCACTTTCCTTCGTTATACGTACATATGCGACGTACCCACATCCGAGTTTCTTGGAAGCATTCCTCCCGGAAAATAAATATCTAAACCCAAGCCTTTTCTTGTAATGGACTTTGTATATCTTCTAAAGGAAGAATCTCTTAAGGGCTCATTCTATTAATTCAATTTGGTAAGCTAAGTTTTTTTATTATCCGAAAGTCGCTATTTTAAGGGATATGCGTAAGCAAGCTGGAAACTTTAAGAAAATCATATTTTTTTATTCCATATTATTGTAGTCAGGAACCATGAGATATGTGGTTAAGCCGGCACGCTTCTACCTACTCTGAAATGTGTGCCGCGGGTGGGCTCCGAACACTATAAACGCCGAACCCGCTAAGGCGTAAAATGTCGAGTAGAGATAAAGCGCTGGGCCACCTAAACATGATCTAGACGCCCACGCCCACGCCCGACGCCGTGTTGATAGAAAAAAGAAATTTTTTTCAAGCATCTAGCAAAAGCCTTATTACCGAAAGTTCAAAGAAAAAACCGTATATTGCGCATTTTAGTTTTTCATAAATAAACAGAGACTTGTTAAAACAAATCAATGATCGAAACCTATCTCAGAGAAAAAATTATTGGCAGCAAAAAAGATTTCAATCAATTACGTCGCGGAGTTTAGACGTAATTAATGTTCATCCATTTGAAAAAGGTTCATTTTGTTGTTCAGACTTTTGCGTTCAGACAATTTCTTATAAGAATCTTTTTCTATGCCCTTATGTAGAACTAAATTTCTGCCAGTGCGCGGATTTATCAGATAGCCAAATGGAGAAGAGACTTGGACTCTGGTGTGAAGACATTAAAAAAGTTCACGATTTTTTTTTAAATTCGCCAGCTAGCTGCTGGGCTGAAGAAATTATTAACAATATGTAGTCATACATATGTTAGTTAGATTGCGAGAATGGTTTATAGATTAGTTAGAAATTTTCAAATATAAATCTGTTTGCAGCATTTTTAAAGTGAAATTCGTTTGATTAAATAGATTTATGTATATTCAAAAACATCAATAAGTATACATCACACACGATTCTGTTTAGAGGTCTTCATAAACCGTATCATGTCAGACGATCACTCAGAGAAATTTCTCTCTTTGATATCAAACCCGACTATCTGTAGATCAATGGCTAGAGCGGTGGCCTTATGACCCAAGTTCGATTTTCATCGGAAACCACACAAATACTTTACATTAGAAAAGAAGGCAATTTCCTTCGTGTATTGAATGGGAATCAAATATGATTGACTTGTACAATGTTCATTTCATGTAGTCAACATTTTCAATGACAGGACAATATCAAACAGATTTATGTTTAAGGGGGTATTCTCATGGAGCAATTTCTTCAAAAAATCAATTTTTTTTGTTTGCATTTTTTTAATCTATATATAAGTACAATTTACCCTGTGAAAGCCTTTTTCGGAATTCGATCACTTACATTGCTTAAATGACCTTTGAAGTCGACATGTAAAGCACTAACCGAACCGAAATGCCGACATTGCAAAACTTTAAATGCGTTTTTCTCGAAAACACGTTTTACAAAATGGTTTGCAAACTTCTGACGACTGTAATTGACCGATCGACTTGAAATTTCCACAGAACGTTTCGAAATACAGTTCTGCAGGAATGCACGTAAGGATTTTTCGAAATCTTAAAAATTCGATTTTTAATCCACGTTTTTATTCGGAAAAAAACGCGAAAACTGATTTTTTTTTAAAAATTTGGCGCCATTTTGTCAATTTTGGAGATATCGAAAAAATCTTACGTGGGTACCTAATCGAGAGGATACTGATTAATTACATTTCGGTCATTTCTGTTTCAGACCACCCGGGGAGGTAGAAACCTGCAAACCGTTTGCCTCTGCAAATTTTTAGACCAATTTTTGGACTACAGCCAAGGACGCCATTTTGAATTTTTATGTAATTCAAAAATTTTTTTAAATGTATTAAATGGTCCCTTTGAAGCTCCAAAAAACTGCGAGTGTTTATCTTTATACGGTCCCTTAAGGTAGGTGACCACCTTGTAAATTTAAAAAAATGGATTTTTTTTTTGCATTTTCTCAATCTTTTTTACTTTTAAAAATCGCCCCCCCCAAATTAATTTTCAAAAATTCGAATTCTAACATATGTAGTGAAATTCGTGAAAGTGTGTGCGCGCTTCCAGCACTCAATATATACTTGCTGACTCAGCGCAGGCAGCTGCTAGATCACGTAGCATCTATTGTTTGTCTTTTCTCTCCAAGATACCGGTTTTTAGTTTACTTCAGGTTAACTGGCATTATAACGTATTCTCAAACGTATTTTACACGTGTTCTCAGTGCTTGTTTAAAAACTTTAAACGCGTTTTTCTCGAAACTACTTTTTTTCAAATGGCGGACAGTTAATCTCCGAAACTACTCGACCGATTTAAATGTTTTTGGTCTTATTTTGTTCGCTGAAATGTTTTGAGGGCCAATCAACCACATTTTGCCAAAAAAAATTAATTATAAAATTTTTTTTTAGCAGAGAATAGTGAAAAACAAGTGTATCTTTTAAAATTTTTTTTCAAACATCCGCCATTTTTTTTTTTTTTTTTTTTTTTGGCAAATTGTGGTAGATTGTCTCGTTAGGGACCTTCCTTTTGAAGATGCCGTGTTTTTTGTATTCTTTAGATTCACCAATCCTGAGATCAACTGTCCGCCATGGGACAGCATTTTTTTGAGGGCTCGACTTTGGCACCTCCTGGATAGTGGTTAATATATAAAATTAAAAGAAAAATCTAGTATTTTGCATTTTATAAGCTTCAAATAAAAGTTTAAAAAAAAATCATTGTAATATCTTATACAGGGCTTGAAATAAATGTATTGAAGTTGCATTTTTTAGCCTTCCAAGGTTGACCTACCTTAAGGGGGTATTGCGCTTTGAAATTTTGAAAAAATCGAATTTCTTTTTTTTTATATTTCTATTGTTTATGTATTTAAGATTGTATTCCAAAACAAATTTTTCAAAAATTCATAAAATTGACGTAGTTATGATGCCTCAAAGTTGGAGCGGCGAGCACGATACGATGCGAGTGCGGCGATCTGTCTAACTTTAATCGCGTTTGTCTCGAAACAGCATTTTTCAAAACGGTCACCACTATATCTCAAGTTTTACTGGACTGATTTTCTTCAAATTTATACAGAATCATCCTTATACTAGCCGCTATCGCTAACTACGATTTGGTTTATGCGATTAATAGTTTTTTTTAATCCAACATTTACTTCGAAAAAAAAACCAAAAAATCGAACTTTTTTTTAAATTTGTATAACTTTTGCAAACTTCCCTAGAGATTAATAATCTTTTTGAATTTTTTTGTTTCAGATCAAAATTGCAACCGCAATAGTGGAAACCATACAGGACCTTTTTTTTTTACGTGTCATGTCAACAATTTATTGAACTATTTTACACCCAATAAATAAACATAAAAAAAATCATTTTGTATTCGTCATGAATGTATTTATTTATAAAAAAAAACCGGACCGATTAGGTTATTTCAACATTAAAAAAAAAATTCGGGAAAATCAGTGAATTTTCGGAGGGTCACACTGAGACGATCTCTTAATATAGGAAGTATGTGAGTTCGCAAAATGTGATGATTCGCTTCGAAAGGTATTGAAAGTAAAAATTTATCAGAGGAAGATTACAATCTCCAGTGTGGATTTTAAAGGTAGGTATCATTTATTAGAGCTCATAACAGAGAACCAATTAATCAATTCGAATATATACTAACGGAAATCTTCCAGTTTGAACGATTTCCTTATTCACACGTGCCCAAGGCTTGTTAATCTTAAAGAAGTTTTGTTCTATTACGACAACGTGAGACCACACAAGTTTGATAACCTTTCAAAAATTATTGGTGTGTGGATGCCACCCATCATACTCGCCTGACGTTGCGCCGGCAGACCGCCACTTCTTTAGCATTTTAATAAACTCCTTGCATTATTTAACATGCAATTTAGATGAAGCTGTAAACCGGCGTCTTGTTCAGTTTTTCACTGATAAAGACAAGTATTTCTATGAGTCATAAATCATGAAGCTCACTGAAAAATGGCAAAAGGTTAGGTAGTGTCTATTCGTGCATTCCGTGTCCGAGTGATATCCGTGTACACGGAAATACACGAAATCAGTGTTCGTGTACATCCTAAATACACCGTACAAACAGGCTAATTTCAGTTCATAGATATTTTTTGGAAAATATTCAGTCAGTCCAATTATTTTGTCCCGATGTGCGAATGTCAAAAGATTTATAAGGTTTCGTGACTGCCGTATACTTTACGTTTACTTCAGTGTAGCTTCGTTCACTTCCGTGTACTTCCGTGTACATAGGGATTACATGGGTATCACACGGACACGGAGTGTGCCAATAGACACTTCCAAAAGGTTGTCAACCAAAGTACCAATATATCCTTGATTGATTTCGGTTCTTCACGTAAGACTCATATATGCACTTTGGCCAACAACGACAACCCAAGAGTTAAAATTATTAAATTAAAAATAGATGAGACTGCTAATAATAAGTCTAGCGCAAATGCTTTCTTCTGCTTCCTTTATGCGAAGTCTGCTTACGAGCGCTCATAAAATATCAAACTTATTTGTTCGAATACATATTAAGCGCATCTGAGTTCGCTTAACTCGATAACAGGAACATCAAGGAGAAGGTGGCTCACGTAACAAAAACAACAAACTTTTTCAATGATATCAGAAAATTTATCCATTAAAACTGGAGGAGGCATGTGCCGGAGGCTGTGTAAAGCCCTGACGAGGGGATGAAAACATCTTTTTTATTTTCAAGCCAGCCAGGATAATATCCTCGCAAAAAGCCATCCGGAAACTCAATCGACAGCCGAGACAGGAGGGGAATCTTATCAGTGAAACCAATTTCCGTAATTTACAATGCCTGTATCCTGCCCTCAAGATGCTCCCGTTTTTTTCCCTTTATTTAATTGGGACCGCGCTGCTGCCATGCCTCATGCCAACAGTCTGGCATGGTGTAGCTTGTACAAGGAGCATCCGCGCAGCAATTAATTTAAACTAGATTTTTTTGCGAAAAACAGCGGTGTGAAATAATAAAGAATGTACAGACATTATAAGACCTGGTTGGCTGGAGAGGGGACGGGGATCTAGCAGCGCAGAGCTAAAGACTTATGTTGGGTGTTGACGCCCTATTGAGCCGTGATTTCCATTTGCCAATGACATTTAGGTTAAAGGAGCCCGATTCCCTGAAAGGAGATGAATAAATCTCTTGTCGTGAACGAAAATAAATTTATTTTGTGCAGGTGATAGCTACGGCATACACCCAGCGTCGTCACCTCCATTGACATCTTTATTCTCGGAGACAGACGGGCTCCCTGCACATTCTTCTGGTGCGTATTTAATTTGGGCGGGCCAATTCCAGCATCCATTAATTCAGAGAGCTTCTCTCGGAGTTTCTTGTTATTTATTCAAAGGCATTATCCCGCAGGGAATAATTATAGTGGCCATTGAGTGGGCTACTGTCGGTAAGTTTATTTATTTGTTACGTGCAAACATTTGCACAACTGTCTATTTTCAGACGCCGTGTGTTTGATGAAAGAATGCCAAAATGCCGCATTATTTCGGCATGCCTAATATTTATGGTACACGGACGCACATACGATGATTTTTATAGGCTAAGCGACCAAAATTATCACCGTGATAACATTTACCTTACTATACACTACGAAAGAGTCTTTTTAAGTTTCCTAATTTCTATTCTACATTCCAAAAATCTAATCGAGCTAACAATGTTAATAATAATTAAGAATTTTAATTAACCGAATGAACCGTTCAACCTCTGAATAATGACATACCTACATAAAGCGTAGGTATCTTAACAAGAATTGGAATATTCAACGGTGCAACATTTTCCTCTGTCACATATTTGGAAAGTTATGTTGGGTAACTGTCATAGACACTTACGCAAATGCTGCGTTACGTTACACACACATTATGAGTTCTAAAGAATAAAGCAATTCATAAGTTACGTGTTCATTAGGGTGTGCATAATCGTCCCCATTGGATGGAATGGACGTTGTAAATGACATGTGGTTCCAACAAGATGGCGCGCCCAGCCACACTGCACGAGAAACAATTATGTCATTGCCCCAGCTCGCATCATCCTTCATTTTAGAGACTAAGACTAACCGCTGAGAGGTTGCGATTTAACTTGTTTGGATTTGTTGGAACGAAGAATTCGAACGCCACGTTCAAAGACTCTTTCCAATTCTATATTAAACGGTAAACACACGGTGCTCACAAAAAAACAAAGCTTCTGTTCGCAGGAAATCGCTGACAAACAATTAAAAGGTCACAAGGCGCCCCTTGCAAGCAGATATCAATTTTCGCTCATGAAATAAAACGGTTCGAACGAAATAAGTCCCGAGCACATATCTCCTCCGGAAAACGAGACAGATTACAGAGACAGGAAATTGTATGCCACGTTTCACACTTAAAAATTTAATGAGATTGCGGAATTTTTTGAAAATTAGTATTAAATTGCACGATTCGTGAACTAATGCTGAATTCTCCTTGCGTATGAATAGCGGTAATTCTGGAGGTTTTACGTCTGTGTTTCAAGGATTCAAGGGGCAGACCTCTGAGAGCAAACCATAGAAACCCACGTTGAACAGATTCAATATGTTTAATGTGGTGCTCATTAAAGATACATCATACAGGAGTAACATATTCAAGGGTCGGTTTAACAAAAGTGCAGTATAGAAGTCTAGATATGTAAGGCTCATTGAATTCATTTGAACACCGCTTTACAGAACCCAAAGTCGAGTGGGCTCGGTTAGTAATAGCATCGCTATGTTAGTAATAGAATCCCTAGAGAACCGCTTGTTAATTATGACACCCAAATCTCTCGCTTTGTCCAATCCAACAAGGGAAATTTCACCAATAGTGAAGTTGTAAAGCAGCGGAATATCTTTAGATGTGCAAGTGCATTTACAAACATTTAATGCAAGCTGGCTAATAGAGCACCATTTCTGGAATGCATCGAACAATAAGTCAGAATTTAAAGGATGACACACAATCACTACATATTGTGAAAAATAGGTTCGCATCGTCAGCGTAACAGAGAATTCTCGAATGGACAGGAATAAGGGAAATGTCGTTCACATAAATAATAAATAATAGAGGACCAAGGTGGCTGCATTGTGGGACACCAGATGTGTTTCGAATAACCGCAGCGACATCGAGCTTGTGCCAAACAACTACTACTTTAATGTGCTTTCCAAAAATGTAACCAATATTTATTTACCTTTACCACTGCAGGTAAGGTTACTAAAATTTCCTAAAATTCACGTTTCTCCCAAATTTATAATATGTAATTATCTAATGCACTTTTATTTTACGTTTATTGAATTGCCCATCTTATTGTCTTTCGAAAGAGGCACAAAACGAACAGGTAGAGAGGGGACATACAAATTTTTATGTAGAAAACCTAAGTTTGCCTATCCCAGGGGCAGGCGTCACCAGGGGTGATCTTATTAGCGATTAGAATCGATGTTGTAAAACTTGAGTGTCAAAGTGTTTGTGGGCAGGATATTAACAAGTTCTCTCCCAATTTTGATTATCAGTCTATTCCATTGACTTGACACCTGCGCTATGAAGGACAGTACGCTTGAAAAATATATCAGACAGTGAAGATGTAAAACTTCACAAGAAGAAAACAGGATACTATTTAATTAAAGTGCATGTCAGAGTGGAGTTTACATGAATATTGCAAGGATGCTTTCGAACAAAAAAAACAAACAAAACGAAAGAGACTCCAGGGACACATCTCCAACCTCTCCTTATTTCCTAAACAAGGAAAATATATATACATGGCCACATGTATATACCTATACGTATCTTACAAAAAGTTTTACCACCTCATACAGAGCAGGGTACGTCTAAAGGCAAAGTATGTAGACGTGCCGACATATGGGAGCGCCCCTAAAAAAGAACAGGGGAAAGCTGTCAACCAGAGGTCCAAGAAGCATGATCAAAATTTTAAATTTCTAACTTCGTCTCATCTATGCAGTCTGACAAGTTTATATGTGTTTGTACATCAAGCAGTCCCCAATATTTTGCAAAATAATATGAGATGCTCTTCATCTTCCGTAACGCCACACATATCGCATCTATCGCTATTGACATTTTTCTAATCCGCCAAGTGTTTTTTTGCATGTTGTATTGATTACATTGGAAGAAGCGAGAAGTTCACGAAATATTAGAGCATTTTTTCACTTGCGCAATTGACTGTACCTGCACTGGTAGAGATTGAACAACATTGGTGGTCCTTTTGGAGAGCACATTCAGTTAGTAGTTGTTTGGCATCGCCTGATGTCGCTGCGTAGAGTAGATCAAAAGATAAAAATAAAATAATAATGTTCATCCTGAATTTATTAATTACCCTGTAACTCCCAAACGATTGATATTGCCACCCTTCTCGCTGGCACACGATTTTTTGTTCGCCTAGGTGAGAGCTATCCTCCAGAGATGAAACACCCTGTATACACAATTATCACTATGAATTAATCTCATCGAGGTTGAGCAATATGCATTCAAATAAAACCACATGCGTTTTCTGTTTCCGGGACGTATGCAGTCCGCGCATTTGTTTGTTTTTTAAATAATGGCATGTGCTTGGCATAGACACTGCATTAAGGGACAACACCACCGTGACCCCCTGTTTTTTTGCCGTTTTTCAAGAATTTTTTTTTGTGGAAAAAAAAGACATGTTCCAAATTTTGTTTTGTTTTGTTTGTTGTTTATTAAAGATACATAAAACATTTTTTTTTAATTTTTCACGCCCCATGGTAGCGCTGGGGAAGCTCCCGCGTCAGGTGCTGTTGCCTCTGCAGTGATCCGCGGCATGCAGCAGAACTGTCTTCAAAGCGATCTGAAAAAAAAATTACGGGTGTTTTCGCTAATAATATGATATTTTGAAGAGAAGTACATAGGGATTTGAAAAAATATTGATTTTTAAAAAATTGGCACGCTTTTGAAATTTAAGGTCGATTTTTGAGCAAAATTTCTCGTCGAAAAAAGGTTATAACTTTTTTTTTTATTAAGATATCGAAAAAATCTTATGTATTTCTTTAGATAATCTAGTTTTATTAATGCAGTCCAAATTTGAAGTTGATCGGATAAAAATTGCAGTTATGCTGCATGCCGCACTTAAAAAAGTGGTTTTGAGAAAAACGCGTTCAAAGTTTGAAGTTTGTTAATTTATGTATGGACCCCGAGCTGCACCGCTCCACAAAATATTTAATATCTCCGGAAATAATTATTTTTTCGACCTGGGACCAACGGCATTCTATTCTTAAATGTATTTTAGATTTTGCTAGATGGTTTTAAAAAAATCGATTTTTTGAAGTCGTCACAGTGGTGTTGTCCCTTAAGAATTTTGATCATTCCTGCACGTAGGGACGTACATACATATTTAAAACATTCGTTGTGGCGGAAATGTTAAATCGCTGCACTGCACATATGCGTTTGGCGCGGAACAAGTGCTCAGGCAATAAAACTTCGCGGTTGAAACTGGTGTACACGTAACCAAAAACATAAGTTCAAACACATATGTATGTTTGGTCAGTGTGTATCCACCTTAAGAATGCGTTCGCATAGAATGTATACATTTTCATTTCATGTCAAGCGGACAACCAAAAAAAAATGAGGTCGTGGATTTTGTTTATACTCAGGTCAGTTATACTTCTAGTGGACGTGGATGTGTACACACAATTTTTTTTTCTTATGATGCTTTATTGCTGAGTTATGAGCTTTTAAAAATTTACTAAGAATGAAGTCGGTTATTTTTGGATGCTTATTATTTGTATCAATTTATTTGTAAAAAAAAACAAAAAGTGTTGCTTCTTATAGTTAAAAAGTTGAAGTTTTTAATTTTTTTATCGAATTCTAAATTCGAATTTTTTTAATTATAGTAAACCGGAAGTGAACATTTCAAATCGATATTTGAGTAACTTCGACATATTTTTTTTTAAATATTTTATTTTTAATTTAAAGCTTTAAATGTACTCATTCTTCACAAAAAAAATTATAACGTGATCGCCAATAGTTTAAGACTTAGAGCATATAGAGTACATACACATAGCTATGAGCACTTTCTAAGAAATCGGGTTTATGCGCTAACATGCTGAAATACTACGCTATTAACATTTTATTCGTTCATTCTTACATGAAAAAATACAAAAATAAACGATTTACTTTAATAAAATATAATTAACAATATAAATATACGCATTTGTTATAATAAATAATAACAAGGTCATACAAAAGAGTAATTTCAAAAACTAAGATACGACTGAGAAACACACCAGTAACGCCATCTCGTAGCTATAAAATGTGTCACTAACAAATACAATACACCGAATTCTCTTTTTGCACGAATTTTTTTTACACGAAGTTGATTTAACACGAGATAAAACGAAAAAAAAATTCACTATTTACACGAATTGTTTTGTTTTAACACGATTTTCAATAGTATTCTATGAATTTTTTATGGATTTTTCCGAGAATTTTTCTGATGAATTTGTTTCACTCCTCACAAATATGAATTGTAACTTCGCGTTAAATTTTTCACAATCCAGTAAGAGTATGTCGATTATATGCATATAAGCAAAAAAAGCTAAGCAACTGGTAGAACAGTTTGGCATCTTGACTTCACCGAATCCTCGCGATGGTCGTAAATTACCTGCGGAAACTGAAATTATTATCTTCGCGAAGATATCAGCCGATTGATGCCAGGGAAAAAAGATTTTGTATCCATTAAATTAGAAGATGGAAAAATAACGCATGTACACAAAAAACTCGTGATGTGCAATATAGATGAACTTTATCAAAAGTTCAAAATAGAATATCCGAACGTAAAAGTTGGCTTAACAAAGTTTTTTACTTTAAGACCCAAACAATGCGTCCTCGCTGGAGACTCTGGAACACATATGGTATGTTATGTGTATGTATGTATCACCAGAATGTTAAACTAATGTTGAGAGGAGGAGACGTGGCCAATCTAACATCTGGAACTACCATGCGTCTTTCATCCTATAAAGAGAGCCTACAAATGATGATGTGTGCCAATCCAACGCCGAAATGTCATTTAATGTCTACAAAGACAGCAAAATCTGCAAATGAGAGTTGCTCTGCCTGTCCTGGTTTTAGCGGAATACGTGATACATTTAAAAATGGTATTTGATGAAAAACAGGTGACAACAAGTGCTTTCTGCTGATGATTTTGTTGATTGTTTGTGTAACGTTCTGGACATTTTGAAGCCGCATGCTTATATCGCTCAACAACAAGCTCTTTATTTTAGAACTCTGAAGGAAATCATCTCTGAAGGCGAAATTCTCGGTCAATGTGATTTTGCCAAAAATTATAGTTTTGTCGTACAAGATGCTGCCCAAGTATTTCATTGGAATAATGATCAAGCCACGCTTTTGACATCTGTTTACTCTTTTGTATGACCTTGTTATTATTTATTATAACAAATGCGTATATTTATATTGTTAATTATATTTTATTAAAGTAAATCGTTTATTTTTGTATTTTTTCATGTAAGAATGAACGAATAAAATGTTAATAGCGTAGTATTTCAGCATGTTAGCGCATAAACCCGATTTCTTAGAAAGTGCTCATAGCTATGTGTATGTACTCTATATGCTCTAAGTCTTAAACTATTGGCGATCACGTTATAATTTTTTTTGTGAAGAATGAGTACATTTAAAGCTTTAAATTAAAAATAAAATATTTAAAAAAAAATATGTCGAAGTTACTCAAATATCGATTTGAAATGTTCACTTCCGGTTTACTATAATTAAAAAAATTCGAATTTAGAATTCGATAAAAAAATTAAAAACTTCAACTTTTTAACTATAAGAAGCAACACTTTTTGTTTTTTTTTACAAATAAATTGATACAAATAATAAGCATCCAAAAATAACCGACTTCATTCTTAGTAAATTTTTAAAAGCTCATAACTCAGCAATAAAGCATCATAAGAAAAAAAAATTGTGTGTACACATCCACGTCCACTAGAAGTATAACTGACCTGAGTATAAACAAAATCCACGACCTCATTTTTTTTTGGTTGTCCGCTTGACATGAAATGCCCCGTATGTATCATGTAAACATGCATGATCCCGTCGTTGCATTAGATAACTTCGAAATTGCTTATCGAATCTGCTTTATTCCGAAGCACTTCGAATATCCCCGCTGGAAGGAGATAAGCGGCAATCACCAATTCATTTATTAGGTATCAAGAATGCACACCTTCCCCAAATATGACGTGCCCTTTGAGTTAGGGTATAACTCAACAGCAATAATATGTAGCTTATCTCTTAATTTCTTCTGATTATAACGAAGAAAAAATGGTTTTTTGATTATACGTACCTGTAGTAACAAAGGTAGCTTGCAAACATCAAACACTCTTGTAATCTTCAAATTCCCACACATGGAAAACATTAGAAGTAATCCGCATCGCAGCAGTCGTTGTGAAATGCAACGATAAATGATAATCATGAAAACAAAAACAAAAAACTGAACCAATTGATAGATTTAAGCCTCTCTAATTCGTTTAAAAGCTTTATCAACTTTTTTGATAAAGAGATGTGAGATATTTTAAAATTACTTAACGGCATATATAAAAGCCGAGAAGTTACCAGAAGATCATTTCTTGGGCTCTCTCGTAGAAAGCAACCTACCCAATTCAATTTAGCGAAGGCAAGTATTCTTCCAAGTTCACACACATTAATGTTTTGTTTTTATTGAGGTAAAATATTTTCAATGATCTCCAACAGATGAAACTGACTGGAATTCTGATTTTGACGGTGGTGGTTGCCAGTTGTGCTGCAACATCTTATGCTCAAAGCCACAATTACTTCTGGGGTTACATTTCGCCAAGTGATAAGATGATTTTCCAGAGAGTGATTGACAAGGAACGAAAATTACTAAGAGTTGTCACTGAAGATGTAGACTACCCGCCACAGGTTGCTTTCATTACGATTATTATACATTCGAAAATAAACGGAAAAATTCTATTTAATTTTAGGGACATGTTGGACAATATATAATAACTGGCATCCGAGTTACTGATCAATTCAAAAATGGAAAAGGAGGATACGCAAGCATCTTGTCTGGAGGGCCAACGTACAGCAATGTTAAGATCCACTTCAAATCGCAAAGAGGAAAGCCAATGAAATTCCATTTGGAGGTGTTCGGAAAATAAAATGTTTGCAGTTCCCATTGACTCTTGAAATGTGATATTTGTGTTATTTTTTTTGTTAATCACTTTAAAAGTGCCCTTGAATAAAGTTAATGATAATGAGTCGTCTTCCTTGCGGTTATAAATAAGTCTAATTATCCTGACTTAGCCACAGAACGTGTAAAGTGATCAAGTGCAATGTACACGTAATAGGAAAAATAGTGTGATAGGGACCTTAACAACACCGTCACCAACCATGGGTGGGGAAAAAGAGAAGAGAGCTTTTAAGTAAATGTATTATAATGATGACTGCTCAGTTGGAATATTGGAATTTTGGAAGTAAATTTAGGACGTGGCCTTGAAATATTAAAAAGCCGGCCAAGTACGAGTCGGACTCGCACATAAAGGGTTCCGTACCATCGTACAAGATATAACACTAAGTAATTTTCAAAAACTCTTGTAAAAGAAACAAGAGAGACGATATGACATCATCGAAATTTTTTTTCTAATTTGCATGGCAGCCATTTTGAAATTCGCTATCTTGGTTTTTTCATTATTTGTTGTTATAGCGGCAATAGAAATACACACTGTGAAAATTTCAACTCTCGGAAAGCTCGCTAACAGACAGACAGACGGACGGACAGAGGAGGCTTACCCGGCCTTTACACGAGACAGTATTACTGATGGACAGTTCTGTTTGGAACTGTCAAAACTGTCCAACTAGCCGAATTTTTTGAACTGCCAAGACAGTTCATTTAAAAAATGTCACACATTGCGAAGGTTGCAATAGCTCTTTAATGGGTTTAAAAGTGCTTGAGGATATTGAAAATGATGGAAAACGGAAACGCAGTGAAAGAACAACACGATCTAGAAATTTCATTTTTTCAAAGAAAATTAAATTTGAAACATATGAATGCACCTTGGCCAGATTTGGTTGTTTTTATTTTCCTTTTTTCCCCAATATATGTATGTCCCACGAATACTGATCACTTTTTTTAAAATTAAATTGACATCCATTTTCATCTTTAATGCTACATCTGACCAAGCTTTGGTTTTTAAATCAGCTCGTTTATAAGCATTTGTATGAATGCCCCACAAACAAGGATTAGCTTCGTACAAATCTATTAATTTAAATACTTCCTCCTGCCTCAATTTATCTCCCATTTGGTCTCAAAATAAAGTTAATTTATTAAACTGAAATAAAACCTTCAATGACCCATTCAAAGCGAACCGATGGCAGAGCTCTTGCATGAACTCACCACTTCAAAATCACTTTTCGCCATTTTGATTTCACAAGCTGTCAAATTACTGCCTTGACAGTACTGTCGAGATTGGAATCTTACCAGTACTGTCGCGTCAGTAAAAAAGACGGGATTGTAGACGTTTACGCGAGACAGTGACAGCGGCAGTGACAGTAATACTGTCTCGTGTAAAGACCGGGTTAATATTATAATATGGTCCAATAGGGCACTCTTCCCGTACGGAACCCTAAAAAGCTCTTGTGTTGTTATTTTTCAACATCACAAGCACACGGAAGTTGAAATTTTGGATTTGACAAAAATTCAATATTTTCGGGTGCCTTTGAAACATGAACTATGTATCAAGTTACGTTACTCCACATAGACATAGAGTAGACTTTTGGTCCACGGTTAAATCTGAGTGGAACAAAATTTCTACAAAAAGGTATGTACAATACCTGCGAGAGCGCAATTAACAGCATGTTGAATAGAATTATAGTAATTTGAATTTTAAAAGGATGACATACGAACTATTAAAAAGTATCAAATATATTATTGCAATGCAAATATTCTATTGCAATGCATATATGCGTTCTCTTTTGTTTTCCTTGTGGAGTACCTACTCAATTTAAATTTCTTGTTTAATTCTTTTCCTTTGAAAAAATGGCGTTTAGAAAGTTTCAATATATTGTTACAAAAATTGCTTGTTCGTCCAAAAGAGATTCTTATATCCTTGACCCCTATTTTTGGGAACGGGGTTCGAAACATTTTGCTGTGCTAATTAACAACAAAATAATGAAAAAATTCTGTCTCGACCCGTTTTCGAGATATAGGGCAATTCACGAGCCACCTAACGTTCGTAACTTTTAGGAAAATTCTATTATATTATTAAAATTTTCCTGTTACAAACTGCCGGTGGAGTTAATTTTCCTTTTACAAACTACCGGTGGAGTTAATTAGCACAGCAAAATGTTTCGAACCCCGTTCCCAAAAATTGGGGCCAAGGATATAAGAATCGTGCCGTCCAAAACATTTGTGGACTTAGCTATAAGCCAGTTCTCATCATCTGGACTAATCCCCCTGCATTTCCGAAAACGGCATAAGATTGGATCTTCAGAGGAGAGCGATCGACCAGTTGTACCGAGTGTGTGCGTGCGACAAGTTTTGCTCCTTTCAATCGAGCCCTTGCACGAAAGCTTCGGTAGTGCAGCGAGAGGCACGTGGACTTCTACGCCTGAGTCTGCGTTTCGAGCCCGTCTTTGAATTTGTTGTAACTTTTTTGTCCCCGAGATTTGTTAGCTAGCCGCTCCGCTGGCAAATTTCGTTACAATATATATTTAAAAAAATATTTGAAAATTTTGCTTGCAGAATACAATAGAATAAAATATTTTCATGAGGGAGACAATTTCCGACGAATTCCAATTTAATTTTGGCAAAAGAGTTTGCGATGAAGGCACTCGCTAAGCGTGAAATTTTTATATCACATATTGCCTCACTTGTCAGAATAAATCCAAATCAAAATTCAAATTCAAATTAATTTACAATTTATGGAAAATGCCTTAAAGGACCATTCGATCCCTAGGTATGGGGACATTGCTTAGCTACAAGTAATCTTTTTCACTTTAATTCTGTGTTTTCCGAGTTGAAAAATAATGGTTAGAGGTTTAGTTAAGTGTTGTGCGCATTTGTTTAGTACAATGGCTGGAATCCCGTCAGGGCCGGGGCTCATCAAGTGTTCAAGTGAAAGAAGCGTCGAGGGATAACTATTGGATTATCTTTTTATTTTAATAAACTTTTAGAAGCTTTTGGGGTCAGAAATTATGTCAAATTGCATCCGATTGAGGTAGCCATGGTAAAGGAATTTACTATTATACGTTCAGAGAACAGGGTGTAGGCTGAGAGATAAGAGGAATAATCTGTATCAGATCTGGACAAGAGATAGGCATGCCACAATTTTAGGTGCGATATTTTGAAATATGTGTCTCTGTTGGTTATTAATATTTAAAAAAAGTAATCCATCAACCCTCATGTTATTTTACATTCTACCAAAAAATCGACGAATGTCTTGTTCGTACATTTTAAAAATGAATTTGGAGATGTTATTGTCATCAGACAAAGAAATATTTCGTTTCAAAACTCGTAAGCTGCTGAGAAGCTTAAGTCTACGTTTTTGTTTCTGAATAATAAATAATAAATTAAATCGAACACAAGTGAAGGCATTGGAAAAAATCTTCTCTGATTTCGATGAATTACTTCTTATTTTTCGTAATTCCAATAGCAACACAAACGCGCCCACAGTCAGAGAAAAAATTCAAGAGCTCTTTTCAATCCATGTTACAGCTGACTAACTACCACATAAAACAGACACTTTGGACTTTATAAGCACATAAATGAAAATAAAGATTTTTAAGGGTCTTTCCTGAACAGAAGATGATTGGAACATCTAGTGAATCGCTCCTTTTTGCAGGTAGGACCAAATCGGATTACTTGCATTGAGTTATGTTGAAGAACTGCTTAAAAAAAACTTCACTAATGACTGCTACCCGAAAGGCTCTGCTAATTCGATTTCTATCGTATCGCGTATCAAAACATCATTCCAAGCGCAGAGGACGTCCCTGTAGTGCTTGGCCAGCTATGAGTTGAGTTCCTATGGGAAACAGGTCCATTCCGCTAACGAAATGCTGGTCCGGAGGCTGTAGGTTTGATTATCTTAGTTCCGCAAATACCATAAAAAGTTTTCCTTCAATTTGCATCAGATTGGCATAATCTGGATATAATGAGACCAGGCCATCACCGCCGGGTTCCCTTCCCTTTTTAGCTCGGCGCTCGGCTACTCGTCTTCCTGCACGATGAAATTTTGGAGCAATGACCGCAGCCATTTGCTCTGCAACCACGTGCGGCACCGAGGACTCTAATCGCTAGCCATTTATCTCTATTGGAGGAGGAGCGCCGTTCTAGAGGCCTTTAATGTAAATCACAATTTTACGATATCTTTTATATCCTTTCAAAACGGTTGGTGGACCCATCAGCCGGGCAATAGTGCGGTGCGGCGGAATATGTAATCACCCATTAGTTCACTGTCGCCCTGCCGCTGTTGCTAGGCAAAATTTAATTTTCTTAAAGAGCTAAAGGGCGGCCGATACAATTTATGGTAATGACTTTTCCAATAATTAAAAATTAATTCGCACCGGATAAATCTATTGTAGTAAGTTGGGCAATCGATAGAAGTCTCTTTTCAATTTCCCTCTTCAAAAGTTTTTGCGTTTCTTCTATCCGAATGGGAAATTACTTCCAGGAAAACATGGGCCGATCTTGGTGAGGGCCATTCTCAACTACTGTTTCTTCGGAACTCGACTTTGTGGACAAACAAAGCACCGAAATAAATCCCCCAAGACCTGTCCTGCTACATTCTTAATTACTTTGCGGGAAGTTTTCTTTGTTCTTTGTTGACAAAGTTTCTGACTGAAACCGAGAAGGTCGTATGCCGCTCGCGTTCGGGCGTTCGTCGTCCAGCGGCAGCCGGCTCTGCTGGGAAAGTAACGAAACAACACCACCCCCGCAGAGTTTTCATTGAAGAAAGTCTCCTGAAAAGGTGTTGAAGATTAAACGCTTCGTGGTAAAAAGGACCGTACACCTTTGGTGCCTTACAGAAGTTTAAATTGTCCGTGAAAATTTAAACCTTTCCGCAATTTGTACTCCAATTGATATTATCGACAGCACGGAGGGAGAGCTATTGTTGATTTTTTCGCATCCTTCTGCACCTGTAGAGATTATGAATTCTTATAAATACACATAACTAGTATGTATGTAGGTAATATTTTTGTGGGGAGTTTAATGCGTGACTGCGCAGTAATTTTATAAGGCTCTTAAGCCATGCAATTGATTTTTATACTGAACAAATTTCAAAATCAACTAAGCTTCCTAGGAAACAGAAGTGGGATGGGATTCATACATATTTACCGACTAAATCACATTGAACGACTTTGCTGTGCGATAGAGTTTCGTCTAATCAAATAATTAACCAATAGTTTTGAATTAATGAGCACTAAACAGCTTCTTCATGGGATTGAAATCCGACGTACGCTTTTGTAGGACTTAAGAAATTTTTAACAGAATTTGGTACTAAGCTTTTTTATTATACTATATATTGTATCGGGCGTCTGGACAATTTCTGTCTTCTCTTTGGCGAGACTCAAGCCGTGTTCATCCAACCATGCGCTCGTGCGTCTCATGGCCTGGTTTAGTCGCCGTTGCGCTTCTTCTGTGTCTCGCGCTATGATCACCATGGCAATGTCGTCCACATAGCCCACCGGGAACGTATCCGGTGGCATCTCAATGTGGAGTATCCTGGCCGAGAATCGAACCCTGGGCGGCTCCTGCTCCTAGGTCCCTTCGAGGTGTCTTAAAGCAGCTCTCGGTCACTCAGGTAAGTCTCGATCGTGCGAATGAGGTACGGGGTTACCTTAAAACGCAGCTCCAGTGCGTCGCACCATTTGGCGGAGTTGAAGTGGCCAGGAGGACGATACCTCTTTAGCGGCTGTGTCCCTGTTGCGATGAAAGGTCTACTCAAATTTATGGATCGCGCCCACAATTGATCTTCCCTTCCGGGTGCCGTATTGCCTCTCGGAAAGGTCTCCTGCCGCTTCGATAGCTGTCTTGAGGCGAGCTTTTAATAGCTTCGCTAACAGCTGGATTAAGGTGTAGACTTCCTGCAACTGTACACATATGATTTTGCTTTCATCGTGCTACATAGTAGTCGTACATTATTCCAAAGGGAACTCACGTTTGTGAATATGATAGTGTAGAACGGCCTTAACATAGGGTAGACTGGGTACAGTTGTGCCAGTCGTCATATTAGCGAAACTATTAGGAATATCGCGGAGGGTGCAAGGGCAGATAGGAGCGGCGTGCCCGTCTGCACGTGTTTCACAATATTGCGTCAGCCATCGCGCGACATTAACGCTGGTAGAGGCCTATATTACTTTTTGACTGCTAAATGTAAATATTTTTATTTGATTTCTTTTAGTAATTGTTGTTATATTTGTACAGATAGAGTAAAGAGTGATTTTCCTCGTTATAAGTTAAACTTTAGTAGTTAAATAGCAGTGATTACTTTTTACGTAGATTATTGTGTACTGTCATGGCGGTTAGTTTTTTGTGAAGGAGTGTGTTGGGTACGGTTGTGCCATGTCTTCTGGGTAGGGTTGTTTTCCTGATTTTAATATAACATTTATTAATATTTGTTTTTGTTTACCGTAATGCATAATTAGAAATGTTTAGTTAAATGTTTTGACTGATTTTAATATGAAGACTGTTATAATAAGTAGATGCTACAGTGCCTTATTAGTTACAAGCTATTGAAGTGTTCTTAGATTTTGTTTCTTTTGTTACGTAAATGTTTAATTTTTCCAGAAGACGATTATATTACTATGTTAGATATTACTTACAAAAAAATTGTGATATTAGACCATTTTGGTGTACTTTTGAACATTGTCACTACCGACCCCAAGCACTGTCACAACCGACCCCAGGGTGGGGTCGGTTGTGCCACTTTTTCCTTTCTTGTAAATTGTCTCCTATGAGTTAATCCATTGTACTTAGGGACACATTTTAGTATTTATACAGTAGCCAAATGTACAGCTTACTATAAAAAACACCTTTATGCCAGCTAACTGGCATACTAACAAAATTATGGGCGATCAAATGAAAAGTGGCACAAACGTACCCAGTCTACCCTACATCCAAACTTTGGAACTTATAATATTTATAGTAAGATTATAGATTAGTAAGTATGTATGCGAAAAAGTTAGTTCCGTTTTTTTTTGGTGAAAACGAATCTTTATTTATAAAATATGTTTTTTTTTTTGAACACCATTGAAAGTATGCTTCATCGGAAGCTAAGCCATTTGCCCATCTTTTCGGCAATTTGCGCATTCTATCCCTAAAGAATTGCTCGTCCTTCGAGGCGATCAAATTATGGAGCCAAATTTGGATACTTTCAAAAGAATGAAACCGTTCTTCACTTAGGACTGGCTGCATCGACCGTAACAAATAGTACTCGTAAACACTTCCCAGTTTAGCCGTTCTAAATAGTTTTTCACTGGTTGAGCTATATGAGGTCTCGCGTTGTCGTGTAAAAGTATTATGTTATCGTGTCGATTGTCCCATTCTGGTCATTTTTTTCAATAGCTCGCTTTAAACCCATTAGTTGCGGCCTGTAGACATCGCCAGTAATGGTTTCAGCAACTCATGATAAATAACACCTTTCGTATCCCACCATATGCAGAGCATCACTTTGTCACTATGAATTTCCCGCTTTGGCGTCGTCAACATCGAAACTGCCATCTTTAAATTATCTAAACCATCTTTTGCACATATTATCCGAAAAAGCATTTTCACCGTATGCTCCTACTAGCAAACGATGACTTTCAGCAGCGGATTTCTTTAAATTATAGAGGTATAGCAATACTTCCCGCAAATGTCGATTATTTGGTATAAGACTCGCAATTTTCAATCGTAAAAAAACTGTGTTGTAAAAACTTTAAGATAATGGATTCTGACACAGACATTAGACCTGTCAAATACATGTAGCACGGGTCCGGCGGGAAACATACAATAAGAGTTACGCCATCTATTAGAAAACGGAACTTACTTTTTTTCATACCTAATAGTAAATTTTCAAAAATTATAAGACAAATATAATCAAAGAAGTCATCCTTTGCATTCCATTCAAACTTCTAAAGATTTTTTCTAGTGTTATATATAATTTTATTTTCTATTTAATAATATTCCTTAGGTGCACCACATTACCCGTTCACAATACAAATGAGTAATTTTCAAAACTGAGAACTAAAATCTTGAGTTTCATGAATTTTCTCAAATATAAAAGAGCATACATATATCGAAATACCTGGTTAATGGAATACCTTTCACCCCACTAACTACGAGACTAGGGAAGGCACCAAAACGATTTCGTTCACCCACAAATCTGTATTACGCTGACAGTGTGTCTTCGAAAGTGAATTCATTTAAATATTTCGAATAACACACTCCTCGGTGGGGTGATCCCCAACGCGTTTTGGGTTCGCCACCGTTCAAATTCCAATTGGTATGAATGTCAATCCCTTGGAGCACCCTGATATCATCGTCATGTGTCACGGACAACAGTGCACTCCGCTGATATGACAAAGCGCAAATTTGCATAAATATTAAAATTTTCCGGTTCATTGATTCTGAGGAAGCAAATAAATTCTTCCGAGCGATTGCCGTTCGACTGTGGCGACTTGTCGTGTAAGTAGTCGTTGCTTTCTGCTGAAATTGCTTTATGATAAATTGTGTGCTATTTCGCAAATGAACAGCTTGTTTGTATTTTGTAAGCAATTCACAAGCAGTCAGAGATTTATTGCCCAACTGGGGGGATAACTCGAGGTCGAATAGTTCGCGGATTGGCGTATTAATTAGATGCCTAAACCGTTCGAATTCAAAAGATGCTGTAGGACTTTGTGGAGCTTGAGGGGATGCTCGACCTGCTTTGTTTTTGTCTATTTGAATAAAAGTCTTATAGAAGGCAAGATGGAAACTTTCGTACCCAAAAACACTTCAGAAGAAAAGTTCAAGCGGAAAATAAAAGTACGACAGCATCCTCGGGGAGTTTTGGTGAAATAAAGAGCTTAAAGAGAATTCCTGTGAGGAAACCTAGAGAAACAGACAGTCCCTGAACGTTTCGTTTTCATTAATTTAAAAAGGACATTTAATCAATCCAAGGAGATTTCAAACACGTAAAGGCATAAAACTTAATGAAATTTTAATCTAATTAGGTATGAAAAGGAGGGACAGCCAGGAGTTCTAATCTGTCTCAAATTGAATAAAAAATTTAAAAAAAGAGTACTTTGCCTTTGCTTTCCCCACATCAGAGACCTTCGGGGTTGAATGAACGAGGCGACATCGTCCGCTAACAAGTAGGGTCACCTGGAAATGTTTGACTTGAACCCTTAAAATTCATTGCTAGAAATATGAAAACTATTCCTGGGATAGCAAGGGGATCATTAAGAAAAGGTGCTCTTTATGTGCCCGCATTCCCCCAGGCACTGTTATAGTCGTATATATTATGTAGTCACTTTCAGGAATCCTTTGCCAACGATGCTGTAAAGGGCAAACACTTGCACGTAGTAGTAGCCAAATTCAAAAGCATTTCTAAGAAGAACCCCTGTGCTATCCAACGCCAGGGAAAAATCTAAAAGGATTCTTGAAATTTCTTGAAAAACTTGTTGTTATGGTATCACAAGTGCGTCCGACAATCCCATAGGAAAAAGAGTTCCGGCCTACTCCTTCAACATGCCGAGCGAGAAATCGGCGATGTTCAAGGTCTTTCACAGTAGGAAGCACAAAAATTTGATTTTATCGAATATCACGTCGTGGGAAAAGATGCGTTACCGTGTTACCTGATAAAAGGATCCAATCCGGAAATTTGAGCTCTGATTGTGCTTTTTGAACCCTTCAGGCTAACGCGTAAAATGTCATGTAAAACGTCGTTCGAATGAGTTCTCTAATAAGGTTTCCAAATTGATCGGGACATTTAACGTCGTGGCGTGAGATTGCTCAATTTAGGTGGTATTTAGGTAATATCCATTTATTTTGCTGTCTGCGCCTCTGCCGGCAAAATTTTCCCACAAAACAGTTGTCAATTGTAGTAACATAAGTGTTGTTATTTGCGAGCGTTTGAACAGGATGGAATCTGCTCACACCTCCGCTTGGCTCTAATCGCCTGTATTCTAAAGTGTTTGCCGTATACCTTATGGTCCGTGATCTAGCTTTTATGAAGTTGGCAATGATTGCCTGTCAAAAATTCAAAAAGCTAATAGCTGTATGATTTACCTTTTACAAAATGTCTACTGACTGAATATTTCCCTTTGCCAAGAATTGCAAAATTCTGGCTTCTAAACCCTTTAATTTATCAATCGTTGTCAACTTCACTGGCTTCACTGGCACATATGACCGGATACTGATTTTACCGCTTCTTCTTTTCATCATATTTATGTTCCAATTATTTTGTCTCATTAACTTTAATAACATTTAAATTTCCATATTTATGGTTTGCTACTCCAAATGTCAAATAGCAAATCAAATGTCAAAGGCAAACGACTTGTAATACTAGGTTCATGTGTGTCACAGGTATGACGATACTATGATATTGTGAATATTATGATATCGAAATTATAATGTGGTAGTGTGTATTATGATCGCCGCCACGTTGAAGAGCTTGAGCATAACTACTGGCATTGCACTTAATCAACCAACGCATGTATTTCGTCGTAGTGCTCAGTCAAATGAGAATGTTTATTTATTTATTAACTAGCTTGCCCGGACCCGGCGTTACCAGGGATACATAATAATACCATAAATTTGGTCCACTTATTTATCCATATTTAATTATACAAGACTAAAAAAAATCGTGATCACGTTCACCGTGCGAAGTCACAAATGATACTACTGCACAGGTACCATACAAAGGTAAGTAATAATTGCTCCAGTAAGAGGATATTCCCAAGAATAAGACACATTTCTTTTACTTTATTTCTTGGTACTTCCGGTAACCATTGGAAACGACACGGCAATTTAGAAAATTAATTTTTTTTTTCGAGATTTTACACCCTCTCTCCTGAATGTCCTAGCGGGGTGGGGGTAGCCTCATTAAATCCAGCATAAATTCATATATAATATTCCCATACGTCACTTTTACTTATTCCCAACACTTTTATTGCAATATATAAATGAATTTTATCATTTATTTCCAATCTGCTATGGTTAACTTTTTGTCACTCTCAAAAAGTTTCTAATTTCAACATCCACAGGTTCTGCATTTATTAATATTTTCATCCTAAATTTGGCACACGCGTTGCCCCGCATGTTTTCTGTTTTCACATCCTTATCCCTACCCCTTTTTTCAGAAAATAATAAAAACAGTAAACTCTTGCTTTCTTTTACACTTTATTCCATTTTACTAAGGAACTATTATTCATTGAATGTTGATATATGTATATACGTAATTATACTACTCTCTAAGGCGCCTCCATTGCCACGGACCTGAGTCAAAAATATCGGGACGCTCAGTTTCTGAATTGTTGAGTTGTAAGACATCATCACGTCAAAAATAAATCAGCGCTATCTTCTAAATATACGTAATAGCTACAACGTAGCTTAGCGAAACATTTTGAAATATGTTTATTATATTTGGATGAAATAGTCACAAATGACATGCGGTTTTAACAGGATGGCGCAAAATGCCACGCACAGAATCTGCCAAGTTGTTCCTTTGGTTTTTGTTTAAAGTAAAGTTCATGGGTACTAGCCACGAAGGAATAATAGGCAATGAATAGGAGGATGCTCCAGAAGGGAAGTCACCATTTATTAGACCGGAGCCTGACTGTGGTCTGGCGAAAAGTTAATCTTATAGGTCGCGCTGCTTACGAGAGGCACCAGAGAGCCTACTCTACCCGCTTTTGTAACGTTCATGTGAACCACCCAAAATCAATTAATCCTTTTTTTTTCTTTAGGTAAATCTGTCTTCTATGTAAAGGATCCTTCAATAAGAACGCTCGACTATTAAATCTAAATAAAACAAATTGTGTGTGAGACATCTACTCCAATTTTAATTTGTTTGAAAGAATATTTTATGGCATTAAGCATGGAATATAACGTCATTCAACTGTCCGCCGCGGATTTGCTTGATGGCACGTATTCCGGTGGTCCAATTTTTGATTTGACTTTGTCGCATAAATTTGGCTGAATTTACTGGATGGCGTTCGTTATTTTTGCGGTTTGCTGTGATTTAAGACAGCCCCAAAGAAAGAAGTCTGAAAGCATTAGATCGCACGATCTCGGTGGCCAGCCTCAATCGCTCGTGCAGAATGTTGCTCTTGGCATGCACTACGTGGCACGTAGCGCCGTCCTGTTGGAACCACATGTCGTAGGCATTCATATCATCCAGCTTAGGCCACAAGAAGCTGCTTATCATCGATCTGTAGCGCTCGCCGTTTCTCGCGTGGAACGTTTCTCAAATGAAGCACTAATTTTGCACACGTTCTTCAACGCAATAAATTTTCTTAGTGATACACTACAGAAAAATTCACGACAAATTTGGCAGGAGTTGCAGTCAAGCAGCCAAAGCGAACGGACGCATTTTTGTCAAGCCGCGAAACCAAAGTGCAAGAGTGCAAGTGCAGTACAATAGTGACTAATAAGCAATAATCCAGAAAACAATTGTGCAAAATCAAAGTGCATGTGCATGCAGAAAAGTGAAAGTGAACAGCCCGCGCATGTTCACAACTGACGAAAGAAGAGGCAATACCGCTGACAAGCGGAAAAATTCAAGCCAAAGTGAAATGAACTCCCTAGAGACAAATGCAAACGGGGTCATGGACACTGACGAAATTCCTTCAAATAGCAAAAGTAAAAATGAGGCCACACCAGCAGGCATAGAACGTTACTTTCAAATAGTAACGAGAAAACGCAAACGAGACCAAACGAACGCCGAAGATGCGACACAAGGCCACCCCCATAGCGCAGGCCCCTCGGGCACCGAAAGCAGCAATCGTTTCGCAGCCCTAAGCATCGAATCAGATGAGACAACAACACCCAAACCGCCCCCAATCTACGTAAGAGCAGAAAACAACAACGAACTGTTAAAAAGCCTTAAAGAAATAATAAAAAAGGACCGCTTCTACATAGTAGAAATGAAAAGAGGCCGCTTGAGAGAAACCAAAATCCAAGCACAAAGAGAAGTAGATTACTGCCAAATCGTTAACTGGCTAGAAAGAAAACAACAACAATTCTACACGTATCAGCTTAAAAGCGAAAAAGGCCTAAGAGTCGTAATTAAGGGGATCGACCACACAGTCCCAACAGAAGAAATAGAACAGGAACTAAAAGACTTAGGATTTGAAATAAAATATGTGCATAACATACTGAACCGATTTAAACAACCGCAGCCAATGTTCCGAGTGGAACTAACGCCTGAGAGCAGCAAGACCCCAAAAGGCAAAATACACCCGATATACGAAACACGTTATATCCTGAACAGAAAGGTAACGATCGAAGAACCATTCAAGAGAAAAACCCCTATACAATGTAAAAATTGCCAGGAATTTGGCCACACCAAAACGTATTGCAAACTTAAAAACGTATGTGTAGCCTGCGGAGGAGACCACAAAACCGAACACTGCAATAAAAGCAAGGATAACCCCCTACACAAAAAGTGCAGTAACTGCAATGGAAACCACACAGCCAACTACAAGGGCTGCCCAATTTATATGGCTATCCACAGCAACCAAAGGCAACAATCAGCTAGCAACAAGCACACCACAAACTTCAATTTCCAGCAACATCAAGTGCCCCATACCCCAGCTAGCATCCCACCAGTATCTTCAGTCCAACAAGTACAAACATCCCACGGACACAACAGACAAGGCCCTACATATGCAAGTATAGTGAGGAACAACGAGCAAGCAAACGTGAATAATCAAAACGACGGCATAATGCAAATACTGATAACATTGACTAACAACTTAAATCAGCTCACGCAAACAATGCAACAAATGCAGAGTATGCTTAACAGGCAAACTGAAATATTAAGTAAATTAGTAAAATGAAAGAAATCAAAATAGCACACTGGAATGCCAACGGTCTCACCAAGCACAAACTAGAAATAGAAAAATTTTTAAATCTCAACCAAATTGAAGTAATGCTAATTGCTGAAACACACCTCACAGACAAAAATAGCCTCAAAATCTTCGGATATACACTGTACAGAAATGACCACCCCAACAACAAGGCCTGTGGAGGTACAGCGATACTGGTCAAAAACAGGATCAAACACCACCTGATCAGCACCACCCAAACGAAAGAGATCCAACATACGGCAATATGCATCACGGAAACGGGAGGACCAATCAACATAGCAGCGGTCTACTGCCCCCCAAGATACAATCTGGAAAAACAGCAATTCGATGAATTTTTCAAACAATTGGGAAATAGATTCATAGCGGCCGGAGATTACAATGCTAAATCACCACTATGGGGCTCAAGGATAACAACGTCGAGAGGCAAACAGCTGGCAAAGTCAATACATGCAAACAACCTTAACTGCATATCTGGCAGAAAGCCAACACACTGGCCATCTGACAGAAGGAAAAGACCTGATATCATTGACTTCGGACTCTCCAAAGGCCTGAATCAAAACCTACTCAGTGCCACAACAACCTTGGACCTCTCTTCAGACCACGCACCGACCATCATTAAACTAACAAGTACTCCAACGCTCACAGATACTTCCCACAGACTGACAAGCAAACAAACCAATTGGCGTAAATTTCAACAACTATTTAAAAAAAACTACAACCCACAAATCAAACTCAAAAATGAGGAAGACATCGAAAACGCCCTGGAACACCTTAACGACACAATCAAGGACTGTGCCCAGACAGCCACCCCAACTATCCAAGTAACTGCTAGAACACCAGAATCAAATAACACCACCACTCTGGAGCTTATCAAAAAAAAGAGGAAAGCAAAAAGACGCTGGCAGCAAACAAGATCTCCGCAAGCAAAGGCAGAGTTAAACATGGCAACCAAAAACCTAAGAACACACTTAGAACAAGAGAGGAGCCAAAGTATCGACGAATTCACCGCAGGGCTCACCCACTGTCAGGATAGAGGTTACGCTATCTGGAAAGTAACCAAAGGTATCAAAAAACCAATGCGGCAGAACGTACCAATTCTGAGGAAAGACAATGTGTGGATCAACGAGGACGAAGCCAAAGCAGAAGCATTCGCGGAACATCTGGAAAAAGTGTTCAAACCCAAAATAACAATAGCCAGCCCAATCCAAACGGCAGGGGAAAAGCCAATTCGCTTTGGCTTCGCCTCAATCCTACACAAGATACAAGAACTAAACCCAAAGAAAGCCCCGGGCCATGACAGCATCACCGGGCAGCTAATAAAAGCCTTACCCCTAAATGGGATAATCGGGATTCTGCACATCTTCAATGCTATACTTCGCCTCAACCACTTCCCAGCCCAATGGAAGCTAGCAAAAATATTCTTTATACCGAAACCAGGAAAAGACATATTTAAAGTGGAATCTTACAGGCCTATTAGTCTACTCCCAATACTCTCCAAGTTGTTCGAAAAGCTGCTCCTAGACAAGCTTCAACATCACCTAGACAGCAACAAAATCATCCCCCTTCATCAGTTCGGATTTAGGGGACAGCACAGCACTATTGAACAAATCCACAAGATACATAACAAAATAAAAGACGCAATGGAGAACAGACAATACTGTGTAGGCTTATTCCTGGATATCGCCCAAGCATTTGATAAGGTAAACCACAACGGCCTAGTAACCAAAATTAAGAGTCTTCTGCCGAAAAAATTTCACAACATACTGCATAGTTACCTAACAAACAGGAAATTCCAAGTATCCTACAACAACTGCACCAGTAGGACGCGCCAAATAGAGGCAGGAGTCCCCCAAGGAAGTGTTCTGGGACCTGTCCTCTACTTATTATACACAGCAGATCTCCCGGTGGACAAAGAAGTCATGACCACGACGTTTGCGGACTACACAGCGCTCATATTTGCGCACAATAACCCAACAACTGCAACCAGGGTTATACAAGAATATACGAATAAAATTATAAACTGGACCAACAAATGGGGCATCACCCTCAACGAGAACAAAACAGAACAAATAACTTTTACCCTTAGGAAAAAGACCTGCAAACCTATCGAAATAAATGGTAAAAAGGTTAAACTTGTCAACACAGTCAAATACCTGGGCATGCACCTGGACCGCAGGCTAACATGGAAGACGCACCTGCAGAAAAAGAAGGAACAAGCAAATCTGATCTTCAAAAAAATGTACTGGCTGCTAAATAAAAGGTCAAAACTAACCCTAGATACCAAAATAGCAGTATACAAAAGCATCATTAGACCGATCTGGACCTACGGAATCCAACTCTGGGGAGCAGCAAAAACATCAAATATCGACATCATCAAAAGACTTCAATCAAAAATAATCAGGTCGATAACTGGAGCACCGCGCTACATTCGCAACAAACTTCTGCTGAGAGACGTAAAAGTGAATGAGGTCGAAAACTTAATAGCAAAGCTAAGCAACACATACCTAAGTAGGTTAAGACAACACCCGAACAAAACCGCCAGAGCCATTCTGACGGCAAAACGATTTTCTCGACTAAAAAAAAATGACCCTATAAATTGCGCAAAACATAATGCATAATAAATCGTCCATATATAAACGTAAAACGGAAAACAAACTGGCAGTAATCAACTACAGACACCAAGTCAAGATGGGAACTACTAATTCAAAAAAGGTGGACAACGCTGGAGAAATAGTAAATACTATCATCATTAATCCAGAAGATATCAGATCAGAGAACATAGAACTCATCCTAATCATACTGACCATTGAAGTAGGACTATCCTTCATATACCAGATCTACAAAGACTATAGAAGGGGGCTCAAAAAAAAATACACCAGCGAAGCCGCTCACGTTTAAACAGCTATACCACCCAGGCAAGACGACCGGCAAAACCGGGCATTGTGGATAGCGAACAAACTACAGAAAGCAGTTGTCTAGGCAAAGAGCCTAGCGATATATTATTTTTACCCTAGATTAAGATTTTGAAATAATGTATGCTAGAGCAATGTAAGCTAATTCATACAAATAAAGCAAAAACGTTTTACCAAAAAAAAAAAAAAAAAAAAATTTGGCAGAGGTTGATTTAACAAGATGGCCGCTATAACCTAAAATATTTCGAGCGTCCATATTGAAAAACCCTTTAGTAAGCTTGATGTTTCCTTTTCCAAATGTTGTTTATACAAACTTTGAACTTTTAGGAGTTTCGTCTTCTTCTAATAGTAATTAAATTTTAATTGGTTTTTTATACTATGTACAGTTTTTAAACATTTGGGATGCTGAGAAAAATATATTGGTGGCAAATATTGAAAAGATGATTGTTTGATGTTTTTTTTTTAAATGCAAGCGACGAAACCATTTTGTTTCATTTGAGTGATTTTGGAAGCAGTTTATCTTAAAGGTCTAATCGAACGCGGTATTTATAGAATACTTTTCTCTTATAACTTTTGGAATGTTTTTTGAATATGCATATGAACAATACATAAAACAAAAGTTTATTCAAAAGTTTTTAAGTACTGCAACGTCCAAGTGCACTTTAGATATCTCAGTATCTTAAAGCGAAAACAGGAAACCGAGCGTAGCAAATGAAAGATCACTTTTAGAACTCCCAGGAAAAGATAAAAGTGTAATATATGAAAAATATGTATTGGAGTGAGGATTCATCATGACCATCACCCGAATTAAAGGATCTCGTTCGTTTGTTCGGTTCAGCGCAACTACAACAAAAACTAAAATTAACTCTGACTATGATGTCAAAGTGTAAACGTTGTAAAATTGTCTTGAAAAGAAATTTAAATAAAAAATGAACCGTCTTCCAAAACTTCGGCGCCCTAAAATATGGAACAATTTCCATTTAAGATTATGTTATTATTCTTTTGGATGGATGGAATCAGCGAATTGCGAAATTTGCAGGAAATGTCGCTTTTAAATTAACAAGGTGCTATAGAACGGCTCTCTCAAGATTCTTCAAAGTATTCAGTTAAAAACGAAATACTTGAGATAAATGTGGTGCTTCCACGTCTAAAATTGTTTCTGGTAAAAGCTTAGGCATAACATTTAAAAGGCGTCTTTTGTCCAGATCTCCTTCTCAGGCGTTAAAAATAATTGCTAGCATTTTATCTGGAGTTTGCGTGTAGGAGGCGTATTTGAAACTTTGGATAAAGAATCGTATCGATTACCTAGGCTGTAACACGGAAAAATTGCTGTAATTTAGACCAGGTAAATGAAAAATCGTTTCCGTTTTACACCCTACGCGAGATGTGAGGCATGTTAAGGTTGATGAATGGTTAGCTTGAATAAAGGAAGGTAAATAACTTTTGAAATTGGGCTACAATTCACTCAGGAACGCCGCCGGGCGTCGTGGTGCTTGTTGTTCGCTGATTTTTAATTTTCCAATTTTTGTAAAGCTCCTGTAATAGCAACAGTTATCAATTCTGGATGAATTTAATGTCTAAATTCATGTAATTCATTCTAATGTAAATGTGGAGGAAAAGTGAAATTTATATTTTATAAGTAAAAAGGACTAAATTTGTTTTTTTGTGCTTGTATTTTGCGTGATGGACAGGGATAACAAATGTAGCTGAAAATGAAATGTTTTCTCAAATGACTTGAATGAAGACGTTATGAAACAATGTAACGCACTCCTCCACTGACACTGTAGATGATTTCTATCAAATTGGGTCACTATATGTTTTCGAGGTCACTGATCTCAAATGTACTATCGAAAATTAAAAATACAAGATGGCGGATCCAACGTGGGGACCAAAAGTACCAAAATTCAAAAGATTGCTGTAAAAACGGGTTATGGATTCGGTGATCTTGAATCTGCTATCGAAAGTTAAATTAAAAATGGAGGACAATTTCAACGAATTGTCATGCCTCTATGTGTTCGGTGTCGCTGATCTCGAATCTAGTAGCGAAATGGAATTTAAAGATGGCGGATCTAACATGGTGATCGAAAATTATCAACTTCAAAATATTGCTATGAAAACGGGTTCTTTTATGTGTTCGGGGCCTATTATCGCGAAGAACCTAATCTATGCGTTGAAGACTTTTTATTCGTGAGTTAAGGAAATCTGTAAAATACTTCCACTTTATATGTGAATGTTTTTGAAATGGCTCCAGGGTGATTCATGTTTTATTCCTTATTATTATTTATTTAAGGTAACTCTAGATCTATTGCATTTACAGCTGGGAAACTAAAAAAATATACATTAAGTATATGTGGTTACAAATGGTATACCTTTTAAGGCACATAACGAACTTTTTTTTTCTAATTTCTTTTTATATATATATTATATAGTATACTTTCTCTCTTTGGAAAGTTTCTAATTGATAATTTCGGAATATTTTAAAAAAAGTTTTCTATAATTGAAAAAAAAAATTGTGTGAATGTAGGTATAGGCATCTTCCGAAGCGAGAAGAAAATAAAATAAAAAAACATGTTTTAAGGTAAAGATCTACTACTACAATAAGTGTAGTATGGAATAATTAGCATCCTCACAAATTTTATACAGAGCTAAGTACACTCAGAGAAAAGTACCATTCATATCAAAAAAATCGCGGGTTAAATCAAACATTTTTATATTTGAAAAGGCGTCAAACAAAAATATTTTTGATTTAAAAATCCGTATATTTGATTTAACAAAAAAAAAAAATTGTTGATATAAAAATGCATATTCAAATTAACAAAAAAGTATATTTAAATCAAGAATTTTATATTTTCTGTTTAACCAAGATTTATATTTGATTTGAATATAAAATTGTTAAATCAACAAAAAATTATATTCAATTCAACAATTTTATATCTTCAGTTTAACAAAATTTATATTTGATTTAAATATAAAATTGTCAAATTAACAAATCCGAATATTTAATTCAACTATTTTATATTTTCAGTTTAATTAAATTTGTATTTAATTTGAATATCAAATTGTCAAATTAACAAAACATAATATTTAATTCAACAATTCGTTTTTGTTGAACCAACAATTTCCTTGTTGAATTCACATATTTATGTTGTGGGGCGGGATTGGCGATGCCTGAATAATCGGCAACAGGAACTAGAAGGCTGAAAAAAAATTTAGAAGCACACATTCATATTTCTTGTTGACGATATTCACATAAAGTAAAACGCAAAACATTTCGAGCTGAATCAATTTATTCCAACATTTTGATATTAAAAAACAAAAAATTTACAGGGATTTAAGTCTTAGAAGACATTTAGAATTAACATTATAAATATGTAGTGGTGGGCTTTGAAAGTCTACAATCTCTCTAATAGAAATTTGACCAGTTGCTTTGCCAACTTCAAAAGCTTGATAGTGGAAATTAAAATAATTAATCTCTATTTCTTCCACAATTAAAATAAAATGTCTTCTAGATGTTATTATTAAATCAATAATTTTAACTAGAGTTAGATTTTCACGGTTATAGGTTAAATAGTAATTTCTTTTATAACACATTCCATTATAGTTTACTTTATTAGCAATTCTTACAGCAGAATAGTCAATTTCTGAATTGTTTTTCAATTGTGAATATAAAGGATTTGTATTAAACAAGTTTACAATTCTTTCTCCTTCCCATTCTAAGCGATTTGGAAATTCTGAAGGATTCCAACTTAATAAAAAATTCGTGAAAGCGTAACAGCATTTTATTGATGCTGAATAAGCTATATTCTTACGAGAATTTGTTACAGATGCATATTTTTTAATATCTTTATGCTTGGACTCAAATCGAAGTGACCAAATATATTTTAATGGACCACTATGTAAAATAGTTGTCGCATAATGGAGCATAAAGTGATGTTTTGGCTTAAGCTTGCCAAAAAGTTTTATGTAAAGCTCATGGTGTTGCTTAAGGGGGTATCCTCATGTGACCACTTTGAAAAATCGATTTTTTTTTGTTGTCATATTTCGATAGTAAAACCTATTGAAAATATGCTGTGAAAAATTCAGACCGAAATTCCTAGTATTAAATAAGTTACAACTCATTATCGCCGCCGCGCCAGGTCTGCAGCTGCTACATTTCTATTGTTTTCACCGGTCTTTTTTACCTGCGTACGGAGTTTCTAACGGTCAACTTTAGTATATTACCTACCTGTGTATATGTGGAATAGTGTGTATAAAGTTTTGTCGTGAATTGTGAAATTGTATGGTCCAGGCATAGCAGATTAGTGTAAGTATAAATTTTCCACCAAAATTCTGCTCTTGAAATTTTGAACGCATTTTACTCGAAACATCATTTTCTAAAGCGGCGGGGGTTCTAACAAAAAAACTAATCAACCGATTGCTTTGAAATTTATATATGTTCTTCTACTCATTAATAGTTATCGTCGGAACTAGAATTGTTAATTTTCGAAAATATTTACTTACTTTTTTTACACGATTTGTACCAAAAAAAACCAAGATTTTCGTAACTTTTTTTTCCACAGTCCGCCATTTTTTTGTTTTTCAATGAAATTGGTTAATCCTAGTTCGGACGATAGCGACAGGCCTACTGAACAATAATCTATTCGACTTTTTCATTTCAGACAACATGAACAGCCGCTATCACCCCCGCCAGTGACCTGCTTTTTTTTTTTGGTGTCTAATTTAATTAAAAAAAAAAAATATAACAAATGTAAAATAAGCAAAAACAACAATTTCTTTATACAGTTTAAGATACAAATAACAACATATAAAAAAATTAAAGTGATTGAATATTATTGTCTTATAAAAAAAAATTCCCTAAAAAGAGGTAAAATTCATGTGTTCACATGAGGATACCCCCTTAATGCAGTCCTTTAATATATGTAAACCATCATTTGAAAAAGTGGACAATAATATTATATCAATAATTTGAACTAAATAGCAAAGCAATTTCCATTCGGAACATCCTGCGGGTATTAAATCCCCAATTATTAGAGGTAGGAAATGAACAAAGTTCCACATTTCGGTGGCAGACATTTTTAACCTGTTAGACTTTAATCTATCCATTTGAATATCACGAGAAATATTACCGATTTCTAATTCGCCATAGCAAAACATTTTCTTTCGGTAGTTAAGAATTTCTAAAGTTAACATCTTCTTTTGTATCAAGTTTAAAAGAATTTGTGAAATCTCATATTGACACACGCCCTCAAACAGATCATGCATAATGTCCACGCTTACATTTTGTGTGACATGAAAAGATTCAATTTGATTGAAAATACAACTTTCTGCTATGCCTGTTTGTCTACAATCGTTCATTTCTACATCGTTAGAATATTGCCTAAAGTCTCTTAAATATGAAGTATATTCTTTTGTATCTTGTTGCATCTCAGATTTATGACGGGAGCAAATCCTGCAATATTTATCACAGTTAAAAGACTTGGAAAAGCCTAATACACTCTTTACTCCCAAATTATCGCCAAGCAAAAGCCCTAATACAAAATAAATATGAAAATTTCCTTCTTCTGTACAAACTTCAATTCCGTGCTCTTCTAAGAATTTTATATCCGTTACTAGTTTATGAAAACATGAATTATTACCGTGTAGTTTTAGGTACCTGGATTTTATAAATCCTGCTACAAAAATATACCTTAATACCGAGAGTAAATGTTGAGGTAGTATCGGAAATGTGTAGTAAATAGCACATAGCGAGTCTTGCGATGAATGGCTCCCCAAAGGGTTATTCACTTCGAAGTCGTCCATGTATACAAAATATGGAATGACTATTTGATTTTGATTAAAATTACGTAACTTTTCTTGAAACACTTCTCCGTTAATGAAATTGCAATAATTTTTTTCGGTTTTTAATTTGTTAAGGTTTTCCATGCATATTTTTAAAACTGTAGGTATCTCAAAAAATTTTTTAAACTGAAACGTAAGGGGCATTATATATGCTTTACAAGGCATTTGATCCAGAGTAGGCCTACCATTAATTACTACTTCGGAAATTTCATTATTAATTAAATGAGCAACAGGATATTGAAAAAGGCCCTTGGCACACATCTGATTCATGAATTTATATTCAGTCTTTATGTCGATAAAAGGATTTGAACAAAAATTAAGAATTTCTTTAAATTGGAAATTCTCCCCAGTAGAAACTTGCGATATAACTTTTTCAAGTGCATCACCAATGGAAACCGTTAAATTAGTAATTTCATTTTGGATTTCGTTTACGTCTTTCCTTGAAAAATTACTTTTACCATAAAGATTAGAAGTAAATTTCTCGGCGTTTTCTTGAAGCAATGCTAAAGATAACCGTAAGCTTATATTAGAACAAGCATCTTCACTTTCTTTGGATACAATATTATTATTATCGTTAACGTTCGGAGAAAATATTGAATTATTGACTGAAAGTTGGGGTTTGTGGTCGTTATTAGTCGGATGACACACAATAAAAATCAGAATTATTTTAATGCAAGAATTTATTCCACTACTCCAAGAATGGGTTTTTACAAGATTTAATGGTGGAGGAATTTAGATAAGTAGAATGGCGTTCTGAGTAGGGATGCGTCTAAACCTCTTCGCTGCTTATCACCGAACGTCTGTTATAATTGTGATGATGAAATCCTCTGGAGTGTGTGTGTGTATAGGAAGCTGCAAACTTGGGTAGTTCTCTGTTTCACAGCTAGAGGCTAAATGCTTCGAATAAAGAACTAAATTTGTCAAGAGGATAATGTCGCCACATCTATCCCCTCACCAGTGTCTGAGCGTTTTAGCGATGGCACGATGAAACGAATGTGACAAATTTCCGTGGCAGACGAATAACTCTTCCGCTTGTTGTCATCTTTGTTGGGTCATTTCCAGTGCTGGCTAACTTGCTGGTGGCTTGGCTCTCGTGTGATTTTGGTGCGATGATTTTCGTTGCAGGTTCCGTATCGATTGGTAGATAAGCTGCCTTAAGTCGATCGATGCTTATACGGGCAGTCCTGTTCTTGATCTTGATCTCAAATGTTTTATTGTTTCGACTTAAAACTTGATAAGGTCCGTCATAAGGTGTCTTTAATGGTGGTCGAACTGTGTCATCACGTAAGAAAACGTGTGTGCAGGTTTTCAAATCCTTTTGTACAAAAACTTTGCTGTTGGAATGATTCGACGTTGGAACGGGTTGAATTTTTTCCATCAATTCTCGTAGATGCTGAGCGAATTCGGTATCAAAGTTGTCGTTGGTTATTCCTTCGAAAAAATCGCATGGCATTTTTAATGTGGTGCCATACACCATTTCGGACGGCGTTGCTTTGATGTCATCCTTGTAGACGTTGCGTAAAGCGAGCATGACCAGTGGCAGAACCTCCGTCCATCGTTCGTTGTCTTGACACTTGATGGCTGCTTTCATAGTTCGATGAAAACGTTCGATCAGTCCGTTCGCCTGCGGATGTCGTGGGCTTGATCGAAGATGTCTTGCACCTATTATTCGTGCCAATTCGTTAAAAAGCCTTGCCTCGAACTGCTTACCTTGATCTGTGGTGATCTGAGATGGCACGCCGTATTGCGCTATCCAGCCGTTGATCAAAGCGATGGCAACAGTGCTTGCGTTGATGTCTTCAATCGGGATGGCGACTGGCCACCGGCTGAATCGATCGATGCACGTCAAACAGTATCGGAAACCATTCGAAATTGGTAAAGGACCGATCAAATCTATATGGATCCAAGCGAATCGGTTGACTGGTACTTTGAAATTCTCGATTGCTGTTTTGTTATGCCGAGCAATTTTGGATTTTTGACAGGAAAGACAAGTTTTTACCATTTCAGCGATGTCCTTCTTCATGTTGGTCCAAACAAAACGTTCCGTGATCTGCTTGACTGTAGCTTTTTTGCTGGGATGTGCCAAGTTGTGAACGGAGTTAAAAACTTGATGACGAAATTCTTTCGTGATAAATGGTCGTACGTATTTCGTGGATACATCACAAAAAATAGCTTTCGTCGTGTTTGGTAGGTTTACAAGTTTTAATTGTAGTGTTGACTCGTTGCCCGCCAAAAGATCATTCATTTCTCTGTCGGTCTTTTGACTTTCGGCCAACTTTTCGAAGTTGATTTGATCAGAATTGTCGATGACTTCTATACGAGAAAGTAGGTCGGCTACTACATTGTCTCTGCCGGAGATATGACGTATGTTAGTCGTATACTGGCTGATGAAATCGAGATGACGGATCTGTCGTGGAGTTGCCTTATCCGGATTTTGGTTGAATGCATATATGATTGGCTTGTGATCGGTCAAAATAGTGCAATTTCTACCCTCAATCATGTGTTTAAAATGCTTGATCGATTGGTAGATCGCCAGCAATTCTCGATCGTAAGTGCTGTAGCGCTTTTGAGTATCAGTCATGCGTTTCGAATAGAAACCGAGCGGCTCGAGCTGTCCATTGTTAATGTGATGGATGACTCCGCCAACAGAAAAGTTGCTAGCATCCACATGCAATACCAATGCTGCATCAGGAACTGGGTGTGCTAAAGTTGTTGCATCTACCAATGCCCGTTTGCATTCATCAAATGCCTCTTCGGCATCCCTGGTCCAAACGACAGGCGTTCCATCGTTTTTCCTATTACCCTTGATAAGTATTTGCAATCGGCCCTGTGTTGTTGCCGCACCAGGAAGAAAACGTCGATAAAAATTCAACATTGAAATGAAACTACGCAATTGTTTCGCTGTTACTGGTTTCGGGAAATTAACAATGGCTTCAACTCTGTCAGTTGGTGGACGAATTCCCCTCTTGTCGACCTTATGACCAAGAAACAAAACCTCTTCCTGAAAGAATACACATTTGGCTACGTTGATTTTCAATCCATGCTCGCGCAAGCGTTGTAAGACGGTTCGCACGTGCCGATAATGCTCCTCCTCGCTGCTGGATGCGACGCAAATATCATCGATGTAGCAAATTACAAAATCCAAGCCGAAAAAAACCTGATCCATAAAACGCTGGAACGTCTGCGCAGCATTGCACAAGCCGAATGTCATTACATTGAACTCAAAAAGTCCGAAGGGTGTAATGATTGCCGTCTTCTTTCGGTCTTCCTCTGCAACCGGAATGTTGAAATACGCCTTCTCCAAATCGAGTGTTGAAAAAAATGATTTATTGTTGAGCGATTGAGTGAAGTCCTGTATATGCTTGATGGGATAACGGTCTGGAACTGTCTGAGCGTTCAAACGACGATAATCACCGCATGGCCGCCAAAGTCCGTTCTTTTTTGGTACCATATTTAGCGGACTAGCCCACTCGCTTTGTGATGGTGTGCAAATTCCTTGACTTAACATATACTCGAATTCTTGTTTGGCAATTTTGTATTTTTGCTGGTTTAAGCGTCGCGCACGTGAAAAAACTGGTTGACCGTTGGTGATGATCTGATGTCGAACGGTTGTCTTATGTGCGTTTATTACGTTATAAGAAGTCGGTGTTGTCAAATCCTTGAATTCAGTTAACAACTCTTTGTACTTATTGTCGTTGTTAATAGAAAAAACTGGTTTATAGTCGGTGAACTCAGAAACGCAGCGAGTTTCCAGCTTAGTTTGTTTGTCAACAAGTAGTTTGTTCTTGACGTCTACGAGTAAACCGAATCTTTCGAAAAAATCAGCGCCTAAAATGGGCTTTGTTACATCAGCGATTACAAAATTCCAGTCGAACCTTCTTCGCAGCCCGAAATCTAATGTCAGTAGTTTATGACCGTATGTGTTGATTGGTGATCCATTTGCAGCGAAAAGTGAACGTGTCAATGGTCTGGGTTTTTTATGAAAGAATGATACCGGCAAAATTGTAAAATCAGCTCCAGTATCGACCAGAAACTTAAGACATGTCTTCCGATCAACAACAAAAAGACGGCTTGATTTCTTCTTGCTAACCGTTTCGCCCACCGTCGGTGACGAAACAGTTGTTAGTTTTTTTGTTTACTGAAACTGCATGGCTCGGCGCATTTTTTGGCTGCTGCACCAAACCTATGATGGTAATAACAATGAGGAAACTTATTTACCTGGCTCTTCGAACGACTGCGGTTTTGTGGTCTGTCGTCGCGTGCTGGTGCCTGTGAGCGTCCACGTTGTTGTTGGTGATACCTTTTAACTTCGCTGATTTCCCTTCGCAAAGCTTCAATTGTAAGTTTGAGCGAATGAAAATCGTCTGACAGTGATGGTCTTGTCTGCTCCGATTGGCGTTGTACAGATGAAATTGCGCCGAAATTACCCATTTCCATCATTTTGTCAGCCTGCTGAGCGCATCGATCCAAATTACCTTCGGCTATCGACACAACGGCTCGTACTCCTTCATGCAATCTTTCAAGCCAAAGTGCCTTAATAGCGTCGTCGTTCATTGCACTACCCGACAAATCTCTCATTTTTCGTAGTAGTTGCGAAGGTTTGTCGTCACCTAGTTCACATTCCTGTACTAATCGGCGCAATTTGCGATTTTCTGAATCAGTGAAGTCGCTGATCAAACGATTCTTAATCGCGTCGAATTTGCCTTCGGCCGGTGGTGCTCGTACGATGTCCGAAACGTTTGAAAGTGTTGAACTGTCGAGCGACCCGACGACATAATCATACTTTGTTTGATCGCGCGTAATACTGGCGTTTCGAAATTGCGATTCCATTTGAATAAAATACAGATCCGGGTCACGTTTGCTAAAGACCGGCGGTTTGACACCTATTCTACAAATTTCCCTTGGTGTGAACACATTTGTAGACGACTGTGTTGTCGCGTTGTCTATGATAGCGCCCGCCAAACTCTCTTGCGACCCGCGTTTTGAATTTGCCATTTTGCCTTCTGTTTCCATCAAACCGAAAAATGGCAGGGACTCGAAAGGGTTCGATTCCAAGAACGCACCTTGGGACGCAATCTTGTGAAATGGTACTGGAGCACTTACAGAAGAGAAAGAAAAAAATTGTCACTTTTCAGCTAAAATGTACGATCGGCTTTTGCGCACAATATTCAGAAATGCAAAAGAAACAAAGTACAATATCGGAATGTTTTTCACGATAGGCTGTGGTACACGATGCAACCTTAAAAGTTCGAATTTCGTGGAATTCACTTTCCCGTGTTTATATTTGCCGGCGACTGTGTGCACTGTTTGAAAATGTTTTTCAAGGAACTCACTTGTTCGTGCATGATGGTCGACGACCGAAAACAAAGCAAAACTCGCATGCGCGTAATAATTCGCGGGGTCACCAATTTGTGGTCGTTATTAGTCGGATGACACACAATAAAAATCAGAATTATTTTAATGCAAGAATTTATTCCACTACTCCAAGAATGGGTTTTTACAAGATTTAATGGTGGAGGAATTTAGATAAGTAGAATGGCGTTCTGAGTAGGGATGCGTCTAAACCTCTTCGCTGCTTATCACCGAACGTCTGTTATAATTGTGATGATGAAATCCTCTGGAGTGTGTGTGTGTATAGGAAGCTGCAAACTTGGGTAGTTCTCTGTTTCACAGCTAGAGGCTAAATGCTTCGAATAAAGAACTAAATTTGTCAAGAGGATAATGTCGCCACAGGTTCTATTTCTAAAATGTTTAATTGAATTTGATTTGCTGGGATCTCTTTGGAACTAGTTTCAGAATGTGAACGGATTAAATGCCTTTTAAAACTCTTTCTATTTGAAAATACCTGTAAACATTTGTTATTTATACATTTATAAGTTCCAATAGTTGCTATTTTATGTTGATATTTAATATGATCAATTAATGCATTGACTGTGACAACATTTTTGAAGCAAATATAACAATACATTATTTTTATATTTTAGAAATGTTTTAGATGACTTATAAGTCCAGATACCTTTGGAGAAAGCTTGTCATAAATTGTGTCGACTTCGTAAAAATATTTTTGTATAAATAACCAAACACCGTTGCAATAAAATGGATATTCTAAATGCAAGACCTGAAAAACCTTAAAGCATGTATCAAATGTGGCTAAAAAAGAAGAGCACTTTAACTTAACGCCATCAATATATATAAAGAAATCAATTAAATTAGTCAAGCTTTCTCCAACTACAATAATGAATGGTTGCAAAGTGTTTTTTTCCAAAAAAAATCTTGATCGAATATTTGTAATGGTTACTTCCAGATTATTTATGGATGTAATATGTAAAATGAAACAATCTGCAGCGTCTTTAATTGTTATCCGTTTTTTCTTGCGGTTGTCTTCCGAAGATAAGCGATTCGAGGGAATTATCACGGCGTTCAATAGCATTAAGGTGATACAATCACGACTGTCTAAATATGAAAATTTAAAATTAAATCATGAAATGAAAAGGAGATTATCTTCAAGGACCTTCATTAATATTTTCATCCAGCTGCGAAAATAAATTTAAGCTGTCCTTATCCAGAATATTTTTTCCATAGAAAGGCATAATTTTTTCAATAAAACTTTGCCATTTAGAAAAAAGAAGCATGTCCTTTCCATCATACAGATGTTTGAAGTCTTCATTAAACTTTTAAATATAAATTTATATTTACAATATGTGCAAGCAAGTGTTGACCGTTTTGGATCGATAGAATTGTGAGTTGAAAATGACTTTGAGATAATCTTACCAGAAAAATTCCAAATTCGGCGTTTTTATATAAAGGCCATTCGTTTAACACCGATGAAATGTTCCTATCTGCATTGGTTGCAATAATTTGTTGCCGACGAAAAGAATATGATTGTTTCCATTTGTAAAGAATTTCATCTTTACATGTTTGGTTATATTTGAGCCATGTTTGTAGAGTTTTTCCGATACTTTCGTCTGCCTCCGGAAACTGCTGATCTAAGTTATTATACTTTTCTGTTAGATCTTGTTTTGTGACACGAGAGAAATTTTTCTTTAAGCTGTGCCTCACATTATAGTACCTATCATGTAATTTTCCTGATGGGTACTTTTTATTTTTTGTTCTTGGTGAATAATATGTTAGCTGAAAGCAACGCAAATGCACAATAAAACCACCTTAAAATATTAAAGAAACATACCGAATTTTCACCTGGAAAGTACGCGACAATTTGGTTTGCAATTTTTGTAAGATCCGTTATGGTAAGCTTATCCTTGGAAGTTAGTGCGGTGTCAACTACACAATTTGAAAGAATTTGTTGATGTGCAGGCGTAAGCGTGTTATTTTTTTCAAAATACTTTAGGGTTTCTCTTCCATTCGGAAACTGAAGTAAAGATTGCTTTACATCGACTTTTGAGTAATCAAAATAAATATATTTGTAGGATTATAAAATATTCATACAGTGATGTTACTCTCTGAATGTTCACAAAAAGAAGATGGAGATGGACTATTTCGGTTAATTCTAGATTGTGTTTCGATCCATGAAACGACTGAAGATGAAACGCTTAAAGTATTGCCATCGTCTTCGAACTATTTGAAGTGCATTAAAAAGTGATACAAATTATATAAAGAGCAATTTATTTATTTATTTTTACAATTCACTACTGTGGGAGAAATAATAATAAAGGCACTCTAATGAGACACTATTTGCGGGCAACCAAACGTAAGTGACTACACACAGGTGTACCTTGACACCTAAATTATGCAATATATTCACGCTATAGTGAAAATCTGAAAACTAGTGAGTGCGTTATTATTTCCCCCCATTATCAATTGAAAATACTGACGAACATACTTACAGTCGATTTTTTCCAACTCTTAAGATATTCGCGAAATTTCGCTTTTGCACCGATCAAATTAAAAGTAGGGAACAATCTATCGATATCATCACTTCTCAGATATTTTAATTCATTAAGGCCAACTCCAGCACCTATAAGTATACGAATGAAGTCTATTCCACGTTTTAAAATCTCGAACGTTACTTTTTAATAATGAGAAAATGTTTTTTAGGTCCCACGTATTTAATAATTCTATTAGTTCTGTCTCACTTTCTGAAATATTTGTGTCAGTTGCTCCTTCAGCGTCCTGTGTGCCTGCCTCCATTTCACCTGTATCGTTAATCGATGACCCGTTTAAGGAATTAAATGACAGGAATATTGAAATTTAAAAAACAATACTTTCACTCCACCCTAATATACAATGGTACACTACGAATCCTGCACGAAACTGAACTGAGAACATGCTTCGACTTTACCGGTTGCGGAAAAGAATGATGCAATCGCACCTTACACTGATACACCGCCGCTGTTGCCTAAAAGCGATCGGTCACCGGTGAAGAGTGAACAGAGAAGCAAGAGACGCTTCACTGCACACCGTCGCTGCCTGTTTTATCTCGGTTTAAAAGGATATAATTATATCGCAAATTTCCAAGAATAAGAATAGGCGCGCGTGAGACAGGCAAATACGGGCAAGAGGATTGAGTAAGTTTCATGGGAATTAATGATGAGGACAAATTCACGAGAAAGTGTTTTATTGTTACTTTAAATAATTTTTAGTCAATTCAAATACACGAAACTGGTCAAAATTTCGTTTGATTTAAATATAAATTTTGTTGAATTAACAATGTTTTGTTTAAATCAACAATTTTTCTTGATAATATGAGTATTGTTGTTTTGACAATACTTTTTGTTTAATCTGACAATAATGATTTCTCTGAGTGTAGGTAAAATACTTACCGAGAGTCACACCTTCATAGACTTGCATAGACTTCATGGAGAATTGCACTTATATTATCACAACATTTCATGGATCTAATAAGTATGACTCCTAGACTTGTAACTTTATTCTGGATAGGTAGTACATGACCATTCAAAAAAACTTCTGGGATATTGCAAGGGTGAAACGTGGAGTTGAAAAAAGGCATGAACTGCGACTTACCGGGTTTAAGTGTTAGCCAATTAAGCAGAGTCCATCCGTGTATTTTTTTTAAAGTCGGAATTGATGCGATCGATGCAGTCTTCTATGAGTCCAATAGGTCTGCTCGAATATAATTGAATGTTATCAGCGTATAAGTGCACCTTTTCATTCTCGAATATTGACCAGGCATGTCATTAATAAAAAAGCTGAATAATAACGGACCCAGAATAGAACCTTTTGGAACCCCACTTGATTGATACAATTAGAGGGCCAGACAATATATTATTCACTTGCACTTGCTGAAAGCGATTTAAAAGGAAATCCTTAATCAGAGCAGTGGTGGATAAATGGCAATTATGATCAATGTTGTCAAATGTGTTGTGAAAATCTAATAGAACTAAAGCAGTAAATTGGTTGTCGCTCATGAAACAAGTATATCACAAGGTCAGCATGAATAAAAAAATATAGGCAACATTCTAAAGTTTAGTATTTCAAAGAAATTACAGATTATCTATTGTTAAACTGAACACACAAATATGAGTAAACAGAAGTATTACTAGACATGCAATTATTTTTCAAATACCTACATATATAGTTTCAGTACGTTCTGGATCAAAGTGCATTGCTGCAGGACACTCATTGGGCCGAATCGCCCTTGACCACTTCTTTTATGTTAAAGCACTCCTACTAACAATTTTGAAAGAGAAAAAGTGCCCCACCGTAGCCGATAAAACTGACCTACCGCAGCCAAATTACAATATTTCAGAATTGAAAGTATTTTTCCACAAAATAACAAAGAAAAGTAATGTAATGTAATGCATACCTAATATATTCACATATGATTCTGATCGTCACAATTGATTGGTACAATTGATATAAACTTAAAATTACTTTTGTTCAAGCCACCTCTGTTTTGCAATGGCGCAAAACATAATAAATTGACGTGCGTCCGAAAGATTTTTGCACATCAATCAACACTGTTCATTTCAAGTTACACAAATAAATCCAGTCAACACCACAATAAGAACAAATGAGATAACATCCTTTTAGAATTTAGTAGGTACCCCCACCCTGGCGCCATGGTCCACACATTTTCCATTTCGTGAGGAAAACTAATGGCTTCTTTCATTGAAGCGTTTTAAAGGCGAAAAGTGTCCATAAATTCTGGGAATAGCTATTGTCTACTCGTAGCAGTTTCTTTTATTATCCACCAAAAAGTGTAAAATGAGTTTTACGTCTTTTGTGTTAAAGTAATTACTGCACTTAAATGGCTGCATTCGTGCCAAATTGGGAAGAGTTATGGCGCGCTCGGTAATCCACAATCCAGAAAATTCAGGTAAGTCTTGCTGTGAAATTATTAATAGTTGAAAGCAATCGATGCGATGTTCCAATTGCGTTTGATTCAGTGCCACATGGTAACCCGCAATGTGCAACTGATGGTAACAAAAACTGCTACATATCGCAATAAAATGCAGTAGTAACCAACGATTTGTACATACATATGATCCTGAAACGTTTTATTGCAAATATAAATTTTATTGTGCTACTCGGAGCCACAAATGCTCTCTTTGCGGTAATGTCAAATCGTAAAAATGATACGACCCATACACATAAATCAGTCCGAAAAAATTGGACCATATTTCCCGGTACCCCAAGGTCAATCATATTGCCGCAGCAAACAAAAATTTTATTAGCCGTTTACTACTAACTTTTTAGGAGTTATAAACAAAAGAAAATTTCATAAAACATTCATTTCGCCTGCCGTATTTACATTCAATAAACGGAACACCACATTCCTCTTTATCTCCAGCACACGCTCGCCGGCGCTGCATGCAAGACCGATGAGAATTCCTTATTTAACAGAATTGCCCATAAATTACGGAGTAAAAAGGGTAAAAGCCCTCTGCTCTTATCATCGGGATGGACGTGCTGCCTGGCCATTTTCGGCGGAAATTTCAATTTTTCGAAGCTCTTTTATTACTGCTAAAGGTGAAACTGAAGGTTCCTCTTCGCCATCTAATTTAAAATAATGCGCGACTGTTACTTCCAAGGGGTTTTCCCAAAGGCTGTTAATCTTTTCGGACGGTTGAAAGTTGATTCCACTTTTTGACTTTTGTGATATCTCTACGCCACCATTTTGATGGTATTTGAAATAATACATGGGGCATTTCATGTCAAGCGGACAACCAAAAAAAAATGAGGTCGTGGATTTTGTTTATACTCTGGTCAGTTATACTTCTAGTAGACGTGGATGTGTACACAAAATTTTTTTTTCTTATGATGCTTTATTGCTGAGTTATGAGCTTATGCTCTAAATCTTAAACTATTGGCGATCACGTTATAATTTTTTTTGTGAAGAATGAGTACATTTAAGGCTTTGAATTAAAAATAAAATATTTAAAAAAAAATATGTCGAAGTTACTCAAATATCGATTTGAAATGTTCACTTCCGGTTTACTATACGTAAAAAAATTCAAATTTAGAATTCGATAAAAAAATTAAAAACTTCAGCTTTTTAACTATAAGAAGCAACACTTTTTGTTTTTTTTTACAAATAAATTGATACAAATAATAAGCACCCAAAAATAACCGACTTCATTCTTAGTAAATTTTTTTTTAAAACTCAGCAATAAAGCATCATAAGAAAAAAAAATTGTGTGTACACATCCACGTCTACTAGCAGTATAACTGACCAGAGTATAAACAAAATCCACGACCTCATTTTTTTTTGGTTGTCCGCTTGACATGAAATGCCCCACATACTTAACTATATGTACATACCCAGCGGGAAAAGAAGCGCTCAAAGATGCAAACGGAAGCAACTCCTTGGAAGCTATGGAATGATTCCCTTCCGTTGGACACTCCATGTCTTTTTAACATTACATGTCCGCAGGAGGAAGCAGTATAAAAGCTTTTTTTTACTGCTCCCAGCTTGCTGCTATGGAATGCACATGGAATCAGGTTCCATACTGCTCCCAGCTTGTTCAACTTACTGAACATTTTGTTCAACTTACCTTCTCTTTTATGAAAGCACAAAACTGATTTTATTATAAAAACCACGCAAAAACGCACCAAAATCACTCAATAGAACGCAGAAATACGCACCTTACTTTACTGCACAGAAGATAAAACAGGAATGAGCAAGATTTCGCTTTGTTTTTCTTATGAGTCATGACTTGAAAACAAAAGGGAGAAGATTCGGTCCCAGCGATCAATTGGGTTGATGCCTACCTGCATTCCCCGGAATCAACAGGGAAGCAACATATTTTTCGGTCGCAGGCAAGCTCAGTTAGGTGATGCCTCCCTGCATTCCCCGGAATCAACAGGGAAGCAACATATTTTTCTCTCATAAAATTTACTGATTCCAAACCCGCTTCCCTAGGAATGCCTGACCAAATTTCCCGCTGGGTATGTACATATGGTGTATACGTAGGTATGTCAAATTAATTTTGCATTTGCAATTTCGGTTAATTTTAGCGTTCGTCACACAGAGATTTGTTTGGCTTTGGGGACAAAAGTATGTGTGTGGAAATCAAATTAAAATCTTTCTGAATTTACACAACATTTGTCACATTGGGGTTTTTGGCGCCTTAATTTCCAATATTATGCCTAATTTTATAACGTCAGGATGGCACTTTAAACACATTAGTTTTGCATCATTTTGAGACTGGGGTTTTTGGGGTTTCTAATTTTAATTATCATTCCTAATGCTATAAATCCAAGATGGGGAATGCAATATGGTTCACAAAAATAATACACTTTCCCCCAAGTGTTAATTAGTCAAAGGTATTATGTACGTACATTACAATTGTAGATGTTTTGCGTCTCTATATACCTAGGGCAGACCGGGGCTAGTTGGCACGTGGGGTAAGTTTGCATTGTGTGTTTTATTAATTTCGTAATTGTCATAGAGCGCTGGTGATGACGTACACGATCATTTAGTGCTGCAGCCGCATATTACATAAACGTTTCAGTGTGACGTAAAATTTAATTATAGGTACCCCAGCTTGTGAATATACATACACTCCGCGACACATGATTGTAGACAGTCTCAAATACTCAGGTATTTTAAGTAATTACGAATTCTAAGAAAATGCATACCCCTCATTACTTAGAACAAGTAAGTGCTAATTACTTTGTGGGATTTTCCCGTCCATTTGATGCGTAATTTTTTTTTTATGATTTTTTACCTGAAAATTGCTATAAAAACCTACGACACTTGATTGTAGGCACAGACGTTTTTGGTCATTTGGAGCTAAACAAACTGCAAACTGTAATCATATTGTATTGAGAAGTAAATAGCTAGTGGATAGAACAAAATGGGTAGTGGAAAAAGACTCACTCTTGAGGAAATTGGAAAAATAAGGGCACTAAAAGAAGAAGGATATTCTAATCGAGAAATTGGTAGAAGGATCAACAGAAGTGTTGGAGTAGTTGGCAACTTCCTTAAGGATCCCGAAAATTATGGGAAACAACAACATGGGAGGACGAAAAGAGCATCGTCGTCATCTGAGAGGCGCAGAATCTTAAGAATAGCCTCAAATGCATCAAAGACATCGAGGGAAATTCAACAAGAGGCTGGAACATCGGCCAGTATTCGTACGGTGCAACGCATACTGAAAAGCTCACCAGGCCTACAACGTCGCCGCCTGAAGAAAAAGCCACAATTAACCCAGAGACATAAAGAAAAAAGGCTTGAATTTGCTCGAACACACATGACGTGGAAGAACGAATGGAGAGACATAATCTTCTCAGACGAAAAACGCTTCACTTTGGATGGACCCGACGGTTATGCATTCTACTTTCATGACTTACGAAAGGAGGAGAAATTTCTAGTCCGTCGTCATAGCAGAGCAGGAGGTGTCATGGTTTGGGGAGCCATTTCTTACAATGGGCAAATCGACCTCATTTTCATTAGTGGACGGCACACATCTAATGACTACATAGAAGTGCTTAGGAGCGCCAAACTAAAAATAATTAAAAAGATGGAAGGTCACCATTGGACTTTCCAACATGATCACGCTGCAGTTCATACAGCCAGAGTTGTTAAACGGTGGTTTGAGGACGAAGATATTGCAGTTTTGGATTGGCGATCACTATCACCAGATCTTAATATCATCGAAAATCTCTGGGGATGGCTGACAAGAAGAATTTATGGGTCCGGAAAACAATTTCACGCCATTGAAGAATTGAAAGGAGCAATAACAACAGCTTGGAACGAGATTCCCTTGGAAATAATAAGGAATTTGTACAATTCTATGGAAAATAGAATTTTTGAAGTTATAAACCGAAATGGTGGTAACACACATTATTAAAAAAATTAATAAATGCTAATGTGGTGTTGGACATTTAATTTCCTTTAAACCCATTTCACTTTTTTTTATTTAACCGTAAAATTTCTTCCGAAAACTGGTAGTGTCTACAATCAAGTGTCGCAGGTTTTTATAGCAATTTTCAGGTAAAAAATCATAAAAAAAAAATTACGCACCAAATGGACGGGAAAATCCCACAAAGTAATTAGCACTTACTTGTTCTAAGTAATGAGGCGTATGCATTTTCTTAGAATTCGTAATTACTTAAAATACCTGAGTATTTGAGACTGTCTACAATCATGTGTCGCGGAGTGTATGTATGTACTGAGAAATTCGAATTTCTTTATAATCCTTTAAGTTTATTTAATAAAGTTTTTTTTCTATTAATTCAATTCCAAACATGTTGTGAATATGTGTTTTGCAAGCTAAATGCTTACTTACCCCACCGCATGTGCCAAACTTGGGCAGACTTAGCAAATTTAGACACTTTTAATGAACATAAGAATTTCAAAAATGATTGTTTATGGTAATTATAGCATATGAGCTACTGTTTCATAGAAAATGTTCAGAAATCAAATACTATTAGTGAAAAAGTTTAAAAAACCTTTAAGTTAATTCCATGCCAACTACCCCAGTCTCCCCTACTATAGATACTATGTATACGTACTTCAAAATTGCTGATGTCGAATCCGCCATTGCAACTTTGGAATTTTGGATGAAGAATGCCTTTAAAATGTTGGAAATTACAATGGCGGTTACAAAATGGCGACCGAAAACTATCTATTCTATACTGGTTAGCTGCATTCTTTTGTGCACCTTGTTTTGGAACACCTATACATTATACAGAACAATTTGTTCTGCTCCTTGACGAGAACAAGCCAACCAAATAGTGTGTCTATGAAAACCCAGATGACACTAAATCAAATTTCCCAAAAGGATTTTATCAGTTTTCATAAAATTATCAGCTAATAGATGTAAACAAATTTTTATTGGTAATAAAGTTATTTGTGGGATTTCATGAATTAAGTTCGTCTGCGGAAAAAATGAAATATTGATTACCTTGTTCACCAAAGATTTCTACCATTTCTGTATAAAACGGTTCAACATACGGATAATTTCCATAATTGAGCTTTTGTAGGTACGGAGTAGAACAAGAGACAAACTAAAAACGAAATTTTACAATCAGCTGGGCGAAGTGGGATGGTAAACTCATAACAATAGTCACATACACTTAAGGGCGGGGTAACGTATTAAAAAATTTTCATTTTCATTTTTTTTTTATTGTTTCATATGATTGTACAACATCTTAAGATTGTTGTGTCAACATTTCAAACAAATCGGAGTAAAACTAACTAAGATACAGAACTTTGAGCGTTTGTTGCTTTCATGTATACTACTCGATTTTCAGGTATGCAAAACTTTAAAGCGATTTTCTGACGCTTGTCATTTTTAAAACCGGTGAACAGTTTAGAGCAAAATCTACTCGACCGATTGTTTTGAAATTTTGTATACAGCTTCTTTACATAAATGACCAGGTAACGCTGGGAGCTTTTTTTGTTTTTTTCATAATTATAGATTTTACAATAACAAATAGGTTCATTTTTTAGACGAAAATCGGTGTTTTTACTTCTAAGTGTCAGCAAAAATTGAAAAATCGAAAAAAAAAAATTTCCTCCCAGGAATACCTTTGGAAAGCGGTTATCTAATGACACATTTTTTTTTTTTTTAATTCAGATGATCCACTCTTCAGTAATATTGTTCACCGACAGACAACTTTTTTTCGAGGCGCCTCCGAAGAATTGCTGCCGTCGGCTTAATTATTTATATTTTGTTTTAAAATATTAAGGAAAATATTGTTCACAGGTTGTACTATAATGCTGCGATCGACTAATTAAATTTGTATTGCCTGTAACGTCTGGAAAAATTCTTGAAAAAGGGCCTTTTTCACGCCGAATTAACGTTACCCCCCCCTTAAAGCTCCTTATTTGCGGGGGTTACTTTCCGAATCATACATATACGTATGCTGCGGGTAAAGGAACCGTGAATACAGAATGGTAAATCCTATAGGATTGTAGGAGATACGTTTCGAGTTTACAAGAAGAAAAAATAGATTTAAATAAAGTTTGTGTAACAACATAACTTTAATTGAGCAGTGTTTTAAAAAATATAGTGATATTATCTTGTATTGCCACTTTTACATTTACTGGGATGGGCACGCTGAATTCACATCTCAAGTAATCAGTCCTTTGAAGGCTGATGTTTCCATCTACTCATGGACAATTATCATAGGGCAATTGGGACAAGGACTCTGTCCTTAAAACTGATGCGCGTCGCACCGAATAGCTCTTTGTGCCGGCACTGCATAAAGAATTACCCTCCAGCTGAAATCAAACCCCTAAAATGAGTTTCGGCTTAAACTCCTCTTTTGAAACAAGGCCCATTATTCCGACCGGCAAATGATGAAAGCACGCCAGCATCTGGAAAAACATGCCTTTGTTTTGCCGAGCTTTGAGATATAAATTCATAATCTCGCAAGACCCATTTATAAATGAAATTTCCCTTGAAATTCTAAATTAGAATACTTTCTCAAGAATCCGAAACTCTTCCCAATTTGATAGAAAAGATAAGCTCTCCTCCTCGTGGACAATGAATATTTCAGGAGCAAAGCGAAAGCGGCAAATCATCCCCGCCTTTGTGTGGCCAAAGTAATAAAAGTAAGTTCGGTGTCTGGAGATAGCTTTTAGGAGTGTACCTATCGCAAAATTAAAATTCCTCGGCGGCGGCAGTGTTCATCCTGCCCCCGAAACTTAAGGAAATCACGTAATTCGCAATTTACCACGACACGGGACTGCGGACTCGCTCTCATTTCATTAAGATGCAGAAAGGGTAAAACAATTATTTTTAACCGTGCTCAAGAGGACTTCAAACAAATTTTATTAATACTGTGAAACAGTTCTAATGTTGCTGGCGGACGACTGTGTCCGAGTGGTCCGGTGGTCATGGAGTTTCATTTGCTCTGCTCCTTCAATCTAATCCGTTTGTTTTGATTTCCTTGGTGAAGCTCGTCGTCATGGCACGAAGCCTTAAATTATTTTGTTTTTTCATAATTAGAACTGAAAACTTTCAGTTGGGTCGGTCTCAGGTTTATTGCCACGAAAAGTGGTCCAGCAGGATCATATTTTTATTGGAGATTTCTTGGCAATAATTAAGATCCTACAAGTTCAAGAATTTTGTTTCTGACAGTTAAATTAAAGTAACTTGTTTATTTGTTGTACGTGTTGATTCGTAGATTATTTAAATAACACGCCACGCACGTTAAATTTCGTGCGTAGGGTTGAGTGCTGTAAGTTTGCGCACGTTTCAATTAACTACTAATAAAATTCAAAAATTATTTCCTATTTCACTCCAGTTAAAGAATAGGGCTTCCCATAAAGCCCCTACATTTCGAGGCTTTGCTTTAGTTTCTTTCTTCCTTTATGTTCGCTGTGTTGGGTGATTAGCCTGCAGTAACACTATTCTAATTGATGGGGCTTCGATCTGTCGCTTATTATGAAAAGCGCACTCTGGGAGTGGAAGCGTGGGATCCGAGTGGGATTCGAACCTGGGACATTTGGATCAGCAGTCTAACACGCTTACTATTAGACTACTCGTGTCCCTAATAAAATACTATTTCGTATATTATTCAGAGAGTATGAAAGGCTTTGGTCTTTAGAATAGTTTTATCAGAATAGGGAAAAGGCGGAGACAGAGAAGAAAAAAGTGGAAATAATGGCTAATGGGATAGGGAATGAAATTTGTTTGTAGTATAAATATCAGTCATGTACTGAGCTTTGTGCGGTGCAAAGTGTAGGTACAAAACATGTTCACAAGTACTATTATATCTTCTTAAATTTAAATTTATTTAAAGTATATACAGTAGCGAGCAAAACTGGATACAAATCTTGAAAAATTACATAGTTTTATCAATAAAACGAAAAACATTGCTCAATAATAACATATTTCCTTTTAATTTTCGTTGAAAGAGTCTGCGATAATATTCTAGAGAAATTACTCAATTAACGTTTTTTTTCCACTGGAAAAATCTTGATTACTGCGGAGAGTGCCGATATCCAGATTTATATAGTAAAATGGGAAACATTTCTACTGACGTTGAAAATAATATTGTGGCATTAATAAATCAGGGACACAGCTCAAGAGTAATTGTAGAACACTTAAATATTTGTCATAGAACAGTTCTATTAGCTCAAAAAGAAGACAGTGTAACCCTGCAAAATATACTGGTGGACGACCAAAAGTGAAGTCAGATGGCGATGCTCGTGTAATAGAACGGATGATGAAATCCAGAAAAGCAAGCAAAGACTTTAGAAAAGAGGTCAGCGAATGGACTGTCAGGTGAGCACTTAAAAGAATTGGCCTAGTAGCGTCTATAAAAAAGAAAAAGCCCGCTTTATCAGAAAAGAATGTTGTGCACAATGAGCACAATAATTGGACAGTTGAAGATTGGAAGCGGATTATTTGGACGGACGAAACAAAAATCGACAGATACCAATCTGATGGCAAGGCGTACCTACTATTGGCACCGACCTTACGAAACGCTTCAGAAACACCAAGTCAAAGAAACCGTCAAACCGTGAAATCCAATCGAAAATTTGTGGCCCATTGTATGTAAAAGACAGCTGCTTCAGTACGAAAGTCCTCCTAAAATTTTAAACGAGCTTTGGATACAGGTACAAACGGAATGGCAAAAAATTTCGGACAAAGTTATTCAAAACTTGGTGGAATCCATACCAAGGCGAGTAAAGAATGTCATAAAAAGCAAACGGCTCTGGGTAAAATATTAAAATAATACTTTGAAATACCAAAATGTATGCCAAATCGAAATGTGCAAAAGTAGATACAAGGATTGAATTGATATTGTTTTTTTTAGTTATATATATAAAAATTCGTAGTTCCTGTTATTGTTTTTTTATGTAGTGGTGAAGTTGTCCTTAAAAAAAATATTATTCAATCAATAACCGCGTTTAATTTTCTTATTTTAAGACACAAACTTCATTTTTAATATTTGGTATCCAGTTTTGTTCGCCACTGTATATATGGAAGCCCTACCATCTAATAAATTTCACACCTTCCATAGAAGGGCTTCTGTGAACAAGCCTCTGCAAAAAAAAAAGAAGGCCCTCAACAGGCATGATAAGAGCTTTCCATTAGTTGCTAGAGGGAGGGAAGCACACATTCGATTAATAAGTGCGTGTATAGCAAAAATAAAATGGTATGCAGCGCTTTATGAAATGCATGCACTGCAATAGTATTGCCTTTGATACTATAAATACGGCAAAATATGCAAACAACATAATACCTACAGGTATGCTAAAACAGAGATGCGACTTCGCTGATCTTTTGAACGATTGTGGCAGGTATTTGTAAGAACATTCAGAACCTGTTGTTTTAAAATAGCGTACTAGCTTCAACGGTTGAGATCACATATAGCACTTTACACGAGACAGGACTTACCACAAAAAGGATGAAAAATGTTACTATTTTAGAATAATCTTTACTGTGTCCTTGGACGCCTCTATGGATATTTGTTGACATACATATAAAATCTGGGGCTTGGGACGATGTAAAACTACAGAAAATTAAACAATCAAAGTACTCGACGACAAAACATACTTGCACTACTTATTTTTAAGCGTGTTCACCTATACTCCCTTGAAATAAATCAACCCTAGAGCTAAGCATCCACTTTACAGCAGACGAAACCCATCACCATGTGCTTGGTAACTCATGGCCCTACCGTTTTCCCAGACTCTGTGCCGGTTGCGGTATCATAAATTTTCCCAAGTTCCCAACCCAAAACTTACTAGGGATCTTACGTAAGGACACATTCACGCGTTCTCCGGCTTTCACTGAAGCAAAGTAACGAAGAGGGCCACCATTTGTCAGGAGAAAAAACTTGTGACGTGTGCGGATTCTTGTGGCGCATTCGTGAAATACGGCCAGCGGCAAGATTAAAAAGGTGAAAACACTACTCCTTGCAAGACCTCCAGGATTCCAGGCGTGGGATGTCTAGGCTTCACCTACTTGCGTGAACATTTTTGAGGTTTTTGAATGAATGACAAATGATTTTCAGAAAAAGGTGTAACGATGCCTTAGATTTGGGTTAACCTTCTGTGCGCCGAGTGAATTTACAACGCCGGGAGTTGGTTGGGTATAATAAGCCCGTCCTGAAAGAACATTTCTGTCCTTACAGTGTGAACATTATATTCTCAAAACTAATATTCGCTTTATTACACAAATTTCGAAACCCAAACAAACACTTTGCGAGGCTCTTATTGTTAGCCTTGAACAAGTGCATGGAACGCCAAACCGATTAGTAGCTTTATGAGCCAAACCAAAAGCCGAAAGTTTTTATACGTTGAAGTGTTTTTGTTTTGGTCCCTGCTTCAAGCAGTTTAAGTAAGTTTTCCACATCTTGCAGCTTCGAAACTTCTTTTCATTCTCGACGAGGAAGTGCAGACTTCGTTGCTCAAAGCGGGCGTAACAACAAACCTATCAAAAGCATTTAACGAATAAACGCAAATAGGAGCTTTAAACTCGCCCACTACACACAACATAAACACGCTTATGGATCTACTTCCGGTCTGTCGTACGTCGGAGGGAACCTTTTGTGAGGAACTTGTTTCATCTCTTACTCGAGGAAAACTTCTTAAATTAAATTTAAGTGGTTTCTTTGGAACGGAGCTAAGGAACCAAATTTTTGCAGGAGCCGTACCTATGAATGTATGTATATTAAGCATACTAATAAAGCGTAGCTAGGTTGCGATGAGAATGAAACCAATTTTCCCAATTTCGTTATTCAAGGTCGTGAGCACGTGTCCAGGGTGAAGTCTAGAAAAATGGTTGTCTTGGGAATATTCTTATACATAAGATTTTTTTAAAAGTGATGAGTAAAACATAATAATAATAGTTTATTTGGGCAAGTATGCTTTTAAATATACATACCGATAATGTTGGTTAGATGCAGTGGCGTAGCGTAGTGGGGGCAGCAGGGGCGGCTCGCCCTGGCGGCAACAAATTTCACAATAAATAATAATAATATCTTGCAAATATTTGAACAATTTCATATTTTTGTCGCACCTAAGATTCGGACCGATTTAAATGAGGACGGAATTTTTCATTACTTATACTGTGACGAATTCGGGGAATCTCCTTTCTTTAAATGAATGTATAATAATGACATCTTGCTCATTGTAGCGACTGGCAACACCGTCTGTACTGACTTGCAGGGATTCCCCGTATTTTATTTTGTGCTTTGATTGATTATGACTAATATTCAACGAGAATGACTTCTATCATATAAAGAATATTGTTCAATATTGTATAACACAACAACATAATAAGTTTGATTGATGGATCGTAAGTTGTGCAATTCACATTAACTTAATCGCATCGTATGGTACATACATATATGTATACGCTTGTAGTTGAGACGGAAGCTGTTTTCTTCGTTAGATAGAATCATTGTAGAAATTCGTGAGCGTTTTCACCAGCTACATAATTTGGCGGATAAGTATGCTTATCTAACGCCGGCTATATTACTAGATTCGGGCGACACTAAATGTAAGCTAGACTATGCATCTGCCGAGATTGACGAGCAGGACTTCAAGCTGGAACAACTTCGACTGTAAACTTTCATTGCTGCCACAGGCAACGAAAATAAATTAATTAATGCGGACTCACTTGAATTATTAAAATTTATTGTGAAATCCAAGCTGGAAGATACTCCGCCCAATATTATAATAATGCTCCAAATATTCATCACAATTGCCATAAGCAATGCCAGCTGTGAGATATATTTTTAAATATTGAAATTGACCAACAATTATTTAAATTCAACAATGAGTACTTTAAGGCTAACCTATCTGGCTATCTTGTCTATTGAGCAAGAGGTGTGTGATGCTATAGACATTGATAGTGCAATAAAAGACTTTGCTCTTAAAAAAAGTAGACAACAATACACAATAATGATGACTGATTTTGCCGAAAAGTTCTTTGGAATTACTGTATGTCATAGTTTTTTAAATTGAAATACCTAAATAAGAGGGCAGCAAAATTTTCTTCCGCCCCGGGAGGCTGACACCCACGCTACGCCACTGGTTAGATGTGAAAAAGTTTGATTAGACTAACCAATGCTAAATAGCTTTCCAAAGAGGTAGAACATGGACAAAAATCTGCCTATTGGAAAAAATAACACAAGCTAGTTCCAAAATGATTTTTTTAAAATTTTATTAGCTTATTACAGTTCATAATGGTATGTTACAAACATTTAATTTCATAAAAACAAATTCAAACTTCAGTTTCTTAATACCCCGTCGAAAGGTATTTCACGTATAATTTGGTATGCCCATTCACTACTTGGACATGTTGTACCTTTTTGGAAAGGTACTTAACAAAATGGGTAATTCAATACAAATATAAAAGAAGGTGTCTTAATTACATGAACTTCGGAGAAATTGTGGGAGAAATGTATATTTTAGGAAATTGTAGACCATTCTTTTCTTTCGCAAGTGACTGTACCTGTAGCGGTAGAGGTACATCAACAGTGGTTGAATTTTTGGAAAGCACATTGAGATAGTAGTTGTTTGGCATGAGGTTGATGTCGCTGTATTGAGTAGATCAAAATATAAAAATAAAATTTTATTAATCATCCTGTAACTTGAAAACTCGCCTTGCCCGCCCTGCCATACAATTTTTTGTTTTTCTAGGTGAGATCTGTCACCCCTACCATTTCTACATTTGTTATACGAAACACCCTGTATACAGGCTATGTTTAATGTTAAGCATTTTGTCTGTCCTTAGCACCATTGCAAATTTGTAATACATTGTGGCACATGTTTCTTCTCGTTATAGAATTAAGAATTTATGTAAGTCATGAATTCCGCGGTCACATTTTTCCCAGTGTAAACAGCTCTCTGGTTCCTTCCTGCAACGATAAGATCCAATTTTCACTTACCTCAGCATTCCCATGCCCGTCATGCATGCCACACTGCCTTTGCTATCGCGGCTACTCGTGGAACTCAGGTACCCAAAATATTGAGTTCCATCGACGGGTAGAAACCAGAGACGCTGCCAGAAGCTGAACTTGCCGATCCAGCTGGGAACCATGTAAACATAGATAGATTTAAGGAAAATAAAATTCAGTCACAAGCCAGAGCTCAGTGTGTTCATTCGGCCTAGTGCCGTATTCCAGATCACATCCAGACCAGCGCCAAAGCAAGGCAACAGCAGTCCATCACTTAGCACTATAGCGCAGCAACCAGCCAGTAAGCGCCAAGGCCCAGCGCCACAGCCACAAGGGAAATAGCCCTGTATCAAGAAAGAAGCCGTCTAGCAAGTCCAGCCCAGCGCCATAGCACACCAGCAGCAGCAAATCAAATAGCTTATCACATCCTCAAAGGAGGAGCCCAGCCCCAGCCAGCCCAATTGATCATTTAGTATTAAACCTTTTCAGTGCACCCACGCAGATTTTTTGTGAAGTGACTCCATCGATTTGTACCTTGGTATAAGAACCTGGTCACTCCACCATTCAAATCAAATATTTTCGCTGTCTCCGCGGTAAACAAAAGAGTTTGTCGCGTTATAAACAGGATAAATAATAAGGGACCAAGGATTGAGCACTGAGGTACTTCTCGAGAAAGAGGTATAAAGTTTGAGTACAGATTGTTGACTTTAACCGCTTGGGATCGTCCATACAGATGCAATGCCATTGCAGTGCATTTGTGATGGTTGAACAAATTTGCAAGTAATCTGGGATAATTGACAAAGTCGAAAGCCTTCCTGAACTATATAAGGAGCAGAACAGTTAGATTATCCAAGTCCAGAGCCTCATGGATGTCAGTCGTAATTTTAACAAATGTGGGTTCACAACTATGATTGGGTCTAAAACCTGATTGGATTTCAAGAATGAAAGTATGTCGTTGTCTTTAATGTATGACATTAGTTGCATATGCATTATGTTTCATAATATTGTTACGGTCGTAAACCTAAAATGAAAAAAATTAATGTTTATTTTGCAGAAGTGAAAAAGATACCTGTAATCCCTGCCTTAGGTCGCCACCTTGATGGGGAACAATGAATTCCAGGTAGTAGGCAGCACATCTGGGGAAGCAAGAAAAGGGAATCGTAGTAGTTCCATGCCAGTTCAAAAAAGTAATCTGAGCGTGAGTCGTAATCCCAGTAGGCAGGGAGAAAAAAAAGAGGAAAAGATTTGCGAATCGAAGGAATTTCGAGTTAGTTTTGATATTGTTCAAGAGGTGTAAAAGGTTAGGCGTTGTCTTAGAGTAATACAGTGAAATACAAGTAAAATTAAGAGAACCATTGTGTAACCTTGTGTTGTGGAGCTACTGTGGCCACCCGGGTTACAGCCGGAGTAGTTTTTAACTGGTTTTCGGTTAAAAAAGATATTTTGGTATAGTGAATAGAAAATTTAAGGGTCTTGTAAATCTGTTTGAGAATTCACTATCAAGCGCGCATATGTGGGAAATAGCGTCGCGCAATAATGTTCATTGATAGAGTAACTATAATAACTGTGCAAGTATAGCACTGTGTTGCAATTAATTGTACAGAGAACATAGTAGGTGATTGAGGGGAATTTTAGAAAAGTAGGTTTAGATTTTTCAGGAGAAAATTTTAAGAAAAATTTGTTTTAGTCTTTGGAATAATGTGAGTAGCGAAGGAACAATCCCGAATAAAATAAATATCTAAAAGTATCAAGTGGTGTTTGAAAACTTATCCTATTGAATTGTGGCGAGGAACATATCCCCGACCACAAACTGGTGGCCCCGACATGATCGGGCCCCTAGGAAGCAGAATTTTTCAAGCAGATTTCCCGACGTGATTGGGCCCCTGGGAAGCAGAATTTTTCAAGCAGATTTCCCGACGTGATTGGGCCCCTAGGAAGCAGAATTTTTCAAGGAGATTTCCCGACGTGATTGGGCCCCTAGGAAGAAGCATTTTCAAGCAGATTTTCCGACCTGATTTGGTCGAGGAAGAAGATTTCTCGAAGTGTTTTTTTTTTTAAAAATTATTGTTGTGAAGGCACCCCCCACCAGTGGTAAGGGCCTTTGCACGATAATACTAATGAAGAAAATTTAAAATCAGGAAAGAATAAAGAAAAAAGAAAATACGAACAACAAAAGGATGAATGCAACAAAGAGCCAGATAAGTAGAACAATTTTAGGTTTAGCAAATAAAAATATTCTTTTGCCTATTTTATTTTAAATTATATTATTAAATAATATATAATATATATAATTATTAAATTGTAAAACGTTAACCCGGACGCAATTTTCCACTCGCGTATATTTTATCCTCTGAAATTTTGTATTCTGGCGATTTTTCTTTGTGGAATAAAAGCTGCTCGTTAAGGCAGCCTTTACAATAAAAGAAATTAAATAAAATGGAACGCGGGTATGTTTCAGCTAATGTAGCGTCTGGCGATTTGATACCAGTTGTTGAGAATCCGCCGGCAGTAACAGCAAATGCGGTGAATGCACCACCTTTTTGGAAAACGGCACCAAATTTCTGGTTCCAACGATTGGAAGCACAATTTGAATTATCGCGAACAACATCTCAATCGACAAAGTTCAACCATGTTCTCTCCTCGTTGGATGAGGATTTAATTAGAATAATAAGTGATATATTACAAAGTCCGGATCCGCAATACCCGTACTCGCAATTGAAAGAGGCTTTAATATCACGCCTTACAGCTAGCGAGACCGCTAAATTAAACCAGCTTCTTGGGGACATTGTGATGGGCGACCGGTCACCCTCATAGTTTCTCCGGGAGATGAATGATTTGTGAAATGGTAGTCTGAGTGATGAGGTGTTGAAGACTCTCTGGATGCAGAGGCTACCAGATAGTATGAGAGCCATATTGTCTTGTTCAACGGGCACATTGACCGATATAGCTAGGTGTGCCGATAAGATTTTTGAAGTGAACAATAGACATTCAATTCTAGCTTATTCTCCCCAACAGTCTGATAATGCTATATTGCTGAATTTGACGACGCAATTTCAGCAACTTGCCAAGCAGGTTCAAGATCTTTCTTTAGACTTGAATTCTTTCAAAACACATACTTCTGTACCAAATTATTGTAACTGTAGGCATTCGAGTAGATCATCAAGTCATTCCTCGAATAATTCACACAGCAAACGTTATCGCAATGGATCTAAAAATAAATTTTACCGTGACACGCCTATATCTCGAGAACATCCTGATTGGTGCTGGTATCATGCAAATTTTCTGGATAAGGCTGATAAATGTGTATTACCTTGTACTTTTAAAACTTCATATTCATAGACGCTTCTCATTAATGGCGACTAGTGAGTCCAGCGTATATACTAGTCGTCTACATATTTTTGATAAGACATCATGGAAAGAATATTTAATCGATACTGGAGCAGACATATCCGTTATACCAACTCCATTAGGAAGTAAACTCATTCCAACTACTCTTCGTCTGTCGGCAGCTAACTCTTCTACCATCAATACTTACGTAAACAAATTCTTACGTTAGATTTAGATCTTCGACGAAATTTCCAATGGCAATTTTTAATCGCCGACATTACCAAACCCATATTAGGCGCAGACTTCCTGTTCCACTATGGCTTGATAGGCGACCTTGCCAAGAGATTGATTCTAGATCCATTAACAAATTTAACCAGTAACGGAAAAATTATTAAAGGCCAATTTCAAACACTTTCGGTTGTGATAGAGCCAACTATTAATCAACACGTTCATAAATTACTTAAACAATTTCAAAGTGTTACGATGGATACCACTTTCACTAGACCCGTTAATCTTCTCTACAGTTAGAAGACTTTCTCCTGAAAAATTGGCAGTAAGCAAAAAGGAATTTGAGTTCTTATTAAGTCAGGGTATCTGCAGACCCTCAAATAGCTGTTGGTCTTCACCTTTACATATGGTTCTTAAAAGTAATGGTGAATGGAGACCTTCTGGAGATTATCGACGTCTAAATGCCATTACGATACCAGATCGTTATCCTATTCCACATATACATGATTTTACTTTCCATCTCCAAAATTGTAGCATATTTTCAACTTTAGATTTAGCAAAGGCATATCATCAAATTCCTGTTGAACCTGAAGACATACCCAAAACGGCGATTTGCACACCTTTCGGGTTATTTGAATTCCCTAGGATGACTTTTGGCCTTTGTAATGCAGCACAAACATTTCAGAGGTTCATTCACTCCGTATTGCAAGACTTATCATTCTGTTTCACTTATTTAGATGATGTGCTAATGGTTTCTTATTCAGAATCAGAGCACCTAGAACATTTAGAGCAAATTTTTCGGCGATTTCAAAATCATGGATTAATAATCAACATCGAGAAATGTAACTTCCTGAAAACAGAGGTAAAGTTTCTTGGTCACATTATTAATAGCAAAGGTATCAGACCATCAAATGAAAAGGTCCAAGCTATAGAAAACTTCGTTCGACCTTCAAACGTAAAAGAGTTGAGACGATTCTTAGGTATGATAAACTTTTATCGCAGATTTTTACCGCATGCTGCACACAATCAGCTTCTATTAAATCAATACCTCACAGGGGATAAGAAAGACGGTAAAAAGAAAATTATGTGGAAAACAGAAACTATTGACGCTTTTGAAAAGTTAAATCACAGTTGTCTCAAGTCGCACTTTTAACTTTCCCTAACAATAATAGCCAGCTAGCGTTATTTGTAGAGGCATCTGATGCGGCCTTAGGGGCAGCATTAAATCAACTTGTAAATAATACGTGGCAACCTCTAGGTTTTTTTTCAGTGAAATTAACAGATACACAAAAGAGATATAGTGCATATGACCGTGAACTTTTAGCAGCCTACACAGGAATCAAATATTTCCGTTATCATTTAGAGGGCAGACAATTTACACTTTTCACGGACCACAAACCTTTAACTTACGCACTTAAACAAAACCCCGAAAAAGCTACACCAAGACAATTCAGACACTTAGACTTCATAGGACAATTTACCACAGATATCAGACACATTTCAGGAAAAGACAATGTTGTAGCAGACACATTATCCAGAGTAGAGGAGCTACACATTCCACCATCCATAGATTATGAAGCTATTGCTGTCGCACAACAGAACGATACACAACTTACTACACTACTGGACAGTTCTTCACATAAAATTTCAAAGTTTCCTATTTTAGGAAGCGACATGCAAATTTTTTGTGAACATTCGAGCCTTAAAGTCAGACCTTATATACCACATACTTTTAGGCAAACAATTTTCAATTCGGTACACAATTTAACCCATCCTAGTGTTAGAACTGCAAACAAAATGATTACAAAGAAATACTTCTGGCCTTCAGTGAATACGGACATAAACAATTGGAGTAGAGCGTGTTTAGCTTGCCAAAAAGGCAAGATCTCTCGTCATGTTAAAATTCCTTTTAGTTCTTTTCCTTTAACGTCAAGTCGTATCGAAATAATTCACTTAGATTTAATCGGTCCACTTCCGCCTTCTCAAGGTTTTAGGTATTGTCTTACAATCATCGACCGTTTTACTCGTTGGTCTGAGGCAATTCCGTTAGTAAACATAACGGCTGAATCTTGCGCAACCGCACTCTACCGTGAATGGATTACCAGGCATGGGGTACCCAAAATTATTGTAACAGATCAAGGAAGACAATTTGAGTCAAATCTGTTCAGCGAATTATCCAAAATTTTAGGTTTCAAACACAATCGTACAACTCCGTACCACCCACAGTCAAATGGTTTTATTGAGCGTTGGTACAGAACCCTTAAAACAGCAATTAAGGTGTATCACAACGATAGTTGATCACTCATACTACCTTCGGTACTATTATGTTTACGTACTGCGTTCGGGGAGGACTTCAACGCAACACCAGCGGAATTACTTTACGGTCAATCCATCAGACTCCCTGGCGATTTCCTCGATAAAAATTCGCAATACGTACCACAAAGTAACTTTGTGAATAATTTGCGGGATATATTCAATAAGATTAAGCCTACACCGGCTACAAACCACGCGAAACCAAAATTTTTTAAATTCAAAGAGTTGGATACTTGTACACACGTTTTCGTCCGGAATGATTCCTCTAGAGTCTAGCACACCTTTTCAAAATTGTTATGATGGACCATTCCGGGTTGTTTGTAGAAAGCAAAGTTTTTTTATAGTCAAAATTAAAAACAAGGAAGTTAATATATCACTTAATCGTTTGAAGCCTTGTTTTCACACAGTAATAAAAGAACAGGAGCAACCAAATCCAGCCAAGGAGAAAATATACCGTACTAACTCAGAACACATTCCGGACCAGCCAGTGTCAGTCCGTACCACCGATGTTAGTCATTGCCCAGAGTCAATGAAAATTCACACTTATCAAAATTCCATAATAACACTACCATCACATTTGAAGAAAAAGAAACAAGTAAAATTCAAATTTTAGCACAAAAAATCGATATGGAATTAGAAGGTTTAACGTGCTCCCGTGGTATCGCTGGGAAGGGGGTGTGTGGCCACCCGGGTTATAGCCGGAGTAGTTTTTAACTGGTTTTCGGTTAAAAAAGATATTTTGGTATAGTGAATAGAAAATTTAAGGGTCTCGTAAATCTGTTTGAGAATTCACTATCAAGCGCAAAATAGCGTCGCGCAATAATGTTCATTGATAGAGTAACTATAATAACTGTGCAAGTATAGCACTGTGTTGCAATTAATTGTACAGAGAACATAGTAGGTGACTGAGGGGAATTTTAGAAAAGTAGGTTTAGATTTTTCAGGAGAAAATTTTAAGAAAAATTTGTTTTAGTCTTTGGAATAATGTGAGTAGCGAAGGAACAATCCCGAATAAAATAAATATCTAAAAGTATCAAGTGGTGTTTGAAAACTTATCCTATTGAATTGTGGCGAGGAACATATCCCCGACCACACTACGAAGATTACAAGCGAGAAAGAAAAGGAACTAGAACCGAAGAAATTGCCTTTTACTGTGGATGGTGCATTACTCGTGGGCGTCAGAACACCGGAGGACTTTCCAGCCCCGAGAAAAAAGGGGACGAATCAATTTGGTGACCATTCTTATTTTACACTAAGCCCGGTACAAGTGATCGCCTGTGAAGGTGATAAAAATATTCCGCTCTTGTTCAAAATAAAGCACAGCTTTGCCTTTATCATTCCGAACCCACATCACCCGTTTCTTCGTACGGTGTATTCCCCGGGGTCGGGTAGAGTCAAAAACACCTTTTTCGTGGACCAAAAATTAATCCTGAGGAAGAGCATTCCTTCAAAAGCGATTTTATGCGTATGTCTCACAATTGGTAACATTGTTCGAACTTACCTGAGAATCCTGTTCCTCGATATCCTCACCGTCGAAGGAACAGTTGTGGCCGTGTTCTCTGCACTGCACTCGCGTGGTATCGACTCCAGAACTTCCGTCAAGAACCCACCGCAAAGAAGTGTCCCTCTCCATTTCTCGCTGCAGCAAAGGCCAGCCTTGAAACAAAATCTTCTCCGAAACATTGAGCTAATTAATGAGATAATAGTTCTCCGGTCCCAAAGAAGATGTCTCTTTTTCGGGATAGGAACAGCCGGGTACTGGGATTGAGTCAAAGCATGACTGATAACGTGTGGAAGAGGTGAAGTCACACCAGAAACCCAGCGGACAATGAGTCAGAACCAACTGAACTAGTCTTAATTGAATAAACAATTGCGAGGATTTAATAAAGGAGACATGAGTTTGTTTTTCTTATATTCTTCACAAAGGAATGGTTTGTGGTTTTTTGTACTAGATTTAGATTCATTTAAAATTGTATTCCATGAAATCCAAACCCAATCCGCTAAAACTGGATCAAGTAGTAGGTAAGAAAAAACAAAATAATTATGATTACGTTTTGGTTGTTGCTTTGAATTTAAGCTCTATTATCGCAAGCGCAAGTGTCCATCCAGCTCGTTAGATGTACAAATTTCAATAGCCTGGAAGCACCTATTCGGGAAAGTAATTGCAATTCGAGATGAAATCCATTCAATTTAACGATGTCTTCACAACACCATTGCAATGCAAAGGACAACGAAGCAATCTTGTGCGCTTAAGAGCAGTTCAATGTTCATAGCATTTTTGGAGAAGATTCCAATTCCGTTGGAATATCTCGACAATTTCAGTGACCCACTCTTGGGAGCTTTATTCAAAATTTATGGTAAGTGGAGGCGTCCTAGTTGTTCTGTCCAGAACACTTCGTCTTTCAGGAAAAGCAATCTAGTGATAATTGCGCTTTTCAGAGTCCCCAAGTCGTAGCCAGCAGAAGCCGAAATTCAGTAACAATAAATTATGCTTCGACGGGCCCTCTGTCAAGGTTTTCACTTTTTGCTGATTGGGAATCTAAATGCAGGACAATGTCTCTGTTTGGATGTACAGAGTTGCTCTTTAACTCTCCAGAAGCCTAACTTTGAGCAAGAATTCAGAGCTTAACGGGGATGAAATATTTTCTCAAATCTTATAAATCTGATGCACTCGCATTTCCCATTTTCTTTCACGTGGTTTTGGCATTTCATTTTTCCGCAAGAAATGTTACCATCTACCAAATTGGTAAAGCTTTATTAATTTCTACTGTTGCACTTGTATTACATTTGTACCTCTAATATGTCAGAAGTATAAGCTAGATAGCTGAATATGGCAACGTCGCATTAGATAGATCTGTAGTAGATCGCATTCCGCCCAAGGCTGTTCAAAAGTTTTTGTGGCGTGCTAAAAATAAAAAGTCAAAATTCTTTTGACCTCCACGCTAACGGAAATTTTTTTGTTGCATTTATTTTTCCGATTTCTTTTAATTGTATAAAATATTTTATAGACTCACCAAATATTTAATTGACTGGAGAATTCCCTTGTAAAGGGTGGCCCATTTAAAAATTTGAATTTCTTTTTGTGATAAAAAAAAACGGCCGAATATTTTTCAATGGTTGAACATTTATTTGAAAGGATGTTTTATCTCATTTATTTATGAAAAACAATTTCGGTCAAATAACCACCACGGCTGACTTGGAAGTAGCCTATTCGGTCCACCCAATTTTTGAGTACATTTACGATTGTTTCGGGCCTTATGTATCAATAGCAGCTTGAATCTCGTACTTGAGGGCTTGAATTGTATCTGGTTTGTTGGCGTAACATTTATATTTCACCGCTCCCCAAAGGTAATAGTCCAACGGCGTCAAATCGCATATTCTTGCCAGCCAAATCACATCACCATTTTTGCTGATTATGCGATTTCCGAAGATAGGGCGCAAAAGATCGATTGTGGCGTTCGCTGTATGGTTCGGATGGTCAACCGGCTTTAGCTGCTGTACCAATTGAACTTTATATGGCTTCATGCCAAGGTCTTTACGCAAAATTCGCTTCAAAGAAGTGCGAGCAATGTCCAATTGTTGAGAACGATGACGAGTTGATGCTGATGGTTGCTCACGCACAGTTTGAGCAACAGCAGCAATGTTTTCGGTTGAGCGCACCGGACGAGTACGTACACGAGTTTTTTTATCCACTAACATTCCAGTTTCATGAGCTCGCTTCACGAATTGATCCACAAATTTGGTTTTTGGAAGTTTTTTTTCGTCATATTTTTTTTCTCAAATTTCTCACAGTTTGAGTATAGAAGACTCATTTTCATATTTCCTAACTTTCTTCAAGGGAACACCGCCTCATATAAAATATTATAATGAAATTTGCCAACCGAGAAGCTAGCTGAAAAATCTCGGAGAGGAAAAAGTTCCAAAAATTAAAGTCGGCTCGAACAGTGGACCCAGGCGTGGAAGACTGCTTGCATATCAACAAAACCCAAACAATACGATTTTAGATTTTCTCCCTAAAATTCAACTTATAATTAGCACATATACGAGTATACCGTTTTTTCGAATATTTCAAAATTCAAAAGATGACTTGAGTTGGATCCCTTGCACGACTGACTACACATGAAGCAAATGTAAACTCCCCTTGTGCAAAAAGATGTCGTGCGTCCATTTTTCGAGTTTAATGCGCTCCTGTTAACCACAGAAGGTGACTGAAGGCAAAAAGAAGCACATATTTGCCGTTTTTCTAAATTTTTCAAAATTTCGTCATACAAGGTAACTGGAGTTCTCTCTTGTAAGATATGTTACAGACAAAAAAAATTTAAACTCTTGTTTTGTGCAGAAAGTAGTCCTGCATCTATTTCATGACGTACTACTCGAGGGGCGTTTGGAAAGTTCGTAGCCTGACGAAGATCGGAACGTAATATATGTACATATTTTTCAAACTACCCTTATTTTCAAGCTGCATTATTCAATAGCAACGGTATAAAATTTCATTCGTTTAGTTGCATTCGTTACGATTACGTTTACGATCACACAATCCCGTGTGCCTCGGCTGCTTTCAGTTGAACAAGAACGCGTTCGACTGACGATTTCCCGCGACTGCTTAGAGCTGTTTGAAGCTGATCCACAAGAATTTATTGAAAGATTTGTAACCATGAATGAAACCTGGGTACATCACTATACTCCAGAGACAAAAGTACAGTCTAAACAGTGGAAAAGTATTGGTCTCAGTTTTCTGCGATTCAAAGGGTATAATTATGGTGTATTACTGAGGAAAAGGTGAAACTATAAACTCTGCTTGCTATTGCAATTTGCTGCGACGTTTACGAGAAGAAATTAAAAAAAAAACGGCCTGGTTTGCTAAGAAGAAAAGATTTGTTTCACCAGGATAATGCGCCAGTTCACACATCAATTGAAAGAATGGCAGAAATCCGTCAGTGTGGTTTTGAATTGTTACCCCATGCCCCATATTCACCTGATCTAGCTCCATCAGACTTTTATCTATTTCCAAAGCTTAAAAACCATTTAGGAGGTCAATTTTCCACAAAGGAGGAGAGGAGAGGTCAAAGCTGCTGTGCATGCAGATTTTGAGGGCTTAGTTGAAGATTTTTTTAAAGCTGGTATAGTATCGTTGCCAGGCCGATGAAAAAGTGTATTGAACTCGGAGGAGAATACGTTATTAAATTAAATAAATTAATTTATAAATTATGGCTTTTCATTTTGCTAGTTAGGCTACGAACTTTAAAAACGCCCCTCGTAAATTGGTCAGAGTTATATTTTTCACAAGTTGCGTTCTCCAACATCACAAGCAAGGAACCTGCCTGTCCCGTGTAAACTTCCTCTTGCCTAGTTGTAAGGAAGAAACTCTGATATGTAAAGTTTGTTAGATTAGTTGGAAGCGTGATTATTGTTATTTTCATTGAAATTTGCGATGAATATTATGACCCACTTTTAACTGATCAGCCTTGGGCAGCCATGGCAACATAACCTAGCATCAGAGTTTTCTGATTTCTAAGTCAATCACCACAGCAGAAGTAGAGTTACCTTGTTTGAATGAGTTTAATTATGCGGATCTGTGAACTAGTTCATCTGTGGCAATTTCCAATGGACTACGTAATTTTTACATAATGAACTAGTTCAATAGCTGACTGGAGTAATTTGGATGTGGGCCACCCCACGTGATATTTGTATGACGTGCTCGTGCTCGTAACAATAATAATGTCCACTAAATCGAATGGGATTCCGAAATATGGTTAGTCTCGTAGAATTCAACAGGAACAGATTATTAATATGCTTGTCGCGTCAAATCCATGAATGAGAAAAAGTCCCATAATCATCGGAGGAAATGCTTGTCACTATATATAACACAGTCCTTAAGGACTTCATGAAGCCCATATGATTCTCGGATTCATCAATCATAGCTAAGTGACACCTCACCTCACGAAAAAGTGAGGGAAACAGGGGGCAGCATTATCCCATGAAATATTTATCCTTTTGAGTATGGCATATAAATTGACAAATGTCTTCGTAATTTTTTACAGGTCAAGTAATACGAACAACTAGGTTATTATATAGTGCTTTTTGTGGTAAGAGAATTCCTGAATTATGAGATGAGGAATAGAGACGTGGAAAAAATTGGGGATATATTTAGGAGGACATGTCTCTTTCATGGAAAATCCACAGATGAGATATGCTAGGAAAAAATCAAATTATTCGAGTGATTGATGCCCAGGGTTGCAATATTGATTATTTTTCATAGCAAGGCCTTCGATTCAGTTGCACTGCATGTTGCTCATGTAACTCAAAGTGTGCATAAATCGAAATCCAAACTCTTTGCAGACTATGCTTTGTGAACGTTCACAAGCGGAGCTGTGCAGTGCGTACTCGCCTGAAGCCGAAAATGCTAAATAGATGACAGATCAATTCAAATCTGAAGGGGGAAGTCTCTATGACTATCACAGAGGAAACGTGGAGTTTCCTGCATCGCGATTTTCATCTCTGAGGAAATCTCTCTGATTTTGAAATATTCTGACTGAAACGGTAGAGACCATCGTAATTGAGATGTGGAAGTTAAATGAACCTCCTTTCTAGCGGCGCGGCGTTCCCAGTTCGATATGCTGCGCTCTGCTGCATCCCATTGTCGAAGTGACAGGATGCATTTAACGTGCTATCATGCATCCTGGAGACTTGAGTCTTGAAGAGTTCAGATTATTCAACGCATATATGTATGTAGTACATATACTCGTATGCAACCATTGAAGTGCAGGAATTTCAGATGGGAATAGGTCCTAAGGTTGAACTTAAGGCATTGTGCGGATTGTGGGTTCATGGATTCGAATCCTTTAAAGCTTGCTATATTCTACTCAACTAAGGAGAGAGATAATTCAAAATACACTCTGTACAACCAAATACCACTTTATGATTGAGCCGACGTTTTCAGTGGAACTCATCGGAGACATTTCTGTGTGCAACTATCTGACTTTGTATCTTTGTGTAAGTATCTTTAACTTGCGTTTAGAGTTTTCCTCGGGGATGGCTTTAAGCTACATATCTTCACGCTTTACTATCCGGAGCTTAGGCAGTAAAAGAAAAATCTGCAACATTTAGAATTATTATGGAAGAAGGCTTTGATTTTGTTGTCAAATATGTAGTAGGTTTTGAGCCATTTTTGTCTGTCAGATTGATATTCGATGCAGTGATGTGATGTCGGGGAGATTTCCCTATTTTCGGAAATTTTCAACTTTTTTTTGCTTCTACGGAAAAAGGAAAATAATAAACTAAAAGGTTACATAATGTATATCTAATAAAATACCTACCGAATCCAAGAAGGCTACCGAAAAAGCTAAACTCAAAGGAAAGCAATGAAAATCAATACTAAGATTCTTGGGTATGCTGATTCCAAATGCCATCAACATTTCCACATTCAATATGGTGGATCCAATATGCAAACCGAAATTCAATTCAATTTTAAGCAATTTTAATAAGATTTGGACTTTTTGGAGCCGTTATCGAAATTTTGAACTTCAAGATGGTGGCCAAAAGTTACCAACGTAAATGAATTGCCTGCCTTTTTCTAGGCTGATATTTTTATTTACACGGTACCCAAACAAAGGTTTTTAGAACTTTTGGGTATTTATTTGTCCGGGTTAATCTTAAGAACGGCTGAACTGAATGTATGGGACTTTCACTGGCTGTATTTTGTCTACCGCGGGAGAAATTAAAAAAAAACCGTCTCCGCGCATTTCGTAACCCGAAAATAGATTTGGATGCGGTTTTCACCTGCGCTTAGAAGTTTTTTTTATGAAGACTTTCAGCTACATATCATAACGCTTTACTATCCATAACCTAAGTAGTAAAGAAAAATTTAGACATTTAGAGGAAGGTTTTGATTTTGTTGTCAATTGTGTAGTAAGATACTGAGCCATTTTTTGGAAGTGTCGAATAAACGCCAAGCGCCGGTAAAAAGTGTATTTAGCTCTTTATTATAATTATATTATAATTATAACATACGCGATAACAAAATGGCTGAACTGAACATAAAAGCAGTTTAGGTCGTATAACCACTAAAGCTTAACGTAATCGCCTGGCCAAATCTGGCGAAACTGCTGAAGACGCGCACTGCAGTGGGTTATTATACATATAAAATTTTGTATAAAATAGAGTTAATATACAGTATGTTGAGATGAAATGCCAAACTTAAGGGTTTACATCCGTTTGAAATTTGCAAAGGTCGATTTTTGTTTTTTTACATATTATATAATAGTTTCATAGATTTTTACCCTTTAAGAATATTATGGTCCAATGCCCAAGCTCAAAATTTGGAGAATTGACGAAGTGAAGGAAGCCAGCTTGCTACCAAGTCTAGAAAATACATATAGTCAGATTCTAAGCTTTAAACGCCTGTTTCCCAAAACTACCATTTTCAAGACGATTTGCATGTAGCTGTGTATATACTTACACATAAAATCGAATGCTATAGTCAAAACTCTATTGTGAACATAAAGAATAGACGACACCATTTTTTAACCGACTTAAAAAAAAGGGGAGGTTCCCAATTCGACTGGTAAATTTTTTTTTGTGTATATTACACGATGGCTTCGCCGATTGTAAACCGATTTTAATGATTCTTTTTTTTTATTGAATAAGCTATATATCTCGATGGTGATCCCATTTAGATTTGAAGAAAATATTCCACGTCTAAGTGTGGAAAATTAGGGGATGGATCCCGATTATTGAATTTCACCCACTTCCCCTTAACCGATTGTTTTGGCTATTGGTAGGTGTAGTTCCAACGAAAATAAAATATTATAGTGACCTGCACTAGAAAGTTAAAAATAATATTTTAAAATGTATACCAAACTGGTGTAAAAGCAACATTTGTTTTCAGCGTACCTACTCTGAAATTATGAAACATTTAAATCTCGGCTCTTGTATGCCATCTTTGTTAATACGCATGTAAAAAGGCGACAAATTTTGAAGTACGAACAGCGCAAGTAAAATGCAGCTGGTTTGAAATTTCAGATATTTTTCACATAAATCGTAAAATAAAATTATCACTTCAAGTTAAATTTGTAATAATGCCATTAAAATAAGCATAATTCAATAAGAAGAAGGCAGAGAAAACTAATCCCATGTGAGATAGCAACATAATCAGTCCAGTAGTTTATATGTCAGTGATACTTCCAAGGATGCAATCGTAACTGGCTTATCCGCGTTGACATGCTGCTTACCGAAATGATTTTTTAACATGTTCATTGTTTCACGCACTGGCCGACACCGCCCCGTTTGGCTATGACACCATTTAAATGATCGAGCTTTTGTTCGGTACAGTTTCCAATTCCGCTTTGATTTTTTTTTGAATCCGGTTTGCTCTGTATGCCACTCCCACCTCCCTTATCCTAGTTCTCCGAGTCTCATGCGACAAAAGTTCGATCGTGTAAATGAGGTGTAGTAGCGCCGTCTTGTTGAATTCCAGGTAGCAAATACTATGTTATCATGGCGTGATCATAGCCTGTGCCATTGACAGCTATGTGTCACTTTTTTCACAAGAGCTCTGATTTTCGTCCATTATGCTATATTAAATTCAGTAAAAATATTTTTTTCCAATTCCTTGTTCTCACTTAAGGTGCAATATTCTGATCATTTTGAATAAAATGAAATTTATATTCTCTACGTTCGACAACTCGCACTTATCTGGTTTTCTACTCCAACACGACTAATTTTTCTTCTGTGTTAATGGTGGCAGTATGAGTTCCATAAAATCAGAAGCTCTCATCTGGCGCATCTGCGAGTAAATTTTAAACGATTTGTGCTTAGTTGAAGTTATTACCCTAATTAGATTTTCATTTCCGTTTTACTGTCGCTCTGGCTGAGATTTCATATCTATTAGGAATTAGAGGTGAGTTATGGACAATAGCAAAACTTGGCTCGAGATAAAATTTTATTTGCCTTAATTAGGACTGCCAAACAAAAAGTCCTTTAAACTCGTCCCTGCTCTTTATATACACATAGTTAAATACAATGTATGGATGTATGAACAACACGAAAACCTACAAAGTGGTGGTCGTTGACTTGCTGTTTTGTTATTCCGCTGCCAGTCAGGAAGCATCGAGTAAACAGCAGAGTCTGGTGGGCGGCAGAACCGTTTTCATAGCTGTCTGGTGCCAGTGGGGGCGACCTTTATCTAACAATAAGTAAAAGGACAATTTAGGCAACAACATAAAAACCAAAGACCCAAGAGCAAATGAACCTGAATAAACCTTAGCTGCTGTCGACAAATGAAGTCATTGTCAATAAAACTTTCAGTTAGGAAGACGAATAGGTGCAATCCCACACATTTGTTACCAAGCTGATGGAATTACTTAACCAACGCCCCCAAGTCATCACCTAATGCGACCTAATCCACCGAATGTCCCCGAAATCCACCACGAATTAGCTTTATAAAGCCGCTGCTCAGCTATTTATCACCTTCCGAACGGTCATCTAAATAGAAGAAATGACGGCAAAAAGAAATGAGATTCTCATTCTTGGCATCATCTTTCGCATTTATCAGAATTACTGACACAAATCCAGAAAGCGCTCCATTGGTGAACTCCCTCAGGGCGGGCGGAGCAAGCCGGCTTACCTTGGCAACAATATGAGCACAGGTTGTAAACACTTTCGCAAGAACGCAAAATCAATCAATTTATAAAGAACCTCCTTACGGCCCTCTCACCCAGCCCCCCGCCCTATTCGGCTCAAGATCTCACCTCGCTTCGATATTCAGATTCCTGCGGAAGGTGCTTTCGATGAATGGCTTCTCTTCGAAATCTCATAAAATTTGCGGATATGCCGCATGTAAATAGTGGCGGATGATGGGCTGCCTGATGAATGGGAGTCACAAGGTTATTTTTATCTTTTGATATGTCGTCATTAGTAAGGGCTTGGAACGTGGTATTTGGGCCGTTAGGGCCTAGGAATAAGTAGTGGCAGGTTGTATGTATTACGAGTATAGTGGCTTTGAGGAGATTCACATATAATGAATCATTTCAGGTACAAGGGGGAGGAGCTCTGGCTTATCTGTTTACAAAAAGTTGTCGGTTTAGGTACGATCGTCCTTAGACGTGATAGGGTAGGTGCTTTATGTATAATACCAGAGCCAGATGAATCGAAGTGAAACAATTGCTTCAAATACAAACCATCTAGAAGAAGCAAAATGATAACAAAGGCGATTTTTTACATACACACATCATCAAAAAATGCACATATAGTAGATATCCTTATATTAGACATTTTTTGTTGTGCCTGTTCATAAAAAGGGCAGAAAGAAAATGATTGAGAACTACCGACCTACTGTAAAACTTTCACGTATTCCTAAACTCTTTGAAGCTGTAATCTGTTATTTGTTTGTCTTTTAGTGTCTGTCAATATTATCATCCAAACAGCATGGGTTTGATAAAAAGGTCTAGAATATACAAACTGTTTCTTGAATGAGATTGGGAAACGAATTCAAGTACGGTGTGTCTAAACGGACTTTAGAAAAACTTTTGATAAACGTTCACATAAGGTGCATATTTTTAAACTTGTAAAGCTTGGTTTTCATTCCCATTTAACATAGTTCCTTGGATTGAAGCTTATACCTCTCTGGCCGTTCATTTAAAGTTAAATTCTTTTCACATGTTTCTAAAACTGTTAATGTTTGTTCGGGTGTGCCCCAAGGAAGCCAAATTGGTCCTCTGCTCTTTACCTTATTTATAAATGACCTTTTCCATTTATGGAAAATTGTAGTACCCTTGCTTGTGCGGACGATATAAAAATTTTTAAATTCATTGTCAACAATCTTAACATGTTTTTTGAGTGTTTTTGAAATAATCATTTGTACTGAACTTAAAGAAAAGCTCGATGATCACATTTAGCAGAAAAACACAAAGGCCCCTATTGCCGAATCCGACTGATTTTCGATCTGCGATTATTGAATACGCCGGCGGAACTGCCATATGAAGTATCGGTAAGTGGCGAACGCCGCAATATTTATTGTGAAGAGATGGACAGCATTGCGTTTTATTTAAATTTATATGAAGAGGAAGTAAACCCTTCATCCAAAATAATACGGCGAATTGTAAGAAACACTGCAGAAAATTTTATGGAGTTAGCAGATGATGAGTAAGATTCGATTATAAATATTTGTACAAAATCTGTTAACTTTTTGTAACAAATTTTAGATTTATCAAGAACTTTAGGCTAAATAAGCCAGCATTCTTATACGTTTTGAGAGAAATTAAAAATATAATTAACAAATCTGTGCGATCTTCATCAATCAACCCAGCGTGCAAATTAGCGGCTTGTTTACGATTCCTAGCTGAGGGTGGTTATCAGCGCGTTATTTGTAGTCACTCCAAACCTAAAATTCAATTTGTTAAATTAATCTCAGAAAGTTTTCAACACGGTTATAAGAATCAACTTTTCCCAATATTAGGGAAACCTCGAAACTAATCTTTTTCCATTCTGATATTGCTTTTACTGGAGGTCCTAAATTGTCCAGTGTGCCTTTTAAAGATAACCAAAAGTTTTTTTATCTTCTGGAGATTTGCTAGTCATATTTTTAGCGATGTCAAGATTTCCCTTCATTATTTTCACCATACTGGCAAACTGTTCCCGGTTTGTTGTTTTTTTCCTAATAAAGAACACGGGAATTATGAAGCTCTTTTTCAAATATAATATATAAAATATTCATTTGTATGCATATAAAATCTAAACTTTAAGATTTTAAAGCGAAAATACAATAAACTCACATTTTTCGTTCTCTCCCTTTTCATGCTCCTCAAATACGCAATGTTATCCTGGCGGAACAGACATGTCAAAATCACTAAGGGAGATCCGATTCCTCCGTTTTCGACAATCGGGGGAAACGTTCACTTTCACTTGGAACGTTTTCGGTAATCGGAACATTTAGAATTCGCATTCACATTCCCGCCGGCGGATTCGGCAATAGGGGCCAATATTTTCCACGTGGCTATATGATCAATGGAGCTTACTTGTTTCGTTGCGGAACATTTTCTGGCAATAGTTTGCTTTTTAAGCCCCACTTAGAAAATATAATTAACCGTGCCAACTCTTCTCTTCGTTGGTTCAAGGAGCTCCATGATGCATATGTGTTAAAGATCTTGTTTTGTTCTTTTGTTAGTTCCATACTGGAATAGGCATCTGGTGTTTGGTCACCTCTCTATTCACTTCACATCTGAAGTGTGGAAAACTGTTTAGAAGCGAATTCTTCGACATGCTTTGTTCCATCTCCCCTGGAGTGATAGGTTCTGCCTCCCTTGAACATAACGCCCTTTTCTAAGCGTAGGGAAGCACTTGCTGTTTCATATTTCCACGGCAATATAGACTCTCCTTCACTCTTTAGTCTCGTCAATATTAATACTCGACCGCGCTTGACAAGGGCTCACTGCTTTATTTATGTTGACAATCATATTTAGAACGCTGCATGGGTTTCATGAGCCACTTTCGAATTTTGCCAGGAACTACAACGATTTTTTTTTCTTTTGTTGATTTTAACCTATCAAAGGATTCAATCAGATAATAATAGTAATTGTTTTTTTTCTTACTTACTTATGTTCTGTTTTATTATTTTCTATTGCCTATTTGATATTATGCCAGATGGTTTATACCTGTTGCCAAATTAATAATAATAAAATGGGGACAAGACCGGACAAGCATATTCCAGGATAGGTCTAAAAAAAAATTAAATTAAGAAGTTTCATTCATCCTTTTATCATTAATGAATCCCATTAGATATGCCTGGATCTTTGGTTTCGTCAAGTCTAATTAGGGGAGATCCGTCGATACTAAAATTTGAATTCAGTGGTAGTTTCTTACGTGCAAAGGTCATGCAGGTACATTTACTGATATTTTAAGGGAGACAGTTTATTTTATAATAGATCAATTTTGAAAGGCTTCCTGGTCAGAGTTCAGAAGCTGACAGTCAGCAATTCTAGACACTGTTCAAAAATTTTGGTATCGTCAGCGTAGCAAAGAATCGAGTGAATTCGAGTGTGAAGCAATCAAAGATACGTAATCGACGCAAATGATGAAAAGTAGTGGCCCCAATATATTTGCTTTGCGGTACACCAGATCTATCAATAGCCTTGCTAAGATCTGTAAAAATCCGCTTGTTTACCAGCTTCTATAGCTGATATGCAGTAGTTAGAAAACCCTAACAGGTTAGTCGCGGTCGGCTTACCTTTTCTGAATCCGTGTTGAAAAGATGACATGAACGGTTTGCAATAAAAGTATTAAATATCGCAAACCAATGCTTCAAATATTTCTCTACGAAGTATTTATAGTACTCCGAACTAGTTTTTCAAAAATTAAAAATATCCTCACTGTGCAGACTTACCTTTACTGATTGCCAACATATGTGTTCTAATTTATCACTTTGTAACAACTTAACATTTGGCACTCGGGTCACGAATCAAATTTTACGTAGTAGCAGACGCCTCCTGTCCTTACCTCCCATCGTCCCCTAAAATGCAGTGAAAGTAACGCTCATTCCTATTTGCTTCTCACAAGTCCGGTCATAAAGAGACGGAGTTTTAGACAAACGTGCATTTTGGCGCCCTTTGGGACTTTTGGACGAGGCAAGTTTTACTTAGTTGGGCGTTTTACTTCCTTTATAGCACGAAACTTCAGCAACTTTTGCTACTTAAGTAATTTTAGGACGGTTAAGGCGTTAAGGGCTGTCAAGGCAAAGTAGCTCATGAAAGAATCGGTTTTCTGGGGACGAGCTTCCTCGAAACCTTTTAGCAACTTGATCTGTGGAAATGTCGTAATTTCCTTCAGTGATTGGCGCGCTTTAAGGAAACTTTGTGAGCGCTAAGCAGGAAGAACCGCAGGTTCACAAATTCGCTTCCATCCTTTCACGTTCAGTGGATGCGAACCAAACATATTTGTCTCCTGAACAAAGAGATGTACAGGTGGGATCTGTGCACAGCTCGTAGTACTATATGTTGGCTTCATCCAGGCGGAGTGCTACATGGTGCTCCGCAAGCAGCAGACACTTAACCTCTACTTAGCACAGTTTAGTTCGCCGTGTCGCGTCGCCCTCCCTCGGGAACTAATTTTCAGGAGAAGGTACATACGTAATTAATAATGAAGCACGGATACCTACGCAAATACTTCCGTCCGCAAGTGCCTCCCCCAGCCGGGGAGTTTGTTGATGGAGCAGGCACCTCTCTTGCCTCAGGATGTTTGCTCTAGTCTATCGGAAGTGATGTATTGACTCCGGATAATATTTGTTCCGGTCGGTAATTTTATTGGGCCTATAAATTTGATTCATCACTTCCGGCGAATTGCGTTGTGCGGACGAAACTCCTCCGTATCCGCAGACTTTTGCAAACAGCGTGAATTCTGCGAGAAAGCCGCCTTTTGTCTGCCTGAAGTTCAATAAATTATCACAGTGCCTGCCTTCGATTTACGAGTATTGTACGTACATACGTCCGTCGGGCTAGCATGTGAACAAAGTTGTCAGCAGGCGATGGCTCAAGCGAAGAATGAGAATTAAATAGGAATCACTGGTTTCCTAATCAAATATCATAAATTGAAACAAATAGCCTGAAGCACGAACAGTGATGCGAACTACAAGATGATGAGCATGCGTGCTTTATGGAAAAACTAATTCATAAGTGCTGTCGCGGGTGCGAAGCGGGAAGTTAATTGATAATAAATATATTTATTATATTATTAATTTTAAATCAGAGTTAATTTAATCGAATCTGGTAATTCAAAAAATTGAAATATTTATATTGCGTATTCTCCCCATTAGTTAGAAAGCGACGCACCGTGCAACCGGGACAGCAAAAACGCGTTTCACGTGGGAAAATATTCAGCCATATGGCTGCCGGCAGCTATATTAAATACAATTAATTAATTTCACTATCGTTAATATGAAGTTCAGAAATTAAATGGATAAAAGGAAAATTAAATTATTTATTCATTCCGCCATCTATCCAAATCAGCAAAACGATTATCCATGGTCCACTTTAAATGTTATTTAGGATTTTATATGTGGAACGCGGAAAGTGATCAGCTGTTTTTTGGGTATAATATGTAAACCCTCGATTTTCATTTAATCGCTCTCTTGCGCAGTGTATTTTCAAGGTGTACAGAAGTCATTTCAAGAGAAAAAAAAAATTCTTTTTTGCATACGAATCACATTCCTGATCTCAAGATATTGTTCGTCTATGCTAAATATGGTGGGAACATCGATTGGTGATTTTTTAAGTAACGTAGTGATAGTTTTTTTTTGGTTCTAGTTTTTTTTAAATTTGCTTGCTGAATTTTTATTAACGTAGTGCATTTATTTATTCATCATCAACAGGTACAATTAGTTGACCATCTGACATTTACAATAAGAAAAAAGAAAAAAGAAAAAGGATCATTAAATAACCATGCAATAAACTTTACAAAAAAGAAAATAATTAAAAATAATATGTATGTATGAAACATGTAAACAATATATGTAATATAATAAAAAATAAAATTAGACTTCCACATAGTAAAATAGTGCTTCCTTTAGTGTGAGTTTGGAGTTATTAAAAGCCAAGCAATTAAAAGAATTATTGTAAAATCTTGACATGGACGACATCGGTTCAAAAGTGCCATAGTTTGTCCGGTGGTAGGAAGACAATAAAAAGTCTCGTCCTCTGGTCACTCGGGGCGTGTATTAATATTTACGAGGATTAACAGACTGGGAGACTCTATACCGCCAGTAACAATATCATGCATAAATAAAACACCCGCAACCTCACTACGCTTCGAAAGCGGCATCAGACATAATAACCTCAATCTGCTTGCATACGGAGGAAGATTGCAGGGGTCCGCCCATGGCAAGAGGCGAAGAGCGTAGCGTAGGAATCTTTTCTGTACTGCCTCAACACGATTGATATGCACATCATAGTGTGGCATCCACACTACTCGTATATAGGCGTATTCCAGTATGGGACGGACGAAAGAACAATACAAAATTTTTAAGATAGAAGGGGCGTCAAAGTCCTTTGACCAACGTTTTACGAAACCAAGTGCAGAATTCGCCCAATTAATTATATTATTGATATGGCGTCCAAAATTAAATTTATTATCGATGGTTAAGCCAAGGTCAACAACACTATCTTGCCTAGACAAAGTCTTGCTGAGGATTTTATAATAGTACTCTAAAGGGGAGCATTTCCTACTGAAAGAAATAAAGGTACATTTGCTGACATTTAACTGCATATGATTTTTCAAGCACCACAGTTCAAAAATCATCTTGGAGGCAATGTGCATATTGTAGAGTCTCGATTGATCTAAAGATTTTTAAATCATCGGCGTAGGCTAAATAAATAGCGTGAACAACAAAGGTCCAAGATGGCTACCTTGTGAGACGCCAGACAAGACCGAAACGGAATCAGAAAAAGTATGGGAAAATTTAACTTTGAACGAACGACCCGTTAGGTAAGACTTAATCCAATTAACAAGATCATTTGAAAAGCCTTGTCGAAGCAGTTTAAAAATTAGCACTTTATGGGAAAGCTTGTCAAATGCCTTACTAAAATCGGTATACACACAATCGACTTGTTTATGTTTTTCTAGTTCGGTTACACAGAAATTTGAGAATTCTACCAGATTTGTGACCGTCGATCTAGCTATGCTGTTTAGTAGATAAAATAGAACTACAGTAAAATGACAAGTGGTCCTTAACAATAGCTTCAAAAAGCTTAGGAATAGGCGAAAGTTTAGAAATTGGCCTATAATTCCCAATTAAGTCCTTTTTACCTTTCTTAAATATAGGGATGACATAAAAAAGCTTCAAAATATCAGGGAATACACAACAACGTAAAGATAAATTAAACATAAAAGCAATGGGTTCAACGATTGGAACACCACCAGGAGAATTAGCTTGAGAATTATGTACTAATTAAAACCCGTGAATTTATTTGTAAAGTGATTCAATGAATGAATCAAGTGTGAATATAAACCTGGCAGATATTTTCTATCAATTTCCCCCTACACAACTCCAACCTGGACCTTGCGTACATTTTTTGGTGGTTCCATCCAGGAATACATAAAAAATCCTGCGTTTGCGGTACAATCAGCGACCCCGAAAATTCCTATTTTTAGTTTACTTAATAAATTTATATGGGTGTATTGCTTTCTTTTTAATAACCACTCCCTCGGGGTTTACGAAGTGTAAAATACAATTATTTTCCTTCGTTATAACGCCGTGCTTATTTTATTAACAAGTCAAAAAAGTATAGAACTATTTATAAAGGACCTACTCTTCTTACCAGAGTGTCTGTGGCAGAGACACCGAGCCAGTGCCGTGCTGATGAAATCGGCTTGGTGTTTTGATTGAAACACTCTCTTTTGGATTTGAACAATGTTTACTTTGATAAGCTCAACAATCCTTAAGTTCTCTACTTATTGCAGAAGGAAACAAGTGTCTCACCTATAATCAAAACTGATCAATTAATATTTCAGTTGCGCGTTTATTTTTTGCGTTGTTTTAGATTTATTAAAATAAAAGCAAACTTTTTCAGAAAAAAGGGTGTGCTCCAACGTTTTGCACTCACTGTATGCGTGCCATAAAGAAGTAAACAACGCAAGGAAAAAATTCAGTTCTTATTTTGTGTAGCAAAATTAATATTTGCAAAACGCTGTACCGGCAGTTCTCCCATAATTTAATTTGTAAGCCCATCCCATCTCTTCGGCAGCTGCCTCCCTGCCTTCCCTGCTTTTAGTAGTTTCATTAGCTCGAGTTCATTAGATTTGCTAACAAAACCGCGTTAATTACGGAATCACCACTTTGCTGGCATTGTTATCAGACTCGGCTCAAAATTGGAGCAGGAGCTTATTACAAGGCACTCCTTCGATGTGATGTTGCGGAGCCGTTCCATTATTAAGCAGTCTTCGTGCTGCTTCTTGCCATATTGCCTCATACGGCAGGAGCATTAGGACTAAACTGGTAATTAAGCCCCGGTATTTTGCAGCATTACAAAGATCCAGCCTGCCATGGTATTTTTGGGACCGCCTTGCAGAAAGTAACGTTCGCCCGCTGGATGGGATAACTAATAAGATACTCTTGCTCATGTGGATGGATAATTACAAATGAGGTGTCAGAGGCCTCCTTGGCAGGAGCATTTGCAACACCCCGTAGGTGCCATTAGACGGCACCTACAAAAAGTTAATCGCAACTGCTGCTTTATAGTGCTCATCTGGCGCAGGAGGGGCGTGTTTCGCCTGATCTTAGGAACGGCTTTATTCAATCCTAAACAAGGCACTGCAGAGGACAATAATCGTAGCAATTCCAGTCAAGCACCTAAACACCTAGCAGGGCTTAAGGACCACATCGGTATTATCTCGTTACGTCATTCCGTATCAAATTAAAATGTTGCGAGATTATCAAGCGCCGTTCTGCTCCATGAAACTATCACACGACCTTTAACGGGGTTTGGAGTATCGGGATGAAGGGAAACTTTTCATTTAACTTTCCGGTCCTCATTAATCTTGTGGACTTGGGTAACTAGGCCACAATTACGTGTCATCAAGACCACTTAGGAACCATTGCCTCAAGAATTTTCGGTGTAGTTTAGCTTTATTGGCGCCCCAGAAGTCCCTTTATTTCCATGACATGCGACAGAATCTTGAGGAGTATTATCTACTGATTTATGAGAGGACAGATGACCGCGGGTGGAAAAGAAATATCTCAGTGGTTAGCTCTGGCCTTTGGATGAAAGAAAAATTTTACGATTTTTTTAAAACCGCTAATTTACAATTTCATTCTTCTGGAATATTAAAGTTATTGCACAATATATTCTATATTCGGTTGTGTCTTTGTGGACAGCACTGTAATAGGGCTTTCTTTCGAGGACTTAACATACATGTTTGTTGTGTTGTTTCTCCTGTTCCTATTACATATTTTAGTATTCTTTAATAGGCTAGTCAAAATAGACGACAAAATGCTGAAATTGCGGAAAAATTCAAAAATATATGCGGAAAAAATAGAGCTGAAAATTTGTACATGCCTTAAATACACTATTTTAAATGAAATATCAAAAGTCCCCATTGATCCGACTTGTGCTAAAAATTTGATTCAAGGTCAAAGACCAACATTGACGTTTTTTCCCATATTTTGCGTGAACCGTAACTCTTATCGTAAAAATAGTTCATACGAAAGTTGTAAACTTTGCAATTATCTACAAAAATGATTTCCCTAAGACGCACCATTTCTGAGATAATCGCCATTTGTAAAATCGAAAATACTAAAACGCGCTCATACGCCCCCGCGATCAACTGTTGCAGTTACGACAAAAGTCATTATAAGCAAACTGGTACACTGGTATCATCACTTTCGTCGCAGCTGCTAAAACAGCCAAGAAAATGGAAAAACAATCTTTCCATTTGTTCTCCCTACCGTGCCCCGGTCCCCGCGTGACCGTTCCGACAAAAGTCGTAATATGTAAAGATGTTGTTCGAAGCGCTCTCTACCCCAGTAAAATCACTTTTATCGTAGCTTTAATAGAAGCCGAGAAAATTTATAAACAATTTTGTCATATCCGGTCTGGATGTGGAAATATGGGTGTGACAAGATGCACCCGTTGTCCTTTTTCCCTGCGATATTTTGTTCTAGGTCTTCATTAATACGTACTACAGAATTTTCGATTAAAGCAATTTGAGAAGATATGTAAGTATAGCTGGACATCATCAGCGTAAAAGTGAAAACAACATTCACGAATTACTGACGGAATATCTTTAATAAAAATGGCGAATAGAAGCGGACTTGAAGTAGAACCCTATGGCACACCGCTGGGAACTTGGAGGAAATCTGAAGACGTGTTGTGTAAGATAACCTTAACTGTCGCTGACGAAGATATGACCAAAGGAGTCTACAAGCTGGAACAGAAAGTTCATACTGATTAAACTGTTTATTTAACGAAGGCCTTGGAGAAGTCCAGCAAAACAAGTATGGTGACGTTATCATTGTCGTAGAGTAGAGTGGTGAGACCGGTCGTAGAGTAGAGTGGTAGAGCGGTGGTACAGCTATGTTTAGGGCGAAAATGCCATTGAGAGTTTGCTTGGATGTTATGGTCATTAAAAAAAAGATAAATTCTTGAGTACGCGTCATGTGTTCAGTCTCCTATTTGGAGCACACACATTAATCGTATCGAGGAGATTTGTCCGCTTTGCCGTCCGTGGGCTCCCTTGGAGTTACCAGTAAGATAATGACCTCATTATTTCTTGATTTTTATTTTTAGAAAACACAAAATAATGTCTTTAAAATAGAAATCAGAAAATGATTTTCGGGAATGCTCCACAGCATGGTCATGTTAGTTGTATGACACGTGCCGTGACACGAAATCCGGAAGGAGTGTGCAGAGTTCTAGTAAGCCGGGAAATAGGTTAAAAAAAAGTAATGTGCAACTTCTGAGAAGTGTTTATTTGGATTGGTTAGTAAACATCGAAATAGAACAATTAGTGTTATCATTACCAAAAACTATAGACAATTCATCCAAAAATTACGTAGATTCAAAAAAATAAATGAAGTTATAACACTTATTATGTACATAACAAAAAAAAATTACTAGTGAAATAATGGTTAAGGGTGGACACCACTGTGAAGGGTTGAAAAAGGGGCTTTTATCTCAATTTTTTTTTGGTGACTAGATTATTTATAAGAAGAAGAAGGAAAAGATATGATATTAAGGGGTTATTCTCATGTGAACGCATGAATTTTACCTCTTTTTAGGGAATTTTTTTTTATAAGACAATCGAATTCAATCATTTTAATTTTTTTACATGTTTTTATTTACATCTTAAACTGTATAAAAAAATTATTTCGTTTGCTTATTTTACATTGTTTACATGTTTTTTTTTTAATTAAAGTAGACACCAAAAAACAAAAGCAGGTCACTGGTGGGGGTGATAGCGGCTGTTCATGTAGTCTCAAATGAAAAAATCGAATAGATTATTGTTCAGTAGGTCTGTCGCTATCGTCCCTACCAGAATTAATCAATTTCATTGAAAAACAAAAAAATGGCGGACTGTAGAAAAAAAAGTTACGAAAATCTTGGTTTTTTTTGGTACAAATCGTTAAAAAAAATAAGAAAATATTTTCGAAAATAAGTAATTCTGGTACGGACGATAACTATTAATGAGTAGAAGAACATATATAAATTTCAAAGCAATCGGTTGAATAGTTTTTTTTTTAGGATCCCCACCGTTTTAAAAAATGATGTTTCGAGTAAAATGCGTTTAAAGTTTCAAGAGCAGAATTTTCGTGGAAAATTTATACTTACACTAATCTGCTATGCCTGGACCATACAATTTCACAATTCAAGTCGCAACTTTATATACACTATTCCACATATACACAGGTAGGTAATATACTAAAGTTGACCGTCAGAAACTCCGTACGCAGTTAAAAAAGACCGGTGAAAACAATAGAAATGTAGCAGCTGCAGACCTGGCGCGGCGGCGATAATGAGTTGTAACTTTTGTAATACTAGGAATTTCGGTCTGAATTTTTCACAGCATATTTTCAATAGGTTTTACTATCGAAATATGAAAAAAAAAAACATCGATTTTTCGAAGTGGTCACATGAGAATAACCCCTTAAGCATACATCGAACTTATATTACACAAATTTTTATTGGAAAAAAATAACAAAATTATAATAGCAGCATTAAAGAGCCATAAAAAAAATAGTTCTCCAACGGTCGGATCGTTTTATCGAGAATGGTTGGTCCGAATAAAAAAAATCCAATCATCTTAGTTTTCGTTAGTCGTCGCGGTTTTTTTTTTGATTTTTTCACAAAATGCCGAGATTCAAAATCGGACACTTGTAGCTCGTGTTATGAATTCTACCAGGTTGAGACAAGTCGATTGGAGAAAAACGCGTTTAAAAGTTTAAGGCCATGAAGAGAATTTTTGAGCAAAGTTCATTCTGTAAGCCGCAGTAAGCGATGTATGAAACATGAAAATTTCAATATTTACCAAACTTCATCGATTCCCGGCCCATAATACAGACCTTCTCCATCATCGGTGTTCTCACTAGCGCTTTTTTTCAATTTTTTGTGGCCATTGTCATTAAATGGCTGCGCCCAGGTAAACGGCTATAATTTCGGCATTTATTCGATTTATGAATTAAAATCATGTCTACACATTTTTGAAAATATGTAGGTACAAACTTTCAGAAAGAATTTTTTCAGCCCTCCACAGTGGTGTCCCTCCTTAACCGATAACCAATTAACAATTAGTCGAAAGTAAACATTAATGTGTAATTTTTATTTTATTAGTTACACTTCTTCAAATTACGCCAGAAATTAAAAGTTCACTTGGCGAGGGTGTTCCATTTCATCACAAGATCAGATCACTATTTCTTTGTGATTTTTTCATTTGAAAAAAAAAACGAAATAATTGTTATGTTCGGTCCGTGCTAGAATATGATATAATTTGTACTTTAGTTGAATTATTTTTCCTTAAAATTGTAAGTAAAATAAATAAATAAATGACCCGGTATCGTTTTTATAATATACATATATGTTGATGGGCTGCTGCACTTGTCGGTGGAAGATTGGCAACTGGACAGGTTTATGAAGCTTTGTAGACTTTATGAACTGAGTATATCGAAGAGGATCGATATTGCCCTCAGATTTATGAGTATTATATATCGCTAATCAATTTTCCTATAATTGCTGTACATGGCAGTTTTCTTGTAGGAAACCTTGAGCCGGTTGGTCGAAATGGACAAGTTTTTGTAGAGATTTGATGAGTGTTTTTTCCCTTTTTTAAACAGCGAATAAGTTGTGTCACAGCCACTGAATGCATGTAAAAATAATATATGTTTTTGTAGAAAGGGGATATTTGTCAAAACTTTTTGACGAATAAATTTGTGCTTTGACATTGCCTTTTCCAACTTTTTTAAAGAAAATTTCTTCTTGAAGTAGTTGAGTGCGTCCAATTAAAAAAACGAGCAAATCTCGGTCTTCTCCAATGATGACGGGAGTCCTCTCATCAAATGATCCCTCGAAAAATAAACCAGTCTAGACAACGGAACATCTGTCTCATGAACTAACTTTTTAATTAATTTTTTAAATCAAAATTTGTCGCAAATTTTATGCTCTACAATTTTTAAAATAAATGTTAACATCTTTGCAGCTATAGAAACCGAGATAATCGCGAAAAACTGATTTTTGTGATTTTTGACCTTGAATAACTTACGACGCAGAAACGAGATTTTATGAGACTTTTGAGACAACCTTTAAAACCACAAAATGAAGGTGTATACGAGTTTACAGCTTATTATCTCTCATTCCGAGGTGAAACCCCTAATATGACTGCACTATAAATGAAGTGGATGGCGTACGCATTTTGCAACACACACACAATGGAATAATATCTTCAAAATTGAAACTAATTACACAAAGCCATGAGGAACACGTCTAGCAGTGACCTAGATAAGCAAAATGCGGAACAACATCTCAGAAAAAATAAATGATGGTGCGGTACTGAGAAGTTCCATTGGAGACAAATGACTTTCCTTCCATCATTTGCCATTTTCTTTGGTTTTGCGGTCCAAATCTAAATATACTTTTCCTGCAAAGATTTATGTGGATTTATCATGCAAATGCGATGGACTTCCGATCAAACTTAATTGCACGTCGCGTCGTGCAAGCAGTCAGCGGCACTCGTGTGCATTCCGAAGAAAACCAATTTCACTTTTATTCGACTCCCCAAGGATAGCACGGCTCGCATGCCACATTCTGTTGGCACGAGGGTATGCAGCAAATAGCTATGGACTTATCCCAAAGTCCTAGAGAACCATTTTGCTGCTACTCGGGGCAGCTTAGCACTTTTCTGATTGTCTCCCTGGCTGAAGCAACTGCCGATTGATACTTCGATGTCTCACCTAGTCTATTTCGCAAACGGGGTATCATATTACAGAGGTTGTCTATATTTGCAAACCTTCGAATGCTACTGAGAACTAAGGTTGGCGGAATGCAGGAATCCCCCTGCGGACTTGTTATATGTCTCTGTCTCTCCATAGCCGAGATTGCTTTGACTTTGAGTGGCAGGAGCCATTTTATTGCTCCTTTGTGCCAGCCTTTTGCTTGGATGGAAGTGCATTTCAAGCGAAACCCATTTCAGACGGCTAATGGGAAAGGGTTTTGGGATCGAGTCGAGGGCTCTAAAGATGAAATTTGGCGATGAAAGGAATTGAATGTGAAAAGTGGTCTGGTTTCGGTAATCGAACCTCCGCCGCGCCGGAGATTGAATCGAAAATCGTGCTAGTACCGTCGGTCGACTTGATTTATCGATCACAGACCAATTTTCACAAACTAAAACGGTGATTATGGGCGATAACATTTTACAAGAAATCAAATTAACACGCTAAGAAAGCTGGTGTGAAAATATTTTGTGCTCACAGGTACGTACTAATTGCTAAAGTTGTAAAGCCAACTTCCCTCTTTCGAGGGTGCTGAAAAAAACATCGTCGCTCCTCTCCATTTTATATAGTGAGTACATAGCTACTGAATATAATATTTTTATTGTTTTTAAATATGTATTATATACAGTTTCTGGCCCATTATAAAAATAGTCTCAAATATCTCGAAAACGGGAACCATTCGCTAATTTCCACAACGTATTGTATTCATAATAAGCTACTTTGTAATGATTTCTTGTGGTTGAAAAACTAGCAGAACCGCCCCAGCTATTCCCGGGCTTTTGCATACTTGCAAATTCAAACTGTTCCAAAATGAATGAGCCTGTTTTAATTTTTACCTGAATAATTGAAGTGGAAAAAGGTTTTGCCCTTGCGTTCCCCCTCAAACCGCCAAAAAACCCCATTTATGTCGATTTCCTCGTGTAGATGAATTTTGCAATTAAAATTTCGACTAGTTCTAATTAAGCTAGAGCTTTGAAATATTGTACACGTTCATAGGTCCGATGACGATGCGATATAGTATATCTAATATCGTCCAAAAGTGTTTGAAAAGTAGAATGCCGGACAATGGCGGACACCGAAAGATGGCGTAATAACTTTTTCTTTACAACCCTCTTGACATGCATATAAAATGATATCGTTCGACGAGTAAAATACGATAAGCTATGTGACGTCATTATAAACCTATTATGGCGGACGCTATGATATCACATAATTAATCGAATTCGAACCCTTTCATTTGATATCCATATTAAGGGGTGTCGTGAAGAATCGCATTCACTTCACCGAACCCTTTCATTCGGTAGTGATGCAAACCATACCACTTAGGTTTCACTCCTCTCGATGGACTCAAATTTTTGCGGTGGCCACTTGGACATTTGTTTATAACAATTTATTGTATTTTTGAATTTTTCAGTCCTGATAATTTTGGTTTCATCAACACCCACTTCTCAATGTTTATGTTTTTTTTCAGATTTTTCTTCCTTGGACCCTTTTGGTGATAAGGGTAGGGGACAGCAATTTGTAACAATTTTTTTCGAAAAATGTTTACAAGAAATGGGCAAAAAATTCATCACATATATTTTTCAATTTTCGCTTCAATAAGCTTTCATTCGGCACCCTATATTTTTTCCATATTCCACTTTACGCGTTGACATTAACCGACCACCCCTGTGCTAAATTCAAAATTTCTACATCGAATAGTTTCAGAGAAAATCGCTTGTGACAGAAAGACAGATAGACAGACGGACACCAAAATGATGCCATAAGTGTTTACAAAACCCTAAAAAGATGTGTGCATTAAGGGGACATTTACATCAGTTGGGACCAAAAAATTCATTTTTTTCGATGGATATATCGATCAAAAATAATGTGCCGAAATTTCAAATTGATATCTTAAGTAGTTTCCGAGTTACAGGCAATTAAAGAGGCGTGCCTCCCGTCGAGCGCCCAACTGCTTTCTAAGCGCTACGGGCAGGTGCGAGCTCTGGACCGCTTGACAAAGGCTTTTGTATTTGAAATGGAATGTGTGTGTAGAAATTGATTCAGGTAAGGAATTCTTGATTTTTTTTTGTGTCTTTTTCGTTAGGAGGGGACGCAGGGAACCCGTTTCATCAAATAGAACAGCCGTCGAAAGTCGAAAGTCGAAAGTCGACTGAAATGTTTAAGGCCAAATATCTCAGCTTGTCACTTTTTTTCCTCTCGGCAGCGTTTCTGAGCGAACGGCAACTGCGATTTTTCACAAAAGCGTTCTAATTATTCATTTCATGTGTTATCGTGGTATAGACCTCAATTTTTTATTTTTATTGTTTTTTTCAAAAGTTATTAAAAAAATAGTACCAAAAAAATGACCAAAAAAACGAGGTTTTTTTTCAAATGGCCGCCATTTTGTTTTTAATTGGAATTTTACCTTGCCAAACGTCTAAAGCACGCATTATGGTATAAACATTAAAAAAATGTTGACTTTTTTGTTTTTAGGTCACGTGTGTACCCAGGAAATCTGCCGAGAACTCAACGTGTCCGCCGAGAGCGGCAATCTTTGACGGCACGGAGGGGGGGTTGAACTTGGGGGGGATGAATCGGCGACGCAGCAAATGTTACTTAAAGAATGTAGAAAAATAATAAAAAAAAGTTCAATTGATTAGCATTGTTCATTCACGAGATATACGGCCTCAAAAAATCATGAAATTTTGGTACAACTGATGTAAATGTCCCCTTAAAGGAGGCTCGGCAGAAGTGAAGCTTCTTCATATTTCGGTCGTCATATTGCATCCGTCATTTTAAAATTCCTTTTCGATAGTAGCTTCGAGATCATTGACCCAAAAACATAACACGACTCGTTATCAGAGGATAGTTGAGATTTTTCGGTCCGCCATCTTTAATTTAAAATTTCGTAAGATTCAAGATCAGCATCATAAAATATTAAGAAGTATAATATAAATATTACCCAAAAAATATTATTGCTAATATTATCCTTATTATTAGTCTATGATCCCTGTATCAATTCCTGAGTGCGACACTATTTACTACAACCAAAAAGGATTTTGCTCCATAATTTATTGAACCAGGAGATGAAGCTGTACAGAAATTATGTGGATACTGAGTAAATAACACAGAAATAAAGATATGTTTATTTAATGTAATAAAAACATGTCTGGAAACTTAAATCAGAGGTAACGTACCAACATACATATATGGTACTGGCATATAGATGAGCATATAATAAAAATTTTGGTGTCACAAAATAAAAGCTTCTCTACTAACAAAGAGCCTTTGCTTCATATGATTTTTAATATGGGCTATCGTCAGCCCCGGATCTCGAACTTTTTCGACGCGGTGCAAAAACTGAAAAATGCCGCCCCCGCCCGCCAATATTTTTACCTTTGTCATCCTGATCATTTCAGCCATAATACGTCTACTGATGGTCATAGGCCTCCCCCAAAGAACGCCACAACGACCGGTCTAGCGCTACTCTTTCTCTGTTAAGCCTATATTTTTTCCATACATGGCCGCGTCGGACATACATATTATATATATATAATTATATATCAAAAAACTCTGATTTTTACCAAAAATTTCTCATTTTGTTTAATTTAAAAGTAAGTAGTAATTGAAAAAAAACCATCGTTCAGATCCGAGTATTTAGTATCGAAAACAAGTGTTTAAAATTTTGGCGAATTCAGTCCACAAGTTTTCGAGAAATTTTGCCTTGAAAAAAAAGTTTTGAGAAAAACGCGATTGAAGTTGCCACGCCGAGAGTTTTTTGATTAAACCTGTACCAAAAAATCAAAAATGAATATTTTGTTTATTCCTTCGTTCAAATCTAAGATGAACTTATATACTAAAGACATCTTTTTGGTATTTTGATTTCTGATGAAGCAGTCATGAATTATCCTGCCTACCGCATGTCAACTTTTTTTTTGAGGTTACTTCGTTCTCCCCACTACCACTGGCTTCTTTTTCAATATTTTTTAATGAACATTTAACAGAATATTCTTTGAATGATGCTTAATAATGTTACAAATTTTAAGAATTTTAATAAAGAAGGTACTGTGAAAAAAAAAATCACAAAAATACGCTACGTTTTTGGTCTCTGTGACCCTTTCCCCCCCTTAAATCGTTATATCTCAGAAACGGTGGCTCTTATGAAAAAATGTATTGATACATATTTTATAGATAATTTTATGGTCTACAATTTTTGTCTGGGGTAATTTATGATAAAACTTACCGAATTGCTTAAAATTGCGAAAAACTCATTTTTGTGACCTTTGACCTTGAGTAAAATTTTTTCCAAACACGGGAATTATAGGGAACTTTCAAATTTTATTTATAATTATGTTTTGAACGATTTCACCAACTTTCAGCTTGTTGGGAATTTATGTAACCTTGAATGTCTAAATTGACCGGACTATATGGCCTTGTCATAATTAATCTCTCTCAGTTCGATTTTCTATTGCTAATATTGCGAGATTCAATAAACGTTCCTGGTTAAATCTTCGCTCGCAAATTGCGGATATATGTATGTAGTAGGTTAGGCATCCTCCTAATCATGCGTATAGATCTGTTGCAAGAGATTGAAAGCACTAGCATTTTTTATATTCTCTCAATTTGTGCAGAACTTAGTGTCTTTCTTCCCAGCGGGAAATTTAGTCAGGCATTCCTAGGGAAGCAGGTTTGGAATCAGCAAATTTTATGAGAGAAAAATATGTTGCTTCCCTGTTGATTCCGGGGAATGCAGGCAGGCATCACCTAACTGAGCTTTTTGCGAGCGAAAAATACCATATGTTGCTTCCCTGTTGATTCCGGGGATGCCTACCTCATCAACCCAATTGATCGCTGGGACCGAACCTTCTCCCTTTGTTTTCAAGTCATGACTCATAAGGAAAACAAAGCGAAATCTTGCTCATTCCTGTTTTATCTTTTGTGCAGTAAGGTGCGTTTCTTTGTGTTCTATTGTGTTTTTGTGGCGTTTTTGCGTGTTTTTTATAATAAAATCAGTTTTGTGTTCATCAAAGAGAAGGTAACTTGAACAAAATGTTCAGTAAGTTGAACAAGCTGGGAGCAGGTATGAACCTGATTCCACTTGCATTCCAAAGCAGCAAGCTGGGAGCAGGTATGAACCTGATTCCACTTGCATTCCAAAGCAGCAAGCTGGGAGCAGTAAAAAAAGCTTTTTACTGCTTCCTCCTGCGGACATGCAATGTTAAAAAGACATGGAGTGTCCAACGGAAAGGGAATCACTACATGCTTCCCAGGAGTTGCTTCAGTTTGCATCTTTGAGCGCTTCTTTTCCCGCTGGGTTACTAGAATATTACAGATGTGTGGAATACTGATACTTTTCAGATACATATGAAAAAGATAGAATGTGAATAGAATTACCTGTTTGTTTCTGATACAAAACACAGAGTTTAGCATGTTTTGTTCTTGTGCATTCTAACTTTATATTAGGTTAACTTTGACGGAGTTTTCAAATGTAGCTGCATCCCTTTCGCACGCACGCGAACCGCTCTCAAATGTGAGTGCGTTTCACTTGCACACTGCACTGAGTTTCGCGAGCGCCGGGCGAACGCGATTGTTGTCCTATCTATGCCTACGCGCCCCGCGGAGAATAAATTATGTGCTTAAAGTTCTATAGGGCATATCATTGCCGAAGACCTTAAAGACGATGCTGATATTGAAAGGGAGCGCAGGGCTTTGGCAGTCAGAAGTAATATTGTTAGCTCGCAGATTTTCCCGATGTACTGAGTAAGTTAAGGTAGCGCTCTTCAAGGCACATTGCTAGAGCTTGTATTTACATGGGGAACCTGTGGGTCGGGTATGCCAAAAGATTGCTGGACATTGCGCGTCCAATATAATAATATCTTCAGGATGATGATGGGATTGCCCCGCTTATTCAGTGCGTCAGGGATGTTTTGGGAGTACCAGACTGATGGCTTTGCAGCCGTCATTCGCAAAAAAAACTACATTTATCCCTGATCTGTAGAACACGGGACAGTTCCAACAGCATCCTAAAGACTAAAGCTGATAAGTTCACTTCGCCACTATGGAGGTGCCTTGTGCCGAGGGTGATCACGGAAACCAGCTCGTTTCCTTAATCGCCCTCGGCACGGGGAAGTGGACCTATCTGTGTCTTTATGTTTATATTTAAAGTGCTTTGTGTTTTTATTGATACTAATTTACTGTAATCCTTACTAACACACTATGGATCCTTTAGTTGTCCGAAATAAACAATTTTTTTTTATTTCTATATTATTTTACTATACTGCGAGTCTCAGTCATCGCAAAGTTGAGATAATGCTTAGTAGTGTATTCGTCTGCGAAACTTAAATTTGCCGCCCGGGGCACGGGCTCCGGCTTGCCCCCCCTAGATCCAGGGCTGCTACGTATAAGAGTTTGTGAGCATGCTGTAAAAGAGAATTTGGTACTCTCTTTGCTTATGGCAAGGCCATGTGGGATTGGAAATTCATACGAATTCTGTGTGCCTATTCCGAGCCACAGCCAATGCGCATATTTTTTGTTATTATCCACTACCCTACGAGACACGAGCCTGCGGTAATTCTGACTGACGGGAACCGAGTTTCTTTTAAAAAAGTCTGTGAATCTCGGAATCTTTTCGCATATGGCAAGGTTAACGTGCGCGAATTGGAAGTAAATTGGAGGTCTCTGACAAGAATTTTGTATCGATTTGCACATTAGCTCTCTGTAAAAATTTCTACTCCCAAAAAAGAATAGTTCGCATATAAGCGGGAAAAACTTTAAGGATACATAAAAATTAGCACCGCGCAATTCATATAAATAATGTGGAATTCAGATACAACATATAATTATTAATTTAACATGCGTTCCAATAGTCGTTAAGTCTTTCAACACTTCAGTAAGCACCGAACATGATGACCTCCTGGTCACTGAAACCTCACCCGAAATCCGCAACCAGTAGGTACCTAACACAACACAATTTCCAGAATTTTTCCACTTTCCTTCAGCACAAGTACATGTATATCTCTTCCTTTTTATTGCTAGCATAGCAAGATATTACACAGGCACGAAAGTTTCAATATAATCTTTTTCTGAGCAGAACTTTTGTCGTTATATACAAAATGGTGAACATTTATGACGTCATTTGGAATTTGTGCCGTACAGTTAGGTAAAAGGACCTTTTCATCCCGTTCATTGTAAGGCGTAACCACATTGAGAAGACCCGAAATTCTGTGGCCAAGCTGAGTGAAAATGTTCTTGCAATACTGGAATATCCCCTGTGAGAGCCCCAGAGCTCTATACAGTTATTCAAACACTTCTTATCTTCTTATCGCTTACTTAGGCTTTCATTAAAAAACTTAAGCTCTGCCGCCTTCCCACAGCTCCCTTTGGTGACCCTTGAAAAATTCCTGCCACACCCGAGGCAGGAGCAAACTTTCTTAATACTGCAGACATCAAAAGCCACCAAACTGTCTTACATCACACGTAATTTAAGTTGCCAAACTTGAAGACAACCCCAGATGTGATGGCTGTTTGTTCGCAGGCTGTCCTGGCCACATTGTAGTTTCCATGTCAGCAACGTCACGATTAAAGACGCAGAAATTAAAGATGACTTGACAAATTGAACCGAGCGGTGGCTACTGAAGTGACATTAAATTGTCGTCAGGTGGTGGGAGCTCGTCTTGAACCCCGAGGGTGCGCTATGATAAAGTGCGCTGTTCTCGAGGTGTTTGCAAATCACTCGATGTTCCGCTCAACAATTAAGAAAGCAACTTGTTCACGCCTGAAGATAAATGTTCAGACACCTCTTTTTTCCCTCGTTAGGGGCCCATTCGAGCACCCGCCTCCGCTGTGAGCACGTGAAAAGCGACCAATTCTGTCCCCTCTTATCTCGTTTCGAAACTTGTAAAAATCATTTAAATGTCTCAATGGGGTAATCAGCGGAGTGCGGAGCCAATTTAGTGAATTGCCTGATCGAGAATAATCAACATTAGTGGATGGGGTAGTTGGCCAACATCGCCTCTGGGTCTATGGCCAAAGTTGCGCGTCCGTAATCCGACGCAAATTGCCCCATAACTTAACGAAGTGGATTTTTGGTAATGACAGCAACTTCGACATTGCTCCAATCCGAAGAGTCACATAACTAACTTTCCCAGTGACCGTAGCATTTGTGGTAGACTTCACATTCCATTAATTCGCGATTGTCCGTGATGTGCCAGTCCTTTCAGCTCTTTGGACAGTTCTATCTCGAAATATTTTGGTGATATCAAAAGTGGGATTCGGCCAATAGCATGAGCAGTAGTCAAGCTGAAAATTCGATTACGTGGTACAGGAATGCTGAATTCAATTAACGATTTCAGACAAAGCCCCGGAATATGTTACATCAGACCGCCAGCTAACTCAGATTTACTTAGAGGGTAAACAATTGTTTTATTTTGAAGGCTTCTTTCAACGATTCCAAAAATATGTTTTATCACAATTTTTGGTGAATGAGTTATAACGACATATCTCGAAATATGTATGCGAAAACACTGTCCTCCCCTCTGATTATCAAGATTTCTAAAGTACATATATTGAATATTTTGTCGCGTAACCTTTACTTTTGATGGCCTCCGGATATCGCATAGGAAAGGAATCTATTTATCTTTGGCAACGTTCCTTTGTGATCGAATTCCAAGCCTGCTCAATTCATCCATATTTTTGTAATTATTTCGCCCTACTATTTTTCTAACATCTCCCGAGAGATTTTCTATGGGGTTTAAATCAGGACTACAACACTGATACTAGTTGATCTGATTTGTAACCACTGTTAAACTGACTGCTGTCTGCTTGGGGTTGTTATCGTGTTGGTATATACAAATAATTGGCAAATCATTGTCAGTATAAGGTTCCATTATGTTTTCTAGTATGGGTAATGGGTATGTATGAGAATTGATCCATTATACCAATAATTCTGGAAATTGGCCCTACACGCCAAGAAAAAGAGCCCCACACCATGACTCACCATCCCTCCTGCTTGACAACAGTGGTTGTACATTTGGGATTAAACTCCATTCGCAGGGGACATTTAACGTACACTTTTCTATCGGATCCCATTCTGTTTACCTTGGTTTCATCAGGAAATAAAATATTCTCCCAGTCTTTGAACGTCCAAGACAAATGCTGGGTAGCGAACTCGATGCGTTTCTTCTTATTTTACTTCGATAATAGTGGCTTCGTGCCAATAAACTGCTTCCATTTCCTTGAAAAACTTCGTTGCAAATGTCTTTGGCACTTATTTCATGGTCTTTTTTAACTAGTGTAACAATGCGTTTATCAGTATGCACTGTAGTTTTTCTTGATCTTCTTTTCCTCGAAATATTTTGGGCTGTGTTATGCACTTTGAAGTGTTTTATCGCTTGAAAAACCATAGTCTTTAAGCATTTCACGTGATCCGCAATTTTTTTGTATGACGCGATTATGAATCCATAGAAAAACTCTACGCGTATCAGGAGTATAACTTTTACACTTCCCCATTTCGAGAGCAATGAGAATGGGGAACTTATGAATAATATTCTAAATATAACTTATAAAACTTTTTTATATCAATGTCCCGGAAAGCGATGTAGTAAGTTTAATTGATGTTGCCAGATAAAGAACAGGGCTTAGGTAATAATAGAACAGATAAAACCAGCATAAGGCATTATATGCTCCGCCAGAAGATCGTTGATCTCTCAGACCTGCTCTACCTGCACCGCTGCCTCCCCTATCGATGAAGACAAGCTCAGTTCGTGCTTCGAGGGATATTCCACCCCCAAACCAAACCATACACGACACGATACTATGTTATATTGCTCGAATTTGCACCCACGATGAGCTGGTGTGAGTTTAGGACCAGCTGCTATACTATATTAGAATCGCCATTTTGGATTTCCAAACGATAACAGATTCGAGATAAGCGAGCCCGAAAATCCCTAGTGTTGATTTTCATGGCAATCCCTTGAAGTTTAAATTTTTTGATGGCCATTTTGGGACCACTATTTTGAATCTTGAATCCTTATAAAGGTGAATTATCGTGGCGTACTTTTTTCAATTTTTTTACAAATCACGCGTGAGACTGTCAGGCGGTCATTGCAGTTTGACTCAGTATTGAATACCATTCCATCAGCGGCACAGCGTCTCCAAATTGTGGAGCTGTATTATGAAAATCAGCGCTCGGTGAAACAAGTGAAACGTAACCGTCAATGGCATCCGCTATCGCGCTATGATAACGGAGTATTTGTTATTTGGAATTCAAACCCGTAATGCCGGTGATATCTGGTTTCAACAAGACGGCGCTACTAGCCATACAGCGCGTGAAACAAAGGGCATGTTGAGAAATAATTTCGGTGAGCAGCTGATTTCTCGTTTTGGAGTTATGAGTTGGCCGCCTAGATCGTGTGATGTCACACCTCTGGATTATTTTTTTTTTTGGGTTACGTGAAGCCTAAAGTCAACGCGGATAAGCCGGCTACGATTGATGCATTGCAAGCAAACATTACTCGCGTTATTGTCCAGATTTCATACGTATTGCTCGAACAAGTGGTTCAACATTGGGCCTATAAAATATTATTTCAAAATTTCCTGCCGGCCAACCGACTTCGTGTAAAGCGGCCTTAAGGGGAGATATAACAACCTACCATGGTCGAAACATTCGATTTTTTTTTTGCATTTTCTTGAGGTCTCAAGAATATCTGGCAAAAGACTTACACTATGGGCCTGTAATCGATGATTCCATATAAGTTGACAAATTTCATGATTTATTCATTCCCAAATTTTAAAAGAGTTTTTCTCAAACCAAGTTTTTCGAATCGGTACCCAAATTTTCTCGAAAACCAATGAACCGATTGCCTTGCCTTTTTTCGTTACATAGTTTTTGTTTTATAGGAAAAACAACAACTAATTCTTGGTCCTAAAACTATTTATGCTCAAACGTCTGCCATTTTGTCATAAATCGATATTTTCAAAAACGGCTATGACAAGTACTAGATTATAATATCTAATTTAATAAAATTTTTGGTTTGTTTTTCTTAGAAACAAGACCTTGATTGGAGCAACAATTTAAGCCCATTTTGTTACGAACCCTATAAATGGAGGCCCCACAGCTCAGAAATTTCCCTCTGAGGTAACTTTTTTCATCCCGTTGTCTGAAGCCCTAGCATGTGTGCTGTTGCTTAGGAGAAAAAAGTGGGGCAAGGTCGAATTCGGGAGTTGTGGTCTTTTAAGTGAACGAGGAGCTAATTTTCGCAGTTTTTCACAGTTTAGATGCAATTTCCTGGGGCTACAGCTATGTCCGCGCAGAAAGGGCCACCGTCCCGAAAAGCCCTTGATGCCATTTCATTTGACACCAAAAAATCGGCATGTTAAATTTGGTCGATTTTTCGAAAAAATACCAAGGACTTGCATTTTTTTGGACAAAAAAATTTGTTTTCTCGGATTCTGACGATTTTGGTATCAAACGAAAGGGCGTGCCCCCATTAGCCCAAAACACAAAAAAAAGCAGCCATAACCAGCCTAAACTGCCAGCTTTAGAAGTAACAAATTGAGGAACTTGAAATTTGAGTGAAACATACCCTTTCTTGCAAAATGCGACTGTGCAGCCAAAAACACTCCCTGGTTGCTGAAAATTCGCCCAGCAGCCGTACAGAATATGAGTGTGTTTAAATTAAGTACAAAAGCGGGGTAGGTCTAGAGCAAATATTTTGAGCTAAAAGACCTTGATTGCAGCAACAATTTAAGCCCATTTTGTTACGAACATTATAAATGGAGACCCGATTTTTGAAGAAACGCCAGTGGGTTTAAGCAGACTTTTGCACAACGCTCCAAGGATCATACAATATCCTTGTATATTTTTGATGTTTTTAAATAAAAAAAATTAAACTCATTTCTGAATGTGTATACTTTTAGATAGTTAAACTCCCAATCCGAAATTTCAAATAGTTTTACTAGAAAAAATACACAAAAATGACCTTTTTCCGGCTCCTATAGGTATATATCTCCCCTTAAAAGCTCATGTCGAACCTTTCATCCGAACTATCGACCAAATTAACAAATTTTTGTTAGCTAACCTAACCAACGAAAGCAGCGTTACTTACTTAGGCACTTGGAATTTGCCAGAACATAACATATGCATAAAATTGCATCAATCTACTTTAAACTTTCCTAAGATTGGGCCCTTGTGTAGATTATTTACAAACACTTCACACTTCCACTCCTGTTGAATGAGTATCACGTGCTCTGAACAATCCGTTTGGCAATTCAAGTTGAGGCACGTGCCCTATCGAGCACGGAGTAGAAGTACCTTCGAGTATATCCGTCGGACACTTATGATGGCACATGCGTCCCATCTGGCGGTGAAATCTGCGAAAATATTGTGTTAAAATATTTCATACACCGGATCGACTTCCTGCAACCTGCTGGGATTACGGAACAATCTGGGGATCTGACACTCTGGGATTTAAGAAAAGTCCACAAGGAGCGTTTAAATCTTAGTGGAATAAATATTCGATTTATGCTACGGAGGGTTTTCGAGAGAGGGTTTCGTGCGATGACTACGAGTAAAAGATACAGTTTACCTTTCTCTGAATTATGAATAGTGCATAACTCAAATGGTGGCCTCATTAATCGACCACAAGTTACACTAATTTCGCAGCTCAAGTTACCAGTTTAAATCTTTATGTTATGATCAGGTTTTGAAATACGTATAATTTCCAAAGTTAATTTGTGGAGAACTTTCTTGCCCTCCATTCACAGTTAATCCTCTAGGAAACTTTCTTCAGTGATTACCATTTGGATTTCCTTAATTTAATTTCCTCTTGATTTATTCTGTGATTCATTTGGCAAGTCAACACTGCAAGAGCTCAGAACAAGAAATATTAGTACGAACACCGCCGTCGCTTTATCTGCAAAGTTAATGAAACTTTTGCAACTGAAATGCATTACAAGTTTCTAATTAAAGGTAGAATTGAATTTGAATTTCAAGTTCCACATTATCGCAGCAAAATGTTCTATATTTTTTCCAGACAAGACTAGCCACCTGAGGCTCAATATTCCTGTCGCGGTTCACAGTGTTGTTGGTAAAATCAGAATAATTTGGAACCAGTGTCATAAATTGTGAGAAAATATTTTTAAATCAACACTTCATTGTTACCTGGGCAAACAATAAACATGAAGCAACACTTAACCACCAACAATGGCTCACACCAGTCATTTTATTGTCATTTACAGCCGTCCTTCCCTGGAGCCCTGGAGTGTAATAAATCAGACACAGCCTGATAGAAGGTTTGTCCTTGCTAGACAGTAAAGTGGCAATAAACTAACCACACTGCCATTTTCTTGCGGTTTAGCTGTAGGAGCCTCTCTTGATTGTGTAATTCCGTCACGAGGAGGGCAGATCAACCTGGAGATTAATTTACACTTAAAAAGCTAATGAATGGCTTTTGGTATAAGAGCGGTGAACATCAACCGTGTCGGTGTTAGGCAATAAAATTCAATAACAATGTATTTTAGCGGATGAGACAACTTGTACAAATATCAAATGTTTACTAGAAAGTGTCTATTTACTTCAGGGGAGGAAAATTGGAGAGTTAGAAGCACTTCTCCTTCGACTAACTGACGAAATTACAAGGGCTCCTATTCCTAGTAACTATGGATCCTATTCTTCTTTAACAATTCGAGCGGATCTGCTTGGAAGACTGTGAACGCTATCGCTAGTGCGTTTGTGATTGGCTTTCTTGTTAAAATGAAATTTAAAAAAAAAATCGAAATTTTTAACTGCGATTCCTCTTAAAACTACACCTCCTACGGAGTTCTATTTCAGCTCACTTATTTGTTGTTATGCCTATTTTCGATAAATGGTAAAAAAAGGTATACTGCAATGGAAAAAATGACCGGAACATTGAAAAAAATCGAAAAAATCGCTTTTTTCGTGATAATTTGCATATTTATATTCGAATAGTAGTGTCGCACAATGGGGCAGAATCCCGATTTCGTGGCCAAAAATCCCAAATTACCTAAATGGGGGTTTTCGAGGTCGCTGATTACGAATCTGAAGTCAGATTTTCAAAATTCAAAATGGCGGCTCCAATATGGCGGACAAAAAATTCGAATTTCTATTAATTTGACTGAAACTGGTTACTCGGAAGGGTTTTGGGATCGCTGATTACGAATTTGTAGTCAGATTTGCAAAATTCAAAATGGCGGCTCCATTATGGCGGACAAAAAATTCGAATTTCTATTAATTTGACTGAAACTGGTTTTTCGGGGGGTGTTTGGGATCGCTGATTACGAATCTGAAGTCAGATTTGCAAAATTAAAAATGGCGGCTCCAATATGGCGGACAAAAAATTCGAATTTCTATTAATTCGACTGAAATTGGTTACTCGGGGGGTTTTTGGGATCGCTGATTACGAATCTGAGATCAGATTTTGAAAATTCAAAATGGTGGTTCAAAATATGTAGTGAAATCTCATGTAATTTGGTTTTCGAGGTTATTGCTTACGATTCAGGAGGTTAATTAGAGCAAAATCATCGTAAAAGTATTGTAAAATTGATATGATAAATTCATTAGCGTAAATATAAACTTATAAACTTTCCACGAAAATTCTGCTCTTGAAACTTTAAACGCATTTTTCTCGATACATCATTTTCTAAAACTCTCATGGGCCCAAACAAAAAACTATTCAACCGATTGCTTTGAAATTTATATATGTTCTTCTACTTATTAATAGTTATCGTCCGTACCAAAATTCCTTATTTTCGAAATTATTTTCGTATTTTTTTTAAACGATTTTTAACAAAGAAAACAAGATTTTCGTAACTTTTTATTCTACAGTCCGCCATTTTTTCTTTTTTCAATGAAATTGATTAATTTTGGTAGGGAAGATAGCGACAGACCTACTGATGAATAATATTCCATTCGATTTTTTATTCGATTCCCTAAAAAGGGGTAAAATTTATGCTTTCACATGAGAATACCCCCTTAATGTCGCGCCACGCGTTTTTCCATAAAAATTAGTCTCACTACTCAGGTTTAATATGTTATATTTAACATTGTACACTATCAGTTCCTTGTCGAAACAAGATCGAGACTCGCGGAGACTTGTTTAAAACTCCATTAGAAAATCGATTTTATAGAAATATAAAAAAAAAATACTATATACTTGTCGCGAGATTTAAATATCACAAACATAAAATGAGCAATAATTGTGCATAACCATATATTCTACATACCTCCAGAAAATGAATCCATATTGCCGAATTCAAATTGAACTAGTTTGCTCAGTTTCGCAGCACTTCAAACAGACAAGAATTTTTCCACGCGTAACATATGTACACTTGTTTCGTGCGTACTCAACGGAGGCTAAATGTCGACTGATGTCGAGGCGACCCTAGAGCAGGTATTTACCTGCCCGGTCCGGAATTATGTTCTAGGACTATCCCTAAACAAGATCTGAACGTATATAGACGAATATACACAACTCAAAAATTTGATTTTTGGCCAGCTTTTTGGGATTCTGCCCCACTGTGTGTCTGTCCCGTCTGCGTGCCCAGTCTATACTATATGATGTCTTTGTTCAGCATGTGTGTTGTTAAGGTTATTATTAATGTTATATGTATGCTGACAAAGAGATGATAACTGATAATCGCAGTAAATTAATAGTATGGATTTACAGTAAAAAGCAAGATTTAACTCTGCATGATTTACGGTTGGACATGTATAAGACAGCCTCTATTAAATCAAGTTTTAAATTCTCCAACAACATGAGCAGCAAAACAGCATTGTTTTAGAGCATATTGTCAGCTTCAAACATGGCTTGAAAACTAAGTAATCGCAACAGATTGGAGTTGGAAAGAAACAGCGGAAGGCATCATTAAGCCGAATATCACAGATGATAAATTAATACCCGATCATCTCCTGAAAACTATTTGTTGCAGCTGTGAAAGGGTTGTTCTTCTGTAAAATACGGCTGTTGTGAGCATGGTCTGAAATGTACCAACTTGTGTTTAAATTGTTTTAATTTATGTACAAAATTGCTCAAATGCTGAACTTTCACAAGTTTCTATAGACGAAAGTGACTCGGAAGAAATGGAAACAGATCAATGTACTGTACCTAACTGAAGCAGTACTCAATGAAACTGTCGAACACACTGAAGAATTTTTCAGTTTTGTTGTATCTGATGATGATGATTTCCAACACTCTGCAAAGAGAGCAAGATTAGAGAAAAATTCATGAAGACTTTAATGCACACTTTTTTTCAATTTGGCGATATCGGCAGTGAAATGCTTCGAGTTTTTCTTGACGTGTTATTTTTATACAGTTTTGATTTATAAAAATACTATTAATATAAACTTCTTCCATGCAATATGCAAATACTGTCTTATAATTGAAAACCACTCTCCAAAACCCGTATCATTGTAGGTCCACTCCATTGTCGATTGTATGAGTACACATTGTTCAGTACACTAATTGATTTCGACTAAAAAACAAAAATTGTTCATAAATCCATATTTGGGATGTGCATTTCTTATGTTTTCTATGATAATAACAATCCTATGTACGATGATCGTAGAAGGCATAAAAATGCACACTAAACTTTTTTGTTTATTAAATAAAGTAAACATAGCAATGGCATATAATTATACATTAATTTGTTTCTGAATAATCGTCGTTAACGTTAATATAAGAAAAATTGAATGGTTTTATTAATTAAAACAATTATTTAACGATAAATATGAAAATCACCACGAAATTTCGATTTTTTCAATGTTCCGGTCATTTTTTCCATTGCAGTATAACATTTTTTACCATTTATCGAAAGTAGACATAATAACGAATAAGTGAGCCAAAACAGAACTCCGTAGGAGGTGTGGTTTTAAGAGGAATCGCAGTTAAAAATTTCGCTTTTTTTTTAAATTAAATTTAACAACAACTTCTAAATATTTCCATCCGAAAAAATTACTGCCTTTTTGCAACACTAAAATGTAACTTTTGGTGAAGTTTCAGATTCATAGACATTTTTTTGCCAAAGAAAAAATTAAAAACCGATAAACCGGTTTTCCGCCATATTTTCCAAAAAAATTTGAGGTTAAGATGAAAATGGTTAAAACAAAAGCTGTAGATCTATAATATTTATTTCCTGAAATTTTTACATGTAACTTTTTTCGACAGGATGCAGAGTTTAGCCAAAAATGGCGAAAAACTGTTTTCAACCCCTAAAAATCCACCTTATTCCATCCCGGATAGCTGCTGTTGGTTCGATTTATTTTTTCCTGTTTTACAAGAGCTTGTTCGACAATATTCCGCTGTCAGAGTGCTGTAACGAATTATTTTTTCTTCTCATTTTTACGACTATTTCTACTGGACTAGTAAACGCCGCTGTGGCTGTTGCGCCGAAAACCGCCCAGTATGCAGTGGCTACTGGATTTTCATGCAAACAAACGTGAACACGATCACGGACGCTGAGCCAGCCAATCACAAACATACAAAGTGACAGCGTTCACAGTGTTCCCAGCAAACCCGCTCGAATGCGTATAATGATGTATTGACTTAATTGCAATGCAATTTAAAAATGCGTATGTGAACTCATTCATATTAACACTTTCACGTCCGGTGACACTTAGATTGGTGTCATAATCGGGCCGACCATCAAATGCCGGTAGTCTATTTCATAACTGTACCACTGTGCATAGAAAAATTTATTTAACTTAAAATAGACTTTTGTTTCATTTTACATTAATTTCGATTCAGAAACCTTCAACACACAAAAATTTTTAATTTCTACAGTTTCTTGGATAATCTACATGTAAATAGAAAATCAGCGCAATAAGCACAACACTCATGGATTCTACCAACTGCCAGCTTCAGCAGTATTAAGCCCGCTTAAAGTTTTATTCAGTTTTGCTCTAAACAAAAATTGTTGCTTAAACATAACAGCTGGCTTTGAAAGGATGAACATCGTTATGCGACGAGAAAACGTCTTTGGTATTCATAACACAGATGAGAGTCCTATCGCTTGCCACACTCATGCTTAACACTATTAGATAAATATATCCTAGGGAATTTAGAAACTCGCATAGTACCCTACAGGAGCGATGAAATAAATAACTTAAGTCCACCGAGGAGATGTGCATACATATGCATAAGTACGAGCATGCTTTCGTGCATTTACAATGTGTTTAAGCGTCTATGGCGACGACGTGTATACATACATCGACTAAATGGAACTTGAGCTCTGTCAGACGATGAATGTCCAAACATTTGCTCACTTTCCGTTCGACTGAATTCTGGAATCGTCCGGGGACGGTAGGTGGAAATGTTGGTTTTGTAAGCACAGGTGACGGCCTCGTATTTGCGTAACGTAACGATGAACGGACGGGGATGAGATTGAAATATAAATTTTCACGTCAGTATACAGCAATCAAAATTTCTCGAATATCCTTCAATTTCAGAAAGTGGAAATATTAGATGAGGATTGCAGTTAGTTTTACTCCTAATTAATTTTAATTAGTCGTCCCGTTAGAGCGAGAGAGAGAAATTATCCTGCTGAATAACGAATGAATTAATGGGTGACCCACAGTCGGAACGAAATTATAATTAATATAAAGTCTGTATTTAAAAGCGTGCCGAGTTACAACGCATGGCGGCCCCTCGATTAATACCAATTAATTTTCATTCTCCCGAATCCCAAACGGCTGGGCGCGAATTATGAATAGGTTAATTACTCTCCTTGCTGATAATTTTTAATATCGGGAGCTACAATTTACGGGAATGAAATTATAATTACACAGAGAGCTTTAATTATATGTGTGTACACAATTTAAGTATGAATACATCAATGCATTGCACAGCTCCCATCAAAACATCATAACCATTTATGGTCTAGACGTGATTCTTCTTGAAAACATAATTTTATTAATCAACCAAGTACGAGTAACTCGTTCAGGGAACGCACGTGCGTAAAGATTTTATGTGTGTATTCGACCGCCTCCCTGCTGGGGATACCTTTAATAAGTTATAATTTGGTGTCGTTATAGTCGCGTACACACTATGTCGATTGGCAAGGCCGTGTGGCAAATTTTGTCGGCATCGCCGGGTTGTTGCCATAATGTTCTACGTGCTGATCGGTACATTTGGCTATAACTGGGAAATGTCCAAAGAAAACATAATAAATTAATATTTGCCACCAATATGACTTTATTTATATCACGTACCTACTCCAAAAAAAGAAAAAACAAATTACATAAAACATTAATTGTTTTTGTTTTTCAAATTTCTTCAACTGCTTCAGCAGGTCCAGTCTATGCATAACATCCTTATGAAATTGTAAACATGTTTATATTGAATCATGCTTTCGGCCGTTTCTACTTCAAGACGATTGAAGGCGATTGAAGGCGAAGAAATTTAACCATCCTTCGTGTATGTCCATTTCCTTTCAAACATTATTACTCTTTCGTTTTTCCATAAAGTTTTTGAGGTTTGATATTTCCTCAAATGCGGTATGGGAAATAACTATTCCCTTTTCTTTCAATTAACTTAATTTACTGTCTCTTCCACGTCCTGCCATTGTGGTGGGGCAGCAAGTTACATCCATGAAAATATTACAAACTTTTAACTTATTAATTAATCATTAACAATTGGATCCCGTTGTGAATGAAATGAATAAACATCAATACCGGGACATTTTTTGGATCAACCGAGACGTCCAGGACAGAAACTCCAAACCGGTGGCATGTCCACATTACTCAGGATGTGGTGATATCACTGGTATTCCACAGAATTTACTCGAATTGACTCGCGCAGAGACTGGAGACACCAGATGAACATAGTCGACTGAATGCCGATCATGTCGCGCCGATTCGAATCCACTTGGGTCGGTTTAAGTTCGGTTCGGCTTTTGGCTTCTCGTCGGGGGGCATGTCCAGATCAAAGCGGCTTTGCCGTTCAGCCTTGTCGATCGGGATGGTGTGGACGCACATTTTGAGTTCAGTTCGGATTCATAATTCCTGACATAATTCCAACTTCATTGGTTATGGGGTCGGATTTGTATGAGCCACACAGTGTACCTATGCCACAAAATATTCCTAAAAGCTCGCGCGTGCTCGAGTCATACACATGACTCGTGACTACATTTAGTACAGGTATGAAACGTCATCCATACAAGATTTTTAAATAACTGGTGTTTGGGTGGTTTGAATAGTTGGTGCGAAAATTAAAACCACTCAATTTCTCAATTTGTTTAATTGTGTTTATTGTGGACGTTTTTCTTTGAGCTTAGTTGTCAAACTGTAAAATAATGACGAATAGTTTGCTTCTATGACAATTTTACCCTTTTCCACGTAATCAGAAAAAAAGAATTATTCCTGGCAAATCCTAAAAACTTGTCGCTATAACTTTCCCCGTTGAACGAACGGTTCGCCTTCTTTGGTGCAGAGTCTCTTTAGCTAACCCATTATTTTAACAGTTTCTCGGTCTGGTATATCCACTATGCCATATAATATTCTTTCAAACAAAATAAAAATGGAGAGGATATCTCACACACAACTTGTTTTATTTATATTTAAAAGGCGAGCGTCATTATTGAAAGACCCTGAAGTAGTGTTTACAGTTTGCGCAGTATTTTGCAGGTAGTTATTTTTATAATTAAAAGTGTAGTCTAACTCCAAAACAATGCATCGCTTTTATTTAGCTTTTGGGGATGAAACAGGATCCAATAGGAATCCTTATAATTGGTTTGTTGAATTCCATCGTGGATCGAAGATTTCTTTAAATTCCCCAAAAGCTTTTCTACGTATAAATTCGTACATCCTTTTTCTACCTGGACGTCTTGTACCTCCATGGAAAGGCAACAGGATGGCTAATTCATTAAAAATAAAAAAGAGGTGCATTAATTACATGAATTTCGGAGAAAAATTGGGAAAAACGTGAAATTTAGATAATTTTAGAGATTTTTTGCACTTTAGCAAGTGTCTACACCTACAGTGACCCCAGTCAGAGGCAGATAAACATTGGAGGCATTTTTGGAAATCACATTAAGATAGTAGTTGTTTGGCGTAAGTTTGATGCGACTGCGTTGAATAGATCAAAAGATAAAAATAAAAAAATAATATGCATCCCGAATTTATGAATCACCCTGTAACTCGAAAACTGCGCAAAATCTCAGAACATATTATACATGGTGGTGATCAGGATACCCCTCAATATGAGGCACCTACAATTTACCTTTGGACGTCACTTCTCCGGCCACTCTGTATATGTTATGTTTCACACTCCACTCCAGTTGGAAGCATAGGGCTTCTACAAAGCTCCCCACTTCGAGCCTCGGCTTCCGTTACTTGAATCGCCTATGTTAGCTATTCTCAGTGGTTAGCCCGTAGTAATCCTAATTGATTGGACTTCCATTTGTTGCTTATTAGGAAAAGCGCACTGTGGGAGGGGAAGTGTGGGGTCTTAGTGCGATTCGAACCTGGGACTTTTGGATCGGCGGTCTAGCACGCTTATCACAGCATTCATATGTATGCAAAAAGTACATTTTAGTAAATTTTCGCAAGAAAAGTTTGTAAAAGTAATGATATTAGTCACGCGAAGTCCAGAACATCTTGAAATAAAAGTGCCTTTAGGTTGAATTATTATTTTCTTGTATTATTTGATTTTCTTATATTGTTGATTTAAAACAAAATTGGTATTTGCGCGGGGCTTACGAGTATTATCCACATTAAGCTACATATATGAGAGTAAAATTCTGCCGCTATGTTTGTTCTAAGCGTTTTGAGTTTTAATTACACTTCGAGTCTCACGGTTCCCATCTGCCTTGCAAAAGTTTAATTAAATTTCCATCTCCATACTTAAGCATACGTTTTAATTCGGAGCAAAGCGGTTACCCCAAATGCCAATGAAAATGATGTAAAATTCTCCTCTGGTTTTGTCTGATTGCACGTCAGGGACTTAAACAGTCCCAGCAAAGTATACTGATATCTAGAATCGAGGAGCCAACCTATTAATTGTAGCTCGTTTGGCTTATCAGCTTAAACATGATTTTGCTTCCAAATATTTTGGCCTTGACAACAAGATCTCCTTCAGCTGTATGCGAAACATTATAGCACTCATCCTGCGAAGGTTCTGGTTTACAGCTTATGAAAGGTTTTATTTGCCGTACAATGTGAACCAGCTAGAATATCCCTTTTTCAGGATGTTACACTCCTCTTTTGTTACCGCGCAATAAAGCGTTTTTTCTCGTACGACTAAAGAGTGCTTCTAAAAAAATTTGAACAGGCGCATCGCGATGGAGTGGCTTGTAATATGTATGTGGGAACTGGGAAGCCTCATATTGCCGCATTTCATAAAAACCCTTCAAGATGAATCCTAGGCAGTTTGCTTATCAAATTTCAATGTCCTTGTAAGCAATCCTCGTCTGCCATGATGCCAAGGGAGGCTGTAATATCCTAAAGGCGTGCTCCACTTTAAAGGGGCATTTGTATGACTTCGTTGTGACTTCTGGCGTAACGTTAGAACGTTAGTACTCTCCGGTTTTGTGTTATTATGGAATGACGGCACATTCAAAGAGCTCTAAATTTCCCTGGGTGGCAATAGGCAGTCTGTCGTTTTCAATAATTTCGGCAAAGTGTTTAGTATTACTTGAAGGATTTGCTGTACTGTTTGACTATGTGTCGAAGGGCGTTTTACATTGTTTCCAAATAAATTCAATTTATCGAGCACATCGTAATCTTCACATATTGGAACTAAGGGATTTGACATTTGAATGTTTATTCCCTTTGCGGAATGGAATATTTGATTAAAAGGGGAGAGTCAATACAAGCCGCCAAATTTTATCAAAACCTGCAAGAAAGTATTTTTGATGTTAAAAATAGGTTTTTAGAGACAGGCTTAACAGGGTCATCTCTGACACACCTGTGCCACATTTCAGAAAAATATATCATGTGAGAGTCGCGAAAGACTCCACGCAATTATGTTGGCCGGATCAAATTAGATTTGCGACAAACGAATTGGCCACCTAGAGTTAAAAAAGCTCCGAAAATAAAACTGCCCAAGCCGAGGATTGAACTTTGGTCCATTGATTTCCACTCCTTTGCTCTAACCAATTGAGCCACCAAGGATCACTTTTAAGGTTGGGATTGTTAAGTTATAAAATATATTTTGCGTTTCACAATTTATTATTTTACAGCTTTCGTGTTACAATGCACTTTTCTATTAAATAAACTAGTGAATACACTGGTTCCGATAAATCACGAATTTCAGTTTGTGATTTAAACAAGCGATTGTGTCGGAAATCAATCTTTCTTCTTGATTTTTTGATTCATAACCGCTATGGAATTTTGCTCACTATTGCCATATATGGGTATGCATTCTGGAGGTACACATAAATATCAATAGTCCATTTCATTTATTCCTCCCTAACAGTAGTCCCGAATTTTAATATTCGCCGCCCGTTTCTAAAGCTTTGTGACTACCATAGCTGCTTGTCTATAAAGTGTACCAAGTCAAACCTCTGTGTGCCAGAAAGTGTCAAATTCGAGTAAGGAAATAATTCCAAGGTAAGTTAAGTTAAATTCACTTTGATCGTCAATGTTCAAGTAATTTCAATGTATGCCTTTTGTGAACTATGTTTTGTTATCTAATTCGTTTTTTGACATTGCTGATCATCGTATTGCTTTATATGTTCTTCAATTTTTTTCAATAGTTTGAATTATGTTTTCGTAAAATTTCTCAGGTTAGATCATCCCATACTTTCTCCGCACCTATTTTTTCAAAGAACCACTACATAACTTGTAAGAACCAATCATAATTAATCTTGTCTTGTTTTTATTAGCTGCTAAGGATTTAATTCTTAAATAAAAAAAAAAGTTGAAAAACTTGCTTTTCTTCAAAAATATATTTAAAAAATCAACCAAAAAGCCGTTCTTAAAAGTGAAAAATAATTTCTTTGCTGAATCAAAAATATGGTAATTATAATTACAATTATTACAAATAATTAAAAATTTTGTTGTCCATGATGTACGACTGAAAGAAAAGCAAGGCGTGCGAACTTTAATTCCTTATTTCAATTTCTTCTTTATTGTAATTATAATTATCGTAATTTTTATTGAGCAAAGAAATTATTGTTTGATTTTAAGTACGGCTTTATGGTTGATTTTTTAAAAATATTTTTATAGAAAAGTTTTTAAATTGTTTTTTAATTTTTTTTTATTTATTACTTTTTAGTCATACATAAATTAAACTATTGTAATACCTTGTTTAAGGTAAGTTTATTCTTAATGAGTTTTCCATTATAACAAATTTTGGGAGCAGATATTGCAGATATATCACAATTTCCACCCCCGCGACCCCTATTAGGGATTAGGGATATTCGCAAAGGTAACCATGGAATATTGTATTGTCATCTGACTTTAGTAATTGTGCAAAATTTCAGCAACTTAATACGTCAGGAAGTATGTTAAATAAAGAATGCAAATTTTGAACACAAACATTCTTGATGAAAACATGTGAGTGAAAGAAAAGCAAGTAAAAACTAATGTGGACAAACCTGTCTTGAGGCATTAAAAGTATTCTTTCAAAAAAATTGAGTAGTGTTTTAAATATCCTCAATTTCATACTGGAACATTCTGTTTCTTGCCTTAAGGGGACCTATATGGCTTAAATGGGGTTTTGCGGAGTCAAAAGATTTTTTTTTTTTCAAGAAAAAAACCACATAAAATCTAGAAAATGAGGAAACTAGTTTATTACTGACTACTTTAAGATTGTTTATGGCCTATAAAAATCACAAAAATACCCATGGGCTCTTATGGGTTGAGCGTCTCTTGCAATGGTGGAATTTCACCGTTGCCGTAGCTTTTTTCCAGAACCCCTGATCTGAAACACATAAACAAGACATTTTCTGTTAGATAATACTTGACTGCACAGAATGAATTAATTAGTTTTGCTTTCCTGCAATTATTTTTGATTTTGTGTAGTTTAGAGTTCAATTTTTGAAATTTTTCTTTACTTACTGAACTAAATAATATTTTAAAAAATAATTATAATCTAAATATTCAAATATTTTTTAATTCATTCCATGACCAGATGTATAATAAACCAGCCCACCAAATTTCAAACAATTTGAGCTAACGGTTTTTGAAATTTTCTACGGCAACGGTCAAAACACAGAATTCCGAGCAAAATCGAATTAAAGTTTGACTTTACAGAAGAAAAACAAAGTTTATTAACGAAAATTCTACTTAGAAACGCACTGATTAAGGTTCGTTTACACAACAAACACAACTGAGAATCACAGGGAACGTAGTTGCTCTGCTGTGAACCAAAAATAGCGTGGATTTAGCGCGTCGATTAGGCTACCGTTATTACAGAGTATTTTAAGTACTTTTTTTAACGACAAATCCAAAAGTAAAAAAAAGCCATAACTTCGTTATTTTCTTACGGATTTGAGTTTAGTTTGCAGCGCTTTACTCGGAAATAGTTGAACAAAAATAAAAGCCAATAAAAAAAAAATCGAAAATTAAGCCATATAGGTCCCCTTAAGGGGGTCCTCTAGTTTCTCGGATCGAAAAAATATTTTATTTATTTTTTTCATAAATCGCATTTACAACATGTGTAGAAAATGTGTGCCAAAGGATTTTTCGATATTCAAAGGGGTTCACAAGTTACGGCCCTGGAACGGAGCAGGTATACGTAAATAACAATAGTATAAATCACATGCGCGAACTTTCAAACGCGTTTTTCTCGAAACACCATTTTTCGAAACGGTTAGCACGATATTTCAGAAACTACTGCACCGATTTTGTTCAAATTTATACAGCATCTTTAATATGTTATAAGCCAGCGATTGAACTAGGATTATTATGATTGCTTCGATAGTTTTTTTTCTACGAGCGAAAAACTTAAGAAAAAATGAGTAAAAAATGGAATGTAATTTTCAAATATGTATAAAAAAGTCAATATTTGTAATTTAGAATTCATTCTAGTTCAATCGCTAGTCTTAAATATGAAGATTATAATGCCGTTTGGTTTTTTGATTTCTGATGAGCAGAACACCCACAATCTTGCTAACCGTTAAGCATCTTTTTTTCTTGATGTCTTCCTGTCGGCGACTATTACTTTTATTCTATTACATATTTTGACTTCAAAAAATTTATATAGCTTATTTAAATGTTAATAAAGATTATGCAAAAACAATGATATTGATTATTTCGATGGTTTGCTCGTAAAAAATTATTGAAAAAGCCATAAAAAAACAGCCGAGAAACTAGAGGACCCCCTTAAGGCATAACCAGGAGTATTGTTAGGCAGATGAAGTAAGTACTTAATTAGGTGTACATATGTTTGACCAAAATTTGAGCAAAATGGGCCCCTATTCTACGTAAAAGATTTTTAGCAGATAACCTGCTAATTTTAGAGATACCAGATGTCAAAAAGAATAAGTTTTCGGGATAGCAGATTTGTGAAGAATTTTTGGGATAGTAGGTCTTGCAAGCGGGGAGAGGAGTCAGGAGATAGATGAGAAAGCGCCTAAAATTCGAATTCCTTTGACAGCAACGAATTTAGAGAATCTAAAGAACTGAGAATACGAACTGAAGTCGATCAAACGGGCTATTCTGACTTACAAAATGAAGTTACAAAATGTTCCTGTTTTTTGTATGCCGCGAAGGTTTTTTTTTGTGATAAAAAATAATTAAATTGTTTTCTAGTTATGTATAATATTTATTTTCTATTAGTGACTCATTCAGATTGGGTGCAGCAAACTTCTTGCGAAACAGTCCCTCACCTGACTGCCCCTATTAAAAACACTATTATTAGTATTATCTCGTGAACTTTTGCTATTTTTATATAAATAAAATATTCCTGTTTCGAATTCCATTTCCTGAAGCAGCTCGATATTATCATCGTAAACTGGTAAATTTATTACTCCTTCTACATGCGTCAAATTATGCAATATAAAACACGTGTTAATTATCTTAACAGCGTTGACGGGATGGTATTGAAGTGTTCAGTGTTTCAGAAGACAACGGAATCTAGACTTCAACGTTCCGAAAGCCCTTTCAATGGCTAACACATGTTTCACATTAAACGCTTTTTCGTGTTCCAGTTTCGGTTGGAAATAAAGCGTTAATAGCCATGGCTCTAAGGGATACCCGGAAAAATCCAGCACTTTCACTCTGCCTCTGGAGTTGTTGCATCACGACTTTTACTCCGGACATTTGCCATATGCCGCTGTCATGGAATGGCCCCGGGAATCTCGTATTCACTGCCAGAAGCTTCAGTTTGGCATCACAGACTTGAAAGTAGTAATGTTAAATGTATTATAAAAGAATACCATTAATATCCTCACAGCCTCCACATTGATACAATTGATATTGATTTTCGATGCCTATAGTGACGCGGATGATGCATTTCGTCAGTTTCTGAAGGAGCTACCACTGCACCCAATAGTGTTCTCCAGGCCAAAAGTCGACAAAAACCCACTTTAACCCACTACATAACTAAATGATGCAAATGGACGAATATAAGCTCAGCTACGTGCTTTATGCATCACGAAATAGAAGGCTGGCTTAAAATTATTAGATTATGCCGTCCAGTAGGTTTTTTATATGTATTAGCCGTGAGCAAAGAAACTTAGAGCTACAAGAACTCGTAAGGTGGAACGTGGTGGAGTAATGATGCCCATCGTTCTCTTCCAACAAATCTATTAATTTTAAAGCTATCCTTTGTGGCATACGATATTTCTTAATAAAGCTATTAGAGAAAATCCGAAAAGGGTCGCTGGTATCCCTTAATGAGCGAAGGATTTTTTTTTTGATCTGAAATACTAAAATAAAAGAAACTAATACAAAAACACGTATCTTAGTATTTTATAATATACTCACTTTTCGGCCCTTCGCGCTCTTTGCAAAACTGTTATTAACACAAAATCGATGTTGATATCCATTATATATTACATATTTCTAAGATGTTCTGAGACTTTCAAACGAATATAAAATTTTAAGATGATACCGTACCGTATGACAGCCGACACAAGACAACTAGCAACTCGCTGGTTAACAGCACCCCTGTGAGGTTCTAAGTTTTCAAATTTTCAAATATTTGGTTTTTCTTTATATTAGCTTCAAGCCCACTGATAGGCTTAGCCAGATTGGTGAATCTGAAAGAAAGACCATATTGTCAGTAAAAGCAAACTTTATTTTTTATTTTTGGTGATTAAGTGTTACCCCTCTTATTCCTTTTGAGATTAGGAATTCCTCAATATTTTAAATGAAGAGGGGAAACAACAAAGGTGACATAACTTCTTTGTTGGTAAACATGCTCTAAAAAGGCCATCACCAGTTTTGACTTTTAGGTTTGGTTTTCTTTATTTCCAGAGGAGATCATGCGATACTGACGGAAGGCGCTTTTTAGATCCACAAACATAGCATAGATATACATAGTTTAACTCCTTTATTTCTTAAATGTGATTGTATTAGTATGTTATATTGAGTGTAAATATATGGGCCGTTTTGGATCTACCTTCCCTAAACCCCGCTTGAGAGTTAGGTATTTTTTTATGTTTCTCTTCTTATTGGTATGCTCTTTTATAAAAGTATATTATCAATGTAAAAAATTTTGTTATTGTGTTTACTAATGGAATGGGTCTATAGTTAGCTGGATGAAGCATATTGCCTTTTTGATGAAGCATGCGTAACAATACGGATGACCAAGAGTCAGAAACCTCTTCCTCTATCATAATTTCATTAAAAAAGTTAAGGATAAATAACAGCCAAAATTCGTCAATATAAATCGTCCAGAACACCTTTCTAATTAGAACTTTTCCATATTTATCGAAGAATTGCCAAGTCTTGGTAATATATTCAAATGACCTAACTACACGAAAAGTTCTCGCAGAATATAGTAAAAAAATGTCTTTCGGTGTGAAGATACTCTCAGCTATGCGAGGAGATCTCCAACTGTATGGCACTTTTGAATGAGAGGTGTTTTTAATACTATCGCTTGAAACGAGGTATACATACATATATATGTATATATGAACAAGGTGGCGCAAAAGTCATCACCCTATTGGATCATGCTATAGTTTTTGTAAATGGCGGCAAATGTCAGTTCTGCTTTGACATTTGTGAAGTTAAGATATTCAAAATACACGTCAACAAGACATGAATCGCTATACTCCTCAAGAACGCGAAATAATTGTTTCGACTTTTTTGCGGTATACCTAATTCGTCTTTAAGAGAATTTTGTTGAAAAACTTGAAGATGTTTCTTTACCAAATGCAGACAGTGCATCAACTGTTAGCCGTTGACTCCCAAGCGCGTGTAACCTACTCTCAAGCCATCCTGAATCTCGACCACAAGGAAGACAACTTTTCATCGAAAATCTGTTGCATATCCGAGTCGCCTAATCTCTCGTTTTGGTGATTTGCACTGGTCGGCAAGAATACCTGACTTACCCGTTCCAGACTTCTTTTTGTGGGGTTTCTTGAAGTCACGAGTCTATGTCAACAAGCCTCAGATTCATGAAGCCCTCAAAGATACTATCCGTTAAGAATGCGAGAACCTATTGCCGGAAGTTCCGGCAAAAGTGATGGAAAATGCCATAAATCGGGCCCGTATGGCCCACAATTCTAGCGGCGGCCATTTTCTCGACTTAAGGGGACCTATATGGCTTAAATGGGGTTTTGCGGAGTCAAAAGATTTTTTTTTTTTCAAGAAAAAAACCACATAAAATCTAGAAAATGAGGAAACTAGTTTATTACTGAATACTTTAAGATTGTTTATGGCCTATAAAAATCACAAAAATACGCATGGGCTCTTATGGGTTGAGCGTCTCTTGCAATGGTGGAATTTCACCGTTGCCGTAGCTTTTTTCCAGAACCCCTGATCGAAAACACATAAACAAGACATTTTCTGTTATATAATACTTGATTGCACAGAATGAATTAATTAGTTTTGCTTTTCTGCAATTATTTTTGATTTTGTGTAGTTTAGAGTTCAATTTTTGAAATTTTTCATTACTTACTGAACTAATAAATATTTTAAAAAATAATTATAATCTAAATATTCAAATAATTTTTAATTCATTCCATGACCAGATGTATAATAAACCAGCCCACCAAATTTCAAACAATTTGATCTAACGGTTTTTGAAATTTTTTACGGCAACGGTCAAACAACAGAATTCCGAGCAAAATCGAATTAAAGATTGACTTTACAGAAGAAAAAACAAAGTTTGTCAACGAAAAAGCTACTTAAAAACGCACTGATTAAAGTTTGTTTACACAACAAACACAACAGAGAATCACAGGGAACGTAGTTGCTCTGCTGTGAACCAAAAATAGCGCGGATTTAGCGCGTCAATTAGGCTTCCGTTATTACAGAGTATTTGAAGTACTTTTTTTAACGACACATCTAAAAGTGAAAAAAAGCCATAACTTCGTTTATTTCTTACGGATTTGAGTTTAGTGTACAGCGTTTCACTCGGAAATAGTTGAACAAAAATAAAAGCCAATAAAAAAAAAATCGAAAATTAAGCCATATAGGTCCCCTTAACGAAAAAAAATTAAGACATCTACTAAACTCAATTCAAAAGCAGAACCAAAGTTTTTCATTCATAAAAAAATTACAGCCAAAGAACATCGGGTGACAACTTTTACGACACCTTGTATATTCATGTACATACAATAGGATATTTTCTCCTACTTTTGGGCGACTCCAGGAAATTCTCCGAAAATTCGCAAGAGCACTAGGCATTCCCTCCACTCAACTTGAGTTGCAAAGGTGTACCTACCTAATAACTTATGCATGGAGCACACTCCTTACCAAGATTGGTTAAAGCTGATAATTTATTCTAGTTAATTGGGAAGCGTCTTTAGATAATTGGGCAACTCTGCTGTTTTGAGAAGGAAATGTGCCGTAAGATGACCCCATTTGTAGTGGGGTACTTGTGCTATACAAGCATCTTAAGTTTACTTGCTGGGGGCTACTGTATCGCATTAATACGAGTATATCAGACAGAAAGCAGGTATGCGTACAAGGGTGAAACCCAATCGGCTTGGTATCCGAGGTAGTCAGACACACACTTCCAAAAGCATTTAAATATTTAACACAACTATGTAATTTTATGAAACAAAGCACTTCCTGAATTATAATCGGATATCTATGTTAAGAGCCCCGCAGCCGGAGCAGAGCATCACGTTCGCTTGTACTCTTTTTTGAAGAACCCTCCTGAGACAAGGGCAAGCAGTTCCCGGTAGCAAAAGGAACTTGATTTTATGCTTTTGAATTAATTAACACGCCATTACATGAATATTCGGGAGCTAGGAAATTGTGCCTACGGAAGAAACACATTTATAAAGAGGGACTTTTGGGGCTCTTTAAGAAAGCGTAGTTTTCGTTTTGCAAATTATTCAGCATTGCATAAATTCTTTGCCCAACTTTTATGTATGGATAAGGCGAAACGGAGTTACATTTTAGCCAAGATATTATCTTCGGCGACCCTGACACAGTGATGAACTTTTGAATTATTCATTTCCTGTATAGCTCCATTTGCTGATTACCTCCAATCGGTCAAATTTTTCCAGAAACACTACTGGCCCTATTTGGAAGCATTGTACCAGGGTGCAAAGCACAATTGACAGGTTTCTGTTTGTTGTTCCATCCCATCCACTCCGACTACTCGCCAGTAAATTAAACCCACTTTAAGAGGTTTCAGCTTACACGACACATTCCTATTTCTCATTATTGTGGCAAGCATGACAAGAATCTGAACAAGATTACCAGCCTCGATGAAAGGATTATGTTATTTCCATGAATTTCCGTTATCTTCTTGGTGTAGAGACCGCACATCAGTCAGGCATGCGAGGAAAGAAAGACTTTTACTAGCTGCTACGTAGTGCTATCTAGGAGCATCAATCTGCTTAAGACACCGAATGTCCTGCATCCTTGGAATATTTTCGACTGTATCTATCAAAATTCCCAAAAGCTGATCGCCACAAATAATTTTCTCCACTTCGTATCTTATGTAAACAGCTGGAGAAATTGCACTTGTACCGGTTTCGGAGTGCCCTTTAATCAATATTTGCTTAGGTTAGGGGCTCAGTAGGAATAGTCATTGTACAGCAATATTCCAAGGCAGAGGGTCTGTGACTCATTGTTAATTGATTGTAATCAAATCGGGCAATTCAAATTGATCTGGAATTTCCGCAAATATAATTTAGAGCAATTAGAGAAATCTAGAGAAAATTTACCTTTTGTGTTTGCTACAGCTCTGTCGCTGGTTAGTGTATCAACAGTACCTTAATTTGAAATGCATGATAGCCCTCAAGGCTAAACTTTGAAATTTCAATTCCGGGGCTCTCAGCAATATAACGTTGTTTTAATAATACTTCCTGTGAAACCGATAAATCTGAGAAAAATTAAAACTTGAAATGCTTTTAATATTCACGAAAAAATAGACATCTTCCCGTATTTATTTATTCATTTATTTGAAGCCATACATATAATTATGCACTTAAGTGCATAATTAAGTAGCATATATTTATAATAAATTTATCTAACTGGAAATTAAAGCCGATATATTGATAATATTTATTATAACATCTACACTTGTCAGATATTGGTTATCCATAATTGGTTCGATGACACTTTATAACAGGCGGGCTGAAAAGTTCGTAGGCTGACCCATAGATGGCTCTACTAGTATCAAATCCATATGATTATAACATAACCTTTAAAAGACGTGTGTATAAATTTGACAGCTGTTGTATTATTAGTATCTGAGTTATAGCATTTTTAGTGAAAGAACTTTTGTTACTTTGAAAAAAATGGATGAAAAGGAATTTCGTGGGTTAATAAAGCATTGCTTTTTGGCGAAAAAAAATACTGTTGAAACCAAGGCTTGGCTTGATAAACATTATTTGGACTTTGCACAGTGGTTTGCTAAATTTAAACGAGGCGAAATGAGCACCGAGGACGATGCACGCAGTGGACGCCCCAAAGAGGCTATTACCGACGAAAACATCAAAAAAGTCCACAAAATAATTTTTTATAACGGTAAAGTGAAGTTGATTGAGATAGCGGAGACCCTAAAGATATCAAAGGAACGTGTTGGTCATATTGTAAATGAATATTTGGATATGCGAAAGCTCTGTACAAAGTGGGTGCCGCGATGGAGCTCAAAATCGACCAAAAACAACAACGCATCGATGATTCTAAGCAGTGTTTGGAGCTGTTCAATCGTAATAAATCCAAATTTTTGCGTCGATATGTGACGATGGATGAAACATGGCTCCATTATTTCACACCGGATCCAATTCCACAGAAATTTCGCCCCGATGAAGAGGTAATCGCCGAAACTGAAGCCTATTTTGAGGCTAAAGACAAATCGTATTATAAAAATAGTATCGAAAAATTGTATGACCGCTATAATCGTTGTATCGCCCTCGAAGGGAACTATATTGAATAATAAAATCAAATTCTATCAAAAAAATAATTTTTTCTATGCTAGCCTACGAACTTTTCAGTCCGCCTGTTATATAGAGAAAAGATCGTGGACGCCAAGCTCTGCTACATACATCATAGTCCAGACAAAATTAACATTTAACTACGGACAAATTCGTTAAGAGCTGAAAATAGGTGCATGACTTAAATACACCATTAAAAATGAAATATCAAAAGTCCCCACCGACGCAACTTGAGCTAAAAATGTTGGAACAAGTTCCCATCGCTGGTTTTTTTTTGAATTGCCCTAAAACCTTATGGAAATGTACCATTTATGGTCGGAACGAGTGAATTAGGAAAGTATAAGTTCCCGTAAACAATACTTTCCCAAAAATTAGCTTGTTCTAACACCAAAAATTGAAAATTTTGTAAAAGGAAAATATTCTGACAGAAGATATTTTTTAAGAAAGTCAAATTTTTCTTACGAATTATTTCGTGCCGATGTAACATACGAATTGTTTTAAAAATGATTTACCATGTCCATAAGTGCAAATTTTGATTGTACAAAGCAAGGACGATGCGAATAGCGACGACTCTGAATTATTTTATATCTCGAAAACGAGAAGAAATTGATTTTGATTTTTTCAATTTTTGTTGTTAAAACAAGCTAATTTTTGGGAAAGTATTGTTTACGGGAACTTATACTTTCCTAATTCACTCGTTCCGACCATAAATGGAGCATTTCCATAAGGTTTTAGGGTAATTCCAAAAAAACCAGAGTTGGGAACTTAAGCTAAAATGTTATGCAAGGTCAAAGCTTAACAATATCGGATTTTCGCATATTTATCGTAAATGGTAAGCGTTATCGTAAAAACTGTTCATACAAAAGTTGTAGATCTTAGAACTCTTTAAAAAAATGGATCATATAATTTTTTTCTTAAGACTCACCATTCCTGAGATATCGCGATTTCAAACAACGAAAATACTAGTATGCACTCATACGCCCCCGCGGTCAACCATTGCAATTACGACAAAAGTCATTAAAGCAAACTTATAGTACTCGGAGCGCACTATATGCTGGTACCATCATTTATGTAGTAGCTTTAATAAAGGGTATTAAAGCAAGGACGTTCGATTTTGAAATGTAAATAAAATACATAAGTTGTATGTGAGATATCTACTCCATTTCTATTTTATTTGAAATAATATTTTCTGGCATTAAGAATAGAATATAACGTCGTTCAAATGTCCGACGCGAATTTGCTTGGTGGAACGTATTCGGAAGTTGACCCAAATTTTGCCAAACAAATTATCTTTAGAGACGAAGCGACAGATCCAAGATAAGCAACTTATTGTCACTTAAACTGGATGATATGGATACCGAGGACATGTTGTTTCAACAGGACGGCGCTACGTGTCACACAGCGCATGCCACGATGAACATTCCGCACGAGCGTTTTGAGACTGGCCACTGAGATCGTGCGATTTAACGCCTTTAGACTTCTTTCCTTTGGGGTATCGTAAATCACAGGTCTATGCGAATAAACCGCAAACAATTGATGCCCTCAATTATGCGACATTTGTCATCGAAAATTGGACCTCCCGAATACGTGCCACCAAGCAAAACGGCGGCGGACATTTGAACGACGTTATATAAAGTATTTTTTTTAATAAAATAAAATAAATGGAGTGGGTACCTCACACACAACTTGTTTTATTTGCATTTGAAAGTCAAGCATCCTTATTGAAATACCCTGTAGAAACGGTGTGACGGGAGGCAGCCGTTCTTTTTTTTTCGTGGGATGTCAATATGCTTTGCTATTTCACCGTGAATAGACTGGCGCCTGAACAACGTTTGCAAATTATGAAAATTTATTTTGTGTATCGTGATTCAGTTCGCTAAACTTTCCGTTACATAATTGTCCATCCGAGTAAGCTATTCGAACAATCATGGATCGTTTTCACACCACGGATACTCTAATTGACAATATGCATCCACAGAGACGTTGTACAGTTCGCACCAAGGAAACTGTTGTTGCTGTGGAGCGTAGTGTTGAAGAAGACCCCAATCAGTCGAGCTGTGTCCATCCACTTTACTCGTGCAAGCATTGAAGCTGCGTGATAATCATGTGCATCATGCGTTTGGTGAATGTGCCGAAAACAATATTGCGCTTGATCCTTATTTTTAACACAAAATTTTGTTCAGCGATGAGACTTTTTTTTTGGTTGAGTGGCTAAGTCAATAAACAAAATTACCGGTTTTGGATTGCAGAAAATCCAGAAGAATTTGTTGAGACACCGTTACATCCACTACAAATCACTGTGTGGTGTTTTTATGGGTTGGTGGAATCATTGGCCTATATTTCTTCAAAGATGATGCCTGCCAGAACGTTAAAGTCAATGGAGACCGCTATAGATCCATGGTTTCTGACTTTTTGCTTTACCAGTTGAATGGCGTTAATGTTGAAGACCTTTGGTTTAATCAAGACGGCGCAACGTGCCACACAGCGCACGACACAATCAATTTATTGCGGGAAACATTCGATGAGCGCATAATTTCGCGTAATGGTCCTATGAATTAGGCTCCACGCTCGATATGACATCTATGAATTATTTTCTGGGGGATGTTGCTAGACTACGCCGATAAACCACAGACGTTGAACCACTTGAAAGTCAACATTCGTCGCTTCATTGTCATATACGGACCCAGCTGCTCCAAAAAGTGGTCGAAAAGTGGACATTCACACTACACGTCATGCCAGAAATGATATTTAAACATTAATGGCATAAAATTATCTTTGCAATAATGCCAGTGCCATGGTCATTAACATGATTTTTATGTGTTTGTATTGCAGAATCGTAGGTATGCATCGTCGATTACAGCGCCATCTGTCATGAAACGAACAAGTTGTTGTAGACAACTCCTACGTATTTTTTGCCGTAGAGCCAAAACCGGCAATAAATAATAGGGGTTCATATTTCAAAATTCAAAGTAAGCCCCCGCCCAACCAACACGGAAAGGGGGGGGGGGGGGGGCTAATTTAAGTACTAATGTGCTTCCCCAGCTGAATGATGAAATTTTGATTCTGGACATTTTTCTCGTAGAGGGCATATTATTCGAGATATTTGAAAATTTCAGGTTAAAAATCTCACCCGGTATAACGAGAAATATCTATAGTAAATAAGATGCAATCAATGGATAAGACACGTTTGGTTTTAATTGAATGTGAATCTGACGCCCCTTGTTTTTGTCACGGCTTAGTCGCAAAGTGTTATTTATCTACCATCTACCATCGTAGCATTAAAAGGAACGGCATCGTCACGTCCGTTACAAATTATAGATTTAGATCGCACTTTGCGTCCACTCCCAGCAAGCTCACGTGCCTACGTGACCGTGCTTTATATGGTGCCCCCCACACAGGCGTCCAGTAATCCTCCTTGAACTCAAATGACATTCTTTTCGCCTGCCATAACAGCTGTGGTAAAAATCCGGAGAGTGGGCCCATCATGTAAACAGCCGGATGCCTCCCTCATATGCGCTCCGAATTTTTCTTCCAGAGGTTCGCTTTCAGGTCACCTCCTAAATTCGCCAGACAAATGAACATGTTACATGGCTTGGTTGGCTAGGATCAGACCGCTGTTCCTACAAAAGTCGAAGGATTTATTGGCGGGCCTACAACGTTTAATGACTTTGAACTTTGTTTGTGGGTTATTTATGGCGACGTCATCAGGCCGTAGAATTTGCTGCCGTTTCGCCAATATATCGTTCTCGTAGGTCCGTAATAGAAACGGCTATGAAATATTAGCTAGCTGCTGGTCCATCCTTATCTTTCGCGGCACTTGCTTATCCTTTCGAATTAATGGAATGTGAATGTCATTGAACGCTACAGCGCGCCAATTTGCAACCGAAGAGATGCAGCCGCTGTCCAGGTCCAAGGTCTTCAGCTATTCACGGCAGAGCTCAAATCTAATCAGTAGGTCGCATTAATCACTTCTGGGATTGTGAAAACTTCGCTCGGGATGTAGACCTCCGGCCGTAGGTGCCTCCTCAAATTTAGAAAGCTGCCGACCAACGAGCAACAACCCGAGCTGCCTCCACTTAATAAAATTGCCCGAAAAAGATATCTATCTCCTAGGCAAGCATAACAAGAAAGAGGATAAACCCTTTGGAATGGTGCCACTTCCTGCTTCCTGGTACAAATCGACATTCCTCGGAAGGGACGAAGGATACAACTCTGCTGAGTAAGCACAGCCAGACTTATGCCAACATTATAGGCTATTCCAGCTGTCAAATATTTTCGGGACCGTTGGTGGCACTACCTCGAAACAAGATATTTTACGGCTCGGGGCTGGTTAACATGAATAATGGAAATGCGCGCACACCCTCACTTGATCCACTGCCCATAAATAATAGTCTCCACGAGCTACGCGCTGATGCTCTGCGTCTGCGGCTCGTTCGGTCGAACTAGTCCACCGCGGGAGTGAATTTATTTTTGCCTGTTTTCACGACGTATGCTAAATTCATCACATTTTCATAGAGGGGATGGCGGATATGAAGAAAAAGGATTGCAGCCCCTGATTTAGTAGCACCAGCTCCCGGGTTCATTAAATTAAGCTTTATTTATTCCACCGCAGATAGATACACACACGCATACACAATGATTTCCATACGGCTCCATCCAGCATCCGGCTCCGGCTGATGGACCCGTGGCAACTGGAGGAGGTGGAGCTCGAGATAAATGGGCACCCACCGTCCGCAGAAAAACCGTTAAATAATTATCAAGTCCACCGAACACGGCTGTTTTATGGACACGTGAGACAGCGTGTTGTCCAACAATTAGATCCTTATTAAGCAATTATCTATCCCCTCTTCCCCGCGACTGACTAACGGAGAACATTAAATTCCATGCAGCTGCACTAACTCATTTCATTATCCGGGGAGCAGCGCTAATCCGCTCTAATTTACGAGCGTTACTATTATCATGCCGGCACAGCGTATACTGCTTGCACGACTCATAATTAAGGTAACTGCCTGGACTAGACAAATGGCCCCGAAAATGTTTGAGAAATATTAATTTTGCCTTTGTGCTGGCATGTTAATGGCCGCTGGTGTTACCTTGCATATTTGAAGAGATTTAGCGTATTTATAAAACGAAGCTAACCACTTTTCCGCGCTCATAGATTTAACCGTGACTCGTGATTGCTATAGGTAAAGTAAAAAAATCTCAAATATTTCTTTTCATCCTTTTTTGATGATTTCTCAGGGGGCATCTAGTAGTCCTAAAAAATTCCCGAGACTAGCAATGAAGAAAACATTTTTTTTGTCAAAACCGATTTTGTTTTTAAACATAATTTTCTTCCAGCGCGACACACTTATTGCAACGGTCCCCTAATATTTGGAGAACTTTTATATAGTACATTTTGTGAAGGACCCCAAAGTATGCAACATTTTCGCATTCAACATCCTCATTTGACACAACTGTCTTCCCCTGGAGTCACCTCTTCAAGTCAGGAAACAAATAATAGTAGTTGGGGGCCAAATCTGAAGAATATGGGGGATGGTGGAGCAATTCATACTTCAATTCATTCAATTTAACCATCGCTTTCATGGATGTGTGAGCCGATGAATTAACTTGGTGAATTGTCACTTTTTAATCGTTTATTTTCCTAGATTTCATCGTTCAAATGGTCGAATAAAGATGCATATGCATGCAAATGCACTCTCCTATGATTGCTTCTCCTTTCTAAAGATAGGTGATGAATATTATGCCACGTGTATTTAGAAAAACATACTGACCCAGACCTTTAGACAGATTGCAGACTGCTTCAGACTCACGTGACTCATCGATGCGTTGCTATTTTTGGACGATTTTTGGAAACGCGGGATGCATCTCGCACAGTGCTCATGTAAAATATTACTTATCCATTATGTTCATATTTTTACGATGTCAGTTATTTTCCTCACTTTGACTTTGCAGTTATCCAATACTATACAGTGAATTCTTTGATGTCTTTTGGAGTTGGTTTCTCAATTAGAGTTACAGAGCAGCAGCATTGGTGTTTGTACGGGTGCATTTATATCGAAAGGTAGTTGCTTTCGATGGAGCAGTAATACTCTTCAAGCCATTTATTTATTATTTATGTTTTTTTTTTCGAAAATAGCCGAAATGTCATGAAAATTTGACATTAGGGGGATTTCTAGTGTGAAAGCCTATTTTTGACACCAAATTTCGGGAAGTTTTTCTGGGAAAAGGAAGATAAATAGTATTAAGAGACATTTTGCATCTTTACATTTAAGATAAAAGTACACAAAAACATTAAAAAAAAGCCAAACCAAAATTAGTGCACTGTAGGGCGCTGAATCTGCCACCATAATAAAAAAAACCGCTGCACAGCGTGCAGTGTATCATCCCTTCCAGTTATGTGATATAAAAAATCGGTCAGGCTTGTGACTTTTGTTCTGACCTGATTCAAGTCAAAATTCCGAAACTCTATGAATGGCCCGAAATTCAATAGGGGTTAACGAATTTCCCATTTTTTCGTCTTTGAGGGACCGTAACTGTATACTTAATATTGTGATAAATCTTCATCAGGTTACGACGAGAATCATATGTCTGCCGAACATTTTAAGCCCAAGTTTATTCTATTCTAACAATGTTTACATATCGAAGTACTGCACGCCATCTCAAAAAACATGGTTTCGAGAAAACGCGTTTAAAGTTATGATAGACTCGGAGATTGCCCGCAGACGACAGTCCGGTCTTCATAAAATTGAGTACAACTCGTTTTCTAGGGCAGATATGATAAAAAGGTTTTCATAGGGTTATTCTAGCTAGAGGCTTCAGAATATTAAAATTCAAAAAATAAAAATCGGTTTTGAAGCCAACACAATAGAAACATTAAGATCTGCAGGTTTAGTATTTTCTAAAAATCGTATGGATATTTGATTGATGACACCATCCAGTGACAAGTCTTGGGATTTTTCGACAAGCAAAATTGTCGGATTTGGGGCAATACCAATCCACACGAGTTACACCAGTACAAAATGCATTCCGAGAAAATTACTGTTTGGTGCAGATGTTGGTATGGCGGAATCATCGGTACGTACTTTTTTCAAAACGGAACTGGGATGATAAGCAACTTCTTGTGGTCTAAACTGTATGGTATGGATACTGACGACATGTGGTTTAAACAGGACGACGCTGCGTACCACACAGCGCATGCCACGATTGATATTCTGCATGATAATAATATTGCCATAATATTGAAGACGCCGTAAGTAATTTTTATGAAATAGTTTCGATGGGTGTTTCTCGTTTCGTCCCTCTGGTCAAGAAAAAGGGCCTTTTACATAGTCCACCTTGGTATGATAAAGAATTAAGACTACTGAGAAATCGTAGAAATAGTGCTTGGCGTCTATTTCAGAATTCTCATTCAGATGACGATTACCTGATCTACTCTGACTTGCGAAGACAATACCATAATTACTCTAAGTGTCTATATCGCCAGTATTTGTGTCGCATGAAATCTAATATTAAAACTAACCCGAAAGAATTTTGGAATTTTGTAAATAGTAAACGGAAGACTAATAACTATCCTGCCGTGTTAACTCTTGACAACGAAACAGGTCATGATTCAGCTACTATTTCTAACCTCTTTGCAAAACATTTTAGCAATGCCTATAGTGATAATACCTGTGATATAGATTTACAATATTTTAACAACTTGACATGTCTTCCGATGCAATCTCCAAATACAGTCTTAAATGTTTGCACCGTCTTAGAATACTTAAGGAAGATTGACGAAGACCCTTCGGATTCTCCTGATAATGTCCCTGGAGTTGTGTTGCGTAATTGTGGTGTTCCAATCGTTGAGCCTATTACTTTTATGTTTAATTTATCTTTACGTAGTTGTGTATTTCCTGACATTTGGAAGCTTTTTTATGTCATCCCTATATTTAAGAAAGGTAAAAAGGACTTAATTGAGAATTATAGGCCAATTTCTAAACTTTCGCCTATTCCTAAGCTTTTTGAAGCTATTGTTAAGGACCACTTGTCATTTTACTGTAGTTCTATTTTATCTACTAAACAGCATGGCTTTGTGAAAGCTAGATCGACGGTCACAAATCTGGTAGAATTCTCAAATTTCTGTGTAACCGAACTAGAAAGACATAAACAAGTCGATTGTGTGTACACCGATTTTAGTAAGGCATTCGACAAATTGAGCGATTTAAACATTTAAGCTTCTTCTTTTAGGGCAAAGTGTGTATTAAAGTTTAAAAATTAAATCTGTTCAAGGAAATTTTATTCAAATTATATATACACACCCTGCTCCTATAAGAAATCTTGTCACAAAATTGTCTGCCGTAAAACTGCTTGTGTTGTACTCGTATCTCTACAGAAACCTGAAAAGAAAGAAGTTTGACAGACAAGGCGTGATCGCATCGCACGTCACATAAAGTGCAGAGGGAGAAATTAATTTTAAGACCAAAATACATGTGTCTATTTGCACCCAACTATGTCCATGTGTGGGTGTATCCGTACGACCGAAATCCGCGAAATGCATGGCCTACTGAGTGAATATTTGCCTTTTTCAAAATATCTACGCACTGAAATGTTTTCGCATTGCCATTGTACCCGTGTATTTACACGGCAAAATCGGGTGCGAATAGACACGGCCTATAATAAAAGCATTAATCCTCGCAGTCGAGTACAAGGGAAACATAGCGCAAAACCAAGGCGACATCGCCAAGTAAGGAAGCGGTTTTCACGAAAAGTCCTAATAAATTCCATAATTACATATCTGTCACGGAACGTTTTTTGTTTTCCCATTGTTCTCAGAATAAATGCCGAGATGGCATGGTGGTGCGGTGAACTCTCGAAGGAGCATTTCTACTAAATTCTTTGTTGAATTCCGCAACCCTGGGATGCCTGGACCCAAATCTCTTTGCATGTTGTTCGACTTGTTGGGAAATTTGAATGTTCCCCGGAACAATAGAATTATTACCTTGACTCCAACTGTTGGGCTTGTTTACAGTGTGGACCTGGATGAGCATATGGTATTTTGTCAGCAATAATTTTCGCTCCGGAAAATGTTTAACATCTGCGAACAAAGAAAGTGGGAAAATTTTAGATAGCATTAAAGGAAGAAATATGTAAGCTACTGGGAGCATCTAGGTATGCAACGATGATATTTCTTTTCATAAAATTATTTTATTTAATTGTTTCCTCTATTTGTGACAACTCCAAAGTTGGCATTTAAATTATTTTATTATATTATTTTTATGTTCTGTTCGCTCCAAATGGGATTCGTAACATATGAAACAAAGGAAGTTTTCTGTGGATACATGTGTATATGTCCTATATACCTATACAACTGTAATATTATATTTAGCTCAACTGTAAGTAATAACTTCTTCCGTAAAAGCTGTTGCCATGTTTTGAAACTTCATATTAGAGTGGATTGCTGCGCAAATTGCAAAATGTTTCCTTTTTGTGAAGTGCACTTGCTGTGCTCATTGTTGTGCCGTTCATATCACGAGGTTATTGCACATCATACTCTTATCACCACAGCAGCTAAATTTTATGAGTACCTGTGGGATAAATGGAGATTTGTAGTTGTTGTTAATAAACATCTTGTCATACTTTGACTGCAGGATTCTGTGCATGCATTTTATTACGCGAGGTAAAGTTTGTAAAGCTGTTTTTCAAGCGATGTCAACTAATATCTAAATTTAGTAACAGCAGTGCAGGATTAAGCCTTTGTTTAAAGTGAATGGTACCTGAACAAGAACTTGCGCTATTTTCGTCTGTCATATGTTTGATCAGTTATAATTGGCTTCTAAGTATACGAAAATATAACTATTTACGAAAATGCCGCCTTACACTTTGAAAGAACATTATTTAATTGTGAAGACCTGAAGACTCATTACAAAAATGGAGCAAATTTCAGTGACAATTCCCAATTCATGTTTTCCATTTGGAGTGCACTATCTTTCTTTTTTGGCTAGAATTGGAAATGGACATAAATGTTGTGTGGTTTAAGAAGGATGGAGACACAACCCACGCAACACAATGAAGTTTATACTTGTAGATTAAGTTTTAGCTACCACGAATGTCAGGTTTTTGAAAAAAGTCAGGTTCAAAAATTATATTAATATTTAATTTTTCTTGACTACAGGGCGAGTGACGGGGAACCATTTTATCGTGCGATTTTCAAACGGAATGCTTTAAGCTACGGCATGAATTTTGATCTATTTCTTAAACTTTTATATCTGCATATATACATATTAAACGAAAACTTTAAACGACAAACGTAATCTTAGCATGATAGCGTATAGTTTGAATCGGCAAAAAACACGGCAATTCTCTTTTCGTAAAATTAAGTCGTCTTGCTAGATGTGGGTAAGTATGTTAATCATAAAATTTACTTCAATGATTTTGCTGTTCTGCTCCGGACAAAAAACGCAGCTACTATTCAGTTCCATTTGCAGCTTGTATATTTTATTGCTTGTTCATTTCTATAAAACAGTAGCTTACAAGGATTTTGTTGCTCTTTAAGCAATTGGTAATCACGTTTGGTTTAAACAAATTGCGAATTTGGAAACGAAAACTGTTAGCAGATAAGACTTTTAAGGAAAAAAGATGAAATACCTTTTGGAAAAGCTCCATTTTTGCTAATATTGAAAATTCCATAAAAATAATACATCACGAAAGTTTGCCTTCACTTTCAAATTAAATGCTAAACTCTAAAGTATACCACTTAGACAGAAACTAAAAACAGAATAACTTCTCATACCTATACTGAGAGGAAAACATATTTAAATCAAGTGAAAACGTTTTTAAAACAAACATTTTGAAACATAAAAGAAAGCAATCATTGAAAATCTTAAATTCAAAAATTAACAACTCTAACTGAAGAAAACTGTTGATTCAAAAGGTATATAGGGTTTCCCAATTAGAACGTCCGAGCTTTAAATTTGATTAAATCACACAAGTTTCGAGCAAAAATGGTTCTGATTGCGTTATTTGAAAGATAATTTTATGCGATTTATGATTTGAATAAAATATTGGCCAAATGGCCACCAAATGGCATCCGCTCACGCCAATTTTCGATGACTCTGTGCAACATTTCGGCCGGTATCTTAGCTATAGCTTGGCGAATATTGGCATCCAATGCCTCAAGAGTTGTAGGATGGTTGCTGTAAACCTTCGACTTAATGTGGCCCCAAAGGAAATAATCCAAAGACGTTAGATCACACGATCTAGGCGGCCAAGCGATGGGACCATTTCTGGAAATTAACGACTTACCTCGCAATAAGTCCATGTTAAGTCGGGAAGTGTGAGGCGGTCGTCCGCATCAATTTCATCAAATTGCGAGCAAAAAAAATCGGTCAACATCGTGTTATAGCGGTTGCTATTAATGGTAACGGCATCTCCTGCCTCATTTCGAAAGAAATAAGGTCCGACGATTCCACTATACCATAATCCACACCAAACTGTCAATTTTTGTAGATGCAATGGTGATTTATGAACCACTCGTGGATTTGATTAACTCCAATAGCAGCAATTTCGCTTGTTGACGAATCCATTGAGCCAGAAATGAACCTCATCTGAGAAGATGATTTTGCGATGAAAATCGCCGTCGGCTTCGGCACTGGCATTTCCAGTGACCAATCAGCGAACTGACGATGAATGTGATGGTCGGTTGGCTTAAGTTCTTGTGCCAATACCATCTTATAAGGATGCAGACCGAAATCCAATCGCAAAATTCGCCAGGTTGTCATTCTGGAGAGCTCCAACTGTTGAGAACGGCGCGGAACAGACGCATTTGAGTCTTCACGAACACTGGCTTGAACGGCGGCAATATTTTGTTCACTTCGGGCATTTATTTGTCTTACAGGCACCTTTGTATCGTGAAGAGTGAATTCACTCTCAAACTTTGTTATTATGCGTCTTATAGCGTGCTCAAAAGGAGCATTATGACAACCGTTTTTGCTTTTTTGCACGAAACGCTCTTACAGTACCGACAAGAGAATGCGAATTTGCGTAATAATTTTGGACAATTTCCAAGCGTTAATGAAATCGCAAACCTTACTGAACATAACTGCATAGACCTGTCAAAAACCCATAAACAAGTATGGCCGCCACGAGCTATCAAAACCAGGTCATCCCTATTGAGAAACCATTTATCTCTGATTCAAAGGTAATACATCGTTGACAGTAGATATTGATTAAAATGCCTTCTTATGTAAAATCTTTGAGTGGTTTCCGAAGAGATTCGAACTCAGGACGCCTGGCTTCTAGTGTGGACACGTTGGCCTTAGTTCAATTTGAGACTTCATATCTGCTCTTTAGTAAGCAAAACAAACTCAATCATGTGGGGTTCGAACTCGGTCCTCTTGGACAGTAGACCCCAGCTGTCACCATTGTCATCATTGATAGCCTCGTGGCAATTACTATAAAAAAACTGTAGAACCCATTTGGATGAAATTTGGTATGTTGTTTCATAATATGTAGCAAGAGGTACTCTAAATCTAAATAGTCGAAAAAAAATCTAATGAAAACCCATTTTAATTTAATTATTCCTATTTTGCAACAACAACGATGCATACTTGAATTTATAAGTTTTCCTATGAAATTTTATTGTGAAACTTTATTTCCATTTTCATATTTCCCTAAAATCAATAGTTCTCAAGTTATTTTGAAAATAAAGTACAAGAAAACGATTCCTATTGTTTTGGAAATTTTCACATTTAGATTTTTCACAACTTTCCCATAACTCTTGCAACTGGGACATCTAAAAATCACAATTCTTTAAGCCCTTCCAGAGACTTTGAAAAAAAAACTAGAGGTTCTAAGTATATGGAACATCCAACATTACCCTTTTAAAACAGATCCCGCCTGGACTAATAGTGAGACATGGCCGGTTTATTTCACCCGATTTTCAATTTATCATTTAATCGCTTCACATTATCATAATTCGCCTAATGCTACAATGAACGATACATTTCACTTGTGAATATAAACTTAAGAGAAATCTTAAAGCGTTTACCCTGGTGGAAAAAGATCTTCAAAATTTTTCATTGTAGATACCAATTTAGGTTAGTGGAACACTGTGACTACGTGAGTTTGTTGTTCGCCGTACCTCAGACTCGCCGTATCGCATCTAACCAGCGCCGACAGATTGTTCAACTCTAGTCCCGGCAGTCCTCTGTGCTCAAGGAAAGGTAATTCAAAGGGTAGCCGGCTCCTTTAGCAGTGAGCTGTAAACACAAAGTGGACATCAAGTGTAGTAAGAGTCCAAGTCCTCGAGACACAGCACAGCCTGCACGTAGGGTGCTGGAGCATTGGCTTCGTGCTTAGATTATAACACATGTAGTCCATGTTAATTCAAATTGATGTTGCTACTTTACATATGTATGTATAACAACATGGTGACTCTTTTTAAAGACATCATGTTGCTGTCTTTACTTCGTTCATATTGAAAATACAAATTAAAATTATGAAAACAAAACAAATAAAATGATGCCAGTAAATACAGCCAGTTATGAGAATTCCTGGTAAGTGGATTTATTGCACGGATGTGCTTCAATATTAAATATTAACAAACAAATATACAATACGTAGATTTCTTAATTTTCAAGCTTTTTATGATTTTGATTTCGATATTTTTTTAATTTGAGGTTAATTTTAAAATGACTCCTATGGCTATTTTGATGCCACCTTCTTCTAATGAAAATTTTCTCCTGGTCTGTATAAAATTGAATCAAAACCGCCAATAATTTCTGCCCTGCTTAATTTTTAAATATTGTATTTAGTGTGTACCTTTTTAGTATTGAATATGAAATTCAATTTTTACACTCTCCCAAGTGACCAACTAAAATACCAATTCCGTATCTTTACCCAAATATCATTTATATGCTATCGATGGAAAGCTCTCAATAATACGGTTAAATGATTTTGTTATCATTTTGAAGATAATCCCTCTTGAATTTGGGATAAACCATCCTCACTACGTTTGAGCATCGGCTCGCACTTGACAGAATTTTTTAGTTGGTTAGATATGGTACATTATTTTTTGCTATCAAATCGGGTGAATAATTAATTCATTTGCTGTTTAAATTTTGAGAAGAACTCATTTCAAAATAATTTATGTGCCGCTTGGAGAAATTGTATGTTTCATGAATTTTGTGTTATATATTTTACATTTCTCTGTACTGTTTTGGGAATTTATTCTAAAGCTGACCCCTTAAAGCATGCAAAAATAAGTTTGGTGATCGATCTCACCCAACCAATATTACAACAGTTTGGGAGTTCCAGGGTGATTCTTTAATCCGACATTTTCATGGTGTGCACATTATTATTTTATTCTTATCCGACAACGGAAGACTTATGTGTTGGCTATGTATGAATTGTATCTATGTAACATATTTGTGTTTGACCGAATGTTACGCCACAGAGCCCCACTGGATTAATCGATTTTGATAAATGAGGGGCTGGTAGAATCGTATTAATCCTCCAGATGTCCTAGGCTATATAACGTCACAAAAAAGAAAAATGGCGGCCACTATAAATCAAAATGTCTGACAATAAAAAAGAAATTTCACCAAATATTATTAATATGGGTATCAAATGAGCGCGTTGGACGAGCACAATACGGTAAGCTATGTGACCTCATTCTAAATCTAAAATGGCAGAGGTCCCAAGATGGCGGATTACCTCTTTCTTCACAACTTTCTCTGTATGGGTTTTAAATGAAAGGGTTGGACGAGCAGAATACAACAAGATATGTGATGTTATTCTAAACCAATTATGGCGTACGCCTCAAGATGGTGAATTACATTTTTCTTCATACTCCTTGTCGTGGGTATCAAATGAAAGGGTAGCAAAATACGACAAGGTATGTGACGTCATTGTCATAGGAAAACATAGACGTAGATACTATGCTATTATCGTGATATAATGTAAAATTACAAGTATAAGTTGTTTGGTTGATAATGCCATGACATATCTTGCCTACTACATATTATGTGAAACTAAAATTAAACTGAAAATAATAACTTTTCTTATATTTTGATCTCCTCAACGCAGCGAGATCAAATTTACACTAAAAACAAGTTTAGATCTACCTATACCACTGCAAGTATAGTCACTTGAGAAAGTCACAATAAATGTTTAGCAATTTTCTTAAATGCACGATTTGTACATATTTTCTCTCAAAATAATGATTTAATATACCAATTTTTAAATTTAAATCAAATTCTTTATTACCTTAAAAGATACAACAGGACCAGGTAGAGAAAGGGATAGTAAAATAAGTTCCTTAGAAAACATTTATTGCACTGTAGTTACAAAATTCGTAATATAATTAACATTTCTAAGAAGCAGGGTAAACAATTTTTGTTTAGGGTATACAAGTAATTAATTTTAATTACTGGTGCAAAAAAGTTGTAAAAAGGTTGTGAAATTTAATTTATTGTCCTTATTAGCTTGTATTAGCCAGTGTTCATGTTCTAGAATCCTAACGCTCAATTACTAATTCCTGATGACTATAGCTATAAAAGTGGGTCAAATAAAAAAACATATCGACCAAAGTTGATAACCAAATCGATAACTGCGGGAGTTCGTAAGGTAGAATTAAAAAAAAATTGAGCGAATTTGCTACGACTAGCGGATATAATTTCATTTTATGATGTATGTTAGTAGACGAAAAAGATAGAGCGGTGGTGTGAATACCATACCAGATTTCCTAATCGGAGTGTACCCCACCGAGAGATGTTTTCATGCAGTGCCGAATTTAACATTTGAAGTGGTGGGATTTCGCCTTTAGCGTATACCAGGTGAATAAGCTTAAATCCGCTGTTTGCTTTTAGATGGCGTTAGTGAGCGTATTAAGCTATTATAAGGTGCGTTCGACTTGCCACTGCCTCAGTGAGCCGGCTCACTTTGAAATCGGGTGTCAAATTGACTTGCTCAGTTTCGGCTCAGTGAGCATAGCTGTGGAAGAAAAACGCTTTGAATTGTGCCGGAAAAATGGTGAGAACATTTAGTATTTATCTAATATACTTCTTTAAAGGAAAATATTCAGATCACAGAGGATTTACAGATGATTCTGGACAGCGAATCAGACACAGATTCTTCATATTCAGATATCGAAGAATCTAGTTTTTTATCTTCAGATGAAAACGAATTAACTACTATAGCGAAAGTTGCTAATTTTGCTGAAGTCACTGTAACAGGATACAGTGATGAAGTTTTCCGTCAACATTTTCGCCTAAAACGAAGTTCCGTGGAAATCGTAGTTGGTTGAGCGATGGATAGAGAATCGTGAAATTGTTTATATGTTTTTATCAATTTTTGGGTGTCTTCTACGCTCCACAATGTAGCATCTGAAAATAGATATATACATAAGTACACCTAACGTATCAGAGTGCCATAATTTTTGTTAACTTTGAATCTTACCCTGAACAAAAACGTTAACTGTATTTTCCATAGTCACAGATTTTTTTATATGCCAAAATAACTGATCTGAGCCAACTGAGAACAGAATTTGCTGGCTCAGTTGACTCACTTCTGGCTCAGAAAACACTAGCGACACCATCCGGAAAATAGGGACATTAGGAGTGAGAAAAACGCTGCGGCTCAGTGAGCAACTGAACAAATTGAGCCGGCTCACTGAGGCAGTGGCAAGTCGAACGCACCTATAGACACACCACATTTTTTTAATGAGTATGACATCTGGAAACATTAATCAGTGCACATCATCGGCAATTTCGTAGAACACCATAGATTTTTACTTTGGTGATCATGTGTAATTTTTTGCCAGAAAAAGATCATATGCGAGAAGCTCTGGTTTTTCACTGCGAATGCTTGTGGAGGACTATAGCGACAGTGCTTTATCGGAAACAACGTGCAGAGATTGGTTTCGTCGATCCAAAAAGATGGCAATTTTGACCAGAGCGACAAGAAGTGTGAAAGACGGCCCAGGGAGGTGAGGACCCTCAATTGTAAGCTCTTTGGATGAGGACGATACCCAATCGCAAAAAATGCTTGTCGAGCAATTGAGTGTTTCTCAACCAGCCATTTCCATGCACCCACGTGCCATGGGAAAGGATTAGAAGATCGAAAAGTGGGTGCCGCATGAATTGAACGATAGACAGATGGAGTGACGTTCCGACTTCAAATTGTAACTGGCGATTAAAAGTGGACACATTTCGAAAATACTAAACGCAAGAAATGGTGGGTTGATCCCGGCCAACCATCAACGTATTCCCCGAGACGAAACCACTTCGGACGGAAAACGATACTGTGCGTTTGATGGGATCAGCGGGGTATCGTCTACTATGAGCTGTTGAAATCTGGTGAAACTGTCAATGCCCACCGCTGCCACCAACAACTGATCAAATTACACTGTGCTCTGTGTGAAAAAAGGTCGTATTATAAGCAGTGGCATGATAAGCTGATTTTCCTCCACGACAACGCCCCATCGCACACGTCAACAATGGTCCGAAACTACTGGGAGAGACTCAACTAGGAGGTGCTACCCCATGCCGCTTATTCACCAGACCTGACCCCTTTCGATTACCACCTGTTTTCGTCGATGGGCCATGCCCTCGCTGAGCAGCACTTCGTTTCTTATGAAGACGTCCAAAAATGGCTTGATGAGTGGTTTGCCTCGAAAGAGAAGAAATTTTTTTGGCGTGGTATCCACAAATTGCCCGAGAGATGAGAGAAGTGTGTAGCTAGCGAGGGCCAGTACTTTGAATAAATTTGCTTTTGCGTTCTAAGAAAAAGCATGTGTTTTCTGACTAAAAACGGCTTATGTACTATAAAAAAGTATGGCATTGTCTAAACATTATATCTACACGGAGAGAAAATATAATACAAACTTCTCGACGCGTGTTGTTTTACCACAAGTGCTGGAACTATACTTACAGAGCACAGGATTCAGCTATAAAAGTTCAACCAATGTGCTCAAATTTGTCATGTGCTGTTGTTTTTCTAGGATAGAATAGATGTTGCATTTATGAACTTCGTAGAAAATTCGTTCATTAAGCTTCATGGGGGCTTTAGCCATTATAGCCCCCTCTTATGTTCATCACTGATTTCATGGACTTTCAGGAGGATAAGATAAACTGGAAGTGTGACTTCAAACAGCAGAGAATGGCGATTTGAAACATCGGAAGATTCTGCGGAAGCGATATCGAGCAGCAAATAACCATGAAACCAGTACGACCCGAGTCACAAGGCGATTAGGAGTGTCTTCAGTTAAAGTTTGGAGGGTTAACGAGAGGGATAATGTCCATATTACCATATCCCAGTCCAAGGATGTGGACCTTACTCCATTGAACTTTTTCTTATTGGGGAACAATGAAGGTTGAAGTGCAATAAGTAGGGCTGGTCCGGGAAACTTGCCTGCTAGCTCATCAAATCTTACTTTGCTAGATTTCTACGTATTGCAGAATCGTATTCATATGTTCTCAATAGGAGAACTTGAAAATTTTTTGTTTTAATTGTATCGATTACAGCGCCATCTATCATGAATCGAAAAAATGTTTCGTACAAATCCGAGGTATTTTTAGCCGTAGAAGCCGAATCTGCAATAAAAAATAAGGGTTTATCATACATAAAATTTCAAAGCCACCCCGTCGCCCCCCGCTGCGTTATAATAAATAGCAGCCGGTATAAAACTGTCCATAAATAATTTCATTACATCAGTACAAGAGTAGACTGTTAATAGAAATGCAATTTGTCTCTCATCCTCAATTTGTAAGGACGAAATTTGAAAATTAATTCCGCCAGTTAATTAAATGAATTGAGTTCTCGCATTCTGTACACACTTAGGAATCTGCACGAATTAGAAATTAATATCAGAATAATCATGCGACTAGGTGCTGGACAATAAATCACTTCCGGACAGATGGGGTGCCCCTGCCTATGTGATTCATTTGCGGCTTTCATCCCTTCGGCAGCATTGGTTCTATTATTTTGCACTTAAAAAGGTTTTCGGATTCACATGTGCGTGAAATAAACCCCGCGTTGCGGTCTCGATCGAATAATAGTCGAAATCAAATTAATAGCCTGCACATATATTTCATGGAGGTATTTTCCGGCTGGATGAGCACCCAAAAGAACCGGCATGATGAAAAAATCAAGTGGAAGCATCCTTGATATGAAAAAGGTGGAAGCCAAAGGTGTAATTTATGGCGTTTTGAATCCCGCCGTGTTCGGATGGTGTGCCCCGTGCTTAGTGCGATTAAATTGAATGCTTCTGCGGTCAGGTCGAATAAGGAGCCCCCCGCTTGTGGCAGAAATGTGGTAACAGCTCTTAAATGCGACTTCGTTAATTGAAGACTTTCGGAAATGGACAGTAGGACTCGGAAAAGCAATTAAGCAACAAGGGTTTTTAAGGAGCCAGTCCTGGGGCTTTTCTGTTTCCGCTCAAATTACTGCGTACGGCTAACAAGGGGGCGAGCATTTTACGAATGAGGCCGTTTCTACGCAGAGTGGATACGCTCGCCTACTCAACTACAAAATGTTCCCCATAAATGGTTGCCAACGAACAGAGCTCATATCACGCTTCGCCGCATAATTGGATGTTCTTGTCTGAAAAACTACATTTGGGTTAATGGGTCTCCTCAGTCCTAGCTGTTTATTTTATTCAACAAAATTGCGCGTAATCTATTCACTCTTTTCGGCAAGTTTGCATTGCATACCAAACCAACTTCAAAGCTGTTTTCTGATTGCCTAATTGTGCTGCATTGCCCATAGCGCAATTTTTCCATAAGATAAATTCACTCATTCCTGTAACTGATTATCCCCTTAACGTTGAAGTCTTCCAAGGGCTCTAATAGGGAGCAATCGATATGGCTCCCAAATAGAAATATTCAGAACTTCAGAAGGCGATTTGCCGACCGTTTGACTCATATGTGTCTAAAAGGACTGCCATCGGCTGACGACTCTGAGACGATTTGTTATTTTCGCTGAAAGTTTTTCCATCAAAATATGGGAAACTTCCAGAGTGGCACAAATATTTGCCACCAGTCGTAGTTGGAGAAGGTGATAGAGCACTATGCCTTCGCTCGACTAACATTCTAGGCTGAGCAGATCCATTTGGGAATCAATTTCGTGATCTCTGGACGATTTGTTTATGATATTTATGTTATTTTTGAAGCGCTTGTCGTGTGTTTCGGATAAATAGTCTTAATAATTTTTTTAGATATTGGATGGTTCATTTGTTCAGTAGTTTTTTTTCTTGTGTTTTTCTTTCTTTCTATTTTTAGGGAAGAAAAAGGGAACACTTTAAGGATCACTTCGTTGTCTGCTTGTCAAGACCGTTTTTCTCAGGAACCCAGCCAAACCCAATGGGAAAAAGAAGCATCAATTATGCATTCCGAAGCCTTTCTCTGGAAGGCAGGAATGCCTGACTCTCCGTATCCTCTATCATATCTTTTTAACACAGGCATGTCCGCGGAACGAAGGCATTGTCCACAGAACAAAAGCTTTTTATATTCCTTACCACTAGATTACCCAGAATTCATTTTGGAGGCATAGCAAGGAAGCTATTCGGAATCGTTTACCTCGAACTCATTTTTGAGTAACCTTTTTCAGTGATTCAGAATATAGTGCCTGGATTCTGTTTGTCATTTCAGTTTCCGTCACATGTCAGCTTATAACTGAATTGCCTGTTTATTTTCTTATATGAAAATGTATTTGTTATTCAGTCATAAGCTGTCACGGAATGACGGAAACTGAGATGACAAACAGAATCCAGGCCCATAATATGTATACGAAATGGAATAAAATAGGAAGAAACTAAACTCGCACTAATTGTCACAAAAAATTCAAAACTATACTCGCACTAATTGTGTCTAAAAATTCAAAACTAAACTCGCACTAGACTGCATTCACAATTAGAATGAGAATTTACGCGTCAGGGAGCTTTTCAGGACGCAGGTCGCAACATGCTAAAACATAGGAATGGGGGAGATGAGAAAAACCGGTTTTAGGGCAAAAAGCATGAGTAATATCTTCGCAGAGTGCTCGTCGTTCGCCAGTGTTTTCCTTCCTCCTAGCTTCTTATTGAGTAATAAGGAATGCATCGAATGTATACCTTCAATAAATGATTTTAAAATATATTTCTAAATGTCTTCGTTGAGAATGCCTGACTCGATTTCCCACTGGGAAGTGCATGGGGTGGACAATGTATTAGTAAGTTGGTTACACTCCATGCTGTCACAGAGATTACTAATCGCGAACGGCGTGACCGATACCAGGGCCGAGGTAGGCATAGGCTGCCCCCAAGGAGGCGTTCTGTCACCCCTGCTTTTGGTGGTTTCTACAAGGGATGTTCGACTTTTAAATGTAAATAAAACAAGTGAACTTCATTTTCTCCATTTTTATTTTATTTGAAAGATTATTTTATGGCAGTAAGTATGGAATATAACGTTGTTCAAATATCCGCCAGGGTTTTGCTTGGTAGCACGTATTCGGGAGGTCCAATTTTCAATGTTTGTCGCATAAATCTAGCTGAATTTGCTATGTTATAACTTATAAACTTAAATAACTTTAAGGGCATCAGTTGTTTGCGGTTTATTCGCATAGACCTGTAATTTAAGATAGCCCAAAGGAAGAAGTCTAAAGGCGTTAAATCGCACGATCTCAGTTGCCAATTCACGTCGCCCTCAAATCGGTAGTGCAGAATGCCGATAGTGGCATGCGCTGTGTACCACGTAGCGCCGTTCTGTTGGAACTGTAAGTCGTCGGTATCCATATCATCAATTTCAGGCCACAAGAAGTTACCTATCAGGTAGCTGACTACGAATTAGAGGATTCTTTTTCTTAAACAAAATGGCGGCCCGAAGCTGTGCAAAGTGGTCCAATTGCGACGAAATTTATTCAAAGAAAAATCTGCATCCACTGGAAAGTCCCAAAAAGACCACGAAATTTTTTCATGATTATTGTAGAATTGTTTAACCAACAAGTAAACAGTTTTTAAAGTAGGAACTAGCGGGCATTTTTTAATGGGGCTTTTTTTAACAACTTTTCATTGTAAGTTATAAAAAATGCAGCTATATTCTGAAAATAATAACTATTAATAGATTTGCAATTAGAATATATTGTTTATTTCACCCAATTATACTTATCTTGAGGAGGAGATTCCATTTAACTTCACGTAAAAAACTTTTCACACAACAAAGTTACGAGGCATGTCTAGAAAGTAAGTGTACTAGATTTTTGTAGGTTTCAAACAAGTTATTTAAAAAAAATTGTCACATACCTCAGTACATTTGTGAACTATTTATGCACGTAGTTGCCATCCCTCTGAAATAATGATATTCTAAAGGCCGCTGTCAGGGGAGTACGCGGGGTGGTTCAAAACATCGAATCCGAATGACTGCAAAAGTTGCTCTTACTTTGGAGGTTGCCACGCGATTCAATTTGTGCTGCTCTGTTAGCTGTTTTGGGACCCACCTTCCACACGATTTACGAAATCCGAGTCTGTCTATGATTGTTTCGTGCAGCAGAGATCTGGAGATTTGTGGAAACATCATCGAAAATTCATCCAAAGTCTGCGGTCACCATGAACAACTTCCTCATTTTTTCCAACAAGTGAATCAGTCAAAATCGACGGTCTTCCACTTTGCTCGTCGTGCACATCAGTACGACCGTTTCTAAATTCACAACACTCTTTAAGCACACTCGTACGATTCATTACTCCTAAGCCATGAAGCGATTTGATCTTGTTAAAAACTTCAGACAGAAATTTTCCCTTTACAACGAGATAACGAATAACGCTGCGAATTTCGCACTTGACGGCAGCTTCTATCGCCATGGTTTACGGAACACGTTGCTGTGACAGTTTTAGTCGTATTGACGTGTTCCTGTGCTCGTTGGAAATGGAGGAGCTAAGCCACACGACAGCGTGGCTAACATAGCAAAAAAAATTCTCTCTACCCATGAGGGCCCTAGTACACTTACTTTCTAGACATGCCTCGTATAAGCAAAACAAAAAGCAACTTCGCCGAGCACTCAGAGCCGGTCCGAATCCAAGTCTTCGTCTTCGTCTTGTTATGCCAGTTCAAGACGTCACACCAAGTTAGACTCTGTCCGAATTCATGTCTATGTCAGTGGGCTTAGCTAGGCAGTATAACAGCTAAACCAATTGCTTAGCTTGATGAGCGAGTCAAGGTTTGGGTTGACTACGTCAGGTAGATTTTCGTGAAGTTGGCAAAGTACTTGTTGTGTACAAGACTTGGATTCGGGCAGGCCCTCAGAAACATGCGGAAACGATCGCTTTTGAAATGATGTTATGAAGGGAAAAGGGGCACCATAGCCGCGGTTTTATGTATGGCTAGTAAATTCTATACATAGTACAAAGCCCCAAAATCAAAGTTCGATTTTTTGACTATTTTGTCAGCTTTTCGGCTTTTGACCTACTGTGCGCCGGTTAAACAAATTTTTTTTCTTTATAAAACAAAAAGAATCAGGTGAGAGTTTGCACCTGGATAAAATTTGTGCGCCTCCTGCATGATCTGACTGGACTATTAGAATGGATTTAAATATGGAAAGCACCAAAACGTTTGAAGGAAATAAATGTCAAATGATGAACTTTTCCGAATTTTAGCAGTTCTATTAGAAGTTTGAATGCTGAAGCACATTTATTAACTAACTTAGGATTGCGAACCCTGATGAAATTTAAGCGTTATAAATCTCCGACTGACCGGCTTTTGTTATAATTTCCGGATTTCCGGGACCTTAAGACCGACACAAAGCGATTCTTGGCTACTTCATAAAATAAGTCCTTCCAAAATAGGGGAGTGTGCCACACGGAGATAAAACGCAAAGTATAACGAGCCCGTTGTAACCGGAAATTTGAACTTTTCTAAAGATAAATAAGAAACTTTGAAAAACGCCGAAGAACTTGCCAGAGACACGCCCTGTCAGGGATATGAAAGGGGAGATTAAGGACACCGATACATCCAGCTCTGGAGAAAAGAGCTTATCTGGGGCTGCCCTTTCATCTTCGGACGAAACATAAATTTCCGACATTTTATTGAGGCCGTCTGGGGCCTTTTGTAACAATGGTAAATCCGCCTGGGCCCATAAAAACTTCATAAAGTGGGCTGGTTGCTCTCGCACAGTTCGCAAACTTCAGCGATTTTCTTAATTGTGTTGCAGCCAAAACCAGGTCGAGGACGCCACTCTTATTGCCGTATCGCAGTCGCGGCGTCCTTAATTCCCTAGCACGTTGAGCACCTTAAATTCGCAATTCGACGTAGGTAGGGTGCAATGCCAGGTCTCATTTGCAGCCATCACCATCATTCAGTAGGATTACACTTGCCCGTCGAGGAAATCGGGAGTATTTATGTATCTATGACTGCAGACATACACTTCCCGCGGGACTCCAGTGTGTTAAATGAAGCGATTCGGGTTACTCACGTGAAACCACGTGTGACGCACATCGTCCGGGGGTGGACTAAAACTTTGCAAAATATTCTGGGGAATATTTTCGAAACTTTCGAGATATTAACAGAACCCCAGAAACTTTTCCTGAATATCTTATTGATTTACGTAGGTATGTGGCCATGGTTCCTTGCAGGCCTGTCATCTGTCCGATGTAAGCCTGCATGAATTTATTAACTAAACAAACTAAAGCTCCGACCTCGTGGACTTTAAGCCACTCCTGGGGAGGTGGAAAGTTATTGGGTTTTCAGAAGTTTTGATGGAATTGGAGTTTTTCGTTACGACAGATTTTCCTGAGAAGTTTTTGCGGTTAAGGTTACTGGAACTTATATAATATCAGGCAGCCTTACGTAGATTTGGACGCAGACTACCCGTAATTACTCAAACTTAAAGATTTCAAGTGTCTTCAAGTATCAAAGTATAAATTGATATATACGGTTATCCAAGGTCACAGTAATTCTACATCTGTTAAATTATTTTCAAATTATATGAATGAAAAAGCTAACAAATTTGCAAATTCTTTTAATATTCCGCAAAACATACATGTATGTATTTACTTGTATATCCTTTCTCTATCTCTTTGGAAAGGGAATAAGATGTTTGACATCTCTTTAAAATTTTATGTTGATGAAACTACTACATATCATAAAGGCCAACATTTTAGTTGTACAGGGTATTTGGGAGATGCGTGCACAGCTTTAAGGCGAAGACGATTTAGAACCGTTTGAGCCACAGTTGTCTTTTTGCTAATTGCTAATAATGGCCAGTTTGAATGATAAGTGAATTGTATTTTATTCTATTTAAATAAAGTGATCTGCAAAAACATGTTCTAAGCATTTGTGCCATCAGACAATTTTTTACAGACATTTGAAGTTCACGAAAATATTCAAAGATTTAAACAAACAGGGTGCTTTTTTCTTCAAACCTTTTAAAAAACATACTTGGTTATTGCATTTTCTTTTGAGGTACATATCATTTACGCGGATATCTCTCAAATTATTGGAGAGGACCTACAAACCAAATTGAGGTAGACAATTTATTTTTAGGCTGACTAAAACAAACATTTCAATTGAAATCATTATTTTCGATGTTCAAAATGACTGCCGCGATTCCTACCACAAACACTGGCCCGTCACTTCTGTTGTTGTTGTTGTTTTCAACATCATCTCCAACTTCATGGTTTCAAACGCTGAATTAATTCCCTCTATAAATTCTTCTTTTGTGTTTAGTCTTTTATTTATTTGATTTCAAGCCACAAAGATTTCTCAAGTTCCTTGACCCGACCTCACACGAAAAATTCCATCGGGGTCAGGTCTCGTGACCGAGTGGGCTAAGGGATGGAACCATTTCTGCCGATCTAGCTGTGAGCGCGAGCATAGAGAGGAAAGATGGTAAAAAGGAGAAGTAGCTCCTCGTTCACTTAAAACACCAAAACTCCCGAATTCGACAGACCTTGTCCGACTTTTTTCTTATTTTAAGGTTATTCCAACTTCGGCATATTTTCTTTTCTTTGGGTTCTCTTTTTTTACTTTTTCCACCTTTGGCTTGTTAATCTAATTATGACATTTTCTTATTAATTTTTTCATTGATTTTTATATTGCTTTTGCAACTATTATAAATAGCTTCTGTAGAAATACATATCTAATTAGGTATAATTCCCTGCCACTTTTGTGTCCACTGCACTTGATTCTAATTATAAGATAGTAATCTTCTGAATCCAAATAATCTTATTATATTATTATTATTATTATTATCAATAATTTAATTAATTTCGGAGACATTCCTCAAATACATATTAAGCATTGATAGGCAGACGACATACATTGCATACTTTCTGCTTGGTTCCCCTGTCTGCATTTTTTGGTGCCGAACCCTTTCATTAGAACAATAAAGCCCGCGCGTTATCAATCAAATATTTCCTGCACAGAATCAATCACCTTTAAACTCCTCCAACAATTTTTCGGATACGAATAGTTCACCTCGTCACGTACTCGGGGCCGAACCAAAAAGGGACCCCAGAACTGTGTAATTTTCGAGCTGTTGATGCCGGAAACGTGACTACGGCAGGAGTTTTGAAGCGTCACGGAAGCGTAATGAAAATCCGTGACAACATTTGTAAAGCAGGGAAAAAGGCAACGAACGGTGTAAATTTCCCGGTACCATTAGCCCTCCAATAATTTAAAACGAATTCCGACACGAGTTATTCAAATTCCGAGCACATTCGTCCACGAGGGGTGGCTTCTATGCTATCGGATATTTTTAATTAATAGACCTACCACCGAAATGCGGGTATTTCCGCTCATATATATTTGTGGTGTACTCAGGATGGAAATGTGACTGATTGGAAGCGAGGAGCGCCGTACGGACAAATTAAATGAAAATTATTGCGGCGGCTCGACCAGTCCTGTACGATACGTGAGCATTAAGCCCGAAAAAATGACCCCATAAATTCGGGCAAATGGGCAACTTAGTGCCCTTTCCCGGACACATATACCGCCAATCGCTGTATTGAACAACAGTGAAAGTTTCGGAATCGATAGCAATTTCCTAAAGTGGGTGTCACGTAAAATTGAAAAATAGCCGAAGACGAGCAATGCCGGTGCCAGGACTGAGGACTCCAAGATAGAGCTGTCTGGGCCACACTGGACCACAGTTCTTTTGGAAAGTTCTAATTCAGCGAAATCAAGCCGTTTGTCATATTTTCGATAGCATTCACCCCAACTAGGTTATTTGTATGTTTTTCGGTCCGATGCCGCGGCGGCAATTCTATCGCCCTGAATTGAAAAGGCTGGGATCGGGACGCGCATCTAGCCCGCGACACGTCAAAATGTCGTGGGTAGGGGTGGCGAACCCGGGTCAAGTACATTAATTTGTATTCATTCCCAGACATTTTGATGGGATTAGATAATTAGGGTCCCATTTTGTTTGGAAACATGTTCGGCTCGATAAACACTGGATGTGATAACGCGACACCGTACAACCCTTCCCGAGGGCCTTGTTTCCACGTACTGTTATCGCAGCACATCTCAGTCGCATACCCAGAGGTGGAAACGTTCTAGTTTTTACCAGGTTTATTAAGGTCGCACAGATATCCTTTCAGCATCGTTTCCGGATAACACTTGCTGAACGCAAATGCCGCAAATTTACAGGTTTACGAGCCATTAATTCCCGGGCAGGGTCAGGACACATAAATAAATTTCCGGTTTGGAAATCAGACCCCCCGGAATGGGCGATGGGACAAATATATTCCCTGTGCGCAGTCAGAAATTATATATTCGCTGATATTCGGTATGTTGTCGGAGTGACTACAGCCTCATTTTATTCATGTGTTAATATCTCCATACTAGTCGCAGGATGCCAGGAAGACGGGCGCACCTTGATTTCTATCGATAACAATCAAGATATTGCATATGATGGCAGAAGTCCAGGCTGTAGCAGCACAGCCAACAGAACTTTACTTATGAACATTTTTGAGCAAGTAACACATTCATATCTGAAGTTCTAGGTAAATTAAGGATTCTAATATTGAACGATATGTTGGTAGTGGAGTGGAGTCTTGTGCATCAGACACCGTGATCGATACGATTTCATCTTTCCTGTTAGTAAGTGGTGTTTGTGGTAACACATTTTTCACATATGAATATTTATGTTACACTAGCTTGCCCGGACCCGGCGTTTCCCGGGATACTATTAAATTTGTATTCCTTAATTTTACAACGTCACCCTACTGCACAACCGCCTCTCCTATGTGACCAAGCGGGGTGGGCGTGGTCTCATTAAATCAACCATAAATTCGTACACAATACACCCCATACATCACTTTCACCTATTCCTAATACTTTTTTAACTGTAAACTGTAAAGTATTATTAAATTTAGTTTTCCTCATTTTACACTACCTCCTTATTGCACCCACTCTCCTATATCTCCCAGCGTGGTGAGGGGAGTTCTCATATTTGGAAATTTGAATAACAGATTCGAAATCAGTGATCCCGAAAATCCCCAAGCGCGGATTTTCAGGGAAATCCCTTGAAGTTTAACTTTTCGGTCGCCATGTTGATCCAGCCTCTTGATTTCCAAAATTGTGATGGCAGATTCAAAATCAGTGGCCCCAAAAACCCAAACCAAAAACATAATTTTCTAATTTTCCGCGAAATATTCTTAATTTTTTCTTTCATAAGAACCTTCTCCTGACAATAACAAACACAACAAAAAAAGAATTAGCGAAATCGGTCCAGTCGTTCACGCGTGATGGCGTGACCAAGGGAAATAGGGATTTATTTATATATAATATATTTAGATTACTCTGCTTCCTTAGCTAACGATTGGTGAAAAAATTATTCCAATTCATACATACACTACATAAGAAAACTTCCACAGCCGTTTCAATTTTGTCGGCACCCACCGAAAAAACCACGTTTTCACTATTTTCACCAACCCGGCCCAATTTCCTGTAGTGCCTCTTCTTCCTACCAATGAGATACACTTCTGGTGGGTATCACCCCCACCCCTCTCCCACAACAAAAACACGTTTCCCCAATAATTCCCACATTTCACACTTTTCACCAACCCTTCTTTCATCAACACATTCTACACTACATCCCCTCTCCAACGATACCCATAACATGGCATGAATTTTTACAATAAATTTCCTCTTCTTCTTCCTGGACGCGGCGGGAACGTGGTCGAACGGGATAAAAAGTCCAAAGTCCGTCTCCTGGTTCTAAGCTACCTCTCCACCAATTTTCAGCCAAATCGGTTCAGCCGTTCTTGAGTTATAAATAGTGTAACAACTAACACGACTTTCTGCATCCACAAAAATTCATTCAAGTCGATCCAGCCGTTTAGTTGCAGTATCGATAAATAACCTAGATACCGACTGCAGCGCCATCTACCGGGCTGATTTGTGAATATAAACCATTCAGGGCGCCATCCAAACGCATATAAAAAAATTCATTCAAATCGGTCCAGCCGTTTAGGAGGAGTTCAGTGACATACACACGTACAGTAGAATTATATATATAAAGATATGGCGCGGTCCTAGGAGGTACAAAAATTGTTTTCCATTTTCTCGGCTGGTTTTCCAGTTACAACGAAAGTGATGATGCCTGCGTATAATAAATTAGGGCAGTTATTCGGAAAGCGGCGTCCCCTTTTTTCGGTTTCAATAAAATTGAAGTATGAGGAAGATCATTCTAACTAAATATTTTGAGAGATATCCGCGTAAATGATACCTTAAAAGGTGACCTTCTCCTAACTGAATCAAAAAAAAAGCAAAAGTTTGGGATTCTTTCACAAGAAAACAAAACAACATATGACCTTGAATCTTTTTTTATTTGGAAGTCTTTAACAAAAACTAGAAATTGTTTTTTATTTTTTTATTTTTCGATCAACCGTCGCCATCAGAGGGCGCCAAAAGAATCGGCCTTTTTCCGTAATTCCGCGATTGCGGCTCGTCAAATCATTTAAAATAAAAACTCAAAAAACAACTTCATTTAGACATAAAAATCTATAGATCTAACTAGGATCTAACCGATCGGTTGATTAGGAAAAAAATGGCAGCCATTTGAAGTTGAAAATCGAGAATTTCTCGAAATTTTTTTTACATAAAGTGCTGTGAAAAAAAACTACTTGGGTTTTGTCTTATATCCTATTTAGATTTGTGCACAACTGAATTCTGAACAAAATGAACCAAGGTTTATGGAAATCGATGGAGCGGTTCAAGAAATATCGTGGAATTACGATTGAACAAATGAAGTCGAAAAAAATGCGTTCGATTTTACATCGACTTCACCGGCTGAAAGTGCCGTGTGCCGGTTTCTACGGATTTTTTTTTTTGAGTTTTTGATGTAAATTTTTTTTTGAGTTTTTGGCATTTTCTCGAAAGTTCTAGAGAAAGACTATCGATACGTTCAAGTGGCGACGTAAAATATAACTGAATTGAATTTCTTCCGGCGCGGCGGCGTCCCAAACAGCGTGTTCGGGCGACAGCTGCGTCACCGTTTTTTCTCTCAAAATATATAGCCTAATAACTCGAAAACCATATTTTTTTTTTTTTCGTAAAATTTTAGGACGTGATACTAGACATATTAAGGAACATTTTTCCTAAAAAAAAATCGATGTTTTTCTTACCCCAGTTAGGAGAAGGTCACCTTAAAAGAAAATGCAATAACCAAGTATGTTTTTTAAAAGGTTTGACGAAAAAAGCACCCTCCGTTTTTTTTAAATGCCGCCAAAAAACGGTTTGCTTAAATCTTTGAAACTTTTCGTGAACTTCAAATGTCTGTAAAAAAATGTCTGATGACACAAATGCTTAGAACATGTTTTACTAGACTGCTTACAGATCACTTTATTTAAATAGAATAAAACACAATTCACTAATCATTCAAACTGACCATTATTAGTAATTAGCAAAATTTTAGTTTCTTCGCCAAAACCATAAAAATTAGGTAAACAAAAATAGAGAGATGTCGTCTAAGTCAACCATGGCTCAAATGGTTCTAAATCGTCATAATGCTAGCTTCGCCTTAAAGCTGTGCACGCATCTCCCAAGCACCCTGTGTGGCCTGTACATCTAAAATGTTGCCCTTTATGATATGTAGTAGTTACATCACCATAAAATTTTAAAGAGATGTTCAAAGATGTAAAAATATTTCTTCTATGCCTTTAGCAGTATTTTGAAATTGTATTTGTAGGTACCATCTCATTAATTTCAAAACATCAGAAATATCAAACTGCCTTCAAACAGTGCCTTGCAGTACCACTTGGTCTTCTACTAATTTTTAGTTGAAAGCACATCTGAACGCACATTAACAAATCACTCAAATGTGACACGAGCACCTGTACTTTGGGAATAGATGACGTTACATTAGTTTATGCGAGTTTGAGTTTATCGCACTCAGCTGTTAGCAAGTTTCCCAGATGATGTATGCATACGAGTATAAAGCTCCGTTTGTCTCTTGTTTGATGTGTTGGAATGAATTCCTTAATTGAATGGAAACAGTTGCGGTTTTCCACACCTCACCAAGCACCATACTCAGGTCAGGGCTCATAGAAAATCCTTTAACGTACGCAAGCCTCGAAGTACATATGTAGGAACTTATCTGTTCTTTCCCACTCGAGGGTTACTTTCTAGGTCAGGTCTATCCCCACACAGCAGTTATACGTGAAGGTTAACTCAATTAAGCCGAAATGAATTATGAAACGTAAAAGTTCTTAAAGTGTCTGCAGACTACAAAATCCCTTTTTTCAAGTCATAAATTAATGTTTCTGGGAAAATACTGCTCTATAGGTTCTCACTGGCTTTCTAAAATATATTTCCCAATTTAGACACAGTGTCTACCGTTCAGGAATGGATTCTCCAGGGTAATAACCTGCCTATCTACTTCAAAGTTGTGCGGAGACCAAATATAGAATATGATTAAAGGTGCAAGCACGTCCTCCGTAGAATCAAATGAATTATTTCACTCGCGTTGAGTCCTATTTGCTCGAAAAGGTATCTACAGCCACCGGCAACGGCGGCGGGGCTTGAACATACATACATACATACATGTGAAGGCTTTGAACAAAAACAAAATAAAAAAACAAACAAGTCCAAAAGAGTCCTAAATTTAATTTCATCAGGTCTACGTTTTGCATAATAAAATGAATTTTATGAGATCCTTAAGCCTTAAGCCGTAGCCACCTTTGAGTGCCTGCTGCCGAATTTCTGCCAATGGAACGAATTTATTCAATGTAAGTTACAAGCACAGCCTCCCCTTGGCGTTCGTATCGCGGTCTTCAAAGGTTTTTCTTTCCCAAGAGTTATGAAATCAAAAGGGAAGTTTTAATGCCTTTCCAATGTTTGTACCCTGAGGATTTATGTTAATTCCAAGAAACATAAACATACCGCGAATTGCGGTTCCAATACCCAAAGTTAGTGTTTGTTGTAAAATTTAAGGATGGATATAAAGGAACAATTCTGTGTTTGCAGAAGTACGAGTTACGCCCTAGAAAGTTTCTCTAACGAACGCACGATGCACTGCAGCCAGATATTGCGTATCAAAATCTGTAAATGTGGAGTTACACAAACGGTAATGCCCTGATTGAATGAAGTGGGATTTGCAAAGTTTTTAATTATCGTTTGTCATTTGTACTGGAGGATTTTATTGTTTCGTTGGTTTTTCCCAGAGTTAAATATGCTCCAGCTAGTTTGCGACTCTTCGCTCATGTCACAAAAATTCAAATTAGTTTTGATATAAAGGCAAATTGTACGTTTAAGGAGGTTTTTATTAAAACTGTATGCCTCCGCTTTGACTTTACGTTAACAGAAATTAGATTAGAATTTACTTTGAGTGAGAAGCAGCTGAAGTTTTAAACATGATTTTTCGTGTTTGGGATTCCGCACCAAAAGGAACCTATCAATCGGAACCCTATATTGATGAAATTTTGCTGTCTGTTCGTTTGTATGCCACCAAAATAGTTTGAGCAGCAAATTAAACTTCATTTTGTAAATAAAAGACATTGGAACAGTCAGTTGTGTGCATGTTATATTAGAATTGGCAATCGTACTAAAGTATTTTATAAGCCCTCTTCTTAAATGGAATGAATGTTTCAAACATCTTTTATTCGCTCTTAGAGCTCATTTATGTTTTTAGGTGGTGCGTTACAACTGCTGAGCCTCCTCTTAATAGTAAACCACGCCTGTTCAATGATATTGAAGTCTGGAGACTGAGGAGCCAATCAAAATATCAACATTACTTTCGTATATCCATTGCTTGGTTTTACGCACCTGTATGCTTAAAATACTTGTGATGTTGAAAATGACCTTATATCGGTCAACTGAAAATATGTCGAAGTTCTATATGAAAGAAGTAATGAGTAATGCAATGTAGTCATGTAATACCTACTGTCATACGTTTGGTAATCCGATGTTGTTTAACCAATCAATTAACTCCGATCTTGAAGCTGTGCAGAGGCCTTTATCCATACCCACTGTCTTCCATTATTTCCCCTTAAATAGATTTTTCACTCATTGTTACAGATGACTTTAGTCCAGTCATCCAACGTCCAGGTTTCGTATAATTTCGCAAAATACAAACGAAGTTTTCTGTGACTTACGGATAATAGCGATTTCTTCATTTTAGGTCCACCACGTTAACTTTCACGTCGCATCGGTTGGTCGTAGGCAATTTCGGACAGTTTCTACGCAATCGCTAAAATTTGATGTAGAAATCAAGTTCTGATGAATTTGAAGTTCAGTATCCATGTGTTGACAAGACAACCCACGTGTCGAGAAAACCTCCGGAGATGTCAATTTAGGACAACCTCCCGTACTACATATTGACTCGATCATCATTTTGATTTTAAGCACTCTATCAACTGTTTCAAGGCCTACATTGAGCCGAGTCAGTATTTGACAATGAGAAAGACCTTCAGTTGACAAATGTAAAATGTGATTGAAAATCTGTGAAAAACAATAACGGTAAACACGTACAAACTATATAAACTTCCTACACAAAAAACTGTTCCAATCGGGCTGATTCACGTGTTCTTTCAACACACACACTTTTACAACAGTGCTAAATAAACATGCCTCGCCATACTGGCTACCTGTGTGTTTTCTTCCTTCGGAGCAACATTATATAAAAAATTTTAAACATTTAAGTATGAATTATATAAACAAAAGAAAATTTTGTTTATTAGAATGGTTTTTAGAGTCAGTGACGAACGGTGAACTACACGGAGAGAAGATATAATCTTCTATAGGAAAACTCGCCGAGTACTGTTTTATCACACGCTGGAACTTCTGTGCTTACAGAACCTATGTATGCACTCAAATTTCGCATGTGCCATTGCTTTTCTAGGATAGAAGAGATTTTTGCATTGATTGATTTCGCAGCAAATAAATGTTCATTGAGTTTTATGTGGAAGGAGGGGTCTGCCCCTATACACACCCCCTTCCCCCGGCCATCTTGGCACATAACTGCCACATCGTTTATAGCCCAGTCATTTTAGGTTTTATCTGCGGAAAAATTTCATTGTAATGAAGATGTGAAAAATCGACATTGACATCGTGCCGGCTAAAAAAGTTGTGAAGGCCAAAAGGTCACGAAAATCAGTTTTTCGCAAATATCTCGCGACCTATTGCTCAGAGGTCAATAGAGGTCATTATAAAAATTGTTTGTCGTGAAATTATCTACAAAAAATGCCTCTCGTATTTCTCTGTAAAATTAACCGTTTTCGGTGTAGAGCGCTGAGAAAGCGACTATATTATGACGATGCACTCGCTTCCTCACCACCTTCGAGGTAGAATGCAAGGCGCGTTTTTTTTTACGTTGTTTCCCCCGAAGGCATAATCCATGATATGTAGTAAGAGGTTTTTTTTATTTAACAGTGAATAATTTTTTATTTGAATACTGAAAAATACAGAAAAAATAAACTTTAGTATATAATTTTTTTTTTCATTCATTGTCGATATCTTCAGTTTCTATATCATTAACAATTGCTAACAAATCGTCGAGTGGACCTATTACTATATTTAAATCGACATCTTCATCATTTTCATCATTGGTTGGCTCTGCGTTTAAGCATGACTGGCCACGGCAATGTCCACAAACTTTTGAACATCTTAATCCAATTTTTTTGCATCCACATTTGCCGCCACAACCTTTTGTACAATTACAAAAGATTGTGTTCGGTAGATCATCGGGTGCTGGTGGTAATAAAGTTGTTATTGGCAGTATATTATTTTTAACGCCCAACCCCACTGTTCTGGATCAATTTCTCTTCTTAGCCAGGTTTGTAATTTATAATACACTCGATAAATATGCTGTTGAGCTGCTGAAGAAGTAGGTGGTAATAATGGAAATTTCACAGCTGTGCTTTGTCTTGTTAGTTTAGCAAAGCTGTAATTATCTATCTATCGAATGTTCTGATGTTGGAGCACCGTACATCACAGTCAAGTTGCAATCAAGTAGTTTCTGTATCAACTACCTACTTCTTCAGTAGCTCAACAACATATTTATCGAGTGTATTATCAAATACAAACCTGGCTAAGCAGAGAAATTGATCCAGAACAGTGCGGTTGGGAGTTAAAAAATAATATACTGCCAATAACAACTTTATTACCACCAGCACCCGATGATCTACCGAACACAATCTTTTGTAATTGTACAAAAGGTTGTGGCGGCAAATGTGGATGCAAAAAAATTGGATTAAGATGTTCAAAAGTTTGTGAACATTGCCGTGGCCAGTCATGCTTAAACGCAGAGCCAACCAATGATGAAAATGATGAAGATGTCGATTTAAATATAGTAATAGGTCCACTCGACGATTTGTTAGCAATTGTTAATGATATAGAAACTGAAGATATCGACAATGAATGAAAAAAAAAATTATATACTAAAGTTTATTTTTTCTGTATTTTTCAGTATTCAAATAAAAAATTATTCACTCTTAAATAAAAAAAACCTCGTACTACATATCATGGATTATGCCTTCGGGGGAAACCACGTAAAAAAAACGCGCCTTGCATTCTACCTCGAAGGTGGTGAGGAAGCGAGTGCATCGTCATAATATAGTCGCTTTCTCAGCGCTCTACACCGAAAACGGTTAATTTTACAGAGAAATACGAGAGGCATTTTTTGTGAAAACTAGAAATCAGTATTCATAGTCCAATCAAAAGAGTGTAACAAGTAAAGTAAAAGGTGTAAGTTTGCAATAATTCGTATAGACCTGAAAATTTATACCGGTATTAAATACACTATCACAAATGAAATATCAATATTCCCCACCGATCTGACTTTTCTGTAAAACATTTTATTCCACATCAAAAGTCAAAAATATTGGATTTCACATATTTCTCTTAAACGGTAAGTGTTATTGTAAAAATAGTTTATACAAAAGTTATAGATCATGCAATTGTATACAAAAATTGTTTGTATACTTTTTATCCCTCGAATCACAATTCCTGAGATATCACGATTTCAAACATCGAACATATTAAGGGTGATCACGCTTTTGGTGCAAATGGGTCTTGTATCATTGCAAACGGTGATAAAAGTGCATAAAACAATCGGTTGCCATGGATACAACTAAGAAAATATGAAATTTTGCACTCGATGCAGGGTGCAAGGCCTATTTGCTCCAAAGCGGAAACACTCCTTATAATTTTTAATTCCAACATCCAGCAGAATTCAATAAGTGAAGCAAAAACGGTTTTTTGTAATTTTTCAAGATTTTCAATGGTGTGCAGATTTGCGAGTCCTAATTATTAAAATTAGAGATTACCTACATACACTGAGGAGCAAAAGTGTTTCAATGTAGGAACGAAAAGGAACGAAAGGAATGGAAGGAACGAAAAGGTTGTTGAACAAAAAACAATCAATTATTATAATTTTTTAAATTGCCATTTATTAAGACTATCCTTCAGCTTATAAAATAACAAAAACAAAGAATAAAATTATTTACTGTTAACATAAAAAACACTAACAAGTGGTAATCCAGTATTGTAACAGTTTTGCACTGTAAACAAATTTATGTTTTTTTCTTATAAACTAATAATTTATCCAGCGATCTTTTGATTTTCTTAATGCCTCAAGTCTTCTAGGCATACTTTCATACAAATTTGTAATAATTTGCTGAGGAATACTATCCCATTCGTCTTGTACTCGTTCCCATAACTCATTCATACCTTTTGGTGGTTCTGAATAATTTGCAAGTTTTTTTTCAAAAAACTCCACAAATTCTCTATTGGGTTCAAGTCGGGACTTTGTGGTGGCCATTCCATCAACCCAAATTTTTGATTTCGGAGCCATTCTTGAACCAACATTGCCGTGTGCTTTGGATCCCCATCCTGTTGGAACAGAATCTTTTTGTGATCCATATTGAATTTACTTAGTGCTGTGGGCAAATTGTTTTGCAAAATAGTTAAATATTGCTCTTTATTCATTTTGCCATCAATTTTTACTACTGTACCAACACCTTTTGGAGTAATACAAACCCAAACCATGATTGAGTATATAGAAATATAATCGTCGGTTGATATTCATTTTTTCACTGAACTTATTTATTGATCAACGGGAATTGCGAAAATATTGAATTTAATTTATTTCGGTACGATAATTGCATTCCATGATTGCAATAACTGTATGTTGGAAAAGTCGATTTATTTTACATTCAGTGTGAACAAAAACAATCGATATTTTATATTTATTTTCAGTTCCTAGGCTTTCCAACGAAATATCAGAGAAAAAATATTCTGCAGTTAATTCAACCATAATGACTGAACATAACATACATAATACGAAAGTATATCGAGGTCATAAATATCTTACAATAAATTATTTTGTAATAAAGGAGCAGTAATAAAAGTGACAATTTTACGCATTGAGTTCGGTAATTGCGAAAATAATTTTTTATCACAAGAAATAATTGCTGTAGCATAATTAATTAATAATTGTACTACAGAAGGAAACAAGTCAACTAGTAATTGTAAAAATTGTTCATTTCTCACCCTGCAACAGATTTTATTTTTATTTATACAAAGGGCATGTTAAATTCATATTTTTGTAAGTAGAACCGTTTGCTTATATAGTTACCCAATTTTATCTCAGATAGCAAAGGCACCACATAAAAACGAATATTAACAGTGCCCCGCACGACCAAAGAACCAAAAAAAACGTTTTCAGGTTCGCTTTTTATTTAGTGGCGCACTTAAAAGAGAAAATAAGCTGCTGCAAGCTACGAGAAAACGGGAAAAGTTTTGTGGGTTGTTCTCATGACTAAAACTTACGGAGGCGTTCGTCATATTAAAGTGAATTTCAAGTGAGGTATAAAATTTAATACTTATTCGGGCTGCCTGGTATTTTTTGTTATGCGAAGCAAAATATCTCCTGGGAGTAGCTTAAAATCTCTTCTCTGTTTTCTCACGGATTTGTGCAAGTTATTTTTTCCTTTTTAAGGTTCCGTAACAAAAATGAAAAGGAAAAAACTTATAATTTCGTTATGTCCGTCTGTCTGTCCGTATTTCACAGGCTTATAACTTCCCATTTTTCCATCGTTTCTGATGAAATTTTACAGATCGGTGTCTTATGTGAACCGACATTTAATTGTGTGATGAAAACACAAAGGGATAGCTTTCTATACATAGAAATGAGGAATGAACCCTTGTGCGGGGTGTCGTTACATAGGTCGTTAAAAACCGTCGTCTCGTGACAACTTCGCGAAATATAAGCTCCTTATAGAGGTTGTGTCAAAAAAGTGCATTAAATGAGAAAAGCTAGTTATATAATTGGTTACAATTACCGGTGTACATTAATAAGCTCTAGTTCGTCCAGTTGTCATTTACAAGGGCTGACATTTATTTTGTAAGTTGTGTATTGTATTTACATAAAAATTCCCAGTAGAAAAAAGCACGAGTAACATAAGAAGCTATGATAGAATTTCTTCTTCAGCATTAGAACGCCTTCCCAACTCGATTCTTTTCTTTATTCTTTTAACCCATAATGGGACTGGATGCAAGGACTTCCTCTCTTACTTACTTGGAAGTACAGACAGAAATGGTTATTCAGTAGAGCTGTGGAAATGCATTCGTGTCCCATATGTAAATAGGCATGGATACATAGATTATATATATAGTTTAGAAGAAATGAGGTGAAATAGATACAGTGACTCCAAAAAGTATTCGCTCACCACACTATCCAGACAAACTTTTATTTATAATTCTCAAGGCTGGAATGATAACACAACCAAATGTTAAGTAGATTTGTTTAATCATATGATAACTTCAAAAGTAAAATATTTCAAATTCATTCATTTCAAACTACGTCTTAGATTAACCAAAATACTGACAGGCTCCTCAATTCAACCGACAAAAAGTATTCGCTCACTTCCAATATCTGAAAAAAACGCCATATTTTAGCACTTTCGTTACCAATACTAATAATAAGAGTCTTACTTAATATTTTGTAGGTCCTCCTTTCTGCTTAATTACGCTTTCCAATCTATGTGGCATGAATTTTATCCGATTTTCCGTTATTTGTGCAGATATAGTATTACATTCTTCTAAAATAGCAGTTTTTAACTGTATTTTATTAGAAATGTGGCGAGTTTTTATTTTTTCCCCTAAAACATCTCATAGATGTTCTATTGGAGTTAATGCGATTGTGGAGCAGTTTGAAGGTATTGTGGTACACTATAGAGCAACTAGAGCTTTGTATTCACAGCTGTGTGCTAGGCATCATTATCTTGGGTGAATATAAATTTATCTTTTATACTCATTTTTCGGCACTTTTGTGTACCTAAATGATTCTTTATATATAAACATTATATACATTTTGTGGTCCATAATAACATTAATTATATGCAAGTCACCAACCCGACTTGCACTCATACAACCCCATACACAAATAGAACCTCATCCATGCTTTACCGATGGAACTAAATTTTCTTTATCCAGCTCTGTATTGACCTTTCTCCATATGCTGCATCTACCATCTGAACAGCAAATATTGAATTTACTTTCGTCGGTAAATATGACTCTTCTCCAAAACTGCTCATCTTTATTTCTGTACTCTTTTGCAAAGCGTAACCTTTTAACCTATTCGACCATGGTATCCTGCTCGGTAAAGCACGTTCCGAATAATCCCAGGTGAAACGGACTTTTCATTTTCAACGTGGACTTAAGCTGCTATTTTTGGCGTACTTAATTTAAGATTTTGTTTTATTTATCTAACTGTTAGGCGTTCTTCAGCTTTATTCAAAATTTTCAGGCGACCATTTTTAATGCTATTATTTACAGTATTACGATTGGAAAATCTATCAACTATTTCTTTAACAGTAGAATATGGTCTGTTCATGTTTTCAGAAATTTTCCTCAATGATTGTCCTTGATTTCCTGAGCTTATTACAATTTTTCTTTCTTCCTTAGTTGTCTCTTTTTGCTTTCTACCCATTTTATAAAAAACACTAAAATTTTTTCGAAATACACTATGAAACATTGTGATGCAAGCTCAGAACAGTTTGGTTAGCTGCAGACTACGTCTGGATATTAGTTTGTGAAATTAGCGGTACTTTAATTCCGGGAGTGTGTGAGTGTGAAAGTGGTGAGCGAGTATTTTTTGTGCGTTGAATTGAGGAGCCTGCCTGCATTCCCATTAATAATACAAAGCGTAATTCGAAATCGATGGATTTGAAACTTTTTACTTTTGATGCTAAGATATGAATAAACAAAGTTACTTAACATTTAATTTTGTTATCTATCATGCCTGGAATGTTATTAATAAAAGTTTACTTGGGTACTGTGGTGAGCGAATACTTTTTGGAGCCACGGTAAGCTATCCCGTTGTAGCTATTCTGAAATGCAGTTAAATTCATTTATTCGTATCTACATACATATATCTTCTTCTACTTATATATATAAAAATGAATCGCTGTGCGGTACGTCTCGCTAAAACTCAAAAACGGCTTGACCAATTTCGATAATTTTTTTTGTTTTGTTCGCTATAATACAGGGGAAGTTTAAAAAAAAAGGAAAATTCGGGAAACCCCAAAGGAAAAGCCAGAAAATCGTAAAATCGAAATTTCCGTTTTGTATAGGAAACGAATTTTCCAACTTCAAGGAATCTTTATCTATTATTTAAGGCAATTGGTTTTCGGGGTCGCAGATATCGAGCTTGCATTCAAAATTATGGAATTCAAGATGTCGGATCCAATATGGCGACCGAAAAAGTTAAACTTCAAGGGATTTCACTGAAAATCTGAACTTTTGGTTTTGGTTTTGGATTTTTGGGTCACTGATTTTGAATCTGCCATCAAAATTTTGGAAATCAAGATTGTGGATCATTATGGCGACCGAAAAGTTAAGCTTCAAGGGATTTCCCTGAAAATCCGCACTAGGGAATTTTCGGGATGACTGATTTCGAATCTGCTATTCAAATTTCCAAATATGAGACCATCCCCACCCCGCTGGGAGATATAGGAGAGGGGGTGCAATAAGGAGGTGGTGTAAAATGAATAAAACTAAATTTAATAATACTGTTGGCAAATATCTTAAACATGTGAAAAACGCAAATAGGAAAACGCTGGGTCACATAGGAGAGGCGGTGGTGCAGAAGGGAGGCGATGTAAAATTAAGGAATACAAATTTAATAGCATCCCGGGAAACGCCGGGTCCGGGCAAGCTAGTAGAAAATAAATATTTATTTTCAACAATAACAACAACAGATTTTGTACTTCATTCGTATCTCAATATTTCCTTCGCACTACCTCCTAGAAACATAACATGATAACTGATCTGAAGTTTTCTTCGCGCTACCTGGAAAATAAGTTGATGAATCGTATCAATTTTCTTTGTAAGCAAAGAGCAATTCCACTTCTCTCTGTATTTGGGTTAGGATTATATAAATCGTGACTCAATATCTCCTGCAATCTTAAGAAGCAAGTGTATAGGAATTAGATGGATAAATACTAGAAAGCTGTTATATCACGCCTTCTGATACAAGTTCTTACTAATTTTTCTACTGGGTTATTGCTCGAATATGCACCAATAGATAAAAACTTGCAACTTATTTATAAAGTCTTTAAAAATGATTACATCTATTTTGAATAATACTAAACGTAAATAAGGAATTGTCAGTCAACAATTGTGTAGGACAACGGCCGTGAGAGTGCAAACATTCCACGCGCGATCAGTGCAGGTGGAGGCAGCTGGCTCTTGCTTGGGTAATTATTCTTGCTAATTCTAATCGAAAGTATGATTGAATTATTTGCTCTTTCTAAAGTCAAACTAAATATGTAGTCACGCAGCAGCATGCAAACTCGGAGAACTAGTGATTACTAAAATTTTCAACTTTATGGATATAAACATTATATTTTCATATTCCGTTTATAGATTTATCTAAAATGTCATATGCCAAATTTCAGAACTGTAAATGGTAATATTCTAACAATCATAAAGCAGTAGTTCAACGGGAACCTAATTTGCATTCCTGTTTCGATGTTTTCAACAATTACAATTGAAACCAGTCAATCCCGGGTACTTTCTGCATTACTTTGATTGCATTATCAGTTCTGACGATTCGAGAAAAGTCTTCCTGATTATTTCATGATTGTTAAACCATTTCTGAAAGTAAATATCTGCACAATAGAACTAATTGTTTCAAAAGTACTTGAGTACTTGCCTATGCTATTGATATAATTTCTTTTCATAAATTTCATATTCATATTTCACTTACATTCAATTGCCAAATTCTCGGAAAAATGTGTCAAGAAGAGATTTATGACTTTCTTAGAAAATAATATTATAATATGGCAAAACATCAATATGAATTTGGCAAAAATTTTAGTAGGTACGACTGACGCAACATATGACGTGACAAAATATGCAAGTTTGGCTTTAGAAAATGATGAAAAAATTGTAGGCATGTTCCTTGCCTTAAAAGAGGCTTTTAACACAGTTTCGCACAATATATTATTAAAAAAACTTTCATCTAAGTGTCAACGAACTATATCTATTTACATATATAGTTTTTATCTTATCAATAGAAAGTATTAGGTCCGCAACTAAGTTCTCGCTGTTTTTTTTTATGAATATAAAACTTTATTATGAAAAAATGGTTACAAATGAGTTATTCAAAGTACTGCCCATCGCTAGCGACAACCTTTTCCCATCTTTCTGGCAGAGCTCGAATACCGTCACGGTAGAAGTGTTCGTCTTTTGAGGTTATCCATGAATCAAGCCAATTTACGATGTCGTCATATGAACGGAACTCCTGATTAGTCAGAGCATGTGCCATCGAACGGAATAAGTGATAATCGGACGGCGCAATATCTGGGGAATATAGCGGGTGGGGTAGGACTTCCCATTTGAGTGTTTCTAAGTAGGTTTTGACGGGTTTGGCAACGTGAGGCCGATCGTTGTCGTGCTGTAAAATCACTTTTTCGTGCCCTGATCGTATTGTGGCCGCTTTTCGCGCAGTGCTCGGCTCAATCGCATCAATTGAGTTCGATACCGTTCCCCAGTGATCGTTTCGTTCGGTTTCAACGTCTTTTCAGCGTTTTCGAAGATTTTCGGCCTTCCTTCACGCGAACGGTCGTCAACATCAAAATCACCGTCTTTGAAGCGACGGAACCAATCACGGCACGTTGTTTCACTTAGAGCAGCATCTCCGTAAACTTTTTGGAGTTCTCGATGCGCTTGAGCCGCCGTTTTCTTCGAATGAAAAACGAAAAGCAACACTTCCCCGCAAATGACGATTATTTGGCACATAATCAGACATTTTCACACAACCAAAAGTATATGTTCCAAAAACAAAATCACAAATGTATCAAAGCGGCTTGCTTACCATATGTCTAAGCTTGGTTCATGACGTTTTAGTAATGCTATAATCGACCAACTCTTACTACTGGAGCCATCTATTGAAAAACAGCGGGAACTTAGTTGCGGACCTAATAGTCTGTCAGAATAGGGCAATCTATTAGCAATTCCCATGGTGTACCCCAAGGAACTGTTCTCGGCCCATTCTATTTTTAATATATAATTAATAGTTGCATTTGCAGATGATACTGTGGTCTTATTCAAGAGTAAAACCTGAGAAGAAACATCTGTACTTGCAAATAGTGGGCTAAGCTACATATCAAGTTGGCTTAATAATAATAAACTGGTTTTAAATTACCAAAAAGTTAAAGGGATCACTTTTGGGAAGAACGGCTCCAAGTACATTATTGACATTAACATTAAAATAAGACAACATGTTCTGGATATTGTAGGCGAAATAAGATACCTGGACTTAATGATGGTGTGGCATGGATTATCCGTATTCCATAAATCATTGATGATGAGCTATCGATTCTTTAAACAAAAACTTAAAGAATTAATTATGTAGGTAAAGTACAATTTCAAAAATTTATTTAAGACTTTATTTTCTTTATTTATTACGTCCACTCCGTTGAACATTTATTGTAAACTGACTTATACCTTTTTCAATTTTATTCAATTCAATCTTAAACCTACTCTTATCAAAAAATTTATAGCCAAATCCTACTTCTCTCTCTCGTTAACTTACAGTAATTTTCGTGTGTAATTTTACAGTAGTCATAGCGACCTTCTATGAATCTAAAAAAAACATGTTCACACAATTGAACTCTTCTTGATTTTGCTATTGGTGTGTGGTCGAATGTGTCTCACGTTACTTTTGCGCATATCCATTAAATAAAAAAATTCAGAATAACAATTTTGCGTTAAACATTTTCTCTCGGATAGTTACTAGCGTAATTTATCAAGAAGGTAATTTCATTAACCTTTCTTAGGCAATCCGCCAAAATGGACAACCAATTAAAATTCAATAAACACATAATTAATTTCTGTACAAAACTAAGGGAAACATATTATGTATTGTGGGAACTTTGCAAAATATAGTTAATGGCCATCTTCTAGTCTCCAGTATGGTATCTTAGCTTCGAGTTCTACATATAAGACAGTACTTGTTCCCTAAATCAATTGCAAGCAAAGATAGTCAAAGCATGTCAGAGGACATCCAATTTCATCTCTACAAGCTTAACCTTTCTCCTATTTAAAGTTCTGACTTATGTTTAATAACCTACCTAGCTTCAACTAGGACACTATTAGCCACAAAAAAAATCGCAAAGTAAATTTCGTTAACCTAGAATACTTTGCCTAGCTTATCTAAAAATAATCTTAGTGATCAAAATTACAAAAAGATCCTAAAAGACTATGTTCTCAACAATTGGAATAATTTAGATATAGGGTTAGCTTTGTTTTCACTTTTGTATTATTAATGAATTACCTGATAATAATGAATTAATATTTATCTTACAATTTACACTGGTTACTAAACTAGCTGATTTTACGCCTTCTTGTTTTCTAATTAATTACTATAACGAATTAATAAATAATAATAAATCGATTAGTTATTTTGCACTGTAGATTAAGATTGCACACACAAACTTAGCTTTTGTGAAGTGTTGAATAAATATCTAAGATATGTAATTTTTAGTGCAACTGAATGTATACTGATAAGTCAAAATAAACATTACATTATGTACATTACAACTTATAACATTGAATTAGTGGTTATCTTCAAGGTCATAATACAAAAACAAAAATATAAACCAAAGACAATTTCATAGTAAGCAAATAAAACGTATTTATGTAAAATGTGGCCCATATTAAAATTCAAAAGTTGTCGTATTCGTTTTCATTGATTTTGAATACTTTCAATTTGTACTTTCTTAAATTTCTTAGAATATGACCTAAAAATAATATTGAGAGTTGCTGCAGAAGTTGTGCAAGAAATTTAATGATGATTTTTGTATTTGTGAAACTTGAGTCAGCATCGGCTATCTGAAGGTTGTCATATCACTGGTAAGGTGCAGCAACTTTGCTTGAATATTCAGCAACTGAGATGGCGATCCGACTATTGACCCAATGCACTTGCATCCAGGTATCGACTCGATAGTACAACACGTACAACGAAGCAAGGGAGCTTACAGGCGGCACGGTCGACCGGAAATTAATATTCACAGCTTAAATTGCTCCCAAATGGTCAATATCTCTTCTCGCCCATTGAGTTAGTTGAAAGTTTTATTTTTCGGCTAAAGTGGAGCTCTGAGTGGAGAGAGTTTGATAGATTTTTTATTCATACATGATCACCAGTCAATTTGCAGCAAAACAAAACTAGATATGCTTCATAACTTTTGCCACTGTATTACAGTGAACTTTTCTTACCACAAAATCTGACTATATGAAAATTACGAAAGTTAATATCTTTTCAACTATCTTTCAACTATAATTATTGGTCATCTGTTCGTACGTCATGTCATATGACACAGCCGTGTAACATCATGCGCGAATTTAAATCTCAAATGTAGTGGATAGGTATTTAGTTCAATGCACTTGACTGGTATTTGGGAAATTGCTCATACGTCAGTGTACGCGTTATTTACGAGTAAATTTGAATATGCGAATTAATTGACCATCGCCCTTCAAAATATCTTCCTCCTATCTGTGCGTGTCTATTTTCTAAATTATCTATCATATGTTTTTGGATAATGATCTTCCTGAGTGTGAAATTATTATTAACAAAACTGTTTTATTAAGTTTTCCGCTCAATGATTAACTTAATACCCTTTGCTATATTTCAAAGAACATCGAAATTTTTGTGGTGTAAAACTCATTACTTTTGTAGAGGTCTTCTACTGTGATTTATCTGCCAATTAGTTACAAATTTTCAATGATCGAACTGGCTTAGATGACAATATATAGCGTGACAATTTTAACATGTCTTGCATTTGACACCGCGAGTCCAGTCTTATTGTTTAAGAAGCTGTTTTCTTTGTTTGGTTTTGACAAGTATGCTGTGAAATTAATTTACAATAATTTGTCTTCTCGCTGTCAAGTTGTATTTTCTGATAATTTATATTCTGATGTCACTGATGATCCCAGTGGTGTTCCACAAAGTTCCTTATTAGGACCATTGTTTTTTTATATATGTATATGAGCTTGCATTGCGCTTTCAGTTTAGTGAACATATAAATATGCAGATGATGAACATGTATCTTTCATCCAACCTGACTGAAATTAATTAGGTAGGTACTTAGTAAATTTATTTTGAATATATGTAGTCAAGACCATGGACCATATATTTTCCACAATAACTTTGTAATTAAATACAAATTCAAATTATTTGTCAAACTATGTATTAAAATTAAAGAATATGACTATAAAGATATTAATAGGAGAGTAAAAAAGAAAGAAAGAACACAAAAGTAGTAAATAAACTACTACCAGGATAGCATGAAGCGGGTGTTACATGCTAAATTCAACAAGGAGTTTCTTGAAAGCACCAATGGGGGTAATGCGGAACAAAGCGGGTGGTGAAAAATTCCACATACATGGGAAAGACCTCTCAAGAACTGTACGAAAGCGATGACGAGACGACTGTGAAAATTGGAATTGGTCATAGAGGTACATTTGGTTCGCGTAATTTAGTAAGCTTAAAAAAAAGATCAACGCTCTGCGGTTCAAATAAGATTGCACAAAACCGTCCAAGAGAAATATTTCTACAAGGCTATATATGGTCGAAACGGCGTAGACAAATCTGCTGCATTCGTTAAAAGCCGTGTCCAATCTTTTGAAGTAGTTTATATCTAACCTCGGGAAAATTGGTTTGTCATATGTAAAAAATGACATGATTAGGCTCTTGACAATTTTGAGGCGTGTACCAGATGGCAATATGGACGCTGACAACTACAACCTGCGAAGACCCGGGTATACGTTTTGCATGGCCTCAGAGACCTGGCTGCAACAACCCATATTAGAGACTTTTTAACTTGGTTACATATAGTAAAATGGATCCATCAAGTATAACAGGAAGAAGGTCTAAGACCATGGGGTTGTACAAATAAAATTCAATACAACTCGATTTCAATGGATTTAGCTTAAGAGCTTTAAAAGAGAGAGAGAGGGAAATTTTGTTGAAGTCATGGTTTATCCAATCAACGCAATCTTTAATTTTATCCGAGGGGTGACTTAGGTATAACTGCAATTCACTATAAAAACACTATACAGATGAATTTTAGTACTATTCACAACATCACATAAGTAATTTATATACAGCGAAAAGAGGACATGTCCCATTATGGACCCTTGTGGCACTCCTCGGGTTATTGTTGACATATCAGAGAAATGATTATCTATTTTGACCCGCTGGTAGCGGAGAGAAATGATTTGATTAATTTGATGGAGTCGTTAGAAAAATAAAACTGTGAAGAGAGTTTGCCGAAAAGATTTTCATGGTTCACACTATAAAAGCAGATAATATTAATGATGACCTTGATGCAGTAAGCCAATTGGCGATATTAAATAAACTAACCCTTAACCCATATCACAATGTTTGCTGGTGTCTAGACGAATGTTGGATGTATTGAATTTTCCCAATGTAAAAATAAGTGGACCGTTTACTCATTATATGTGAGCGGGTTGAAAAAATCTGGTGTAATATTTAATGGAATATTAACTTAGCATCGTCACGTTTGTTATGTGGTTGGTAAAAGCTATTCAGTCCTGCGATCTCTTTGGCATTTGGCACCGTTCATATCCAGGTCTGCAGCTTGCAAAACAATTTTGTGTTTCGTCCGCGCTTCTTATTAAGGGGGTCCTCTAGTTTCGCGGATCGAAAAAATATATTTTTTTTTTTTTTTCATAAATCACATTTACTACATGTGTAGAAAATGTGTGCCAAAGGATTTTTCGATATTCGAAGTGGTTCACAAGTTACGGCCCTGGAACGGAGCAGGTATACGTAAATAACAATAGTATAAATCACATGCGCGAACTTTCAAACGCGTTTTTCTCGAAACACCATTTTTCGAAACGGTTAGCACGATATTTCAGAAACTACTGCACCGATTTTGTTCAAATTTATACAGCATCTTTAATATGTTATAAGCCAGCGATTGAACTAGGATTATCATGATTGCTTCGATAGTTTTTTTTTCTACGAGCGAAAAACTTAAGAAAAAATGAGTAAAAAATGGAATGTAATTTTCAAATATGTATAAAAAAGTCAATTTTTGTAATTTAGAATTCATTCTAGTTCAATCGCTAGTCTTAAATATGAAGATTATAATGCCGTTTGGTTTTTTGATTTCTGATAAGCAGAACAGCCGCAATCTTGCTAACCGTTAAGCATCTTTTTTTCTTGATGTCTTCCTGTCGGCCACTATAACTTTTATTCTATTACATATTTTGACTTCAAAAAATTTATATAGCTTACTTAAATGTTAATAAAGATTATGCAAAAACAATGAGATTGATTATTTCGATGGTTTGCTCGTAAAAAATTATTGAAAAAGCCATAAAAAAACAGCCGAGAAACTAGAGGACCCCCTTAAATTGAGTGAGAAAACCTGAATGAGGAAGACTTTTTATGATGGCGGCTGCTACAAATGAAGAAAGTCGTCGCTTGAACTAATGTTGGTAATAAATAAACAGTTGGTGAATTCGGTATTTTTATAGTTGCTACTACTGAATTCCATCGTTCGACTTTAAAAGTTCTTGCATACAACAGCAACTAGTTTCGCCTATAGTGGGTCAGTGGACGACGAAGGTAATACACAGATTCGACCCTGGCTCAATGGCTTGTTTGCTTTTTCCCGTGGCTTGCCAGCTCACCGCTCGACAGGTAAAATTCACACGAATAATAAATGCAAATGTTCTTAATTTTGGCTTCTGTTCTTTCTAACAGTCTCAGAGTGGCCTCTTTAGAGTCAGTGATTTCGTACGCATTCATTGATATGAATCTTCAATAAAAAATCATCGATGATTGATCATTGATCATGATCAGTTATAAAATAAAAAACATACCTTTAGAACTACGCAGAGTTGAACACGTTTTGATATTTGAAAAAAATCAACAAGATGTTCACAAATATCCAGACACGTTTTGGCTTCATTCGTAGTATGCAAGATTGTATATCCACTTCTGCGATCAGTGATGATTCTGAACTTTGCAAGGCATTTGGTACAATGTTATTCCTCGGCATGACTCAACCAGCTGCTCTCTCGAATTTCATAAATATAACGAATCTCGACAAGAAACTCATGGACATTGTTCTTTAAGTAATTCTACAATGCCATAGCAACTATTTGCTGGAATAATTCCATTGAATATCTCCATAAACCGAAACAGGATGATACTAATTAATTAAACATTCGTCATATGTAAATAAAATAAAAATTAAAAAATAAAAATAACAATAAAATTCGTGCTATACGACTAAAGCGCAGTTTAATATTCACCAAGCACTTTAAAGCGTATTAATTCTTCTTCTTATTTGTTTCTTTTACATGGAAATAATTACTGCACACGGCACGTGATATAAGGAAGCGCGTGTTTAATTATTGTTATATCACGTGATAAATCGGATTATAGGCGAAGTGATTTGTTTCAGGAAGATTGCATTTCTCTGACGCGATCGTGTGAGAAACAAGTTTGCTAATTAATGCAAATCGAGTTCGTGGTGTTGTATTAATTAAATTGCGTTGTTGACAGAGCATACTCTTCTTGATGCCTCTTCGCTTAATTCTTTTTATTTGCAATTTTAGTCAATAACTATAAAATCTGCCTGACGTGAAAGAGTTCTTCAGTCTTTCTGTGTTTTCCAAGCAAAATGAAAGTGCTTTGTGTATCCGCTTTACTTTTGAGCTTTGTGCTGATTGCTTTTGCACGTAAGTTATACTTCGTCTTATTTTTGTTTGTGTTTTTATTATATTTAAAAAGGATAATTGATCAAACTAAGAACTATAAAAAATGTATAATCGAAGGTGATTTAAATAAACGGAAAGTATTCCGTGTCGTCAATCTTGTCTAATTGTTTTATATTAAATTGAGCTGAAAATTTGAAAAAAAAAAACAAAAAAAGAACAAGTGAGAAAATACCTGTTTTCAGACCATCATCCTGATCACCTTGGCGATGGAACTGATGAACATGACGAACATAACGAACATAAAGAAAGTAGAATAGTTCGTAGCCCCAACCCACGTAAGTTATTCACCTTATATTTATAATATGTATTTGTTAAAAATCTCAGATGATTTGGTTTTGCTGTAAAAAATTAGGTCTGTTCGGTTGCTTTTCCAATAAAATCTTTAAATTGAGAAAAGAGAGAAAACCCTTTCAGCAAAAATCAAAGTACGCGAACAACATCAAGTGAATTTTGTGGCAAAAAATAAAACTTAACATGAAAATATTTACATAGTTACAAATATTCAAATAGTTACATTTACACATTTTGTAAGTTTTTATAAACGGCTGAATTTTATCTAGTAAGAACTAAGGTATATAAATTTCTTCGGAGGGGAAATGAGGTGTAAACAAATCATCTTTTTATTTTTGGGTATATATTAGGTACGTGAGAGCGTTCTTGTACCGAACAGACCAACATATATTCATACATATGTACATGTATGTTGTCAATAAAATTGTATCTGCTTTGTTGTATTGAGTAGGTGCAACATTATATTTTTTTGAATATATCAGAAATGGAGAAGAAGTAAAAAACACTTTCTTATAGACCACCACCCTGATCACCATGGCGATGGAACTGATGAACATGACGAACATAAAGAAAGAATAGTTCGCAGCCCTATCCCGCGTAAGTATAAATTCAGTCCATTTTATTTATTTACATGTGTATTTTAACGAGCAATTCTTGTATATATTATTTATGCATATACATATGTATGTACTGTTCTCTCGAAACACGGCTTTAACGATTTTGATGAAATTTATTAACTGGGGATTTCGAAAGCGAAACATTGATTTAGCTAGATTTCACCTATGAGAGAATGGGCGTTTTCATACTAGACGATAACCACAAGACCCCGACACGGCAAGCCGTTATCGTTGCACCATTCACATTAGATGACAATTGCGACGAAATGATAACGACACGATAGTGTAGTGTATAGTTTAAATCCCCTGTATTTTAGTCAGAAAAATACATGTTATTTTCTCAGAAAGCAAAAGCAAAGTAATGGACCACTTTCGGATGTCTTCGTAATAAAGAATCAGCGAGCGCGGGGCCCACTAACGAAAATATAGATCATAGTCGAAAAATGTCAGATCTTGTGAATAAGCGGCATGGGGTAACGCCTCCTAGTTGAGTCTCTCTAAGTAGTTTCAAACCAAATCGGCTTGTCATATCTTTGCTGATAATCCGACTTTTTTTCACGCCGACCACGGTGCAATTTGATCAGTTGGTGGTAGCGGTGGGCATTGACAGTTTCACCAGGTCTCAATAGCTCATAGTAGATGATACTCTGGTGATCCAACCAAACGCACAGTATCGTCTTCTGTATTAAGTGATTTCATTTGGGGGAAGATGTTGATGGTTGGCCGGGATCAATCTTCGATTTCTTGCATTTAGGATTCTCGAAATGTGTCCACTTTTCATCGCCAGTTAAAATCCGATGCAGGAATGACTTTATTTTTTGGCTGGCGACAAAGATTTCGCATGTGCTTTTGTGTCGCTCCATCTGCCTATCGTTCCAATCATGCGGTACCCATTTTCCGACCGTTTGAAATGGCTGGTTGAGTAACATCCAATTGCTCGAGAAAACATTTTTTGCGATTAGGCATTACACTTATCTCATAGACAATTTGCCTTAGTTTTGCATGCAACACCGAAGAAAATAGCCGCGGCACTGCTGCATTTCTAGCACACACATTTTGAAAAGTAAGTGTGTATAAATAAACAACAGTTTTATACGTACCGTCGACGATAGACGACAGGAAAGTTTGGCCCCCACGATATATTGACGATGTCGTTGTCGTGGACGACTTATCGTTATCGTCCAGTGTGAAAACGTATCCATATATTCCCATGTATTAATTTCTTAAGAGAAGCGCGAAGCACTCTCCGATGGTCCACTTACTTGACCGAGTAACTGAGAGAGACTGTTTCCCATGTACTATTTATTTATTCATTAAAATATTGAATGTAAAACAATCAAAGGTGATTTGGAGCTGCTGTAAAATTTGTATGTTGTCCTTAAAATTGATATACGCTTTGTTGTATTGATCACGTAATTATATATTAAAATGAGTTAAAAATGGACAGGAAGTAAAAAGCAATTTGTTACAGATCACCATCCTGATCACCTTGGCGATGGCACTGACGAACATGACCAACATAAAGAAAGACTAGTTCGCAGCCCTAACCCACGTAAGTTATTCACCTTATATATTTTTTTTTTTTTTAAAAATGAATGGCGAATCAATGAAAAGTGAAATCGATAAATTTCCAGGTGAAATTTTATGATAAGGCACATGTTTGAATTTTGGTCTAGTCGTAGTTATTACATCACCTAGGCTATTTCCAAAAGCATGGACAGATTGAGGGTTCCCAAATAGGTAGCGGACAGTTGTTGACAATGATCGAAATACAGTCAAAGCTCCTTATTCGCTGGGTAAATATGCCGTCAATAGGAAAACCGTGTATACATATATGAATGGTAAATTGTATAGGCTTATAGGAGACACGTTCCAAGTTCACAAAATGAAAATATGGTTTTTATTAAAGTTCGCTTAACAATACTAATTTATATATTATCAGCCTTAGACAGTAATTTAAAAACTTGAGTAATATTTACTTGTTTTGCTACTTTTAAAAGGTCTGTCAACTCAAATTGCTATTCAGCAGTGGGATGGACGATTATTCTTTTGAAAACAAGGCTTTTATTACAGGCTGGTCAATTTTAATGAAAAAAACCCAAAGCACGTAAACCATTCGTAAACCTTCACTCAGATATTTAAGGATAATGATAGATAAATATGTATTTGCTTGACTCATTCAGACTTCCCCCATCCAGTTACTGTTAATAGAATAGAGTCAAAAATAGATAGAATGGAAAATAGAGCTAAAATCGAGAAACCTGAAAACATTAAAGATATTGCAAAAAACTTAATTTTTTTTCATTTCGCCTATATTTGAATTACACGGTGAAATCACAATAGCGGTCCACACTTTCCATTTTGTACCAAACGACACAACCTAACTTGAAACTAACAGCTACAAAATTTTAGATGTTTTTAATTTTTACATATAACGGATGAAGTTTCGAATAAGAACTCATGAAAATTTTTTGAGTACTTGCGTGAGAGCATTCTCTCACAAATTGACGAAAATTTTCGAAAGCAATTCGGTATCTGAACAGACCTTTAGGCCTGACTATAATAAGGCCTGACTATAATAGCCTTAAGACTCTCTATGATTTGCTGTCAAATTTCCTTATGATTGGTTATGATTCGGCAGTATCATAACGAATCTTAAGCTCAGCTATAATCGTCTTAATGAATTTTTGACACTTGTAACCACTAATTCAACCAACAAAGTTAAATCACTTAATGTTTCCATTTCATTCACCATTACTTTAAATTTCTCTCGAATTATAAACCAATTTTTTCACAAACGTCATTTTTGTTAAGATTCCTTATGATTTGTTCGCTCCGGACCGTACCCTTTATGATTTCGAAAAGATTTGGAAACGATTTCGAAAGTGAGAGAAAGATTCGATAAGACTATTATAGTTGTCAGTGTGGCACTTCATATGATGGTACAAAATCATAAGCAGTCTTATGATCTCATAAGACTATTACACAGCCACACAAAAAAAAAAAGTGGGTATTACTTTTGATGCCATATGTCATATCCGTAGTATTTTGGCCTGCTGATCACGAATCCGCGATCAGAATTGAGCCATGACGTCCAGATTTTTTTCTAACCTCCAAAAAGTGGGTTAAAAACAGAGAAAATCGTGGAGTAAAATTCGGAAAAAATTTATTTTTAACATTTAAACCTATATTCATATGAATTGAGACCTGCTGAGCACGAATCCGTCACCAGAATTGAGCCATCACGTTCTGATTTTTTTCTAAAAATTAATAAAAAAAAAATTAAGAAAAAAATCAGAACGTGATGGCTCAATTCTGGTGACGGATTCGTGCTCAGCAGGTCTCAATTCATATGAATATAGGTTTAAATGTTAAAAATAAATTTTTTCCGAATTTTACTCCACGATTTTCTCTGTTTTTAACCCACTTTTTGGAGGTTAGAAAAAAATCTGGACGTCACGGCTCAACTCTGATCGCGGATTCGTGATCAGCAGGCCAAAATACTACGGATATGACATATGGCATCAAAAGTAATACCCACTTTTTTTTTTTTTGTGTGGCTGTGTTATAGTCAAGCCTTTTGTGTACCTACAGACACATATGCAACATATGTTGTCAAAAATTTTTGTTTTATTGAATAAGTGCCTACCTAATTATATTTTAAAATATACCGGAAATGTGAATGGAAGTAAAAAACAATTTCTTATAGACCACCACCCTGATCACCATGGCGATGGTACTGATGAACATGACGAACATAAAGAAAGTAGGCTAGTGCGCAGCCCTGAGCCACGTAAGTAATTTATCTCTTATAAAAAAAAATAAATATATATATAAAACAAACAAGGAATGAAAAAACAATGTCAACCAATTGAACGTGATTTGGAATCGCGGTAAAACATTTTTGTTGTTCTTTAAATTTGTTATTGCATTTTCGTATTGTGTCCCTAATTATAATATATTTTATTAATTATATTTGTTTCACCGAACGTCTGCCACCCCCATGGCAGATATGGTAAATTTCACCAATCCAAGAAAAAAATTGTATGACAGAGGCACTTTTTACCGTTTGTGAGTTGCAGGGTGATTTATAAATTTTATGCACATATTTAATTTTTGTTTATTTGATCTATTCCACGCAGCGACGTCAAACTTGCTGCAAACGATTACCATCTCAATGTCGTTTTCAAAAATACCACCAACGTTGATCTGTCTCTACCACTGCAGATATAGTCACTTGAGAAGTTGGAAAAATGTTCTGAAATTTCCTAAAATTCACGTCTCTCCCACATGTTCCCAGAAAATCATGTAATTAACACACCCATTTTTTTTATCTTCATTAAATAGTCCATCTTATTGCCTTTTTAAAGAGGTACAACATGTGCAGGCAGAGAAAGTGTATACAAATTTGTACGTAGAAAATCGTTTACAACATATTAAAAATCTGAATTTAAAAATATTCCCCTTTGGAGAGGCAACAAGATGGGCAATTTAGAGAAAATAAAAAAAAAGATGTGTATTAATTTCGGAGATAATTTGATGGAAAAGTGAATTTTAAGAATTTTTTGCAATTTTGCAAGTGACTGGACCTGCAGTGGTAGAGGTAGGTCGACATTGTTGAGTAGATCAAAAGAACAAAATAAAATAATAATATTTATACTGAATAATCACCCTGTAACTCCCCAACGGTTGATATGGCCTCCTGCCATGCAATTTTTTTTGTCTATGTTAGTAATATTACTCAATTCATTTTGGCAGGCGTTAGGTGAAACACCCTATATACCAGAAAAATAGAAAAAATGAAAAACGTTTCGTTACAGATCACCACCCTGATCATCATGGCGATGCAGATGACGAACATGACAAACACGAAGAAAGTAGACTAGTTCGCAGCCTTAATCCACTATTCATCAAACATCTTTTGAATGGTTAAACCATAAGTCATTTGTGTTATTGTGTCATAATTATTGGTAAAGTTACTCGTTTCAGTTTTAGTGATTTTATGTTTTAGTGCTCTACGATACAATAAAATGAATCGTTCATATTCGCTTGAGAATGTTAAGAATTTTCTTTGATTATATACCTCCTATACTGTCTGTCCTGTGATATACATATTCCCTCAGTTTTTGTTTTGTAAGTTTTATGTGATTAATATATGATGATGTGATCATACATATGCATGTGTATGGATACAGAAAACCGTAAATCGGGCTCATTTTTGTTATGCACAGAAACCAAGTGATCTAAACAGTGAAGTATCAATACATAATGAACACTGCACCTTAGAGATGCTTAATTACAAATCCAAAATATCCGAGTGGTGCCGTACCGCCTTGTATACGTAGTCGAAACAGAAAGCGAATTTAGCGTACTCCTCTAATGCCAAACTTTTGCTAATAAAAGCCAGCGTGTTAAATTTCATATGGAGATTTAGTTTAGCGCAGAACTAATTGTTAGTGCCGTGCTATATAGGATGTGGTTTCTTATGAAAACAATTAAGTCAAATCGAAAATGTTATTCTCAATACTTACTGAGAGATTACGTATTTTTTAATTTCACCAAAACCAAATGTTTACTCTTCGCCTGCAGAACATTGTTCCAATATTTGACATGACATTAAAGTCAAAAACAGGAGGGCGAATTTGTATATTATAGGATGTTTGGTAGTTTTCTCATGTCAGTTAACGAGGCATGAAACCTGTAATCTTGGTCGTTCTGAGTTTAGATTTCACAAAATTTCTTTATCCTTAAATTTTTATTATCCTATCATAGAACGAAGTAAACTGCAAATAAAGCTTATGAGCAAGGGAAATGCAATTAGAATTCATAAATCATGATAAAGAGTTCAGCAATTAGATTCGTCAATCCTTTTTAAACGTTCGTCTAGTCTGGTGCAGTTTTATTATAGATAATGTCAAGAGTCAACAGAACGATTTTCGGTGACAGATTTCCGCTCTGTTAAAAAGAGAGCTTTGCTTTGGATCAAAGCCAAATCGTTCCTTGTGCATTCCGTCCCTGATGGCATTTTATTGAATTCCGGACGGGTCCTTATGCAAATTCTTTTTCCGTTAAAAATAGTTCAGCTTCAAAGAAAACTGATCTTGGAACACCAAAAACATCTGTTGTGCACTTAGCTGGTCGACACTTTTTTTGCAAAGCATAGTATCAGCAGTGCTGTGCGCCTTGAAGTGATAATTCGTTTGAACAAACATCCATCCTTTATTAATAATTAAGTTTTCTGGACAGAACTTTTGCTCAGAAATAAATAATAAAGATTAATCGTTATTAGATGCCAGACTAGAAAGTCAAGAAAGTGTGAGTTTGTGTGTCAATGATCTCTTAACTCCAAAATGAATCGACCAAATTTAAAAAAATTAACGTTAAATGATTTTTGCCACAGCCAGAATTGCCAATATGAACACAATTTAATTTATATAGTGTATAGTATTCACAAATAAAAAACTTGTGACAACTTTCTGTAGGTACTCGCGGCTCAGAAACCAACATTGTAGTTTTTTTATTTATTTATTTATAATATTTATTTATTTGCTTGTATAGATATTATGCTAAGCAATATAAAATGAAATATAATATTAAGAAAAGTTGCATTTGTATTTTTAGTTCAATTTTATCACAATGAGAATCGATAATTGAGAAACAGGCGTTATAATCTCTAGACAAAGGTTCAAGATAACTGTAATTGGTTCTGTGATTTTATCTGCATAAAGAAAATTTTGTCCTGTAGTAACGCGGGGGTGTAAATTTACATTTAAAAGTTTTAAAATATTAGGACAGTCTAGGCGTTAGTAACGATATCTTGCATGAACATAACACCAGCAACATCTCTACGTTTTAAAAGAGACGACAAACCCAGAATTTTAATCTGCCCTTGATGATTGGGGTGGTCATTCCACGGTAATTGACGAAGCGCAACCCATAAGAAACGCTTTTGCACCGCCTCGATTTTTTAAAGAAGTGACGGATCCAGAGACAATTTTTGGGGTTGGGGAATTGATTTTTGGAATCTTTTTTGTCTTCTCACATGCATTAATAAACAAACCTCTCACAATGAGAAATGAGTTTGCGATGAAAAATGTGTAATTATTATATTTCGCTTCGAGTAGGCGCGTACGCAGGAAGAATGTTCGAGAGGGGGGTTTGTATTAAAATAGATGGCTTAAGTTCCCTTAGCTGTTTTTTTGGAAATGCCCTAAAATCTTATGGAAATGTTCCATTTATGGTAGGAACGATTGAATTAGGAAAAAATAGTTGTCGGAAAACAATACTTTCCCAAAAATTATCTTGTTTTAACATCAAAAATTGCAAAAATCAATTGACTTTGACGCCTGTTTTCGAGATATAAAATTATTCAGAGTGGCTATTCTCATCGTCCTTGCTTTGTACAATCGAAATTTGTGCTCATATACATGGTAAATAACTTTTTAAACATCGGTACAAAAGAATTCGTAATAAAAATTTACCTTTCTTAAAAAATATAATATCTGCTGACAGATGATTTTCCTTTAACAAAATTTTCAATTTTTGGTGTTAAAACAAGCTAAAACAAGATAATTTTTTGGAAAGTATTGTTTTCCGACAACTATTTTTTCCTAATTCACTCGTTCCGACCATAAATGGAACATTTCCATAAGGTTTTAGGGCATTTCCAAAAAAACAGCTAAGGGAACTTGTTCCAAATGGACGAATATCCATATTCTCAAACACACTTTGCCAGTGCCGGGCCGATCCTAGTTTTAGGATGGAGCGAGATCTTAATATGGCGTCCTTTACATAGTATAGAGCTAGGCTACTCAAACATTTATTCTCGGGCCGCCTAAACTTGTTAATTCTTTCAAGTGGGCCGCAACAGATTCCTTTGTGTCTACTTTCAATATGATATCCTTCTTACTCGGTGTTTGAAGTTCTGCACGGACCCAATATATCTGAATCACGTATACATGCTTACCATTAGGCAAGAAACACAACCTAGCATATTACATGCGGGGCGTCGCGACTAATTATTTATGAATTACAGCGGGCAAAAATGAGAGCATTCGGGTAAAAAATGACAGCATAAAATGTCATAATTTTCAAGATATTTAAGATATCTTAAATTTTTTTTTAACTATTAAACTCACTGAGGAGTAGCAGCATCACTATCAAAAAGTTCAAATAAACAAGTGGAGTCACGTGTAATGTTCGAAAAAACAAACAAATTAAAACTACAAAAAAACACATAGGAATATTTTATTGATTTAATTGTTAAAATAAATAATAAATAAGTATTTTTTAAGAGTATGGTATTTATAAAAACAATCACCTACTTGAAGGGGTGTATTACAAAAACTGCACTTATAACAAGTCAAACTTTTTTTTTATTTGCCGCGCAAACACGACACTTTTTTTCCCCTTCCCCCTTTTCCAGTATGCCAAATATGGCAGTTTTTGAATTTTGATCCGCCATATTGGGAATGCGAATTTTATTTTTCCTACATAATATTTGTACTAGTGTTCTCAAAAACCCCCGAACAAAAAATTTTTCGAGAAAATTAAACCAGTTAAAAAGTTCTGTGTGAAGGGGTGAATTAAAATACTCAGCACTTTAAGGGGATATACTTTGTAATTTTAAATAGCCGTAACTTTTAGAAAAAAATGGAAATCGATTTTTCAAACAATTGATTGATTGAACCGCACCCTGTACATAACATCAAAGTTAGCCAAAAGCTTCATTTTTTGGGTACATAACCAGATTCGGATTCCACACAAAAATTTACTTCGGAAAATACCCTCACCTTACCAACAACTGACATGACCCCAGTATTTGCAGGGCTGTGATAAGTTGTAGGTTTCCCCGTACCAAAACGGCCTCGAGTAAACGGTAAAAATACCTATTCCGCACATAACGACCAGTCACCATAAAAGGTATTAATACCCTTGCTAGGTAATAGTCGACAGACAGTTTAGCGCCGAACTAAAATATGTAGGACAAATCGTAGGATGTCATTGTTACTATAACTAATTCTTATTTCGTGATTAATATACATATGGATGTATATATTATTATAATAATATGTACGAGTACATATACTAGTAATATGTAAACTTAAATAAATTGGTTGTAAATTGTCAGTTGAAATTGAGTCCCATGTAAAATGTGTTGCCATTTTCAACTCAGCTACGTGATTTCCCACAAATTTTCAATAGGACATAAATCAGGACTTTTTGCAAGTCAGTTGATAGATCTGGTTTATTTTCTTGAAGCTGCTCTCGAACATGTTTGGAGGCGTGAATAGCGGCATTCTGCTGCTGAAAATTGAAGTCATGTTTATGGTAGTCCTCTGTGACTGTGCTCCACCATTATTTGTGCGAGAAGCTCGAAGTCCGTTTTGGAGGGAACCCACGGGCGCATAGATTGTCCTGTCGCTAGAAGCAATTTCAACCCGAACTGCATATAACGTATCCACCACTAAATTGCTTTTTCAAGAGGTGCAAACTCTTGGCGTTTGCTGTGCGAGTAGCAATGTGAAAGCCATCAAGACCACCTATATACTTAGGTGAAACTTCGTTCGAAAATAACACTTCATGCCATTCTATGATTCAATTGATGTGGTCACGATCAACTGCAAACTGTTTGTGCTTTCGCCGGTTTCAGAGTTCGTGGATTACCACGCCAATGAGGTTCTCTATGAGGAGGCGGGCATACATAGAATGGACAGAAAGGACTAGAGTAAATGGCTTCATCCCCCTAGAAGCATTCTTGTTTCTGGATAAAAAGGCAATGATACAAAATTCAGACGGGGATCCTCTGCTTCACCATGTGTTTAGGAGACGCGAGAAACAAATCCCTAACAAACATGGACGAAGACAGATTCCGTCAGGAGATGTTACGGTTCAGTACAGCCGTACCCGAAAAGGACAGAGAAGAAGCTATTGGAGCTCGCTCCACTTTTTGGTGGCTGAAAAATTAACCAGAAAAGGTAAAGGGAAATGTATTTATTTATATATGCCACTAAAATAACAAATACCCCTCTTGCCATTCCTATAAAATGTGATATTAGGACAGACAGGAGTAAAAACACATTACCAGGAATAGGACAGGACTAAACTACTAGGTAAGACTAGACTAGTAGCACAGATAAATAACTATACAGATGTCGCATGCCATGTTAAAAAAGAGGCACGGTAGCAACATTTCCAATAGCCAAGTAAATCGTTCTCATAGCCAAGTTTGTAGCTAGATTCATAACCAAGTATGTTGCGCAGCAAATCGCAGCCAAGTAGGTTGCTGGGTATTATTGAAACTTATGTCTCTTGACCTGAAGGAGCGAAAGAAATGGAAATATACAGAAACCCCTTGATAATATTAATAAAGATTTTATATTCCGAAAACGATTAACGTGCGCTACAAATCTTTTAGAATATATTCTTATTTTACATTGTCCACAAAGTATTGGCTCAATCTGAATCTCCGAGGAGCTACCTTTTCAGCAATTTATTGTCACAAATAAGCGCATAAGCAATATCACAGATAAATAACTATTTATAACATTTATCACATATAAATAACTATTTATCTGTGACAATATATAATGAATATTTTGATTTGCATCAAAGTTTTATTTATTTACCAATATGAGTGTAATATTATGACAAAGGTATATTGTATTCCAGATATATGTATATTAACAAAACTTATTAATATTACACGTAATACTTTTTGAATTTTTTATTTTTTGTATTAGAAAGCTTTGTTTCTTTTTTTTTAGCACGGTATTGGTCGACGGCCCACGAACAATGCTTTCTTAATAACACTTTTAGCATGAAATCTAAAATACTCATTCGATGAGGATAGCATTCGTTGGATGCAAACCAATTCTCCGTTGAAATTACACATTTTGCAATGATGAATTTCTTAATATTTGCAATGTGAGGACGATTTTTAAAAGTGTCTTCAAAAATTTTTATATGCACTTTACAAATATTGAAAAAATGATTCGAGGGAGTGGTAAGACCATTATTAATGCTAGAAAAGCTTTTAGTTTTTATTAAAATATTTGACATATCATCATTATTTCCTCCTTCCGTTATAATCTTTCAAACAATTTTCGCACGGTGTTTTCATTCTATTAATTATCTTGAAACAGCAATACCCCACAAAATATTTAAATGCGGCTTCATCTGCTCCAATTTGTACATTTTCTGGAAAATTGAAAATCTCATCTTCATCTCGCAAATGTATAGTTTCATCATGATCGTTACCACCATCAAAAATATTTTCCTGAGAAGAGCTAGTACCTTCTCCATAGTCATGTATTTCTGGTGGTATATTTTTATCAGAACTTGGAATATTTAGCGCAGCCGACCAATCAAAATCAAAATATTCGTCACTATCGTTTTCACAATTGGCAAATGAAGAAGTATAAAAAATTTTTAAACTTATTACTTTACCAAGTAGCTGGTTAAATTCAAATAAATTGGGATTACTCTTGTTGCCATTTCGTGCTCTTATCTGTGAAAACAAATTTTCCAAGCAATCCTGATTAAACTTTTGTCCATATATATAAAACACATCATCATGTTTTAAAAAAATTGAACGTGTAATAGTAATAATAGATTTAATTGTCATAGATAACCCATTAAAACAAAATGAAGTTCCTTTTACAGGCTTCATTTTAAGAACATACTTTTCCATTTCCTGTAAAAATTCGATATTAATAAAACTCCGAGTAAAAGCAGGTTTGCCGTTTAATATATCGAAGAGTTTATTTAAGTTTTGAAAACAAGTTGCGGTAGCTTTGGCTTTTTCTCTTAATTCAAAAGAAAATTTATTTAAAGCGAGCAAACTCAAAATAGCCGAAGAAACACTATGACTAATAACTTGCAAAGCTAATTTAACGCTCATTTTCTGGAAGTTTGTGGGATTTATGTGATAAAATGTTAATTTCGGACATAATTTTGTTACATTATCTCTTTCATAGTTATAAAAAAATCGAATAACATCAAAGCTTCATCAGGTGTACAGATATCGCTTATAAGCAAACGATTTCTTAATGTTTTAAATAAGTGCGGCACGTCATACAAGCATGGATTTCTCTATTTTGTATGGAAAACATTGGATTTACTTCTGAAACGTTTAAACTTTTATATAATTTTCGGTTAAGTGAACCTTGATCGCATGTTATTCCTCTTACATTTAAATCCATCATATGACATACATTCAAACATTTCATTAATTCATTATATAGCACCTCGCTTTTCATAGAAGAGGAACAAGCCACATAATGCATAACATGTTTAAATTTGCCACATAAACTTCTCACCATAAAAACCATTACACTTTTCGCCAAATCTGTTGATCTCTCATTTGATCCAAAATCTTGATAGCCAACAATAACATCAGAAAAATTATCATAGATAAGGCATTCCTCAATAGACATCTCATCAAATGATAAAACGACTTCCCTGTCCTTCAATGGCATATTCATTACTTGGTTTTTAACTTCGTTTAAAATTTCGAAATCAATACCTGGCGACAGGTGCTTCAGTTTGGCCCATTTATGCAAAGAAGCTACATGTGGCAAATGGAACTGTAGTATATTCCGCATAAATTGATATCCGGCAGAAGATCTATATAATAAATTGGCACAATTTTTTTTCTTCTTCAGAATATACCCGCGGCTTTTGCAAAATCCTATTAATATAACAGCGTTGTTTTCTCCCTATGGTCTGTAGTTTTCTTACTTTGCTTGTTAGGTTTAAATTTTGTTTTTTAAATTTTACGACACTCTTTCTAAAAGCTTTTACCTGCTTTACACTATTCAAGCATACATTGCATGAAATTGGGGATGCACTTGAACTTCTTCTAGTCATTGGTAAAGTAGACATTTTATTTAGTTCATCAAAATTTAAGTCATCATCAATATTACTGTAGCTCTGTCTTTTGTAAACCTTTATATTATTTTCTGCTAACAAGGCTTCAGAATCAGCGGCAAAAGAGCTGTGTTGTGGCAAAAATGACAAAAAAAGTGTCGGTAGAGCATTCTTTTTTAAAAATTTTTTCCCCAAAAACATATCTGCGAAGTGAATATGACACAAATATGGTTTTTTCTTTTTTCCTATTTCGGAAGCAGATTCAGCGCAAATATCAATCCATTTTTTATATTTGTCAGAACCGGGTTTGGGAAACAGAAAGAACCGCCTGTCAGGGTATTTATCTGCCGTTGCCAAGCAAGATATTATACAACATTTTATATTCCAAGGTTTACCCATTTTTATTATAAAAAAATTGGTACCAAGGAAAAGATATAAAGCAAATACCAAAATCGAAATCCTGAAACGTAGCCAAAGTCGTCAATAAGAATAATATCTGTGCCAAAATTGATAATTTATCAATAAAAATAGCCAAAGTCGTCAACGTAAGTAATCAAAAAATTGTCAATAAATCCAAATATCAAAATCTTAAAATCCAAAGCCAAGTAAAATATCCAAAATCGTCAATTATATCGCAAACCCAAAATGCTCCAACAATAAATCCTCACAAGTCGCAGTCCAAAAACGGAATAAGTCCACTTCTGCGGATTGAAACGTCATGAAATACCAGAAAACTATTTTCCCCGTTCGCTTCGCTATTTCTCTACGTTGCCGTGAATAATCCCTTTGCGCATTCCCTCACGCCTCACTTTCATTCAAGTCGGCGCCCACGAACACCTCGCTGCTCTCGTGTCCTGGCGCTCGCCCAAGTGGGCAAGTGCAGAGGCTTCAGCTTCGATTCATATTGCTGAAACATTTTCACCCGAACTTGTTTATAACGACAGGAACAGAAATGCGTTCTCGTTTTCCTATGCCGAGGCGACATCTGTATAGTTATTTATCTGTGCTAGTAGATAGTATTAGGAAAACGATAGTGGGTAGGAATAGGCTATTTTAATACTAAAACTAAACTTCAAAAAAATTTATTTTAGGGAACTTTCTTAGAAAATAACCAACATGTAGTAAATACCAACTATATATACATATTGAGGCGGAAACGCAAACAAAATTAAAAACAGATTACACCTGAGTGCTCGCGCAGTGCCATATGGGTCGCAAACATAATTATAGTCAGCCTTTTATGTATTTTAGCTTTAAGGAGAAAATGCACAAACATACATATAAGCCCAATAAAACACACTTTAAAAAAAAATGAACTGTTTGTGCTTTAGGCTGTGTGCGAAATCTCTTTCGAACATCATATCAATCATTTCGATAATTTGAAATGAAAATAGTTGGGAAATGTCAAGATAAGTGTGCGATTTCTTTGAAGTGTCATTTGAACTGTCAAGGACAGCATTTTTTCTTTCTTCTATAATATAGCTTGTTTTACAGTGGAAGGAACTTATAGTGGATATGGAAATAATGACAGAGGAGCGAAGGTTTATTTAATTTAAATTTAATTGCAACTATTTTGTTGCTTTGTCGGCCCTTTATAAATCTCATTGTGTCATCTTCGGATACTGTAATTTATAATAAAAATTATTGTCAACTGTTTCAAATAATATATATAAAACATCTTCTAGAATATTTCCTCTTTTCTTCCATTTTCCTCTTAACACCCCTATGGGTACCGAAAAAAACGCCTAATTTTGACAATTTATTTTGGAAGTATGAAAAAAGGGAGAGGATTTCTTTTCACAGGGTTTATTTAACAGGTATTGACGTATGAAAATAAAAATTTCTTATTATAATTTTAATACAAAATGGCGGCGGCTGAGCCAATCTTTGAAATCGCCTTTTTTTAAAACTCCTTCTCGGGAGGACGGATTTCTCGTAAAGTATAAGACGTGGAACGAAAAACAAAAATATTTTATAATCTATATACTATTGCTTATAGAAGTACGTATAGGATTAATTTAAATTAAAAAAAAATTAATTTATTTTTGGCCAAAAAATAAGCAGTAAATTGTTTATAAAAAAAAGGTTACGTTAAATAGAAAACATAGTTCCATAGAGAATATAATTGTGAAGCTATTGTCAAAATTTTAAATCGATCCATGCAACGGTGTTCAAGTAATCTGTCCTCCCAGTTTGAAAAATGTGGTTTCGAGAAAAACGCGATTAAAGTTTTACGAGCACTTAAATCCTTGAATTTTTTTTCCCCCTATTCTGCGATGCCTGCACCATACATTAGGCCATCCGCGTTGATGCTCGCCTCATCCTCTTCTTTCCTGGATGATTTTAAGGACAATCGGGCCTGTCAAAATTCTAGAGTGGTGTTACCCCTTAAGGCACTACAGTGACTTTTCCACATCTGATCTGAAATGATCACAATTGCCACTGAAGTGTTCGCTTTAAGTGCATCATTTCGCCACCATCTTGTTTTCGAGCATGATATGACCGAAATGATGCCATTTGACTTGAATTCGCACTCAGCCTTACTCTGTTTCTTCACTTTTACCACAAAACTGTTTTTCGTCACCGATTGTAGGATCACGGAGTATTATTGTCGTCACGTTTATCAATTTTTGCCCCTCTCTCCTATTTTGCAATAATATCAATTTCACAAGGTAATAAAAATGTTGATGCAGAGGAAGTGATTAGTGACATAAAGAGATTTACGAATAACAATAATGCTCAATTATGAATGGCTTTTTTCTCTTTCAATTTCACAAAATTGGTATACTTAAAAATGATTTATTATGTAATAAGTGCTAATCAGCATTTTTTGCATTTTTCATACACCTCCGCTTGATCTACACATTTACTGCCAAAATGACAGTTTTTTAGCGTAATGCATGCAGTTTTATTATTTGATTAATAAGAAGTAAATGGAAATACCAATTGCCTTATTAATGTATAAAATGTAAACATGTGGTCAAATATAATACGTTGCCACTATTTTTCAGAGATTGATATCCGAAACACACTTTCTTGTGGCGACTGCATAAAAAGTTGCCCATAAGTAGGTTGGTATACGCGATGGGACACCTCGCAAACAAAACTTTAAGGTGAGCATATTTCTCAACAACCATTGGCGCTATTACTTTCAAAATTTGTTTGTGGCATCCTTTCCGCAATAACTAAGAATTGTTAAAAGCATTCTCCCAACTTTCTACCCTAAAGAGGTGATTTATTTTTTTTATTGAAATTTAACGGTTTTCCATATTTTTTCTATTATTTTTCTAACATCTACACATCTATTTTTCATTGTGATGCAATACCTCTAATCTACTCGGTGGGACTTAACGCTGCTCGCGTATAAACCTAATTTTTATTCATCACTATTTGATTTGTAAATATTTAAATTTTAACATCGTTCTTACTTTATTTGACGAATCAGTCAGTTGTAAGTATGGCATGATTTCCGAAGAGAAAATTCTCTAAAGCGTTAAAGATATCAAGCTTATGGTTAATATCCTGGGTCCGATATTATATGTTATTGATTGAAAAATTGTGTATTGTACCGAGGGTCCCGATAAAGTAATCTGAAAACGTACACTGAGTGGAATAAACATTGTAAAATAAACAACATTCATTGTTGATATGAAATTTACGAAAATTGAGCATAAAATATTTATTTAAAATATTTTGTGCCTAAGTAGAACACTAAAAAATATTTGGATTAAATATTTTTATTGTTACGCATATGTGAGCCCTATTGGAAAATGTTGAAATGCAGTCATCATATAATCTAGCTTCACTGAATTATTTTTCTTCAATATAATTCATACTTGGAATTTCAACTGTATAGCATAAGTCTAGTCCTTTTCCACAATAACATTTTGGGAAGTTGTAGGTTAGAACATTTCTCCTAAAAAAGGTTGTATACATTTTTTATATACAAACCTATAAAGCATGATTTTTAGTTGTTTTTTGAGGTAAGGGACAGATTGCGACCTTATACTTATAAAAAAAACTATTACATATATTTACTCTTTCAGTTTGCATTAAACATCATATAGAAATAAGAAATCAGCAAATTTTTTTGTTTGATTTCGCAGCATTGTTTAGCAACATATAGTTGGCCGTAAATTTTTTTTATTCTGAAAAAAAGCCACTCACTATCGTAAACTACAGATTTTTAGATTTTGAGCAACAAAATGACGAAAGTTAAAATTGCCTATATTTAGGGTCAAGAGGCGGAGAGGTGGGGGGGAGGTGTGATTCTTAAAACATAATTCCCATATGCTACAAATACTTTTGTTGATTGAAATATTTGATATATTCTAGTTCCGTAAATGCAGTGCTTCACTTGTTGAACTTCTTAGTTCTTTAATTAATTTATCGTTGCGTTCATGTGTTTATATTATTGATTTTTAAAGGCTATTTTACATTATTCCTATTTTTAAGAAGGGGAAGAGGAGTTTATTTGAAAATTACAGGCCTCATTTGTGGTGGAAAATCAGGTTGGTATGTTATTTGAAAATCCGAAGCCATTTATCAGATTTTGTACCATTTCCAAAGGCTTAGACACTAATGAAAAGGGCTTAATGGCTCATATCATCTGACATCCAATTGGTGACTTTGTATTTTAATTTTTATTAATTCAATTTTAAATTTAAATTATTTATAAATAAGTAACAAGCATTTAGGTATGGTACATAAATAATGGATAAACATGAAGCATACTGCTTCAACAATCATTCCAAACGGGCGATGGAATTATCTAGCAAAATGTAGAACTACTAGTAGGTACCTCGAGCTCACACAATATACAAAATAATTTTAAATCACTAGATATCAAAATTTGTTTTTCCATAACCTGACATTTGCATCCTAATTGGATTTGTGTCTGCTCGCTGCTTCTATTTGTTCATTCCGTTTACCTTTGACCGTGCAGGCGTTTGAGGCCCTTTGTACATATTAGTGAAAATTTAAAATTTCGCTTCGTCAGAGATTTTTACTAAAACTACCATAAGCATACGGAAGTACAAACGTATGCTACAAATAAAAATCCTCCGGTTGACACGAAGCACAATTCGATTTGGCCACTTGGTCTGTATAATTCAAAACCTTAGCTGCCGGCATTTTCCCTGCATATGTATGTCCCTCTGCAACTATGCATGGCGCAACGATAGCACTCCTGCAATGCCTGCCACAATACGAACAAAAAGCAATTGCATTCCCACATATCAAAACTATTTTGAATGACATTTCCCAGGTAAAAAAGGAGCTTCACGGCTTTTTGCTTTTGATGCACATTCATAGCTTCAGGCAGGTTGAATGCTCTTGTACGACTCCACCATCTCCTGTTGCATCGGTTCATGTCTATAGCTTTACACAAATAAAATATTCTAAAAAAACCAAACAGGTCGTTCCACCTGGCAAAACGCAAGGCGGTTCTACTGACATGATATATGCTTGGGAAAATTTGAAACTGTTCGTCATAAATTCACCTGGATGTGTTCCCGCGGGGTTATTTCCTTTCTGAAGAAGAACATTGTTGTTGGTAGGTAGAGTGCAATTTATATGGCATTTCCAGGTCGTCAATCCTATGCGTCTTTATCAGCTTGATAAAGTTAGATTAGCTTTGTGGGCTAAGTCTGTACAAGTTATTACACGTCGAAGGTTTCTTGTGGAAATTGGATATTAAAAATTAGAAGGTAAGTGTTACTAATTTGAAATGCAAACGATTGTAGTTTTTTCGCTGCAGAATTGATTGGCTGAATAAGTCGCATATAATTAATAGGTATATGCAAATGAACCTTAAAGTTGAAATGTTGCTCCTATTTCATGAGCAACCGACCTGTCTATATTTTCTGCCTCAACAGAGCACTTTTAGGTAATAATCATGAAGAAGTGCCTTCAAAGCAACTAAATATAGTTTCAAAACTTTAAGGTGTTCGCACCTGAAAATTGGGATAGATAGCACAGAGTTCAACTGGATGGCTGCAAAGCAATTTTCGTGCTGCAGGAATTTAATTTTCACATATCAACAGGGGAAGTTAATTTAGTCGACGAACTTCCACAATTTAAATCACCCGAAACTTTAGTATCCGCAAAAACCACCTAGACCCGAGCTCTTAAACAATGGTGTAACATTAACGTGCATTACACACCACCACTTGACCGTGAAGGGTGAAGGCAGATTAATTTATGCTTTTATATGGTCGAGGTTTCAAGAGGAACAATTGCATGATTATTTTACCCTTGATACCATTGAGCAGGATAAATTATGTAAAATGTTCTGAATTAACGAACAAATTAACAACGATTTTATTATTAATTAGGTACCTCTTACCCACTTCACGTGCAGTTCAAATCAAATATACATACATATGTATGTACATGCTCTACGGTGGTGGAATAAATGAATAGAAGTCAACACGATACCGCATCGTATAGTCTCTTTAATTCCAAACTTACAATTTCATCTTTTTAAAAATATTCCACAAATTTTTTAAGAAATATCGTATGGTGGTTTGCGTAATTTTTAGGGTTCCGTAGCGAACCAGCAAAAACGAAACAACAAGTTTTCATCCGATTGACTTCAAATTTTAACTAAACCTTTATTATTCAATTATCTAACGAAGTACACACGATTATAGCGATACGGAAAAAAAGTTATAAGCCATTTAGTTCGAGTTTTTTCGTCGAAAAAAACGGTTTTTTTTTTTCAAACAATTCTAAGATACATGTTCCGATTTTCGGTAATACTCTACAACATGATCACGTTGCATATTGTGTGAAATTTATATGATACGTTACTTGACAAGTAATAATAATTAAGTGGACCAAAATTATGGTATTATTACGTATCCCGAATTTTACCGACACCTGGGTACATCCCACTTCAGGGTCCTAAGCGAACTGGGATCCGTGGACCGAGAGAGACATGAAGTGGTTCGAGTTGGGCCCTTAGAAGCCAGTCCTATGTTCCATGTGGTACCACAATGAGCCTAATATGACCTTAGTGTGTCCTTTTTATGCAACTACGAAAACCTAAACCGAACCAATACGTATCTCAGGTAATGTCAGGTCCGGGAAAGCTAGTGACTAATAAATTCAATTACTCTTTTTCTCTTGGACAATAAGTAAAATTTAACAAAATGCAAACATCGAAGGATAAATCAAAATTGCCCATAGCAAATAAAAAAGAGAAATTGAAAAAAAGCATAAAGGAAAACGGGGGAAAACACAAAAACAAATGCCATTTTGTTTACTTTACAAAACGTGTAAAAATGACGCCATGTAAATTAAGGTCCGTGCAAATCTAAGGCTGGGTGTATATTTTATTCTCCTACCCCGCACTTGGCTTACAATTCGAATCCATCACTGAACCCCCCTGTATGTTTAAACAGTAAGACAAATATTTGTTTATGGTATTTGGTATTCAAATCATCATTGCCAAAAAAACATTCAATATTGATCAATATACTTTCTTTACTTTATCCCCTTGTACTTAAGTTTCTCCTGAGCTTATAAGTATGTAAAATACAGTATCTATGCAGATCATAGATGGTGCGTGTTTAAGAAGTGTATTTTTGTATTTGTATTATTGAAAATTTAACTTTCCATTAATTTTAAAATTGCATTAAGCTGCAATGCAATTAAATTTTCCATAAATGTCCATAATGTGCCTTCCCCAACTGCGCAATTGTATAATTACGCCAATATCCAGTTCCCTGCTCTTAAGCTCACGTAACGTATTGCAGCGACATTTAATTATGCATTTAGTTTTCAGGATTCCCAATCTCTTGATCACCGCCGTAACTACATATTTCGTTCGTATTCAATTTTCTTTCCACCCCGGCTGCTGTGATTACTCTAAATTAATTTTGTGGGCTCCTCAGGCCAGAGCTCCACAAAAGCTTTTATGATTTAAGCGCCGAAGGGGCTTACTAAATATCGCATAAGAGTGGACCTTATGGGAATGTCACTGCATGCAAACGGTCGCTTTCGGGACGAAATCCTCACCCCACTTGCCTGTTTCAATCCAGATTCCAGATAGTTTTTGCCCCGCCATTTTAAATTAAATATCCCCTCAAATTCGTCGGGCCTCAACTTCCGGCGTATTTGCAAACAGAGATAACCTAATTTCGGCGGGATGGAACAGTATTTTTATTCGTTCGCATAATCTTGCACAAATATTTGGTGTAAATCTTTTAAAAGCTGCTGCGCCCCATCCGACACTGAGTGCTGTCAATTAAGTCATGACGAGGGTTTCGAATTGGAGTCAGCTCCCCGGGAATATTTTGTCAGTAGGGCGGGAGCTTTATTACTTTCTGGGGCGATTTGTTTGCTCGTTAGGGGCACTATTGCAATTCATAAGGTGGTCCGGAAGCTCCTGGGCCATCTGCTTATAAATCACTCCTCGTGCAGCAGAATTGGCCTCCACGGATGATTAATGATTTTAAAAGGGCGTTAAACCGAGGGGCTTTAAATCAATTTCAGACAAGGAATTCGCCGAATTGGTGATTTATCGTCGGCACTTTTTTCACGCCGCCATGAGGCGTCGTTATTAAATCTTCATGGCCGAGAAATGTTTGCGCTTGCAAGTGATTTGCTTATTGCTCCTCGATAACTTACCAGCTGAGCGCCACCCGTCCAAGAGTGAAGAATGGGTGGCTTGTTGGCAGAAAAGGGGTAGCTTTGCACTTGGAACCCCCGAGGACTGCTGTAGTGTTAACGAGAAGGTCAGACTTGTCAGCGAGCCCAATTTCAGATTTATTTGTTTTTCTGCACGGATGACGCGGAGCAATCGATTGCCTGCGACAGTTTGAATCAATGTCGGCGTCAATTTCTCAATTTCGCCCGAAGTCATTTATCAAGTAATGTCGGATGTCGAATCCGCTTACTGACTGGCCTTGACGTCTGCTCGTGTTTTGGGAAGCAGCTATGAGGTGCTCACTGATATTTTACCTTAGCCACGACGGATGTGACAAAATCGCAGAAGGAAAATGCGTTGGAGGGGCAAAGTGACATGGGGGTTGACAGACCGAAATCAGTAAGTAATACGTACCACACACCAAAACAAATTTCTTTCCCAAAACATGTGTGCTGCCAATGGCAAGGGTGGGATTTTCGATGAATGAAAGTATTCTTTGCAAAGAACAGCTATAAATAGAATCACTTTTCAAAGCTTTCCTTCGCATGAATAACTTCCTCGTAACAATATGCCACACGTGAGCACCTCACACCAACAAGCTTTATTTTCGGCAATCATCTATATTTTACGAAAATACCCGGAAGTTATAAAAGTTATAAAGAGGCGGATTTACGCTCATTTATCTTCTTGTGTCAACATTGTCGAACACTGTCAATTTGTTCTTTATTTGAACTACATTTTCGCCAGCAAGATAATCCCTTTCCATATGATTTTAGTTCGAGTGCAATAATATCTCTTTACTTATTATATATACTTTATTGATTAGAAAGGCATATAATTATTTGTTTTGTGGTGGAATTGTGGATTCAGGATTAGGAATTAATTTTCATTAATTTTGTTAATAAAAAAAAATTATTACTAATTTTAATTTACGCATTAGGCGCTGCATCGAATGCGAAAAACCTGTAAATTGTAAAAGTTATATCACAGAGAAGTTATACAGATACCCAGCCACTGTGTTAAAAAACCGACCCAATGCATAATTTCCGCCAGCCAAATTTTCGGGGCTCTAGCCAAGTGATGTTGTGCAGCAAATTAATGTTGCAAGTTGCAATGCAAGTCTTTGCCTCTGCACTTGGGCACTATGCCTGCATAAATAAATTAATTATCACAGCAAACAAACTTCTTAAATCAACTAAAATTCTATGAATTTTCTTCCGAATTTTCGTATTTTTACCCTCGCGCTCATTCCTAGAATCTCTCGGCATCTTGGAACCCCACCCCACAATGGCTGGTGCCGATTGAAACATTAAAATTCCCTATTCCCGTCTATGTAAAAATTAGAATCGAAAAAGAAGCTGCATCTAACTGCTAATATAAGATTTATTAACATATTTGTCCAAACATTCAAGGACAATCTAAAAGCGGTTCAGTGGCGCAGAATCCGAAAAATCTGGCCAAAACTTGTGATATTTGTAACGAAAAATAAGTTTTCGAGGTCGCTGATTACAAATCTGTTATCTCAATTTTCGAAAACAAAATGGCGTATTCAATATGCCGGTCGTTTTTTTAAAGTCAATGATTTGCAACATCATCAACATTGGACATGTTTAACAATTTCCGAGAGCCACACCCACAGCGAATGCGCGTCGTCTGACTTTCAGTTCGGTTATTGTCCATATCTAATCTAATTACTAAAAGTAGAAATCAAGCGGAATTAAAACAATACCAAAAATACAACGCCACCTTCCGGACTATATACGATATTACGTTTTCGTGAGGAGCAGAGCATGAATACACTGTTGAAAACATTTCGCCAGCTGATTAAATAACAGTCGTCGCTTTAATTTTGTGTTTATTTTGGAAAATTATAAAAAGGTGGAAAATGCCGAGACAAAGTAAAAAATCATCCAATTGTTAATTTGAAATAGCATTGATGAAATTTTAAGCAATCGCATGTTTTACGAATAAGATTTTCTTCAAACATTTTTTTTAAATTAAGCAGAACAGTAATTATTTTTCGAAAAATATTTGCGTTAACATTTTTAGGGTTCCGTACTCGATGGGTGCTCTGCAGGACCCTAATACTAAACCTCGGCTGTCCCTCAGCGGGCTGTATCTCATGAACCGTAATAGGTAGATAGTTGACATTTTCAAAGTGTGTGTATTTCTATTGCCGTTATAACAACAAATAATAAAAAACCAAGATGGTAAATTTCAAAATGGCCGCCATTCAAATTAGAATGAATTTCCGTCTCTCTTGTTTCTTTTACAAAAGTATTTAAAAATTACATAGTATTATATCTTGTACGATGGTACGGAACCCTTCGTGTGGGAGTCCAACTCGCACTTGACCGGTTTTTATGTTTTGAATGACTTTGTAACAAGAAATAAGAAACGAGTGAGTTAGAAGTGAACTCATTTTTGCAACACAATGATAAATAATTAAGACCGCCAATTTGAATTCGTACAATCTGACACCATGTTTTCATTCAGCGACTCGAAAAAAACCCATACACAAACAAACTTGCATGAAAATCTAAATAAGTTTAGTATTTTGAGTAGGCCGCCACCTTGAATTTGTAAAATTGGGTGCCATATTTCAAACCAGCGACCCCAAAAATCCCCACATACCAACATTAATAAAAATTTGCGGTTCGCTGTTTTTGTTACGCTTCCCTTTTTAGTGGCACTCCCATTTCTTAACATGCGAACTTACACTACCGTGCCATAAGGCGTTTCACTCGCTACCGAGAGCCGCGTTACATTACGACCACCACAAGGTACAAATTTGATATTGTTTTAAATTTTCGAATAGTAGACTCTATTTGCACCGCATATGTGTCCATGAGGGAGTACACGGCAGTCTGTAGCAATCCATAGATGTTTTGTAAAAGTCATGTAGTAGTTAGTCAGCCGACGCATTTCGTGGGCTTCGATCGCTCGGGACCACGCACTCATCCCCATTTGTTTTTAACTAGAATATTTTTTAATAGTTCACTTTTATCAATGCAGCTCTTGGCTAAAGATATTTAACATCCATCCCAAGTTAATATTTCTCTTCAATTTTATCTCGCAACATTCTACATAGCTTTAGTTGTGGCGAATATCATATTTAATAAAAATTGACAGCTGTGCACATATTATACAAACGTATGGTGCCATCGGTTTTCTAATAAAAATTCAGGTTCTGAAGATTCGGGTTAATCCCTCGAAAAGTTCTTACGAAGCCCCTCACGTAACTGTCATCAGAATTTTATTTCATATAAGTATGTTTATATTTGTTAAGATTGGCAAACATTTTCCAGCATTTCATTTTTATACAATCAGAGAGCGGAGAAATTCTGCTCACTTCCGATTTCTGCAAATCACACTTTCTGCCAAAGTCTGTTTCCGCCATTCATGCATTCGAAAACATTTTCCTTGTCAACGCAAATAAAGTAGACATTGCGTCCTCTGAGTCATCGTCTTTTATTAAATCAAATGTTTTCAGAGGGAATGGACAGCGAGGGAAACCGGCACCGTCACGCCGTGTTCTATCGAATTTTTTGGCCCGGCTGAAATAGCATTTTTGTTCAAATTGATGGAATCACCAGGAAACATTTCGCCCTACGCCCTACCTCTGATTCCACACTTTGAATTCCTTTCGAGCACACTCATGGAATCTAATGAAGGTCATCGTGGTTTTGATTTCAAGAGTCCACTTGAGGCCCTCATTGGTCGATATTTTACCAAAGTGCACTGAAGATTCATAGTGTCTATGATCAGGAACACTTCGAATTCAATTTCCTCAGAGGCAAGTAGGTAATATGTTCATATTGCTTTAGGCGTCGAGTGGATGACTGCTGACATGAGAGCTTTCATGCACATCTTATAAATTCCGTTAGTTAGTTAGTATTGGTCTGGATAATCAGGATTTATTTCGGCAATGAGGACGAATTTCTAACCCTGGTCCCTAAGCTTTAGGTTCACTTTTGACGTGATGTGCTCTGTCTCTAAATGTACGCTCAGTTGATAAATCGTAGTCCCAGTATTTCTTTGACGTAAAAGCCATTTTCAAAGGTTGGGAAACAGCGTTTTAAGTTTAGAGATTAATTTTGGAAACTCTGGCTGATAGGATTTCATTATTTTTTTTACATATATTATCCGTTAAATAAAGAATAATTTTTTGATCAATTTAAATTTGAAAAGGCTCTAGTTTTAATGATATGAACCATTAAGTTCAAAATAAATTTACCGTTAACGCCAATTTAATAATTACTTAGAATTCTCATACCCATAAGCTAATATTTTTTTGTTGTGCGTTATATAAGCTTTTATATAGGGAAATACCAAATTAATTAAGGACATTTTAAATACCAAAATGACGATTTTAAATATTGACAAAAATATAGTTATTGCATTATGAATAACATACTTCAGACAAAATATTGTTACAAAACGGGCTTTTGCAAAGTAAGCAGTGGTAGTTTCGTGCGAATGCACACTGAGGCTGCCTGCCTGTTTGAAAAAGTCCCGCTGAGGTTGAGTTGGAAGAGCCGTTCACCGAACCAGGAGGACAGTGATTCGTCGGTCGAAGTGCAGTAGTGGTGGCGATTGCTGCTTCTAATTTTCATTTTTTTAATTTTTTTAATTGATCTTGAATTAAAAAATGTAAACGGAGTGTCGGGAATTAAATTGTGAAATGGAGTAAACTCGAGTGTTTTGATAAAAACTTTTAACCACCTCTCGATTTCTCCTTGTAAGTTCTCTCCTAACCGCCATCGGTAAGATAGCCGTGGTGTGATGGTGTCTGAGTTGGACTTCTGTGTCGGGATCTCAGGTTCAAACCCGCGCAGGAACAATTAATTTTGAAATTTTTCTCTCCCGAAATTTGCCCGCTAGCCGCTCAGCAGGCCAATTTTGTTACAATATGAAAATGAACTTTAACTGAACTCTTTAAAGTAACAAATGTAACAGCCTCTATAATTCACTTTTGCTTAAAGCTACTGGCAGTTTGCACTCTTTGTTGTGTTCACTGTTATATCAATGCAAAAGTGTAAAAAGTTATAGGCTTCCAACAAAACCACAAAGTATGAGAATATAAAATTATACGCTTCATAAAAAAATTCTACTTTGAACACAACAGAGAGGGTGAATACTATTGACATTCTTTTTGTATATTTAACAGAGCTACTACTTTAAGTCTCTATCTTGTTACGGTAAAATTTGAAAATCTCTTTTCGTCTGCAGGAACAACTGATGCACTTACAGGTAACAGTTTTTGCTCGAATAAATTTGTTTAGGGTTTTCTTCGCAGCTTTCTGTATTAATGATGTGGCTTTAAAATGTTTTCTGCACCCGAAGTCTTTTATTTTGGTTATACTCTAACATTTTTACTTTAAAGAAGGCACTTTTTGAAAGTCCAGGCTTTCAGACATTTTATTTAAAAAAAGTTTGTCTGTCAGTTTCAGTTTGTCTGTATAGTTTTCGTGATTATATGTGAGTTAGTATTTTTGTAATGGCTCTTGAAAAAAAAAATTTAAGTGTCACCACAACTCGCAAAGTAGTCGATTGATTGACTAGAAATTTTTACACAATGTTGCATTTTTATACAACAGTTTTTCATTTTATATTTATGTTCTGGAGTTCAAGATGGCGGATCCAATATGGCGGTGTTATATACACCCCGGGTATTGTAGGGTGTATAATACAATTGAATTTAGGATTGTGAGGGAGGAGGAATGGGTTGAATAAAAATGTTTGTGTCCTATAAGTACCCTGGGCCACAGGGCGGAGGCATTAGCTGTTAGGAACCGGAGGTAAAATGTGAAGGCACGAAAGACTTCTGATGAAGGCACGGTGAAAAACTTCTGATGAAGGCACGGAAAACTTCTGATGAAGGCAAGAAAAAAACTCATGTAAAGAAAGGGGGCCAACCGTGCTGGTTGCTGATCTAGATGCAACTGCGCTTTTCCTCTGAGCCAAATTGGCTTGCGGTCTCAGTGCATTTTTGCATTGCATTCTTCCCACGGTTCATATTGCTACATTGTAGCCGCTTGCCTTGCGAACGGCTTATCGCCGGCAGAACCGCTGACGTGGCGTCTGGGTAGCGGGGGCGCCTGATGTCCAGCTGCCGTGGGTGCAAAATGCTGACGTGCATTTTGTTATCTCCCGGTCCATCGCTGCTGGATGGTATGCGGGAGGTTTTTTATCGCTGATTTAGCGATATCGTTACAATTCGATTAGCGATCAATCGAATTGTAACAGCGGCGAATTTTCCAACTTCAAGGAAGCTTTATGGAAAAGGGCACTCGAGGGATTTATGGGTAGCTGATTTCGAATTCGCCACCAAAATTACCAAATTCAAGATGTGGACCCAAAGTTAAACTTGAAGGGATTTACCTAAAAATCCGCACTAAAGGGACTTCGGGGTGTCTGATTTCGAATACGAATAATATGTAAATATATGAATATTTGATGATTAATAGGTTTTTAGTGAAATGGAATAATGGAATGTAATGGAGGTAGGAGTTTACTGTTTTTTTCTTTGCGAAAGGATAGGTTGGAATGGGATGTTTTGAACCACCCCGTATATTCCCCTGACCTGGCGCCTTCAGGTTATCATCCTCCATGAAGATGCACATGGTTGGGAACATAATTTTAACTGACGTGGAAGTGAAGGGGGAGGTGGACAAGGAGTTGGCGGCAAAGTTCTTTGACCCATGCAGAAAACAATTGATCCCTCGTCTTACTACGTGCATCTAGAGGGACGGCGACTACGTGGAAGAATATTTCACATATGTACTGATGTAACCAATAAAAAATGTTTTTTTAATAAATTGTTTGAAGCCCACAAAAATATAGTACGCTTACTTTCTGGACATGCCTCGTATATCCCTTCCCTTGGAGTCCTACTGGATACTCCCATCCCAACCGCCCGCTTTGGTTTTGAAAATACATACCATATATGGCAGAACTTTTCCCATTTGTACAGGATTAGCTAGAAATGAAAATTTGTCGGAATTCTAAAAAGAGGGAGAATGGTAAATAAAAGAAAGTGTGGTTTTGTAAACAATCCTTAACTTTTATTCATATCAGTTATTCGCATAGATTCCTTAACTACTAAACATCTGCTTAGCCTCAGTTCTTAAAAAGTTTATAGAATTTACAAGATTGGAACCATCCACTTACAACTAGTAACGGTCGTATTGCACAGTGTGGGGTTATTAACAAATACCTACGGGGACTATACAAAGTTATCTTCTTAACCAACCTTAAAGTAGTTTATGTGTCACATTAATACTTACTGTTCCGCGCACTGTCGCCCTGTTAAGGTGTAAAACATAAAAACATTCTCAATACAAATTATTTATTTCAGGATATGTCACTTTGCTGCTAGTCAGCGTCTGTACAGTTACTATATTTGATTGGCTCTGCAACAACTGGGAGTTCGAAAAGCGGTCCGCTCCACCGAGTACAGAAAGGGGCTCATTAGTATTTTGGGTAATCGGTGGACAGGAAGGTTTTTCGTTTATAACGCCAAAATGAAGGGAAAATATGAGGAGCCGATGAAAAGAGGAAAATTGCCCTAAGATGCCTAAGGTAAAGCTCAAACGGAAACTTCTTTTGTGTACTTGGACCGGTCGTTGAGGTCAAGGACGGGCTTGTCCTGCTTCCGGTTGCGCGCCCTCCTTACCTCGCTGCCGTTCTTCCCGTTTAAAAACTCGTTATCCGAGTTGACGGAGTCGACGTTCCTGGTCCGGGTCACGTCCCCCCCGTTCAACGTGTCGCCGTCGTTAGACCCGTTGGCGTTGCTCTCGTTGCTTGAGCAGAACGACACGTCGCCGCTGGACTGCGCCTGGGCGTTCTCCAATACGTTTGGGGGCTGCTGGCTATCTAAGGTTAGTTCGATGCTCTTATTACTTAAAAGTTTATTTTTACAGTTATCACATATCAAAAAATGTTCATTACTCTTATGATTATCACAATATGTATTGATGTTGCTCGCGTTCGACTGGACCAGGCTGCATGAGCTGTGGAACTTGGGCCGCCGCTGCTGTCGCTCCCGGGGCCTTCCCGTGCAGTGGACCTCCTGGGACTTATTGATAGTTCTGCTGCAGTTGCTCAGCCTCTCGGAACTGAGAGGGGGGTCGCCACCCACAGTCTGGTAAATTTCATCCGGCTGGGAACACATGCAGTCTAACTGGAGCTCCGAGAAGCTTAACTCGAGACTTCCTTTCTGACGGCCAGGCGACTTTTGTAGAATTTCCTCCGCTCCACTGGCTTGGGTGCAAGTCGTGCACTTTGGCATCTCCCGACCCCAAAAGTCATCCCCCCCTAGTTCTGTGTTCGTGGACTTTTCACAGCATTTCGGAGGCACGTTCAACTGCTGCATGTGTGACTGCTTCTGGATATCGTTGCCCAGTGACAACACCGGAAGTGCCTGGAGTGATGGTGGCTTTAACGATAGTTGGTGGGAAGTCGTCTTCAGACCATCTAGAAGACTTGATATTGTCATAACTGCTATTCCTCGCGGAGGAGCTAACTCTTGGATCCGCTGCAGCTGAACGCTCAGTTGACGGATCTCTTCCAGCGCTTCTTGGTCTGAGAGTTTCGTATCTGGTGAGAATTTAACAAAAATTAATTAGTTTTGACTGTAATAAGAAAGATATATATTTTGTAACTTCGGAAAGTGGAACTCGCCAAAAATATTCACTATCAAATAGAACATTTTAAATGATCGACTTTCCACAAATGTTTTACTCTAGAAATACATATTGAAAAACCCGAACATTTGGATTTTAGGGAACTTTAGCTAAACTTCTGGGATATTCCTAAACTAGGGTGTACAAAATTAGAGATAAATCTTACGGATAAACCTTGATCTGAAATTCATCACGAAATATTCAGTATAACTACGAATCTGCGCGATGCTTTTGCTACCTTTTCAGTAGGTATACATATGAACCCTTATACTAATATATTGTATATTAGTTTTTGTTCAAGGTCATTTAGATCCTTTAACCTCGTTAGGACTATTGGAACATTATGTGCACATTTGTTGTTTGTGTTTAGTACATCTTAGAGTTAAGGTGAACAAGTTTAGGGCTTTGGGACCACAGATGGTGGATAGTGGAACGCCCTGGAGTTTTAGATACGGCAGAAATCCCGGCAGCCTCGGCCTTACAGGGTAGCTCTGAATTCCAATTTCACTCCAGTTATGAGCATAGGGCTTCCACAAAGCCTCTCCACTTTGAGGCTCTGCTTCAATTTCTTTAAACGTTCAAGTTCGCTATACTGGGTGATTAGTCCGCAGCAGGGAGTACCTACCATGGGACTATATGTATTATATATCAGCTCGATCTAAAAGTCACCCCTTTCTGCGTTTTCTCGGAGAAATTTCTACGGGGGTGGCAACCCTAGGAAACGTTTTTTTTAATTTTTTTTTGCAGAAATATATTGTACCAAGTCTACGGGACATATGGTTCTGTAATAGCAACTATTTTGAATCGGTGAGCTACTGGTGTACAAAATCCCCACCAGGCCCCTTGGTTTAATTCTTTGCAGCCTTAGTGCTCCTAGGAATTGCACAGCTGCAGTGGGCCAGGTACTCATTGCGCTTGTAACTCCTAAGCTGGCGAGAGTTTGTACCTTTGGTAGCTCGACCTCTGTCTTTTTCTTTTTGATCTTTGGCCACCATGCAAGAGCTGCATACGTGACCACGGGTCTTATTACCGTTGTGTAAAGCCAGTATAACATTTTCGGCAACAGTCCCTAACCTTTGCCTGCAAAGCTGCGACAGATGTAGAGAGAAGAAATGGTTCTTTTAGTCACTTTCGGCAAATGTGAATTCTAAGTGAGTTTACTGTCTATAGTTACGCCCAGGTACTTAACTTCACTTGAAAAGATCATTTCCGTGCCATCGAGTGTTGGAGCTAAGGAGGAGGTTAAGCTGGAGGTTAAACTTCCTCTGTTTGGTGAAGGGTATCAGAACTGTTTTACTGGCATTGATGCTGCTGCGAATCAATAGACAGGGCTTCTTGGATTAGGTTGGAGACAGTCTGATCGTGCCTGCCCCTGACAGTGACAACTATGTCGTCTGCGTATCCCTGAACGTTGGAGCCCGAGCGAGTCAGCTCTGTTTTGTTGATATCAATCGACCACAGTAGTGGTGTCAGCACTCCTCCCTGCGGCGACCACCGATTTCGCCGTTATCCTCCTGCTCTTGAGCACGGAATCAATCCATTTTACTGTGGCCGGTTCAAAACCTTTTTCAACAGCAGCTTCTTTTATTGCCTCGAAGAAAGTGCTGTCGAAGCTCCTTCTATATCGACAAACGAATGAAGAGGTGATATTTTTAGAACACTTTTATTAAGATGTAAGTGCAAGATCTTTTCCATAGTTTTAAGCAAAACGGAAGTGAGATTTATAGGCCGAAAGGACTTCGCTTGCCTGCCTTAGGGATGAAAGTTACCCCAACGTCTCTTTAGGAGCGGAGTAGCTAGCTCTAAATACTTTAAGTAGGCGAGGAGTACCTCTTCCATACCGTGGTAAAGAAGCACCGGGAAGATGTCATCAAGATGTGTTGATGGCCCACCTCAAATTATTGGGAGTAAAACTTTTCCCTGCAAGACTTTTGCTTCTATGCTGTGATCGGTAATTGTATAAAAAATTGTTTATTATATGAGAGCCTGAAAAGTGGGTTTCCAGAAGGAGTTTCTTTTTCGAGGGTTCCTATACCATTTGAGTGATCTCTAGATAAGACCCTGTGGAGCCTGGTTGCCACGGGAATCTGGTCGATTCCTTCGGAAAAAATCCTCCAAGTCTTTCTCATCGACCTTCTCAATTCAATATAATAACCTGTGAGGGCCCACTTGTATTCGGCCCAAATATGAACCTTAGATTTGAGTCTAGTTTAACATATTTAAGTTTCAAATCGGTGGCCCACACCTCGGGGTGCAGTGCATTCCCTTGTTAGTGCATCCTACGCAACCCTAGGTTGATGCATGTACGGTTTTTAAAGAGCAAATTCATTCGGAAGAATACGTTCTAAGGATTTTTTTTGTTTGGAAATCTTGAGAGAAATCTTCCGAAAATCAAATTGTTCGAGGCTACCCGCTTTTTCCCTGTGGAACAAAGATGTGTTCATGACATTTCATTTGCGGTGTTACGTCAGAAAAATGACGAGATGACGGGGGTATTCTAATTTACACCTGAATAAGCACATACATATATGCGATCCTGTGAATGCCTCAACCACGCATGAAAGGCTTAATGCACATTTCATGTTTAAAATGTCTCCGGTTCTCAGAAGCAGACACCTTGTTTCTACCAGTGGGAGGTTTCATCTTATATCCGTCTTAATAAATAATGCACATGGGTGTGGAAATTGTGAGTAATTGCTCGAGATGGTTTAGAGTGCACTTCGCTGTACTCGTAGCGTGCAGGGAGCGAAAGTGCACCATGTGCCACATGCAATCTGGAACTGCTTGAACAGATCCTTGAATCGCTGCTCTAAATAGGATGCAATATCACTCACCCCACAAAGAAACCACTTCTGGAAATTAAGCACGCTTCAGCTCACCAGGTGAACTGTTGCTAATCAGATTTTCAGTCGTAAGTAGGTATAAGCAAAATTGCTCACTCAGCTTAGCGGGCGAATTTTGAGCGTTTTTATGGTTATAGCTCGCATTCCGTGAGAAAATTCGTGGACCAAATGGAAGAGCTAAAAAACAATGAGGCGACAAACTACACTCTGAGGCCGAGGAGGCTTGAGAGGCTGGGGAGGCTGGAACTACTAATTAAAAGCACTCAACAGGTTGGATTATTTCTGGGGACGGCCACTCCTTTTCACAATCTGCTTAAGGCACTTACCAGCTAATTGCGCTGTTGATGATGTTGCTGTGCTTGGATTAGCGAATGTCCTGACTTGGGGACGAAAATTAAACTTGGCTCCTGATGACTTCGCCCCCAGCCCGATGGCGTTCTCTTGAGTTTTTCCGCTACGCATCACAATGTAGACCTGGGAAATACAAAATTGAAAACAATTATAAGGCGTTTCGGGAATTAGGCGAATTCTGTAGAGGCTCTGTACCTTGCTGCCAAAGATTAATCCCAACAGCAGAGTCACCGTTAATTGTGTGTGGCAGAAGAAGATTATGTACAGGAGGTCGGGGTTCGCGGGGGACTGAAGAAATAGCCTGCGGAAATGGCGGAAATAAAGAAGCATTAAAACGGCAATTTCCCGACTATGATACTCGTCAGTGTGAAATTTATGGAGGTAACTCACATCGACACGTTTAGGAAGCACGTCAGCAGGAACTCGTTGTATATCGCCATCGATATGAAGCGGCTCTCATTGAACTCGGACGGGGCCTTTCTCACCATTATGCAGAGCCGGACGCCCCATGCCAGGAACAGAACCTCCACTGCAAAGAGGAAGCAGAAGACTCTTAAAGGCTCATGCAATTACAAGGAAGTACAGGAATCGAATGGCCTGCACTCCTTGGATTAAGATTGTTAGATTGTTGCAATTTGGAATCCGATACGTACTCGACGTGAACGTGTAGTCCCACCAGTCTGTTTTGCAGAGGAAGGCCTTGAGGTCGTCTGCTGTCCGGCCGACGACCACTTCGGGCGGGGAGACCACAGTCCGTACAAGGAGGCATGCACATATAACGCCGCAAATTACACCCAGCCGCTTGAGGAGGGCAGCATCCGTAATTTTCACAGCCTTCGCAGAACGTACACGAAATATTACCGATATTCTGCAAGGAGGAGAATGAGTGTGTGAATTATTGGTTGCCTTACAAACGCCTCCAGGAAAGTAAGCGAAGCGTAGTTTGATTCAATTACTTATGCGGCTTTCGTCCGACTGCCTGCAAATTTGCATACTTGCACAATGCACTTAGGGCAATTTCATCCTCAACCACAGGGCTAAGGCTTCTAAAACATTCAATTAAAATTACTTTGAAAGCAAGGAAAATGTCGGTTCTATTAGAACGCGGTGCTGTGGATAGTTGCATTCAATATGCTTTGATTTGGTAAACTAAATTCGATTAAATACTGTTGAAACCTGAAAATAGGTAAACCACACTTAACATGAAAGGTGACTGAAGAAGGTAAGTTTAGGATCTAGTTAGTCAGAGTTATACAACATCTGGTACGAATTTGGTTAAAAAAAAGGACAGATATCCAACTTTTTGAATATTTATTTCTATTGACAATTTATCCTTGTAATAAATACATGTGGGATCTGACGATTAACTACTTCTAATCCCAGTACTTGCAATCCCAGTAGTGAGCGATTCGAATTATCGGAAGTCCCAGGAACCGATTCGGGATTTTGTTTTAGATTTGGAAATTGGGAGAGAATAGACTGGTTGTGAGAAATGATTCCTTGTAAATCTAATTTCCCTTTAAAACCACAAATTTTGGAGGCTCGTCCGGGATATCGTTTTAGAAAAGGATTTGAAGAAAAGGGCTAAGGGAAAGGTCTAAAGATATGGATCAAGAGAAAGGATCAGAAAATAATTAATGAACTAAATGACGTTGGACTTATTCCATTCTGTTGTTTGCACAGAAGATATTTAGTTTCTTGGTTCGTAAAGAAGGAAATGTTTTAAGAAATTGTGCTAGTGCTCTTTCGCGAATGGATGAAGCAAGTAGCTCTTCCAGAAATGTATTAGAGCCAGTTGATGCAACAAATAGCCCTGTACGGGTTGCAGATATCAGTTATGAAAGTGATGATGGTCAGAGGTCAGGTACACCATGTACCATGTCTGTTGCAGATATAACTCACTCGCTTCAAGAATTTGACTTGATGAGTTTTACAATATACGAAGGTGGATAATCGATGTGTCCGATATGGCAAGAACTATGTATTGGAGGACTGATTTAGAGATGACAGTCTATTCAAAACGTTTATTGACTGGCACAGCAAGACTTGCCTTGAGGTCAAAGTCAGGTATAACTACCTGAAACGATTTAAAATTTTTCAACTAGAAGAATTCTCTCCCAAAACAAACAGTACAGATATGCATAAAAAATTATGCTCGCGTAAATAGAGCTATAATGAATCTATTAAAGAATATTTTTTGCAAATGAGAGAATTAGCCACGGCTGGTAAAGTGGAAGATAATGCCCTAATATACTACGTTATAGATGGACTTCGAGGTAGTATGTTATATAAAACTCTGTTATACGGTGTGAGTAATATTACTGATTTTAGAGAGATTATTAATCACATTCAACAAATTAAGACAATTTAGAGAAAGTTCGATGAACTCGACCAATCTTGCCGATAATAAAAAACGTCCGACTGATCGTTGTTTTAACTGTGGGAAGCAAGGACATCTAAGCAAAGATTTTACAACTAGTGCTAAAAGTCTCAGGTGTTTTAGCTGTGCTGGTAATAAAAAAAATGAACTGTCCAAGTTCACTATTAAAGCCCCCAGTGACGTGGCATCGGTACCACGTTTGAACAATTAATAAAAGTGAACATTAATGGTCAACAAATAATGGTAGACACGGTTAGTGATATCATGATATTGAGATCTGATGAAAGTACGTATTAAAATAGGTGCACATAAGTTCTCTAAAGAAATTACGACTAAATTTTTCTCTAACGGGGATAGTCGTCTCGGGTTTTGGAATATAGGTGTTCCATCTATTAGAATTATTTTCATTTGTATATCAGTTTATTTATATTGGTTTATAGCTATTAACGAGTTCATTAATCTCATCTTTATGTTTTTCACAACCCACGCTAAGGGGATTATCTATAATAGCGTGAAAACAGTCCGATAAATCGCTTTTCCGAGTATCATAGGTATATTTAATTAAGGTTCCGACACTATATGAACAGTCGTATTAAACCTTCATCAATTTTAATTCCGGAGGCTACACAGGCCTACACAGACCAACAAAAATATGCGTAGCCTCCGACCGCCAATTAGGTATACTTGGTCAGTTTATTACAAATATTGACCAGTTAGATCAATTTTAATAGTACTGATTTATTTATAGATTTAATTATGAATGTGTCTTGTTTACATATTTGTTTACGGGTTTTTTGATTTAATTGAATTGACTTTTTTTCTATATAAAAACTGAGCTTGTGTTTTAGAATGTGAACAATTGATTCTCGAGTTGTATAACATGTGGCCCCCACCCAGTCCAGCTGAAACCGTACGTCTTCTAAATCAAATCTTCCCAATTTTCACAACAAGAGGTCATAATTGTCCTATAACCAACGCACACCATTGATTGTAACGGTCGTCATGGACCTAAGGGCACTTGAGCCACGTGTCCAGGAGCCCTATATATAAAAACTGAAAAAAACATACTTATTTGAAAAATTATTAAATGAAAAAAAGCAGAAGGAAAGCAAGAAAAAAATAGAAATATAAGAAAAAGAAATTCTAACCTATTTCGATAATAAAACATAAATCTGACATTACGGGGGCTATCAATTTCATTTTTATTGAAAATCAAATAATTTCTAACTCATAAAGTCATTAATTAAAACATCTACTTTTGGAATTTTATAAATCTTGATTACATTATGTTAAACACGTTTCAAAAATCGCAAATATCATTTGCTGTAAACAAGGATTACCCAAACTTGTGCACTGAAAAAAGTGTGGAAGCTTAGCCCACCCAAAATTGAGAACTCTTACGCCCGATTTCACAGTAGGAGCTTAAGTTTCAATCATCACTTAAACTCTCGCTTAATAATTTTTCGATTTAACAGGGCTTAAATGACCCCTTTAATTAACCTGCAAAATTTGGCCACTTAATCGTCACTTAGGTTTCCTTAACTTCCTTAGAATAAAATTTATTATTTTACCTGCAAAAAATCTTGCCGTGAACTACTGACAAGTACATCGTCCTAGAAAATATAGCAAAATGCCTAAGGTCGCACTCAGCTAAGCGTGAGATAAAAAAGGACTGAGAAACGCGTAAATACTTAAACCATCACTTAAGGCTCGCCTCGAGCTTATCTGAGTGAGAGCTCGCACTGTGAAATAGGGCATTAATATCATATGACTTCGAAGTGCCTTAAAAATTAGTTATTATTTAAACTAGCTTATCTGTTATAAGAAGATATTGTTTTTTTACCGCTATAATAAAATTAAATATTTTGCGGTCAATATGTTACTAAAATGAAAAAGAGCAACGAGCGTCAACGAGATAAAAAACATATTGAGAAGTCACGCGCAAAATCGAAATACAATATTTTGCAATATCCACTTTTGATATATGTATGTAGGTACATACGTAGAAGTAAATTAATGTGTGAATAGCGGTGCAGTGAGTTGACTGCGTGCCTAATTAATTGGAAAGTGAATGCTGAGATAAAGCATTTAGCCAAAAGCGTAAATGAAAAATTATTAAATTAAATTAACTATTAAAGGTAAAGAAGTGGCACCTTTCATTTCGATATTTTACATTTTTAATATTTTTATCCGTAGAAAAATCTCTGCAAATAAGGAAATACGATCCATACACTCAATTATAATGGAACAGGAATGTGTGCATAAATCAAATATCGAATTGGCTCTGTGATTGCACAGACCAACCTTTTTGCCTATATATGCAAACAGGGACTTTGTGCTTCATAAGTACACAAATATGTAAACAGATCTGTTGTTGAGGTTTTTTCGTGTGAGAGTCTAAACGTGTAAAATTGCAATTGCCAATGGCGTGTCTCAATATATGTATAAAACAATTCCATTACTGACTGAGAGACAACGCACGCCTAAACCACTGAAGGTACAAACATGAAATTTGATCCGATTTTCTTTAAATTTTGCACAAATATTTTATATAAAACACAAATAATGAGGCTGTTTCTGGCAAACTATAAGTGACACATGCAATATGTTTATACCGTTATGCAACTTAAGACCTTAGCCAAATGGCCCATGAATTATTTTTACGGAGTGTCTCTAACCCTTCCCGCGGGAGAGGGGGAACGTTGTACATGCGAAGTGACACAAGAAAGCACGAGTAATGAACGGGCTTCCGTGTTAATGGATACATATACATGTAAGGGTTTTTGGGGTTTGCTAGCTTAAATGTGCCATGGATAAATGGAAATGCAAGATGGCGAATCCTACATGAAAATTCTCAGCTAGAACGATTTTCGTGTTATTGAATGTCTAGGGGTTTTTGGAGGGGCTGATTTAAAATATGCTATCGACATTTTGAATTTCAATATTGCGGCCAACAATTTTTAACATTCGACACATTCGACGACTCAGAAAAGTCGAGTTCGCCAATAATATTAACGCTCTCTCTGTCTTTTTTAATGAACTTTTTTTTCCTGTATATATTTCCGTTCATTAAAAAATAATCACATATGTCATATATAAACACACCAACTTAACCTTCACCTAGCATGGTCCAAAAAATCGATTTTTTTTGCATTTTCTTGAAGCTTGAGGTCTCAAGAATATCTGGTAAAAGGCTTACACTATGGGCCTGGTATTGATGATTCCATGTAAGTTGGCAAATTTCATGATTTATTCATTCCCAAATTTTCAAACGCATGTTTTGTGAATCGGTACCCAAAATTTCTCGAAAACCAATGAACCGATTGCCTTGAATTTTTTTGTGGTTATTCGATACACCATTATCTAGTACTTGTCATAAAATTTTTTTTTCGTTGTTGTTTTTTGTTTTATAGGAAAAATAATAACTAATTCTTGGTCCTGAAATCACTATTTATGTTGAAACGTCCGCCATTTTGTCATAAATCGATATATTCAAAATCAGCTATGACAAGTACTAGACTATCTAATTTAATAATCTTTTTTGTTTTTTTTAGATGATTTTTGAAGAAACGCCAGAAAAGGTACCCTTTACGCAGATTTTCTTACGAAGCTCCAAGGATCATACAATATCCTTTTATATTTTCGATGTTTTTTAAAAATAAATTAATCATATTTCTGAATGTGTATACTTTTAGATAGTTAAACTCCCAATCCGAAATTTCAAATAGTTTTGCTAGAAAAATGCACAAAAATGACTCTTTTCCGGCTCCTAGGTGTATACATATCTCCCCTTAAAACAAACGAAGTTTATGTCCGAAATCTATGTGCACGAAGTCACGGGTAAAAGCTAGTATGCAGATAAGACAATTTATATATAAACATGGCTGTATGTTTTTTTTTAGAATGAGACGTCACACTTAACGAAAAGTGCACAATCCTCAAGTGTACTATTTGTCACTTGCGTGTAAAACAACAACTGGTTGGACTCAAAACAACGAACAACCCATAAAAATGAACATCTGGCTAAGTTGAAAAATCCTCTCTAAATTGCTTTGTCACATTTCGCATTTCGTGCCCTATTTCATCCGTCTGCTGCCCCTAAATCTCAAATAAACATATGGTACACGATGAATTCATATAATACGCGAAGCCCGCTCTCATGAATTCACAGCACACTGGTGGAGGACGTGCAAATTATTTTTATTGTCGACACACATTTCAATAATGAAAGTTTAAGTAGTTTTTCACTATAGAGAACTTTTTATTCAATTCGAAAATTGCAATTTATTTCAATTTTCTTTCGAACATGTACGCCGTCCGACGTTCCCCGTAAAGCATAGTGAAAAATGTGTGCATTAATCATTTAACTCTTTGCAGGCAGAAATGTAGATATCTAGAAAATGATTGGTGAATATCTGGACCGGAATTGAGGCCCGACTATATCAAAAGACCATTATTAAAAAACAATTTGGAAAAATACTGCTTACCAAATTGGTAGTAATCAATCATGCATGGTCATGCACAAAATATTTTGTGTAGAAAACAGTTACGGGCATATAATATTTTTTTGATTATTAAGCTTATTGAAGCGTATGTCAGAACTGAGATACACAAGGCCACTGATTCGTAGAGAGTCGTTAACAATGCATCACATCTATCCGAATTTAGTTGCTTTCTGCTTGCTCAACGGCTTCAGTGGCTGATTTGAAATCAATAATGATTTTTGAATTACGGCGAACATTATGTTTTATGCTGTGGTGAGCTCTTTGTTCGATGTAGATTGGGCGTAGCGTGGGATGATTTATCTCTGCCTTTCTGGTCGGATTGGATTTTTTAGACAAGATTATGAGTTCTCAAAATCACCGCGTGTATTGTATAAACTCGACATGGCACAAGGATTCATCCTTTTCCAGGCAATTTCATTTTGGTTCGGACCATGTATATCATCCAGTGCTATGTTATTCAAGGGAAAGATTTATTTTCAGCCGACAAGGAGATTACAACCTCGAATGCAAATATCTGTCCTCAACTGCCATAAATAAAAACGAGTATCCTTTCTTTTGTCCCTTGCCGCCATGCCAAGTTCAGTGTAAAAAAACTGAAAAAGTAAAAAGTTTTTCCACAAAAAGCCTCCCGCAACGTGCCTTCCTCACACTTTCTTGACCAGTTTTTTAGCAGAAAGGCCCGACTGAAGCATCCATATCAAGAAAATGTTTGATAACAAAAATCCGTTTGTTTATAACATCCCTTTCGAGGGTAGCTGGGTAGCAACGCTTGCTTTTGGAAATGGAAATTTTCGTGAATAGCAAAAAGTCTTTTCAGCGGTCCTCTTATCGTGCCGGGTGCAACTAAAATTACCTTTCTAGCATTTCCTTCCTTAAGGTTCAGAATATTATATTAAAATTTCTGTAGGGAGTAGACGCTTTTGCAAATTGTCGCAATTTACCTACCTCCATGTTTTTAGCATCAACGCTCCGTACGTCAGAGAGAACCCAATTTCACGAAGCCATATTCGGGCGGTGCATGTGTACAGCGAGGGTGGCGGGTACATTACAATGGTCTGGAAAAAGTAGAAAATGTTCTGTTAGTACTTTGCATTTTTCACATGCAGTTATGCAACAAAAGAATTTACTCGGACAAAAGACACCGCAAAAACACAAAATAGCTCGCTCCAGTCTCCAGAATGTACAAGGAACGTCGACGTTTCCGTATGCTGAAAATCTCCTTGAAACCTGGCAAACATACATATTCACACAATTCATACATGCAGCTCCAATAGCCCTTATTTTCAAAAGCTGAATTAAACAAATTCTAAGAAGGTAATTGCGTTGACTTCAAAATGTATTTATAATCAACAGGTGCACAGACCATCTGACATTCACAAACAAAGCAACGGTAAAATGAACGAAACCACTGAAAATTTGGAAAAATATGTGATTTACAATTAAGCGCGAAGTGTGAATTAAAAGAACTCACAAATACGGATTGTATTCAATTTGCACACATTGTTAAGCAAAATTAAAGCGCGTAATCTGCATTATATTCGAACACGACATTGATGTATTAAAATTTACACGTTTTTTTGAAAAGTGTGTTAAAATAAATCATATTAAGAGAAATTACACACTGTAAGTTCTTTGGATTATTTTCCTTCAATATAATTCACACTGGGAATCCTATAAAATAGAATACGTACTCTGATATTATTATGACAAAAGGTGACCACAAAGGTGAAGTCCACTACTCCATTCCATAAAGTGAGTGGACGAAACTTATGGGTATGGGTACCTAACCTACCTAACTACCGTTGGCCCACCCCCTCTATCTAAAAAAAATAAGGTACTAGTCAAGCTCCTGTGATTTTTTAGATTTTGATACAAATTTGAAACATTCCTATAGTGTAACGCTTTCTCCGTTTGGCTCTTCGTCATCTACCATGGACGGATCCCGTTAACCTTCCACCTTACGAAGAGAGATTAAAACTCTTGGATATGCAGAGCCTTTCCAAACGCAGAGAAGTTGCGAGTGTTTTTTTCATGCATGATCTTTTAACTGGTGTTTTAGACTCTCCCTGCCTTCTCAAATTAATTAATATTAATTCATGTCCGCGAATGACCAGAGGACGTAGTTTTATTTATTCTAGTTGTCATAGGATGAATTACGGCTCTTTTGAACCATTGTCGGCTATGTCTAAATATTATAACGCTGTATTTAGTCGCATTGATTTTCATATTAATAGAGCAACTTTAAAAAAGTTATTATTGTTTAATTAATTTATTATTGTATCGTATCTTAATATTATTGTTAACTTTGTCAAATTAGTTTTTAGTAATTTTTTCTTATATTACTTTACCCTATACATTTCGGTTTACATTTTGCTATTCAGTGTCAGATGGTCAATTGTACCTGTTGATGATAATAATAATAATAGTGTCGAAACGAATGAATATGCACAAGTTTTTTCACGAATAACAGTACTTGAAATGTTTCAAATGCACTGCTTTCCAACAAAATATTTTTACATATTTACACTCGCGTTTCTACAAAGTTTTATTAATCGCTGCACTCACCCACATAACACTCCGATGCCCTAAATTTCCTTAGCGCCAAAGGTCCCAAAAGGCACGGAGAACTATTGTGGAAATTTTACATGTCATAAGGTATATCAAATGACAGTTTTGGGGTCCAGGAAATCTTGCGTATCGGAGTGTTATGTGAGTGAGTGCAGCGATTATTAAATCTTTATAGAAACGCGAGTGTAAATATGTAAAAATATTTTGTGCATTTGAAAAATTTTAAAATTAATTTTTTGGGAAAGTACTATTTTCCGTGCAAAACTTTTCTCGTTTTGACACTGAAGGAATGTTTCTACAAAGTTTTATCAAAATCCAAAAAAGGCACAGGAACTTGATTTAAGCCAAAATAATTTATTTTACACACATAAAAGTTGTAAATTTATTTTACTCACATACACCGATTAAATGCGTTCTGAAAAACTCGGACGAAAACGAGTAAAAAGTGACTACATAAAAATAGCACACATTAGTGAGTTGAAATAATCTACTTGGATTTGCAGTGAAGCGCTTATAGAAATTGTGGACTCGATTTAATCAGAATTGCAGCACAACACATTCAGAAATTGAATCCAAATTTCGATTTTCCGAATTATTTGAGGAAAAGCAACAGTGCGAACAATCGAATTGTTTCGTATCTTCGAAAGAACAGAAAAAATATCTTGTTCGATTCAATCTTCCCAACTTTGCTTTGACAACGGCACTTTGAACTCTTAAGAACGAACACGTTTTTTTTGGGTTTTTGTGTTTTCAATTCTACAATTCTAGAATTTAATAGCAATGCCCCGTGATAAAATATTGATAGAAGGGAGCAATAGCAATGGATGCAATGTGGAGTCAAGGTGTATCCAAACGCAAGATAGCGCGAATAATTTAGACTGCAGACCATGTTGGCCGTAATTATCTTGAAACCGGGGCAATTACGGACAAATGAAAGGAAAGAACTGAAAGGTCGTGGAAAAGTATTGAATTGGCGAGATAGGAGGGAAATTGCCCGACTGGCTTCAAATTTCACCATTTCGGTGAGGATTGCACGTGAATGCAATATTACAGCATCCATCTCTATAGTGAGGTGTGCATTATCCGAGCATTGTTCGAGAAAGGATGAATCCTAAACCTCTTCGGTAAGGCAATCATAAAGAGGAAATACTAGAACCAAGCAAACTTTTTCTCTGTGCATATACATTTTAACGTTAACCGTGCACCACGCTGATTTCTATATATGTAAATACTATAATTATTAAGAAAATGTTTAGCAGGCTAAGTGTTTGTGAAATATTACTTATATTATTTTTGAGAAGATTGTGAAAAAGAAATTCAAAAGCAATAATATTAAATGAAATGGACGATGCCTATTATTAAATAAATTTGTTGCTAATTAGTTGTGGAAAAAAAGTGTTTTCAACTAGAGGAAAAAAGATTTGTTGCAATGAAGTAATTAAGTGTAGTGTAATTAATTTCAATTGATTAAACTTTAAAGATATTAAAGCCTTCTCCACTTTAATAATGACTATTGTAAAATAGTTTATGGGGCGGTTATTTATTATTGTTTAAAATATTGTCATGCGAATTTGCTGTGCGCAACTGTTTAGCAACAAATTCACTGAATAATTGGTATAGGTATCGGCCAGATGTTCTAAACTCATTATTAATGATGGCGTTTTGTTAACTTGAACTTAGCTAAACACCCCTTTTTTTTAAAGAAAAAAGAGCGACACAACTTTTTTTCCTACAACTATTTAGTAACTATTTAGCAACAAATTATGAGAGGGTTAGCTTTTTGATTCGTGTATTATATTATATGTAAAAGTATTTGGCTAAGTTCAGACACATTGATGATGTGATAATCTTGAAAGTATTATCATGGGACACAAGCAAGTTCCCAGTGAGACAACTGAGATATTCTTGGCTCACTGAGATGGCGTGTTTTCGTAAATCGTCTCAATTTCATATTGAGCAACAAAAATCAACGCAGCCTTTAAGTAACTGAAATGTCTCAGATGTCAGATGGATTTAATGTTTCTCATTTGTCTCAGTTAACATATATGTTGTGTGTTGTGACAGCCCTTGACCAGCTCTCAGAATTACCTTCTACTTTATTTTATTTATTTTCCAATCCAATGTTCCTCTGTACATAGGCATAATAATATATAATGGGCCTTATTCAGGTAAATACGACCCGACTAACCAAGACAAATTCTAAACCTAGGATTTTAACTTTGAAAATGTGTCTTGGCCAGTCACGTCGTGTCGAAATGGCCACCAAAAAAATGTCTTCAGAAAACACCTACTATCTACCAGAAAAAGGCCTACTATCTCTCTCTGAATTATTAAAACAAATTTGCAGCACTGCATCAATGATCTCTGCAATGTAAAAATCAGCTGATTAACCGAATTAGTCAACCCAACTGAGACGATTGCTCAAAATGTTGTCTCAGTTGTCTCACTGCAGAACCCGCTTGCTGAAAGGCCATTATTTGCGTTAAAAAATGTGGCTTGTGACTGCCTATTCTTCCTATTTTCGCCATGTATGTAAATCGGAGCAAGAAATGTTGCCTCTTTATAGACTTTGAGCTTGGTTTCGGGTTGAATCTCTCAAGGTATACACATTTCGGACACAAAGGAAATTGAATGCCAAAAAAAAAACCATAAGATAAAACTAATTGGCAGTGTCGTCTACCAAAAATGGATTTTTATTTTTATTACAATATTTCGTCATATATTATATTTGCGTGCAAAAGAACTCCAGATATGATATGTGACACATATCACAGATATCATTCCTAAGAGGAATTTTTCTAGTTTTCATAAATCATTTAATTGTTTACATTTTTATTGGCCAGGGGTGTTATAACACTCCAATGGACAGAGAGAAGGTCAAACGAAAAATTTTCCGAAAGTGCGAGCACATATTATTGATTAAATTATAAATTAAAAAAATAAAACTAATATATATATTCACTGTTCATATTTATTTAATTAGTTTGGCATTAAGCAGCTGATTTCTAAATTATGCAAATCGCTTTCAATATGGCAACAATGAATTTAATTCCCTTTGTGTGTGTAAAACCCTGGCGGCCAACTTTTGTGATCCAGCTAATAAATACTAAGTACATACCCACATAAAATATGTACATGATTTTCCATAACAACGCTTGCATTCCGCGCCTACCAGCTAAACCAGAATAATTTGAACATTTATTTTCTAGCTTCAGGACTGCTGGCAGTATAGTTTGCTTTGTTGGATTAAAAATAATAAACACAGCTCGTAACATATTTTATGCAGTCAGAGGACTGAATGGACATTTATTTCAATTGTGTTTACTATCCAAAGCGCATTGATAAAATAAAGCTATTAGTAAAAATATGTATTGATTGCTTAACCAATTAAAAGTACTACTGTAGTTACTTCCTTTTCCCTGTTTAGAAGTTATAAACGCTCTATGGATTTTCAGTATGTAGTGCTGACATTCCCAGTTCGACCATGTAATTAAATTAAAATCAGCGACATTTTACAATCGAATCAGATATTAAATGCAAACTTATCTCAGCTATGCCGACAACATTAATGTCATCATACCCCTGAAAAACATGTCGAATTTTATCAGTGTGTAAACTTTTAGTAACAAAATTGAAAGTTTGAATTAATTAGGTCTGTTCAGAAGAGTTCATCGGAAGGAAGTTATTGCGATATATCTATATATTATATTTATTTAACTTAGTTCTGGTATAGAGTAGCTATCTTTGTTTATTGGACGAAATAATAAATTATCAATTATTATTTCGTTCAATACGGCTTTACAGTTCACCTTATGCCCTCTCAACTAATGAACAATGCTTCGGTTAATATCGATTCGCTTTGATTAATCTCAGTCAGTCAGCATGTATGCGATTTCCAAGTATCCGAGTACCTCGGGCTACGGTTTAGGAGTACACCCCTACACCTAGTTCTAAATGTGCAGGATCAGGCTGCTGTCTAGTTGAAATTGTGATAAATTAACTAATATTTCATTGCTTAAGAACGCTCAACTTTTAAATGTAAATAAAACAAGTTGTGTGTGAGATATCCACTCCATTTTGATTTGATTTAAACGAATATTTTATGGCATTAAGTATGAAATAGAACGTCGTTTAAATGTCTGCCGCGACTTCACATGGTGACTCGTATTCGGGTGGTCCAATTTTCGATGACTTTGTCGCATAAATCTGGCTGGTTTTGCTGGATGGAGTTCGTTATGTTGACCTTGAGGCCATCAATTGTTTGCTATTTATTAGGATAGACCTGTGATTTAAGATCCATTCAAGCCCCAAGAAGTTTAAAGGTGTTAAATCGCACGATCTCGGTGGCCAGTCTCAAATTGTTCGTGCAGAATGTTCTTCGTGACATGCGTTGTGTGGCTTGTAGCGTCATTCAGTTGCAACCAGATGTCGTCGGTATCTATATCATCCTGTTTAGGTCACAATAAGTTGCTTATTATCGATCTGTAGCGCTCGCCGTTGACGGTTATGGCAATACCAGACAAAACAGTGTTCTTCTCGGGATGCATTTGCGCTGGCGTATCTCGTTTGGATTGGTATGGCCCCAAATCGGACAATTTTGCTTCTTCACATATCCATTCATCCAAAAGTGGACTTCGTCGCTAAAGATGATAAAAAGATAAGAACGGAGCACTGGTTCTGATAATAAAAATTTGATGATTTGCACACGTTCTTCCACGCTATAACCTTCCGTGGTGATTTACCACACAGTACTGAACAATTTGAGAAAAATTTGACAGATATTTGCTATAACAACATTGGCGCTATGACCAAAAAAAATTTCGTGCGTCCATATTGATAGACGCTTAAGGGGGTAGTCTCATGTTCGAACTTCAAAAAAATTTTTTTTTTTTTTTGCATTTTCTCAAAGCTAAATAAGTTGAGAATATACTGTAAAAATTTTAGACCGATACACTACGTCATTTTAAAGTTACAACATATAACAGGGGAGAGCGCACCCTGCATCTGCATACATGAAAATTTTTTCTCTAAACTTTAAACGCGTTTTTCTCGAAACTACACTTTTTTCGTCGGCACGGATGATTAAAGAAAAACTATTGGACCGATTGGGCTGAAATTTTCACATATTATTATAAACATGAATGGTTCTGGCGGGTAGCAGAATTAGATGTTTTTATCGATTTATTTCTGTTTTATATCGATTTTAAACCGAAAAATACCGTCGATTTTGTAAAAATTTTTTTACAAGGCCGCCATTTTGCTATTTTTCACTCAAGTCTTTTAAATCTGCTACGGGCCAGAATGACAACCCTACTGAATAATAATCTTTTTGGAATTTTGATTTCAGATGATTGGGAAAGGAGCAATCAAGGGGGCGAGCTACCTACTTTTTTTTGAAGTGACCTACTTCGCCTCACCAAAATGACCTTAAAAAAATTCTTTTTTTTTTTTAAAGAAATGTTTTTGTATTGTTCAATAGTTTAATAATAACATATAATTATTACAAGAAGATTGCATTTCATTTTCCACACAAAAAAAAATCTTGAAAAACCTTCAAAATTTAAGCTCGGACATAAGACTACCCCCTTAATGTATGGGGGAAACTCAGGATTTGAACAATCATAACTTCTGAATTTTCCAGAGTTTTTGAATAGGCACAATAAAAATAATTGAAAACAAAAAAAGGTTCTTTTAAGACACTGGAAAACACTTTTAACACTTGGATAAAATTGTGTCCATAGATTGGAAGCCTGAAAGAAAAATCCTTCATCACCTAAAACTTTCTAGAAAATTAATATAAATATGCACTTGTGATGCAAATGGCCAAATGGGAATCGCAACTTAACATTTTATTGATCATTCAAATACAACATAAATCAACTGTAAATTTCAAAAAGGTTGGGCTTATTTTATGGGCAAAAGGAATTTTGGAAGCTCAAATTTTTTTTATCGTTCAAGCCTCTTCCAATAAATACCACAATTTATGAACTGCGAAAGTTCTATATGAAATGACGATAACTTATGAAGGAACCGTGAAAACTGGGGCGTTTTGTTTCATTTTCCCAAAGCATTAAGACAGTTAGGACCGGCCTCGGCCCGAACTTTAGTATAATTCTTAACGCGCAATTTTACGTACAAGTGCTTCAATTTTAATGAGGTGCATCGGCGAAATGGTATGCCCGCGGGAGCCTGTCGCTATGTAAGCTTTTGGCAAAGCCTTCCAGAGGTGACGGGAAAATCGATAAGCAAAAGGAGATTTACGTCCAGGCACAAATCCTATCAGGAAACATTTCTTTGCGGCAAATCATGGCAATTTCGCATTAAATTGCGACCCTCGACGTCAACCAGAGTAGGCAATCATTTTAATAGGATTATGGGGGCAGGGTCCCAAGGGCCACCGACCATCGCGCCTGGACTCTGGGAAAATTATCGTAAACATTTCAGCGAACCAATTAACTGAGCCGAAACGGTAAAACAACAGGCGACTCTATCACCGGGATCAATTTCACGTATAGGCGGGCGTATTTTTAGTAGTGTGGTGCAAGATTACGTCCCCAAGGAGCTTATTTAGCGTCCAGGACTCAACTTGAGAAGTTTTGAACTTTGCTCTGTACTTTTCGCCAGAGCACTACGACGGCAGAGCAATTTATTAGCGGACGCTTACGTCTGTAGTCAAGAATTAATTAGGGGCGGACAGAGTGCAAGCATCGGCTTTCTGGAGATATTTTCCAAGGTTTTAATTCCCGGGTGATAGCTCCTTAATGTCTTGAAGCACTCACTGCTTACGTATAACTTTGGATTTTAGCTTTTTCGTTGGACATAATTTAGAGGAAGGATGATCCTCGGACGGATTTTACTAGATAAGCAAATTGGCTACATAAACTTGGCGACACAGGGAAATGGAATGAACTAATCAAATTCTTACACAATTCATGGTACTTTGTTAAAAGCACTACATAATAAAAGGATTTGGTTTCAGTGCATTTTAAGTGAATAATAACAATTTTAAAACTATTAAGTAGTATGTCTAAAATTACCGTATTAGGAGAAATTTACACTTTTAGGGGTTGAAAAGTAATTCTTAAAGGGATGGTATACAGCATCCACAAAATGTCCTGTCCATATTCGTCCAAATGGCGAAGTCATGGCGTTTCAAGGAGGAACAGGTCGCCACCAGTAATTATTTTAATATTACATTTATGGGCGTAGCCAGGATTTTGTTCAGGGAGGGGCAAAGCAACTCAGTCAAATAGTGACACTATTATTTACTTATCAGACATCATTAAGTCCTGGTTAAATATTTTTGGTATGTCATCTTTAAATTCCTTCTTTTCCTCCAACTATCTTCTTATACATGCCTACACTCAGTGATTTTTGGTTGGTTCATGGTTGACTGCAATCAGGTTCACAACCTCTTAATCTCGATCTTTCAATCGGAAATGAATGTGACGAATGTCTCAAAACCGGCTTTCAATTTGACTTTGAAATAATTTTCTTTGTGTCAAACATGTCATAATTGTTATCAGCAAGCTTTGAGATTGGAGCAACTGCTGTATATATATAGGATCTTTCAATAAGGGCGCTTGACTTTTAACTGTAAATAACAGAAATGGTGTGTGAGATATCTACAATATACTAAATATGTATTTAAAATAATGTTGTATGGCATTAAGTAAAGAACGACATTATGTTCTAATTTTCGCCGCGGCTTTGTTTGTTGGCACGAATTCGAAAGTTGAACAAAATTTCGCAAACAAATATTATCGCTCGGGACGTCAACGGCGAGCGCTACAAATCGGTAATAAGCAACTTATTGTAGTATAAGCTGCATGATATGTATACCGACGACATGTGGTTCCAACAATATGGCACTACGAGCCACACAGCGCGTACCACGATGGACATTCTGCACGAAAAATTTGAGACTGGCCACCGAAATCTTGCGATTTAACGCATTTAGACTTCTTGCTTTGGGGTTATTTTAAATCACAGGTCTACGCAAGCAATTCATGCCCTCAAAGTTAACATAATGAACGGCATCCAGCAAATTCAGCCAGATTTATAAATCATCGAAAATGTGACCTTCCGAATACGTGCCGGGCCACCATGAAAAAAAGTGGACATTTGAACGACTTTATATTTCGTACTTAATGTCATAAAAAGACCTTTCAAATAAAATCAAAAAGGAGTCGATATCTCACACACAACTTGTTTAATTTACATTTAAAAGTCGAGCGTCACTATTGAAAGATCCTATATCTATGGTAGGCCAATGTGTCTCCAAATTGTTGCTTTTGAACATGCAGTTTTCGAAATAGTACTTGCAAAATTCCCACTAAAAATGAAAGAAGGCAGATCCCATTGCGAGACCGTTTGTTTGCATAGATTGATTGGATTACTTAGTTAGGAAGCTTTTTCGCCCCAAGTGATATTTTTTATTATTTTTTTTCAGCAGTTCAATGAGATTGCCAGTGGGGGGGAATACATGACTCCCATCCAAACAAACCAATTTACCATATCACTTTATGGGATGGAAATATTGTGTGGTTTTTCAATTAGTTGTTTTGTATTTTTAATCGAGAATTTGGGTTGAACATTAATAAAAACTTTGTGTAATTTTTGAACTCCTTACAAAATTTGTGCGGTTAAGTTACTGTTTTTCTTTTTGGTCAAGTACCTTGTCTGGTTCGTTAATTGTTCTTAATACGTCATGGTTGTACATACTTGCCTGTTGACCTGTTGATCCAACCCAACTCTAATAGAATTTAAACAAACCTACATTTCGTTCAAATAGCTACTACGATATAATCATTATTATCTACTATTTGACAACACACTTTTTATAAATTGTTATGTATGTACTTCAAAATGTATGTATTGGATTTTGTAAGTAACACTTTACTTACAAAATCCAATACATACATTTTATCATAAGAAAAAAAATCATAAAATTTCCCCCATATTTCCTACCTCAGGGTTGTATCTAACTGAAAGAGACATTAGCTTAAAGCCTGAATGTAAATGAAGTGAAAGTCTTTGGAAATGTGCTTTTCCAAATGGAAGCATATAAACTAATTTGGAATTAAATTAGAGCAAATCTCAATGGCAATTGATGCGGAAGCGCTGCCTGCCACAAAGTATACGAAGAGCGGCGCTATACAAGTCCCTCGGGGACCCTCGGTCCCAATGTTTTCCGAAGTGGAAGCAATTTACATGATCGGATGCGTGCCTTTGATATGGCATTAGCATCACGATGTGCAACTGTTTAAAAAATATGACTGACAAAGCCACTAAGAAGCTGGAAGGAAATCTTATCCGTCTTCAGTGAACTGATAAGTTTATTAGTCTACTTGTAACAAGTGTGGAAACACCTTTTGGTATTTCACAAGATTTCTTGCTTATAGTGGTAAATTCCATTTTTGTGTGGATGGTATTATATTTAATTCTAAAATAGTTTGCCACTGAAATATGCCGATCAGAGAAACACTACTAAAAGGATTTTGTAGTTTACTTACACGCACACGCACTGAATTAGAAAAATTTGGAAATAAGTCCTAATTGACTTTCTACCACAATATAAAAAAATTAGAATTTTATACAATTTTGAAGTAACCAGAAAAAAAAATATTCCACTATTTGTTTTTCTGTGATTTTATGGACCAAAATATGTCAACATTTCGTTGTATAAACTATTTCGAATAAATTCCCCTCCCCTTTCTAAACTGAAAGTATTATTTCGAAAAAAAAATTGAGTGGTGTTTTCCAGTACCTATAGTCGCTCGAAACTTTTAAAAAAAGTGGTGAGAATTATAACATAAAATATAATCACAACAAAATAGCCGTACTCGTAACTTGGTAGTTTATAGGGTTCTGTACCTCAAACCGAAAAAAGGTCCCTTAAAGAATTACTTCGTTGTCCGTCTGTCTGTTTGTCAAGACCTTTTTTCTCAGGAACATGTGGAGCTATCAAGTTGAAATTTATATCATATACTTAGGTATACGGTCCCTAAAAAAAACCAAGCTTCTAAGTCAGCGCAATCAAAAAATAGGTACGGCCATTTATGCCGCATATTTTGACACTCGCAAATATGTAAATCAAAACCTATAGGATACTTCCCGTTGACCAAGAATCGTGAAATTGGGCAAGCAACAAGATCTCACACCAAAAGTAAAGAAAAAACTCCGAAAATCGGAGTTATGTCACATGAAAACGATTTTTTTTTAAATTACAGTCATTTAATTTGCGGCAAATATTCGGAGCCCTTAATAGTAATAGTTTTTCAAATTAGCAACGACAATCCAAACACACAAATGCACACATCTAGATATGGCTTTAATAGTAAATACGTATTATACTTTTAACATATACTAGTAGCAGGTAATAAGGAGTTTGTGATAATTATGCAGCCTTTAAATTAAAAAGTGTAAAAGTTGAAATAACGTAAGGAATAATACAAAAATTATAATAGCATTACTTAAAATGCAGTGTCTATTTTCACTCGCCGTATCCATATAATATCCGTGTACAGACTGTTTCAAAAAAACTTTTTTTCACTTTTTCAACGGCCCCCCCAAAAGTTATCTTGTGTCATTTTAATGACGTATGAAAAATTTCAGCGAAAAAAATTAATATATAATATAATAAGCCAGTTACTGCGACATATCTGTAACATCGATATTTCGATAATTACATGGAAAAATACATAAAATCGACGGTAGCGACTTCTAACTATTAATTTTTTTCGCTGAAATTTTTCATACATCATTAAAATGACACAAGAAAACTTTTTGGTGGGGGGGGGGGGACCCGTTGAAAAAGTGAAAAAAAGGTTTTTTTGAATCAGTCTAGTGTACACGCAAGTACACGGAGTACCCTGAAAACAGGAAAATTTCAGTCCATAGATATTTTGTTAAAGGAAAATATTCAGTCAGTAGACATGTTTCAGGGAAAATTTTCCTTTTACGAATTGTTTTGTGTCGATGTGCGATGTACGATGTGCGTTTACTTCCGTGTATTTCCGTGTACAAGGAGATTGCACGGATACTACTATGAGCATTCAAGTGCAAGCATGTGAATTTATTGTATTATTTTGTTATTTAAAAAGTTATATACATATTATATTAAATTTAAAGAAATGCCTAGAGGAGGGTCTTTATTAGATGAGGAAAAAGATCAGATCATCATTTGGAAAGAAATGGCATTGCCCAACAGGCATATAGCCAAAAAAGCCAAAAATTTGCCAAGAGTAGCTCGAAATTGCTATGGCATTTGGAAAACCATGAAAGGAAATACCAAAATTTCGAGGAGACAAACATATCAAATTAAAATCGAAGCGGCCAAAAATCGACTAAGTTCACCTCAAATTATTGCCAAATCAGACTTGCCAATCAAATAACGTCGCGTTCAGCAAATTTTATCGTCTTCTGAAAGCATTATTTATCGGAAGCCTCGTAAAACGCCACTATTAGAACAGCGCCATAAAGATGCTCGTCTCAAATTTGACAAAGAACACATGTCGTAGTAGCAAGAATGGAAAACTGTAATATTTTCCGACGAAGAAAAATTTAACCCAGACGGTTTTAGCTGTTATTGTCATGACCTGAAGTCGGAAAATGCTCCACGGCGCGGCAGAAACTTTGGAGGAGGCAGTGTGATGATCTGGGCTGGGTTTTCTTATTCAGGAAAAACACAGCTATGCTTTCTTCCGCGAAAAATGAATTCCATTAAATATACGGCAATGCTGGATGATGTGTTGATTAGATTTTGGAGAATTATATGGATGATGATGCAATATTCCAACAAGACAACGCGTCGATTCATGTCTCAACAGCATCACGTTATTGATTCTCATCAAGAAATATCCCCTTGCTTTATTGGCCGGCACTTAATCCTTAATTTGAAAAAAACCTTTGGGGCATAGTGGCGACGCGGGTTTACAGGAATGAACCACATTTTATGACAGTTTCTGAACTGAAAGCAGAGATAAAGCAGAGTTGGGATAAAATCTCAATACAAACACTTAAAACTTTAAGCAATTCAATGCCTACTAGAATATATGACGTTATTCGTAACAATGGAACAAAAACCAAACAATGGAACAATTAATTACTTAATTAATATTTGATTGAAATTTGATTACTGATTTCATAAAAATTTTCACCCCCTTTTTGTAATTGATGTCCTTTTTTTAAGTATTGAGTGTAAATGTAGCATTGTTCCTATGAAATATAATTAATAAAATATATTGTTTTATTTGGTCCTCCTTTCCACAAGAAAAAGGATGTGGTGTGGGGTTTTAGGAATTCCGCGCACGTATATAAAAATTCTCCTACCTTGTATGCTTTGGCCAATTTCAGTAGTGAATATAATCATTTCGCTGCACCAAATACATAACTGAAGACCGGTACGACGAAGCATTAAATAAGTTATGAAAAATAAAACCTTAAGTTGTACCATAGGTGCCCCTAGATTACAGTACGCTATTCAAATGCACATTTTGCTCATATGGATACGGGCTCTGGGGCTCCACTTCATGTAAATCTAAGACCGCGGTGATGCTGGAATCTCGCTGCACATTCTACGGTACACTTCTGGAGCACTGGATCCTAGCGGCGAACAAAAGTATGTATGGTACTTACCGTGCAGTAGATAAAGAATGCACCCAGCGCTATGACTCGGAGCAGGGCTGGACTGGCTGCGCGCACCACCTGAAAAGACATTCAAAATGTACTCCATCGTATGTGGTATTTTAGAGCAGTTTAAAAATTTAAATGGCACAGTGAGACAAGTGCTGGCAAACGACGTCAGAATAGCAGGCCAGCATGACGTCCCTGTAATGCATGAAAAATTCTTGTTCTATTACTGGACTGCCCAACCCGGAAAATCTCATGAATGCTGTCTGGACTTACAATGGATCAAATCCGAACTGACAGCATTTTAAAAATGAAGTAAAATTAAAAAAAATACTTTAAGAAATTCAAGCACTGCCAAAGTGCTACGAAATCTCCCCTATGGCATGGGGGCAAAATATTTCTCCAAAGTTAGTGAATGAAGCTGCTCGGATTTTGTGATATAACAACATCCAGAAAGGGAACAATGTACCCAGTACTGCGCTCCCCAGACATCACTCAAATATTTTCTTGTTTCTACCCACAAGGACTGAGGACCGGGATGTTGTTTTGTTGCCGGAACCTCTACCTCTTTATGCTCCCAGGAACCCTCTTTGTGGCACATTGAAGGGGCGATTCATGCCGGTGACTAATGTAAACGCAGGGCACCTTTGAGCTGTGTAACCGAAAATAATAAAATTGTTACGCGCCCTCAGCACGGGGACGTCCTGTAGAAGGGAATTTTATTAGAAAACCTTTTGAATCCTTGGAACTTTCTTAGAGTGAGTTCCTAAAGGTATTAAGTTGTCCCGGGGAAGTTTAAATTTATGAGCACGCGTACAAGAGCCAGTGGTGGAAGGATCAAATCAAATAGTTACACAATTTATTACTCAAATTACAGACTTACCGTTGGTTTCTCTGAGGTTTTGTTTATTCTCATGATGCTCTACGTATATTGTGATAAGGTTTCAGAAAAGAGTTTATTTTTGATTCTGGAGGGAGCAATCTATACATAATCTATTTAAGCAGAGTACGAGATTTTCACAAATGTAATAAAAAAAAGACTAAACATTTAAAAAAAAATTTATTTGAGCCCTCGAGAAGAAATGAAAAAACTATATGTTATGTAGTAAAAATAGCTAACAAAGATGTTACAGTAATGTTTACCGGCATCGTAATGCGAAAAATGCACAAAAAATTTAATGATAAGAGAGTAGTTCATTTTAAAATACCATCTGTCATATTAACAACAGCCGTTAAGATTGAATTTGACTTGACATTTCATTTGCAGATCGTTCGATATTGAACATTTTCAATAAAATTAAAAATGTGTTATAGACCAGACCGCTAGAGGTATTTGAGCATGATAAATATGAGGACTGGATTCTGCCAACGGAAATGAGTTTAGTAGGTCATACAACACTATATATTTTGGATCTTGCCAGGCAACTTAATGGTCCAATAATTATTTACAGGGTGGTTATTCGGAAATGGTGAACTGCCCCCCGAATTTGATAAAATTGAAATATGTATGTCATAAAGTCGATCATTATGAGAAACTTTGCCTTGGGAAGTGGGCCGCGGAAAAGAGATATTAGCAATTAGCCGCTGAAACCTACTGAAAGACTTGCATTACTTGCAGATGTGGCTAAATTATTATTACCTCTTAAAAAAAACTCATTAATGTAGTTTATGAAACCACTGTTGCATCCTTTTTCTAAATTGGCATGCCGTTTACAAAGGTTACCTCAATTATGAAGAAGTACTGCAATAAAAATGTAATATTCTTGGAAATATCTCTTTCCTGGAGCAATTATTTCCTGAATGACCTTTTCGGGAAAGTAACAGTTTAGAATTTTTATTGTGTTACTAATTAGTTTCAGTTACAAATTGCCTTAATTTTACTGTGTTACTGTGCAGTATTTAATGATGAGCACCTAGCCTACGATATTTAGTCTCATTTGTAACTACGAATGGTGAATGTGAAAAAAATTATGTCGAATTTTATAAAATTTAATATGGGCAAACCAAAGGTATGAGTGCAGTGAGCAAAGCGAAAATTTCGGCGTTGGAAATAGGATATTCTCATGGAGTAATAGCTCAGAAAGTGGGAGATAGCCACTCAATTGTTAAAAAGTTTGAAAAAATAATTAACTGCTGAGTTATCAACAAGTCCTAAAAGAAAGTGAAAATGTGGTCGCAGCCGAAAAACAACAGGCTACCTGGACCGCTATTTACTGGGGAAAGCTATAGAAGACCTCACCCTATCTAGTAAGTCTCTAAGGGCTACTATGTGTGACATTGCTGCAGAAATATTGAAACGGATAGTCAGACGTCGACTTTTACAATCTGGGCTATGTGCAAGACGCAAGAAGAAGAGGCTGAACGTTAGGATAGGTCGACAAAGAAAACATGGGCGGATGGACATTTGACATGGACTACAAATGATTGGGAAAAGGTAAATATGAGTAAACAATTTTTTTCATATTATCCTGAAAACACACCTTCCAATAAATTTTTCACTTCACTTAAATTAACTCTATTTTTTGAACAGGTTATATTCACTGACGAGTCCATGGTGAGTTTGACACTACCAATGTCCAGGACCGTTCGCAAATCCAAAGGAGAAGAGTATTTACCTTCATGTGTCCAACAGAAGGTCAAGAAGCCAGTAAGGGTCATGATTTGGTCAGCAATATCATCCAAAGGACTCTTCCCACTCTACATCGTTGACCAGATAATGAACGCGGAGCAGTATTTCACAGTCCTCCAGACACAAATGATCCCAACTATGCATGTAAAATTTAACGGAGATGGAGTTTTCATTCATGATAAAGCCCCTTGCCATACAGCAAGGAGAGTTACGGAGTTTGTACGGACTAACAACATCCAAATCCTTGACTGGCCAGCATTTGGCCACATCTATACATATACAACATTTCTGAATTTATAAAATGAAAAAAACCTCATCTTGCCAGCAGCTGTGGTATCCCATAATAGTCCTATTCGGCCCCCTGTTAAATGGCTTGGTAAAATTTTTCCTAAAATTCTTCACTTGAAAAAACGAGGAAAAAATGTTAAATTTAAAAAAAAATTAATTTCGCCCCCTTAAGGTAGGAATTTGGGGAAAAGCTTTTAACAGTTTTTGGACATTATGAAAAGTAGACTACAAACAAAATTTGAAAGTAATGGCGCAATTGGTGTGTGGGAAATCCTTGAAAAAAATCAAATTAGCCGTTTAAAGTTAAATCATAAAATTGAGGCTGCCTCGTTATTCGGCCAGCCCCAACAAAATATTTAATTGACATTTCGATAGAGGGATAAGTAAGCTTTCATTTGGTACCACTTTCGGCCCGTATCAGCCTTTTTGCAACCCAAAAGCGCAATCGAAATGGGCGGACTTAGTCCGTCAGTTTGTTTGCAATATATTCCAGCATGTATGCTTATGGGCTCCTTTTTATGCAGTCGCCTCCCAGACATAGGACGGATAACAGCCATATCAGAATTTCAAGTCATTCAACAAAAATTCCTGCTAATTGTAAAGATTTTTTTTCAAGTACTTATAATAAATTACAACTTGTTCAATACCTTTGCACTGCTGCTCCAAAATATGTCAAGTAAAAGAAGACTGCGAGATGTGCATTTGTGGAGGATTTTTTTTTAAAGTTTTGGTCCGCCATATTGGATTCGCCATTTTGAATTTGAAAAATCGAATAGTAAATTCATAATCAGCGACCTCAAAAACCTATGTGCACCAATTTTCATAAAAATTTTATGGCTGAAAAAATACGTGCTTCAAAGGGTTAAACGCGTAATGATGTTAAAATGTTTGGTACGTCAATATTTTTTGTATTACATATGTGGAACACCGTGGACTGAGTGCCCCTGCTAAATAGTAGGAGCACTCGGTATACCCACAGGTGCTCACACTGACTAGTTTTTATCAAACTCACTATGCAATGTATGACATCATATAGCACACTCAAAGTAGTTTTTATCCAGAAAAATTTAGATGCGGTACACGGAACACCACACGGTCACGTGTGTGATTTTTATACGCCAATAGCAAAATACAGGGCTGTTTTTTCCGTTTGGCAGCCGTTGGGCTGATTGGCCCGCTTGTGTAGGTCCCGTTAATAATAAATAGTGGCATAATACTCTTTAAACCCTGGTCGCTGCTGTGTATATTTCCACTATGAATGCCACACACGTTTGCCTATGACGTCTCCGAACCGACTGCCACAACGGAAGAGAGGTGCTATCGTCACTACAGCGCCATCATACACTAACAATGGACAAATGATTAGCAGTCATTTAGCAGACTTATTGTGATGCTCTCAAAGCTTGGACTAAGCTGATGGCTCGAAAATAAAATTCAATCCCCCAGGAGATGAGGGTTTTCATTCGATTGTGATTCGGGAACTCACAATCAGAGGATCACAACTGCATTGCTTTATAACGCTGGCATTATTATGTTAGTTATATTAGTAGTTAGATGAAGGCTTAAAGTTTCAGCAATTTTCATCACCAGGACCGGCTTTCAGTGAGATGGCATGCTCATTTTCGCTGGCATGTCAGAAGGGCTCTCGAGCATTTCACAATTATTTCGTTTGGACGGGCAGTAATCCCGCATATGCATGTAGCCCGTCGAAGATTAGCAACTTTGGCAGGCTTTCCCAGCTCGAGTGGCACTCGTGAGCTCCTGAGGATTTTCCGACCTGAGGGCGGGACAAAATCTCTTTCATTCCATACCTTGACTTGTTGATAGCGAAAGGTGAACCATGCGGCTGGCGGCAATAATCCGATGACGGCGCACGCCAGCACAAGAATGCTCGTCCTCATGGGCCAATTGAGGGCAGCAACGCAAGGTGAAGCGTCCTCGCAGAAGTCGCAGCCCTCGGCGCACGGCAGACACTCGTAGGCCAGGGGTTTGCTGTAGGTGGAGTCCTCGCCCTGTGCACGTGTCGCCAAACAAAAATTGAGATAAATATAATTTTCTCAATGTCAAGTACTTGGAGCGAATTCTCTAGATCAAGTGTTTACCAGCATTAGTTTCTCGTACTCCTCCTCCAAGATGCTGCCGTTGAAGTATTTCTGCGTTGCCACCGTGTCCGGAAAGTAGAAGCCCTTGCGGCATACACACTTGTACGACCCCCGCCGGAATCCCAGCCCGTTTATGGCCTCGCACTGTAGACAAAATGAAACAGTTATGAGAGCATATCAAGTAAAATCAGGGAAAATCACTATTTCTACATATAGCCGCCAGCATATGTAGGTGGCAATGCGGAGAGAAAGCGTGAACATGTGCTTTACCATAGTGGTCCTCTGTTTGCATTTGTCGGTGCCAGCAAATATGTTTAGAGGCTGAGTGGTCCCGGGGGTGTTCTTCTGCGGGCACTGGTCAATATCCACCCGTCTCAAGTCGATATCAATCCCAGACGTCCCTCTGAAATCGTTAAAGAGTTTTACATGAAACACAATGTGCCAAAGCCTTGCTACATAAATTTTTAAATTGTAATCTCAACGGTGTGGGGATGGCCAACGGTTTATGCTTTGAAATTTTACTGCCCACTGCGACGACATGACGGACGGGTTGAATACCCGTAAACAAGCCTTTGAAGAATCTGTTGCAAGACGGTCGCCGATGGGTAGCTGTACTGCCCTGATTCTTTGTTTATTGATTCCAACAGGATCGTAATACTTCGCTGAGGTGGGGGTTCAAGGACTTCGTCAAAATAAACCAAAAATGCTCTTATTTCCAAAAATGAATAAATCGATAAATTCGGTAAAATTAATGTGGATGCCCAAGTCGAACACCTCTATGGAGGGATATTCCTTTAAGCACAGCAGATATAAAAGGCCGAGCTTTTATGTATTTTTTTCTTCTTCCAGTTTGATGGAAAAAGTTTCGAACAAAAAGTTCCTTTTCACCAGCCCAGACTGTAGATTAGGAGGTAATAATGAGTACCCTTATATTCGGAACAATTTAAAGGAAATGTTAATTTAAAATTGAAAGCCCTCGAAGTTTTTGCATTAAGTAAAAAGTTCTGTAAAGCCCACAAAATTTGTATTATATGTAGTTTCATTTAATCAAGAGATTATTTTCATTTATTATTATCTCCTTGAAGAACAACCTTTGCTTATTTAAAAAATAAGTGGCTTCTTAAGCACTAGCAGAAAATATGTCCGAATATCGATTTTACAATACAGTGAAAAACTGTGCTGGTAAGTCTATGAGGTTACAGGTTTGGTCTAATTGGACAAGTGCACAGTAAAAAAAAGGTGATTTAAAAAACCAAAAAACCCGAACCTAAGAACTAAAAAGATGTAAACAAGACTTACAAAAATATGCGTAGCCTCCGACTGCCAATTAGTTATACTTTGTCAGTTTATTACAAATATTAACCAGTTCGATCAATTTTAATAGTACTGATTTATTTCTAGATTTAATTATGAATGTGTCTAGTTTACATTTTTTTGGTTTTTCTTAGTCAGTCCGGTTTTATGGGTTTTAAATTTATCTTTCTTATTTCTATCTTTTCAGTTCATTTATTAAGGGGGGAGATACCTTTAGAATTTTCAATTTTTTTACATAATTCGAATATTATAATATGTTAAAAATATACTGTCAAAAGGACAAATCAAAATATTGAAGATTTGTCCAGAAAATATTTACTGGAAAGATGCTTGTGTGGCCATACCCAGAATGCCAACGAAAGTTTCAATGCAAACTTTGAACGCGATTATCTCGAAACTGTGTCTTCAAAAACTGCTCGTTCTGTAATTCAAAAAGTTATTGACCGATTAGGCTCAAATATCCAGAGGTTTCTCTTTATGGTGCTATCGGAAGGATGTACCTAAAAATTTAAAGATATCGGGTTAATAAATAATTTTTTTGGGGTCAAAACTCTTGACAAACAGCCAAAAAATCTGGACCTTTGATTAAACAGCCGATATACATAAATTTTAATTTTTAACTTTTTTATTATTTTGTAGGTTTATCCTTCCCTTTAATATGTTAGTAATCGACAAAAATCGATGACTCGCGGGAGACGCTTGAGGAAATATTCTGCAGAGCCGCCATTTTGTACAAAGAAAAAACATCTCGTGTTTTTGTACACTTTAATAATGTAGGTACTAACAAGATGTCAAAAGTAATAAATGATCCAATTATTTTATCACCTTGCAAAAAATTCATTAAAATTGACTGATTTCACCCGTTCTAAAAGTATCTCCCCATTTTGTAAGTTTGAAAATTTTAAGTTCACAATTTTTCACGCAGTCGGATTTTTTGGTGTTTCTTATTAAAAATAACATTTAAACATAAAATTTGTATATATTTTTGTAAGCCATTTAAAAAACCCGTTATGTTAATAACCGATAGGTTATCGATAGGTTTTAAGGGAAAAAAAATTTTTGAATACATATAATATGGAGCTAAATATCGGCCATTTTGATTTTTATAATTTTGATATATCAAGTGTCACTCTGACAACTAAGACGAATCTAACGACACCGCTCGAGTTAAAATCCATCAAGCCGTTTAGGCTACAGAGCGGGATAAAGAAATATACATGCATACATACACTAGAAAAACATAACCCTCCTTCTGGCCCACTCTGGTAAAAGGTCAGTGTGAAGTTAACTCCAAACGGTATCAAATACGGTTGAATCTTTTGGAATTTCTATTTTATATCCGATAGGTGAAACACATCAGCATAAATTTAGAACTCTACGGGGATTTATTGAATGCATCCGAATAGGTGTTAAATGCTATAACTAATCAAGTAGAAATTATTTGTCCCTAGGGTGTTTTTGGAATACGTACGTCACTGTTAAGTGTTTCAACAAATTAAATAGAAAGTAAATATCCGTAAAGTGTTTTTTTGAATATGTACAAAAAATATCGACGATGGGATATTCAGAGATTGACTCGTAATCTCACCAACAAACCCCCCAACAGCTTAAAACTAATGTCAGCATAGCTACGCAAGTCACAAGCCCTCCAATTGACTGGTCTCTTATGCTATTAGTTCCAATTCCAGGAGTGAATTATATTGAAGAAAAATTATTCAATGTGATCTCATCGGCATCTACCGTGATGGCTGGCATAAAACAGAAACACCGGTTGGTGTACTAAGAATATCTTATAGGATAAGTTTCTGTTTTCTTGAGGATTTGACAAGCCATTTGCATCCGTTCGGATTTTTACTCACAGCTTCATCTCAATGGATATTTTTTTTTGTTTTTATCCGTGCAAGGATAATAACCCAAAAGAATTTGACTCTGACACCGTTTAATAATTAAATCTTTTCAAATAATTTTCAGTTCACACCACCAATTTTTTACTGTGCGTTAATAAAATGGAAGTGTCTATTTCCATCATGCGTTTTACCGTGTAAAGTCCGTGTGACACGGACTTGTGTACAAAAGAATACGTTGAAGGAAAATTTGCCGTTTACAAAATGTCTACTGGCTGAATAATTTCCTTTCACAAAATATTTATGTGCTGAAACTGCGCACGGACTTACGTGGGGTGCAAATAGCACTGACTCGAATCCGTGTCACACGGATTTTACACAGAATCTGTGTTTTTAACCTGAATAACAAGCGTTGTAAATATAATCATGATATACATATGTTAGTTATTAGAAAAACGCTTGTTTCTGGATTGGAAGTTTTTACCAATACAGAGTCTTAATATCATCCTTTCAAAAAATTTTTGGGCTACAGAGGGTGATGTAATACCAACAGGGAAATCCGTACACCAGAATAGGCCGTAGCAACTGTTTGAAAATAAGTTATTTAGTTTTCCAAATCAGACCGGGCCCCGTTTTACGAAGCGACAAGTGTGACTATTGACCAGTAAAAGAGAGATAAGACCGACCAAGAACAGTTACTTCTGTTTTACGAATAACTACTGATCAAACATGAGCAGTAGAGGCCATACGAAACATAGTTAAAAGCAGACTGCGATACTGTTTTACGCATCGTAAAACGAAACGAAGGCGACTATAGTTAATCTGCGAGCTTTTTGTTGACGGACCAGGCTTGTCGCTTCGCAAAGTAGGGCCCAGGGCAAAGAATATTTATCAACAAGAAGGAACAGTCTAATACGCCTTAAAATGCCAAACTAGTATGCAATGGTCTGGTAAACACATCCAGAAAAATTTCCCATTAGCTAAAACAGAAACGAACGAGTACCAACCTATTCCCGTAAGCAATTAAGAGAGAGAACCGTAGCCGGCAAAAATTTCTCACGTATGAGTACAGCATGTACAAGAGAGAGTCAAAATGGGTTCCCAAATTTCTTAACCTGTCCTTTACGTTTACCTTTACATTACCTACCCACAACTTCAAAGCCCTACTTCTCACGACAGACCTAGAACTACTTCTGCCTGATATATTGTATATGTATATTTCTGGAAAATACAAGTTCAGTTTTTGCGTCATTAATCTTTATGCCCCATGTTTGATAGCAGCTCTTATAATTTCCAACTGCTCAGTCACATTCTGAAGAGCCACTGAGGGATTACTGCGATCAGCGTATCATCCGCAGAGACTGTCAACACTACAGTAAGGGATTAATCTATATATTTAAAAATGAATCCGTTTCCGTTTTTAATAGGAAGCGAATTTTCCAACTTCAAGAAATCTTTATGAAAAAGGCAATTGGAGGTTTTCGGGATCGCAGATCTCGAGCTTGCATTCAAACTTTTGGAATTCAAGATGTCGGATCCAATATGGCGACCGAAAAAGTTAAACTTCAAGGGATTTCCCTGAAAATCCGCGCTTGGGGATTTTCGGGATCACTGATTTCGAATCTGTTATTCAAATATCCAAATATGAGACCAGCCCCCACCCGGCTGGGAGATATTGGAGAGAGGGTGCAATAAGGAGGTGGTGTAAAATGAGGAAAACTAAATTTAATAATACTTTACAGTTTGCAGTTAAAAAAGTATTAGGAATAGGTGAAAGTGATGTATGGTGTGTATTGTGTACGAATTTATGGTTGATTTAATGAGACCACCCCCACCCCGCTGGGTCACATAGGAGTGGCGGTTGTGCAGTAGGGAGGCGTTGTAAAATTAAGGAATACAAATTTAATAGTATCCCGGGAAACGCCGGGTCCGGACAAACTAGTAGCAGAATAAATATATATTTGAATTTATTGAATATAGAAGACACTCATTCAATTTACAACAATTTATTTGGCTTCCCTCTATGATTTGTGCTCAAAAGGACAAATCACAGGGGGGACTGAAATAATTCCGCAAGCAACTGTAACGACGCGGCCCCACATGTATCAATGTTTTAGTCAATTTGGTACGAGTTAGCAAACGTGTCTGGGTGCGTGGCATATCTCGATACATTTCCGATGAATACCACATTATCACCAAACCCCTCCCATATAGACGCTTGTAATGTACCAGATAAGCCCTATAGTTCTCGTTAGTGAAGTGGGGTAACTCGATGAGGAATAAATCAGTTCAGACGGGCGAATTACAACTACAACTAATCAGTTTTATGTAAGTCGATTAGGCGGAAGCACCTTAATTGTGCTTCAAATATATGCTTCAGTTATCTGCCAATCAGGCGCCAGTTCCCTAACGATATAATCCACATTTGAAGGACATGCATAATTTGATGTTGTCATTGAGCACGGAATTGTCTATACGTAGGCTCCTACCTGGAAATATATTTCATGTGATGTTCCATCCGGGGGAACTCCGCTCGGTCTTACATTATGCTTATAAGCACCCTCCAGTAAAACACCCGCACATAAGGACGCGCATATGAATATCTGCCGATTCTTCCTTGACACACGGCGTTCATGCCTCCATCGATTATCTTCAAGTATTAATAATGCTTTCATGAAGTTCTTTATCAGGAAAATTGAACAGGGGGAGGGAGGAGTGCCTTACGAAATAAATTGCCCTGAATTTGATTAACCTTTATAGAGGCTGGGCGTGGATTCTTTTGAAAACTCGTTTACGAGCACTTCAACATGCCTGCGCCAGCCCTATTTGGATAAGAAGCAAAACGTAGCAAGGCCGTTCGGAGCGTATTGGGAGTAATGATATAACTTTTTTAATTTTAGACGATTTGATTTTGCCTGAAGAGGTAATTACACGCATATCTTTAGAGAATGGGCTTACTGCGATCGAGGAGTATGTTGCTTCTTGTTTTCGCTGAGAGCCAGGTATTCGGGCGGAAATAAGCTTTGAAATTTATTACCAAGAATTTCTGTGATCCATCCATTGTGCTGCTGGTGTAATACATTGCCAAGCTGAATAAATCTCATAAAATACTCTTATCATGCATATGTAGCTCGGTGGAAATAAGTTCGTCGAAAAGATGATTAGCTCTGTCAAAAGAAATGACGGTAAAGTCACGCAATCCGACCTCACTCTAGGTATAGCATTAAAAAAACTTCTTGAGCTTTCCTAGAACAGAACATCTTCTTAAAGCAGGACACATAAAAGAAGTTTATCTGCGTCACGTATAGAGAAAATACGAGTAGGGTGGCGTTAGAGAAAGAAGTGCTGCGATGGGAGATAATAAAGAGGATTACCTCTGTATAGATTCAATGCAAAGGATGAGAGAAAATTTAGGGTGTTGCGCTGAACTACTGAAAGCATTTGAAACAAATGATTATAATCATAATTACTAATTATATAATTATCAAACACACATCTTCGTGGCTACTTTATGATATGCAAATGCAGTCGTCCATCGATATATGGCGGCCAAAAAACTTACATTTATAGTTTGATTTTTATAACATTAAAATTTGCTCCTATTTATTTGTTTATTTACATGAGCTTATCACAGAAAATCATTCCCAATTACACGTAAGCTGTATGAAATAACACAAACTTAAAAAAAGAAAACTGAGCACAAACTTTTTGACGCGAAATTATGAGGAAGGAAAATTCAACCTGTTACATATAGCTAACTTGAATCTATTATAAACTGACAGTTCAGAGGACCAATTTGAAGGTTATTATGGTTTCTTTAGAGTCTTATCATTGGAGAATTAAGTTGAATTGACAGCAGGGCTCTAGGTGGATCGAAATTGTCAATATTTCTACTATAGTGTGTAGGCACCCACAAAAATACATAGATGATCCGCTAAAGAAGTTTCCAAGATTCCGTTAAAAATTCTATACAGAATGAATTCATCTAGATAAAGCCTTCTGTCGACAAGTGGGGACAAATTAAGAATGGAAAATATCTCATTATACGGAGCATAAGGTTTGTTAAATCTTCTAAGGGACAACGCGTAAATTTCCTTTGTATACCTTCCACTCTATCAATTTTGTTTTGGTGATGCGATGATCAAACAAATGAGCAGTGTTCGAGTATGCTTCGTACCAACGTCAAAAATAATAGCCCAGATATTGATATGCTACGAAGATATGCTGCTATACGCAATATGAATCTTGCTAATATGTACACTGAGACAATTTATAATAAAATTTTTAAATATAAATCTGTTTGCAGAATGTTTAAAGAGAAATACGTTTCATTTAATAGATTATTTTACTTTCTAAAGAGTCAGATTATAAGTGAAGCAGATATGAAGCGGCAGAGTGTCCCGACTAGAAGCCAGGAACCGATTTCGAATCCCATCAGAAACCACACAGACTTCACATAAGAAAACAAAGCAATTTGCGTTCGCGTATTCAGTATAGAATCAAATATTAATGACTTGTTAATAATGTTCATTTTAGAATTTAAGATTTTCAATGACAGGTAAATATCAAACAGATTTGTATTTAAAACAAGTTGAAATCGTTTTGGTGCCAAATCATATGTTTTTATTTGAATTAAAAACGAATCTAATTACTCTTTTTCTCAGTGTAGTCTCTTTTGGAAATGTCATCAATGCGCGCATCGAACTCAGTTTGTTATCAAAGGTTATAGCCAGATCGTTATACTGGTCAATCTTCAGCATGGTCACCGAGAAGAGTCGATACTCACATTGCGCAGGAGACTTTTTGAAGGTGTAGCTCATTGTGGAATACTCATATTACGATCTGCTCTTAGTATTTTTTACGATCTGCTCTTAGTCCGTCAACCCGTGGCCGTGCCCGAATAGCGAATACCTTCATTCTGTACCCCTAGAACTAGCTATCCTCATTTCCTTTTTAATCTCTGGCGCATGACATCATCTTGTTCACGCGCTGGCATGCATGCTGCCTTTTTCCTTTATCCTACCATGCGCCTATGACTCACCCCTATTTCCTTTTTGACTAGGAAAATATTATTAAAATTATTACGTCTACAACTACGCCTTGTATTCTACGATACTACACATCTACAAGCCATGCATTATTTGCCATTGCCATTGAAATTAACAGACCGCGCTTTCGTCTGATTTAATTTCGATTCCACTAGCAACACTCATTAACATCTAATGAAAGACAGTTGAAGAGTCTTCAATAGCAACGAGATAGCTATCACCCTATACAACATCACAGTCATCTTTCCCGTTAATCCCTCTAAAGATTTAGAGGTAGTCAGCGTATAAAATCAGTCTGATGTTAAATTTGTGGTCAAGCCATTTATAGATAACAGGACTAAAAGCGGACCTCGAATAGATCCTTGTGGAACAACATAAAGAGAAGCAAACTCGACGAACGAAGAACTAGAGAACACAACATGCATTTTGGTTTCACACAGGTAGGATAAGATCATCATAGATGTCATAATTTCTTAATTTATTTAAAATAATTGGTTACGGTTCATGGTCAAACGCCTTAGAAAAATCAGTATAAATTACATCTTCTTGGCCATTTTGTTCAAAGTGTAAGTGCCACGAAATGATGAAACTCAAATAAGTTACTCGCAGTGGACCTTCCTTATATAAAACCTTGTTGCTTCGACACGATTGTAGGCCGTAATATTCTTGACAGTTGGGTAAGTCTTTTAAAAAGTTTACCGAAACAGTTAATAATACCGACGGGAGGATAGTTTCATGTCATACATGGATTGCGAGTCAGAGGGCCTTACATCGTCAAATCGAAGTGTAGAACGAGAGTTCAATTGTGTTTGTTTGGCGCATGTAAGCGTTCATATTTTCAAACGAATTCGCTATGTGCATTGTGTTCGCTCAAAGTTTGCAATTGTTTGCTCAGTCTGTACACTCCTTTTCGTAACGTCGCTTATACCGGAGACACGTGGGCACCTCAAATTAAGAAGGCAAAAGAAGTTTTGACGTCACATACAGCAAAAAGCTACTCGGTCAATTAAAATCTAGATTCCGCACGATAAGGAAAGGTCTGGAGGTGCATGTGGATAATGCGCAGAAAATTGTGCTGGCATGCTGTATATTGCACAATTTCTGCATAGACCAGCGAGATGTACTTTCAGAAATCAAATGTCCTGAAATTGAAATTTAGCCGCTTTAGTTAGCACACTGACGACTGGAAATACTGGAAGTTCCTATTCTCTCCCGCTCATTTTGCGGCAAATAAAGTGTCTACAACTTGCTATTGCAAAACCGAAAACGAAGATGTCCATTGAGACTTAGCAAATTCATATACGCAGCACACTACCGTATATATTAAGTTCTGAGGGTAAACCATGTTTGAGATGCCATTGTCTTTTATCACAAAGAATTTGAATGAACGTTCACATTTGCATTCTCATCTTCGTCAACGAAGTTCCGATAACTTCACTTTCAGAAAATGAAGCTGGAAATGCTGGAAAAAATCATATGATTTTCAGTGGCTAATTTTGAATGGACAGCTATGTTATAAGCCTGCAGTGAAGTCGAATTTTACTTTGTGTCTTATTTGTATTGTGAAAAATTGTTTTACTTTTTTTTTTCGTAATCAAACGTTTAATAGCTTGCGTACGTTTGCACAAAATTAATTTTGCTATTTATTTTACCGATTCATTCGTATCAACTTTCAGCTGTCAAAAATTCTCGACTTGAATGAAGTTCGTCGTGTGACTATCACCACCAAGCATACGGTATATAGAGAACTCATCTCTAACAAAAAGTTGTCCGCTGTGCTTATGACCATTTTGTCTTCGATTGGCTCCCACCGTGTTCATTTCACCAGAAATGAATCCAAGAATTCACCCGACTTCAGAGCCGGCACCGAGACTACGCTGGCCCGCGATCTGCGACCTGGGCGCTGTTGTGACTCATCTGTATGCGTTGGAATATTTACATCTGAGCAAGCAGGTGTTTGTGCCCATTACGCTCGTTCTTAATTGATGAATGCAATTTCGGGTGTGCGGGGAATAAAGGGCAACAGAGATCGACGGGTTGGGTTGGTTTTTCACCCGACTTCAGAGCTCGGCACCGAGACTACGCTGGCCCGTGATCTGAGGCCTGGGAGCTGTTGTGACCCACCAAACCAAACCAATCTTGGATTCATTTCTGGTGAAATGAACACGGTGGGAGCCAATCGAAGACAAAATGTTCATAAGCACAGCGGACAAATTTTTGTTAGAAATGGGTTCTCTATATACTGTATGCTTGGTGCTATCACGTACACAATGAGTGAAGATTGAAGTAATCATCATTTATTATTTAATCGTGCCCGGCCGTCTGCGACTGTAGTGTACTGCGGCACTCCACTCCACAGTAGTGATGCATTTACGTTCTATCACAGGTTGTAAGTTTAAATTCCGTAATTCTATCACTAATTACATTGCATGTACAACCCAAACACTGGTAGGCACTAACATCGGCAGCAAGTTTAATTAAGAATGATCCAGAACACACAACAGACTTTTCTCTTTAAAGGACGAGAGTTTTAAGCACCCATGACCTTCCATCACTTGACTTCCGCAATGCAGCCAGCTCCTACCAAATTGTCTTTCCTCTCAGAAAAGATTTTACTTTAAGATTCGGAGACAGACAAAACAATCAGTGGCTATAATCCGCCAGGCCGCATGTGCGCTGCCGCCTATAAATCCCATTACAAGCCACTGTATTTGCCAGAGGCGTTAGTGTTTAATTGGCTGTGAATTACACCTGAACCCAACCGGAATCCCATAGAAAAGAGTCTTTCGTTTAGAGTGCCCCTGAGAGCAAGAAACCAGATAAAATCCCAACCAGACAAGCCTACAGGCCGTGGTAGCCGCAGTGGCGTTGGCTTTGACCCCCAAATTCTTGCCCTAATTTATTTCCGCCGCTGTGAGCAACCGAACCTTTAAATTTGAGAACGGTTTTTCTGTTATGGAAATTTACTGAAAATTGGCCTGCTCGAAACCCTCGTCTGGCCTCGTTGAGGATGCACTCGGCGTAAAGGAGGATAATACCATGGCAGGCTGGAAAAATGCAAGGCAATTTGCATGACTTGTCCGCATTAAGGGTCCGGGCCCTCCCGCGATACCAGGAAATTCTACTGGAAATTGTTCCGTCGTCTAAAAACGGCTCCCTACCAGGCCATAAATTATACGGGCGTATTTCTCCCGAAATCATCCACTCTAAACGCGCATTAAGTGCATGCGATTACTCTCGGGTCGTCGTAGGAGGCCGCGGTGGGGGCTTTGTTTATTCCGGCAATTATCATCCGAAACTTCTACCGTTTCCTGGATGGCAATTTGGGATGGAAAAGCATCGAAACCTCTCCGGGATAGGGATAGGATAATGCCTTTCATTCCAGCAATGGATCGACTGTCATCGGGGAAAGTTGCGCATCTCCGGAAAAATTGCACAAGCAATTAGTCTGATCCTTGGGAGTGAGGCTCTGTAATGGAGTTAATGTTGTTTTATAATTAAATCATTAAAACGACAATAAACGTCCGGCGCGGTGGTCCAGTTGATGGGCCTACGATGCCAATTATGTCAGTCCCCGAGGGATGTTATCCGAACTCTGCGGTGGTGATGACTGGTAACATTCATGAATGGATTGTTACTGCTTTTTATTCAGTGTGCCTTCCACAGAGCATAAACCACGACCCACGTAAACCACGAAATGACTCGCCTCCTTGTTAATTTTTAATAGTGCAGAATTTTTTATGCGCTGCAATGCAATGCAGTTTACCTCATGCTCCGGCAGGTGGAAATAAAAATTAATTTGAGGCGGCAAATGTGAAACTGCGAGTTTATGTTATGTGTGGGACAATTACCATATATGTATGCAATAGGCACACACCCTAAGTGGCAGCGGTTTTGGCTTGCAAAAAAACTGCTTCTGTGCAATTTAGATACAACTTGCCTTGGCATTTGAGATATTTTTATAGACTTGAAGAATTTTTCTCTTTATTAAAATTGTTCATCCAGGATTCCCGCGAAAAAATTCTAAGAAATTTTATGCATTTATAAGTTGGGAAAGTTTTACACTTTTATATTTCTTAAAGTGGTACACCACTGTAATGGCTTGCAAAAAGAGTTTCTTATTGATTTTATTTTTTTATTAACATTAAAGTGACGTTCTGAAATTTGTTCATATTCGGCTTAATTGTACTTCTAGTAGGCATGAATGTGGACACACAATATTTTTTTTGTATTATGTTTATTTGTCAAGTTATTGGCTTCTAAAGAATTGTCGTTATTGAAATTCGTATTTTTTGGAAATAGATTTGCGAATTAAACAAATATTTTTAAAATATTGAATATGGTGACTTAAATAGAAAATTTACTGTTCTTTTTAAATACAAAATAAAACTGAATTTTATATTTATTTTTTAATATACAAAACCGGAAATAAACTTTTCAAGTCAGAATTTTAGTAACTTCTACCATTTTTTTTATTTTTTTTTATTTCAAAATATAGCCTATATAATACACCAGAATTTTCAAAATGGGATCTGCAATAGTTTGGGAGATAAATGAATTAAAGTACATATGTGTCGCACTGAGCGTCGTACTCTAGCTTCCTTAGGTCGACTGGTTTGCGTGATATCACACTAAAACGCTGCAATATTTATATTTACTATCCTATTTAAGCGTATTTCCAGCTCTAACAATGTTGTGAGGTATTTATTATTCAAATTAAAATAGTATTATACTTATTGAACAAAAATATTAGTAGGAAGCAGTAGTCTAAAACAAATTTTGTGACAAGTAATAAAAAGCGACTGCTAGCGCCATGTTAGAAAGAGATAGCAGCATGACGCTAAGGCATTTCGTATTTCCGTTATTTCTGTAGTTGTTGTTCTAACCTCTTGTGCACATTTTAAGATACTTATTGATTTATAATGGCTCCGTACGGTGATCGATGTTTTAATCCATTTCGCTTGGTACTTCATCGAAAGTTTAAAAATTTAAGAAAAATATCTGAACATTTGGCTCAAAAGTGGAGATTTTCACTCGATGTTTATGTATGTGCCTCTTGTAGGAAAAGACTGTTCAGATATTTTTCTTAAATTATATAATGAAATTTTAATGCGGGAGTTTGCGATTCCTTCTGTGATTTTATTTCTACACTGATTTTAATGATTCTAACACTGATAGAATATCACTAATAAAACTTAAAAAAAAATCAAAACGACGGATCCAATATGGCGACCGAAAATATTCAACTTCAAACGATTCCTATGGAAACGGATCCTTTTAGTTTTCGGGGTCATTGATCTCGAATCTACAAACGTAATGGAAATTAAAGATGGCGGATCCAATATGGCGACTGAATATTCTTAACTTCCTGAACCGATTTCGATGAGATGGCGCATCCACACTGGTAAATTGTTTTACACTGTGCGAAACCGGGCATAAAAACTAGTTCAATTTCATGGCTTGCAACTTGAGATAGATCAATTGTTAATGTACGGGAAAAGTCGGATGTTGTGCGATGGTATTGCTGTGTAGCTGCGTTACTTATGAGCTTTTGTATGTTTGAGTTAATTTGTGGGATTTGTATGCAATGAACCAGGCTTTTGCTGTCTTACTTCATACTACTTTTAAATACATATGTAAGAACTAAGGTCGCACAATTGAAATAAATTTACTGCATGCTAATTTTTTATTCCAACGAAAATGGTTTATTTCGCAACAACGTGTAAAATATTTCACATTACCTAGTTCTTTTTGGTCACTCGTTTAGCTCAATGTAAGGATTGTAAGATCGGAATGAATCATGTACTTTGAGCTGCATATAAATATTCACATAAATTCATAAATTCTTATTGAAGAATATCCAATATTTATTTCCTTGCTATTAAATACAAAACGTGGAGATTCATAAGACATTCTGATGTAGGTCTTATACAGCTCGATCAATCTGGGGTTGAAAAATCGCTAAGGGCCTTGAACTCAGATACTATTTGCGGTAGCGATCTTATTCCCAACATCTTGTTCAAAAATTGCTGCTCTTCACTTTCGACTGCACTTACATTAATTTTCAATAATTCCCTTAATGTGGAATGCTTTTTATAAGTGTGAAAGTTTTCTTTTATTAAGCCCTTGTTTAAATCTGGATCACGTAATCTACTAGTATCTAATTATAGGCCCATAGTAAAATTGTTACATATTGCTAAGGTTTTTGAAAGCTTGGTTAAGAACGGACTATATTTTCGAATTAAGGAGAGTATTTGTTCTAAGCAGCACGATTTTGTGTCCGGTAAATCCACTTGTACTAATCTTGTCTTATTTAAAAATTATGTTTCAAATGCACTTGAGTAGGGCTTACAAGTGGATGATATTTATACCGACTATGTTAACGTTTCTGATCGTTTTAATTTGGATCTACTTTTAATAAAACTTAAAGCGTTTGGTTTTCATTCGGCTATGCTTGCTTGGTTGGCCTCTTATGTGACAAATCAGTACCAATGTGAGAGAATTAATTCAATCCATTCTCGTGCATTCAAGGTCCTAGCGTGTGTTCCACAAGGTAGCCATTTGGGTCCTCTGCTTTTTATAATATTTATCAACGATGTAATTAAAAATATCTCTTTTGCTCAGTCCTTGTTGTTTGCGGATGATTTAAAACTTTTTTCATACATAAAATGCTCTTCTGATAGTTGTTCTTTGCAGTCTGACTTGGATTGTTTGAACCAATGGTGCATTTTAAATGGTGTGTCCTTAAATCCTACTAAATGCAAGACTTCACCGCAAGGCTGCTTCATTAATATTTAGTTATTCTAATGATGAGCACGCGCTTGAACAGCGTAATGAAATTAAATATCTTGGCATAATTTTTGATCCAAAACTTCATAACAGCTTGCATGTTGACTATATTTGCTGTAAAGCTTTTAAAATGCTTGGTTTTATAAAACTCAGCAGATTTTAGGGATTATGTTTCGCTAGTTCCATCTATTCTAGAATATGCATCGGTTGTGTGGCGACCTTACACTAGTGCGCTTACATTACGTGTTGAGCGAGTACAAAAAAATTTCACTGGGAATGCCTCAAGGAAGTTTCCCTTGGTGTGAAGTGGCTTACCTGATTATAAAGTGAGGTGCATTGTTTGGGTATGCAATCTCTTGAACTAAGAAGGAAAATTACTGCTGTGATGTTTGTGAGAGATACTTTGTGTTTTAGAATTTGCTCGCCTGACTTGCTGGCTTAATTAAATATTGTATTTACGTTCCCGGCGTTTCCCTTCGTTCTAGGATTTTGCTATATATAGGATTTCATCGTAGTTCTTATGGCCAGCACGAACCTATTAATTACTGCTCGAATGAATTTAATTTGTGTTACGATGAGGATGTTGATTTATGCATGAGCCGTTCCCAATTCAGGGGTATTTTGATTAACCGCAGTCTTTCTTAGCTTTGTTGTTATTAGCTAGGTTAATAAGACTTATTCTGTAAGAGGTCGACTCTGTAGACTGTATCGTAAATAAATAAATAAATGTTTCCTTGAATGTGGAGGAAAAAAGCAAAAAGTAAGTGTAAAAGAAAATTTAGTGAAATGGCAGCCTGTTCAATGAACGAATCAAGTTTTCACACATTTTTTTTCTAATAAGCGCTTTTAGAAATATTAATTTGAAAATGAAAAAAAGGTTACCTAGAATGATTACAAACATTTAAAAAAAATTATAGTCGGAGCATTATTGTTCAAATTTTTGAGAAAAACGCGATTTAAAGTTTAAGGAGGAGTAGATCTATTTTACCCACTCATACTAAAAATGTTATAACTTTGTCGCTTCTGCTGATCTTAAACAATTGTAAGAGTAAATATATCTTGAAAATATATGTACCTACTTAAAAAAATAGAAAAAAATAACGACTTTTTCAACCCCTCGCAGTAGTGTTCTTCTCCTTAAGCCTTCTTTTTTTGTCTACTGAATTTTTGCGGAATGTTGTATAGTCAATGACATACAGGGTGTATGTCATTAAATAGTGGATGACCGGTCATAGGGCAGCTTATTAGCTATCAATTTAATAACCTTGTGAAAGGTCTCACGGTTTTCGAGTTATTTAAGTTCTTATTTTGTTTTCGAAAATGCCTACTTTATATCACTTGTTTGCATACCATTTTTACAAATGATATATTTTTGTGTTCTGTCTGTTTGCACAATATTCTTTAGTTTTTGTACCATCAGATAAGTTATAGAAGTTTTCAGCAGCAGTTGCTGACGTGCCAATTATTTTAAAAACTTGTCTACTTAGTTAAGATTTTAAATTGTTATCACACTTATCTCTTGAAATAAAAATATATTGCTTTTAAAATGGCAAAGAAGCTATTATACCCAAATTAAAAATCTGACCAAAATGAGCTTTTTCCAATTTACATATAAACCCACACAACATGGGAGAACCCAGACCACCACCAATTTCAAATCTTTTTCCTAATCATAATCCCAAAAAAAAATATTTTGCATATTGAAAAAAGTTCCAAAATAAAATGAAGAATCAGTTTTACTGAACTGGTCCAATAACAACAAGAAACAAAAAAGTGCGTCACTGTTTCTTTGTCTCAGTTGATTCTAATGTTACAAAAAGAGTTGCAATATAATAATAAAAAAAACAAGAACAATTGGAGGAGCTAATTGACTCTCTAAGGAAATTAATCTTCCAGAATGTGTAAATTCCCAGAAAAGTAACGGTATGGGGTGGGATATCTTGGTATGGGTTCTCCAACCTCCACTTATGCACTCAGGTCGTTGATCAAAATTAGCCCATGCATACCTTCGAGGAAAACTTTCTTCCATTCATGGAAAATTAAATACCCTGAGGCAGGATAATGGCAGGCCACATACTGCCACGTCCAACCAGCGCTGTTGAGTATAAATATCAATTTCCTGGAGTGGCCCCCTCAAAGTCCTGACCTGAGCATCATAGAGAATGTGTGGAAGGTCCTTAAAGAGAGCTGCGAAAAGAATACCAGAAACTCTCCAGGAATTAAACAATATTTTATTGTTACCAAGGCCTAAGACCAACATTTTACGGACTGAGAGCATTGGTCCTATAATTGTGAACACAATTGCATTAAGTTTTTGTTCATTTTGGTTAAAACTAGTACACGAAGTAAAACAAAATTTCAAGAGATAATGAAGGACAGCCAAAGGTTTCATTTACACCAGCTGTCACCATCCCTCTTCTCCTCAACAACAAGTGATGGGCTATGGAATAGAATGTGATGCCCTAAATCAACGTTTGGCCTTGAAATTTCTGGCAGTATTGTATGTATAACCGAGCACTTCAACCCCAATTTTCGGTATCTGCAAGCCTGTCCAAAACTTCCTTTGCATGTGCACGTGTAGAAAAATCAATGCCTCTATAATTATTGCGTGCCTAAAACCCAAACTTTATAGCAGAAGGACATACTTGGATGTGATGTCACCAGCAGGTTCTAATGGAAAGAACTACATATAATAATATATATTTAAACTCTTGCAATTGGCGACCTATAAAATTTATTTAACAGTTATATTTCAGTACTGCTACATAAAATTGCCATGCAGTAAAAATAAAATGTCTTTAAATTAGTGCACATCTATAGGGTCTTAAGGTGATGAAACTCACGAAAATTTTGCAACTATGATAACATATATTTGATATTCTCACCCCTATTCTTGAAGTCGTTTCGAAATTACACGACTGGGCAAGACACATGTTTACAGCTAAAATGCTATGCAAACAAGTGTCTTAGCTAGTCATGTCACTCCGAAACGGCTTCAAGAATAAGGGTGTATATGACTTTTGGTTTCACGCCAGTAAATTTATTTTCAGTTCGCCATTATAAATTTTGTAAAATTATAAATCAGCGACCCAGAAATACCCCATGTATCAACTTTTATGAAATAATTTATATACTATATTTAACTTCTAAGATGGATGGACATTTTCTACAAATGGTCTAAATTTCTAAATTAATTCAGGGGACCTCCATAAATGTATTAAAATTAAAATATCGGTTTTTTAATTTTTCATCATTATATTATATATATTTGGATGAAGGGGGGAAACGAAGGGCCCCGAACACTCAGGCAAACAGTCCATTGTACTCTACCTCCGCCCTAGCCGAACTTTTTTGTTGTTTTAATGAACTGAAAAACCTCGGATAGGGGTCGACGACAGATATCTTCCATCCTCAATACGTCAGCACCGAATATAGTGCGCCGCGCTTGCGAGAATGCGGGACAGTTGCAGAGAAAGTGTTCTGCGCTGTCCTCACCTCTCCGTATGCCGCGCATGACGAGTCACAGACGATTCCCAGGGTATGTAGGTGTTTGCCACATGTTTTATGCCTTGAAAGAGTCCCTACAAGATTCGTGAGTTCTTTCCTGCTTAATTTCAGCAGAGTTTCTGCAGTGCACTTATCGGGACGTCCTATAAAGAGTTTGGTGTGTCTGAGTTATCCAGTTTTTCACTATTGCAGAATTCACGCCAATCTGTGGTTCCGGTCCAAAGGGGCTGCATTTCGTGCCTTCTTTTGCACAGGCTATCAGAGTTTTCGTTACCCTCGATGCCGTGCTGCATTGTAGCGAGCTAACGACAGCAGTGGTTTCTTACATTCAAGGACAATTTTTGAGTGGGTAACAAGATGTCAGGATTTCGGAGTACTGCGACCGCAGCTTTGCGGTCGCTGCAGATACCAATTTTCCTTTCACGACATCTCCGATCAATCCAGTTTGTCGCATTCAGAATAGCGAAGAATTCCGCTTGGAAAACCGACGCAACGTCTCCAAGAGGATGTGACTGTTTGATTTCGTTGCTCAAACACCATCCAGCGCCCGTAGCAGGAGAGGTTTTCGAGCTGTCTGTATAGAAGACATTTAAAAAACTCTCCAGTAGATGGTGTGAGTTTTCGCAGTCCTCTCTATTCGGGATTTCCACATGATATCCGCTATCGAACATTGTTACCGGTTGTATGACATCCATCGGCATATTGTACGAGTCACAATTTTCTTGGAGCCTTCGTGATAGATCACCATGGCCGTTTTTGTGATTGTCGTGCCAGAGTCCTTCTCTCTTCAATCGACAGATTGCCTTCTTCCTAGATTGTGATGTCAAGTGGTCGCAAGTTAAGCATTGCGTTGAGTGTTGCACCAGACTTGGAGCTGAGGGCCCCAGTGATCCTTTTTCTGTACTCTGTTTAGGATCGTACAGGTAGATGTTTTTCCCGTTTTGATCCACCAGATCACAGACGTATAAGTTATGATGGGTCTGATGACGGCGCGGCGGTGTATAGCCAGTAGAGTAGACCACCGCTGGCCTCAGACCCAAAAAGCCCGCCTGCATTGCCAAAATGCTCGGGTGGATTTTTGTTCAACATTTGATATCCACGTGAGCTTGCTGTCTAGGATTACTCCCAGATACTTAACTTCGGTGGAGAGTTGGATTATAACAAGATTGGAAGTTTGAGGTTAATCATCATTCCATTACTCTGCTTTTTGTAGGAGTCGGGAAGTAAGAAGAAAGAGTGCTTTAACAAGTGAGTGCAACCACATTTACCTTGTGTCTCTTACTAGCGAAGGCTGAATTCAGCACAACTGCAAAAATCTTTGAAAAAACTCACCAAAGAGCATGTGTAGGTACAGCATGTTTGGCGAGAAATTTCTTTGTGGTCGGAACTCCTGTTGAAACATATTTGATGATCGTGTGTACAACATTACTCTTAAGGTATTATACATTTGCACTTATCGAATTTTTAGCCTTTTCCACAAGCTTTTAAACATGCAAACGAAACGGAAATTTTCTAAGTTAGAAGTACAAGGCATTAGGAAAAGGAACGGAAAAAGAATTCTTGGCTTCACATTTTATTTTCAACCCGAAAGTTGGTAGGATGGGCTTTCCAGTTGCATGTAGAGACTTTAACAACCCATTCGACCGAATTTCGTAACTTTAGAAACTCCTCTAGTTTTATCTATTATAGTTCCATGAAAGCGTCTTTAGCTTATCGAACAGGAAAATCCATCTGTAGACGAACTTTGCACTTTCCATTTCTTCTCTTCAGAGTAAGTTGCCAACGCCCTATAAAGTACTTAAAGTTCGACGAGCAGCGAACCCATCGTGCGGAAACATTTGATTCATTCCGAGAGTCACAGGAAACTTTTAAATACAGTGTTAAACCTCCCGGAGTCACCGACTCTCAATAAAATCGATTCGTGTCACCTGATACGGTGGCTCGGACAGGTACAAAGCGTTAATCAGGGTGTTCTATTGCTATTCGAAATGTAATGCAGCGTATCGAAAAATCCATTTTGCTCAGCAAGGACGAAAGGGACACGAATCCCACTGAACTTTCCGTGCCCTGAAATACCTCAACTTTGCCAAAATTAATTAGCTCTAAGCAGTGAACGAGGCCAGCCTTGTCAGGTGTTGGATGGGAGATGAGACTCAAAAGTAGCAAATTTCGCCGGTGGCTGGCTTTTTGCGACTTAACGACTTCGTTAGTAAATCCCTCAGGGGCGGGTGCTTCGTTTGGTCGTTTGGTGGCCTCGGTGGCTCCTCTAAGCTCGCATTCATTACGCGGCGGGTGCTGGAGCAAAAGCAGCGGTGAGCCTGCAGCAAGTTTTTGCACTTTGTAGCTGAGCTTAATTCTATGCAGCCCCAGCCTGTCTGCAGGCCAATAACAATTTAAATAATTTTCCGACATGACAGCAGAGCACTGGGACCGCCGCGCACAGCGGGCTGTAATGTTCTGGCGTTATTAACAGCGAAGTACAAACTGGAGGTTTTCAGGTGGACTTTTAACGACGAGCGAACGGAGGTTTCAGCGGATTTATAGGTGGTGAAGGGGATGCCTAAAGTTAGGTATTATGAGATGGTGTTTACTTAGCAGCAGAAACAGCACCAACAGACAGCCTTAGGGCCATTAAAAGATACCCAGAATTTTTCACTGCGAGTGAGTACATTCTGTGGCCTCAGTAAGGATGAAAATATGGGAATAGGTATGCTGCATCCAAGCTTTGTGCTTCCAGTTAAATACCGGCGAAAATATGTTCCAAGATATCTGCGTTTTTAAAGAATAACTGCTTAACCGCACGGACGGAAGCCAAATCGAGTCTAGAGAAAATATACTGTATGTACATACATGCCTACGAGTTTTCATGTTAAGGCGGCGTTTTACAGGAATGTGCCTTTTTGGATCGGCCTTGTGGAAAAAACCGCAATACATGTGAATTATGGAACACCCTCAGAAATCTTTTCGGAGCACTTATGTATTAGCTACATAAATAATTTCTCGTTATCATTTTTCCTACCATTTTGGATATTCCGCCAACTGAATAAACGCTCAGCCTGCTAAGCTTTTACGTCAAATAACCGACTTTAGCGTAGAACATGCGAAATTGCTTAAATTTTTATGTGCTACTTATAGTTCAGTCACCATGTAAGATTTTCCTACGCTAGAATAGACAGTTATCCGACATCGGTGATTTTACGAGGGATTGGAGGGATGTTTGTAGGTGAACTAGTGAGTTGTCTGGGAGATCACGCCGCCGCCCGTGGTGTTCGCCGCCCATCTTGTAAAATATGGCACTAGCGATTTTTTTTTCAATTTACTCGACCACACCAAGAGAAAAATCGATATTCATTTTAAAATGAACGTTTTTTACTTCTACATACGTCAAACAAATTTTAAATTAAAATTGAAAACTTTTAAAACTACATATAAAACATTCAGGACAAATTGCAACAGTTTAGTTTTTCTAAGACCATTTCATCTTGACATAATTAATTTGAAATGGTGTATAATATATTTTGATTTTTGATAAATAAAAGTTATTATTTCTAAGTAGATTATACATAACTTTAAATAGGGACAATTTTTGATCCTTTACCGAGAGAAAATACGATTCTTATTTTAAAATGTTGGGGTTTTTTTGGACATATGTAAGTGTAAGCGTAACTTTAAAAAAATTTCAAACTTAAATTTTAAACGTTAAAAATACCCTAATAGGGGTTTCTTTAGCCATGGGGGGTAACTTTAACCCAAATTGTAACAAAGTTTAAATTTCCCGTCACATCGTAACTGCTTAACCGAGGTTTGTGATTACTACCGAAAATTGTATTTCGGAATATAGGCGCGTGCCTCACCGCTTTTTTGTTCGCGTTGCGTATGTCTATGCGTATTGTAGTGTACTAGAAGAATAGGCAGAGAAATCACGCGTATTCACGTTTGCAAACTTTGTTGGAAAGCTCTCATTTTTGTTATTTAGTTATTTTGTGTTATAACTAAACATCGATTTTTTTTTTAGGAAAAATGTTCCTTAATATGTCTAGAATCACGTCCTATAATTTCACGAAAAAAAAAAATATGGTTTTCGAGTTATAGTGCTATATATTTTGAGAGAAAAAGCGGTGACGCAGCTGTCGCCCGAGCACGCTGTTTGGGACGCCGGAAGAAATTCAATTCAGTTATATTTTACGTCGCCACTTGAACGTATCGATAGTCTTTCTCTAGAACTTTCGAGAAAATGCCAAAAACTCAAAAGAATTTTGCATCAAAAACTCCAAAAAAAAAATTCCGTGGAAACCGGCACACGGCACATTCAGCCGGTGAAGTCGATGTAAACTCAAACGCATTTTTCTCGACTTCATTTGTTCAATCGTAATTCCACGATATCTCTTGAACCGCTCCACCGAATTCCATAAACCTTGGTTCATTTTGTTCAGAATTCAGTTGTGCACAAATCTAACTAGGATATAAGACAAAAACTAAGTAGTTTTTTTTTTACAGCACTTTATGTAAAAAAATTTTCAAAAAATTCTCGATTTTCGACTTCAAATGGCTGCCATTTTTTTTCTAATCGACCGATTAGTTAGATCCTAGTTAGATCTATAGATTTTTATGTCTAAATGCAGTTGTTTTTTCATTTTTTGTTTTAAATGATATGACGAGCCGCAATCACGGAATTACGGAAAAAGGCCGATTTTTTTTTGGCGCCTTCTGGCGGCGACGGTTGATGGAAAAATAAAAAAATAAAAAAACAATTTCTAGTTTTTGTTAAAGATTTCCAAATAAAAAAAGATTCAAGGTCATATGTTGTTTTGTTTTCTTGTGAAAGAATCCTAAACTTTTGCTTTTTTTTAATTCAGTGAGGAGAAGGTCACCTTAAAATTAGATTCTACTTTGCCAACAGCCTACTTACATTTACTGTCCAACTTGTGATAGGATTTCTTTCGTATAAGATAGTTAAAAGTACAGGTTTTTTCATAAAGCAAAAACCGGAAGCCAAAGTTTTAATTTTTAAGGTTTTCAAAAGTAAATTGTGTCCTCCTACGATTCCAGAGCTGCAGGGTCGAATTCTAGACATTATTTTAACCTACAGATGGCTTTAAGATTACATATTTCTGTTACAACATAAGCATGAAATATCATGTTGGACGGCGTATTCGCAGCGGTTCACAAAATTCACACGAGTGTTTGCAGAAGCAGTCAATCATAGCCCCATGTAAAAAAAACTCCAAAGCAAAAAAAATTTAAAAGTGGCCAATGCCAGCACAATTTTCATCAGTAAAGAAAAAAATTTCTTGTATTTAATTTTTAAGGAAATTTTTTTCATTATTCTATAACAAAATTTATTTATTCCTCGAAATTTTTTTTTTTCTGTCTATTTCATTTCTTTCTTGTAAACGGTTATGTTTCCGCAAAATATACACGACATCGAAGTTGTACTTCACAAGGTGCTTCCATTAAGCCCACCCACAATACAATACGTCAAATAATTAACGACATAATATTAGGTATGAGCAAAAGTAAGTTCCGTTTTCTAATGGATGGCGTAACTCTTATTATATGTATCACGCCTGAACTGGTTTGACATGTATTTGACAGGCCTGATGTCTGTGTCAGAATCCATTGTATATCGATCAGTTAAAGTGTTTACAAACGAGTTTCTTTTGCGATTGAACATGGAGAGTTTTGTACCAAATAATCGACATTTGCGGGAAGTATTGTTATACTTTTATAATTTAAAGAAATCCACTGCTGAAAGTCATCGTTTGCTAGTAGAAGCACACGGTAAACATGCTTTTCCGGATAGGATATGCAGAAGATGGTTTAGATAGTTTAAAGATGCCATTTTCGATGTTGACGACGCCAAAGCGTGTTATTCATAGGGACAAGGTGATACTATGAATATGGTGAGATATGAAAGGTGTTATTTATCACGAGTTGCTGAAACCGTCTGAAACCATTACTGGCGATGTCTACAGGTAGCAGCTAATGCGTTTAAAGCGACCTAGTGAAGAAAACGACCATAATGGAACAATCGACACGATAAGATAATACTTTTACACGACAACGCGAGACCTCATATAGCTCAACCAGTGACATACTATTTAGAAAGGCTGAACTGGGAAGTGTTACACCACCCGCTGTACTCACCGGACAATGCACCGTCCGATTACTATTTGTTCCGGTCGATGCAGTCAGCCCTTAGTTGAGAACGGTTTCATTCTTTTGAAAGTATCCAACTTTGGCTCAATAATTGGATCGGCTCGAGAGACAAGCAATTCTTTAGGGATGGAATCCGCAAGTTGCCGGAAAGATAAAAATATTGTTTTATTACCCCCTTGTAAATAGTACAACCGTCTGGGAAAAAGTCCATGGAATGTCTGAAAATATCTGAAATGGGTACGTTTATAATTTTGAAACACGCTTTACAAAACAAAATGGCGCCTTGAGCGTTGCTATACTTAGTGCGTGATATTAAAAACTATGGAAAATGCACCTTGGCCAATTTCCATCCGATCAACTTAAAATTTTAACCGTAAAATTTTGATAGATTTTGCATTGAAGTAACATATACACGATTATTACGATTTGTTAACAATTGAAAAACTCGTTCTTTTTTAATACTCGTGTGTACTTCAATGGGAAAACTAATGTAAATTAGAAATAAAGACATTCTTTTGTTTTATTCCAAATGTTAATCCATGGAAGTTCTGTTTTTCGCAGTGGAGCGCGTAAAAAAAAAGATATTCTCGATGCAACAAGGTCAAATTTCTCCCGGTCATATTTCCCCTTCTAATTTTGCCCGAGCCCCTGTTTTCCTTAGCCTTTTTACCCAGAAGTTAAGATTGCCTCGTCACTTTTGCCTTTCTAAGTTTCTGACTAATCGACTAAAATGTTCCCTTAAACATTTTTATATACTGTACAAAATATCGTATAGAATGAAGTACAACAAGGACAACATGACCGGGGAAAATTTAGTGGCCAATGGAAAAATGACCAGGGGTAAATCGGTAGGGTAAACTTGACCCCCAATCGTAACAACGCTCAAGACATTATTTTGTTTTATATGCATGTCATCAAAAAAATATATTTTTGGTATGATTTGCAATAAACTCTCAAAATTTCATTTTAATTGCATTTTTATTATTCTACAAAATACACCCTAAAGGAAATCCCACTTTAGGGAGTAACGATTAGGTGTAACACCTACACCAGGTGTATAGATTTTTAGATTTTAGATTTAGATTTTTAACATTTAGATTCCATTCAAGTGAAAAATGTCAACGATAGTATGCCTGATACATATGTATATCTTTTATACACAATTCAAATCTTCAGAACAAATACTTCCCATTAAATGAGACCAAGCACATTGTGCGTAAGACTAACTTCTTGAAGATAATTAGCCACATTAATGACTACCAGTATATCATCAGGAGTAAATGTGAATGTTCTAAATAAATCTTGCATAATGGATCCCTGTTGCTTCGTTCTAGCAATTAAAACACAAATCCCTTTGAAATATGTTTTTATTGAAATCCTATCTATGTATTGTGGAGGACGCTTACATTCATCCCCACTAAGTCAATACAAAACAGGATTGGCTCAATTAAGGAGCGTGCGGCTTCTGTTGAATTTGAGAGAATTTGAGAGGTGGAATATGAGCTTGATTTAACCTTTGTATGCATACGTTATTACAACATTGTTTCCAACCTCTACCAAATTTCTATCTAAAATCTCATTTAAACTACCGTCGTTTCGTGGGCGTTTTCATTTATGTCCCTACTTTTGCACCACCACCAGAAAATGTACCTTGCAGGCTTTTGAAGGTAATTTTCAAATTTGTCAAAATATTATGTTAAATATTTCGACTTCTCATTTCGGGAGAAGACCAAAAGTTGCAAGGAATAAATTTCCTATGACTAAATATTAAGTGCAAGCACGACTGCCACATTAAATTTATTCTGCATGAAACCACATTAGGTGCTTGCACGTTTCATATGCATGCCGCAGCGATGTAGTTTCTGGATGAATAGTGCTCACATTTTGTCTGTGAATTTTACCATTGGTGGCACACAGTGTAATTTATAGCTTTATTTACTACGTGTGAACATTTATTTTTGTGAAATATTCCTTCTCCTTGTGCACTGAACTTTTTACTTTTTAAATTAAATACAACCGGATTTTGCTTGAAGTGTCTAACAAATTTATTTCTGAATAATAACTTTCGGTTTTGCCTTTACAGCACGACATTTTTCAGATTTCTTTTGAAAGGCGTGAATAAATGCATTTAAAAAGAACTTTCTAACTTCAAATTGTCGAAAGGGTTTTCAGCGAAACAAATTCTGCGAGTATTCCATTTATTTACTTGAGTTTATATGACCCGAAATAAATGACAATAATTTCAATAAGTATTAGAAAAGAGAGTTCTTTCAATTTCAAGTCTCAATTCAACAACAAAAATATATTGGGACCCAAGCCCTATTTATATAAGAGAACTTCTATAATTAAATTGGTTTTTACATGCTGGTTGGCTACTTTCCCTCCCAAAATATGGAGAGATTGTATAGGGTTTTTCATTAAGCGTGTCTGAACTTTGAAATTGAATAAAAATAGTTGTGTGTGAGATGTGACGGAAACCTTTAGTGCAGATTAAAGTACATTCAATATCATGATGGTTTAAAAATTATGTCATTCAAATGACCTCCGCGACTTTGTTTGCAGGACTTGATCCGAGAGGTCTAATTTTGTATGACTCTGTTGCATAAGTCGGGCTGGATCTCATCAATAGTTTGAATGATCTTGTTCTCCAGTTGGCTAATTTTTGTTGGTTTGTTGTCATAAACCAGCGACTTAACGTAGCCCCATAGAAAAAAAATCTAAGGGCGTTACATTGTACGATCTTGGTGGCCATTCCATATCGCCTCTACAAACAATGCGTTCTGGGAACTTTTCTTGCAACCAATTCAATGTAAAGCCCGATGTGTGACACTTTGCGCCATCTTTGTGGAACCACATGTCGTGGTCCATGTCATCATATTGAGGCCACAAAAAATCAGTATCATGGCCCGATACCGTTCCCCATTGACAGTAACCGTCCGGCCATTCTCGTTTTGAAGATGTATGGCCCGATGACGCCGCCTGACCAGAATCCACACCAAACAGTAAGTTTCTCCTGATACTGCTGTGCATTACTATCTCCCCAAATTCTGCAATTTTGCTTGTTGATGAAGCCATTCAATCAAAAATGTGCTTTATCACTGAAGTTGATTTTTTCGCCAACGTACGACGAGCTTGGTGGGCTTGGGGTTTCAATTCATGTGTCAATTGGATCTTATACGGATGCATTCCCAAGTCTTTTCGCAAAATTCGCCAAGTTGAGGTCGCAGAAAGCGAACTCCTCGTGCACGACGAGGATTCGAGAAGTTCGGGTCTTCAACCACACTTTTAGTGACAGCAACAATATTCTCGCTTGACCGTACACTTCGGCGTCGTACAGGGACTGCACGATCCGATACTGCAACCGAACCGTCGCTTTTCTCGGATTTCGAGATAATCCGTTGAATTGATCGGTCGGTTGGACGGTCATTTCGACCGTAAAAATTTCGCAGCTCGCGGAAAGTTTGACGAATAGAATACAAATTTAAATAATAAATTTTAACAATTTCGACGTGTTGTTAAATGGTGTAGCGGTCCATGGTTAAATGGTGACAATGACAGAATACAAATGTCGAAAAATGACAGCGTTGTCACTTAAAACGTCAGAATAACAATAGAATTTAAAATTTCGGACGTTACGCTATATAATGTCTTTGAGGTAGCATACAATAGCCGTAGTCTTGTATTATGAGCGGTATGCTTCAGATTGCGATCTTGCTCGAAAATGTGACTACCAGGAAGTCCCAGCATACAAGCGCTTTCATTAAAATTTGTCTTTTTCTCTTATTGGAATTTCATCTAACATTTCATCTTTTCAGTACTAAAATTAAATAAAAAGAAGTGAATTGTTTAGTAGACGTGCCCAGTAAATATGTTCCTTTATCTTCTTCTTCTATATATATATAAAAATGAAGTGCTGTGCGTTAGTCTCGCTAAAACTCAAAAACGGCTTGACCGATTTCGATAATTTTTGTTTGTTTTGTTGAAAATTCGGGAAACCCCAAAGGAAAAGCCGGAAAATCGAAAAAATCGAAATTTCCGTTTTGTATAGGAAGCGAATTTTCCAACTTCAAGGAATCTTTATGAAAAAGTCAATTGGAGGTTTTTAGGGTCGCAGATCTCAAGCTTGCATTCAAAATTTTGGAATTCAAGATGTTAAACTTCAAGGGATTTCACTTAAAATCCGAACTTTTGTTCTTGGTTTGGGTTTTTGGGGTCACTGATTTTGAATCTGCCATCAAAATTTTGGAAATCAAGATGGTGGATCAATATGGCGACCGAAAAGTTAAACTTCTGAAAATCCGCAATAGGGAATTTTCGGGATCACTTATTTCAAATGTGCTATTCAAATTTCCAAATATGACCCCCGGTGGGAGATATAGGAGAGGGGGTGCAATAAGGAGGTGGTGCTGTGCAGATACACATCCTTATCGCCAGATAAATTCAATGAAACACTAAACTAATTAATCACTATAATTAATATAAGATGCCTTCTAATATTTGCAGATACTCGTAAATCACTACATTCGCCACAACAAAATTACAATCACCTGATAAGCCTGAGCATCTTCCGAAACAATGCATTAAAATGGCCCTATGATATCATGTTGCAATTAATTATAAAATCACCTACCCTTTAGCATTCACCTTAGTGAAGAAGGGTACGTGCACATTATTTAGATTGATAAAGGGAATTCCAGTCATGTTAATTAAAATGAATGGCTTGAGTTCTTAAAGGATTTCAATTAAAACTATTGTAAGTATTCAAAAGAATCTGAAAATAAGAAAGGTTTTATTTTTCGAGTCATGAGTCACCTCCTTGATTGGCAAGGTAATAGTGGTAAGTAAACCAAATACAGCACTCCCTCGCTAGTTCCCCACTTTTTGACCTCTCTGTGAAGTAAACTCCGCAACGGCAAGTACCCTCACTGCAAATCCAAGTGTGTCATTTCAACTCACAACAAATATGTGATTTTCAATTAAGCGCGAAGTGTGAATTAAAAGAACTCACAAAAACGGGTTGTATTGAATTTGCACACATTGTGTAAGTAATTTAAAGCGCATAATTTGCATTATATTCTAACACGAAATTAATGTATTAAAATTTACATGTTTTTCTGAAAAGTGTGTTCAAATAATTCATATTGAGAGAAATTGCGCACTTCAAGCTCTTTGCATTATTTTGCTTCGATATAATTCACACTTGGAATCCTATTAAAAGTCCTCTGGAAAAGGTTCCTTATGGGTATGGGCACCTAACTAGCGTGAATTCCCCCCCCCCCCTTATCAGAGAAACAAGTCATACACATAAAAATATTTTACCCACATTAAACGTGTAAATATATTATACAGACATACACAGATTAAATGCGTTCTGCAAAAACCCGGACGAAAATGAGTAAAAATTCAAAACTAAACTCGCACTAGACTGCATTCACAATTAGAATGAGAATTTACGCGTCAGGGAGCTTTTCAGGACGCAGGTCGCAACATGCTAAAACATAGGAATGGGGGAGATGAGAAAAACCGGTTTTAGGGCAAAAAGCATGAGTAATATCTTCGCAGAGTGCACGTCGTTCGCCAGTGTATTCCTTCCTCCTAGCTTCTTATTGAGTAATAAGGAATGCATCGAATGTATACCTTCAATAAGTGATTTTAAAAAATATTTCTAAATGCCTTCGTTGAGAATGCCTGACTCGATTTCCCACTGGGAAGTGGCTCCATCAAATCACACACATAAGTGAGTTGAAATAACCCTCTTGGATTTGCAGCGTATTGATTCCATACCTTATTTATGAAATTAAATATTTGCACCTGTGGGCATTTTCCACAAAACTCTCATAAAACAGCCCGTGACACGTGTTCACGCGATCCCCTCCTTACTGCTGCTGTTGGCCTATGAACTTTAAAAGCAAAAAAAAACCGAGAAAAATCTCAGAATGGTCTCACCCCCAATTTGCACAAGAAGCCAAAAGAAAAAAATATAATTTTCAACTTTGTCGCATTACCATCGAAAAAGTTTATATCACTTTATCCTGTCGTTGAGCACTTCATTGTTCGCATGCAGATTTGGCTAATAGCTCTTCAACGACTTTTTAAGCGCGCCACCGCCCACCGTAATCTGAGGTGGCAGCTTCGAAAATTTAATTTTCAAGGCAAAATTACGCACACGTGGACGCGAAAAACTTTCCAGTAGTTGATGTAAGGTACGTCCGGACATCCCCTTGAGACGAAATGAAAATGCTTAAACTTGGAGCGTTACTTACTTGAAGAAGTACGTTCCATTCTCGTAGCCGAAAAATGGCACAGTGTAAGTGAGCATCCAAATGTTGCCACCCCCACAGTCGTAGTATGGCTTGGACCATCTTCCGTCGTCGTATTTTACTGATAGAATCTCGTCCGCCTCCCTGGTCGTGCTGTTCGAATAGAGATGATATGCTGCAAGTGGAAGGAAATAAAAATTTTCGCGTTAAATTGGTCGAATTCAAGCAAATTCCAGCGGGAGAATGGAAGGGCAGAACTTCTAAAGTTGTCCACATATGTAAGTGGAAATTCCGTTTTAGCATAATCAGGATATTGATCAAGGGATTACGTAAGGAGCGGAGGGAAAGACCACGATATGGATCAAAACTGTCAGCAATTTTCCTCCTTTGTCACAAGTTTTTCGGAGAAATTAAAACTCTTCAAGGTCAGAAGTTCTTCAGGCAAATACGTATAGCGGCAAGGAGAAGCTCATTTGTATCCCCAGGCACTTTAACCTCAACAGGACAATTCAGTAGACGATGCTAGCCATGCAAACTGCGCGAGTTGGGAAAGTGCTTCAAATAATTACGTGATCCAGAATTATTAGGGTTTTTCCAAACGAATTTAAAACGTGCTAACTGTCTCTACACCACTTGAAAACTCTTTACGTACAATTGTTTTCGGTAGAAAAATGTACCTGGCGTGCTCGTGGGAAATATGGGGAGTGGCGTCGATAAAGTCACGTACTCATTCGTTTTCCACTGTCATGCAGCCAATTTAAAAACAAAAACTCGGTTGGAGGTAAAATCCAATTTCTTAATACCGTTTGCATCTGACAGACCCAATAACCCATCAATTGTCCTTTACTGCGCGACTTTTATTGCCAGTTTCCCGGGCTTTTCACTCACCGGGGAGGATCTGTGATTTACATTTGTTCACCACCAAGCTACAAGCCATCTCCGATTTCCCTTTTTAGTTATGCTTTATACTTTTGCGAATGGAAAAGTATGTTTAGCGATTTTCAAAGAGTTTCTGTCTGCCAAGGTTCTGTGAAGTAAATTTATAAATATGTATATCATTGAACGCCTTAATATTTCGACAGTATGGAGCATTTGCATTTTAAACTGCACTAAGGAAATTAATGCCTGAAAATGAAAACCCATCTCTTCGCATAAAATAGTTTCATTAGTTCTGCACCAGTTTTAAATTTATTTTAATTTACAAGTTTGAATAAACAGGACGGGGCTGCTAGTTAGCGTACATTTCTGCACAGAGAAATAAGCATTGTCAAATCAAACAATATGTGTTGTTGATATTAAGTGACTTTTTTTAGACTATGGCACGCGAATAGTTTCGGTCAGGGTATGCAAAAGGTAAAATGGATGCATACCGAGCTGACAACCTTAGTATGAGGGAAATAAATGCCTCGATGCGTGATCAATATAATAAAATGAATCAACCGGACGTCCTCAGTTGTTCATAAATAGACAAGTTCGGGGTATTTCAAGAACAGCATCAAACTCCAAGAAAAATTGTAACAACATAAAACGAAAATTAGCATTAATCGACTGTCTAGACTGCCTAGAGGGCAATAAAGTCTTAGCAACATGACGTCCGAGCAAAATTAAAAGCAGGGCGACGCACGTTTAGAGGCCATTCATAAAAAAGAGACTTCAATTTACCGAGAAGAACATCGGAACTATGTAATGGGAGTGAGATGATCTATTTTAGCTGCGAAATGTTTGGCGGGTTTTTTTTTAAGTTACTGCTTAAGCAGCCATTCGTTGTGATCTCACATTAAACAATTTTTTGAATATTACAGAATTAGACATGGTTAAATTTTAAATTTTTTAATAGTAAAAATACACATTTGTTTAAAGACTTGCGAAGGATTGCTTTACAAGAAAGTGTTACATATATTTCCTATTTCACTCCAGTATAGAACCTTCACATAATCCCGCAATATCTAGGTAACCTAATTGATTGGATTGATTGGATCGGCAGCCTAACACGCTCACCACTACATAGAATACTCGCGTCCCACAAGAAAGCGTAAAGCCGTGTCAAAATCCCTCTATTAGTTTCAGAAAAAATAGTGAATTTATGTACTCGTAGTTATGTGTGTATCTACAAATTAATTGTTCACTTATGACATCTTTTAGTCCAGTTAAAATAGGTATTCAACCTAGACAAAATTCCCGTGGAGCTGAAAATTTGTACAGACCTTAAACACACAATTATAAATGAAATTTGAAAAGTCCCCAGCGATCCGGTTTGCACTAAAAATTGTATTCAAGGTTAAAAGTCAACGACATCGCTTTCTCGCATATATCTTGTAAACGTCAAGTTTTATCGTAAACATAGTTCATATAAAAGTTGTAGATCTTACAATTTCCCACAAAAATTTTTGATGTACATTTTTCCTACGAATCACCATTTCTGAGATATCGCGTTTTCAAACATCGAAAATACTAACATGCATCCATACGCCCCCGCGGTCGACTGTTACAGTTACGACAAATACCATAAGCAAACTTATAGTACTTGAAGCGCCCTCTATGCTGGTATCATCACTTTCGTCATAATTGCAAAAATAGCCGAGAAAATGGAAAAACATTATTTGCTCCTCTTGCCCCTTTTCCCGGAAAAATGTCGTAATATACAAAGTTGTAGTGATCGAAACACCCTCTACGCTGGTATCATCACTTTTGTCCTAGCTTTAAAAGAAGTCAAGATTGGCAAAGAATAATTACAAGGAAAAGAAGAACGGGTGCATCTCGTTACACCTATCCAGTCCGATTATGACCAAATTGTTTTCCAATTTTCTCGCCTTCTATTAAAGCTGCGAATAAAGTGAAAGTACCAGCATAGAGCACACTTCGACTACTACATCTTTGGTTATTACGACTTTTCTCGTAACTGTCACCGGGGTTGGGGGGAGTGAAAATAGTTGCAAACATTGTTTTTCCATTTTCTCGGCTGTTTTTGCAGCTACTACGATAGTGATGATATCAGCGTAGAGGGCGCTTCGACTACTATAAGTTTGCTTTTGATTTTTGTTGTAACTGAAACGGTTGACCACGGAGGTGTATGGATACATATTAGTATTTTCGATATTTGAAATCGCGATATCTCAGGAATGGTATTTTGTAGGGAAAAAGTATGTCAACAATGTTTGTAGAAAATGGCAAGATCTGCAACTTTTGTATGAACTATTTTTACGATATTACCGTATACAAGAAATATGCGCGAAAACGATGTCGTTGATTTTTGACCATCAATAAAATTTTTAGCACAAGTCGAATCGGTGGGGACTTTTGACATTTCATTTTTAATATTGTATTTTCATTTTGTAGGTATGTACAAATTTTCATCTCTGTGGGAATTTTGTTTAGGTTTGGACTTTTGTGTCTATTGGGACTAGACTCCTTAATTAATGTGACGTACAGAATTGCAAATCCCGTTTCACGACCATGAATTAATGCTCCCTATTCAACGTTGTAACTTTTGCTCCTAAAGAAGCGAAAATATTAATCTAGTGAATAGAAAATATCCTTGCACGATTGTGCAAGTAACATTCCAGAAAACATTTACTGTCAGCAATGAAGGAAAACATCTTACTCCGTTTAGATGCAATTCTCCTAGAGCTAGAGTAATTTTAAATTCAAATGAGAAATAAGAATGGCTCCAATTTTAAACACGCGCGAAAGCACTTCGTATTCGAGTTATTTCCCTAACAATAAGATGAAGCTTGCCTTGGGGGAAAAGTGCATTCGCATCTTCTCTGCTCCCCAGCGAGATAAGGTGAGATTTAAAAGTTACAGGCAGCTATAGTATACAAGTAATTTCCTGGTTGAAAGAAAACTTGCGTTAACTAAAGGGAGAAAAGATAGATATGTAATCGAATCGAAAAGACGTTGCAAAGTAGAGCGTCATACAAACTACGTTGCATTTATTGTTCAACTGAAACTGAAACGGCTTCTATACATAAAGCAGGAGACCCATAAAGCGCCCAGCTGATACTGCTGGGAATTTAGAGCCAAACTCGTTTAAAGTTTGTTGGGTCGCTTTGTTCACTTGGTAAAGAGGAAGCACTTCCGTGAGGAAGGTATGCAATTCTTTGAATTGGCTAAACTGTTTGATTGATTGCGCACTCGAGCTCCTCTTAACTGGAGCCAACAGTGGTTTCCTCGAAAATGGCGAGCTTATGTTTGGTCTAGCCCCGTTCTGGTCGTAATCCACAGAGGAGCGAATTTGGACATCGCAGCCATTATTTATTCTATCGGAGTTGGACCAATTTGATGCGGCGGGAACTACATCGCTCTGCCAAACTGTGGGACACACACGTACACATAGGAAGAAGAAGTTTAGAAAAATTGACGGAATTTCCGTGCAAACGGTTTGCCGGAAAATCAATCCGCTGGACCACTCTATTCCTCCCATTGTGCACATCCGAGAAGGATTTATTTTCGCAGAAATTTCACCCAGATGTGCATCCGAAGCACTGCGGGAAGATGGGCGAACGTGCCAAAAGGTCCATAGTTTTTCGATTAGGGTTTGTGGGACTCTGGTCGTAAGTCAGTTTGAAGGCTAAAGTTGTAAAATCTAATTTGGTCGCAAGGATCCAATTAGTCTCAACGAAATGGGTAATAGGGTTGCTCGTGGAAAAGACCTGCTGCACTGAGATTTAGCCAACACCGCGGGCGTTTAATAAAATTTTATCGTACTTACTGAGGAGCCCGTAAAGTTTTATTGTGGAGTCATCAGTCGCTGTGAATTGTCCAATCAGTTTGATAACTTCCGCTCGCATGCATGAGCAGACTGCGGCATCCTTCACATCATAGCCGGCTCACAGGAGAAGGTTTTCGTCTTGGAATACGTTGATGGGATGCAAAGCAGGTAACCTAACTGAACATTCAATATTTCTCCAAAGGAGCTCAGGAAACAAAATTTAGAAGGGCGCCCACTAAGTTGCTGAAGTTCACCCCCTGCTGGGGCGTAATGCGAGGGAAGCTAACTAATGTCCCCGCACACGGCAAATAAGCTCGATCGGAAAATCGTTAGAACAATACTCGTTCGTATATTGCACAATATGTTGAAGAAAAGGAGGCCAATGGCAATTTCGCCTGGATTCCTTCTCGTGAGCGGTTTGTCGCACGCAACGTTAACTAGGAGAACCGTTATAATAAATGAGCTGCGCACAATTTACCGATTTTTATTTATGTCGCAATTCACCGCCATCAAATTAATGGAATTGATTTCGTGGCTGAATAACTAATTTGCTTGGCACCTGCCGAGACTATCCAAAAATTATGAAGCGAATATGCCTGCCCAGCACGCACCACATCCGCGTCCAAGTATAGTGTATGAATTTTGAGGGGAATAGTAAATTGCAGTTACTTCCAATTAAATCTTCTCGTCACGGTGGCCACAATTACACTCACCCCCTACATAATAATTGCCTACGCTTTTAGATTTTATTTCGTGAAGCCATGCATCAAATAACAGCATTTTCATGTGGAACTGAATGGCTGCGCTAATTTGAATAACTCATTATGTCAGAACTGCGGAACTAACTTGCTTTCCCTAACTAACATTTAGGAGCAGTAGAAGCATATGGCAGGCCTCTCCTCTCCACTTCGACGCTCTGCTTGCGTTTCTTAAATCGTTTATGTTCGCTATACTGGGTGATTACTGATTAGGCCGCAGTAGCAACCCTAATCTATCGGTTAGCAGGAAAAGCACAATCTGGGTGTGGAAGCGTGGGGTCCGAGTGGGATTTGAACCTGGGACATTTGGATCTGCAGTCTAGGACACTTATCATTATAATTTATCTTTACGTTATTGTGTCTTTCCTGAAGCTTTTTTATGTGATCCCTATATCTCAAAAAAAATTATTATTAAGAGCACAAGAACTCCGATAGTGGATACTGTAATAATAATGTATTTAACTAAGTAGGACAAAGCGGCATGGAACCACGGCTATACTCTGAACATCATCGTACCAATGTGTCGATTTGAATTAAGTAAAGAAAGAATGAATATTTTCTTGTTTCATACTTTTCGTTTCATCCATTGTCGGGTTTTTTGTTTTTTTTTAATAATAATTTATTTACAGCTTTTTAGTTTCAAATAATATGTAGTAAAGGGTTTCCCAAAAGGTATGACCTGGTTTTGTTAACTTGATATTTGATTATGGTTTTTTGACAGGTCTGTGCAGTTGTGTTTAGTAAGGTTTGCTATTTCATCATGACACGTTTCACTTTGATCCAACGCTTGAAAATTGTCCAAAATTATTACGCAAATTCGCATTCTCTTGTCGGTACTGTAAGAGCGCTTCGTGCAAAAAACGATACAAAGGTGTCTGTAAGAAAAAGAAATGCCCGAAGTGAACAAACTGTTGCCGCCGTTCAAGCCAGTGCTCGTGAAAACTGAAATGCGTCTGTTCCGCGCCGTTCTCAAGAGTTGGGGTCTCCAGGATGACAACCTGGCGAATTTTGCGATTGGATTTGGGTCTGCATCCTTATAAGACGGTATTGGCACAAGAACTCAAGCCAACCGACCGTCACATTCGTTGTCAGTTCGCTGATTGCTCACTGGAAATGTGGGAAGCTGACGGCGATTTTCATCGCAAAATCATCTTCTCAGATGGGGCTCATTTCTGGCTCAATGGATTCGTCAACAAGCAAAATATCCGCTATTGGAGTGAGTCAAATCCTGGTTCATGAATAACCATTGCATCCACAAAAATTGACCGTTTGGTGTGGATTATGGTATGGCGGAATGATCGGACCTTATTTCTTTCGAAATGAAGCAGGAGATGCTGTTAGTATTAATTTTTTTCCCGAAATTTCATGAAATTGATGCGGACTACCTTTATTTCCAACAAGACGGTGCACCGCCTCACACTTACCTACTGAACATGGACTTATTGCGCGGTAAGTTCGAAAAGTCGTTAATTTCCAGAAATGGTCCCATCGCTTGGCCGCCTAGATCGTGTGATCTAACGCCTTTGGATTATTTCCTTTGGGGCCACATTAAGTCGAAGGTTTACAGCAACCATACTACAACTCTTGAGGCATTGGACTTGAGGACTGGAAGTCATCGAAAATTGGCGTGAGTGGATGAACGTGTGCAAGAGGAGCCGCGGTGGCCATTTGGCCAATATTTTATCAAAACCATAAATCGCATAAACTTATCTTTCAATTAAAGCAATCAGAACCATTTTTGCTCGAAAACGATGTATTTTATTCAAATTTAAAGTTCGAACGTTCTTATTAGGAAACCCTATATATAAGTAATGTCATGACATGATCAAGCACACGGCTTATACTTGAAGCTTTACATTATATCAGGAAGATCTACGTCCAGAAAATGCATTTGTTATCATATGACAATGACGTCATTCAGATTGTCGTATAATGCTCGTCGAACCGTTTTATTTGATACCCATATCGAGGATGTTGTGAAGAAAGAAAAAATTCGCCATATTTACCTAAAATATAATCAGCGTAGATAAAAATGTCAGACTGCTTGATAATATAATCGACATCATTAATGGCAAGAATGAAAAGCAACGGACTTAAGTGGCTACCCTAAGGGACACAGCGGAAGCAGAGCAGAAGAGAACCTTATACTGGCGTTGATCAAGATAAGAAAAGCTGATTGAAGCCAAGGGAGCACATTTTGAACAAAATTAATATATTTAAGAAATTTACTGAACACTCACAATTTTAAGGAACCGTTCCAAATGCACAATTCCAATGATCATATATAGTACATACAAAATGAAAATACGCAGTCCACTTTATTATACAGATCACCCAAGAAATCCTCCCTAGTTGTTGCTGTTTGTTCTGTTCATACGTACTCAACGTAATTGTTATTTTAAGCTCTGCGACTTAATCTTCCACACGGTTACGCGGAATTTTTAAATTCAGTGAGTTTGACAATATAGAGCCCCGTTTGGGTATTTTGTGAATGCGATATAGGGAGTATGTTGCTTTCAAACATGACCGCGTAAAATTAGAAAATCTGTTCAGTCGATTGCACTCTAGGTACTGTGGTGATAACACAGAAAAAATGTGCATAAAAATTTGATGAAAAAATTTCCATTCGCAGTTGGGTGATGAAGGGAAATTATTGTATTATTTCGATTAGTATAATTATTGCGAAAGCATTAACATTAAAAGGGTTGTTGGAGGATATTTTATCTTTTCTTTTATTGCTACGTTTTTTAGTTTTATGAATATTGGAACTACCCAAATTATCTAAATACTAAGACTTTTCGGAGCTGCGAGTCCATGTCCGGCAGCGTTAAGATGTACACAAAAATCCCCCAAGTTCTTTAGCATGGTCAAGTCACTTCCAAAGGGATTTTTGATCACTTACAGTAAATTTGAAAGTTGTACTTCTTCCGAGTAATAATCGACGCTTTCGGCAAATCTGTACGCGTCACCGCCTTGTGAGAAGTCAGCACTCAGCACATTGAGCTATAAATAATCCAATTGCCCGAAGATGAAAGCCAAACCAGCTCTGTTACGTCGTCGCAGCGAAAAGACAATTGTTTCGCTTAAATCAACAGGCATCCGTACCGTTTCGAGGAAAATATTTTCCGTTTATTCTTTATGCTTTTTTGCTACACCCCCCGGGAGGCATAAATATAGGCCTCCTACCGTTACCGGAGATAAACGTACATTGGTCTCCGATTCTGCCAAGGTAGTCTCATGCCGCTTAGACTTAAATCAATGGAGGACGTCTGGAGGAAAACGGCAAAACATCAACCCCCGGGCACGTGAACATAACCCCAACGGCCATTAAACTGCCGAGGAAGTGCCCTCAGCCGTACAGATAAAATTAATCGTAAACCTTTTAGCTAAGGAGCGCGCTAAGCCGAGTCAGGCAGAAAATCTATTTACCTTTAATGTATTGGTCGTTTCTGGCGATAACTTTTTCGGCGTTCTTCCTGGCCAGAAAAAACCATTCGGACGTGTTGCCAAGATAGTGGTACTCTGCTGCCAGGTCCTTGGCGAAGGAGGCTCCTTGGTCGGGCGGTGGAAGGCGATATGCAAACGGGCAGAACAGACCCGCTTTGGCGGGATGTTGGTTCCAATCAAAGCAATTTCCGGCGGCGAAAATGTCATCGTCGAATTCGACCATGGAGAGCACGGAGGCGTGTAGGAGGTGCTCGGAAGCCTGCACGGATGGCGATGTCAGCTTGAAAATCCTGAAAAGAAAGGAAGAGATAAATCTTGGGTATCCGTCGTCAACAAGGTTTTAGTGCCGCTGTACCAAATGCTCCGACTGCACAGCTCGAGCAGAACTTACTGCAGTCGCTCTCAGCTATTTGTCACCATAAAAACGCTATTTCGCAACGTAATTAATGGGAAGGAATAGGAAGGCACCCCCTAAGGAGCTCAGCAGGTCTTAAGAGATTTCAGGGCAAGGTCGCCCTGAAGGGGCGATGATAAGGGGTCGGCCAAAAGCTTTTCAATCGCCCATGCAGGGACGGACGTTTGCGCTAATAATAGCTGTTTTCAGCGAACCTTAACACTCCCGACAACGAGCAAAAAAGCGATTTATCAGAGCATTAAATTAGAACTAAAGCATCCCCACACCGTGTGCCCATTGAGATGTGAACAACATTGATTGATGCTGGCTGTGTAAGAGGAAATTTCCCCGGAGGTTGCAATCTACTTTCCCTGAGCATGCCAAGGCTCTAGGCTTGATGGAACCCAAGTTTTCGTTTATCTAAAAAAAAAACCATCTAAAAACCTATCCATTTGTGATCATGAGATGCAGGAAACTAACTTTCGGTCGGGAGGAAACTTTAATGGCTTTAAGCTCAGCTCTGTGGGTTGGGTAAACTATTTGGGGAATATACTCGTTGACAAGCGCTATCAATCATGGGCTCATAAATCTATAAAAATATCCGCCTCGCTCGATGATGAAAAATGCACTTTTCCCAAATTATTGCTATGCGGCATTAAGTTCGTTCGGATCGTGGGAAATCTAAAATTAGGCTGGAACGTTTAGGGAAATCATCGTATATTGTTCCGTTCCATTCCGAATGGATTTTATTTTCGTCGGAATCTAGGGCTGATTGTTTATTAATGGTTTTCATACAGCCTATGTTATGTTAATGAAAATGAAATCCCAGATGGATATGGGTGTGCTAGGTGATTACCCCGCAGTAGCTATCCTAATTAATGCCGTCTCTCGCTTACTACGGAAACGCACTCTGGGAGTGGAAGCATGGTGTCCGAGTGGAATTCGAACCTTGACTTTTGGGTCGGCAGTCTAGCACGCTCACCACATGACTTCGCACGTCCAAAAATCTCTATTACATGACTATTACTATATTAATAAAACAAACTAATTGATTTTGATAATTCAAGCAGAAAAATAAAAGAAATTAGTTTGCTCATTTCTCATAATTTTAAATATAAGGAAACATAAACAAAACCAATATATTTCGGCATACAGATTAATTAATAGTATTCAATGTTTGATTTATTTATTTTCTTAATATTGGAGCGGAGTCAATTGCAAACCATTGCAATCTTATAATTAAAATCACATAAATCTATACTTAATATTTCAAAGAGGTAAAATTTGTTTGTTTGTTTGTTCGGGCTAATCTCTGGAACTATTAGAAAGCTACACTGTTCCTGAGTAGCACAGACTATATTTTACTTTGATAAATATATGTTTTCAGTTAGAAATACTAATAGTCGTGTTCTTTTGTGCCCTTGTTCTGGAACCACCACACATTTCGCTGTTCTGCTCGCGTTCTGTTGGCTAAAGAGAACTAATCTCTTGTTCTGGACAATGCACTTATTCTACTGTAAACTAGGGGCACTACGTGTTAATTTTTGAGAGAGTTTCTCTCCCGAATGTTGGTAAAAATCAGCTGATTGTTGTCAGATGAATTTCGGAATATTTTGGCAGTGGGTGTATAGACATAACAAAATTTAAAAAGAGCACCGATATGGACAAGAAACTTAAGTGCTTCCTCCTGAGGGACTTCAATGACAATCATTGAGTAACAAATTTGGCTCCTTACTTTGCTCCCGGGTATGCTGTCTTTGACAAGGATTAGAATGTTGTATACCGCTGCTTGTTCTGGATCATGGAAATGGCGAAAGACGAACTCTGGGGCTGTATTGAGTTACATATTTTTCTAGGCGTACACTTCGCCGCAGGCCCCAGACGGATACTTCAATGATAACATGTGTGTGTGTGTGTGCGTGTGTGCGTGTGTGCGTGTGTGTGTGTGTGCGTGGGGGGGGGGCAGAAAGGGGTTGACTTGATGGATTCAATTTGGTTACTCGATCCCCTTAACGAAAATTAACTGCGCCTATTAAGGAGTGCATTTCCTTAGCATAATTTATAAATATGAATTTAAATTTTGATAAATTATATCTCCAAATGTACGTTCGAGCTTGCTCGACTTGTGACAATTACATGTAACAAAATTAAAATTGATCTATCTGGTCAATATTTGAAATAAACAGACAAAGTATACATAATTGGCGGTCGGAGACTACACATATTTTTGTTAGTCTGTGAAGGTAGCCTCCGACTGTCAATTATGTATACTGTGTCAGTTTATTTTAAATATTGACCAGTTAGATCAATTCTAATAGTACTGATTTATTTATAGATGTAATTATGAATGTGTCTTGTTTACATCTGTTTAGTTATTTTTTACAGTCAGTCGGTTTTTTGTTTTTTGTCAATTATTGTTTTTCAGCATTTATCATTCCCAATCACATTTAAAAATATAATTTGTAATTATTTTTGTAAGCCATTTAAAAAAACCCATTATCTTGATAACCCACTCGATAGGTTTGAGTGAAAAAATCTTTTTGAAGACATATAATATGGTGCCAAAAATCCCCAATTTTAATTTTTATAATTTTGATAAATCCAGTGTCACTCTCGCAACTAAGACGAATATAACGACATTTCTCAAGCTAAAATCTATCAAGTCGTTTAGGCTGCAGAGCGTGATAAAGAAATCCACATACTCGTACATATATAGTACATACTTTCCTCTGGCGCAGTCGAGTAAAAACGTGCACTAATAGTATTAATTTCGGAAAATGATTGGAAAAACTTGAAATTTCGGAAATTTTATAGCATTAGTAAGTGACTGTACCTGCAGTGATAGAGATAGATCAACATTGGTGGTTTTTGTGGAAAGCACAATGAGATAGTATTAGTTTGGCGTGAGTTTGATGTCGCCGTGTTGTGCATCTCGAAATTTTGAATCGCCCCGTAACTGGAAAACGGTTGGGATTTCCCCCCTGCCATTCGATTTGTTATTTGCTTAGGTCAGATCTATCACCCGTATCATTGACATGCGTTAACTGACACACCCTGTATACCTACTAAGGTCGCATAGCAATCTGTTTAACCACGTCGCACTACTTTAAAAGACCCACAGTTCTAAAAATATTTTCCTACTAAATAAACTCAACTCGGTTACTTGCACATTCTTTCAATTCGCACAACGAAAAATAAAATTCATGTCTCATTATGCTTGGTCAGATACTCTAACTACCGGGCATGCCCTATCTGTTTTGCTTATTCTATAAAACACCGACAAAATAGCGCCTGTGCTTATAAAAACAGCCAAATGGATTTGCACTGCTAGGTCAGCTTATGTAAACAATCTATTCACTGGGGGCAACAAGGTGTATCAAAGCATCTTATGGAATCAAGGCGAGTCCAGCATCATAGTGTATGTAAATTGTCATTTTTCATAAATCAAGAATTCGCGCCTTCAGCATGAATTCGCCTCCGCCTCCGCATCACTTCAAATTTCGTTATTTGATTAAGTTGGAATTCTTCATTAACTTCAGCTTTCTTCCAGGTCCAGTTACGGATCCTTGCGGCACCGGCTGAGAATGTATGTGCATGCAAATTTATATACTTAAAGGTGCCCCTGGCTGGGAAATGTCCCGGCGCACGAAGCTTCCAGGGAAATCCAATTCCATTGTAACGCTGCCTGAAAAATGTCTACTTCTGCAAGGAAGTATTTGGGACTTATTGCCTGCTTGATTCGGCACTGCATTCAGCGGCGCCTTCTATTCAATTTCATAAGAAGCTTAAAAAGCCTGCTGAGTGAGCGAGTGGGCGGGTGGGCGAGATGGAATTCCGACGAAGACCCAATTTGCATTTTAAAAGCTGTTAAGGATAGCCTCGAGTGCGCGCAAAATAGGCGTGTCACCCGCGACGGCTGTCTTAAGTTAATCGAATGATAAAAACTTTTGAGCAACTTTAATAGATATTACCCTGGCGGAACTCTCCGGGGAGTGCTAGTGTAGTCTGACCTCAAAACTGGTTGGTTTTCCAGCCGCAGAGGCAGACCCAGGCACACAAATAATCCCATTTTTATGCCGCTACTTGACGGTGCCCTGATTCTAAGAATCCCTCTGTGTACACACCGAGCTCCCAACAGTCCATCTCTTGAAAGTCCCAAGCATCGTAATTGACATTTTCTTAGATCTCGTCGAGGAAGAAATTGCTTTTTCATATAAGGAACAAGCTCATCGCTGCGAAACACAATTACAAGCTCCTTATGACGATAGAGGGGAAACATTGAAATTGGCATGAACTCGGTGCCACGAAGGTCCTGTTCTGGCCCCCATCTTAGTGGAGAGCCGGAAGAGGGCACAAATGTACGCCGCAAATGGGAGACTTAATGAAAGATTCAGGACTTGGGAGCTTCGGCTAAATGCGGGGGGTTGGTTGTGTTGAAATTAAAGAGCTCGCACAGCACCAATTGCTGTTCAAAGCGAAAAGGCCGTTTTGGTTACCACTTATGTATGCCTTAATGTTTTATGAACCTCTGCTCGGCCCCTTTTGGAAACTGTTTGAAGTTCTGGGAATTGGATGTCAAGCAGAATCGCTTTCAAATTAAATACAGTTCCGCCCCAACTTAACTTTTTTCCAACAAAAATTGTTTTTTTTTTGGTTATGACTCATTACCTTGAGAGGTTGGTAAGGTAAAGTTCAGCTTAGGGGATATTCTTGACCACAACAGCTAAACAGTTTTATCGTCCTTGGGCATACATATGTATATTTGCAGCAAAATAATCTTTTGTTGAAATATCCAGGGAGCAATAAACCCACATACAATTATCTGACTTCCGATGCGGTTGACTGCTAGTAAATTAGAAATACTGACAGTAAAGAGCGCGGCACTAAAATTGCTTCACTTTTTCCGAATTTGAATGTGATGCAACTTCACAATTTGGTGTCTTTCAATAAGGACGCTCGACTTTTAAATGTAAATGAAACAAGTTGTGTGTGAGATATCCACTTTATTTTAATGTTATGTATTTGAAAGAATATTTTATGGTATTAAGTGTGGATTACGATTTCTTTCAAATGTCCCCCGCCGCTTTGCTTGGTGGCACGTATTCCGAAGTTAAACGAAATTTCGCCAAAAAAAAAATGTCAAGCGACGACAGCTGCGAGTGCTACAGATCGATGACAAGCAACTTCTTGTGGACTAAACTGGATGATATGGATACCGACGACATATAGTTCCAACAGGACGGCGCTACGTGCCCCACAGCGCATGCCACAATAGCCATTCTTCACGAGCGATTTGAGACTGGCCACCGAGATCGTTCGATTTGACGCCTTTAGACTTCTTCCTTTGTGACTATTTTAAATCACAGGTCTATACGAATAAACCGCAAACAATTGATGCCTTCAAAGTCAACATAACGAACGCCATCAAGCAAATGCAGCGAGATTTGTGCGACAAATCCATCGAAAATCGGATCTCCCGAATACATACCTCCGAGCAAAACCATCCATTTCTGACCAATTGTTCCTTAAAAGTATCGTCACGATTATTCCGCGTTCTTCAGCCGTATAGTGATCCATTTATTCACAGAAATTCAATTCTAATTCTTTGCTTCACAAATGTCAAAACCGAATTGACATACGACGCCATTTGTAAAATCTATGGTACTTTCCGCTAGGGTCGTAATGGGCCACCAAAACTGTGCGTCCAAAAACTTCTGATCATTTTGATTTGCAGTTCCCTCCCGGATTGGTGGTAATGGCGGAAAGGCTGGCCAAAAGTCGAAAAATCGAAGTTTGATTTTCCAGGTGCCCTTTCTCCCTTCATAGCATCACTTCAAACGTGATCGTTTCAGCGAACGTTTCTGTGTGTTTCTGAGTGCTCGGCGAAGTTGCAATTTGTTTTGCTTATAACTTTGTTGTGTTAAGAGTTATTTACGTGAAACAAAATGGAGTCCCCTCCCTAAGGTAAGCAGAATTTAGTGCAATTAACAATATCTTCTAATTGCAAATCCATAAATAGTTATATTTATATAAGTTAATATATATTATTGTTATAAGCCCTACAAATAAAATTGTTGCTAGTTCCTACTTTAAAAGCTGTTTTAACTTGTTAGTTAAACATTTCTACACAAAATATGAAAACATTTCGTGCTACTACTTGCAATTTTCCAGTCGGTGCAGATTTTTCTTCGGTTAAGTTTCGTGGCAATTACATAACTTTGCATGTTTATGAATAAAGGAACCTCTAATTCGTAATGAGCTACCCGAAAAACCATCGGATACCAAATTTCATAGAAAAAAGAGCACATTGCACTACTTGCGGTCGCCATTTTGAAGCCACCATTTTGTTCATGAAAAGAAAGACTTCGAAGTCGTAATCATCGCCTCGACCCCCCCTCCAAATAGTATCAAACTAATTGTTTAATTTTAAATACTTTTGGCCAGCTTTTCGGCCTTTTGCCCCACTGTGCGACCCCTACAAGGGTATAACTTTCTCCATAATCACTTTCATTCAATGTCACGTCTCACAGTGGGCTAGATTCCAAAATAATCGGCAAAACTGGAGAAACGCGAGTACTAAAAAATGGAAAGGGGATTTTAAAGTTTTGAAACTTGCTAATTTCAAATATGGAACTAAAATTTCGAAAAAACAAAATGGCGGACCGGAAGTAATTATTTGTGTTACTAAAAAGCATCACATTTATTTGAATATGGATTAATATACGAATTTGAAGTAATTTATTCAAAATTCCGAATCATAATCTCGAAAAAACAAAATGGCATCGTAGAATATTTTTGCACATACATACATACACACGCAAACAACGCGGGAGATATCTTTTTATATTATCCCTGTAGGTTTCCGCAACATATGTTCAGAGACAAAGTTTCTCAGAATGACCCCCTTTATGACATATTTCAATTTCATTGGAATCGGGAAGGGGAAAGTCGCTTTTCCATATTACCTTCACAGCAAAATCGATTGTTTCTTTTCCCTGTAGGTTTTTGCACCATATATCCAAAGCAAAAGTTTCTCAGAATGACCTCCGTATGGCATATTTCAATCGCATCGAAATCGGGTGTGGGCACTTTTCTGAATAATAAAAGTTTCTTACAATTTGATATTTGGATATTTTTGAGACAATTTTTTTGCCTTGATTAAATGTTTTCTCCTTCTTTTTTTCCCTTTAATAGACTTAATAGAAAACAATTGGAAATCTCTTTTGCTTGTTAACTTTGAATATGCGCCCGCAAAACGTGCCGAGCGCATTGTAGCATCCGATTTTCGGTTCCCAAAATCGAGATCGCAGTTTGTCGTAGCACATTTTTATTGGTTTCGAATCTTACAAACATTGTCAGTACTTTACAATGCACAAAATTCTGGGATCTTCCGCGATCATAACTATTTTTATACTTATTTCCAGGTAATTAAATTATCAGGCTTATTTGGAATGTAAACATTCAACACTGTTTAAAACATACAATATGGGCTTTTAAAAATTTTTGCATGTCAAAATAATCTACATATCTTTAAGATTATCATCCATTAAACCGTTTTGGAATTCGCCGCGTGGAACAGAAAATATGTCACTTCGCGCTAGTCGAATATTTCGAAGAGAGAAATCGGTGCACACTTCACTCAAAATAGGATGAGCTCGGACTGTTGTCAGTTGAACAGTGTGAAGACTAGAAACCGGGTTTTCGGGGATTTAGTGCAGACACCTCTTCTATGAAATTTGATATATAAAAATCAAAAAACGTTTTTTGGGTTTTGCCGATTTTTTTGTAATCTAGCCCACTGTGCGTCTGTTCAAATATTTCTGTACGGGTTGCGTGTATTTAAAAAAAATGGTTGAAAAGTATCTGCCGCAAGTCATATCTAATTTAGTAGTAATCAGACTTTTAACAAATCTGGTACTAAAATGAATAAAAATAATTAACAAATAAACATCTCAATTTCCACTGGATTTAAATAATTTCTCAGCTTTTTAAATAGAATTTTAAGAGAATAGTCTAAAAAAGTCTTTCCAGTTCGAGGTTCTGCTTCCATTTCTTAAATCGTTTATGTTCGCTATGCTGCAGAGAGAAGTCCATCGGTTTACGAGTTAAACTTTATTATGGGAAAAATAGCGTCCGTACGCATCCATACGTCCATCAACACGATCTAATTGCCAGACCGATAAAGACGAATTTTTAGGTGTCGATTGGCACAAAGTCTTGCAAATATCCAAATCGAATGGTCCTTCAACACATTCAGAATCCATTTCACAGCCTACCCAAAGTAATATTGAGCCATCAACTTTCGAGGATCATACTATTCCAGAAATTGAACACATACCCATAGAAATTTTAGATCCCGAAGATTTAGAAGTAGAAATTATTAACCAGCCCATTGATTTAGCTTCTAGGAGATATTTTGCAGGTTTTGTACTTTTTAAATTTTTCGGTAAAGTAAATTGTTTAAGCTGCAAAACAAAATTTTCTAAAGAATTGTATTCTTTGTTAGAGCCCTCGGAAAGTTTATTAGTTTTTAAAAATTATCATAATTCGTCCAATAACCAGTTTATGGTCACTGGGAAATATCAAAACGTATTGTTGTTAATTTAGCGTAAAGTTATCCATTTTGCTTGATGCTAAAATTTAATGACATTTACATACCAACACAGTATTTAAAAATCGAGAAAGTAAATTTATTAGTATTTATCATTTTTGCATGCGCTATACGATACACCCTGCATAAATAAATTGTATTAAAATAAAATGTGTTTATATATACATACATATAATTTAAAATGAGTACGGTTTACTAGGATTGCAAAGATTAGCGTGTGGTCCGAGTGGGATCCGAACTTGGGACTTTTGGATCGGCACTCTAGCAAGCTTAACATTAGACTTCTCGCGTCCACAAATAGACAAAATTGTGTTCAATTTATTATCTATAAATCCGCACTGGATAATCAAATTAAGCCCAAACATTTGACCCAAAAGGAACAAGTTCGTACAGTTAATTTAATGCAAAAAAAAACATTTCTGTCTATCAATTTGGTAAAGAACTGTAGTTGTGCCATTCCATTGTGGCAAAAACTTATCGGTAATACTGCGTGGGCAAAATGATTTTAATTGACACGCTTGATTGCACTGATTACTGTATTTGAGAAAGTCATACCCTTGTCCCATCTTACCTGGGAATGAGCTATGAAGGACAAATGGTTATCATTTAATTCCCACTACTAATTCCAATTCTTAACACGAACTTTGATCATAAATAAACTAGAAGCTGCTGGCTGCTACTAATTTGCAAATTGACGCGACACTGTTCAAGTAACACCTTCAAATATTCAATTTACTTCTCGATACTTGAAAGGCTCCAGCAAAAGGGACTAATTCCATTCCGCTGTCTCCATTATTTGAAATTACGCCCATTTCACAAAACGCCGCACCTCTTACGGCGCAGCAGGACGAACCCCTTGATGAACGACTTCCTTATAAATTTTCAAATCACGAATCGCGGAGCACCGACTTCCGATAAATCACTTCCACCCCGTTGCTGGCAACCAGGCCAGGACAGGCCACGCGTCTTCGCGCAGAGGTTCGCTGGTGAATTTAAACGATGCGACGTGATTTCCCGCAGCTATCAAAAAGCGGTGGTGAGCGTCGCGCCAGAAGGTCGAGCTCTAAAATTAAATCTTCAACCAGCACAACGGCTGATGAAATCCCTCTGCCGGAAATCAGGGTCCTGAGATAAAAACTGATTTATCTTAAGCAAGCCAATGTTGCTTTCATTATTGCGGTTCTTAGGTTATTAACGCTCGCCTGGACTCTGAATGGTGTTTAATTAAGGGAAAACTTGCAGCGAAATCCGAGATAACACTCGATTCCCTACTCACAAGAGGACTACCCAATCGTGCAGGAAGGATTAAGGAGTGCAGTCGTGTGCAGTAAGTGTTATTTAATTTTCCGCAAAACTGCATTTGAACTCAATGAGGCTGGACCAGATCGCATATCCAGCTTTCCCGGAAACAATCCTAACGAGCACAGTGGACATTAGGACTTTGTCCTTATACCGCCCCATTAAACGGCAGTTGCCGCGCAGTAATGCAAAATTAATCCGAGAACCCCTTAAGGGGGCCGATACATTGAAAGTGAGTTTTTTTAAAGAATTTTTTTGATAGGGAAGGAATAAGCGGATCGAGTTAATTTTTTTATTAGTTTACCACAAGAGCTTGTACATTATAAAACATTTTTTTCGAGTGCCGGCGTTTCAAAATGGCGGCGAAGCCCGTGACGGAACAGCCCCCTCATATTTCAGTCGCTGCGTTCTCGCGGCGGTAATATTGGTCTGAAACAAAGGAGGAAGAAGAAATTGTTAAAAAACAGTTGTGGCTTCAATGTGAACCTAACTTTAAGACAAAACATTTTTTTTTCCCCAAATGCGACTTGAATGAAAATTTTGCTTGTTTTTTTGGCTGAATTCGCAACCTCTACGGTCGGGGATTCGCGAAATCGGCTATAATTTTAGGTTCATCCAGTAGACAAGGGTCTTTAGAAGCTACGGTAAAATTTTCAGCGTAATTGAACCTTTCTTAATAAAGTTATCGTGCAGCGAGTAGTCGAAAATGTCGTTTCGAGGAATTTGAGTTCAAAGTTTGGGGAAGTGAAAAGACGAATTCTCTACTTACATTTTAGTCGGCTATTCCTGCACCGTAGAGTTGTTCTTCCTCTTGTGCACGCAGCTGATTTACGGCAAAAGTTTTTTCTTTCCGAGCCGTTCTTGCTTCTTTTGAATCGAGAAATGTGTGCCGGGCTGCGCTCGTTACTCGAGAATAATTCGAAATATTTGTCTTCGATTAGAACAATAGCTGAGGAATTTGGGAATAATAGACGAAAAGCTAAGAGCGGGGCGGTCTGGAGCCGGGGCGATGGACAGCTTCTCACTCGCGCTACTTGACATCGCCGCTTCTATGTGAGATTCCATGAGACCGGATTGAGATATCGGGAAACGCTCTTAGACACACGTTCTCAACACCTTATAGAATATATTCCCGACGAAAAAAAAAATAAAAATTTTTTCTGATTTTACATGTATCGGCTTCTATGTGAGATTCCATGAGACCGGATTGAGATATCGGGAAACGCTTTTAGACACACGTTCTCAACACCTTGTAGAATATATTCCCGACGAAAAAAAAAAATAAATTTTTTTTGATTTTACATGTATAGGCTTCTATGTGAGATTCCATGAGACCGGATTTAGATATCGGGAAACGCTCTTTAGACACACGTTCTCAACACCTTATAGAATATATTCCCGACGACAAAAAAAAAAAAAAATTTTTTTGCTTTTACATGTATCGGCCCCCTTAAAGCTTTGTAGGGGCAGCCCGCGTGTAATGCGAATGAATACATCTGCTCGTATTACGTAAATTATTCACATTGCGTGCAATAAAGATCAATGCTAATAACAGCAGCAAAAGTTTCCTGAAATTTCAGAATTGAATAGGGAAGGGTGTTTTCTGACAAAATCTGGAGCTCGTGTAAGACGGAATCGCTTTGGTATTTATTATGCTGATGCCGTGCTTAACTTTTAAGAGTTCTGGCAGGAGGGAGTGAGTGCCCATTGGTCTTGCGATTAAATTCCAAGATTGCCTTCACCCTTTAACGCAAGGGGGCATTTTCACCACAGCACTGGCTGCCAGAATTAATGAGATGAAATGTATCATTGACTGCTTGTTTTAGTGAGGGAAAGGTAAAATTTACGTAAGCTGTGTTCTTTTGTGTCCGGTATCCGAAGTGGATCAAAAAATCACTTCAAAAGGATTATCAGTGTGTTGACTCGTTTTGTAAGGAAATGGAAGAAATTTTTGGGGGACAAGGTAATAAATAAGCAGTGGCTATTCACATCCTCCTTGTCCTTGTAGAACGAAATCTGAGTTTGTGTACCTACTAAATACATGGAACAAAGAGGAAAATTTCAGTCGATGTTTTGTAAAAGGAACAAGTTCAGTGAATTTTCCTTTTACGAATTGTTTTGAGCCGATGTGCGAATTTGGTTAATTAAATTATAAATTATTTAGCATGTACACGAACCAAAATTTCAAAAGTACAAGAAAGACACGAATAGCCACTCCGTAATAAAATATCTCTTTTCCCCACAGAAGAACTGATCCTGTATGGAATATGGAATACATTTTTCCACCTACTTCGCTGTCAGTTTAATTGACTCTGGACCTTGGAGAATTTGTATTCTTTTGGGCGGTATTTTGAAGAGCTGTGGGGTGTGTGATTCTGTATCTAAAACTATGAGTTTTTATTATTAGCACCTATCTATGAATTAGCAGCTGTTTTTTATTTACGACAATTTAACATTGGCTGCGTTCCATTGGGCTGTGTACGATATACCCATCGGTAACCTTGGCCTTTATCAGTTTAGTGGCGTAACTAATTCTCGTCAACGATTTCTCGACTTGGTACTTTCCTCCGACGTCTCTACGCAGGTTGACATACATATGCATGGACAAGATATTCAACGCAGTTCCAGACCTGATTTCTGCCACCATTTGACAATAGAACAAATGAATACTCCTATAACTGTAGCAAAGATGGGCGTTTTTGCATTACCACTAAATTTGCATTAGCACTAACATTTTAATGTTAGTTAAATACAGCTTTCATTATCACTAAACGATTAGTGGTAGTGACTTTTTTTTTTAATATCACTAAACGATTAGTAGAAGTGCAAACCTTCTTTCATTATCACTAAACGATTAGTGGTAGTCCAAACCTTATTTTATTATTACTAAACGATTAGTAGCAATGCAAACCTTGTATGAAAGAAAAGTTTTGGAAAATCCACCGGAAAATTGGAATATTCGGGAAAACTGAAGTGAACGGCTGGACCGATTTAGCTTTTTTATTTTAAATGTTTGTATCTATCCAAATAAGGTTTTTAGGGAAAGAAAAATTGGAAAACCTTCCCGGAAATTTGGAAAATTCGGAAAAACTGAAACGAACGGCAGCACAACGTCTGTCGGGTTTTTATTCAAATTCATTTTTTTCATTTCAAAAAAACTCGAATTCGCTTTTCTTAAAAATAATTTTTCGAAGTTCTTGTCAGACAAGTTCTGCCGACTAGAACTATTTCTGCGAAGGAAAACATTCTTTCCACAGGCGCAGATGTTTGAATGAGATTGTTGTATTTTATAAATACTTTTTTTATTATTGGATACTGATGCAAACACTCTAAACTCTCGTCTGTGTCCATCCAGAAACGGTTGATTTCTCTTGAAACTCTATCACGGTCCAAAGGTATATTGGACACTGATCTAAAAGTAAATATTACAGATGTCGCAAATAGTAGTTAGAGCGATTCTTCACTTTATAACACTTACAAAAATTACTTTTATTTTCTAACTCAAAAAATAAAACTCATCAATGTGTAATATCAAAGTAAGCAAAAGAGTAGTTTTTGAGTCATAGCGCGACAAACAAACAAACCAACGTAGACTTGACTTTAATTTCCGTAGATGACAAATAAAACGTAAAGGACAACGAAAAAGTCCATTGCATTGTATACCGCACACCATCAACTTATCGCTCTTTAATAATGGAAGATGTTTGCACTACCAATACCGAAATCCATTATAACTCATCGATAGTGAAAAGTATCTGCACTACCACTAATCGTTTAGTGATAATGAAATAAGGTTTGCACTACCACTAATCGTTTAGTGATAGTGCAAACTGTATTTTAACTAGCACTGAGCCCGTAGTACTCTGAACTGTAGGAAGACTGATTTTGATTCCCTTAATAATTTTTTGCATTACTGCGACTGGTCATCGGTTTACAACTGCACTAATATTGATGACGCCGTAAGAAAATTTTATGAATTAGTTTCGATGGGTGTTTCTCGTTTCGTTCCTCTAGGAAAAGAAAAAACCTTTTACATGGTCCACCTTGGTATGATAACGAATTAAGACTGCTGAGAAATTATAGAAATAGTGTCTGAGTTCCCACTCAGATGACGATTACCTGAGCTATTGACTTATGAAAACAACAATAACAATAATAACTCTAAATGTCTGTATCGACAGTATATATGTCGCATAAACCCTAATATTAAAACTAACCCGAAAGTATTTTGGAATTTTGTAAATAGTAAACGGAAGACTAACAACTATCTTGCCATTTTAACTCTTCATAACGAAACAGGTCGTGATTCAGCTACAATTTCTAACCTCTTTGCTAAACATTTTAGCAATGCTTACTGTGACAATATGTGTTATATAGGTTTAGAATATTTTATCAACTTGACATGTCTTCTGGATGCAATCTCCAAGTATAGTCTTAAACGCTTGCACTGTTATAGAATACATGAGGAAGATTGTCAAAGACTTTTCGGATTCTCCGGATAATGTTCCTGGAGTTGTTCTGCGTAAATGTGGTTTCCCAATCGTTGAACCTATTAATTTTCCGTCATTCTTGTGTATTTCCTGATATTTGGAAGCTTTTTTATGTGATCCCTATATTTAGAAATGGTAAAAAGGACTTCATTGAGGATTATAGGCCAATTGCTAAACTTTAAGCTATTGTTAAGGACCACTTGTCATTTTACTGTGGCTCTATTTTATCTGCAAAACAACATGGCTTTGCGAAAGCTAGATCGACGGTTACAAATCTAGTGGAGTTTTCAAATTTCTGTATAACTAAACTAGAAAATCATAAACAAGTCAATTGTGTGTATACCGAATTTAGTAAGGCATTTGACAAGCTTTCCCATAAAGTGCTAATTCTTAAACTGCCTCAACTAGGCTTTTCAAATGATCTTGTTAATTGGATTAAGTCTCACCTCACGTATCGTTCGTTCAAAGTTAAATTTTCCTATACTTTTTCTGATTCCGTTTCGGTCTTATCTGGCATCCCACTAGGTAAACTTGGACCTTTGCTGTTCACGCTCTTTACCAATAACTTATTTCCCCTTATTCGGTATTCGCATGTGTTAGTCTACGTCGATGATATGAAAATCCTTAGTTCAATCGAGACTATACAACATCCACATTGGCTTCAAGATATGATCTTGCCAGTTTTGAACTGTTGTGTTTGAAAAATCATATCATTGGAGTACTCTTATAAAATTCGCTGCGAAACTTTGTCTAGATAAGATAGTGTTATTGACCTTGGCTTGACCATCGATAATAAATTTTATTTTGGACGCCGTATCAATAATAAAATTAAACGAGCGAACTCAGCACTTGTTTTCGTAAAACGTTGGTCGAAGGACTTTTACGACCCTTTTATCTTAAAAATTCTGTATTGTCCTTTCGTCCATCCCATTTTAGAATACGCATGCATCTATAGTGTGGATACCGCACTATCATGCGCATATCAATCGTATTGAGGCAGTGCAGAAAAGATTCCTACGCTATGCTCTTCGCTTTTTACCATGGGCAGACCCATGTAATCTTCTTCCGTATGCAAGCAGATTGAAGTTATTATGTTTGACGCCGCTTTCGAAGCGCAACTAATTGTACCTGTTGAGTATAAGAGTAACACAAAGAAAAAAAAATTAGAATAAAGAAAACAAAATCATTTCAGGCCTATTTTTTTTCAGTACATAATGGTTGTTAATCGACAATTAAATCATATCTTCATCCTTTCGGCGTATCTTCCCCCACGGACTGTCACAATGAAACAATCAATCGGTCTGTAAGTAGAATAAAAACGCACTGTGAGCACTCTTGTCTGGAGAACTCCTATCTAGCGTCGAGATCGTTGTACTATGACACAAATAATTTTCGCAAGAATTTAAATGAATACATTATGATGAGGAAACTGAGGGGGCGCACCCACCTCACTTCATTCCGGCATCCCCCAGAAAATGAAGAACCATTTTGGGTTACTCCACCCGCAAGTTCTTCGATCTGGCTCGGTTTACACCAACCTTTCGAATGCCATATTGGGACTCCCTGACATCTCCCGGAAAATGAGGAACAATCTGGGTTACACCACCCGCGTGTTCCTCGCTCCGACCCGGCTTAAACCAGCCTTTCAGATGTCATAATGGGGCCTCACTATTTCAATTTCAGATATTACACAATTTAAATTTTATCGCCAACGATCTCGTCGCCACCACTGCGCTGATAACAAACTACACTTTTCTAGGCGTTCTATCCTATCCATGCACTACCAACCTACTCCAAAAAGATTACTCAGTGATTACTCACAATTTGTCCAAACAACTCCACTGATTAAATTAATCCGCTTTTATATCACTACTCTTCTATAGAACTTATTACACGACACTTTTTTTTTACTTCTTTACACTTTATTTCCTATTCACACGATAAATCTCCTCGGCCAGCTCAACGTAAAATGAGCTGCCCTTGGAAAATATCCAAACAACTACCTAAGAAATTTTCATGCACAAACCCGCTTGCTGCTTCGCATGCCATTTTATAGCACCCTCATAAATCCTCAACCCGAACTCTCAAAAAGGGCTGCGGAGGTCGCCAAGCGAGGCGCCGAATCTCAGCTCTCAGGCTTTGAAACAAAGAGTCGAGGGTATACAACGAGCAAAACAACCCTGAATTGTGTACTCAGGTGCCCCGAAACTTAAATGCGTTTCGCTAACCTACGCAATCGCCGCAGGCAGAAACAAACTCTAATTTTCTACGCATGCAAAATAAACTCTTTCTTACATTCGTCCATCCTGACAAAAACTCGCCTCGAGTTCCTCTATCCAGACGCCCCTCGAATTAATTATTTTCTTCGGCCGAAAGCACAACTCCATCTTCTCCACTTTCGTCTGCAGTTTCATCCGAAAGATCTCCTACGTTGGGCCAGGGTTTCATCCGATCTACCGCTATCGTACGTTCATAGCTTCCCTTCCTCAAAGTTCTACGAGTTCCACTCATGTCTTTCACCAGATATCTATCATTTTGTAGTACTTTCTTTACCACAAAGGGTCCACTATACGGCGAGAGTAATTTGCGACTTGTATTGGGTGCTAATTCAGTTTTTTCTATCAAAACGAGATCACCTTCCTTATAATTTCTAGGCTTCTTCCGCTTTCTATCGTAGTATTTCTTTTGATCTTCCTGTGCCTGTCTTATATTCTTCCCTGCCAAGTTTCTTTCGGTGACTAAATCCTCGATGATTCCAGAAGTTTTTGAGATTTCATCCTTTAACAATATGTCTGTTCCTCCTCTCGGTTTAAAGCCAAAAAGAAGTTCGCTGGGGGTTTTGCCTGTGCTTTTATTTACTAAATTATTTAGGGAAAATTGAACTGTTTTAATGTTTTCGTCCCAAAGTTCTTCTTCCAGTGTGGTAGTCATTAACGCCGATAGAATAGATCTGTTTAATCTTTCAATTTGGCCATTTGCTCGGGGGGTTGCAACAGCATTTTTGACGTGTTTAATCCCATTCTGCTCGCAGAATGTCTGAAATGTTTTAGCGGTAAACGAGCTCCCCTGATCGGATATAAGCACTTCCGGAACGCCATAAACTGAAAATGTATCTTTACAAAATTCCAACACATACTTGGTGTGAGTAGTTTTAACTGCTCTTATAAACAAAAATTTTGTAAAACCATCGATCATAGCAATGATATAGGTGTTTCCGCGTTTGCTCTTTGGAAATGGCCCCAAATGATCAATATGTACCATCTTCATTGGTATTGGTTCTCTTGGTATGGGGTGTAGAAATCCTTCTTTCTTTCCCGCCTTCCTTTTATTATATAAACATCTAATACAGGAAGAGATATATTTTTCGACATATTCTCTCATCCTTGGAAACCAATAATGTTCACATAGTCTCTGTAACGTTTTTTCTACCGAGAAATGTCCCAAGTCATCATGTGAAGCTCGTACTACTTGATTCCTCATTCCTCGGGGTACTACCCATTGAATTCCTCGGGCTGTAATCCGATACACTCGCCCATCCCTCAAGGCATAATTTTGGTAAACTCGACGCTCTTCCTCCGTTACTGGTGGTTTAGAAAGCACTTTATGTATTTCCTGAATTTTGCGATCAGTCAATTGTCCAGCTAAAACCCAATCCGCTTGTTCAATGTGTAAAACCACTTTATCTTCGCTACTAGAACACGGGTTTCTGCTTAAGGCATCTGCATGTTTCATGCGTCCTCCAGGTCTATACTTTACGTCGAAAGTAAATTCCATCAGCTGAAGCCACCATCGTGCAATACGGGGTATCAGCTGTTTTTTTTCATTAGATGTTTTAAGAGCGTTACAGTCTGTTATAACCGTAAATTTTATCCCGATCAAATATGACCGAAATTTTTTCACAGTCTCTACAACAGCTAGTGTCTCCAGCTCGTAGGAATGGTATTTTGTTTCAGGATATCTAGTTTGTCTGCTAAAATATATAATTGGATGCAAACGACCATCTGTTTGATACTGTAATAGTATCCCTGCAATCCCTATCGCACTCGCATCGGTGTGGACTTCAGTAACTGCGTTTGGATCGTAGATGGCAAGAACAGGTTGAGTGACTAGTTTAGTTTTGAGCAGATCAAAAGCTTGAACTTCATTATCAGACCATTGCCATTTAGTAGTCTTCTTTAATAAATTAGTTAATGGTTTCGTTAAGATCGCATATCGCTGAACAAAATGTCGGAAGTACCCTGTTAGTCCTAAAAACTGTCTAACTTGTTTAACTGTTTTGGGGGCTGGAAACTCTTTTATCGCTTTCATTTTCTCCACTCCTGGTTTAACTTTTCCATCACTCACTTCAAATCCCAGGAATTCAACTTTTTCCATTAAAAATGAACACTTCTTTAGATTCAAAGTTATTTGCTCCGTCCGGAAAATTTCTAATATTTTACGAAGGCCGTTGAGTGCTTCCTCTATAGATTTTTCATGGAGTAAAATATCATCTAGGTAGACGGCTGCTTGGTCGCTGACAGGAGCGAGAATCCTATTCATATATCTTTGAAATACTCGCGGAGCGTTGCATAACCCAAACGGCATACGTTGGAATTCGTATTGACCGTTGGGGGTTACAAAAGACGTATATCGCTTTGAGGCCTCCTCCATGGGTATCTGATAATATCCAGAACGTAAATCTAGGCTAGTGAACCAAATGCCACCGTGTAATTTGTCGATTTGATCATCGATTCGTGGCAGTGGATGATTATCCTTAACCGTCCTTGAATTTAGCTTTCTAAAGTCTATACACATCCTTTGTTCTCCATTTTTCTTGGTTACTAGTAAAATTGGCGACGAATATTCAGCATCCGATTCCCTGACAATGTCATTTTCAAGTAACTCTGCTATCATGTCGCGAACAAGTTCTTGTTCCTTGAATGACATACGATATGGTCTGTATACAAAAGGTTTATCATCATCTAAGCGAATTTTCATTTCAGCTGTCTTTGCGCAGCCTAGCTCCTTCATGTCCTTCGCAATACAATCCCTAAACTCATTCAAAAGTTGAATTAGTTGCTGCTTTTGTTTTGGGTTGACCGATCCTACCGTTATTTCTTCGGGTTTAATGACTTCGCATTCTTTGGTAGTTATCATCATTACCGATGCTTTATTAATATTCTCTTTTTCGCAGGGCCAACCCCGTGCAACCACCAAATTTTCTGTCATATGTATGTCCAAACTGCCGAAGTTTATTATGGGAATATTCGTCTTTCCGTTCACATCTATGGTTAAAACAGTTCGCGGAATCCAACTTTCCTGTTCCTCTTGCGGACGCATGGTCGTCTCTATGTAAACGTCTGTTTCAACCGCATTAGCCCTTACTTCCACAATTTTAATTGTGTTTGCTGGTATAACTGTGTCGCCTATTGCCCTTAAAATTATCTTGCAAATATTAGGTTCGGTTTCTATGTGAAGTAAATTATCCTCTCCGTCTGTTTTTACGAACTTTAATTTTTTATTCGTCTTAATTACAATGATGTTCGGCAGCTCTGTGAACGAACGACCCAAAAGAACAGGCACATTTTGTAATTCATCGTTAACTATAACTATTTTTATTTTCCCTTCGATATCATCTACCTTTACAGTTCCAATTGTCGATCCTTGACTTATGGTAAAACCTTTACCATAGCCATGAAGGGATACCCGGTCACTATAATCTATTATTAGTCCTAATCGACTAGCCTCGTTGTGTGTCATTAAAGTGCATGCGCTACCAAAATCTATGTAACAATGAGTCTTCTTCTCATTGATAAAAATCTCTTTAAAATATTTTAAATTTGTGTTTTCGTCTCGGGATACTTCTAGTCATGCTATAGTTTTATTATCCTTAGGTTTTTTCTTTGGGCACACCGCTTCGTCGTGGAACCGACTTTTACATAAGTTACATTTAACTTCCCGATTCGGGTCCGTGGTTGTAGTACACCTATTAGCAAAGTGTCCTTTTTTCCCACATTTATAACAGGTGACATCTTTATTTATTGCCGAGTCCTTATGATAGTTCGTCTGCTTCCTTACTGGTTTCGCCTGAAAATTATTTCGATTACCTGGAACTCCGTCAGTTAGTTGGCTAAGATATGCGTATAGCTGCTCAGGCGTTTTATAATAGCCCGTTTTAGCCCCAGTTTTAATTATCCTGTCGTCGATACCACCAATAATACAGGATACCGCATCTTCGCCTTTTATCTTGCAAGCATTTAATAGTGCCAGCTTTTCGTGAAAATATTTTGTATAAGTTTCGCCGTACCTTTTTCGTCGTCGAAGCATTTCGTTTAACAATTCACAAAAATCTTGTTTTGAAGGAAAAGCCCGTCGAAGTTTTTCTTTCCACTCCGTCCACGAATAATTTAAACTTGGTAATCCTTTATACCAAACTTCCGCCAATCCTTTTAATTTGGATAGCGCAAAATAAATTGTAGCCTCCTCAGACCAACCAAAAATATTCCCCAACTCATCTACTTTCCTAAGCCATTTTTCAGCAGATTGATTCCTATCCTCTGGGTCAAAGTACGGTACTGCATCGCCTCTAAAACTAGGCCCTGATGATCTTGAGTTAGACCTCTCTAACCAAGTCGTTAACGCCTCAGTGAACTTATCTATTGACTGAGTGGACTCTTTAGTATTCCTTCTTTTATGTTTTGTTTTTCTTTCCCTGACTCTTCTCTCTCTAGCTGACCCTTCGCTAGAATCGTCACTCTCATCTCTTCTGCTTCTCTTCTTATGTCGTCCCATTTCGTTAAAAGATTCTCAATTTCCCTGAATCTTCCTAGTTCCAATATTAATAAAATAAGGAAAATTTATAAAAATTGTAGAGCTTTAAATAAGGCGAAAATCAACTATACATTGGCAAATTCAAAAATGCCTTTCATTTTTCGAAGAAAGGGAAAAAATATATAAATTTTCGTTCTATTCATAATAATAAATTGTACCAGATACCTTCAAATTTAAAACAGATCGATTAATTGTGACAGCCTTTCGTGAGGAGATATGTTATGGATAAATATCCCACTTCTGAATTATAAGAGTAACACAAAGAAAAAAAAATTAGAATAAAGAAAACAAAATCATTTCAGGCCTATTTTTTTTCAGTACATAATGGTTGTTAATCGACAATTAAATCATATCTTCATCCTTTCGGCGTATCTTCCCCCACGGACTGTCACAATGAAACAATCAATCGGTCTGTAAGTAGAATAAAAACGCACTGTGAGCACTCTTGTCTGGAGAACTCCTATCTAGCGTCGAGATCGTTGTACTATGACACAAATAATTTTCGCAAGAATTTAAATGAATACATTATGATGAGGAAACTGAGGGGGCGCACCCACCTCACTTCATCCCGGCATCCCCCAGAAAATGAAGAACCATTTTGGGTTACTCCACCCGCAAGTTCTTCGATCTGGCTCGGTTTACACCAACCTTTCGAATGCCATATTGGGACTCCCTGACATCTCCCGGAAAATGAGGAACAATCTGGGTTACACCACCCGCGTGTTCCTCGCTCCGACCCGGCTTAAACCAGCCTTTCAGATGTCATAATGGGGCCTCACTATTTCAATTTCAGATATTACACAATTTAAATTTTATCGCCAACGATCTCGTCGCCACCACTGCGCTGATAACAAACTACACTTTTCTAGGCGTTCTATCCTATCCATGCACTACCAACCTACTCCAAAAAGATTACTCAGTGATTACTCACAATTTGTCCAAACAACTCCACTGATTAAATTAATCCGCTTTTATATCACTACTCTTCTATAGAACTTATTACACGACACTTTTTTTTTACTTCTTTACACTTTATTTCCTATTCACACGATAAATCTCCTCGGCCAGCTCAACGTAAAATGAGCTGCCCTTGGAAAATATCCAAACAACTACCTAAGAAATTTTCATGCACAAACCCGCTTGCTGCTTCGCATGCCATTTTATAGCACCCTCATAAATCCTCAACCCGAACTCTCAAAAAGGGCTGCGGAGGTCGCCAAGCGAGGCGCCGAATCTCAGCTCTCAGGCTTTGAAACAAAGAGTCGAGGGTATACAACGAGCAAAACAACCCTGAATTGTGTACTCAGGTGCCCCGAAACTTAAATGCGTTTCGCTAACCTACGCAATCGCCGCAGGCAGAAACAAACTCTAATTTTCTACGCATGCAAAATAAACTCTTTCTTACATGAGGAATAATTAAATAGACGCAATGAGCACTTGTATCTACCCGCAACTACTCAAGCTCTTGCTGGCGAGTAGCTGTTCTGAGTAGCTTCACTACATTTTTCCGCGTGATGGTTTGTGATGCAAAGTGGTTTTTAACCCCTATTTTGTTATACCAATAAATTGTAAACAAATGCATTTTAAAATAAATACAAATTCAAAACCTACAATATGGTTGTTGTCTTTACTTGTTTAACCAGACAGGCTGGCAGGTGGAGCGCAACGGATCCAATGGAAAAATATGATGGTTGACTTGAAAACCTAAAAGGTTGCATAATAAATGTGTTTATGTAACAAGTTATATTATTTAAAATGTCAAGTATACGTTACAGAAGAAATCGCAGCCAATAAAATATAAATTCCAAAATTTAAGACTGCCTTCCATTCCGAAACTACTCCCGAGTGCTTTAAGCCTGGGCCACATAGAATCCGTCGCCGTCAAACTCAACCTCACCGTTGCCGCACAACTTTACAGACAGTTGTTTTGTGTGAACGTCGACTTAGTTACGAGATTAAAAAAAAATAAATTTGGGATGATCTTTTTTTTCGCACATCCCATTTAGGTATCGTTAGACAGGTCTCTAAAAATTCAATAAAGATTCTTAAGAGACTTTTTTCCTTAGGTGAATAGTTTATGAGATATAGGCTCTTATGTTCGTTACAAATAAATTATAATTGTATACACACACTGAATCAATAACGTATAGTTAGCTACGGACCCCTAAAAACGCTTACAGAATATAATTTGCAATTTATCGTTATTGAATTTTAAGAAGTCTCACAAGAGATAAAGAATTTTTGAAGCACCCTGAGACGACTCAACATCAAGTAAAGAATTGAGCGCTCTTCATTCTTGCATTTGTCTTTATTCCAAAACGTCTTCCAAAACATCGTCACACTTGCCAACGGAGCCGCAGTGGCTATTGCTTGTTAATTTCAAGTCAAGTCGAGACACTCAATGCAATACCTCGAGTTGTGCGTTTATAAGAGGATGCTCGATAAGAAGAAATTGAGAAAATAGGATTATATTTTCTCTAAAAGTTCAACCGACAAATTTTTATAAATGGTCAAGAATTCGCCAAGAAATTGTAACTTTATCATTAACAGCAAAATAAACAGCCGTACAAGTAAAATCAGAAAAATTTCTTGAAGCGTTCAATATCGCTGAAAATAAAATAAATAGTTCGTTCCTTTTTCACAAAAAAATAATGCACATCAGGAAACCACTGGAAAGGAGTAACTTGAACGCACTCAAAAGCAAGAAACTGCTCCAAGGATTAAGTTGGTTAAAAGAAAACTTGCTTCCCTTTAAAAGTTTCAACAAGTTTTAAGAAAGCAACCCACCAGAATTGCTTGCGATAAACCTAGTTGCAGTTTCAAGCAGTAAAAACAATTCGCCCAAACAGCCCTAAACTCGCACATTTTGCGAAAGTTTCGCCTCAAACAGTATTTGTGTTTGTTGGGCTTTGTAGTAAATTCTGCTTTTCGAAATGTTCTTTGATCATTTTCTTTTGTTGTGTATGTATGGCTTCAAGAGAGGCTGCGTTGCGACAGACTCTGGAGTGGTTTGACTTTTAACTGAATCTGTGCGATAGTCTACAACATAATTCACTAATTTTATATTTGAACAACTGCATGCGACTGTAATGTCATTATCTATGTTACTAAGAAGTGAGAAGAATTTGGAAATTGAATGCATCGCTTTGTTTAACTAAGCGTTGGAAAGCTTTACAACGGCAACGATGGAAACGCTTACATAACTGCAATGCGGAAGCATTTCCATTCAAGTCACTTACAATTAGTTCACCAAAAGGAAAAGATCAGACAACTCTAATAGATTACTCGTTTGTCCGTCTGTTGAGGTAGATTTTCTCTGGGACAGAAAAATTTATTAAGTTTGCGTGTGTTTTCACTGTACTGAAAGTGAATGAGATTTTCACACCTTTCAATGATTCATGTTATTTCTGGAGCTGAATCATCTCATGGTGGTTCACATTTGTTATTTGTGAAAAAAACTACTCAGAAAGTAATCCAAAAAGGCTAACTCGCAACTTTTCGACGGCAAGTTTCTGTTTCCAGAACGACCTGGTAACCTGGTTTTAAAAAACGTCATAGTTTCGTGAGCGGTGTAGAAAGTCATGCCATCCTGTTGAAACTTGAAAACGCGAAGGGTGATTATACACAACGAAATGAAATCATAACTTGTGAATTATCAATAAAAATGTTTCAATTTTTGGGGTTCCGCAGCCAAATGGCGAAAACGGAACCTTTATAATTTTGTTATGGCCGTCTGTTTGCGCGTAAGTCACAGCCTTATAACTTTGCTATCTTACCATCGATTCCGATAACATTTTACAGGTAGGTGTCTTATGTGATTGGCCATTGAATTGTGTGATGAAATTAAAAAAAAATCCAGATAACTTCCTATACATAGAACTGCGAAGAACTGAAGGATAAAAATTACTGTGTAGTCCGTAAGGTATCGGTTGGACAGGTCTTTAAAAATGCAATAAAGTTTCTTAAGACACTGTTTTCCTTAGGTGTAGAGTCATGTGGGGCAAGTGTGCGCAGCGTCTAAGTGTGCGCACTCAAATTATCTCGAAAACTATATAAAGCTAAGGAACGGCAACCACCCTCTCCAGTACCCCCCGGGGGGTGTAGCAAATCACTCGAATTACAGCGGTTGCTCGCGCGTCATTTAGATCTGACAGGTAAAAAAAGATTTTTGCTAAAATATTTACGATATTTTCTCACATTTGACGCGTAATCTTTTGTAGTTATGTGAACTTTTTGAAAATATGGTATTTGCTATCGAGTGCAACATAATATCTAGTTTGTTATTTGCCAGTGTTTAAGTTGTTATGATGACGCAATAATCAACGATATTCATACAATTCTGTTTCGTTGGTTTGGGTTAAGTGTGCGCAGAAGCCTGTCGGGTAAGTGTGCGCATCAAAAATACATACTACAAAACACTACAAAATCATCTGAGACTGCCAAAAAAAGAATGTTAAAAATAAGACTCTTAAGAAACCAAAAAATGACAAAAAAGAGTATTACTGCCCCTTATGTAGCGAAAAGTATTCTGATCCACCGACTGAAGACTGGATTGAATATAGCCTTTGTGGAGCCTGGTGGCACGAACAGTAACTAAGGATTTCTAAGTTCAAGTTGATCTCATATTTTGATTTAAGATGATTATTATGTTGAATACTTTAAGTACCTATGATGAACATTTTAATAATTATATAATATTGTTTATGTTCTAAAAATATATAGCTGAAAATTTCTATTTTTGTTGTTGCGTACACTTACCCCTATACTGGGGTAAGTGTGCGCGTATGGAACGGTCTTTGTTTTTTATAGTTTCTTAAAATATAAGCTACTGACAATACTATTATTGTGTCTAAGTTTATTACAAATAAACAGCCTTACTAATTACCACAGTTTTGTTTCATTCTACAAATAATTTTCGAGTATTTAAAGCGTCAAAGATTAAGTGCGCACACTTGACCCACATGACTCCATATTATGCGAGATATAAGTTCTTAAAAGTCGTTAAATTTAAGTGCAAACATGCAAAAGCGAAAAAATGCTCTAAAATTTCCTAAAATTAACGTTACTCCCAATTTTTCTCTGAAATTTATGTTGTCAGTACTCCTATTTTTTTATTTAATTGTCCATCTTGTTGCCTTTCAAAAGAGGTGCCACATGTTTAGGTGGTGAAAGAGTAGGTATAATTACGAATTTATGCGTAAGACACCTTTTACGAGATGTTAAAAAAACTAAATTAATAAAACAATTCAAGTTAAACATTTTTAATGTACTACCATTAACTGTAATAAGTTTCTAATTTGATAAAAAGCATTTTGGAGTTCATTTAAATTAAATTTGGTGTAAAATGCAGATTGTTCTTTAAATTCCGCAAAAGGTTTTCTACATATAAATATGGACCTGTATCCTCTTCTACCTAGACGTTTTTCACCTCCTTAGAAAGGCAAGAAAATGGGTAATTCAATAAAAATCAAAACGAAGTACATTAGTAACATGAATTTCGATGAGAAATTGGGAAAAACAAGAATTTTAGGACATTTTAAAGCATTTTTACACTTTCACACACACTGTACGGACAGTGGTAGAGGTACATATATCAACATTGGTGGCATCTTTGGAAAGCACTTTAAAATAGCTGTTGTTTGGCGTAAGTTTTATATCGCTACGATAATTAAATCAAAACACAAAAATATAATAAAATTGTGAATCTCGAATTTATTAATCACCCTGTAACTCCCTAACGCTTGAGATTTCCCTACCCTTGCCATTCGATTTTTTGTTCGGCTACATGAGATCTATCATCCCCATTATGTCTGCATGCGTTAACTTATGCACCATGTATATTATATCTTCTTTACTTTATATTTTGTTTACTGAATAACTTCACAAGTTGTGGTCCCTGAGGGTAGCAGGATTGAAGTCAATCCTTGAATGAATTTTATGATACTCGTACGATACATATCTAATCCTCAATAGCAAATTTGCTTCCTGTAATTCGTATCCGTATTCCCCCACCGATATTCCTGGTGGTCCTAGTCATGAATCATAATTCTGACAAAAATCGATGAAATGTTAAACAAAAGACGTGACCTCTTCCATCCCAATCATCAGGAAAGGAAAGTTTGTTTGTGGAACAAAGGAAAATAAAGCTCAAGGGTAATAAAGCAAATTCAATTCCTTTAGGTACCATCACAGGTGTTGCGAGAGAGGTCAGCGCTTTTTATATATGTAGCTGTATAATGCTATTAAGTAATCGGAATTGATTTGATGTTGTTTATGTTATCATAACCTGAAGACTGGTAAAGCTCCAGCACCCCCCGTTTATGAAATCTGTTATCGAAATTAAATTAAAACTTCAGCATTAGTTGGAAACAGCAAGGGAATCTGACGGAATGCAAATAGTCCGCTTCAACTGCTTGGCTGCGAAGTTTCGCAAACACCATCTTCGAACGCAAATTGCAATTAGACGCTAAGGCTCTGCGAGCGCTATTTCGCGCAGTCGATCATAACTTACACTTAACATAGCTGGAGTTATCAAACTGCAGTTTGCAGAAGCGTGATTGGTTGCACATGAATTTTGGGATAAAGACGAGATGAAATTAACAAATTTACGAAAATTTTCCGCCACGCTTTTGAGGAATAGCTGTGAAGCTTTTAATTAAATTTGACTGCAATTTTATCAGAATTTCGTTTAATAGGGACTGAAGTATTGGAATTCATTTAATCTTTCGCATAGGAATGCATTAATAAGCACCTTCATAGCTGCGTGTAGATCTTCAGCACTGAAGTTAATTTTGAAGCTAGAATTACGAATTTGATTATGAAGAAAAGTTTGGTTTCAAGAAGAAGATACTTTACAATTAGAAATAACCATTTCAATTAACCCTAGATTACAAACTTTATTGATACAACGCTTATTACTAACCTTTGTCGCATCGATCACACTTACGAGGAGGTGATTAAAAATGGTTAAGGAAATAAAATTTTTGAAGTGGAACTTCTTAGGCGGCGATTCGATAATTGGACGAGAATTGAGAGTGAAATTTTAAGGACGCGTCACTTTTAGGCACATTTCGTTACATGAGAGAGAAGAAAGAAATAACATAGACAGGAGGAGAAAAATAGCTATAAATTTTATGTCTAATACACAGTTTAGGCTATCCAAGTCTCCCTTTTGTGCGGTCCATTGTCTCTACTCCCATTCATATGCTAAGTCTAAGGTCGCCGACCCTCGATCGGTGCTGTACCAATCGGAAGACGATCATCAACAATCCATCTTAACAACAATAAAACTATCAGAGCAAAACGATCACATCTACCATTACTTTGTGCTTGTGCGACGACCATTCACAAGTTTTAAGCGAACACGTATTCTGAACTTGTTTACTAGTATGATAAAAAAAATACTCGCAATCATTAGTTTACGTTGCTTTATCACGTGTCACCAGTTCTCATTCACAAGACGAATTTCGGAGACTAATTGAATCGACTGGAAACTGTTGTGTGAAAAACCAAATAATTGATTTAATGACTTAGAGGAATGGATTATCTGTATATACCCTTAACTGTCAGAGCCTCCGAGCACATTCCGCCGATCTAACAGACGCTGTCAAATATCAACACAAATCAAATTTTGTACTTTTGTCAGAAACGTGGTTAAACAATGACGACGATGTCAGCATACCAAGCTTTAATTGCAATAAGCAATATATCGTAATCAATATGATACCGCAAATATCTTTACACCGAACATGGAAATGACTGTATCATATCATATACATCTACAGTGACACCAGTTTGAAATATTTGCATTGCGGAGTGCCAAACGCTAAATGGAAAAAAAATATAGGTATTGCGGCTATTTATATAACACCGATCCAGAAACTCGACGATATTATATATTTCATACACTGTTCCCTACTGATTTACAGTCATACAGGTGCTGATGCTCTTGGTAGAGGCGAAGATAAAATCCCTATGATTCTCGGGGGAGATTTTGAAGTAAATTTTGCATCAAATGATTTTTTACCGCTAACTAACTTTCTTCGCGAAAAATTTGGTCTGTACACAAATACATAAATATCAAACCTAACAAATCAACAACAAAACCGGAACTACAATAGATGCAATTTTTTTGATGTTATCTCGAAAATATCGAATCACGGACATATGTACATATACATATCTCATATTTTAGTTATCACAAACCATTAATATCAGTATTACTAATTGAAGCACCATTCAATGACAGTGTAAATATTGAATAAACAGAATATGCAAATTTTGAGATGGTCTCTCTCTCTCTCTATCTCTCTCACACTAAATCTCTCTTATTCTTTTTTTTTTTAAGAAGTTTCACTTTTATCACGCGTACGTTGCGCAATTTTTTTTGCATCTAATATTTATTTTACGAATTTAATTCTTCGTTTCAAGGAATGAAACCACATGATAAATAATTGTTTTTAAATTATTATTTTGAGACCAATTCTTACCATGTCAAATTAATACAATCTTTTGTAAAATATCTCAAACATTATAAAATAAAAATTAACATAGAAAACAAAGTTGAATTTGTGAAGTAAACTTTTGCTCATCACATGAAACGATTTACATATGTATTTATAAAAGTAAGTTCCATTCTTCTTGCCGTTTTCGCCATCATTTCGACGGTTACCTCGCATTCTACTTCCATTGTTCTGTGAATGTTTACCAGGGCCAAACCGTTCAATTGCTCCTTGCCCGTCTTGCTCTGCATGGACGTTTTTAGTTTGTGCGATTTGTCTGAATGGGGGAAACCGTTTCGGTGTTTGTATTTTTTGACCTAAAATATTGAGTGATTGCATTCGGTTGAGAAGAATGATCCGAATTCATTCATTCTTTAAAAGAATATTCTTAGGAGAACTTTAGCTTTCATTTCCTCGCAAATAAATGAATCGCACAATGCTTGAGTCCGTTTCATTCTTCCGCGAGAGAATATAATTATTCATGCCCACAACTCAATTTCGCGACCCCCAAACACACTGCTGTTTTAATTTCAAATGTAAAATTATTAAGAGCAGAGAAAATGGATTCCAAAATGCAGATAGATTTTAAATTTAATAAAAAAACAAAACAAAGATTTTTATGTATAGGAGACTTTGCTCTTGGCGCAAAATAAATTTAAAAAGGTTTGGGAAGAGAGGAACAAGATAATTAAAAAGTTGCAATAAAATTAATTTCGTTGATAGGTATGAAAATTAAATCAGTTAGAAATCGAAGCAGGCTTGCTTTTTAGTTTGCACGCTAAATTTCTCAATTTCGCGAAATTGAATACGAACACTACGAACAGCTTCACTTCAAAATTGACTTGAAATGTAGAGTCCAAATTCTAAATTTTGCACATAGTGTGTCAATGGTATAAGGGTCAATTATTTTTTGAAAGTATACTCGTAGGTACGAGTTCCTATCGTCATCGAATATTTTGAAGGGAATATTTTTAACACACGCCAGTTCGACACAAGCACTTTAAAAACTCAGTTTTGTCAAGTTTCAGATTAATGAACTTCGACGACTGCTTATACATATTTAGATATGGCACTCCTTCCACTTGACGAAGATGGTTCTGTGTCGTCATTGTCGAAATTATACTACTTGTGCACAGTTATATAATGTCAATTAATATTTCCTAATAATTGTTCCCTTCAAATCCTGTAACATAAGAAGCACTTTGAAGAATCAGCGTTCTTATCATAAGATACGAATTTATTTTTATCTATGGTATATTCGATTTGCGACCCGTAATTTTATTTTAGACAAGTACGCACAAAAAAGAGTTCGAGTGGGAGAGTACAGACTAAGATATTCCATATTTTGGTATGCTAAATCCGAATCAATAGGTTTTGGCTCATGATTCTTCCCTAACCTCAAAATAACATTGGAAACTGATTCATGGAAAAAATATCGTTCGAAAACATTTTTGTGATGCAAACACAAGGTAGGTAATAACTATCTAGTATTATGTATTTTTATATGTATGTGAACGTACAATTTCATTTCCGTATTATGTTTTTAATATACAGAAAGTAAATAGAACATCAGAATCATTTTATTTGCTTTATAATTTTAGGTTAGGGAAGAATCATGAGCCATGTTATAAATCGCAAAAAAAGAACTCACAACACAAATTCAACGTTTTGTTGTTTCGAAGTTTCAACGCGCTCGATCTCAGCGACAGTAAAATAATGGAATATGAGCATATTCTCTTTCATTCCGACCGAAATGATTGGACCTCATTCGTTTGCTCAAATTGAGGAATATTTTCTCATTTTCATTCTCTCGCAAATGGAATGTATTGAAAAATTCTCGGCGGGAAGAATTCTCTCGCAAATCGTCAGACTCAATTATTCATTCGCGAATGAATTTTTCCGAACCCTGATTCAAACTCATTTCTACGTAAAATAGAAATTAATAACTGTAACTGTAGAACGAAGCGTTAAAACTGCTGACACAACCAAACTTTTAATGCGTTGCATACGATGACGGGCTTTAAAGAACTAATGGAGTCAGGTGCGTCGGCATCAGACGCACCGCATATTTCTAAATATTTAACGCAGCGACAATTCTTTTATAACTGTTAGTTGAGTTGTGTTTGATATTAAAAATGAAATCGAAACAATGAAATTGTATCGAATTAAAAATGTGAGAGACAGAGCGTGGGGAAGAGCAATACTTCGAAGAAAGGGTTGAAAGAAGCAAACAAAATGTTGTACTCGTATCATCTCGGTTGGAGGCGGAGAGTATGAACACATCAAAAACTAAAACACCACCCAAGATAGTTACACATCCAACAAGTTCTTTTTAGGTTACGTTGCATAGAGTAGTGAATATAGGGTAGATACATATTATAGAATAAGGAATGAAATGGAAACGCAAACAGATAGAAATTTGGTCAGGCATTCCTAGGGAAGCGGGTTTGGAATCAGTAAATTTTATGAGAGAAAAATATGTTGCTTCCCTGTTGATTCCGGGGAAGGCAGGTATGCATCACCTAACTAGCAGCAAGCTGGGAGCAGTATGAACCTGATTCCATGTCCATTCCATAGCAGCAAGCTGGGAGCAAAAAAAAAAGCTTTTTTACTGCTTCCTCCTGCGGACATGTAATGTTAAAAAGACATGGAGTGTCCAACGGAAGGGAAGCAATCCATAGCTTCCCAGGAGTTGCTTCCGCCTGCATCTTTGAGCGCTTCTTTTCCCGCTGGGATATTATAGATTACCCTTGTGTGTAATGGTAATACATTCAGCATTTTATGTATTTTGGGCTTAAGGAAATGTATGATCCCAATACAATACACCTCCGACGACAATTCAAGAAAAATTATTGAAAAACATTATTTAAATAGGTGGCATTTAACTCACGTCTAGAGTTATTTTACCACCTAACTCTCAAATCTGAATAAACGGTGATAAGAAGTTGTTTTTAATTTTCAGGTCTCGCAAAATCTCAAAACAAAGTTGTAAACCACTTAGCCAAACATTTTGTATGTATAACATATCATCTTGTGGTGCCAATTTATATAATTTTTCGTGTTGTAGCAATAACATATTATACATTAATTACATACTTTGTATTTTTTTACACAAATAGTTCATGTGTTGACACTCTTAAAGAAAATATAAAAATATGCATATATTCCCTTCCACTCTGCTGCGCCCTGTGAGCACATACAATCCGACAATGTTGGAATGAAAGATGCCGTTTTAATTCAATAGCAACCCGAGAGGAAACCTCAGATACTTTTAACGATGCTGTGCGAGAGACAATTAAAGGCATAACGCACGAACATGTCACTAGAGCTATCACCGCAGGGGATTCCTCCATGCGAGGATATTTACGGAATTCAGAGGGAAAATTCGAGGATATTTAGGTCAATCTCGTTGGCGGGCTGCGGGAGTGCGTTACGTATTCCGTTTCGTGCAAGATTTTGAAATCAACTTATCCTGCACTGATGCGTTATGGTATGTATAGTGAGCTGGGTAGATGATATGAAAGAAAATATAGGACGCAGTGGTAGACTGTAATTAGACATGAGTAAGCAATGCAAATTTATTAATGGTCTTGATACATATGCACAGCCACATGAAGGCAAAGGACCATAATTTCACAGCCTATCTATCAACTGTAATTATGGGGTCAATGATGTTGTGGTTAGGTTGCTAATCAGTCGTACTTAATTTAATCTTACAGGATGTGTTGGCCAGATGGACTTTGTGAACGAGTTACTTGTGGTTTCTGAATGGTTTAGGTTGTAGTCCATTGTAAAATACGATTAGTAATTTTGGTGGAAATGAATAAATCACTAAGATTTCTCTAGAAATGAAACCATGAGAACCTAAACAAAAAATACTGCGGTTGTTATTTGTGTGAACCTGCTCTCCTAATCCAAATATTTTTATTTATATATTTATTTATTTCATTAGCAATCTGATTACTTAGATGAACCATTAACGAGGCCTTTTTTGAGGGATTTTAACCATTTCAGTTATTTCACAGCTTCATCAACATACTGATTACTTAGTACATATATGTAATAAAAAGTGTGGATATCAGGTATAATATGTCTACTGACAAAGCCGACCTTTCGCTGGCTTCGAGAAATATGAAAGTCAATAAAAGGCAAAGAAGCATTAAAGGAACGGGGCATAGACGATATTGGTTCATTAAAGCCATCATTTGTGAAATGGTGGGCTAAATAGAAAAAGTCATGGTTTCTCAGCGAGCAGGTTGGGACCGAAGTTTTGAAGGCGGAAAGCAACTCCAGAGAGTTGATAACACCCTGCAAAAAAGTTAGAACAGTTCTTGAGGCCTGCCATCGGTGTTCCAAGGATTCAAGGGAAATAAGTTAGAGCCTACCGGAGTATGGTGGCAGCAAAAAATTGTTTTTCCAGGGAATACCTCTAAGAGCAAGCCGTAGAAACCTACGTTGAACAGCTTCAATTCGTTTAATATGGCACTCATAAAAGGGAGACCAAACAGTATTAACATATTCGAGGATCGGAATGACGAAGGTGCAGTACTGAAGTTTGGAGATGTAAGGCTCGTTGAATTCCTTACGCCAACGGTTTACAAAACCTAAGGTTGCGTTGGCTCGGTTAGAGATAGAATCAATATGATCCTCAAAAGAGAACTGTGAGTTTATTAAGACACCTAAATCTCTCGCTTTGTCAAGTCTAGCAAGGGGATAGGAATAAGAGAAACATCATTGATATATATGATTTATAAAAGGGGACCAAGGTGGCTACCTTCTGGGGCACCAGATGTGTTTCGTAAAATAAATCAAAAAGAACACTAAGCACACACACATACTGAATACGATCAGACAAGTACGAAGAGATCCAACTAACAAAACGGTGAAGAAAGCCAAGAGCATACAATTTATGAATGAGGATTCTGTGATTAATCCTATCAAAGGCCTTGCCAAAATCAGTGAATATGCAAACGACTTGTTTACCAGATTCATTAGCTGGCATACAGTGATTAGAAAATTCCAAGAGGTTTCTAGTAGTTGATTTGCCTCTTATGAACCCATGTTAAAATGGAATCAGGAATGTCTTATAGTGGAAATAAAGCACTTCGCATACCAGAGCCTCGAAGAGCTTGGCAAGAGGGCATAAATTAGCAATAGGCCTATAATTTGAGATATCGGACGCATTGACCTTTTTATGTATAGGATAAATCACAGAAACCTTCCAAGGTTTAGGAAAGACACAGAGAGATAAATTAAACAAATAACAAAGAACAGGAGCCAAAACAAGTCGCATCTTTTCAAAAAACCAGATGGTATTCCGTCAGATCCAATTGAGAAATTGTCGACTAAGTTAGCAACGTGTTGAAGAACAATTTTGTCATCAAAATTAAGATCTTTAGGCTGAAGAGAAGTCGGTAAAAGCCTCGTCAGAAGATTAAAGTCGTTAAAGCTAATATCACAGATGTTATCACAGTATGCAGTTTTGAAGAAATCCGCAAAGAGATTAGAAATGGTCAGCGAATCGGTGCTCTTATTAGTCCCGAAGAAAAGTGAAGACGGGTATCCATCAGCACCACGTTTGGAGTTAACAAACCTCCAGAACTGTTTTGGATCAACCCGAAGAGCCGATTTGATATTGGCAAGATAATCCAAGTAAGAATCGTTAACTGCAATGATGAACTGATTACGAAGATCTACGTAAGAAAGATAATCGGTTTTGCTCTGAGAGGAACAATACTTCTTCCAAGCCTTGCTCTTTACATTATTAACATGTTTGACTACGGAATTAAGCCAAGGTTGCAAAGATGGATTATTATTAGTCCGTTTTACAGGAACATAAAGCGAAAAGCAGAGATTAATGGAAAGATTTCACCACGTTATCAATGTCATGCTCCCGTAAGACTCCACTTCACTCATAAGAAGAGACCCAATTACAAATACTGGAAAAATCGGCTTTATTAAAAATTATAACAAAAAAACAACAAGTAGAGCCGAATGATGACTATTTTCAGGTAGAAGCGGAGAAAAATTACGTCTGATTAAAGTACCATCAGGATCAGTAGAAAAGACCAGATCGAGAAATCATTAGCCACAGCGGTGCATTGCGACAGTCCAAAGGATGCAATGGCGTCAGGAAAAGTCGTGACAAAAGGCGGACAAGTCACAGAAGAAGGTAGTATAAATGCGTCCTCTGAAAGACTCCAGTCAACAGAGGGCAGGTTTAAAGTAGATTGCAATTGTTAGCAATTGCAACTTTCAATTCGCGACTCTAAGGAATTTATGGCTTACGTAATTCTCCTCCAAGTACTTTGAACTTTCCATTTATTATAAAACAGCCAAGTTTGAGTTCGAATCGTACACTCGATATTTACGATATTCTCGTAATTTTTTTCTATTAAATACGATGCCACGCAAATTTGCTTTAAAAAATATGAAAACCAACAAATTCATTAAAGTACGTACCTCAATGAAATTCAATTCAAATAGCCATACGCAAATCACCTAAAAGAAAAGCTGAACAGTCAAGTACAAAATTGAAAAAACTGCCTGGATAAATCAATTAATTATCACAGTATACAAAATTCTTGAATATTGCTTACAAAATCAACATGTCGGTTTTCGTCGTCAAATTCTACGAATTTGCATTCGAGTTTACGTATTTTCACCCGCGCTCATTCCTAGAATCGCTCGACATCTTGGAACCCTACCCCACAATGGCTGGTGCCGATTGAAGCATTGAAATTCCCTCACCTTCGTTTAGGCCGGTGCCCACATACACTTCGCTGCTCTCATGGCCTGACACTCGATCAAGTGGCCAAGTGCAAAGGCTCCAGCAAAGATTTGCAAGATTCATTTGTTCCGCAACATGACTTGGCTAGAGAGCCGAAAACTTGTGTAGCGGAAATGTTCTATTTGGTCGGATTTTTAACACAGTGGCTAGGCATCTGTATTATTTATCTGTGGTACAAGTCTCTTTGTACTTTAATATAAAACTTTTGATATACTTCGTGTAAGCGTCGTGAATGACGTTTTTGTGGCAAGGCCTTGAAAAAATTCACTAGATGATACACATACACAATAACAAATATATTTACTTTCTTTCATCTGAAATCATGTGTCACAAAATGTTACCCTTTTCCACCAAACCAACCCTTCAACTATAGGTTAAAAAAAAAAGTTAATTTAAAAAGCAAAAAATCCGACTGACTGTAAAAAAGAACTAAAAATATGTAAACAAGACACATTCATAATTACATCTATAAATAAATCAGTACTATTAAAATTGATCTAACTGGTCAATATTTGTAATATACTGATAAAGTATAACTAATTGACAGTCGGAGGCCTGCACAGACTAACAAAAATATGAATATGATGGCGCCAAAAATCAGTTATTTTAATTTTTATGGTTTTGATATATATATATAATGTCACTCCCGCAATTAAGGCGAATCTAACGACACCTCTCAAGTTAAAATCCATCAAGCGGTTTAGGCTACAGAGCGTGACAAGGAAATATACACACATACGAGTATGTACATACTCTCGAAAAACATAACCCTCTTTCTGGATCAGTCGGGTAAAAATAGGATTACATACATATGTAGGGGAGAGCGGGGCTGAAAGTGCCGATTTTGACAAATCCTTATATGATTCGGACAAAACAAGTACTATGTCTGAAAGTAGTGGTTCATCCTAAGCCAAATTTAGTATAGAATACGAATTTACATACAGATTTTGCACATTTTTAATGGTTTTTAAGAAGAAGTGATTTTTTTATACAGCGGCGGCAAGGCACTACCAACCCCACTTTGGGGCAAGTTGTGCCGTAGCTGAGGTCGGTTGTGCCGTTGATAATGCTACGTGTTTTACATGAATGAAAATTAATTGAGAATTTAAAAGACATCAATCTTATAATAATATAGTTATTCGTTATACTTTTTACTATAAATCAACAGTTTTTAAAATTTAGTTGTTTAAAATACTAAGTATTATAATAAAAAAAAATCACCTTTACTTACGTAATTATTTCAAACATAGAAGCATATTTTTAATCAATAGTTTGTAATTATTTTTATGCGAATGAGATCAGTTATTAAAAATATCAGTCTCTAAGGACTATATTACAAAAAATATTAAAGATTTCTCTTAAATTATAAAGTAGTAGAGTTCTTTCCAGAGTTATTATCTTATTGATCAGTCTCTTGAGTCTTTTTAAGAAATCAAAAAAATATATCAAAACTAGTTATTCTCTAGATTTAGATTAGGATATACAAATGCTAGGCTTTCTTCATCTTCAATACATTGCAAATGGGCCCAATTCTCACATTCTCTGCATTCAATCCATTTTTCTCCAGGGGAAGAGTTAGAATAGGCATCACAACATATATTACAGTAACATTGTTGTTCGGCATCAGAACTGTCGTAATCTTGCAAAACTCTTCTCTTAGCGGGGTTCTTAGTCGGTTTTTTTGTTTGTTTAAATTTTCCCTTGCCTTTTCCCTTAACTTTCTTTTTAGTTTCACTTTCTTTCTCTTCTTAGTTGCTTAGGGGTTGGTTGTGCCGCGGCACAAGCAGCCCCACATGAACGGCACATTTTACCCCGCTTATGAGAGCGTGATATTTTGTCCATCATATAAAAATCACTCTGCTCAAAGCATTAAAATTACACGGCATAACAAACTAGGATAAATAACAAACATCTTACTAAAACTCTCATATTAAAAGCACGAAAAATACTAACTTGCGACCAAAAAGTGTCGAAACGAAAATATTTACTTACGTGGCGCTGGAGAACCCTCACATGCACTACTACTCGATCCGCGTCGCTGACGCAATTCAAATGACAGCCGTGTGTGCCCGACTGTTAGGCATTACGTGACACAATACGATCGTATATCTATCTCTTTCTGTTTTCGAGATATTCGCGTCGGCACAATTTACCCCCGGCACTTTCAGCCCCGCTCTACCCTACATGACTGCAGAGCTATTTTTAATCATATAACATAGATGATACTCCCCTATATTTTTAAACGTGAGATCTTTCGATTTATACGAGGAGCGCTAAATTTTGTGTTTTTCAAAATTCAAACGCCTTTAAAGGTATCTTAAAAAATAAAGTAGGTTGTAAATGCTAAACATTTGTGAAACATCAGTAAAAACAGTATTTTTGGTCATATGAGACATTGCCCTTTTAGTGTGTAAAACAACTGAACACTCTGAACTATCAAGGAAAGCTCTTGCAGTGACTTCCTTTAAAAAGGAGTTTTACGACTTTATAGAACAGTAAATTTAAAATTGCTTTTGTTCGGCGCCACCGGGCAGGAAAAGAAACCGCGAATCTGCTCAATGTAGCAAACTGATGAATGAGTGTCACGCCGAAGATAATTCGGTAATAATCCAAAACAGCTCATAAACCCCTTTTTATTGCTGTCGGGAAACCCGTCCCGTCCCGTCCCGTCTGCTTTCCGCTTCAGATAAACGTGCGGGTGACAAGTAGTGAATTCTAAACAAACCCTCTGTTCGCCATGATTGCGCCGTTAAGCGCGCCAAATCGGCAATAAAACAGTGCATAAAATCGTCAGAGAGCTTACCTCGTTAACATGTTGGCCCGGTTAACGGCGACCTCAGCCTCCACGCGGAACCGATCCTGGGCGTATTGGTCGACGACGCCCTCCCCCAGATTAAGGGCAGTACCCGCTGTGCAGTTGGCGCCCAGAAGATGTTGGGTCTCAACAATTTGTAAAAATTTCGTAACCACGTCACGTCCCTTCATCAAGTTCAGCCGATTATTCCGGCTAATTTCATCGAGATCCGAGAGATCCTCGTCAGTGGTGCCATACACGTTGAGGGGCACCCCGTCCCCATCGCTGTCGTCATTATTGTACCCGGCATCCTCGTCATTATCGTCGATGTCAGCGTTGCGGTCGTAAGGGTCCTCGCCGCCACCCAAATCAGCTCCCGCCGCCGACAGACTCGTGCTGGCTGATTGATTTGGACCGCCGCCGTCCAGGTTCAACACATTCGACACTGACGGATTGTCCTCCTCGTCGTAGCTGAGGGTGCTTATGTTGCCGCTGTGCTCATCCGCGTCCGGGTGGGCGGACTCACCTTCCCTCGCCATCATTTGCTGCTTGTAAGAAATGGAAATTCTTGTCGGGATGGAGTGCGGCAAATTGTTGTCAGATAAAGTCCCATTCTGAGGAGTTGACTCTGGAGTGGCATTCTTCTGGGAGCTCGTCTCCACCTCTGGACTGGACTTCCTGGTCGCGACGGGCTGCATGGGAACAGATCCGTCATCGTTCTGATAGCCAAACTCCTGGCTGGTGATGGGTATCCGCAGGTTCTCGTCCAGGTTTTTATGCATTTTAAGGTACTCCAGGCCCTTGTCCACGTTCTTCCGGATGCTCTCCATGATTATCTTCTTTTTCAGTTTCTTTTTTACTGTCGTCGTGGCCGGGGGAGGAACTTGAGTTGTTACATGCTGAGGTGATTTTTCCTCGAATAGCCGAGAGTACCTCGACGTCTGGTTGTACATGCTCGTCTGGTTGACAAAGCTGCCGTTGTCACTGGACCATAAATCACCACCGAACAAAATGAGCGACTCATTATCATACCCCTCGCCCTCGTAGTCAAGCGTAAGATTATCGAAGGCCTGCAGACCCCACCGGATGTGGTCTTTCTCATTTGAATGGCGCACCCTCGACCGCCCGTGTCGGATGAAAAGCATGTCTGAACTGGATGATGCTCCTGATTCCGGCACTAAAGTTGTTAGCATACAAAATATTACTACAAACGAATCTATGGTTAGCTCTAGCACCATTTTCATGAATTTTAACTTCTACAATCTTTGCTTGCGGTTACGGTTAAATAATCCTTTCTGTATTTGTACAGAGAACCACTCTCCTCTTGGGTGGAAGTCATGGGGTCAACATTTGTATTACCTTTTTGATTTTATGCGAACTTTCAGCACTAAAAAACACATAATGGTCGCTTCGACTTGCTCTTGATCATACTGGGGACATTACTGGGCGAGTGGCATCCGGTGATTGAAGATCTGGAAAAAAGTAAAGAAAAGGGCTGAATTAGTCTTGCACTTCATTAAAACAATGAAATTGTATCTATTATTATTAAATTGGTTGTTAAATTGGGGCGACCCTAAAGACGGACACTGCACCAGCGAGACAGAGGCGTACACAGAAACATTTTCAGAGGGGGTTTTGTTGCCTTATCATACTTTCGTCTTGAGGTCAAGTCACTTTCACTTTGGGGTCAAAGTCACGAAAACTTTTTAGTTTGTCATTTTTCTGCCTGCTTAGAGATATTGACTGTTTGAGTACACAATGCATACACCCCACACATGCCACATCCCAACAAGCTTTTATGTCACGTATTTATTTATTTATTATTTATTAATTCAGCTTAATACAAGCTATAGACAGAGATACATACATACAAATATACATAAATAAGAACGTAAAGACTAGAACTAAACTAGGACCAGAGAAAAGTAAGGAACTATTATGAGAGATGATGTGAAAGTCGAACGCTCTGGACAGATTCGATTCTGTTGATGTACGTCGACTGTGTGGAAGACCGCACTTGACTGGCATATTCAAGGATGGGTCGGACAAAAGAGACGTAAAAGGATTTCGCAACATATAGGTTTTTAAATTCAATGGACCAGCGTTTCACAAATCCGAGGGCAGCGTTAGCTCTAGCTAATGTGTTGTCGATTTGAGAAGACGTTTATGGGAGTAGGAAATGGATTGACATTTGGAGATGTTTAATTCCAAAAAGTTTTATCTGCACCAAATGCAAAAATAATCTAAGTCTGCTCGTAAAAGAGGGTGGTCAAGCGTGGAAGATATTTGTTCGGAGATTTTCATATCATCAGCGCATATTGAAAGGTCCGCGTGTTTGATGATGCATTCAACATAGTTTACGGATAGAATGAAAATCAGGGGATCCAAATGGATACCTTGAGGGACCCCTGAATGGGCTACAAAAGGGTTAGAGGTTACCGAGTCGAAGAGAACACTATTGGTTTACGTAGGATTCCATTCACGACAGAGAAAAACAACTGGAATCCTGGACAACGTGGTTTAAAAGGGATAATATGGTGTGGAATTTTATCAAAGGCTTTACTGAAATCAGTGGCAACAACATCGACTTCATCACCATTTTCTAGTACACATAATGTTCTGTAGACGAAGTCAGTGAGGTTAGTCGTGGTTGATCTGCCCTTCAGAAAGCAATGTTGGGACTGGAGAGAAAATGGACTTTTGTTTGTTTTGAATTTGTTCAAAGAGTTTAGGTATGCAAGACAATTTGGCAATGGGCCGATATTGGACACATCACTTTTACTGCACTTTTTGTGAATAGGGACTTTAAATAATTCTTTCCAGCGAGAAGGAAAAACGCCCTGGGAGATTGACAGTTGAAAATTAATGATTAGAGATTTTGTTAAGTCTTGTGCGTATTTTTTCAGAATGATGGCTGGAACCCCGTCAGGGTCGGGGCTGAAGTTGTCATCAAGTGCGCTAATAAAAGAAGCGACCTGCATGGAGTCGATATTAATCGAAGTCATGGAGGTTTAAGGACGGAATTGCATAAAATGGAAGTAATTAATATTGAGTTCACAGAAAGATTGGCTGAAATAGTTGACAAAGAGATTGGCGATTATTATTGGGTCGGCTGAAAAACATCAGCAAGCTTGATGATCGAGGTATAGCCACTTTATTTTATTTTGAAGTTAGTAAATTTTAAGAAGCATTTGAGGTCAGAAATTAGGTCACATTGCATTCGATTGAGATCGCGGTAAAAGGAATTGCTGCTGCAGAGTACAGGGAATAAGCTGAGTGATAAGGGGAATAGTCTGTATCAGAACGGAACGGATAGGTTCACCAAAATTTGTTTCTTCTGTATCGGAAAGATCGTAGTTCTTTTTCATACCAGTTGTGAAGGAAAGGAGGGATGAAGAGTATTTTTCGCGGTAGAAAGCGAACAGATGGGACAGACAAGTGAATAATTCGGGTATAGAATAGTTCTAGGGCATCGTAATCGCAATTGACACAATAATTTATTTTAATAAAATTGGTTACAGTTAGTGCAATTACATTTCATAAGTAGTAATATTTATTTAATTTTTTATTTTCTAGTACACATCATTTAAATAAAAACTAATACTTTTTTATAGTTATTTTATTATTTACTTTTTATAGTGTTTTGTTTTTGTAAATAGAGTTATAATTTTAATAACATCATATTGTTAATCGTGTTCTACTGGTCGAAACCTTTCATTTGATAAGCATATCAAGGGGGTTGTCAAGAAAAAGCTAATCGGCCATCTTGCGGTGTCCGCCATATTAGATTTACAAGGATATTGGATATAATATATTATATTGCATTGTCACCAGAATATACACGTGTGCAAAATTTCAAGTCAACTAATATTTCCTCATTTTCGAACAAACGAAATACGAAACGCATCTGTTGAGAGGGGCGGGCAGTTAGCCAGGTAGCCGTTCCAAACCGATGTCCAGGCACATTTATTGATATAACTTTGTAACGGAGTGGAATTTACTTAAATTTTTTTTAATCTTAAAAGTATAAGGAATAAAAAAGTGTGAATTTTTTTTTTGATATTTGACAATTTCAGGGGTATGTGAGCCTTTAATCAGAACTAGCCGAAATTTTGATCGTAAAATTTCTATCAGACAACAAAGCAAATTTAATTAAAACTTGTAAAAAACATGTTGTTGATGATAATTGAAAGCTTTAAAGATGGCATAATAAATGTGCAGCTATTTGTTGCGTTCAATTGGGTTGTGTAAAGTAAAATGTAGTAAATGTTTTTCATTGGTGTTTAAAGAAAAATCAAAAGTGTTTTTAAGATAGACGTACCATCGTATTCTTATGATCGACTGAATCTGTTATCTGTTTCCTTTTCTTCACTTTGCTAAACCTATCATTTTCAATTATGTGCGCCTTAGAGAAATTTCAGATAACTCCGCAGATGAGTTTGGGCTAGCAATATTTCTTTGCTTTTTCAAAAGATTTCCCTCCTGCTTTTCCCTCCGACCCGGAATGGAGGGAATCCGTTCTTTTGTCTGGCAGGGATTTCAGTTCGTTTCCTATCTTCGAATATTATTGCTTATTTTTAGGCTAGGCTGGAATTCATTCATTCAACCAACACTCCTCTCCTCAGTCCTCAGCCAGTGGCGCTCCTCGGCAGCAGGGAGCCGGGCTAGTGTGAATGAAGTAATGTCACCAGGTTTTGTGAACGAATCGAAATAGCGACTTCCCCTTTATGCCATCGTTCCCGTAATATTTTTTGGCATTTGTGTGTCAGCGGCAATCCCTCACTGTTGGGGATATGTGGTTGAATTTGGCGTATACTCTTTTTACCAATTATTTTACCCTTCCGGGCTTGAACTTTAACTAAGCAGGAAAATTTCTCGTGATACATTCAGGAGGTTATATCAGTTCTTATCTGATTTTAGGTTTATCCCCGTTTATGGGAGGCTTTTTGAAAGGAAATTTTTCGGTAGGGATTCAAGGCGTGCACGGTGAGTCCTTTTCGGATTCAAAACGTGATAAGTATTTAATGATATCTGCCTGAAAGCTTTCACCTGCCAGGGATTCTATTGAAGCGAAAAAATTTCACATTAAACCGAAATATGCAGAAGCGCGAGGGGAAGGAATACTTTTCTATATCTTCAAGGGTAACCCATTATTTGAAAGGAGAGCTCAACGGTTCGACGGAAGCATGAGAAACGATCGATAAGCTGCTCCCAAGGTAAAGTCTCTTTGTATTGCGTTGTGGGAAGAAATTATAAAAAATTATGAGTTTTCCTTTTTGTGGCAGAAGATCGCCCTAATGGCTCGTCGCTCGTGGGAATTTCATTAAAACTGCCAGTGTTATGAATTTCAAAAGCAATTCCTTCATTTCCAATTAAGGCTGCTATTAATGGAGTAAGGCAACTTCACTCCCGTATACAAGCGTCTCAATTATGCAGAGAGGTCACCTTGCAGCTGACGTTAATTATTGTCGTTGCGGCTAGGTAAACAGCAGGGGAAACACGGCAGAACGGTAAATGTACTGAGGAGCCTTGGCTCTTGGCTCAGGATTAACAACTTAAGGATGCAATGCGACGAACTACAAGCAAGCTTGAGCAAAAGTTTTCTTTCTTCCAAAACCAGCAAATGCACTAGCCAATTATCGGAGCTTGCAAATTTTCAACTTCATCACACCACCAATAATTTAATTAATTTCCAAAGACCAACGAGAGAAATTATTGAGTTTCCTTCGTAAATTGATTCTCACCGCTCGTTAGAGGAAGATCTCCCATTGTTCTATTTGCAGGATACCACCCAATTGATTAGTTTTCAGTGAGATTCTCTCGGAACGTTGTTGTTTAAACCGCAGAAATTCAGCATCAGATAGATCGGGTTCAGGCGATGAAAAATTCCCTTGATTAATTCCGACAAACAGGAAAATGAAATATAAAATGGTTTGGTGTGCGTCGTCGAATCTATAGATATAAACATCAGCTGAATCACTTATTCCTTCAAATTCCGGGTAAACATAAAAAATTTCAAAGAAAAGTCCTTCACTGAAAGCACAAAGTGTTACAGACGGCGCCGTATCCCAAACTTCCCCTAAACTTTTTCACAAATGACAAAAGTACGTAAATTAGTTTCAATTCAATTTCACTTTTCCATTTGAGATGAAATAATACAAATTCAATTTTTCCGGTCGGATGTGGATAAACAAATGTTCTTAAAGTCAAATGGAATTGCCCCATCGACGCTAAGGAGAAGAAACACATCCGCCCGTAATGGAGCACCTGAAAAGTTTAAGGCAACTTCTGAGAAAGTTATCCTTTCACGCTGCGCTGCGTTGTTGGTGTGTTGAACCGAAAACTTCCTCCCAAGGGTGGAGTCTTAACACCCTAAAAAGCGACATTGCTCTTTTCTGTCGAAGGTATCGCATTTTGGTAAAACAAGGTAATAAAAACTTTGAAATTATTGCAAATTCGATGGGTGCAAATAAGTCGTCATGTTTACAAATTTTCAAAATGTTGTTAGCAACACAAAATGGTTTGATTTCAGGAATCGCAAGAATTGGATGTCACAGGAGCTGATATTTTATTATTACCAAGTACAGCCATCAATCATTGATCCAATTAATTTCTATCCTACTTACCCTGCCCGAATCGAAGAATCATTAAGAGAAATATAAAAAATGTGTGCATATTTTTGCTGCCAAAAAATAAATTCAAAGAAGATTTCTGTAGATGCAAAATCCGAATATTTTGTAATTCACAAGAAAATTAAATTAATCATTTGCAACTCATATTTTTCTTTTTCATGCGCTTGCGAAAATATGCGGAGTTAAAATCTCCGTAAAATTTTAAATTAGGTACGTTATTTCCACCAAAATCAGACTGTTCAAAATATTCTGGCCTTGCGCGGATTTTTTTCATTCTCGTAAATTAAAACTGTAGCAGAATGAATGAACCTGTTTCATTACTGTTTGTATTTTTATCCAAAATATTCCCGGAATATAAACTAGCTTAAATCATAAAAAATAAAATACTCTAGCCTCCAATTAGAGTCCCATCGAACTCGGGTCAGGCATTTCCGAGATTAGCTCCAATAAACTGACACAAAAATATTCTACCTTCCAGTTAAAGCTCTGTCAAAATCGATTCAACCGTCTCCGCGATCCGAAAAACAGACAGGTAAACATTTTAGAAAAAAGGAGTCCTTATAAAATTACAGACGCAATTTCGTAAAAAGCAATTTCGTGAAAATTCATTTACCTTCTGGCCGTATCATTAATCACCAAATATCGATAGTATCATACATTCGAGATCAGCGATCCCGAAAAACTAAAAGCACCCGTTTTCGTAATAATCCTTTTAAATTGAACCTCCGCCATTTTGAAACCCTACAAATATTATATAATAAGTGTTGCTTATATTATATTATACGTTAAGTTTGAATAAGAAGTAAATCCAGCGAAACAAGTTGCTTTTTCCCATACAAACTTGTATACCCTCTTTTACCGCCTTAGGTGCGGTACTTCCGGAGAACCTATGATTTTTGTCGTGTGGCTTCAGTGAATCTCTTTATCAATTTTCGTCGAAATCGGTTTAGTAATTAATCCATAATGCAGTAACAAACAGTAGGACGAACATAGAAACACACTACCCATTTATAATATTATACTATCTTACCTATACCCTACGTTTCCCGAGCACTTTTCTCTTTATGTAATTCAACGTAGCATTGGGGGTTTTCCTTTTCCTACCTCACGCTGGATGAGATTGAGGCATGATTATTGGAGAGTGAGCATGGTAATTGAAACACTTAAAACCACTTACGTCTACGCCACGTCGAATTGTAAATTGAGCATTATTCTTTAAAAGTAAACTAAATAAAGTAAAAGTAAATATATGCAAAAATTGAAACTCTCAAGTGTCGCAGTTTCAGATTCCAACGTCCACTTTTCTTACCAAGAAACAACGAAAAATCATATAGATATTAAATCCATTGTTTATTAACAACAGGTGTGAAGCCATTGTCCTCCTTTTGTGGACCATATAAATATCACATTAAGTCTATATCTACAGTATTTTGTACAAACCATCTTTTCGGAATACATCTCATAAAATTCCAATCTGGACAATCCACCAAATTTAATTAATTAGTTTTTAACGATAGATGTATAATTAAAGATGCCAAATGATCAGACCTTCAAAAATATATCCTCCAAAGATATTTTTAAAATTCCAAATATTTACGGAGTTATAGCTATTTTAGTGACACAGCGGGTAAACGCGACCTGCCACAGCGAATCGAACAATAGGCGGTAGACGTTCCCTGACTACCTGAGGATGAATCGTCCTACAGAAAATCTTTTATACACACGTGTGCAGTGCAGCTCAGTTTGCTTTGAGCTAACGTAGAGTACGTGTAGGCCCAATGTATGGAGCAGGAATCGCCGATTAGTGAAATGCAAGTACAGACTGCCTACAACTTTGCTCAAATCTTTAAACGCGTTTTTCTCAAAACTACTTTTTCCAACATGGTTGACATGATTTCTCAAAAATTTTGTTTTTTACTATTTTTAAAAAATACAAAACTTTGAAGAAAGGGGAAAAAAATCAATTTTTTTTTCAAACAGCCGCCATTTTGTGAAAAAAATTTTTTTTTTCATTTCCCTAGATCAGACGATAACGACATTCTTACTGATTAAGAATCTTTTTTTCTTTTTTTTTTGAAATCATGTCAACGAGAACGCACCCTTATTTTACACTCCCCACACTTTACCAGCCTGTAATTTTTTCAATTTGCAAAATATTTTTTTTCAAATATTTTTTTTTGTATTGTTAACATTTTAGTAAATATCTAGTAAAAAAAGTGCTAATAAAAATATTCCCAGTTTTTTTTTATCGAATTTTGAAAAACACCTAAAATCTGTATGATAGTTAAAATTTGGCAGTTCACTGATAAAATATATTTAAGATTTACCAGTCCGACATCTTGAATTAGTTTTTTTATTGATAACATGTTTGAAATTAGCAACCCAGAAAACCCCTGAATATCAGGTTTCAAGAAATCGGTTAAAGTTTTAAAGGACCCTGCAGAAAATGTGTTGGAAATTGGTCCCAGTGGATTTGGCTGTAAATTTAGTATCTTTTACTCCATAAGGTCGTAACCAAAAGTCTCAATTGGCGAGGAGAAAAAAAAATTATGATTTTCCGAGGTACGTATAGTCCGGGTCAGTACACAGTGGTCCTGGACGTAATTTTAAGGTTCAAAAATGATTGGAGAGTTCAATTCTTAGCCAATACCGGAACCTGTGTGTGCAGTATCATTTGAAAAAGCTCGTCAAAACAAAGTGATACTTCTTGGGTTTAGACCCCTACCTCCCTCAATTTGATTATTTTTGTATTTCATTCATAATATAGCAATTTGTTGTGAAGCTACTTTTATACATATTTTAGAAAATATCTGAAATGTGAATTATTAATGATAGCCTACAGCAGCCTCTAAAAACGAAAAACAATTTCACATATAATGTTAAATAAATCAAAATCAATTTATTTCACATTTCGGGTTCCAAGAATCTGTTAGCAATTGACTAAAGCGTATTTCAAAAAAATATTCGATTTGGTTAAAACTTGCACTTCCAGCCATTTTTGAATCATTAAAATTCGTCCGGAACCACTGTGCGTGCATTGGCCCGGGATAACTCGGTAATACGCCATTTGTTTTCGTCGCGCCGATTGAGATTTTTGATCAGGACCTTATGAACTACAACATACTAAATTTTCAGCCAAATGCACTGGGACTACTTTCCCATACATTTTGTGCGGGGTGTTTCGACAGTCCGCCATTTTGGATTCTTAAAACCTTGACATGAATTGAAACATAAAAGTTGAGTTTAAATACCATACTGGTACTCATACTAGGACCCATAATTATCTTTTCTCTTGCTGTACATATACTGTATCCATCAACCACCACAAACATTTCAGCATATGATGGTATCCATAATAGAAAATGTGAGGCCAGAGTTAGTGAAATAAAAAACTATTACATATGTCTGCTTAGGGAGTCTCTATCAATTGCAATCCGCATTTCAGCACAAATATGAAACTGACAGGACTGCCTACGTACATTCCACAAAATTGGCTTATTTAGAACCTGCAGCAGTTAATTTGGTAACGGCCAATTAGAAGGAGTAATTGAGTTTGGGCTCCGAATTTGCAAGCCCTCCAATTTGTTGCTAATATTCGTGCTGTTCCAGCTCCCACGTTCCCAGCCGTCGATTAATTTTCGCGGAAGTAATCTCATAAATTCAATCTACGGAACAGTGGCCCTAATGAGCGCGGCATACCTGGGCACCCGGCACCCGGCAACAGTGAGCACCCAAATTGCGCAAATCTTTTAGGAATTCAATCCGAAGGAACGGTAGCATAAAATAACTCATTTATGCCGTCCTGGAAGTGCTGCTAAATGGCTGGCGCGTACTTGGGCGCGTACTTGGGCGCAGCCAGTCGCCGGGGTGTATCAATATTTACTAATGCTCTGTAACTCCACTTAATCTCAAAAAGCCCCGAGAATATATTGGTAAATTTCAATATTTTATGAGATCTCCGCAGCAGCAGTTCATTTTGCAGAATAAACAGCCGACAAAGTTTGCCTAGTGAAATCAGTGCCGCGGGCCTAAACACACGATTCATCACTTCACCGAGCTTCGGGCTGTACATCGCTATGCATTATACAGCAGAGCAGGGAGACTAGTCCGGCGGCCCCGGCGAACGCAAGTAAGGAGCTTTTCCGGGATTTTTCACCCCCGGCAGGAGCACTTAAGTCGAATCACTCCTTTGCTACGTTGCTCTCCTGACTGGAGCTTATATCCTCTTAAATGCCGTTTTCGGGTATCGCTCCGGTTTTGATATACTGCCCGAAGGGTGCCTTGCCTTGCCGTCAACGATTCACTTCGCGATTTCGTTCCTGTCGATTTCAGGGTGAATAGCAGAATAAAACACTTGGTCCTTTCTGTTCCTCCGCCCTTTTTGGTCCTCTGTCCTTTCACTTTCCATTTTCGAAATTAATGACGTCCACGAAAATCCGCCACTATGTCGCTTGGTAACTTTGCACCCTCCCAGCCTGCAGCAAAGTAGATCACATTGGAGCCAGCGGAGTTCCAGTTTTTTCACTTCGAACACACATTTGCACTTTGTATTTTATCTGCCAGCGCCAATCCGATTTCCTCTGCCGAGTGAAAAACTGAATTCTTGACAACTAGTGTTTCCCATCTGCTGCGTCCATTTGCAAATAACACTTCCAGGAAGAGCTCGGTCTCCGGGTGGCGAATTTGAAATTAGTTGGACGCAAAGTTAATTGGATTGGGTCAATGACTGATGGCTGTTATTGGCAAAGAGTAATCAGATTCGCACCTGTCAACGGTCTTCCGACTAAATACAGATATAGGCCACAGGTGCTATCGAGGCCTACCGACGAGATCCGGGGCTATTTCAAGAATTTATGTCAACAGGGAGGTTTTTGCAACTATTGAACTGGTTTTTATTTTGGTGCTCATTATTCAACCGACAAGACAATGTGACTAGTTTTTTAGGCTGCTAGTTAACAAAACCGAGATATTGATGATTGTTGTCCAGTAGTGATGAACAAAATCGGTCGTTTTGGTGACTCACATTATAGGAGTTATTTGTTATAGGTGCCCTATAACAAAAGACTAGCTCATTTGAGTCAGTCGACAGCATTTGTAGGTGCCACCACCAAAATCCCCTGTTAAAATTCACAAATGTATAACGTCTTTTTGTTTTTAGAGATATAACGCACTTAAAAATCATGTTAATGGGGCCCTATATCGGCAATAACGCGGCAAATATTAACTTCGAAGTCGTCCAACGTCTCTGATATATCAGCGTAATGACTTCATATATCCCCACAGATAAAAATTCATAGGTATACGCGAAATTATACGCTCATCGAATGTTTCTTGCAATAAGTTGATTGTGTCGTGCAATGTGTGGCATATTGCGTCTTCTTGTTGAAACAAAAGCTCGCTCTTTTACATTGACGCCATTCAACTGGGGAACAAAAAGGCAGTAATAATGGACCTATAGCGCTCTCCATTGACTGTAACATTCGACCCGGCTTCATCTTTGAAGAAATACGGGCCATGATTCTACCAGCCCATAAAGCACACCAAACAGTGACTTTTAGTAGATTAACGGTGTCTCAACAAATTCTTCTAGATATTCTGCACTCCATATCCGGCAATTTTGTTTATAGACGTACCCATTCAACCAAAAATGAACTTCATCGCTGAACAAAATTTTGTGTTAAACTGGACCACGATTTTCGAAATAAATGTTCACAATTTGAAAGCGTTGTTCTGTCTATTCCTGCATGGCAACTAATGCAGTAGATTTGAAATTTCAAGACCCAGTTAATTTAGATTCTCACAAAAGTTGGTAAATTTGGTTATTAGCTTTTATACAAATAATATTTAGTTAGCCAACGAACCTGGCGGATTCGAGGTCACGTTTACACTGTCCATTTTCACCCGGTCATTTTTCCCCCGGTAATTTTTCCCCTATTTTAGTTCGGCCTATATGATATTTTGCAAAGTATGTAAAATAGTGTAAGTACCTACCAACCTGGCAAACTAACAACTAGCCAGAGCCTAAGTTTTCACAGTGCGACAGTGGTTTTTGAAGAGCATTCCTAATGTAACGGCATACTCTCCTATACCCTCAACGCCCGTGGCCCGACCCATGTGCGCCACAGCTATTGTGGTTAATTTTTACATGAGCACGTTTCAGAGGCTCTTGTATTTTACCAAAGAACATAAAGCTATAAAAACCTCTTAGTCGGAGCAAATAACTTCAATCCAAAAATTTGGTCTAGGGTCCTGGCTGCAGAACCCTATAGCTGTAATAGTAGTACCATGAATACAAGCAGACGTTTCTTACTTCGGAAGTTGACCAAAATTGTCTGATGCTTTCATCTTGCGATGCAGTACCAGCCAACAAACGTAGAGAAATTCAGGAGCAGCATATGTACGTTGATCTCCAATTTTAGGAAGAGTGGGGAAATGACAAGAACCTTGAAGTGAAGTTGGAAGTTTTAATTGATGGATTTATTCCTATTTCGTTTTAAGAAAAAAGTTACAAATTATCGTTTTTTCATTCATCACCTAATTTTATTCATTCGTTCTTGTTTTGACGAAATTAGAAAAAATATGTAGTTCCGCAGGGATTTTTTTTTTTGTGAATATTTTCACACCTACAAAAAATCAGATCTTTGTTCATTTTTCTGAAATAAGCAAAATTTCGCATCAACCGATTGTAAACTCTCACTACGAGAGTAGTGTACTTCCATAAAGCTCTGACTTTGATAATAAGTAAGTTTATAGACTGCGGAGAATAGAATGATACTACGCCTATGTTCACACTTTCCAAAACAACAGCTTATATCACAGATAAATAATAATTATGTGTGCGTATATTTAGAAAAGAAAATTTTGAGATATCATGGCGAGGACGAAATAAATGCCGGCTTGAGGGTAAAAAGGAGAAAAAATAAATCCGCACCTCTAAACAGATATGCCGAGGTATGAAATTTTGGTTTATTCCCTACTACACAATGATATAAATGTATATATATTGTTGGTGTTTTTCAATCTGGCTGTTTCGTTTTTCACATTCATAACTACATATGTTACTGTGACATATACCAACGGCGAAAATGAAAAGTAACATTTAACATAGCCGGCAGGGGATTTTGGATTGCTTATTTAAAATTTGGTGTCTAGTTTTGCAAGTTCAAGATGGCGGAGTCAATTCAATTTTTATAAAATTTGTCACGTGAGAATTTTTAAAGACATTGGTTTCAAATATAGCATTCAATGTTATAAATTCAAGACGGTGGACTTGAAATACTAAATTTCATTAAATTTTCATAAAATTCTGCACACGGGAATTTTTAGAGTCGCTGGCAAACTGTGAATGGCTTAAATATATTTTATGGCCGTATCCATGCTCTACTTAATGAAAGATTAGAAAGGCAAGCATCGATTATTTATAATTAACAATGTATCGCGTACCCTATAGAGGCTGTAACTGTTAATGCATGCCAAAATCATAGGGGTGATGGTTCTCACCTTCACCATCCAAAAGTCTTATACCAAAGAGGGGGGTGAAGTCCCAACAGTTTTTGAGTTACTGCGAGATTCATAAATTCTGTACGCACAATATTATTTTATTTTAATCTTTTGATCTAATTAACGCAGTGAGACCAAACTCACGCCAAACAACTACTACCTGAATGTCCTTTCCAAACATGCCACCAATGTTTATTTCTACCACTGCATGTACAGTCACTTGCGAAAATGAAAAAATCCTCTAAAATTTCCTTAAAATGACGTTTCTCCCACATTTTCTTCGAATTTAATTACTCATTCACTGAATTCCTCATCTTGTTGCCTTTCCATAGAGGTGCAAAGAAAGACTATTTAAAATTATGCGTAGAAACCCGTTTGCGGAATATTAGGAGATCTCAATTCAAAATTGTTTTTTCAAATTATACGTTTGTAACGTACTAACATTTATTGCAATAACTTTTAAATTTCAGCTAACGCATTTTGGAGTTCATTTAATGTAAATGACTTGTAAAATGCAAATTTTTTTAAATTCCGCAAAAGCTTTTCTACGTATAAATTTGTGTACCCTATCTCTTCCTGGATGTGTTGTGCCTCCTTAGAAATGCAACAATATGGGCAATTAAATAAAGAAAAAGAAGTGTATTAATTACATGCATTTCGGAGAAATATTGGTAACAACGTGAAATGTGGGAAATTGTTTCGCTTTTTTAAATTTTTCCAGTGACTGTACCTGTAGTCCCATACGGTTTTTTGTTTGGCTAGGTTAGATCTATCACTTCTATCATTCAACTGATACACCTGGTATATAAATTTTGTTGTGTTGTCGCGAGTTCCATTCGCCATACTGATGTTTTCCTACTAAATCATTCAGCTATACAATCATTTTAAAAATCATAGTGGCCTGTCATGTATCTGCTTTTATATACTCGTATCATACTTTCTGTTTAATTCACTAAAAACAATTTAATGGTCTTGTAGCGTATGTTAGACTTTGGTTAATCATTAGAATACCCCCGCAGAAAACTTCAAGGCAACCAAAATAGAGGCAATCCCATTTAGCTCATATTAAATAATATCCCAACATTCTTTGTATTCCTCCTCAATAAGATAATTTCATATACTTATCTACCATGTGATTGCAGCCCACTTTCCTAATGTGAAGCTGGGTTTCCGCCCTCATTTGAATCCAGAAATGGTGGATTCAGTTATTACATTGATTTGGTCAGATAAACGGTCACAACCCAATATTTATCATTTACACAACCCTCATTTTCTTTTCGGCAATTTTAGAGACATAAACAATATCAAACGTTTTCCTGTTCTCCTCTCATAAGAATTTTATGAGTGTGAAAGTAGGTCACTTGGTTAAATAAAGGTTCACCTGGATTTTCATCAACTGCTGCTCACTGTCAACATGTCAATCTATTCATCCATGGCTTCAATTTGGGTTACTTCAATAGCCGGAAAAAAACTATTGATTTGGTATCCAACCAATCTCTGCAGCTGCGAAGCCGAAAAAATCAAATTCAACTCTGGTTTCCGTATAAAATTTTAGGTACCGATAGTGAATTGATTGCACTCCCCTTATTGAACCGCACATTTTTTGCCGGCGAAAGAGATTGATGGGTCATTGAATTGCAAATATTCTAAAATATTCGGAACTTTATTGGAGCATTGTTTGCGCTGAGCATTGGAAAGACATTTGAAAATGCATGTATACATATTTGTTACACCACCGGTCTGCATAGCAAACAAACAATTTTTTTATATAAAATTCATAACACTTTTAGCGAAATTTATAAAACCTCCGGAAAGTGATACCACATCCGCTAGTGAGTTCCTCTATTGGGGTTATTTTGTCTTTTCATGATTTAGGGGAACTAGTTAGCCCAGAGCTCCAGAGTTGGCCGAACTTGATTTGTGGGCTGAGGCTGATTGACTTATATGGGCCTTCGTGTTTGTACTTTCAGTCTTGGATTTTTCTGAAAGCTTAATTAATCTCCGCAACTTACTAAATGAAGGTTAGACGTATTCAAGTTGATTTTCATATTAGTACTTAGTTTTTAGAAATTGAAATGAGTTAATTTAATAAGACAGCAATATGTTATTAAATCGAACCTCATACGTTTAAATCGAACCTCATACGTATGTATGTATATTACAGTAATCGAAATCGAAAGTAATCGATTTTCATAATAAATTTATCTTTATGAATAAAACTAGCTGACCCGAGCAAATATTTCGTTTAACTAGTATGTTTATTTGCAAAACATTTAAAAAGTAAACATTTAAGAAATTATAGATATTGGTTTGGTCAGATGTGATTTTCTTCAAGCTTCTTTACTGTTTTGAGGTATATTTCAAGGTTTGTCAATATAAGTTGAAAGAAGAATAACAGGAATCCACCCAGAACTTTAACTTAAAAATGTTTTATATAAAAACCGTATTAGCATCGAAAATGTAGAAGGCGCCATATGTTAACAATCGATTTAACTAACATGTAAAAACAGCTGTCGGTTGGAGTTGTTTACATCAGCCTCAGCTAGATTACACTTGAGTATAAGATGTAAATATTTCTGACTAACAGCTGTAGTGCATATTATTATGTTTTTAAAATAAACTTTTTTAACGAAAACATTAATTTTAAACTATTTGTTTAGTTTTTGTCATTAGCGGGAAACGTGATCTTCAAACTGATATCTCAATCATTCATTTTTATGAAGTACTAGCTTTTACCCGCGACTTCGTCCACGTAAATTTCGGATATAAACTTTGTTAGATTTTAAACGGAAAAGGTTAAGTTGGTAGGTACTGCAGGTACAGTCACTTGCGAAAGTGAAAAATACTCTTAAATTCACGTTTCTCCCAATCAGTCTCTGCAATTATTGTAATTAATGCACCTCTTTTATATTATTATTTAATTGCCCATCTTGTTGAAATAAATTTGCGTTTATAAGTATTATAAAAAGGAAATGTTGATTTACCTAGAGTTTATTTAATTTTTCCCTTAAGTGACCCGTATTATCCGCCTCTATCCTAAGAATTACAAATTTAAACATTTCCCTTTTCAATGGGCAATACAATTTATGTCTCCTCCTGGTTATATTTAAGAAACAAGTAAATTGTATGGATCCATTTTTGTTGAAGAGTGTAGGAACTATAAGGCTAAGAAAGACAGCCGAACGGACGGACATGACGACAACCCTAAAAAGGTACATCTGTTCGTTGGTTAAACGATTCTTAAAGAAACATACAAGGTGGCGCAAAAGTCATCGGAAGATATATTTATATTTTTTGCAAATGGCGGCAAATGTCAGTTCTGCTTTGACATTTGTGAAGTAAACAGATGCAGAGTACACGTCAATAAGACATGAATCGCTATACTCCTCAGGAACGCGGAATAATTGTTTCGATGTTTTTGGGGAATACTTCGTTTTTACAGAGAATTTTAGTGAAAGACTTGAAGATGTTCTCTTACAAAATGCATACAGTGCATTAACTGTTGGCCGTTGACCGCCAAACGCGTGTAACCTACGGTCAAGCCATCCTGAATCTCGATCACGAGGAAGACAACTTTTCATCGAAAATCATCGTGAGCGACTAGGCCCATTTCCATCTCTGTGGATATGTGAATAAGCAGAATTATTGCTTTTGGGGCACTGAAAATCCGGTTTAACCCATAAGGAGCCATCACACCCGCTCAAAGTTACTGCATGGTGTGCTGTTTACGCTGGAGGCATCATCGGGCCTTATTTTTTCGAAAACGCCGCGGACCAAACGACTACTGTGGACGGCGAGCGCTACAGAGCCATGCGACTCCTTCCTCAATTGGACTTTCTCCTTCCTCAATTGGATGAATTGGGACTGGAGAACATGTGGCTCCAACAGGATGGAGCAACTGCGTATACTGCACGAGCCACAACCGAAATTCTGAGGGCTGCATTTCGGGGTCGCCTAAGTAATCTCTCGTTTTAGTGATTTGCACTGGTCGACAAGATCACCTGACTTACCCATTCCAGACTTCTTTTTGTGGGGTCTCTTGAAGTCACGAGCACGAGTCTATGTCACACAAGCCTCAGACTCTTGAAGCCCTCAAAGAGAATATCCGTCAAGAATGCGAGAACCTATCGCCGGAAGTTCTGGCAAGAAATGATGAAAAATGCCATAAATCGAGCCCGTATGGTCATCAATTCTGGCGGCGGTCACTTGGCCGATATCATTTCCTCGACTTAATGAAAAAAAAAAAATTAAGACCTCAAGTTCTAGTTAATCATCGAATTTGTATAATGTATGTGCATTATGCACTTCACTAAACTGTATTTATTTAATTTATTGTTCTCACAGAAAACTTAAAACTTGAACACTTAAACTTCAACTTACGCAGCAGTATAACTTCCAGTCTAACTCTCTCGATACCTCTGATCTGTCACCTTTCCGGACTATTGACAATATTAAGAATTTATTAACCACTGTTGGCATTCTTAGCTGTTTGCCCCGTTTTACCCCGCAACTACTTTTTAAGAATAAAACATATTCAGCTGCTAAGTTCTGGCCACCATTGCAAAAAATTTCAAAATTTCCTCTAGAAGTGACGGTAAAGTTTCATAAAGAAAATCTATGACTCAATTATTTCGCAAGTTTTAGTGCAGTTAGTCTGTTCTTCTCTAACTTCGTTATTCGCCAGCGAGGCGTAGTTGATTTTCTTACGATCCTTTGAAAAACTTTCTGTAGTTTGCCCCATGCAACTTTACCAGTAGTAGCCTAGAGGGTGGCGTTTTAAACTTTTTAATAATATTAAAGCTAGCTAGGTGGGGAAATAGCGGAAATTTCCATTGAGAGCCAGATGTTGCGGCTTCTTCTGCGCCCGCTTTGTTACTTTGTAAATGAGTTTACTTTCAATTGTAACAGCTCGAAGGAGAGGATTCTAGAAAGATTAATTGAAGACTGAAATTATACTCCTGCTGGCCCAACCCGCTCTTATTAATCTGTTGGAAGGGAACAGAATAATAATTGTTACTTTGTGCTTTTTGGTACGTAAAACGATAAACTTTTACAACACTCCGAAACGACTGTTGGCATCGCATTTCGCAAGACCGACCGACGAGACGTAGCAGTATGCTAGTATTATAATATACTCGTACATACATAGTTGAGCGCCAAAATAGCAATGTTGCCTGCAATAGGGCAAAAATGTTGATTATTCTACATAAACTCGTTATCGGAGTTGTGCACACCTTTCAACAGCAACGTACCTGGGTACTGAAAAATTCTCCAGAGTCCTTAACGTCACGTGTATATTTAAAGATATAAATAAAACTTTTAGTGCCTGTAAAAGGCTACACTTTGCCATCATTGTGTCGTTTTTCACGTCTGGTCCCTTTCCACGCCGACATTCGACGACAGGCAGATTTTCTATAAGTATATGTAAGTTGTTGGATCCGACTCCTTTTTTGAGTTGGAGCTAGACAAAGTACGGGAAACGTAAAAGGGATTAATCGCTGTAATTATTTCGAATTTCACCCCGAACGTAGGGGCTCCTCCGTAAGTCCTTTTAAGTCGAACATAAACGAGGGGTATTTTACCGGTAATGAAAATTCAAAAATTCACTACCCACTGGCGAGTAAGGCAAGAATTATGCTCAAGGCATGAGAAGCTTAATTGGTTAAAACAATGTTCACTAACAGCCTTCCAAAGAAGAGTACAAAATCATTAATATGTATATGCACATAATTAAAAAAAACTGGTCTACTGCTCTGGAGGTATTAAGGGTATTAGGGGATATTGGGCGGCAGCAGTATGGAATATTTAATTCAAGAATTTAGCAGTTTTATTAAAATTAATCATAATGCAAAATATTGTGCAAGAGTTTGAATTTTATTTATAGAAAAGGAGAAGCAAAATATACCACTAAGGTTTTGAATAGAGAAATTGTTTAATGTCAAATTGCATTGAAAGTGAAAAGAAGTGGGGGAAAGCTTACGAGTTGCCACCACTATTAAAATGCAGTTAAAGTGCGAATCGGTCCTTACGCAATTAGGTTTTCGGAGTGCATGAAATATACACTCAGAAAAATACCTATCATTGAAATAAAGAAAATATATCTCTATTTTATACACGATTTTCATTAACTGGATGAAATGATTCTTAAACCAAATTACTGTTCCAGGGGTCCTGGTTTCGAGTCCCACATGATTGATATTGTTTCGCTTTCCAAAGGGTCAGATCATAAATGTAGTAGCCCAGTAAGTAAAGAACCAATTTCAAGGATCTATAGAAGCTCTTTTTTGAAACACTACGCGCTCCATAAGAAGCTTCGTTTTTTTTTACATATTGCATGTCCGTAGACGTATGCCCCTCATGTTTGCGTATATGTAGAAGAGGGCTTCTAAAGAGCTTGTAAAAAGGTAATTGAAAGCTCTTTATGATAATCAATTGTACCTTCTTACTTTTATGTTTGCTATCGCTACTTGAAGGAGCAGTTATAACAGTTCGCATCGCATTACTTGGCACAAAGTATGTAGTATCAATTGTTTGCGCTGCTTTGTGTCTGCTCTTTTTGAATGCACTAACAATTTTTCCTACTGGGAGATATGAAGTTTCTACATTTGCCGTTGTCATGTTTACCACTAAATCTAACATATACAATATACATTTAAAACAATAAATTTATTGCCTTGTTTATCTGACTGTGTAAGAACTACGTTATAAAAATTATGAAATACTTCTTTGTTCCAAAATTTGGGCGTCATGAGATCGTATTCAATAATGATGTGTCTTAATTTTATAGCTGTGTTTCCTAAATTTTCTCAGTGTAAAAGATGTCTTGATAATAACTTGAATTTTAGATTTAAAAAACTATCCCAAAATTTAAATGAAATTCAGATTTAAGAGGGCTCTCTGATTGATGCTCAAAACACATGATTTTCAGAATATTTTCTCAAACATACATCACAAATATAAATATAATCAAAAGTATTCGTGCTTTATTGGGAGATATTTTCAGCACTTATTATCATTTATTTATTTGAAAATGTCCGCCAAATTTAGAAACAGAGAATATTAAAGCTCAACAGCCATCATTTTCACTTTAATTAAAATCGTAGAAAATTAAACACCCAAGAACAATTCTTAAATTATGTGAACGTGGTGATTTTTTACGCTAGTTTAAAGTTGTGATTGCAAAAGAAATCGTGCTATAAGAAATAATATAAAAAAAATAAATTTAGATGACTCAATAAGGAGAGATATGACGAGAAAAATAGCTCAAGAATAACATTTTATGATATGATATGGATCAAAAAAGTTTTATTTAGAAGTTTACAAATCAACAATAATTGCGATAACGGGCTTGGTATTGTCATGGGGAAGAGCGCAGTGGAAAATTCTCAGCTTGAAAGGATTTCCGTGTAAATAAATATACAGGGATTTTCGGGGTAGATTTTTTCGAAGCTGCCATCCATGCACAAGCCTATGCAAAGATGGCGGGCAATATGAAACCGAAAATTCTCAAGTTCAAGGGATTACTATGAAAACGGGTGCTTTTATGTTTTCGGGGTCGCTGATTTTATGTATAGGGGTTTGATTGTATGTATAGGGGTTTTTATATAGTACTTAGGCATAATGTAAATTCTCTCATTTATAGTTGTTAAGTTGTAATTACACTGTTTCACTAAACAAAGAAGAGCGAGCCTTTCAAATACTTTCAAGATCAATTTTTGCTCTTCTTTCATATTGTACCAAAAAGTACATATGTACTTATAAATTAAATCAAACCTATCGACCCAGCTGAGGAGTTGTTCTGACAAGCTATGATGAAGCCAATCACTATTATGAAATGCATTGCTCTAAAATAAATTTTTCCCTACTCATCCATCCGTAGCAATCGCGCGGGCCAATTATATTTTCAAGAGGTAGAGTCCTTGGGCAATAACATACAACAACAATTTTAAAAGCATCAAGTTTCACAATTTCCTGGACTTCATGGCAAGACGAACTGCGGCTGCATTGAGAGAACATGGCTGGACCTCTTATTTTCCTTTCCATGTGTTGAAAACATCCTGCCATGAAAGTTGATTCGATTTTTATGAGAGTTGAGGTAACGAAAATGAAATAACTTTACTCAGTAATAACGGCGTCTTTGTATTGGTCTGTACTTAAGATAATTAAGCCGCACAAGAAGTATTCCTCAGAATTTTATTAACGCCGTAGAAAACAAAGGCGCACTAGAAGAGATCCCTCAAAATGCCTTCATTAATACAATAAAGGACCTTGCTCTTTTGTTGATCTTAATTAAATTTGACATCCTACCGAAAATAACTTTTTTTTTAATTCCCGGAGGACTGAGGGAGACTTTCGTTTAAGGCATTAATCTGTCGCAAGATATTCACCTAAAAGCCTCGCGGTTACCTATTTATAAAGTGAGCACCCGCTCACTGGCAAGGCCATAATAAGATTTGAGGTGACGTTTCTTTACAAAATGTCACGTTTCCCATAACCACTGGCGTTTCGCTTTTCTAAAGGCCGATCATTTCAGGTGTTCTGCCTTTTTCTCTAGGCAGTAAATGTGTAAATCTCTCCTTTGAATTTCGGAGTTCGTAATTACGCTACATCCATAATTTTACTGCTCTTCAGACTTTGCATTTTGATTTAAAGCCATTGAAACCAGGCCTCTTTTTGTGCTTTTAATAAGATTACACTTAATGGTTAGCATTCTAGTGCGTGTCCCCAATATAATGTAATTTAGATAATAAGTAAAATACAAAAGAAGTATTCTAAGTTGAAATGCAAGAGATTAAAAACTTTACTTACTTAACTTTACAAGAAAAATAAAAATTGTGGATTGTTAAACAAAAATAATAAGGGATCATAATCAAAGCTAATTTATTAATTTACTAAAAGTAAAACCAACTTTAAATAATAAATTTGAATGAAAAGGAAACAAAAATGATAACGTTAAAAATAAATCTGATACAATCTAAGTTAGAAAATAGAAAATAGTTTTCATTTATTCTCTATTTCAAAAAATATCTGATTATTTCACAACATAACAAGCCGAAATAAAATAAAATAAAATGAAAAATTTAGGGATTTATAATATGAAAAATTTAGGGATTTATAATAATATATTAATATCCGAAACTAAAGTTTGACCAAAGTTTAATTGTTCAATAGTTGAAAAATGTTTGAACCAATATTATTTTACTTTTATTTTTATATTTTTTAATTTGGTACCTACTAATAATAATAATAAATTTATTTATGCCTACTCAAGACAATTACATATTTTTTAAATGTACCACATATACAGGGTGGACATAAACCCGCAGCTACTAATCTAACTACGTTTATTATTACCAATAAATACAATAATTGTAGATTCAAATATATTTAATTTATTTTAATTAATTGCGAAATTTTATATGTTCAAAATCGAAAACATGAAGCTAAAATATAATATTGGAATCATGCTAATCCGCTGAATATTTGGGTAAAGTTGATTCCAAACGCGCGTAGTTTGAACAAAATAAAAGCATTCACCATATGAAGAAAGACATTTAGGAAGGAGAAGATGAAGATATCGTCGTTTCGAATTAAAGAACTGCAGCCTGCCACATAGATAAATAGGGGTTTTCTGGTAAATTAATTTATGTAAGAATATCACCAGTCGTTGCGAGCTCTAATGATTTAGCAGCTAGTAAGGACGGTAAAAGATTAGAGGTTTGTGCTAATATCATCATCACCCGCAATCCTCAGTTTTCTACCACAAGACGAGTTCAGTTTGGGACTATGAGGGCCCTTCATTCGCAATTCAACGGGTAAAAAGTCAGAAGAGACTTTCAACTGGCGTAAGCATAAATATATTTTAGTCAATACTGAGTTAACACAATTACAACAGTTGCAACTATTACTACATACACCCAAAATAATTGCCATATCCACATATTCTAACACAGTATCGTTCAAAACTACCGACGGAATATCCCCTTTACTAAGCTTGCTCCTGTGTATGGCTAGACATTTTGACTTAGAGGAATTAATAGTAAGATTGTTTTGAATGAACCAATTATGAATTATACATATGTAGATCTGCATTCCTGCAATTAATACAATCCACAATCAATCCTATGGGTCTACTAAGATGAAGTTGTATATCTCCCAGAACATATGAAACGAGTCATATTTGATGGCATTCATAATGTCGTCTAAATGAAAACTAAAGAGGAGCGGACCTAGAATCGACCCTTGTGTGACTCCGCGGGAAGAGCAAGCAGCTTCAGAAATGTACCAAGTTTCAGATTTTTTGATTGCAATAATTGCAATAAGAAAAAACGAAGAGCTAAAATCCGCATGCCTTTTAAATGAGAAAAATCGACGGATTTGCGGTATACGTTGAAATTGAGATTGGCAACTGGGGTTTCAGTCACAGCCAGGGGCAATACCGATCAGGCGGGCGGTCAACTAATTTTTACCCAAACTGTCCAACATCTAAGCACGTAGGTCGTGCATATATATGTATATTCGCGTATCATAGTTTACCCTAGTATTATAACTACCCTTTTTGGTGAAAAGGTCGCACAGGCAATTAGTGCGACGGCGCGCCCGCAATACAATTTCTGTTGCGAGCATTTCAGGAGCAGGAAACAAATACACCTAAGCGGAACAGAATAGGGTAAATCGGCACCAAACAAAATTTCAAATTCATATTTCTTTATTTTTTATGACTTATGAAAACTTGCCACCTTCATAAGGAGGGTATAGACATTATGGTAGGAACTTCAGAAAATTTTGAATTGTAAGTCCCCGTTCTGATTATGTCTTCATATTTAGGCGTGCGACCAATACGAACACAGCCAATTCTAACACATCAGTGAATGTGGTACACTAAATCGGGCTTACAGCCGTTTCGTGTTTAGTTTGTATAATATTTCCATCGCCCCACATCCAAGATTTTATTTGTGTTTCTTAAAGCTTGTACTAAACTAATGCTTCGATTTGTATTATTGCCACTTTATGTGTGTCGGTTGCATGGAGATCGTATCGTATGTCAATATTGTAAAAGAGGATCACTAGTGGTATGCACAACAGCACATTCAGTTTGAATGTGCTTAATCTCTTAATCCACACATCAAATACTGCTAAATTGTGCATCCGAAAATTTCCCTTTTTATTGAGCCGGGCTGCACCTTATGAATCATAAATGGATACAGGATCGAATCAACGAGTAAATTTTCCACACTAACATTACAATATTTGTTTTTTTCCATATCCATTGGAGTTTTTTTTTTTATTATATTGAGCTTGTACGGACTAGCGAGCTGTCGGCAATGCGATTAAAAGGAAATTGAAGCGGCAGGGCAGGCAATAAATGTAATTGAAACACTCGTTTGGCTGATGATTTTCCCAGGAATATTTCATTTCCCAATCCCATCGCCATTTGAATCATTTCCGCATGAACTGCCAATACCTATTAAGGCAATAATAGCATTACTACCATTCACGGAATTGCTGCCAAGATACACATTAATATTTCGAAATTGTTGCTTTCTAGAAGATTTTTGAAAGGTGAACACCCAGGAAATCGATTTTCTGAATTTCGCTTTGAAAATAGCGATGTCCCCAAAATATGAAAAGTGTGCTTACATTACAGTACTAATGCCAATGTGTAGCAAACACCCAAAATAAATTAAATGTGTATATAAATAGTCTGGCAGCAAGAGGGGTGGCTTTAATGTAGCATGTGCTACTGATAAGCATGCCTACAACTAAAATTTAATGGAACAGTGATTGATATTTGCGGTTAATCCTAGGGGTCCTTCCACGCGTCTATCCAATTTACTTTCGTTGTGAAGCTGGTCACTACCTAAATATTTTCAAAACTTCAATTATTCTGAGTTAGTGAACTCTTAACAATGGCGAAAGTTACGTATCTCCAGTTGAATTTGTTGTAAGGATTGCTCTTCTTTAAACATTTTTTTTATTCCAGAAATAGTAACAGATACCTCTATTATAAACCCCTGCTTAAAATTACAAATTTTACCCTCTGTCTGGAAAACTGCCAAGATTATTCCTATTCCGAAATATGGAAAATCCTCGGACCAATCAGTCTCTTAAATTCCTTGAGCAAAGTGTATGGAAAAATAATACAATTGAGCTAACGAGTCTTTAGAAGACAACCACATTTTGCTTAATGAATAATTCGGTTTTCGTCCAGGTAATTCCACCATCCAGAATTAAGAAACACATTAAAAATAATTTAGCGAATGGAAACTCAACAGGATTTTTTTACGTTACACATAGACAAAGCTTTTGATTCAGTCTGGCACGATGGCATTATGAACAAACTTGAAAAAATTATTATAAATATCCCATTTATCTTGTTCAAATATGTCAAAGTTTCCGGACGGAAAAATACTTTAGTGTCTATATAGCCAACGAGGTGTCTTCCTCTTATTTAATACCGATAAGGGTTCCACAGAGGTCTGTGCTTGGGCCTCTATTGTATACCTCTATAATTTAAAGAAATCGTTTGCTAGTAGAAGCATACTGTGAACATGCTTTTTCCGATAGTATGTGCAGAAGATGGTTTAGACAGTTTAAAGATGGCATTTTCGTAGTTGACAACGCCAAAGCGGGATATTCATAGTGACAAGGTAATGCTCTGCATATGGTGGGACATGAAAGGTGTTATTTGTCATGTGTTGCTGAAACCATTACCGGCGATGTCTACAGGTAGCACCTAATACGTTTAAAGCGAGCTATTGAAGAAAAACGACCAAAATGGGACAAGATAATACTTTTACACGACAACGCGAGACCTCATATAGCTCAACCAGTGAAAAACTATTTAGAAAGGCTGAACTGGGAAGTGTTACATCACCCGCTGTACTCACCGGACATTGCACCGTCCGATTACTATTTGTTCCGGTCGATGCAGTCAGCCCTTAGTGGAGAACGGTTTCATTCTTTTTGAAAGTATCCAAATTTGGCTCAATAATTGCATCGCCTCGAAGGACGAGCAATTCCTTAGGGATGAAATTCGCAAGTTGACGGAAAGGTGGGCAAACGTCGTAGCTTCCGACGGAGCATACTTTCAATGATGTTCAAAAAAATATATTTTATAAATAAAGATTTTTTTCACCAAAAAAAACGTAACTTACTTTTTCTCAAACCTTATAGAATATATACACGTCCGGTTTTCCAGACGATACAGGAATTTTCACCTCAGACTGTAATACCTCAAAAATTTTGAGTCACCTTCAAAACGTTTCAGACATAGACCTCAGATATTTTAATAAGTGGAAAATCACAATTAACTCCAGTAACACCCAAGCAATTTTCTTCACCTGTCAAAGGAAATAGTCCTTTCTAGCTCAACAGAATCTTCGGATTAGGTCCTTCCACATTGACTGGTATGATGGCTTACTATTTGGTAAACACACATTAAGCACACTTCAGAAAGCAAATAGTTTGATAAAAGCACTATTCTTTCATATATCGAAAATCAGAACTAAATGACGAAAACAAATTACTTATTTACAAGCTCATATTTAGATTTGTTTTAACTTATGGAGCCCCTGTTTGGGCTGACTGTACTAAAATCTACGTAAACAAACTGCAAAGGACTTAAAATAAAATAATAAAAATTATGTTTAACCTGCCTTGGTTCTTTTCTACACGTGAATTGCATATTACAGCAAACATCGATTTTGTTTCCCTCGAAGTACATAAACTATTTAGTAATTTCAAATCTCTGCGTATAAAAATAATGACAAAATAATATACCTCAAAGTGCACCCTTGTTAATTACATAGGTAATATATGATCGTGCTAATTCTAAAAAACTTTATCGCAGATTGCAAGGAATAAGGATTCTAACGTACCCATTTTTGAATGATTGTATTTACATAACATATTTCATATCAATTTATTAAATATTTTATACTAAACTAAAATCTGTGTCACCAAAAGATAAAGTGAATAAGCTCAGTAATTAAATAAAAATGAATAACGAATTTGTGTAGAAGTCAATAGTATTAATAATAGTTTAATATTTTGGAATTAAAAACTGTGGTATTAAATACCTATAACTTCTATTTACGGTGTTGTATTTTAGTTGGATGTACAAATAACACTTCAAGAGATTTTAATTATAGTGTTCCGAAGTTCTAAACGCATATTTGATTAATCAAATTATTTGAAGTGTTATTATGTGTTATTCCAATTATTAAAATTTTTCGTTTTACTCACATTATTCAAATTTGCAAAACTATTCGAATGTTTGGAATTGTGCAAATAGTTCCATTCAACTCGATAGACAAGAGGTATAGTGGTTCGTCTATTGTTATTTTATTTTGTGAATAATGAGAACTATAACAATGCCTGCTATTTAACTTCTTGGAGTGTGTTTTGATATTATGTATATTTCAAAAATAAAAATAAAATAAAAGCAAAATATTCCAATATATGTTTTAGTACATGCATTAATTTAGATAACACAATTTTGATTGACGTAAAACAAATAAAAGTGTACATACAAACATCCAATAATATCTGCAATACAATACGAACCTTTCTAAGGGAGGCATGGCAAATTTTTGGGCAATGCTCATAAATATTCAACAAAGAATATAAATCTGTTGCGGGTTGAGTTTATGTTTTTCCATGAAACGTTTCCATAGCATAAATGAATATTTTTTATTTCCCATCAAGCTATTGATATTAATTCATTCAGCCCATATTGGCTACCACGTGTTCAAAATTTAATAAAATTCACAATATTATACGGAACAAAACATCGAATATATTTCATTCAAAACATGAACACATCTTGAATTCCATGCTCCGTATAATATTATACCATTTAAGTTTTTTGACTTCAGTACACTTTCAATAAGAAGAAAATCAGTGGCTTGTTAAATAAAAATAAACATGAGACAAATTTTAGACAACACTGTTCGTGCTCGTGCCAGCCATAAGTTAATATTTCTTAAAATTCATAATAGTATTATACATAACAACCAAAGAAAAAGTTTTTAAATCTTATCAAGTTTTAGGAGTGTTTTATTGCCAAATTTCTTTTGTCAATTGTCACACAATAGAGCATAGAGTCCCAATTACCGCGACCGACGACGAATCGATAAATTTCCTCCCCTTGTACACTTTGGTTTATAATGCAATATTTTCTTCAGTACAGGGCCGTACATGTAATGGGGCGCATTTAGTAGATTACTTTGTTTTGGTGTATCTCGGGAAATCATTATGTTATTATGTTATTAGATTATGCGCTATCTACTAAAATTTTATTTTAGTCTGATAAAAGCCCAAGATTGGTATCCCGTAATTATATTCCAGTTTTTAGTACATCATCAATTGTGCAATAAAACCGTTTAACTTAAAATGTTTAATTTCTCTAATTTTTTTATTGTTCACTTTTTAGTGTGCTTTATTTGATTAGCCTGATTTTATTTCGATCCATTGACAAGTGTGCTTCTTCATATAGTTGAATAATCTAAACCTGTTGTAATATCTGCACAGCGCGCATTTTATTAAACGAATTTTCGAGCTGTCTATATCCCTTTATGTAAACATATTGCATCTGTCATCATAAATTTCAAATTTCACCCATTTTCATGGAAATATATTTCATTGAGAATTATTTTCGTTATATTTAATTTCTAAATTTGCATAGCAGATTCGCGATCAGCCACTTCGAAAATCAGAAAACATCCTTTGAAGTTAAAACTTTTCAGTTGACATGTTGGATCCGGCGTTCCGTAACCCTAAAATGAATGGTGGTCTATATTGTTGATATATGAAGTACTTTCTAGCTAAAATTCAAAAGAATCAGAGAAATCGTTTAGGCGTAATTAAAGGAAAGGATTTGCGGCCACCATCTCGAAATTCGAAATGTTGATAGCAAATTTGTAATGATCGACCCTAAAAACCCATATACATACATATGAATGTATGTATATTCAATCGAACGGAAATCCATTCAAGTTGAGAATTTCCCATCGATTTATTGGATCCCCTATCTTCAATTTACAAATTTTGAAAGCATATTCGAAATCAGCGACCCCAAAAACTTGAAAGTACCCATTTTCCTGTATTCCGTGGAAATTGATACTTTCGGTCGCCATTTTGGAACACACAAATAATTATTATCATATTGTTGTATTGTCATGCAGACTGAATAATCCAACACCGTTTAAAGCCTAGCTGGAAGTAATGTTGTATGCCAAGCCCCCATGCTTACGAGTACATACTAGTATTACTCCAGCGACTGAGAATGTGAGATAGCGCAATTCAAATAACAATAATTCTTCTCTTTAGCATTCGTTCCGCTCTAGAAAACGGAACCAACTAAATTTCCGAATTCATTATTAATTTACGTTTTGCAAAAGCCGGGAAACTTCATTTGAAATCAAATCTTCCTTTATTAGGTATACACTACCGGGTGCGTGCAAATATTTTAACTGACGGTGCGGTGCGGTGCGGGTTCTTATGCGGATTTATCACGGCACTCGCAGCACCAGCTTTTCCTCAATTTGCAAGTTTGCAGACTCACGGCCTGATGCAGCGGAATGATGAAATAACTTCGTATGAGTTTATACACCCATCCGTTGCCACTTGGCGCCCATAAACATATTTTTCCCATCCTGCTCCGCTCTGCCACCACCCTAAAAGGCGGCCGAACTTCTGCCGGTAAGAAATTTATGAAAACATTCAGAGCATGAAAAAGTTTAATATGTAGGTATATCAAGATCCCGGATCCCCCAGCCGGAATGCTTTATGGTCGCCCCACCTCCTGTGCAGGAAATCGAAAAGTTTCCATGAATGATTTGGCGAAATCAGGCTAGCTGGCTCAACTGCCAACAAATGGGGTAATGGAGGGTTGTTACACAGATGGCCGGGAAATAACACATTGAAGTGGGGCAGACCCCCTGTGATTTCTGAGAAATGCAAACTATGCACTTCTTCCGAAAAATTGAAACCCTCCCTGCATGCCTGGGTAACTTGGAAATGTGTCCAAATGAGTTTGTTAAAGTGTCAGGTGGGAGCGTGGTTTTATTACAGACGTGAAACAAATTTAGCCCTCCCCAGTGTCTGAAATTTGCATGCACACTTGGCTTCCTGTTTGAAAGGATCTGGCGGTTAGAGGAGCGTCGGAACGGAAGGCAAGTAATGAAGGCAAAGAACTCTTAAAAACTAACATCTGCCGGTGACACCATTAGACATCAGAAAAGATTTCAAAATTCAATTAACAATTTAAGAACGCCGCGCGCCTTTGGCGAAAGAGGGCTCTCATGGCCTTTTGTAAAGCGAAACCTAATTAATTAGGGGATTATCACTGAAGAGGCTTCCGAATTTAATTATGTGTCCTCTTGAAGCTGTGCTTTCCTTCTCCGAAATGTGTACTTAGCGAATTCTTGCTGATTTTCGCTCAAAAGGAAGTCTTAAATTCTTTAGATATTTACCACATACATACTCTGCGGAGCAGACGAGTTTTATACCATGAAATATTTGCACAGGAATTCTTTTCACCGGGAAAATATTTGATTAAGGCGGGATTGAAAATCTGTCTGCAGGAATGAATGCCGTCGTGTTTTAAACTTTTAATTACAATAACAAACTGCAACCAGTTCCAGCAGGTTATTGAAGTTTTTTGTTGATTATTAAAATTTTGAAGGTTTCCCAGAGGTATATACTAAGGGAGGTAACCTGGTTTGTGAAAGTGATGACCTTGGATTTTGGGTGGTGCAAAAGTATTGACCCAAAGCCAAGAGCTATGCAGATTTTTTCTCTTTTTTTTCAACCTCGCAATTTTGTTTCATAAAGTATACGAGTACTGAAGATGATATTGTTCATATAGTGGCCTCCATCGTACATGAAAATTTAAGTCTTTTTTAAGGCAACTTATATTACTTATCTCCAGGGGCAACGAAACAGGTCTTTGTAACGTGTTGAATTTGAAAGTTGGGTAAAGGGGGAGCTACTGTATTTCGAAAAACTTCAATTTTATGATTTGTACGTTGAACTATAATTTTTTAAATGTACTTATAAAACTTTGTGCACAGCGTAATTCGAAACACATTTGGCATGCTTCCAAAAATCCTAATGATGATTTTACTTAGGGATTCTGCTTATTTGGGCACTAGAGATATTCTCTCAAAAGTCCTAAGCAAAATCGTGTCAGCGGCGTTACAAATGCGAAAAGGTCAAAGGTTGCGAAAATCGTTTTTCTTAATTATCTCGTAAACTATTGGTTTTATGTGAATTTTGGTTTTTATAAAATGTCTTCTTCATTAAAATGTGCAAGAAAATGGTAAAGTACTAAATTTATGTAGTACTAATAGTTCTCGACATACGAGTATGAGGCTTAGAAAAGTTGGAGAAAGGGGCGTACTTCACTGCTAACGTATGTATATGCATATACAGGGTCCTCGTATAACGCATGCAGAAATGAGAGGAATGATTTAAAATTTATTACAATTTTGGCACTAAGAAATCAAAAGCTTGCAAAAGCTGAACAAAAAATCCTTCTATGATTCTACAATATTCTAATAATACAAAATGGAATCGGGTTACTAAAACTTACAAAGAGTTTTTAACGTAAGTTTAAAATTATTAAAATACAATTTGTTTACTCATAGACGCTCTCAAAATTTATAAAAAATTGAGCGATAATGTTTTCAACTCTTCTTTAATTTCTTACGCCATTGTGGGAAGTGATGAATAATTATGAATTGTTTATTTAATCACTGTAAACATTTTTAAAATAAAAAATAAGCATAATGAGCTGTTTCGTGGAGATACAGCGATTCGTAAAACCGATTATTTGTGAATTATAGCCTAATTAGTGTTGCAGGATTATGATAAAAAGTTCACTTTAATGATTTTTAAACTCAAACTTAATTCCATTTATGAGTTGAAACAGCTGTAGCGATTTTATACAAATAGCTTCACCCTTATTTTCTGGAAACTATGTTCATGTGAATTAATAGCTTTCAGTTAATATTTTGTGAGACATTGTGTATATATTGCAGTAAAAAAAGAAGTGTTAGTTCAAATTAACAAACAGGGCCCGACAAACGTTGTTTCGCCCTAATCTAGGCATTCGTATATAAATAATTTCATTTTGTTATTTTTTCGCTTTCGCAATAAGGAGCACCACTCAAAACTCACTCAGATTTTTTAATCGAGTAGATTTGATTTGCAAAACGGGTGGAAAGCATTAAGAATACATTAAAGTGATGTATGCGAGTATTGTGTATGAATTTATGTGATTTAATGAGACCACCCCCACCCCCTGGGACATATAGGAGGGGCTGCAGTAGGAAGATGGTGTATAAGGAAAAAAAATAAAAATAATTGTGTATATCAAAAATCATGGGTATATCAAAAATCATGGTAAATTAAAAAACATTTGAAAAAATTGAAAAAATGGCTTTTGTCGAGATCGAGGAAGAAAACTTATATGTCTCGGTAATTGTTCGCCGTAATGTTTTGTCGGTGGGCTTAATGGAAGCGCCTTGGGGAGTAGTGTAATTTGATGAATAATAGTTTTTAAGTGTAAAAGAGATAGGAGTTAACTCTGTAATTTTAGCGAAAAGAGGGGTGCGGAGAAAGGTATGAAAAGAATTTTTGAAAATATAAGTAAAACATGTTTGGGAGTGCGTGGGCATAATTTTGAATGAAAAAGGAATAAATGAAAGTGGTGTATGGGGAATTGTGTATGAATTTTAGCTTTTTTAATGCGGCCCCCCATCTCGTTGGGACATGTGGGAAGAGGGTGTAGTAGAGAAAGGGTTGTAAAATAAAAAAAAGGATAATAATAATAATGTCAAAAAATAGTTCGAAAAGTGAAAAAAGGTGCAAAAAGTGAATATTTAGTGTGAAAAAAAAGAAAAGTTAAAAAGTAAATTTTCGGTATGACCTGAGTTTGAATCACGGCTCTCCTTACTATTCCATTGTTGTATGTGCTTACACCACTTTTACCACTCATAAATGGCATAGACAAAGCGGTCTATCCAAAGTTGCAAGTAGTAGTAGAAGTTTTCAAACAATTTTCTTGCCCCTTCAATGACTTATACCCCCGGATTACACATGGATAAATGCTGAAATACATGTACAATTATTTGTGTTGTAGACTGTTTATGCACAGCTTCTCCATACGAAGATTTCGAGAACATTATCTACCTATAAAGCTTTCCCGCAAAATAACTTACATATATGTTATTTATCAATCTGCCCATTGGTATATGTAGAAGTTAGACTGGGCGACATCTATCGAAACCATACCCAGGCAAAAAGTTCGAAATATGTTAAACACAAGAGAATCCACTTATAAATTAATATCACTATTTTTTTTTATTTTGAATTTCGAACTTCCACCATTGTTCATCAACCACCGGTTTTAAGATTCCTATTAAATCTACTCAGACCTAATATAAGTCTATTTTTTATATCACTATTGGATCTGAATTGCTTCCTAGTTTCATACACTTTGTGGGGTATAATTCCCTACACGCTGGCCAATTCAATATCATAACATTTCTCTCCCTTAACCACTGTTTTGTCGTTTTGGAACTACGTATTGGTGCGTTGTCCTGCTAAAAGGTAAAATCTTCTCCCATCAAAGTCTATCCATGCACAATTAAGCCAATCTTCAATATCTATATGTAGTCTTGAGACGATATTTTTCTGGATATCCAGCCTAGCCGCACTTTTTCGCGCTCAGTAAAACAACAATTTTGATTAATGTGAAGATGTGAAAATTGTCCTATTAAAATTGAAAGACAAAAAGTTTTAGATTTATACGTCAAAAATCATTTTCAACTTCTACCATTATACGGTTTGTTAAAAAGAAAATAATTAAAAATTGTTAACCTGGTAGGGCGTAAAATTTACCTTGGAAATTTTCCCCCGGTCATTTTCCCCTTCCAATTTTATCTTTCTAAGTTTCTGCCTAACAGAATGAAATGTATAGCCTGATAACCGGGAGAAAAATGTCCGGGGAAAAATCGCCAGGGTGAACTTGAACCCCAATCCGTTCATCTAGTTACTTGGTGAGAAATAGAACAAATATGTTGAGACCATTCTAAAAAATTTTTAAATGGTTTGGCGCCCATGCCGAAAATTATTAATTTTACAGTGAAAACTATTAAAACTTTATCAAAAGCTTCCAATGTTGAACTCAAAATGAAACCATATTGATTCAATACACAGGATTTTTGATTCAAATGGAAATTGTTATTGATTTATATCGTAAATGTATTTGTATATAAGGAAATGTAGAGACATACTTTATATATGTCTTTTCTTCAGGTTCTTCTATGGTTCCCGATGGGATTCAAACGCCAGAACCACTAGCAATACGTTAATATGATGTCACTTCTTAGTTTATTTGTAACCGATACATATAATGACTTTTAGAAAGTAAAACAATCTTATTCACGTGAGATTCGAACCCGGGACCTCGGAAGCAGTAGTCCACAGCTCTCGGCATTAATCTACAGACACCCTCGAGGCAGGAAAAGGTCGTCTTTTTTTTTGGGCATAGCAATCACGTTAGAAATTGATTCAAAAATGTTCCTTTATGACATGTTCCATTTACTAGATAGACATTTGAATCATATGCGAGAAGTTTCGAATTAATAACTTTCTAGATTGAAATATACCAACAACATGTTTTGTAGTTGTTTCAAATATTATAATATGTTAATTGTTTTACAATTGCCCGCAACAAATTTCAAATATGTTATGAATAATAACTCACAGTTTGTACATTAAAATCTGATATTTTTCTCAGTATATAACTTCGTACATTTTGAGCCACCTAAAACAAATTTGAATTTAATGTTTTATTAAAATCCCTAGACTCCAAATATAATTTTCTAACGTCCATGCAAAGATTTGAATCTTGTATTTCAAAGACATCTTGTACTTAGCGAAACAATGTATTAAAGCCACTTAATGAATTTGTAATTATTTTGCTGTCAAATAGACACATTTTGCAGTGAACCTTCATGGCCTCGTTTTGAAAAATTAATTCACCTCCAGGCACAATAAGTAAGCATGTTCGCCTTTGTAATTAGAAATTGTACCTTTGAATTTGCAACATTAAAGGAATCTTATAAATTATACCTAAGCATTAAACACAGCCATCATTTTGTCTGATTCTTAGAAAGGGTGTGGAGCATGAACCACCAGAAAAGCAGAAACCCAGAAAACCAGAAAACCAGAGAACCACACATTGTGTTTACAAATAACAAAGCTGGAGTTCATAACAAGCAAGTCTTATGGAAGTTTCATATATGGGCCATGAAGCGAAATGTTTCGTTCCATCTGAACATGAGCACTGTTCATTTTAATAAATTGCTTCTACATATGGGAAGACATATGTGTAATAAATCGGCTTGTGTTCCAGCTACGTATACATTGGATTCAATTTGGTTTTTCGTCTTACCACCGGTCTGTGTTAGAGTTGTTTGTTGTTTTCCAGTACACCAGCTTATTTGTGCACGCGACAAGGAGTGCTTTTTAGTTTAATACTCAATTATTCATAGCACAGTGAGTTCTGTAAATATTTGCTCAGCACCAGGATACATTCAAAAGGAAACGGACATAACAGCCGAGAAGTAACGAGGACTAAATCGTTTCATGCTTCTTGCTCCCCATCAAGCAAGTACCTACCCCGAAAAGGTATTAATAATTCAAAATTATGCAGCGAATCCTCGAGCCGGGCGAAAAGGTCATGAAAAAAATAAATCCAAAAAATACAAAATGTAGGCAAGCGAGGTGAGCAAACAGCACAGAACTCAAGTTGTTATCACGGTCCATGAAAAGAAACAAGATTCTCCAATTAGGGCAGTACCCGGCAATTAATGCAAAGCCCTCCCGAAATTAAGAGGGTGAGAAGGAAAAGCAGGTTTGAGTTCTGTTAAAAAAAAATCCTGGAAACACTCGTTTATGCTTTTCATGTTTGATTCCCCTCCTTTCTGCTGGAATGACCAAGGGTCGAGTGTTTGGCCTACACTCCACCATTCGGATACAAACCTTTTCAGTTCCTCGACATAATTAAGAAATTCGAGCTCAGAACCAAAGGCCTGAAGGGCGGAAGGATCAAAGTTCACAAAATTGAGCGAACCAATTTCGTACCGTACTCGAGTACTTAGCCCTCCCCACGTTTGCATCACTTACAGCAGCCGCTTAGAATTTCAAATAAAATATTTCCTTACAATATGGAGCGGTGGATCCAGGTGCTCGAGGAGGTGCTGTCGACGAGGTAATTACGTCTCTCTGTATTATCCGCGACGAAGAGATAAATCCATTTTCTTATTTCACTACATTTAACAACTAACTTCAGGCAAGAGCTGGCTTGTTTGTTCCCTCAATTTCACTCCATTTCACCGCGGGCACAATACAGTAGTTTCCTCTTCAGAACAGTTGAGCACTATCACGGGTAGCACTACACACTAAGTTTATTGTACTAAAAACTAAACACAACCGGGTATCATATTTTCATATTGGCTTACTCGCTGCACACCACCTTGGGAGGCAAAGGGCCCACAAGCCAAGCTCTAAACTTAATTCTCACTGGTGAACCACTGTAGCTAGGGGTAGCAGCACTTCATTTCCTAAACTGTGTACTTTGTAGCCACTCATTAAATCTCATTGCTTTAATGTCACCCACAGTAACAGAGCTAACTAGCAAGGTGAGATTCGTCGCGAACCCGACCAACCGTTTGGCGGCTCCATTTTCGACTAACTGAATGTGAAGCGCTCCAGACCGCCAGTATATACCCAGTTTTGTGCATCCTGACCCAATGTACCAGTGAGCTGGAGAGCTTGAAAAACCCTATGCTGGCTGCCATAGCATCCGCCCCAGTTTCACTCAATTGGGCAGACAACAGCCCTGCCCGCACTCACTTCGTGAGTATGGCGCCATCGGATTTCACTCAAACCTTTTTTGAAAGTCTTATACTGGAGAATCGAAAGCTTCGCAAAGCTTTTCTTATAAGGGCTGGAAAGAAGGATATGTTGTGCACTGTACATGGTTGGGCGAAGGTTCTGCGCATGTCAAACCTGGAAAATAAGACAAATGCCCTTCAACAATCTGTTGAACATCTTTCGCACGTGGTACGTCCACAGATCTCGGCTATATTGGCAACCAATTTATGTGCTGTTTTGAACGAATACTCTTTTGGGAGAGGGGGGGGGTGTATTCTCCAGAAACCATTACTGACAATCTCAGAATAGTTTTTAAATGTAATGACCTATTTAAACGACGTACTGGGAAAAACTACATACATAGACATATGTACATCTATTATTATTTCTGAAACCCTTTGTTTAGTGTGATTCATATACATATGTATTTATGAACGTTTTACCAATTGGCGGAACCAGGAGATGAGGCTCTCGTCTTGCAAGGTATTTAGAGCCGTAGGAAATCTTAATTACATACATACCATACATACGAGTATGCTTGCACGAAGAAAGACAAATTATGACATTTTTTCTCTAAAATACACTTCCTTAAATTTCCAGATTTTTAAAATTAGACTTACGAAAAAAGTTCGAACAGACTGAACTTTTGTGCAGACCTTTGCCATTGACTACATTTTTCTCGTAACTTATTTCGTCGACAAATTGATATTTTAAAAGATATTTGCGAAAAACTAAAACTGACCCCCTTTTACCCTCAAAAAAAGAAAAATCTGTCGCTCAAATTTAGGCATCTTTTCAAGATATTCTTAGGATATCGAAGCAAAAGTCTGCACAAAAATTCAGCCTGTTTGGACTTTTCTCTAGATGCAAATAATTTTGTCTAATGTTACTGGGCTAATAAAATTATGATAACACACATTTCTATCTTGGTTATTATGTTAACCGATTTCGACGAACTTTGGCAGAGAAGTTCCTTGAAGCCCTACAAAGGAAATAGGCCAGAATTCAACCCATAAAAGGAGGTATAAATGTTTGTATAGGAAAAAATATTTTTTTTTTCGGATTTATGGAAAACTTAGCATAAATACTTCAGATTTTAGAATAAGATATTGGCTACAATTGCGGCATTTCCAAATGGCGGATCCAATATGGCGACCGAAAACGTTCAACTTCAAAGGATTTTTATGAAAACGGGTCATTTTATGTTTTCGGAGTCACTGACCGAGATTTGTTTTTTTTTTGTGTGACACGGTATCAGTAAAAGTATGGACGAGCAGTTCTTTCAAAAGAGAATAACGGTTTTGAAGAGGATATGAAAGTCCTTTGATCTGTTTGTCGCGTGGTGTCAATTTGGGGATCATGATTAGACAGTCTGGCCATTGCACATTGTGACATTGACATTTTCTTTGTGAAATTCAAAAGCGGGCGTCTGATTAATTATGACTTGTTGAGATCATGTATGAAGATGGGTAGTATATTGTCGTCTTGATTGTTTTTGGTTTCCACCCCCCTGGTTTTTGTGTGAATGAGGCATCCTGCTATTCGTTTTGGCTGTCGCGCTGCAAACGAGAACGACTAAGGAGAGAACTGGACAATTGCCGCTGGAGTCTTAGACGTGACACCTTCTCTTTTCCTAAGCCCATATGTTTATTTACACGATACCAAAACCCAAACAAACGTTTCCAAAAATCTTTTATGTTTGTTGGAGATAATTTTGGAAACAGTTGACCCGATTTCAATGGGACTTTCACTGAAAGATAGATTTTTTTGCCGGGTTTGTGTGTGATTTAAGCTACTTTTTCTTTGAATGTATACACATATATTTTTATTTCTATTTATCCACAACACCCATATCGACATAACAGGAACTTATCAGCCGAGGTTGATTCATATAGATGTACTTTGTTCCGATAAGGACAATCCATTTACTTTATTTAGCGGCAAAAACTTCAAAAGAATTCAACCGGCAGTCACAACACTATAATCATTTCACTAACTAACTTCCACTCTTTCGTTCTCAGCATATTCAAGACTACAAGTTTTTGCACTTGATAAAAAAGTCTGTGAAATACATGGGCTTCTCTCAGTTTGTCAGCTTTTGTATCTTTTTATTTTAACATTTATAATTTTTCATTTAAGTGAAAAACAAATGATTCAAACGGGTTGTATAAGGTCTTTCAATAAGGAAGCTCGATATTTAAATATAAATAAAACAAGTTACTATATGTGTGATATATCAACTCCATTTTTATTTTATTTAAAAGAATATTTTATGGCATTAATAACGGAATATAACGTCATCCAAATGTCCGCCAGTGCATTGCTTGGTGACATGTATTCGGAAGTTGAACCAAATTTCGTCAAAAATATTATCTGTAGCAACGCCAACGGCGCGCGCTATGGATCGACGACAAGCAACTTCTTGTGGCCTAAACTAGATGATATAGAAACCGACGATATGTGGTTCCAACAGGACGGCGCTACGAGCCACACAGCGCATGACACGAAGGACATTCTGCACGAGCCATTTGAGACTGGCCACCCAACTGGGGTTATCTTAAATCACAGGTCTTTGCGAATAAACTGCAAACAATTGATACCCTCAAAGTGAACATATGGAACGCCATCTAGCAAATTCAGCCAAATTTATGCGACAAAGTCATCGAAAATTGGACCTCCCGAAGACGTGTCACCAAGTAAAGCCGCGGCGGACATTTGAACGACGCGACGTTATACTCCTTACTTAATGCCATAAAATATGCTTTTAATTAAAATAAAAAATTGAGTGGATATCTCACACAAAACTTGTTTTAAGTTATTCAGATTTAAATTTCGAGCTTCCTTATTGAAAGACCCTGTACCACAGTTGAGTTCAGATGATATCCTATCGATAAGAAAAAAGTTGTGAAGTTTTTCATTTCATAATAAATCCTGGAAGTTATCATTTTTACGGACTAGGGGGAGCAACTTATAAAAAATTATAAATTTCAGAGCACAGAGACCATATCTCGACACAGAAAGTAGAAAAGTCGTCAAACGAAACGAAAACACAATTACCACGCCAAGGACTAACAAATTCCCTTATTAACCCATCTCCTATCTCACGAAATGTTTTAAAGTTGTGCCCACAGCACGACACTATTTATCACCAAGGAGAAAAATCGATGCAGCCGTGAAAGTCGAAAATAAAGTATGAAAGTGCCGCTGTTCGTTTTGCCAGTCTAGGTTATTTGCGGGGTGGGTTTATGTTCGCTTTTAATGTGCGGAAAGCTCCTCTAAAATTTTACCTTCTAACTTACGGACATATAAGTTTATATAAGTTTGTAAAAGGTCGTTCTTTTATGTCAAAAGGCAGCAGTTTAGGAGTACCAAATAGCCTTAATAAAGTAGAAATACTCTAACTTATTAAACCTGCAACGCAATTTTTTAATTAGGAATAAATGTAAAAACTCCCCTTTATGTACCCATAAATATACAGAAATATGTCGTTGCGGTTGTACACATTCAAAGTCAAAGGATGCTATTGTTCACACGGTATAAAGTTTATGATTCTCAGAAAATCATGCATTTGGCACTCTAATGCTTCGTGAAAATATGTAAGTTAAAAGAGAAAATCACTCTGCCACATTTTCTGGCTGCCTACGTTTTGTTAACACGCTTTTATTAGCTTCACTTGTAACTAACTACATATGTATGTAAGAAAATCTTGGAATCTTAATTTGACCCACCTCCCGGCCCTCGATTAGGATGAAATTTTGCACACGCTCTGAGTTCTGATGACAATACATGAGTAGCTAAGAAACGTCATTAAAAATCCAATATGGCGGCCTCCCCAAGATGGCGGACTGGCTGTTTGAAATCCACCCCCATGATATGGGTATTAAATGAAAGGGTTTGCTGAATGGGATACGAAAAAAATAATCACGTAACCTAAATCCAACATGGCGGCCATTCCAAGGTAGCGGATTGGCTATTTGATGTTCAAAGCTCACGGGGAAAACTCCTTGCAACACTGACGCATTGGCGGAAATGGAAAGAATGCGTGCTAACGCCGTATTAAATTTGGATGCGTAAAACTGTGAATTTTGTTAAGTTTGTTAATAATAAATATTTTTAAATACCTATTAATATTTTAAATTAGTAAGTAGTAAATTAAGTTTGAATAATAAGAAGACTAAAAAGTATAAAATAAAAATAATAGTTTATAAAACTAAAAAACACGCTTTTAGCACGCACTAACAATTACAAAATAATTCGGACATTTAGTTTGATGACTCAAGAGTTTTCCCTTTGCCAAATCTTCATTAGATCGCAGGTAAACATAAACAATTTCAGTTCGTGATGAACGATAAATAATTACCTATGCGAAATGGTTATAAGTAGGTAATCATCTTTATTAAATATTTACTATGATTTATTATGAAAGAAAGCGTGGAGCGTTTTGTCCAAAAAGAGTAAAGATTACATAAACGCTCCACGCTTTCTTTCATAATAAATCATAGTACATATTTAATAAAGATGATTACCTATTTCTAACCATTTCGCATAGGTAATTATTTATCATTCATCACGAACTAAAATTGTTTATGTTTACCTGCGATCTAATGAAGATTTGGCAAAGGGAAAACTCTTGAGTCATCAAACTAAATGTCCGAATTATTTTGTAATTTTTAGTGCGTGCTAAAAGCGTGTTTTTTAGTTTTATAAACTATTATTTTTATTTGTGTACACGTTGAAGTTGTAGCACTAAACGCGAATTTACTAAAAATGTCTTTAATTATTTTCATGCAATGAATGTCGTGTAGTAATGTAAATTCCTTGCCATTGACAATTCCATATTTACTATATTATTTAATTTTATATGCAATAATATGATTTTAATTTTTTTTTATAACAAATCGAGTCATACTCCCCTTCTGGGCACTGTGCGCCTGTTACAATAGTTTTCACATGCAAATCCTTTATTTTGTATTCTCAGAACGTCCGTTACTAATGATGAAATTTTGTAAAGTAATTGTTGTAGTCATAACGTCGTTGTCCAAGTTCGAAGTTTGTTTTTTTCATTTTCTCTGCTGTATTTGCATCTACGATGAAAGTGATGATACCAGTGTATAGCACCCTCCGCCCTACTACAAGTTTGCTTATAATGACTTTTGTCGTAACTGCAACGGTTAACTGCGGGGCCGTATTAGTGCATATATGTAAGTATTTTCAATGTTTGAAATCGCGATACCTCAGGAATGGTGAGTCATAGGAAAGTTATTTAAGTTATTTATTTATAATTTCATCAACAATCTGATTACATAGTTTAGTCATTAACGAAGCCGACCTTTAATGTGGCTTCTCGATAAGTGGAAGTCAATATTACAATATTAGGGTAATTAAAGTTAATATGTTTCGTCTACTCTTCAACGAGTCAAGAGAAATAATCTTAAGCCTATCAAGATAGGGAGGCAGGACTAGACTATTCTGCCAGGGAAGTCCACCAAGAGCAAACCGTAATAATCTACGTTGAACAGCCTCAATACGGTTTACATGGCACTCATAAAATTGACACCATACCGGGCCGGCATATTCCAAAATGGGTCTCACGAAAGTGCAATACACCAGACGAGAGATGTAAGGATCATCGAACTCTTTAGACCATCTATTGACGAAACCTAAGGTTGCATTAGCTTTAGTAGCAATTGATGCAATATGATCCTTAAAAGAAAACGATGAGTTGAGCATAACACCCAAATCTTTCACCTTAGTCAGTCTGTAAAGAAAATGTCCATTTTTTGAGTACTCGAAAAGCTGCGATTTCCTCTTGCGGAAACAAGACATACACGTACACTTACTAACATTAAGTGGAAGATAACTAACAGAACACCATTTATTAAAGGCGTCTAAGTCGGAGTTTAAAGCATCACAGTGACGATCGTTAAATATTTTGCGAAAGATATGCAAGCATAGCAAAAAATTCTTGAGTGGGGGGATAAAAGATACGTCATTAATGTAAATAATAAATAGTACCGGTTCAAGATGACTCCCTTGTAGTACGCCAGATGTGTTGTCAATTGACTGCGATAGTGCACCGCGAAAACGAACACGTTGAGTACGGCAAGACCTGTAGGATGCAATCCAGTCAACAAAACTAACGGGGAATCCCAATATAGACAACTTGTAAACAAGAATACGGTGACTAATCCTATCAAAAGCCTTATTGAAGTCTGTGAAAATACAGTCAACCTGTTTGCCGGACTCAATAGCGAATAAACAGTAATTTGTAAATTCAAGCAGATTCGTTGTTGAAAGTAGGTATACGAACCATTTCTATAAACAATTTCAAAATCCACAACTTTTATATGGACAATAGTCCATAATAGTCCGATAGCACTTACCGCGTATGAGATATATGCGAAAAACCGATTTTGTTGACTTTTGGCCTTGATTAAATTTTTTAGCTCAAGTCGGATCGATTGTATTTGTTACGTACACCATATATTCCTTAACACTTCATCAAAATTAATGAAAATGAATAATAATAAATAAATGTATTTAACGAGAACATTAATTTTAAACTGTTTCTTTTTTTTCGTCATTAGTGGGGCACGTAGTCTTCAATTAATAATTTACGGGAATTCCTGTTATTCTTCCTTCAACTTATATTAGCCGCCCTCTAAATATGTTTCAAAACAGTAAAGAGTATTGAAAACAAGATGTGATCTCACAAAGCCAATATCTATAATTTTTTTTAAATATGTACCTTTTAAATGTTTTACAATTAAACATACTATTACACTTGACTGATGCTGTGCGAAATTTTCGCACGGTTCGGCTAGTAGTGTATTTGATGTCTGTAAAATTGTTCAGCTCTATGCGATATTTTGTGCAGTTATATATTATGTACCAACTACTATAGTCACTGTCATTCATTTTTGAACTTGCTCCATCAGAAAGGAATGAATTTGAAAAAAAGTGCTAAATTGACCTACGCACGACCCAATATTCAAGGCCCAATATATGTATGTATAGAGTATGAAATTGGGTGTGCTCTTCACAATTTATCAGATGCAATTGAGAGCGGTTGGACGGTTGATTAGTTGCCTCGTCCAACCGCCCTAGCTTACGAGAGCAGAAATTGATCGGCCCTATACCTGCCTACACACGACCCAATTTGTAGGGTTCTTAAAAATCGGACCGTAGAGATTGGATCGTCTATAGCCGCCTTAACGCGATAGGTACGTTGTCATCCAGCTAAAGTTTCAATATGTTTTTGATATTGATTTATATCATTTCCCACGGGGTTATAACCTACAAATTTAGCTTTAGAACAGTTTCAGAACTTGGTGAACAGTTGGGCTTTCCATAAGGCATTGCTGCCGTTACCGTAAAGTTAACGCAGAAATCATTCGTTAAGTGAAATCTTCTCCCGGACACCCCAGGGCACGGGCACTTTTAAAGTTTTACCTCAAGTGAACACTTTCAGCAGCTGTAGTTTACAAAGTGGTGCAGCGGCTCTAAACTGTATCCCCAGTCCGTGCCACTCCATATTTCTCCATTAATAATTTCAGGGAGCTGCTGCACCCGCCGCAATCCCTACGAGAGGACAATAAATTATGAAGTGAATGGGCACAGGGTATGGGACAAACTTGCATCCAGCACATGTTGTCCCTATTAATTGTTCGGGCTGAGCCAGAAGTTGCTATTGATCTTGAGCCTGGCGTGGCGAGGTTGACCAGTGAAATCAGTGCTGTCTGTGCATCTCGACAAAGCGCTCTCAAACTTTTGCAATAAAGCCTCGTTCCGGTCAGTTGTGAATTGCCTGGATGTTCGCCTATCCCGGAGAATTGCCTGTTTGCAACGAGCTTAATTACTTTAGTAGTCTTACGCCTGTTGCTTGGTTCTATCTGGGAACGAAATAAGTCCGCCTTTTGTTATCGCTGCATCTGGACAGGATGTACATACATATGCAGAACATAATTTTCAGAAGCCACTATAGTTTCCATGATTCATAAACTGTGTGGGCCGGAAGCATATCAAGCTTTGCAAATTTCATTATTAAAACCTGCTCCCTGCAGACTGCGAAGTCCAAATATGCTATAGATGTACATATGTAAGTATATGTAGAAGTGTAGTTCCAATGAAGTTTGGGAGAATATTGTTTTGAGGTAGACGTTAACCTGGGGGTAGTTTATGCTTATACCAACTAGCTTAGAGCAAAATCACTGGTTTTAACCAAAGTACTATTGTAACCAAACGCCTTTGCCATGAGCCTTAAAGCCTTTATTCTGCTAAGTCTATGAAAGGTCGGGAACGGTTATGCAAATTGTTAGGTGTTAGGGAAGAAAATACTCTTTTTTATATTTTTTTTAATTTTCAGTAAAGATTCATTTTAGTTTCCATTTCCTCTGCAAAATACGCTTTGGTTTTAGCTATGACTTCCTGATTTAACGTGAGTCGCTTTCTGCCAAACCATTTTGTCGTGTTCAAGTCAGCCGCTCTCGTTTTTATAATTTGGATTAAGAAAATTCTCTATCCGATGACGTGAAACAAAAATCGAGATTTTAAATGTTCACATTGTGCACATGACCCCACACAATAAATAAAAAGAACCACCGCTCAGAGCAATGTGTGCAAATGAATTGGATTTATTTAAAGTGGAAATTTGTGAGTGCTAAACGAGTATTTTGGGAATAAAATGTAAAGTGCATACCTACTTATATTTGGTAAAAGTGATAATGATTTTTTTCTCGATTTACTGAGATAGCGATTTTTTTCTTGATTTACCAAGATAGCTCCCATTACGCTAAGATAAATAATAAGGCAGATATGTTACAGTAAAGTTCCTTCACAAACTCAAACACTAGAATGATATCGATAATATTTTCATCTGATAGAGAAGAGACACTCTACCCATGGCATTGCAGAGTGCATGTGATGAGCGGAATTCGCTGGTAGATAAGATATAGGGTCTTTAAATAAGGACGCTCAACTTGTAAATGTAAATAAGACAACTTTTGTGTGAGATACATATATGTATATATGTATATATCAAATATCCGCCGCGGCTTTGTTTGATGACACGTATTCGGGAGGTCCAATTTGTGATGAGTTTGGCTGAATTTGCTGCAAGGCGCTCGTTATGTTGGCTTTGAGGGCATCAATTATTTGCAATTTATTCGCATAGACCTTCAATTTAAGATGCCCCTAAGGGAAGAAGTTTAAAGACGTTAAATAGCACGATTTTGGTGGCCAGTCTCAAATCGCTCATGCAGACCACATGACGTCCGCAAAAGCTTTTCTACGTATAAATTTGTATTTATATCCTTTATCTACCTAGACATGTAGTACTTCTTTGAAAGGCAATAAGGTAATTAAATAAAAATATAAAAGAGGGGTGTTAATTACATGAATTTCGAGGAAAAATTGGGAAAAACCTGAAATTTAGGAAAATTTTGATCGTTTTTTTCAATTTTGCAAGCGACTGTACCTGCAGTGGTAGAGGTAAATCAATATTGGTAGCATATTTTTAAAAGCACTTTATGATAATAGTTGTTTGGTGCGAGTTTTGTGTCGCTGTGTTAATTAGATCAAAAGATAAAAATAAAATATTAATGTGCATTCCGAATTTATGAATCACACTGTAACCTGAAAACGGTTGAGATTTCCTCCCACCAGCCACATGTTTTTATTTTTGATTAGGTGAGATCTGTTACCCCTATCATTTTGGCTTGCGCCAACTGATACACCCTGTAGTTTGCCTCTTCTTGCCATTAGAAAAAAATCAGTTCAGTGTTCGATCTCCCTAAAAATATTTCCGCCTCGAAATAATCGAATACGTGTCTGAGCGAGATTTGACCGTGTCAATCAATTATCAGGATATGAACTGACTTTTGCGAGGGTATATACGAGCTAGTGGTAGTCTCGAGGTATGGACATGTGTTATGAAGGGGCCTAGGAACGGTAGAAAGACATTTTGTACCTATTCAATTAAGATGTGTACGTCACCAATCTCTCTGGTATTCACCATTCAGCCAATAAGATCTCGTGGACTTAATTTATCATACCGTCTGCATTCAATTCAATCGAATAGCCTCGTCAACCTTCATCAATATGGATGTTCGATTACGCTAGAATTCAACGAACCAATAACTGACGGTATACCATAAATTGCATGCTCGTAGATTTTCTCTCACGTTTTACCTCTAGCTGATATGTTGCTCTTTTGCAAATTTGCAAAAAAAAATATCCATTCGCTCATTTTCAACAGCTGTCAAAACAAAATTAATAGACAAATCTATCTGTCGGGAGCAAGCGTGTCCCCTGTTTGATCTTTTTTACATAAACTAGAATATATAATGAGAACAGAGTTCACACTATGCCATTCGCTGGTATTTTTGATGGTTGAAGGCTGGAAGTATTGTGGCCGGCGACTAGTATGTATAAGTCAGCGGGCCTTGTACGCCACTGTGTTTTGTGATTGTCAAAAATAAGACTCAATAAATGTCTTGAATCTTGACAACTCAATCTGAAGTTTTGAGGTTTTCGTTTGAAGAATGGTATCAAACGATGGTACACAGATTTTTAGTAAATAACGCACTCAGTGGCCAAACACGGTCCTTCTCATACACCTTTCGTTTTTTTATTAATTTTTCCAAATTTTTTTAGTAAGAAAGAGTAATTATGCCACTTAATGCATATGTTTGGCACTCGGCTGAAATTATGCAAGTCTCCTAATTATGCAATGAGGCAAGTGTAATTGTCAAGCCCGTAAACGTAAATTAATTGCAATCAAGTGATTCTCGTAGGAATATTAATTTAATCCGATAAGCGTTCAGTAATACATCACGATTTCTCCTTAATTTGGCTTTCATTTGCACAGAGGCAGACATATCGTCGCTTAAATGCCAGGTCCCATAATTTGGGCGAATCAATAAATTTCTCAGCCAACTTCTACGACATGATTGATGACGAAATGCAATTAAATCAGGCGGAAAGTCTGCGACGTATGCGAAATTAAATTCTCCTGGCATCAGAGATATGACCATAATGGAACAAGGATGACTTCTCTGCAGGCTCGTGAAACGAAGCCAATCAAACTGGCTGTAGTGCGTGAGCAGTGTAAGAACTTGTAATTTTGAATTTATATGGTATGGCCATCACCTTGGCATGATGATACTCTGAGCTCTTTAAGAAATAAACGAAACAATGCTTGGCGTATATGTATAAAATGCCTAATTCTGAAACTGATTACCTTCTATATTCAGACTAACGGAGGGAATTTAGCAATTATTCTAAGGTTCTATAATATATCGCCAGTACACCGATCGCGTAAGGAGTAATATCAAATCCGATCCTAAAGCATTTTGGAATTTTGTTAATTGTAAACGGAAGACTTCTAAACTTTTTGCTAAATACTTTAGCAATGCCTTCTGTGATAACATCTGTGATATTGACTTTGGTTATTTTACAATCTACTAAAATTATTTTAGACACCAGTACTGTTTTAGAGTACTTAAAGGGTAACACGCAGTTATAATTTGCAAAAAATCGATTTTTGATTTTCGGAATGTACATATATTTAAGTATATTCTCTGAAAATTTGAAGCCAATCCAAAAAATTTTTACGGAGATATACTTGAATTTGTAAGGCCACTATGTGTAATTTTAACTATGTGTAATTTTAACTTCTGAAACTTTAAACGCGTTTTTCTCAAATTAGTATTTTCAAAGTCGATGATCTCGATTTCTCAGAAATGGCTCAACCGATCGGTCTCAAATTTTTACACAATCTTCTAAGATATATTCCTCAGGTATTGAATGAAGAAATAAAATTTAAAAAAATTATCACTATTTTTTTAAGGGGGTAGTCTCATGTTCGATCTTCAAAAATTGATTTTTTTTTTTTGCATATTTTCAAAGCTTAATAAGTTGAGAATATACTGTGAAAATTTTAGACTGATACAGTAAGTCATATTAAAGTTACAGCCAATAATAGGGGAGAGCGTACCTTGCAGCTGCGGCGCTCATACCTCAATGAAAACACAGCCACACAAAAAAAAAAAGTGGGGATTACTTTTGATGCCATACGTCATATCCGTAGTATTTTGGCCTGCTGAGCACGAATCTGCGACCAGAATTGAGCCGTGACGTCCAGATTTTTTTCTAACCTCAAAAAATGGGTTAAAAACAGAGAAAATCGTGGAAAATACACTCGTAAAATTCGGAAAAAATTTATTTTTAACATTTAAACCTATATTCATATGAATTGAGATCTGCTGAGCACGAATCCGTCACCAGAATTGAGCCATCACGTTATGATTTTTTTCTTAAATTTTTCTTTATTAATTTTTAGAAAAAAATCAGAACGTGATGGTTCAATTCTGGTAACGGATTCGTGCTCAGCAGATCTCAATTCATATGAATATAGGTTTAAATGTTAAAAATAAATTTTTTCCGAATTTTACTCCACGATTTTCTCTGTTTTTAACCCACTTTTTGGAGGTTAGAAAAAAATCTGGACGTCAAAGCTCAATTCTGGTCGCGGATTCGTGATCAGCAGGCAGAATTACTACGGATATGACATATGGCATCAAAAGTAATCCCCACTTTTTTTATTTTGTGTGGCTGTGAAATTTTCTTCTCCAAACTTTAAACGCGTTTTTCTCGAAACTACTTTTTTTCCGTCGGCACGGATGATTACAAAAAAACTATTTGACCGATTCGGCTGAAAATTTAACACAATATTCCACACATGAATGGTTCTGGCGGGTACCAGAATTAGATGTTTTTATCCATTTCTTTCTGTTTTATGTCGATTTTAAACCGAAAAAAACCGTTGATTTTTGAAAAAATTTTTACAAGGCCGCCATTTTGCTATTTTTCACTCAAATCTTTTAAATCTGCCACGGGCCTGAATGACAACCCTACTGAATAATAATCATTTTGGAATTTTGATTTCGGATGATTACAAAAGGAGCAATCAGGAGGGCGAGCCACCTAATTTTTTTTGAAGAGACTTACTTCGCCTCACCAAAACGACCTTAAAATATTTCTTTTTTTTATTTAAAGAAAATGTTTTTGTATTGTTCAATAGTTTAATAATAACATATAATTATCATAAGAAGATTGTATTTCATTTTCTACAACAAAAAAAATCCTTAAAAACCGTCAAAATTTAGGCTCGGACATGAGACTACCCCCTTAAATAATTTTGAGCGAAAATTTCAGTAAAAAAACGGAAAATTTTTTTCAAATAGACGCCATTTTGTCAAAATCAAAATTTTTATTATTCCTTCATTCAATACCTGAGGAATATATCTAAGAAGATTTTTTAAAAATTTGAGGCCGATCGGTTGAACCATTTCTGAGAAATCGAGATCACCGCAGAGCGCCTTTTTTAGAGGTCGTTCGGGACATCATCTACAGGAGCGATGCACATTAATATTTTTACATGATCGACGCGCTATTGTATTCTTAAAAGTAGGCTCTATTTGAATCACCATTCCTTGTAGTTGATAAATAAAAACTGTTTCTATAAAAAATACATAAAAGGACGTATTTTTTGAGCCTCGCAACTGCGTATAATGCCTTAAGTAAAATCGACGAAGATTTATCGGATTCACCTGATAATATATGTGGGTACCTGGTATCGTAATATTTATTAGGAATATTATTCATGAAATGGAAAGTAAAGAGTAAAAAGATATACGATCGAATATCGTATTAACTTACGGCTTATAGTTCCGTTGTTGTTGAAGAAAAACCGTATGTGGTGAAAACATGTGAAGAATTTTGCTCGTCACTGTCTATATATTTTATATTGCATCAGGTTGTCACTTGCACCAGTTGATTACAAATAAAAGTCAAAATTAAAAAATTGTTGTTTAGTACAAACGATTGTTTTAACTGTCTACTGAAAGTTCTATAGTAATTGCGCGTCATAAAAAAGAAAGTGGAAGAGTTGGTACTGTAAAACCTTTACTGCCAAATAATTTCCCTTTAATGTTTTCAATTATTTTGCTTCATCCAGCAGCAGATTGCGCAATTGCTGCTACAAAGACAGCCTTTATCCAGGTTGAACAAAAGCGCATCAAATCGCGGGATAATTTTGAGTTCACTGCACAGACACAACGCGACAGCGTGTTGCTTTTGTTTCTTCAACGAGGCGCCGTGCACCAATTACGTTGTTCCACTGATGGGGCTAAAAGCACAGAGTTTCCAGTTAAAGGGGCAAGGGACAAAGGGCCAAATCATGTAACCAATTATGATCGCGCGGTCAATCTTTTATGCGCTAATGCCTTCCCTGTTCGGAATGACGGCTGCCAGATCTGTGCCAGTCACCCTCAATTAGTTTGCAAATACTTGCAAGAGTAAACAGCATTGTAAATTTAATGCAATTATTGATGTTTGCACAACAGTGCAGCCGGCTCTGATTAAGCCACTAGAAATATCCGGAGTTGGTGCCGAAAGGAAGCTGGATGCTTGTGCCCCGTTCATATTCGGCTTTGTCTAAAAAATTAAACATTCAAGGCAGACATGCTCCGCCGGAAGCAGATGAATCAATTTGCAGCTACATGCTGCAACGGTCCTGGCCACCTTACCTCATTCGCCGGGCCGAAGGGGTACGGTACGGAATTCAATATGCTCTAGCTCTAATGGATCGTGCTATGCTGGTACAAATTAGCCAAATTGAATTAATTGCCGGACACTGTATCCCACTTTCGACACCACGTTCGCTATTGGCTCGCTTCGGAAACTACTGCAAAAATCAGGTGCTTCCCTGTTGCTGCCTGTTTGGGGAAATTGTTTTAAACGTTTCACCATTTTGCACCCACATATAATTCTCAATTTAGTTTCCTGAATGGTTTCTATGTCGACCTTTGAACGAATGTTTCGCATTTGCTTTGAGTGGTGAGGGTAGTTCGAATTTGCTGAATTCGAAATTGATTTTGAGCTTGCAATGTTTATTTGCAAATAGGTAAACAATTTTGTGGATATTAAAGTTCGCTTTTATTTTGAATGCGAAAGGTTTACACGATTGGGAACTAATCTCCCCAAGGATTGCATATAATTTGGCAGTGCTTGTTGTTCCTAAAACAATGGACCATTGAAAACAATGCAAACGTGAAAGAAACTAAACCAAATAAATGAACTAAAATATCGAGTGGTTGGAAAAGTTCGCGGCCATTTTAAGTTAAAGTAGTGTTTGACAACTTTTATTTGCCGCAATGTTTTTATTAGTTGCAGCTGTCACTTGATCACTTATCGATTAGATTCCTACAGAATATATGGGAAGAAAAATCAATATTAATTAAGTTCATTTTTCAATCAAGAGATATCCTGAAAATCAATAGTGATGGAAAGTACGTGACATTGACGAAAAAGGTTCGTTCAATCTGTAATTTGTATGAAGAGAAGGCGTAAGGAAGAAATTGTAGTGTATTGTTGGACGAGCCGGCACAGAGATGTCAAACAGACCGACCAGTTCAAGGAAATTTACGTTTCCTGATATACATACAATCAAAGGGAAACACTATTTTAAATTTAACACGGCGGTGCCCAAGAGTGATGAAATCAATTTGAGTTGGTCCACATCAGTAGGCAGAATACGCGTAAAAGGATCGCATCGAGGTTTCGAAGATCGCATCTAAGAATTTGAAGGCGAAAATATTTGATCGAAAAATTTTTGAGACACTCTAACTTTTGTATTTTCAATTATAATTACTTTTAAGGGTTTTACAGGATCAAAAGGAAAGGCAGTCATACTTATACATGTGACAATCATATCAGGGCATGGGAAAAATAACGCTTTTATTAGCTTGACCTTAATCTATGTAAGGAAATCTTTCAAATTAATTTTCACTAACTTCCAAACGTCTGAATGATTTTAAATTTTGCACATGTATTAAGAACCGATGACAATACAATAATTTCATGAAACTTCCAAATTCAAGTGGGCGGATCCAATATCGCGACCGATAAAGTTAAACTTCAAGGGATTGCCCTGAAAATCCGCACTAGGAGGTTTCTGGGGTGATTGGTTTCGAATCTGCCATGAAAATTTCCAAGTGTGAAACCATCCCTCTCAGTTGGGTCATATAGGAGAGGGGTTGCAGTAGGGAGAGGATGTAAAATGAAAAAAAATAAATTTACTAATACTGTTAAAAAAATTATAGTTTGAAAAAATAAAGAAAAATGCTTTTGTAGCAATGTCAATTTAAAAGTAAAACAGATTATGTTCAACAGTGATAGAAAGTACCCCAACTCGATATAATTTAATTTTTTAAAATAAGGCTAAAATGATTATTTATATAAGTGGGTGACACGAAAATTAATTTTATTGTAAAAAAAACGTGGGGTGACTGATATACATTTTCTTCATCACTATTGTAAAAGTCGAGTTATTTTAAAAATGTAGAAATCACCCCACAATACAAATGTGTGTAAAATGAAACAGGTTTTTCATTATTTTCAAAAATTCAGCAATTCCTAGAATACTGCATGTTATAAACATGACTTACCCATCCTTTGTGGCGCTGTAAAACCCTGAAAAATTATTCATTGTAAGAAGATGCTCTACAAAAAAGCTGTAATGCATTTTTTTTGTAAAATTTAAAATGAAAAAGTTATAGCGTTTACACGATTTTTGTATCAAGCATTTATTATAAATTTTAAGTGAAAAATTAATTAATCATGACTTGTAGAGAATTTTATTCCCAACAAAAAATCTTAGTTGAGATTTTTTGTACGAGTAACGGTTAACGATATATCGCTGAAAAACTGTTCGCATCCTTATTTTCAAGTTGGCGGAAAAATGGAGGGAGGGAGTTTTGAATCCCGAAAACTGATTTTTATGGTCACTACTGATGTCCCATCAGTTTCCTAGAAAACCACTCACTGGCTACCCAAAATGTTTAGCAAAATCACCATTTTACTTTGCTATATAATTGCTCAGCGCGGGTTCCTTTCGTGTGCTGTGCAGGGCGAATTCCGAGAAAGAAGACCAAAAAAACAACGCAAGTGAGGGTTCGTACGATAGCTGCGCTGACCTGCTGCCTTGCTTGAGGTACCGTTGCATAATTTAATTTTCGTGAACTATTTTGCTTGCTGACCGTGGGCTCATAATCCGGAACAGGTGATTTCCTCACCCTGAGTTTTTACACTTTACGCTCGGATGTCCAAAAATTCAGATTAATTTTTGAGGTGGATGACAGAGAATTATGAAGAATGTACTTCGACGTTTGATCTTGATAAACTAATCCTCCCCCGTATTTAAAATATCTCAATTTGCAATTTTCGCAGCAATATCTAAATCTAGAGAAATCAAATTTCGAAAGGAAACAAAACAATACCAATTTTTAAAATCGATATTTACTCCAAGTACTCAATTCCAAATTCCTTAAAATTACATTTCAGATAATCCTTACATTAAAATGAAATAATCTGCGATTGTATGGCGCGGGTGTCATGTCTGCAACAAATTTTTTCTCATAACTCCTCTTTGTCGTGAAGAATTGTACAGATCCTGGAAGCAATGGTACCTAGGTACACGGCTTAAAAGGGCAAATGTATAAGTTGATTCATGTTTAAACTTTTACTCTAAATATAATGGAATTTTTCAGCCCTCACATGTTAAGCTCCTTCTAGAGGTTAAGTTCACTTCAGGAAGTTGCATAAACTGAGATAAATTTCAGCAAATTGCAAAAATTCCACCATAGTCCTTCCTTCCCCGAGGGATTGCAAGAAGTGCGCAAATTCTATTCCAATAAAAATCTGCGGAGTTTCACCATTCGAATGAGTTACTCCGTAGCACTTAAATTTATCATTCCTCCCAGGAGTCTGCAACGGCAATGGTCCATCTGCTAATATCTCCGTCTGGAATAAGGGTATCCTTTCCCTGCATAGATTTATCCAGTGAGGTGGCGATATTTCATATTTTCTTAGGGATCTTCCCGTCGAGCATGGAAAGTTTGAATTATTTTTCTGTCCCTTTTCAATATATCATTTTTTTGGGGTTAAGGTATGAGTGTAGGAATCTAGAAAGGCGGGCTGGGCTCACTCGGCACGTCTCTTCTTACAAGATGACAGATTTTAGGAGGACATGGGGTGCCATGTAAAATGCTGGTCAAATTGAAATTTATTGCGACATGGGTCATGTGAAATTGAGATAAAAGGATTCTTGTCGGGGGTGCTCTCCCGCGGACAACAAAAAATACACGAGATGCTAGACAATTTTGCATAAAATTTCAAATTTGGTGCTCCGGCTATTATTCCGCCAGTCAGGTCGTATTTCAACTGCTGCTGGCAGCTATGATGGATGGCGAAATTTTAAAAGTTTATGTTGATTGTAATGAGTCCAAATGCACTTTAGGGACCTGATTTATGGATGTGAAGCCGCGTTTAGAATCACAGCGGTGCAAGCGTTTCCTTTATTGGATAAACAGAAGCAAATTCCATTAGTTGATTGGGGGTTAACGAACCGCACTTCACACATTTACTTAAAAGGTAATTCACAAACAATGCACTTTTTGTAACGGTAAACGATACATGAGAAAACCTAAAGTGGTAATATTTTGCGTGTTTGTTTTATGAACAGCATAACATGAATTTACATTTATTATTTATTCATTCATTCATTTTTGATAGCTTGGTTATGATAGCGATAGATTCAGTTGAAAAACAATCACATTTCCACTAATTTTCACTTAACACTTTAAGCACATGTCTTTCAAATCCATTAATATGATCATGAAAATATTAAAGTGCAATATGACCAAAAATACTAAATAAAAATTTTGAAACTCACACATCTCCGTACAATGATTGATTTCGAAGGAAAGAATAGTATATTTATTTAGGTTAGGTTAGGCTTTACAAATTTATTAAAGGAATTTCATACCTACATAGTTTCAACAAGGTGGCTCGATCTGCCACACCGCATGCGAAACAATGACGTTTTTGCAATCTAATTTTTCATATTGGAGACAACTGGCCGCCCGCCCGCCGAGAAGTTGCTATTAAAATCGTTTAAACTTCTTCCTCTGGAGTTGTTTAATAATAAGAAAATTCAACAACTCAAGGAAAGAATCGAAATCCACATTCTTGAAATCCTATGGCACTTGCTCCAAAACATCGTTAAAACTTTCCTTAAAAATATACACACACCCAGGTCAACTGCATATTCCCTGATTTAAGCAAGTGCTTCGGTAGGATTAATCGCAATGTTTAAATAGTTGGATTTCCTCGTTTAAGCGTGGCCAATTTGTGTATTGCTTGGTTTTTTTTCTTGCTGCTTGAGAAACACATATGGTGTTCAACAAGGTAGCTACCTTTGTCCTCTCTTGTATATGATTTATATAAGCGATATTTCTCTTATTCCTATCCAATAGATAATTCTCCGTTTTGCTGACAACGCGAAACTATTTCTCTGACCATCTAGTAATCGTGACTGCTCGTTAAAATTAAACTTTTGTAACGCACTACGTACTACCATTAACGGAAATAAGTTTTTAATTTAATCAATTTTTTTTTTTATCAAATTTGAGTTGATTTCTTAATTAGATGCAGACTTTTTTAATATTGCGCAAAAGATTTTCTACATATAAAATTGTATATCTTTTCTCTCCTCGAACATAGACCATTTTGGAAAGATGGAGAATTAAACAAAAACAGAAGTATTTGAATTACATGAATTTTGGAGGAAATGTGGGAAAAGCCTGAATTTTAGGTAACTTAAGAAAATTTTTTCAATTTTGCAAGTGACTGTACCTGGAGTGGTAGAGATACAGATGTGGCCATATTATTATAACCTCTTCAAAAAAACTTATTTATGTAGTTCATAAAACTACTGTTGCATTGTTTTTCTAAATTGGCATGCGTTTACAAAGGTTACCTCAATTACGAAGAAGTACTGCAATAAAAATGTAAAATTCTTGGAAATATCTCTTTCCTGGAGCAATTATTACCTGAATGACCTTTTCGGGAAAGTAAAAGTTTAGAGATTTTATTGTGTTACTGATTAGTTTCAGTTACAAATTGCTTTAATTTGATGGTTACTGTGTAGTATTTAAGGATGAGTACCTAGCCGACGATATTTAGACTCATTTGTAACTACGAATAGTGAACGTGAAAGCATAGGATATCAGTGCAGTGAACACAGCGAAAATTTCGACGTTGGAAATACATACATACATTCTCATGGTGTAAAAGCTAAGAAAGTGGGAGTTAGCCGGTCATTTGTTAGCAAGTTTACAAAAAATTTAACTGCTGAGTTATCAACAAGTCCTAAAGGAAAGGGAAAATGTGGTCGCAGGCAAAAACAACAGGTTACCAGGACCGCTATTTGCTGCAGAAAGTTAAAGAAGACTGCTCCCTATCCGGTAAGTCTCTAAGGGCTACTATGCGTGACGTTGAAAACGTGACGTTTTCTTGAAAATATACAACCGGTGCTGAAAACTTATATCATTTATCTGATGGTGCAAATACTAAAAAATATTATGCAAAGAATAAAACGCGAAAATATAATCATTTGTAAAAATGTTGTGAAAACAATTGATATTAGGTAAGAATTTTCGAAAAAAAATAAGTATGTACTTAAATAGCTCGAAAAACGTGACTCTTTTCATAAGGATACCTTGTGCTCATTTGATAGCTAATAAGCCGCCCTAGTGTTCCAAGTTGTTTTTAAATAATTTATTACATGTATTTTAGACAAGTTAAGATGTTTATAATGAAATTTCGGACTTGTTTTTTAGAGTTTATTTAAAGTTTCAAAACGGCTTTCACTTTCACTTTCAAGGTCGCAAAATAGAGTACAGGTCGAAATAAACCCATCTAGCCAATAATTTGCGTGATATAAATTAACGAACTTTTATTGAGCTGTTGAGACTGGCATATTTATATTGCAGTATGTACCTATGGACTGGTAGTATCTTTAAACAAACATCTTTAACAGTGATAAAGTCTTAAGTCTTAAATGTCTCTTTCATTTTATGAAAGCTAGTCTGAAGCTATAAATGAATGCGCTATGACAATTGAATAATTATGAAATTAAAAATTATTACAGGTTAAGTGCGTTTTCTTTCGAGCGGAGGCAGTATGCGAAACAATTACAAAGGTCGTCATAAGCGAACAGAAAATCAGCAGGACAAGCCATAGCTTGTTGGAAATTTTAAACCCTCAGAGGATTTTCATGAAAAATAAATACTTCGCGGTATTTGCCACAAGCAGCATTCCGTAGGCTGTCATTTTCCGATTCATTTGCCATTGTAAATATTCTATGAAAGAATTTGTTACAAGCTCAAAAGCTCCCCATGCAGCCAGTCTCCGCTCAGAGTGGCGCGGATTACTGTGAATTATGTAAGGGCTTTGCAGTTAAAAGACGAAACACCTCCATAATTCCAAAAGTTCCTCGAGATCTCATTTCTTTACTTTCTGGCGTTCTGTTTCTCAAGGGGATTAATGCCTTGTGGCCGTGAAAGTAACACTAACTTAAACAGTGTAACTGCTGTGAGGGCTGTGTTGTTCTTTGGGCAGAGTTGCAGGATTAAGACAGAAATTAACATAAATCCACTCAGGTGTTTACACAACAATATTGGGATTTATTAATTTTGGAATGACAAACGGAGGCAATTCGCAGGTATTTACAGCAGTACATTAAGGAACTCAACACAAGATCAACTACACATAGAAAAATTTATAAAATATATGACCCAATCTTATTTTTATTAGATTTTAAGTTTCCCCAAATATTAGAATTTAGGATTTAAACCTTTGATGGATTGAAATTAGTATTTTTGTAGAGTGAAAATTTAATTCAATTTTGGAATAAAATTTAAGCTTATAAGGTGTAGGTACCTTCAATGCGTTTTACGCATAAAATTGAATAGGAAATTTTCTTGAATATTAATCCATTTTCAGCATAAAATTAATTGCAAGTAATACTTAGATAATCCATTTACGGGGTAAAATTTAATGTGATTAGAATTCAACTATATATAATCTGTTCAGAAGGCTAGTGTGATTAAGTACATTTTTTTTTACATTTTTCTGAATCTTACCTTATCAAAAAGATGAAATTTACAAAATTTTGAAATTGTGATAAAATATGAAAAAAGTAAGTTCCGTTTGTTTGGTAAAAACAAATCTTTATGTAAAAAATATATCTTTCTTGAACATCATTGAAAGTATGCTCCGTCGGAAGCTACGACGACGTTTGCCCACCTTTCCGTCAACTTGCGGATTCCATCCCCAAGGAATTGCTCGTCCTTCGAGGCGATGCAATTATTGAGCCAAATTTTGGATACTTTCAAAAGAACGAAACCGTTCTCAACTAAGGGCTGACTGCATCGACCGGAACAAATAGTTTTGTGGATCAGACAAAATATTGATAAATATTTAAATTATGGCCGCTTTAAAATTGTTTTAGGACAGGCAAGTGATATATGGGGCAGGAAAAAAAAATATTTGAATCATTTCATAGTTTTGTCGCACCTACGATTCACACCGATGTATAATAATGACATCTTATAATATGATAATATATTAATGTACTGTCTTGCAGGGATTCCCCGTATTTTATTTTGTGATTGGATTTTTTATGACTAATATTCAACGAGAGTGACTTCTATCACATAAATAATAGTGTTCAATATTGTAAAATAACACCCGCAAATTAGGTTACAGTACGGGTAAATCCCTTGAGGGAAGTCCGTGAGTGATGCTTTGACAATTCAAAAAAAAGTTTGATTGATGGATCGTCAGTTGTCCAATTAACATTAACTTAATCGTATCGTATATGGGACGTTCTTTTACAAACCGAACACCTTTCTGACCGACACATTTTTGATTTTGCTGAAACTTTTTTTACGGGTTCTATATTGAAAAAAAAGAGACACGTAGTTTTTTATTTATTTTTTTTTACAATATTTTGGACGCTAAAAAGTATTGAAATTCCGCGATTTCGGTGATTTTGTGCTTAAAGAGGAATTTTCAAAAATTCATAACTCCGGTTCTATTTAAGCTACAGACTGTGCTTTTTTTGCATTTTGAAGGTAAAAGAACAAGCTTTAAGAAAAAAATACTTTTGAGATTAACAATTTAAGATTGTTATTAACAATTTAAATGTTTAAATTGATTTTTAACAATTGCCCCCCCCCCCTCGTAGCGAGTTATTAGTATTACCATCGTATTCTACGTCAAATTTTCTATTAGAAACCACTTTTTTTTTCCTGGGGTATTAATTATTACTATTGGAAATAAATTAATTTATGTAGTGCGGCACGTCTTATCGGCGCGCGGACTCTACCGCACGGCTTATTTTCTTCTCCACATCTTCTCTTTCCGTTATATAAATAATTATTTGACATCTTCAGTTAAACAATATTTGTAAGAACAATTAACATCATGCATAATTAAATAGAAAAAAGTAGTAAATACAAAACATTATTGTAGCAAATGAATACTGTTATTTATTAAGATTTCAATACATCATTATTAGTGAATAAGTACCTCGTTCTAAGTGACATTGTACAATATTTACATTTACTCTTATACTATACGTGTATAGTATTATTTTATTTAAAAATTTTCACAATAGTTTTCTTTTCATACAATGAGAATTGCTTTGCTTCCAATTCTTGAAGAGAATTTGGAACTATACAATGATACTTTAACGTGCCTTTTATCGATGTAGCTTTTTGGAAACGCGTTAATAATCTTTTTTCTTCCTCTTCATAATCATTATTAGTTGAATAGCGACACGTTATATTTGGTAGAGCTTTAGACGCCCAATTGAACAACTCTTCCGGAGGGCGGATCGGTTTATTTACCCTTTGAAGAATAGCTCTAGCAGCAAGTCGTTTTAATGTTCCACCTATTCCGTCACATGGTCCTTTACTATGTGAGGTTGGAAAAAAGTGCCACTCAGCTGCTATTTTAAAATCATTTATATGATGAAGATTTATAAAATTTTTTTTGTTTTTATATTGTCCGCTTGCACCATATACACCAAAAAATATGTATATTATCTTATCTATGTCTTTCAAATTCGTTTTGATAAATTCTACGAGTTGTCTCTGAAAGAGATGAACAGCAATAGTATCGTGACGTAAACATTCAGAAATGGACATATTTAATGCGCGCAGAAAATTTTCATTCACTTTTCTCAATGTTACTTTTCTTCTTCTCGAATGACTAATTAACTTAAAGGGATTAAAACACGTTTCAGTACCAATGTTTGTGCATTGTAATTCATCGTTATGATTTTCGTCAGCACTTTACCAATAGGCTCACTAAATTAGACACACAGGGCCAAACTTACGAGCGTAAAATTTGATATGAACACTCGCGGGCGCGGTAAAGAATACTTAGCCAGATACTAGACTGTATTCGGCTAACTGTTTAGTTATACGTGATTATAATTGCACTGGAAAGGTAAGTGTCATTGTCAATAATTGTATTTAAATGGGCAACATACGTGAAAGTTCGGTACGACTACGGAAGGAAGTAGTTAAGCTTCATCTATTAATAACATAACAAAGAACTCAAGTAGTACAAAATGTCTAGTAATAATTTTTAATAAGATTGTCTATTCAGTAACATCTATTTTGAACTGATTAATATAAAAAACTATATGTATTATAGAGATAAACGAAATTATGCAAGAAAATATGACAGGCGATAGAATCCGCGCACCGATAAGACGTGCCGCACTACATAAATTAATTTATTTCCAATAGTAATAATTAATACCCCAGGAAAAAAAAAGTGGTTTCTAATAGAAAATTTGACGTAGAATACGATGGTAATACTAATAACTCGCTACGAGGGGGGGGGCAATTGTTAAAAATCAATTTAAACATTTAAATTGTTAATAACAATCTTAAATTGTTAATAATTTTTCTCAAAGGTATTTTTTTCTTAAAGCTTGTTCTTTTACCTTCAAAATGCAAAAAAATACAGTCTGTAGCTTAAATAGAACCGGAGTTATGAATTTTTGAAAATTCCTCTTTAAGCACAAAATCACCGAAATCGCGGAATTTCAATACTTTTAGCGTCCAAAATATTATGAAAAAAAAAAAATAAAAAAATACGTGTCTCTTTTTTTTCAATATAGAACCCGTAAAAAAAGTTTCAGCTAAATCAAAAATGTGTTGGTCAATTTTTGTCAAAATCTGTACGATTTGTAAAAGAACGTCCCATATACATATGTATACGCTTTCCAAACTGTGATTTTAGTGCTCATAAGTATGTGTTGTGATTGTTAAATTATTGAACTTCGTGAAAAATTGTATTGTTCGAGTGCGTATACATTCAACTATATGAGTAGGTATTAAATATTTTATTTACGTTTTTTATTTATGTAATTGTATGTCTGACTATGTGCTATGATGTTCAAGCTTTAATTTATGAAAATAAAAATATCAGAACAAGTAAACTTCAGAAAAGTAAGTTACACATTTTTTTCATTTATTAGTAATTATTTTGAAATGTTCTACGATAGTTTCGTTTATGACTCCAACTTGTACTTTTAATATTTCTTATATATAAGTGTTAATAATTTAATTCTCGGTTTTAGCACAAAAATGAAAAGAGTAAAAGAAAGTGGGGCATCTTACCGTAATACAAGAAGAGCTAAGTTGGAAAATATTAAATATTATTAAATATATGTGGCTGTCTTGTCTATTGAGCAAGAGGTGTGTGATGCTATAGACATTGATAGTGGAATAAAAGACTTTGCTCTTCAAAAAAGTAGACGAATAAAGTTTTAGCTTAAGACAGAAGTTTTGTTTGTAATTTTAACAAGTATATTATTTTTCAATATAACTTAATCTTGTCGATCGTAAAGGTATAATCATAAGTGTTCTGTACCTGTTATTATATATCAATGTTAGTGACATACGAGTAAGAATTTTTTTAAAAAATTTGATGATTATTTTGTAAAACATGTATGTATGTACATATATGGCTTTTTTATTAATAACCTGTACAATACACAATAATGATGATTGTTATTGCCGAAAAGTTCTTTAGAATTACTGTATATTATATATATATATATATTTTACTCACTTTAATAATAAGAGCGACGGGCGATATGTACATCTTCTAGAGCCAGGGTCAAATTAACTATCTAAATAATATTACTATCAAATCCACCTTCAAATAAGTATTTAAACTTACTATCCATATAAATAAATTTATTGTGACCCATTTTACACTTAATTATAAGCTGCACCTTGACCTGATATAAAATTTAATATAAACATTTGAAAATTATTATTCTAATAAAATATTCAATAACGGCGGTATACATACTGAAAAATATAAAACCAAGTAAGATCGAACATGGATTATCGATTACATCACAGGTTCCTCTGAATGGACTAAAATACCGCCAAATTTTTTAAGTTTCAAGATCATAGCTAATACTACCTAAGCATAAATATTTAAGTTTAAAAATAATAGGGTATCTAATCCTAGTCTAAAAATTAAATTTATAAGATTAAATAATATTAAATAAGAGGGCGGCTAACATTTTCCGTCCCGGGGGGCTGACACCCACGCTACCCCACTGAGTGACATGTACATAGTTATGATGTGAACGTTATTTTACTGCCAGGATGATGAGAAATAACCCGGAAAGTGAGATTATTACAAACAAATTCTCAATCTCAGACTTAAATTGAAGTCTTTGTTATCTTAAAGAGTTCACATAATCAACAAACTTATTGTATTCCATGAATACGTATGTATATTTAAGTACAAAAATAAATAGACAAGTGATACACAGTTTACTTGTTTTGTAAAGTTACGTTTAATCTCCCATTCCGGCTTCGTACGTCTCCAGGTATATTTTGCGATTACAAAGAACTGACAGACTGGAGCCGCTTCGAAAGTAACGGTCAGCCGTCGCAAACAAAGGACAGCTACCTACGAATAAAATGAGTCGTTTTTTCCTCGTTAGTTTCAACTAAATGAGTAGTTTTCTCCACGCTCTCCACACCTTTCTATTTCACTTTTATTAATTATTTTCTAGTTTTATTATAATAAAAACTCCACTGAACGTTTCTTAATAAATCTTTATTAGTTGTTAGCTCCTTTAATATGATCTTAAGACTGAATTATCTACTCTTAATTCTAATATCTTGGACTCTAAGGATTTGCTTAACTAATCATAATCACCTTATTTATTTTCTAGGTAAGTGAACGGTACTTGATACTTTAAGAATGTGAGTAACATGTCGAGACGGAGCAGGTTCGTACAGTTACTTTGTGCATTAATTCTTTACTTTGTCCATATACTCGTAAATGGTACAATTGCTAGAGAACAACAATTTGTTAAAAAAAAATTAATTTTTGAACATTCTAGACGTATGTAAAGCCTTAAGAAGCTTAAAAAAGCTTCGGAGGTTTGACAATGCTTTAAGTTTACAGCAAAAGTAAATTTTTTTTCTCTGTGAATAAACCAAATAAGCACCCGCGCTCTTAGAATCCGTCGTCCGTCGACTTTAACTTCTCCATTACCAAAGAGCTTAAAGCTCCAACTTTTGAGTACGCGAACGGAGCGATGTGGTGTGATCAATCCCCTGACCTTATCCCTTACCGCACAGCTGTTGTTGACAAGTCGAGAATCTTATTTTATCGGTTGAGACGATAAATATATTAACTGTGAAATTTGTGCGATTTTGTGAATAAAAGAATTGGTTCATCTCAATCAAGCGGATACTTCAGATACTTCACACTAAATAAACAGCTGATACAACGAATTCCAACTGGCAGTTGTCAAAGTTACTGTGAGAACTCTCAAGTCTCAGGATAAACGACGGATTGGACTGTTGAACATTTTTCAACTTTTCTCTCCGTGAGCTCATCCGTCGTCCGTCGGGTCCGCTTGCTATGGGCCGGTAATGGAGAAGTTAAAATCGACAGACGACGGGTTTTATGGGCGCGGGCTTTAAATCCACATCATATCTATCACTGTATGAGCCAATTTTAAACCTACCGTCACACAAAACGCGTTGGATCACTGCAATATGCATGCAGGCGCTGACTATGTATGAACCACGTATCTAAGTGAAATTCCACTTGCTCTCGTCCCCTCTTTAACTTAATAAATACCGTTTTTCCTCATATGATCATACAAAACCTTAAATATTTACTGATCATTGTAAAAGGTACAAAAGCAAAGTTTTTCAAAAATAAACGATCATTTTCGATATGAATGAGGAAAAAGTTATTAAAATAAAGATTTGGAAAAAATAACATTTTTTGTTGCTGCCCTGCGTTATATGTGTTTCTGTATTGTTTGACATAACCTTTTTGTGTGTTTACAAAGAGTACAAACAACATTGAAAAATTGTCATTCTTTTTTAATTAAAGTTCAATCCAAATTCTTTCCTTTGTCCCTACTCAACCACTGTCCAACAAAGCTTCGCGAAAGTGTTATAGTCCCATCTTTAGAACCCTTGCCGTTACAATAAAGGAAAGAATTACCTTTAGCCGGAAATAAAATGTCATGGCCGACGGGCTAAACTCAAATCGTAATAAATTCTTTTAGAACGCAATTTGATGAAGGACGAAGTAAATGGCCGGGAATATTTATATGTCGCCGCTCTCTTGTAAATGGACTATTAGCTTGTAAAACATTTTTATGTGGGTTATTTTACGACCATGCCGCGTCTAAATCTCTCAGCCGAAGGGAATTAAAAAGGGGTTCCCCGTTCATACTAAACGCTTTCGGATAATGTGGTCGTTACAAGTTTGTAACGTCTAGCCCCAAAAGGCTCTTCTGCCACTCCCAGTTGCGATAAATGAAAATGTTACCTCGGGCAGACATGAGAAATTTATTGGGAGCTCTCAGGGAGAAGGACATGGCAGGAAAAAAGTGCTTCTGCTTTATAACCCAGTGAAATCCATCGCAATTATTTTTATTAAACACTATATTTTCTGTTAGTTAGGTTACAGTCTTATAGAGCTTGTACAATTCGGTTAAGTGCCAATTTAATAAATATACAAATGCTGCTACATTTCATTTTTAATACCTCAAGAAACTGAAAAACTCCAAACACTTAAAATCTTCATCTAAGTTCAGTGAAGCCCTAATTCAATATGTCGACACTAGGACGTGCTAAGCTAAGCCAACGAAATATTCACACTTTCTTAGTGCAGCACCGCCTTCTCCTTGACCACAGTGTGCGTTGTCTGCAGCTTTCCAGAAAATATGCTGCGCCCGGTAGTCTGCAGTCCGCCCGCAATACTTTGAACTAAATCATTAACAGCTTTAAGAGTTGCGATCGGTATCTGTAGATGGGAAAGATGAAAAAGTTTTGATTAGTAAACCCTTAAAGTTTGCCAATTCGGCGTTACATTAAATATGTTGTCTAACAATTCGTTTCTGCTGCCGTTCGGATTTGGGAAAAACATCTTCTGGGATGTTTCTGTTGAGGAGACGTCTTCCGTATCTGGGGAGTATGTAATAACTTCGACCTCCTTTTCTGGGATCGCTGAGTTCTCTCGCACACTGGTCTTCAAGTACTGAAAAGTTATTCAAGTTTATTGAATTTCTCGAGCAGTAATTTTCTTTCTTACTAGTTTTGCACCCCTCGCGTCTGCAGCTATTCTGCCTATGTCAAGTAAGAGACTTGACATGGCTGAAAGGGCTATGAGCCAAACTATGCGATCCATGTAGTATATGAAAATCTTAAAATAATTATCACTTTAAAGAAGATCTTTCACATTTAAGTTTTTATTCATATATTTATTTAAAAGGATAAGGTAAAGTTTGTTAGAGTATTTCTTCTCTGATGTCGTGTCACGGTATATCTGCTACGAACATTTGCCATATAAAATAACTAATTACTGTTTTAAATTCAAAATGTTTTGGTTTGGGTGGAATCTTGTTTACTGTGTTCGCACCGAAATCCGACTACTATTCCGGGTGTACTACAGACTGCAGCATTACAGTAAAACCAACAAAAAAATAATCAATTTGTAGTGTTCGCAAAAACTAGAACTTAGATGTCTTGCATTTTTCGTGTGGGCGTTTACAAGAAAAATACCCATTAGAAGTTTCAGATGAGAAAAACAAGAACTAGATTTTGAAATGGACTTTTTGCACGTTATTTGTATAATTCTACAGTATCTTATACTTATGTGCAAATGTTAAAAATAGGAATACACACGATGGGTATTCACGCATTGGTGCAACTTTGTGTTACGTAGACTTTTCCTACGGATTTTTGCAATGGCAAATGCCAAAAAATCTGCTTTTAAATTATAATTTACAAAAGTAAAATTGTTTGATATTTTTTGGAGGATGATGTGTTGTAAACATACCGCCGTTTTTCTTATTCACGTTGCTTTCCTATTTCTTCTCAATTTCTATTTACTCGAACCACAAAATTTTTCATTCAATCAATTCATTGACTGACTGACTTTGCAATCCTCTCTAGGGTATTGCAGATTTAGTCTATTCATCCTCTTCCTGGAAAACTTGCCTAATAAGGCTATGGATCTGCTGAAGAAGTGATGGGCGCTTTATTAAGCTAGAATAAAATCTATAAATAAATTAATTCAGAAGATTTACCGTTTAAATTGTTTTGAATTAATAACACTGTCTCGAAAGTGCAGCAAAAAACTAACACAAATGCTATTATCGAGTTTCAAATGATGCTTCTTGAATTACACAGCCACACAAAAAAAAAAAGTGGGGATTACTTTTGATGCCATATGTCATATCCGTAGTAATTTGGCCTGCTGATCACGAATCCGCGACCAGAATTGAGCCGTGACGTCCAGATTTTTTTCTAACCTCCAAAAAGTGGGTTAAAAACAGAGAAAATCGTGGAGTAAAATTCGGAAAAAATTTATTTTTAACATTTAAACCTATATTCATATGAATTGAGATCTGCTGAGCACGAATCCGTCACCAGAATTGAACCATCACGTTCTGATTTTTTTCTAAAAATTAATAAAAAAAAATTTAAGAAAAAAATCAGAACGTGATGGCTCAATTCTGGTGACGGATTCGTGCTCAGCTGGTCTCAATTCATATGAATATAGGTTTAAATGTTAAAAATAAATTTTTTCCGAATTTTACGAGTGTATTTTCCACAATTTTCTCTGTTTTTAACCCATTTTTTGAGGTTAGAAAAAAATCTGGACGTCACGGCTCAATTCTGGTCGCAGATTCGTGCTCAGCAGGCCAAAATACTACGGATATGACGTATGGCATCAAAAGTAATCCCCACTTTTTTTTTTTTTGTGTAGCTGTGTTATTGATCTTTATATAGGGTGTCTCATCTATCGGGGCTACAATTAATGGGGTGATAGATCTCAATCTCACCTCGACAAACAAAAAATCGTTGGCGGGGGAGAGCAATCTGAACTGGTTGGGAATTACAAAAGCTTTTCTACGTATAAATTTGTATATCCTTTCTCTACCTACATGTTGTACTTCTTTGGAAAGGCAACAATGGGATGGGTAATTTAATTTAAAAAAAGAGGTATATTAATTACATCATTTTCGGGAGAACGTGAATTCAAGGAAATTTAGAGTATTTTTTTTCAATTTTACAAGTGATTATACCTGTAGTGGCTAAGGTAGGTCCACACCGACTGGTAGCATTTTTTGAAAGCACATTGAGATAGTAATTGCTGATCACAGATCATATAGATCAAAAGATATGAATAAAAGAATGATGTGCATTCCGAATTTATTAATCATCCTGTAACTCCCAAACGGTTAAGATTGCTCGCTCACCCTACCGCCCCTACGAGCTTTGGTTTAGGGTAGGTGAGATCTATCACTCCATTAATTTTTGTCCCCGATAGAAGAGTGGCTATAAAATCCTTGGCGCGTATGGGTGAGGCCTCATCACAGCCAAACCACTTGACCGAATAACTTCATATTCACAACACCCGTTAGTTAGGTTGCGAGAATAGATTAAAGTTACGTGTGGTCCCCGTAGGTGGTGCCGCAATATAACTTCAATACAAATGGGCCGATTGACCCCCTATTCACACTATACATACATATGTATATGTTATTTTGTGTCAAAGCTCCATTTACCTCTACGATTGCAGGTACAGCTACTTGTAAAAAAGAAAAAAAATCTCTGCAATTGTTTAAACTATAAAGTACCTAAATAAGCGAAAAAATAAAATAATTATTTATTATGGCGAAACAACGATCGCCAAGTTCCGCTAGTTTAATTGTAATATTCTTTTGCGTTCTGCTTTTGTTAGTGTCCAATTTTATTGACAAACTTATTCATGCATAAATTATAAACCAATTAAAATAAAACTTATTTTACCTTTGACGTACAAGCTTTTAACGTTACTCAGTATTTCACAAAAAATGTTTAATGCATACCTTGCTTTTAGCTTTCTTTAAGATTCGCACTCTAAATGCTCAGTAAATTAAAAAATGGTGCGACCTTATAAATAAATTTCTAAAAGATCGCACAATTTCGTAATTTGGTCGTTTTGTTTTGGACCTTTAAAATATATAATAATATTATACATAACATACTTATATGTATGTAATCCAGGCGGGATCTATATTGGGATGCCTGTTCCATCCGGAGCGTAAATTTTTATTGGAATGTCTCTGGAACGTTGTATGGAATGAGAAAAAAAAAACCGAAATCGAAAAATCTAAAAGTAAAAAAATGTACGTCTTAAGGGCCGCGCCCCATAGAATCCGTCGTCCGCCAAAAATTCAAAGTTTTAAAATGACGACGGAAGTATTTGCGAGGGAAAAGTGCGATGGATAAACTGTCAAATCGAAAAATATTGAATAAGGTGACCTTCTCCTAACTGGGTTAAAAAAAATCGATTTTTTTTTCACGGAAAAATATTCCTTAAAATGTCTAGAATCATGTCCTACAATTTCACGAAAAAAAATATGGTTTTCGAGTTATAGTGCTATATATTTTGAGAGAAAAAACGGTGGCGCAGCTGACGCCCGAGCACGCTGTTTTGGACGCCGGAAGAAATTCAATTCAGTTATATTTTACGTGGCCATTTGAACGTATCGATAGTTTTTCTCTAGAAATTTCGAGAAAATGCCAAAAACTGAAAAGAATTTTGCATCAAAAACTTCAAAAAAAATTCCGTGGAAACCGGCACACGGCACATTCAGCCGGTGAAGTCGATCTAAAATCAAACGCATTTTTCTCGACTTCATTTTTTCAATCATAATTCCACGATATTTCTTGAACCGCTCCACCGATTTCCATAAACCTTGGTTCATTTTGTTCAGAATTCAATTGTGCACAAATCTAGAATTTCTAGGAACACTAGGATTTAAGACAAAAACCAAGTAGTTTTTTTTTACAGCACTTCATGTAAAAATTTTTCGAAAAATTCTCGATTTTCGACTTCAAATGGCTGCCATTTTTTTTCTAATCGACCGATTGGTTAGATCCTAGTTAGATCTATAGATTTTTATGTCTAATTTAAGTGGTTTTTGATTTTTCTGTTTCAAATGATTTGGCGAGCCGCAATCACGGAATTACGGAAAAAGGCCGATTTTTGTTGGCGCCCTTTGGCGGCGACGGGTGATCGAAAAATGAAAAAATAAAAATATATATTCTAGTTTTTGTTAAAGACTTCCAAATAAAAAAAGATTCAAGGTCATATGTTGTTTTGTTTTCTTGTAAAAAAATCCTGAACTTTTGTTTTTTTTTTAATTCGGTTGGGAGAAGGTCACCTTACTGGTTCAAAAAAATTGAAATGGAAATAAATTTGTCATTGGCGTGGTTTTCATAATTAATTCTTTATAGAAATAACCATTTTTGACAAGAACAACAGCTGTGCGTCCACGGATTAGTTGACGTATTCATTGAGGCTCTCTCCGCTGAAGTACTCAAACGGGAGATCAATTACCTACTTCGAAGTTCAACGGACGACAGATTCTATGGGTGCGGGCATTTAGGCTCCTTTTTTGACATTTTAGCACGAATCCATATCTCGGTAAATATCGTAACATATCTCTCGTATCGTTGAAAAGGCATAGAAGTGAATTTGTAACAATAAAACTGCCTATCAGAATATGTTTTTTGCAATTTTGTAAAACAAATTTTCCTCGGCACAAGAGTGAAAATTCGCGAAAAAACTTTTGAAAAATAGCTGAACAAACCTAAGAAAGCGTTTGATGCTTCTGAAAATGTAGCTAGAGAATTTTAAAGTTATTAAAAAAACAGCGACGCAAGGTGGAACACGATATCTCTTTAATAATTGCAATATTTTGCAAAGCAGCTCGCTTCGGAATATTTGCAAATTTTGAAAATTTTGCTGAACGACAAACACAGTCTTTTATGAATCGCTGTTTTTTACGTATAGAAGAGCATTCAAACTTTCAAACACATTTTGAAAAATTCAAATCGCTCAATTAGGAGAGGTAGGGAATTTTTTGAAACTGTTATTTATTTTTTTGCTTATAAACAAATAGAATATTTTCGCGAATTTTATCTTCATAATTAAATACAATTAAGGATCATAAAAGAAATTGTAGAAGTTTTTGGTGAACAAAGTAATAAATATTTCATTTCTTCCGCAGACGAAGTAATGGATTCTCTCAATTAACTTCATTACGAATAAATATTTCTTTACATCTATTAGCCGATAGTTTTACGAAAACTGACAAAATCCTTTAGGCAAATTTAATTTAACCTGGGTTTTCATAGACACATTATTTGGGCGGCTTGTTTTGTGTTTTGTTCATATCACCATTTAAAGGTCTACGCTCAACAGACCAAAATCCAAGAATTTTTTACTACTCCGAACATAAAATTTTGCGCAATATTTGATTTCTATGCGAACACAGTTTTTACACTTAGAATTAATTTTGTCTTGTGAAATCACAAAACAAATCTAAAAAGGTTCAAACATTTTTTAAGTCATATTATAAGTTCTATCCACTTTGTCACAACATAATAACCTTTTGAACAGCATCGTTTCTCTAGATCTGTTTAACTCACTTTGTCAAACATTTTACTTTTATCAGTTAAAGCATCTGAACCATGACACGACATTTTCACCACTTTCAGAGCAAAACTATCGTTCGTTTAGGAAGTACTGACAACAAGTTCCACATACCTACAGCAGATTGTCGTCCAACTGAGTCGTTACCACTTTCCCAAATTTTTTTCCAAGAGCAACGAGTTTTAGTAGTTATTTTGCGCCTTTATCTACAATTAACTCTTTCACTTGCAATGAAGACGTGTTCTACTACTGTTATGTTGCTGAAAAGATCAATGTCCGACGTTGATCTTCGCGCGTTTAGCAGGGGATTGAATCGCTTCACGTACGCGCACCAGGTAAAGTCAGCCGGCAATTGGGTAAGGTGAGGCAGAAAGTGAAATTAAAATGGTCTGCAATTTCAGATGACGTAAATTTTATACATTTTTGTGTAGCCGATCTATGGTGTAACATATCCCACCAGAGGTAACAGTCAGAACACCTGATACACCTGGTGGGATGGATGCTGGCTGCTTAGGACGCTCTCTGATCGCACTGTTGTCAAATGAATACAAACTTTTCGACCAATTACCCTTTCTGCTTACACCAGGTGAAGGCCTTTTGTTGCAGAAGCGCGTGAATGCAGCAATGAATTCTCAGAAGTTATTCACCGAAAACACTTACTGCACAGTTGCATAATTAATGCCCAAACGAGCGCACAAAATGGACGGTCCGCGATCGATTAATCAAGAGGATGGTAAACTTGTTTACAAATATATAGAGCGTGAACAACTCGTTCATATGCCATTCTGAAATGATTGTTTTCGCCTTCATTGGACGAAAAATTAGTGAATAACAACATTTGCTAAATTTTGGCAGGGAACTAATTGGCAAATAAGTTTGTTTGTTTTCGGAACACTGGGTTTACTGCAGTTTATTTTTTTTACTGCAAGCCGAAGTGGGATGAAAATATGATTACAACTTCCAATTTTGTGGTTTGTAAACAAACAATAAGTTTATGTTGACCTCAGTAACCATTACAATATTACGTAAACTTCGAAAGTTTAAACTGTAAAAAATTGCCTGAGCGTTTGCCTCTTTAATTATTATGGGCGGGGTATAATGTCTAAATGAAAAACAAGTCTTTTAAAGAGCTCTTCACTTTTTCACGAGTCTTAATATTAGAAAAGAAACGCTTACATGCAGTATTCTTAAGTATACCTCCTTCCTAATGGTAGATCCGTAGATGCAAGTGGTTTAGATGTTATCCGAAGCCTTGGGATGAAATTTCTCTTTTCTGTGAATAAAGCAGTGGTTATGTCAGTTTTTATTTTGTTTACATAAGCGTCCTTGAAGAAAAGTTCAATTAAGAAAACTGTCATGTATATTTACAGGTACCTCTTGAAGATCTCCACTCAAGACAATCGCAAATAATTTTTGCCATTTGCTTGAAAAATTCCGTCTTGAGAACTTAAACTGTTTACAGTATTAACATTATGCATTCAGCGAAATTTACTTAGCTACGCAGAACAATGAAATAGTACGTTATGCAAAAATGACCTAATCGAAATTTTTAGTGCTTATCTGTTCCTTAGAATACTGAATTGCTCAGAGTTAAGATGTTTTGCACTCTCTAAAAGCAACACTGTAGTTTTCATTTGGGAATTCTAGTTTTAATCTCAATAATTTTGTGTTAGTGTTGCGGGATGCATCCTGGAATAAAAGCTGCGTTCTTTTGTGTCCAATATCCAGAGTAGAACAAAAGCAAACGTGAAGAGAATTATTCGGGTATTGAACCGTTTTATACAGAAATGGAAGAAGTCTTTGGTGAATAAGATAATATAAATATTTCGCTGGGGGAATTAATTCATGCAGAGGACTGAATCCCCACAATTAAATTAATTATTAATACATGCGTTGATACTTTTATGAAAACTGACGAAAACCTTTTCAAATTTAATTCAGCGCCATCTGGGTTTTAATTGATAAACTAAGTGAACGGCTTATTCTATGTAATGAGCAGAGTGGTCTGTTCGTTTGCGCGATTGAAGCAAGAAACTTTGCTTTTTTACAATCTTCGGACTTCTCTTATCTGTGATATAAAAGAAATTAGTTTTGTGTTTTCAATTTTCACTTTATGCGCCATGGAAAAAATATATGGAACCTAAAACAAATAAATAATATAAACTGAAGAACTGAGTATGGTATCTTCAATGAAGTTCTTAAAATTTTTCTTACAATTATTGTATACAAAAAGCACACTTAGGCGGCCGAGGCTGCTTCGCATCTACTGTTATGCAGGGTGTATCAGTTGAAGCATGCCAAAATGATAGGGGTGATAGATCTTACCTAGAAAAACAAAAAATCGTATGGCTGGCGCGAGGGGTGGCGCTGTAATCGCAACTGTTCTCGAGTTACAGGGTGATTCATAAATTCGAAATTTTCATGGTGTGCATATTGTTATTGTATTTCTATCTTTTAACCTAATTAACGCAGCGACACTAAACTCACGCCAAACAACCACCATTTTAATCCCTTTCCAAAATTCTCAACAGTGCTCATTTAACTTCACCACTGCAGGTACAGTCACTTGCGAAACTGAAAAAAACTTTTCTGCAATTTCCTAACATTCACGATTTCCCCACAATTTGTCCGACATTCAAATAATTAACAAAGCTCTATTTTATGTTTATTAAATTGCCTCTTCAAAAAGGTACAACTTACCCCTTAATTTACTATATGTACGTACTAAAACTTTGACGGAATATATGCATTTTAAAGAAATTAAACTAAAATTAACCCCAAAATGCCGTTTGTTACATAAAAAAATCTTATTACAGTTATGGGTATTATACAAAAGCTGCTCGAACAGCCTTTCTTTTATTCCCGTCGCTAAAGTCTCGTTTGTGACCTTTAATTGATCCAAGGTGTTAAAAACCCTTGAATAAACTTAATTTTTCATTGTCCAATGGAGTTGGATATTTAGAATAGGTCCACCTCGTCTAATCCAGCGTTCATGAAATTTTTTATTTAATTTTTGTTTCACAATGTCTCCAGTATGCTCCATTGCCCTTCGATTATGCAGAGCGATGTCCTCTAATAGTTCTGGCTTTTTGAATCTTAAACCTTCGCGGTAAAAATTATGGTCCCGCTAAATGGTTGTCGATGATACCTGCCCAAACCTTGATACTAAATCTTTGCTGCAATGAAGTTTCCCGTGTGACATGTGGGTCACACTGCGCCCAGATATAAATGTTGTGCTCGGGTTCCAGAAGCCAAATGCAAAATTCCAGTTTTCTCTCGGAATCTCCTTCCAATAGTTCTTGCACTGGTGTAAGGTGATACGGAAGTAATCTCTCTCGATGAATGACTCTCCAGACTGCCATTGTAGAAACTCCTAATCATGCTGCGATGCGTCTTGTGCTCATGTCAGGGTTTTGCCCAATGTGGGTGATTATTTGCTGCTCAAAGTCGGCAGAATCTGCCGATGTTTCAAACCGTGAATCTTTGATGATTGAAGGTAGACTTCCGGTTTCTCTTAACCTCCGTGTAAATACCCCTCGTTGGGATACACGTCGATTGGGAAATCTCCTTTCCCGTACAGCCGCTCTATCGTTTTCTTTCCATAAATGAAAATTATATCGGCGTATTTTTCAAAAGTAAAATCGCTCATTTTAAACAACCGTAGCTTTTGACTCCTTTCTCAACTATGATTCCTAAGTACAGTGCAATAACATAATTAGGTAGTCAGCGTTTTCTACGGAACGGGTTATTTTTCTTCTTTCTTTCTCTGGGCATGTTGCACCTTTTCGGAGAGGTCATAAGATGGGTAATTTAATAAAAATAAAAAAGAGATGTATTAATTATGTGAACTTCGGGGAAAATTTGGGGAAATCGTGAATTTTAGGAAAATTCAGAAAAATTTTTCAGTTTCGCAAGTGACTGTACCTGCAGTGGTTGAAGCAGATGAACAGTGTTGAGATTTTGGAAAGGACATTGAGATGGTAGTTGTTTGGCGTGAGTTTGATGTCGCTGCGTTAATTAGATCAAAAGATAGAAATACACTAACAATATGAATACCATGAAAATTTCGAATTTATGAGTCACCTTGTATATCTAAAACGGTTTAAATCTCCCCGCCATATTATTTTTTGTTTTTCTAGGTGAGATCTATCACCCCTATCATTTTGGAATGCGCTAACTGATACTTTCTCTATACTAATTCTGAAATACTAAGAATATTTTTAAATGCCTTTTTAACACTATATTTTAAATGCTTTCTGAAAAAACATATAAAATCGATTTTTTGAAATGTTGAGCAGAATAACTATAGTTAAACGCCGAACGCTCAACTCCAATCATAATTCCACATAACGTACACTTGTGACTAGTATGAATATGATAAATTATTTAATAATTGATGCATTTAAAAAAGCTCATTATATTAATTTCAACAGGCGCATTGTGTCTGGTCGCGTCCTTCGCAATTATCAGATAAAGTGGTTCGCCGAAATCCCAAACATTTCCTGTAGATACATATCACCAAATCTATCATTAGCCAGCCTCCGAAATGGGATTTGACTTGCCCCAAAATACTAAATTGAAGCAGCTGACCAAAAGTGGTCACTGTAAACACACCCGAGTGTCCTCAACCGACGCAAGTGTTCGATCGGAATGCAATTAGGTCCGCTACGCAGTCATTGGCATTCCGGCCCGAAAGTTCACTGCCGGTATTTATTTATAATAGAATATTTCTAGAGTGTGATAGGCCATCAGCACGTCACGTAACGAGCATAATCCACATCTGTTGGCAAAGCGGTTATGCAAACACCGGACGTTTGTCCCAGGCTACAATGTCCAGACGACCCGAGTGAAAAGCACACAATTCCATGGCCACCCCCAATAGTAAGAGGGTGCTGGCGCCCTTTTAACTCGGTGTATAAACGCCAACAACTCTTTAATTTCCCATGCGGTTTGGGTGTTCTATATCTACCTGAAGTGACAACGTAATGTGTCTGTTCCGGCAGTGTCCCGGAAGGATAATGCTGGGGGTGATTGTTTGGTCAATCCCTGGGAGGCGTTTGTCATAGCTGGTAGCTGGGGCATATTTTGATGTTTCCCATTAATCGCTTGTCCAAGTTTCAGTCAGTAAAGTTCTGGCAACAAAACTGCGAGAATGGCAAACTACATAAGTATGGGTGCTAACGGAATAGATAAGGCGCAACAAATTATATATGTGATTATGTGCATATGTATGAGCACGTTCGATGTAACCAATGAGACTACGAGATGTTATAATTAAAGACGAGCCGACGGGACGTCAATCTCGAGAAGAATTACGACAAACTGCAATTAGTAAGTTCTTAATAGAGCGAAGGCTGACTGCAAAACAGCTGACCTATCGGGCAACAGGATGAAAAAATTTATTTTAAATGTTAGTACTCATATAGGGACATCGGACAGTACGAAAAATCCTGGTGTTCCTGGACAGATCGATGCCCAAGCTTGATATGTTAGATCTCAAACTTCTCTACAAATTTACTTTTTAAACTTTTTTCGTGATGCTAATACTTTTCAAGTTATAGCGCGAAAAAGGTTAGTAAATTAGGAACACAATTGAATTTTCGCATTTATCTCGTTTTGGGTAACTCGTAATAAAAAATATATCCATACAAATGCTCTGCAGCACAAAAGTTGTCATTGCTTTCATACATATAGATTCATCATCAATCTTCATATATATTTCCGATTTCAGCCCATTTAGGCGGAGAATGTACCGCAAAAGATAAAGTGTACCGAGTTAGTGGACAATATTTTCAGGAAAGGTTCATTATGCTCTGATTCATATAATGTAGTATTTGAAAGACCGACCTTCCCTCGGTCCAGTAAGCACACCAATGGAAAGAGCTTCGCGCCCCTTCTTAAAACATTTATTATTTTGAACCTCCACATTGCATCAGAACACACGAATTTTTAAAATTAGACACCGTATTTTAAATCTACGACCCTATAAATCCCCATGTCCCAACTTATGTGATAGTGTAAATATGTATATTTTGATTCCTGCATACTGGGATACGTCTTTCCTTGAAAACGAACCTTCCTCGAGATGACAACTGTCCAGAGCGATTTATCATCACCAAACACCCCCGTACAACAAATTTCATCAAAATCGTTAGAGCCATTTTGGAGAACGAAAATTTAAAGCAATGTCTTAAGGCGACAAGGGGGATAAGGGTTTTTAAATCTGAACGTGATCTTAAGGTCTTAAATCTTTAAAGTCATACCTGATTATGAAACACAGCCCTTAGACTACGATATTTGCAGTGCATGCTTGTAATCAACGAACGAAGAACATAACACATACAACGGCAATACCATGTAAAGTTCGTGTGCGTGAACGATGCAAATTTACTACCTATCCGAATGTTAGTTCCTCCTTATGAGAGAAAATTTGCAACTCGCGCGTCAAAGATTTTTGTTTACTTGGAGGGAATTTAAATTTATTACCACAATATACAGCGTGAATCATCCCATTCCAAGTGCATTTAAAGTGATATTATAGTGTATAAGACCTAGTGTTGGTAATATAATCGAGAAATTATGCCTATTCATTCATAAATTGCTACTTCAGCGGACTTGTTTTGTGTTAGTTTGCTTTGTAATAGTATTTGTTATTGTCTCATCAGTTTGTGCTGATTTTGCCGTGCCGATTTTCCTCCAGTCTTTTGTCCCCTGTTGTATCTCATTCTATAAAATATTTTGTAAAAGTTTTTGTATAAAAAAAGGTGTATAAAATGACCAGGGAAAATTCAACCCCTGGGGAAAAAAAAGGCTAAGGGGTAACAGGGCATCGGGGAAAATTAAAAAGTGGAAAATCGGCAGGGTGAATTTTACCTCCTACCATTTACCTTTTTATCGTTCCTTATATGTTCTTAGTTCGTTGCTTGTAATAAAGATTGGATGTTAGTGTTGAAAAATTATACGAAAAGCTCCTATTTGAAAATTTTGCGATGTTCACAAATTTATCTATTTTAAAAATATTTATAAATTAGAAATTTAGTCGTAATCTCGTATCAATCAGAAAATTGAAGAAACGTTCAGACTAGTCAATAGCGTGGATTTTAAAGATTGAACAGTTTTTGAACATAATATTAATTCAAGCAGATCAACCCCTCTTGAGAAAAGGCGGTTGGTTTTATATGTACAATTTTTTTCATAGCCCCATAAACTCATTAGGACTTGACAAATTATCATATTAATGTACACGGAAATCCAGTTAAGAATTTTCGGGCCAGCCATATTGGATCCGCCATCTTTAATTTCCAAATTTGGATAATAGATTAGAAACCAATGACCTCGAAGACATAAAAAGACCTGTTTTCATACAAAAAAACTTTGAAATTACTCTTTTCGTCGCCATATTTGATTTGCAGCCCTATAAATACTTTGCATACTATAACCCAGCGAGATAACATATCTATAAAATAAAAATTAAAGCATGTAAATCGGATCAGTGGTTCTCGAGTTATAAGCGCACTATCGTACAGACAAAGATATTGACGTTACGTTTTATAATTGATATTCAAGGGTGAGGAAGTAATTTTATTTCAATGAAAGAGGAACGCTAAAACTAGATCGTAGTAAAGATGTGACGTCACTTCTACACTTCGCTTGCTTGTATATCAGCAAAAGTAGTTCATCATGGCCACCTAAATGAACCTTTATTTACTATTTCTTCTTTTAAGTCATGAACGGCTAAAATAGTTGCTTGAGAAATTAAGTATATCTTAACTGTATTTTGAACAAATCTAACTTAAGGGCAGGGTGTAGCAAAGCATACTAAATTCATTCGAAGGCCCTACGGACACGAAGTTCGAGTAGCTATTTACTAAATAAGAAAGGTTGAACACTTTAAAAAAAAATTTCAAGCTCCCCGAGAACCATAACATAGAGGGGACCTTACAACTCAATAGCTTTTGTTATGCATGAACGGGAAAATGCTAACCATGTGGACTATGACCTAAAACCCTTTCGGATCTTTATTTCAAAACTTTGTGTACGCTCTGCTCCTTTGGGGCAAAATTACACCAGAGTTGGAAAGTTTGCCATATCCAAGGGTATTAATGGCCAGCATGAAAGGATACAGGGATAAACAGCGCAAATTGGATGAAAATTTGACGAAGCCATAAACAATTTGTTTAATCGAGGGACGACACTGCCAGTGTCCTTCATCGTTCGTTTTTATCTCGGCGTAATTAGGCCTTATGCTAGTTGCCCATTTGGAGCTTTATTACATAGACGTCTGACCCTGCTCCTCGTTTTATTATTTGGGATTAATAGCGAGCGCATTTGTTGTTTTTATCCCGGCGGCGTGGGTGTACCGATAAACGGAGAAATTTTACGGCCTACTGCAGTTGGATGAAATGCATTTCTTTTATGCAAGCACTTTCAGTTCATGATTTATACGTTATTTGACTTTGACGACGAGGTTTATCTCAATTGCCGGAAACGTGGCTCAAGGTGACTATAGCCTTTCCCTATGACCTATGTATGTTGGTAATTCCTGTGAAATTATGCTTCATTACTAATCTTATCTACGTCAAATAAATGTCGTTAATGCCGTGCGATTAGATATTCCACAAAGTCCTTCCGTCAGCTTTATTCGAGCACAATGAATGGACAACATAGGAGTCCTTTTTGGATAATGCGGGCAGCACCGGGCACGTTCCCCATAGATTAGAAACGTATCAATTATCTTGACATTAAATTCGACGGAGGCTACGGATAATGCTGGTACCAAAGTATATATAAATCAAGTCATTTTGCGGGGATCCACCAACCAACGTATCTTTATCGCCAACGAAACCGCCGGGTAGGAAAAGGGCCAACAAGAAAGGAAGAGGAACGACCGACACAATTTGTTTTAGGAGCCAAGTCGAGATACCCATTAAGTGTTCAAACACCATAAACAATATTTGTATTTTTTGTTTTCAATTAAATTGTAGTAAAAGGTAGGCCTGTGTAATTTAGCATGCATATGGAAAAATTCTAATTAATTGTAATTTTACGTTAACATATGTAAAAAGAGTTCGGCGATTATGTAAATATGCACTATACTTGTAAATTTACAAGATTATTGAGACAACTTTCGACAATGATGTAAATAATGTGCAAAAGTACACTTTTTAATGGGATTTTATAAATTCAAGTTTAATGCCTTCTGGTTTTGAGTGGTTTCCGGTGGGATTCGACCTCCGGACACATGGCTTCTAGTGTGGACACGTTGCCACCACAACATTAGACTGCTTCATGTCTGCTACACGTAAGGTCCTTTTTATACATGTGAACTTACACCGATTGTTTGTAATTTTACAAGGGAAATGTGTAAAGTAACAGTAAGATGCACAATTTTTCTGAGATCTCACAATACTGTATAAAATCACAGAATTAGTACATTTTGTTAATTTCAGTATGACATTGTAAGATGAGCTTAGCACCGCAGCAATAGTTTTAGCCATTCACAGGTACATTATTGACCCTGAATAAGCAAAGCTATTCCCATATGCACCTGGAAAGTACACAGTAGCGTTTGTTCTAGTGAGGACAACTGAAAGAAAAAATTTTATATTTGTATGGTATTCACAACAGGAACATAGTTTTTTTATAATAGTTTTCATGCAATTCCTATAAAAACAAAAATTTAATAAAAATTTGATTTCAAACGACGAGTTCATTTTTTACACAAACATGACAGGTAAATAGAAAACTACGATTATTGAAAAAACTATTGTCATTGTAAGTTAGCTAAGTGTACTAAAACCTGTTGCTATAACCCCTATGAAGCAAGTATTTTGGTTTGCTGGATCAAATACCTTGAATTAAAAAACTTTGTAATTGCGATTCCAAACATAACAAACTAATTAATATGTGAAATAATAATAATATTTAACTTTGAAACGTTTTCGCATTCCACAATAAACCTAGTCGCCACAATGTGACGTGTATTCGCTTAAGCCGGTAAACTGGGTGAAATTGTTGAAATAATAATTTGACAGCGGTCATGCATACAATTTTCGTTCGGGCCCTCCCCGCCGCCCGGCTAGAATGATATGCCCACCAGTTTATGCAACCAACAATCTGAATGAATGATGAGAGCGTTTGTTCCCATTCAGCCTTCGACAAATATTTTCAGTCCAACGAGTAACTAGTTTTCCGTCGGCTGCTTCTGACTTCTTCTAAATAGTAAAATATTTTCATTTTATTAAAACAGTAAAATATTTTCATATTATTACGTAATAGCATCATGAGGTCCACCAGCTGATGGGCACCAGACGCTAATATTTTGTTTGTGTCCAGCCACAGTCACGTGTCCAGGCACAGCACAGATATGGTGTTTGCATTTGTGTCCACACACTCACACACAGACACAGAAATCGTATTTGAATTGGTGTCCCGATGACGTCATGCCCCCCTTCATGACCGGACCTCTAGGATATTTAATCTTCACCTTAACCTTGACTTTGACTTTTACTTTCTCTCTAACTTTCTCTTTTACTTTCACCCGGAAAAATATAACACCTCATCAATCATCCTCATTAAGAGAAGATGACACCTCATTAGCATAACTGGTTTTGGTTCCCAGGCCAGAGTGTCCCCATAGCTCATATTAGGATTTAGGACGCCAGCTCACTGCGGTAATTATTTTCATACAAGACCAACAGCGAAGGGAAGGTTTCTACCATGCCTGTTGAAGGCCTTCTTATAAGGGAGCGAAACTTTCCTTTTCGTACTACCGCCCATTTCACTTTTGTTTAGTCACGTCAGAGAGCAGGCCTTTTATGGAAGGTGTGTATGGCATTCAACAGAAGAGCTTAGAAGGCAGGGACCATTGCATTTAGATGGAAGGCCTTACGTAGGAGGTGCTTGTGCAATTACCCAGCAATAAATAACGTATATACTTGTGAATAAATGTTGTATCTACCCTTTACACCGCACAAAGTTCTCACATGACAGCAATTTACACTGCACAAAAATTTCGTTCCCTATCCCGTTACCCGTTATTTTCATTATTTTCGCTCTCCTCGGCCTTTTCACTATTCTGATAAATTAATTCTAAAGACCAAATCGTTGCTACGACGTCTTGGGGATCAGTTCAAACCCATTCCGGGACGGAGGGACGGATGGACGGACAGACATGACGAATACTATACCTGGAATGGAGCGCACGATTTTTTAAATGTTTAATAACTGCCATTCTCACACTTACATTAACATCAAAATGGTGTATTATCTCACACTAGAAAGTCATCATTTCATTATGTATACGTATGCTATAGGAGAAATTAGAAACACTTCGTGCAGATAGAAGACATATTTACTTCGCCAATGACATCAAATCCTTTAAGAAATGCTGAATTACGAGTTCATTGAATAACCATAGATTGACGAAGACCTGAAGTCGGATTATATAGTCAAAGAGATACACGTGTCCGGAATGCGTGCGTACGTTGTAAATCGGTTTCAATATTCAGAAAGGCTTGTGAGAAAAATGTACTTCCCTATCAAAATCGATTCGATACCGTGTTTTCTTTTTTAATGGAAAACGCCGAACGTGCTTGAACTTAAACGCAATCTGAATTTCACCCCTTAACATCCGACTCAAATGATGCATACAAAACACATACATATATGTATACTCGCCAAAAGTTCTCAGTCTCACGTACCCTGACTTGGCAAACGGAGCGTCCAAATTGAAACTATCGTAATCAAATTAGCTTCGGGCCTGCAGTCGTATTGAAACTATTTAATTAAATCTGTCTCAATGATTTTCCCAAAGCTGTTAATAATTACCCCAAAGTGATGTAAATGGCAAAGGGAACTTGGCGTTGCCTTCAGGTGGGGGGTTGTCGAGACGACCTATGTACCTTAATTGCTGTTATTGATTTTCAGTTCCAGCCAAATATTTCGGGACGGTTCCAAAGAATGTTACCCATGCTGTCCGATTGGTATACCACGTCAATAAATTATGGTGCCGGTAGCATAAGCAAATTCTTGGGACCGATACTCATTAATCTTTTCATTTTCAACTCTGTTCGTGATTTTCATTTTTCCTTTCTCCCGTGCTTTTATTTGATGGGTTCCAAATTTCTAGACTAACTTCAAATTTGTTTTTGGATTTCAAAGTGACAGGGCGCCACCGAGGATATATTACGAAGCTTCTGGTAGAATTCGATCCCAATTATGATTTTCATAATGAATTTTCGTAGGAAGCCATTACGCGTTTGACCCACAAAATGATTTGAAGCGAACTGGACCGTAACTGCTTACAAGCGCGTAACAAGGTGACGGTGAAGTCAATTAGTGAAAATGATCTCCATAGCACCATGATTGCCGACTAGGGATAGAAATCTGATTCGGTGCAATTCATTTGGGTGTACTTATATTTATGACTTCAATTGTGGCATTCAGGTATGAATGAACACAGTAAAAAATTTGGCATGATTTTTACTCCAAACGATAGGTGAAAGCCCATTGAGGTAAATTTCAAAACTTTACCGGGATTTATTGAATGCATCCAAATAATTTTTAAATATTATAACAAATTAAGTAAAGGGTCTTTCGATATGGACGCTCGATATTTTTGGGTTATAGCGACCATTTTATTAAAGCAACATCTGTCAAGTTCATTGAAAATTGTTCAGTGGCATGTGACAAATCACCATGGAAGTTTATAGCGTTGAATAACGTGTACTCTGGAAGAGTTGGAAGTTCACCCAAATTTCGCCAAAATATAATCTTAAACGACGAAGACCATTTTTGGAAGAATGGATATGTGAACAAAAAACTTGCGAATTTGGGGCGATACCAATCCACCATGAGATACACCTACGTCTTTCAAAGCGAAACTGGCATTACCACAACCGTCAACGGCGAGCGCTACAGATAGATGATAAGCAACTTGTTGTGGGCTAAATTTGATGATATTGATACCAACAACATGTGGATCCAAGAGAACGGCGCTACGCGCCACACAGCGCATGCCACGATGGACATTCTGCACGAGCGATTTGTGAGCGACGCGAACTGGCCACCGAGATCGTGCGATTTAACGCCATTAGATTTCTAGCTTAAGGGCTATCTTGAATCACAGGTCTATGTGCATAAATCGCAAACATAGTGAACATTCCCTGAAAATTTTATCCACCAACTCGGTACACTGCATCTTTTGTAGTTAAGCATTTATGGCCACATTTTGCGCCAATTTTGCAAGTTTGCGGCTCTCTACAAGCTTAATCTTTTGTCGCAGCGAAGAATTTTACGTATGAAAGTAATGGAAAATTTTGTGCTCTGTAGCTTATGTATAGATATATTTTTTTATTATGAGTTACCCAAGACGAAAGAAGTGCGAAAAACCAATTGTGGTCCAAATTATTTATTTTGCGCTTTAACTTAAAAAGTTTTAACTTCACGAAAAAAGTTGATATAACTAAATTTGTGGAAAATTTCGAGATGTCATAAAATATGTTCAAATATTAACATAGCATGTTTAGAAAATGAGATATTCACGAAAAACGATTTTCCTATCTATTATTAATATGCCAAGCTCAGGCCCCCGATCTGCCCACATACGCAGGAGTTTTCTAACTTTCGCTGTGAGTACTAGCATTTAAAATACATTCCATCGTGGTGCTCGACATGCCAGCTTTTTTGCGATCAGCTCTCGCTCTAGTTGGTGTAGCGTTTTTGGCCACCCCGGTCTAACCAGGGCATTTTTCCACAAGGACGGTTCGCTACATTTTAGGCAATTGTTAATTGTTAGTATGGTGGGCCACAAATCAAATAGAAAACAGCAGAAGTCGAACTACGAAACGTACAAAAACTGACCTGTTGGGAATTACAGGCGCAATGAGCATCTGTTCTACTTCCTTCTACATAAATCCTTCTCAACTTCACACGGCTGCAACTTCAGTTTAAAAAGGAAGCACGCAGGCTGCAAAAAATTAAATTCTTTAAACCAGACGGCATATGGCCATCGCAGACAAAATTCTTCTAAAAGACATGACCGAAATAGCTGACGTAACCCACAACCAAACCAAAAGAGACTTCATCAAGAATGGAAAGCTAGTGAAGTATCTCAAGTTCCACCACCAAAAGGGGAGACCAAAGGCACAAACCCTTAAGGCCGCAAACTCCTGCGCCATATAAACAAATTAGTACTCAGAGACAATCACTGGGCACATATTGTTAGTAGAGTGACAAAACACACATAAGAATATTTGCTGCAGTTACGAAAGCTACTCGTCCTCCCATTTTCGAGGGTGGAGAACACGATCTAAATAATGAAAATTCTTTTCGCTCAACCGGCCCCTCCTCGAACAGACAAAAACCATCATAGGGCCATAACGCGGCAAATGTTGATGTCCAAGTGGTTTAACGTCTATAGTTCATCGGCCTAGACTAGCGACTTCACATAGCCTCAAAAAAAAAAATCCATTGGTGTGATATCACACGAGGCCAATTCACAGGTCTATTATGCGAAATTATTCATTCATCGAATATTTCCCATCATAAATTGATTGAGTCGCGCGCTATATGGCATGTTGCGCCGTCTTGGCAAAACCAAAGCACGCTTAAACGTTTTTAAAAACATTTATACAATTATGAAATTCTTTAAAGGTACATTTAATTGTAAACATTTTAAAGGATGAACATTTCTGACCCATGTCGTGAACCCAATCAAAACATTCAACATTAAAATGCATTAAACAACAAATATTTCTTTGGATGTATATTTATAAAATACGGAACAATTAAAAACAATACAAAATTACTTCCTGCAAAATATATTTCAATGTTGTGAGCCCCGTATGTAAATAAAGCACTACACATTAAAGTAGTTTGTTCCACATTTATAGTCAGCAACAAGCGGGCAGTATATCGTTGAGGAGATTCGTAGCGGCCAAATATAAAATGTGTCCTACTATAAACGAATTACGAATAAACTCTATTGAATCTCTTAGCTCAACCAACTTCCTCCTACCAACGCGCCATTCCAATTTGTATGTAAACAATCGCAAAGTGCTTAAGTCTAATAAAATTTTCATAACAAATTGGATTAGGAGCCCCAGTTAGAATGCCTTCGTCACACCTTTGAACCACGTCACGTTCTGGCCACACGTCCTCCGGCAAATCCTATAAAACATATTTTAATTCAAAACGTGTTTCGCTTCGAGAAGAATCTGAGGGGCTGTAATGTCATCTCAGCAGGATATTTCCTTCCAACAATTTTATACAATCTGATTAATCGGATTTTGGGATTTCTTTCATTAACTCGGCCGGTGAGAGTTTTGGAATTTTAAAAGGTCGTTGTGAATTACGTACCTGAGAGTAGACTTGAGCAAACTGGCTAAAAATCGATAACGATAACCGAAACTTCCTTCAAGCAACACCATGTAGTTATCATATTTCCTGCAAAATATTTTCCTTGGACGTGTTAGTGTTATGAATTCCAGCAACAGCCGCCCTTGCGAGGAATACATTTATGACAGACCTGACTTGCTCGCAAATATCTGTACTTGCTTAGCTAGGCTGATTACGAGCGGAACCATCTGTGAGATGGAAGCTACCTGATCTGCCTCACAAATGGTTGACATGATCTGATTAGCAAAAACTGATAAGATATACTTCGCACAGAACTGTGTCGTTTAGCACAATTAAGTAAATGGCCGCATAAAAACAGAGCTTAAGTGCGTAACAGATGTACGAAGGGGGGTACATCCGGTAATTGAAACTTCCTAGATAGGTGCTAATATTGAAGATATATTATATTCTGTATTCAAGGCAACACAGCACTCGGTGATGAGATTTTAAGACTTAATAAAGGATGCCGATATATGTATGTTCCTAAGCAGCAAATTGGGTGAGGTAGTCAAATGTTATCGTGTGTTCTTAAATATCGCGTCACATGCTAACGTAAGCCTCAGAATTATAAACAAACTTAGGACTAAATGCTTAATTACCAATTATCTACAAATCCCACTCACAACAAAAATATTAATAAGCAATTTCAACAACTAGTCAACTTAAGTTCATTCACATTTTGTTGAAAATATTCACTTATTAATTATAATTGATGTAATATCTTGAGAACTCTAAAATGTTCCTCACGACCGTACCTTAAGCATGCTTCTTCTTGAGAAAACCCATTATCTCAGCAGCCATAAAAATAAATCGCATCAAGATTCGTTAACTCTTTCGCTATGTTACGACCCACCAGCAGTGGGTGGGTTGATGCATGGATTTTCCGTGTGCGTCTCTCTTGCCCGCTGTGCTGAAAAATGTATTATTTAATTTTAATGGGAGTTCATACTGTTTTACTCCCAGTCAGTTTAGTCCAGACATAAAAATTTCCCAAGTACATGGTTATAAAATTTTTAGGAACTTATTAAATAACTGACTCTCAACGTTTCCGTAGTGTAGTGGTTATCACGTGTGCTTCACACGCACAAGGTCCCCGGTTCGAACCCGGGCGGAAACAAAATATAAATGGGGTCCGTCGTTTTGTGCGATTGGGCATCGCTTTTTTGAGTGAGAAAGATGAATTTTGTTCTTCAAGTCTTTTATTTATCTTATAATAATGCCAATTTTAATTTTACAGTCGTATAGAATGGACAAATGGGTTTTATCATTTTCGCGGATTTTTGTATTTTAACCGGCTTAAAAACGGAAGACGGCTTTCAGTTTAATGCCTACGTAGATTATTCAAAATTATTAAAATCAAATTTTAAACGAGACCGCACGATTTCAATAAATATATACAGGGTGTAAAAAAGAAACATTAAAATGCAAAAGCAGTTCTTTTTATTGTCGAAAACCCTCTAAAGTGTAAGTTGAAATATTTTAGTTATAACGACACGATTCAGTTGAATTTTTCGTAGAAAAAGCACATAAGCAAACTCTGTAAAGTCTACGGGTTGCTATAGCACATTCGATTTAACTTTCTAATTGGAAAAATAATAGCTATACATCAAAACATGTAACATCGAATTTACATTATCGTTTTCGTCAAAAGTATCCCTACAAAGTTACCAGTAGATTTGGGTGCGCGGCCCACTGCCATTTACCAACATATCACGCGGCCGACCAACTTTATTTAAAGGATTCAACAGCAAAATTAAAGCATTGTTTATATTAAATTCTATCTTTACTACAGGCAATTTTTTCTTTCCACTCGAAAAGCCTTTCCTTGGATTTTTACACCAATTAGAAAGAAAAATTCCCTATTTCCAATGTTGTGGAATTGACGAACCATTTTGACACCTATATATTGTATTCCCATACGGAGTTAATTCTGAATTGAGTTCGATTTTATGGAAAGAAAAGTAGTTGGGAAAATTCGATTGATGCGACTGAAAGTGTAACGAAGCATGAAAAGCTGCATCATCAAACTGTAGTAGCACAGTGGAACTTGAACAGATTTCCGGGTGAAATAGTATATAGGAGTTTTCAGGGTCGTTGGTTTCGGACATGCCATCGATAATTAAATAATTAACGATGGTGGATGCAAAATGGCACTGAAAATGTCCAAGTTCAAAGAATAGTTATGATACTTATATGTGCTTGTACTTACTTGCGCATTTTGTGATATAATATAAATTTGAGTAGAAGTTTCCTTAAATAGTGTATACATATAAATGTGTAATATACACACACATTTATTTTTTTATGTTTTTCAGCCAACTCTTTTATTTTTCTGCATATGCATATGTGTGTACGCGATCCTAAAGGCGACGACGCCATAGCTAACATTGCACGTTGAATGCCACCCGGAGCTAAAGGGTGAAGAGCTCTTGCCATTCCATTAAAACGGATTTATAATATTAAACCTCTAAAGCAGTATTTATCGGCTCATAAAGTTCTAGTATTAAAAGAAACAGGTTACTGCATACAAAGTAAACATGGATTACAGCCAGCATATTATGGGTGGAGAAAAACACAAATTGTGCTGAGTACCTATCTCAAAATAGCTGCCATTATTTTTTACATTTACGATGACATCCTCTGAATGGCTGTATGTATGTATGAATGCAATTTAGCCTTGCAGGGACAGCACTGCTGTGCAATTTTAAGGAATCCGTGATTTTGCAGGGTACGAAATAAGTTCCTTTTGAACGAACCCTTCCACCCAGATGCTAAATGTAGCAGACATGATGGCGTAATGGCGTAAGTAACATTTGCACAACATTGACAAACTGATAAAAACCTGAAGCCTAAGACTTCAGGTAGGTACAGGATTTGGGGGAGTGTACTTTCGTTCGATTTCAAATGCAATTTTGACATGCTAATGCTATTATTTTGCGAAAACCTTTCTTTGCGACAGCAGAACTTAGCTGAAAGTCATTCTGCTCAGGGAAGTTTTCCATAGCTCTGTTTTGCATAAAAATACATCAAGGACATCCATGCGTGTGCTGATTCCGCCCCGGCGCCCCACACCAGGAATGCGAACACTCGTTGCTCAAAGAACAGTGTTCCCTTCGAAATTCAGTCCTGTGCACGGTTTCAGTGCTTCTTGTAAATGTCTTATCCCATTAGAGCCTTAATCAGCTCAAGAATGATTCAAGAGATATACCACCCCCTTTCGTGGATGATGGGGATGTACGTCGCCCAACATTGCTAAGCTGTCGTCTCCCTCCTCTGTATAGTTCTTCAAAGCTTCCACGTCAAATTAATGGTGGCGCATTGCCGTGCATGCATTGTTGGAACATATGCACAACTCCGTAATTATGACGTTCCACGAATAGTGCTGGTGATATTCGAAAATTTACGAGAATTATTCACCATAAATAACAAGTTTTCGGTGGAATGCATAAATCCAGGTTGCTGAATAATTCACAGAATTTTCATAAATTGATATTCAGACGGGCACGATTTTATCCATAAATGCCTGTGAGTGATGCTACTTAAATTGAACACTGACGAGTTTTTAATCATGCGAACTGCCAAATTATAATTTATTAATGTCAATGAATATTTGGTTTCACCACACGTTAATCATTGTATTAATTAATTGACTTTTTGGGCACATGTCATATTTATAATATTTCGGGAAAAAATGAATGGAAGGGGTGCCGAAATTGGCGCTTATACACTCAATTATTATTATTATAAACCTTTTTCCTCGGGCTTATGTTAATTTTGACTTTATGCTGAAAATTCACACCAGAGTGTTCATATTTGCCTTTTTTCATTGAAACTAGATTATGTACATTAAATGGCAGTTTTTATTTTAATTTAGTTGTTTGTCCTTCTCCTTAGATACTTGTTTAGAATCGTACGAAATGAATTGAATGAATAGTACTGAATCCACATATCCACTCCATTTAAATTTTATTTAAAAGAATATTTTATAACATTAAGTATGGAATATAACGTTGTTCAACTGTGGCAGACAAACAAAGAAGTCTAAAGGCGTTAAATCGCACGTTCTCGGTGGCCATTTCACGTCACCCTCAAATTTCTCGCGCAGAATGTCTATCGTGGCATGCACTGTGTGGCACGTACCGCCGTCCTGTTGGAACCAAATGTCGTCGGTATCCATATCATCCAGTTTAGGCCAGAATTGATATCGCCCCAAATCCGACAATTGGGCTTCGTCGCTAAAGATAACGTAATGCGCGGAACGTTTTTCGAACAGAGCACTGATTTTGATAATAAAATTTAATGATTTGCACACTTTCTTCAATGATATAATCTTCCATGGAGATTTGCCAAAGACTATTGAAAAATTTGCATTAAATTTTATAGATATTGCTTTGGCAACATGGCCGCTGCAACATAAAAATTTTCGTGCGTCCATATTGAATGACCCTTTACATATGTATGTATTTCATATCTGAATAACAATTGTAAAGAATGGCTCAAGAAGAAGCCTGCATTTTAAATTAACAAAAACACACAATAGGTAAATGAATTTCTTCGGAATTTTTATTGATTTTTTAAGTGTGATTGTTGAAATTAAAGCACATTCACATGGGACAATACAGTGGGACAAGACAAATGATTCCAGGACAAAGAGTCCTTTTATTTTCCCGTCTTCTAGAACTTAGCCCCATTACATACACTCAGAAAACAAAACGTTGTAAATCCAATGGGATATTCGTTAATTCAATTACTTTCAAATATGATTTGGTGCCAATGCAGAAAATTGTTAATGTTAGAGTGAACAGTATTAAAAAATTTATAAAAAGTTTAAAATGTTGAAATCAATATAAAAGCATTTTTGATTCAATTGGATATTGTTACATATTGATATTGTAAATGTGTTTGTATACAAGTATATGTAGCAACGTACTTGTGTCTACTATAAAGCCCTTTGTCTTTACGTTTCACTGTGGCTCACGATGGGATTCGAACCTGAGATGCTAATATGGAACCGGTAGCAATACGCCAATAAGACGGATACGTCATAGTTAATTTGTAACCGATACATGTAATTACCTTTTAGAAAGTAAAACAACTTCATTCATGTGGGATTCGAACACGGGACGTTCACTGCTCTCGCCATTAATCCACAGATACCCTTGAGGCAGGAAAATGTCGTCTTGTTTTTGGGAAAAACAATCACGTTAGCAATTGATTCAAAAATGTTCGTATATGATACGATCCATTTACTAGATAGACTTTTGAATCAAAAGCGAAACGTTTTGAAAGAATAACTTTCAAGATTGAAATATACCAACAAAGTGTTTTACAGTTGTTTCAATAATATGTTATTGATTTTAAAATGGTCCGCAAAAAATTTTAAATCCTATTTTTTTTAGTGGAGGTATACATTTTGGACAATGCAATAATGTCTTGTGCAAGTGTACTATACCAGTGTGAACGCGTCCATAAGCCATTAAACAAAATGTCAATTGAATAGGCATCACCGCGATTCCATTGGCAGGTGTGTATCCTTTTGACGAATTTTGGATTCCAAGAATGTGGCGGCCAATTTCTTCCATGTGATGTTGTGTCGTCTGCTAGCTTGAGTATGTTATTGTATCCTCAGCAAAGATCGCTAGCTCGGAGTTAGGCGCCTGAGGGGTAGATATTAAATAATATAGGGCTTTGGCATTAACCTTGGGGTACTCCAGCTGGTATTAAGTGTTTTTCAGAGTATGCATTTTTTGCTTTAACGGTAAACTTTCTTGAATTTAGGTACGATGCTACAATTGCTACAATGTAATGGGGAAAATCGAATTTTACTAACTTGTAAATTTAGTTTTGTTTTAAAAGTTGTGTATATACTAATAGATACGCAAAAGTTTGGTCAGCCAAGCCCCATCTGGGAGCGATGGGCGTAATAAGGTGGCTTAATACCTCTCTCAAGCGACTATATATAGCAATCTAGTCAAAATATAAAAATATGTTCATTGTAACGGATTTAATTAGTGTAATTAAGCAATTTGGACTGCTAACTTCACCTGAGCTTGACAATTTACTGAATTCAAATGGACACATAGGTCGCATGGCGTAATAATATACGTAACGCATTTACGTAAGTACCGATAGGATCGGCAATGGCTCGAAACATGTTATTCGAACTCTGCTCCAACGGCTTCGACGGTTAAAAGGTGGTGTACTAACTTTAAACGCGGTCGCGCAGACACAAATGACGGTGAGCGCTCAGGTCACCCAAATTCAGCAGTTGTCCCAGAAATCATCACAAAATTCCATAAAATCATTTTGGCCGATCGTAAATAGAAGATGCGCAAGATAGCAGAGGAGTTAAAGATATCAGAAGGAAGTGTATTCACTATTTTGCATGAACATTTGTCAATAAAAAAGCTGTGTTCACAATGGATGCCGCGTTTGCTCACAGTTGATCAAAAACACCAACGCGTTGACGATTGAGTGCACTGTTTGGAGCTGTTTAAGCGAAATCCAACGGTTTTTTGCCGTCCTAAGCGACCAAAAACTCAAACTTCAGCTGGCAAGGTCATGGCCTCCTTATTTTGGGATGCGCATGGAATCTTGTTCATTGACTACCTTAAGAAAGGCAAAACCATCAACAGCGAATATTATTATATATTATGGCTTTATTGGATCAACTGAGTGAAGAAAAAGAAAAAAGAAAAAACGTCCTCATAACAACGATAACGCGCCGTGTCACAAATCGATGAGAACGATGGTCAAATTGAACAAACTGCGCTTCGAATTGCTTTGTAACCCATCGTATAGTCCAGATCTGGTCCCCAGCGACTACTGGCTGTTTGCAGACCTCAAAAGAATGCTTCAGGGAAAGAAGTTTGGCTCAAATAAAGATCTGGTTACCGAAGTTGAAACCTATTTTGCAAACAAAGACAAATCATTCTACGAGAAAGATATTGAAAAATTAGAGGAGCTCTGGACTCAATGTATCAATCTTGAAGGAGCGTATCTTGATAAATAAAGGTGAATTTTGTCTGAAAGTTTATTAGTTAGGCCCGGGACTTATTGAGTGATGTGTTATACTAACAATACTCAAACTTCAGAATTCAAAACTTCAAAAAGTAAGCAATGTTTAAAAGTTTCCCTACTGGAGTAAAAATCTAGAACTACAACTTTACAAACCGAGTTAGCCTGCCTTAAATAACGTGCAATCGGTTCAATGATATGGAACATGAAAAAGCTCACTAGACCTAAGGTCAGGAAGGGGTGCCTTAGCCCCATTTGGGAAAGTGTGAAATAACAGTCGATATGATAATTGATCATACCTTACAAACATTATAGCAAAGTATTTTCGTCGCACTTCTAAAGAATACAAAGCAAGGAGCAAGCATCTGGACTTGTAAGCAGGCATTTCTATGTTCCAATGCAATAGACGAATTGTGCATTTAGTGAAACGCCTTTGAATCTTTTCTATGGTGGAAAATAGCGACATACATATATTGAGGATCCCATATAATACAACAATATTCCAGGAATGATCTTACAAAGGAGAAATATAAAGACCTAAGGGTAAAAGCATCTGAGAAGCCCTTTGCGTACCTAAATAGAAACCCGAACATAGAGCACGACCTAGCGACAATATGGTCAATATGGCCACAAAAATCAAGTTTGGAGTCAAAAATAACACCAAAGTCCTTCTACTTAGTTACTTTATTATTAATAAAATGTAATGGGTGAGGCAAGACGATGGAAAGATAGACATTGGCACTTGGCAACATTAAGATGTAAGTTATTTTTGATACACCAAGCAGACAAATTGCAAATCCCTCTGCAAATTATCACAATCCAAAGGAGATTTAATACACGAGTAGATTTTTAGATCGTTTGCATACATAAGATATTGCGAATGATTCAGAACAGACGGAATGTCATTTATAAATAACAAAAATAGAAGCGGTCCTAAGTGGCATCCTTGAGGAACACCGGAAGCAACTTTAATAGGGTCGGAGAAGACATTATCAATTCGAACGTACCAAGTACGTAGATATTACATCGCAGTGGGGTGTATAAAGCCTATGCACCCGTTACTACGTCATCTGTTGCAGATCTGCAGTTAACACGTTAACGTGGCTTTCTAGTACGCAAGAAAAAAATACCGGAAATAGATAGGACGCCGGAATAAGCTAGTCAAGCAGTTGCGCTCCTTCAAAGTGGGCTAAGTCAGCGTTGGCAGCACGCCTTAATTTCACCAAATCAACAGTTAGACGATATTACCAAAGATATCAGAAGACCTGTGGCTTCGTCAGGCAACCGGGATCAGGGAAAACTCGGACTACCTCGGAAAGAGACGATCGTTTTTGGGATCAACTGGACCATATAGCCCAATCAACCTGTCAGGGCCTAATGCTATATTTACGGAAATTAATACTCGGAAACAAACAAATCTGGTTTTATAGAAATAAAAATTCTAATATTTCTAATAAGCTTTGTGTTTGGATGGACGCCCTTTAAATTTATAAAATCGTTGCAATTTTTACAGCATGTACCAGTACAATTCTTTATAAAGATAATGAGCTTAAGATCGTTACGTTAGAAGCCTCCGTTGAGATAATTTTATTTTCGAAAAACCGATATATCTTACTTACGATTGATAGAAAGTATTTTAACGCAAATCTCAAAAAAATAACACAAGAAAACCCGATTTTTGACGGCTTTTTTCGATATATGTATCTTGAAAACAGTTATCGCAATCGATACTTAAAAAATAGCAATCGAACGAACTTTTTACCACCTACGATGAACTGTTTTCTTCAACTTTGCAAATTAGGTTAAGTTCGCCACCTCAGATCGCGTCCATCTTAACAAAAATCTTTCTTAGAATTTTGTTTCTCTATACAACCATATTTTTCGTGTCTGGGTATTAATTTTTGTGAATGCTTCTACCTCTAATGATTGGGCTAATAAGCGAATTGACTGTTAGGTGAAGACTACAAAAACGCGGCCTGACACCCCATCGGCCTGCCCCTGGACCGAAGCTGACAGCAGCTCATCTGCAAGCGTGACTTTGCCTTGCAAGGAGACACCTAATGGCGAATGTAAAATTATTTTTCACGGCAACGATGTAAGAAGAAGGATCGGCCAAAGAGATGAAGAACGTTATACTCAGGCCTACATAGAAGGAAGGGTTGCATTTGGCATCGACTCATGATCGGTTTGGGGCGACATTTTCCTTGAAGGAAGGGCAGAAATTGTCTTCGTTTCTGAGCCGGGACTTGGCTGTAATCCGTTATATCAAAGAGGTGTTGGAGGTTCACGTGATACCTTACACTGAATTTGTTGGCGAACATTTCCTGTTAATGCATGATAATGCTCGGCCTCACGTTGCAATAACAGTCTGTAGGTATCTATGGAAAAAACTTAAAAGAAATCTGTTGTTGAGTCGGTCCAGGATTCAGGAACTCGGAGTGGCCATAGAAGAAGAATGGGGCAATATTCCCCAAGATTTCATCATAGGGTTGATAACATCCACGCAAAACCGTATTGAAGAGACAATTACAGCTACTGTGGTAAGATCAGTTATTAAAATGAAGTTTATTTATTTACCTTATACCTGTTTTTTCCTGCATGACACTGAAATATCGCAATTTATTATTTAATGCATTCTATTGACTTAGGTAAAGCATTTCATGGAAGACACCAAGTAGGGTCCTTATACATGAAGGTTTATCTCTTTTTAATTAGTGTCAAGAGTTTAGTCTTCTTATTACAGTTGATTGTTTTTAGCCGACTGCCCCAGAAGGAGGGTTATGTTTTTCGGGTGTATGAATGTATGTATGTCCATTTCTTTACCACGTCCTGTAGCCTAAACGGCTTGATGGACTTTCATAAATGAGGTGTCGTTAGATACATCTTAATGGTGCGAATGCTATAGGGTATATAATATTTGAGAGCAAGAAATATGGCCTCCGTCAGCAAATGAAGGGGTTTGACAAGTAACCTACGATAAACTACATATGTAACGTCATTCTAAACCCAATTTGGCGGGCGCCCCAAGATGGCGGATTACATTTTTCTTAATGTCGCTCATGACATTAGTATCTTGTCCAACAAGCAGAATGCGATAACCTATGTGACGTCACTACCATAGGATAACAAGAGTTGCCTGTTGAATGATGCCGTGACATTACTTATCTACTCTACATATTATCTGGAAATAAGACAGGACCCATTATATTTACTATTTTAAATTTTTTAATCAGGAACTTTCCTGTTTGATTTATTCCTCAGAAATTTGAACATTGTGAGGTGGGCCGATGTTTTTGGTTGCGACTGTATATCTCACGTTATAGAGGTCCCACTGTTCTGAAACATACCAACTTCTGAAGGGAAGAAAGAGAAAGGAAATTACACTGATAGACAAGTACATATACCTATATAAGAAGTCTACAATATTTTGTTCACCATGGTCAATCGTTTTTACAGAAAAATTACTACACTACTAAATAATTCATTAGTTAATTCACCCAGTGCTGGTTTGCGGTAAGGTACACAATAGACGAATACACTTTTAATAATTGAAGTGATGCCAGGTAAACTTCATTTGTTACGTTTTCTTACCAGGTTTGCATCTACGACATGGCACTTTCTTCTCCGCGAGAAGGAGCTGTAATCCTCTGGGATTAATAATATCCAATGCCATCACGTTTTACCAATAATCAAAAGTGCTCCGAAGTGCATTCAATGATCCATTTCGATCTTACAGCGGCAGAGAAGAGATAAACTCTTTTTTTTCAAGTAAAACTGGTGATTTATTACAGTTGAAAGAATTTCTGCATTTTTTTTCGTTTCTTGCGTTTAATCGAATATTTCCTCAAACGAGGACCCATTATCCCGAAGAAAGACTCTGCCAGTTTCCTGTTAAATGCTTAGAGTGAAATTTTCAGATATGTACGTAGAAGCAAAGTGCACAGGAAAAAGGCGAACACAGAAGGTTTCGTTAAATTAAATTTCCTTCCGACTCGCACAGTACGATACCAGGTTCGATTTATTTTTTTCTTTTTCAACAGGAAATAGGAAAACTCTTTGCGCCTTCCTTCGATTCCAACCTTACCGCCAGAACGTGAGGTGAAAATTAATTCATTCTCTTTTGTCTGTCTCGTCACTTACATTCCGATAAACGTAATCTTCCGGATCTAATCACATTTCATGATTGCAGAGCTCGTGCGCTTCCCTGTGATTTAATTTAAGAACTTCTACGTCCGTAGATTTTGCCGTATTCTTTTAACAAGAACAATGTCCAATAATTGGAATTGTATGATAATACCAAAATCTATCTATTATTCAATAAGTATCGGCAAATAATCATTTTAAGAATACACGGCTTGATTTTAATATACCATATAGTACTTGGACCACTTCTCCAATTGAGAAGATTATTTCTTGACGCGTAGGAAATCATTTTATCTGTGATAACTTCGCGAAGCTAGAATAAACTAACTTTTAATTACGACCACTTAGAGTTCAATTAAACTTTAATTAACCTTTTAAATTTATGCTGCTATTCCACACTCTAATCTACCGAGCTATGCAATAACGCAGAAATAGCAATTATCCAGAATGATTTTCATTGCCAGCACATTATCATAGTGACCTAGATGCGTTGAATATCATGAAAATGCAATAACCCGAAGACGAGTAATTTCACCTACCTCCAGACTCCAGCGAACGAACGTTCTTTAAAAATACTTACCTAAAAGGAGGGAAATAGAAGGGGACGTAGAAATTTGGCAAGCTTCGGGCCATCCATTCAATCAGCGCAAAAAGGAAACCCGCAGAGAGGAGCTAATCGATGCATTAAATTTTCTCATTTATCGAAATAATTTTATTACTCTCCCTCCCAAGGGTTTGAGTGCGTGTACACGAGGCTTGAGCATATTCGAAGCCATTAACCGACCAGAGCATGAAAATTGAATGAAGCTTTCCTGCTCGGCTCACCCTCCCGGATGACTTTCATATGCACAGAGGATTGCCATGGCAGATGCCGGATGAGGCACATTCGGCAATGGCCAGTGGATTCCATTAAGCACTCCACATGCACTCCCCGGGCCGAGGATCCCGTCGGGCGACACTAAATAAAGCATAAAGTTTCCTGTAATGTCTCAACATTCGGTGGTAACAACTCCATAAAACACCCGGGAAGAGTACCAGAGCATGAAAGTATTCCGGCGTGGTGGTCCTCTCCTTGCCTTTGTTCCATTCCAGGGCTTCTAACGTAAAGGGCCATCATCACATGCTTATAGTATTTCACGTCCTTCCGCAGGGTCCTCACGAGATGGTCCGTTCCGTGTGCCGAGGACATATTTCGCTAGTCGCCGTGCCGTGGTATCAGCACTTATGAGACAGCCTCTATAATTCAGAACTAATGGCACACTTTGCCGCAGACCAGGCGAAGGAAGTAATTACAAAAAGATTTTATTTCTCATATAAAAAATAACTCGTTTCAAACTCACTTATGTGCTAATGGGAAATAGAAGCCGGACAAAGGAGAGGGGGGAAAGGAATGCTTTTGATTCTTATGTTACTTTTATGATAATTAACTGGTTAGCGTTTTTAGGCGGTTTTAGCCGAGCTGGAAGTTCGCTGTCTTTTGAAATTGAACGCCTCCTCCAGCCTGCGCTTTAGTATTAAGTAATCCATTCACAGCCTTCAAGGTTTGAATAGGAATCTGGAATGAAATAATTTGTATAGAATGGAAAGTTGAAGAATTGACAACATTTTGGAAATAATGATATTCACACACAATTTTTTGTTGATAATAAAAAATTTATGAAAATTGACGGTGACCCTGTCTCCCGTATAAAATTGTTCACGTTCTCTTGTAGGTGTTTTGTGCTAATTATTTAATTTATCTATTTCCCGTGATGTCTTTTATAATTCCTCCAAATCATCACATATTATTTCACTGCATAAGATGGTGGATACGATTTATGATGCTGTTCACTTTCTTCTTTCACTTCATTGTAAACCATTCCTGCGCTTGTTTCGTCAGGGTTTTATGAAGAGAAAATCGGATCAACTATATAACTAACCTTCTTGAATTTTCCAATTTTTGTATTTCTACTTTGCAAGCAAGTCGTAATTAAAATGGCGGCGAAACTCAAGGTCTGGTGACTGCCAAATTGCAAAAACTATTCAACAAATTGTAAACTATACCAAAGCATTCTATTCTTAAATTATCAATAAATTTGGACGTTAGATTCGTCTTCAGTGCATCAAAATAAATAGAATAACAGTTGCTGGGTTCTGTTCACAATTTTATACGAATCAGGTTTAGGAGTAAACTTTGTATTGAATAGAATTTGCGAAACTGAATCAAATTGCCATACTATTTAAATGTAAAAGCTCCAAACCTTTAACTGAAAAATTTTTTGAATTCATTTTTTGACGCAAAGTGGGTACAATACAGGCAATACGATGTCCTTTTCGAAAAGAGTTTTGCTTTGGGTAACTATTCATAAATTTCAAGCGGTTGAAAATTTACTGCTAAACCTGATACATATGAAATTGTGAACAGAACACAGCTACTAGTAGAATTCCAAGTGGTGGTCCTGCGTTATCTGCCATTTAATATTAATAACTCCACGCCTTTCTACTTTTTTCGAATAAGGCTGTCTGTTAATTGTGCTTGGCGTGTGGTTGAATAGCTGTTTCACTTTTGTCGACCAGAAGATATCAATTCCAAAGTTATTAGTGCCAACTCTATTTTTGGCTTTGTCACGATTGCAAATGGAGTTTAACGACCATATCACGAGCCTCTCTCTTTATTAAGCTTCCATAAGGCTAATTCTGGAATACGCTTGTTGCGTTTGGTCGCATTATTACACTACCCACATTAACCGCATGGGAGCGTTGCAGCGTAGGTTCGCACTTCATTTCTTGAAGTGACTCACTTATTTTACTCCTGTAAGAGAAATCAAGTAAGTTGATTTTGTTCCCATTCTGTTGTGTGAACAAGAGAGGCGTGAACGCTTAAATTATAAATATTTGATCTGATTTTTTAAAATCAAACCCAACGGCAGTGCACACATGTTAGTTTCCTCAGCTCATTAAAAAGGGGTACAATTCGAAAGAACAGCACTCCTAGGTAAATCGATATGAAGAAAGAGGTTTTACCGCAGGACACTGTTTTTTAAATTAAAGTACATATGTATATATTTATTGGCTCCCAGGCCCATGTTTGGGTTACGGGCTACCTGAACGAACCAGAGTAGATTATTTTAAGTGCTGCACGTATTTCATCTGTTCCTAAGGCGTCCACAGCTATCCCTAAGCGTTTTGCGCAGGGGCTGATGTGAAAATGAGGCCCCGTCTTTGTTTTAACAAAAACATGCCCAGGCAAGTTTATGACAAGTTCCTGGATGGGGGTGCATTGTAATGTCCTTTTGGGGTATTCATAGTTGAATTTTCGTGCGAGGAGGTTGGTTTTTTAAAAATAATTAGAGTTGTGAGTTGATTAAAAGTGGAAATTTGGAAGTTGTTTTTGAATATAAAGACTAATGAGCAAAAAGAGGATTTAGGAGACTGCATTGTATTGTTTTGTGAGTAATCACTGAGCCTCTCTGTTATGTGAACAATTATTATAATTTTGTGCATTCATGTGTGCTAGATTAAACATTGTGAGATAGCGCCTTTGTGAGGTTCTTGTTAGACTCTAATTATAATTAATACAAATTGATAGATAGTTAGGTGTCTCCCTGTTGCGTGAGTTTTGACGAGTGCGCCTACATAAATATATATACATACATATATGGTTTTATTATCGCGCCGCAATCGTTGGTAAATTAATTTTTGATTTTGTGGAATTGAGGGTATCAATTCTCAGTGTGAGAAGCCTTGGTTGAGGATGAATTCCAACAGGTTATATTGATGAATCTCCTCAGAGTTGTCTAAAAGGTTGGGTAAACCGTGCCAAATGAGGGCGTGTGGTTGGATCGTTTACTGTACCTGGGAGACATCGGGTTTGAGTGAGAGAGGTAACCAATCCCCACAAGATATCTCTGCTGAGCCTCAGTAAATTGTTCAGGGAATGAACATTTTTGCTATATTTATTTGTACCAACGACGATTGCGACGTTACGCGTGTATGAGTTTGTGTATGTGTTTATATTCGTTTGCACATTGCAAAGTGCTCATTATTGTTGCTAAAAAGACTTAACAATTTTCAAAGAAAAAATAAAATTTATAATAATTAAATAAATTAGGTGCTAGAGTTTTATTTTTAAATGACGTCAGCGTATATTTTTTTCCCCTAAAACTAAATTGTAGTTTTTATTATACTCCCCTACTTGGATCGACTTAAACTTATTAAACTGAAATCTCTAAAAAAAATATCTTCTAAACTATTCTTGCTCGATTGATATGTCGAGCCTTCTTTTAATATTTCTGTTCCAACTCGCCTATTAAGAAATATAGCTTTTTCAATATTCCTCAGCAGTGCACCAATTGTGGTTATAATGAGCATCTCACGTCAATGTGCTGTTAATGACAGATTTCACTTTTTTACAACGTTCTTATTAACTCGCTTTGTTGTCTCCCCGAGCGAAGTATTGCAATCAAAATTAGGATTAGGAATCTGGACCACAAGTCTGAATTATAAATCTGGACCTGGAATCCAAGTCCGATTTGTAATCCGGATTAGTTTTTTTATTAATTCGCTTTCTTGTCTGTCTGTTTAATTGTTTGTCTGTTCTGTAAAAATTTTGCAATCGTTTTTAAGCTAACTTCCCGCTGAACTATAGACTTGAAACTTTAAATTTATCTCAAAATTGGATTATTTCATAATTTTTAGTCTGTTTCAAAAAAACTAACTTTCTTATTTAAATAAATTTGTTGACTTTAATTTATCAAACAATTTTATTAGCGACATCCTTTTTGATATTGTTTTATTGTATTCTTTTCAATATCCTCTTTACACAATGCAGGTAAAATATTCCATTAACTTGTTGATTAAGTAATCCTTTCTACCGATACATAATAGGATATCATTCTGTAAGTAGGATTGGAGGCATCAAAATCAAAATTATCTGATAATTTTAGGGTGGTGGACGGAGGTCGATTCCATGTTTAAGTTTATTATCATTCAATACTTTCGCAATACTTTTGTTTCTTACAATATAAATAGACAGGGTGTTGTATAACGTGCGGAAAAATAAGTAGGGTGATAGACCCTCACCTAGCTAAAGGAAAACACAATATCAGGGGGTAAATCTCAGCTAATTATTATTACATTTTTGTCTTTTGATCAATTCAACACAGCATAATCAAACTTACACCAAAAATCTACAATTTCAATGTCCTTCCAAAAAAATGTTCTGCTATTTCCTAAAATTCACGTTTAATAATAATGTGCATACCATGAAAATGTCGAATTTATGAATCACCCTGTAACTCCCAAAGTTGAAAGTTATCCCCCCCTTGCCAATATGGAATCTACCACCTCACCTATTTGTAGACACATCATGAAGAATATATGTATATATAATACGTATGTTTTTTTTCTAAATAGATGATTAAAAGCAAACAAGTGCTTCTTTTTTTCTTTTCACTTTGTGTGAACTTACAATTAGTATTAGGCGTTTAGAATCTGTTACAATTTCCTTTTAGAAATTTCAAAGGTCTTAAAGAACTTTCCTTAAAAAAACTTAACTGTCTCAAATTTAAAACTTTTCAAAACCTGGAAACTAACTAGGTATGTAGCTACCTTAATTTTCACATTTAAAATTCATTTTTTTAATAAATTGGTTTCAGAAAAAATTTGCCTTTTTTATTTAATAGTAAAATTAGTTCCATCTAGTCATAGTCTAGTAGAGTCATTCATACACAAAACCAAAACAACCTAATAAAAAACAAAAGCCACTTACATTGAAAATGCTGTCGAAAAATCCATTACTATCTACTCTTCCTTGAAATCCTCCTCCAAAGCCTCCATAACCTGCAGCTGGGGGCGGTGCTGATTGTACTACGACCTGTTTGCGTGTCTGCACAACGGGTACGACCTACAAATGAACATACATATGAATAACTATTTTTGCAACAGACCACGACTATTGCTGAAAAAGAAGAGGAAATAAATGCAGTCACAAAACGTGTGGGATAAAATTCACAAAAGAAAAAAATTATAGCGTTAGAAAAGCGGAAAAGCATAGTTAAGCCTAGGTATGTGTGGGAGTATCTATTCCCAGTGCAGCATGCAAATATGTGCAAAGGTAAGTAAGAATTTTGCTAGCAAGCTTGCAAAGCCCCAACGAGAGATTTTGATGTTTTTTGGTGGAAATGCCGCCAGCGAGAAGACCAAACAGCCGATGGTGGAAATATTCGTAAATGCAACTGCAAAAATTGTATACCTCAGGCTGGTATTGATAGACGCGCTTATGTGCCGGCCGGATATGATGGTGCTTGCGGTAGTAGTATGTTGGTGGATTATAAACAGGTGGGGGTGCAACTTGATATGTTTGCGGCCCCTGCCCATATCCACCAAAGTTAAAACCAAATCCTTTCTGGAAGCCCCAGGCAGGCTGTTGCACGGGCGCTGTTGCATAGATAGTCTTTTGCTTAACAGGGACAACTTCTTGTACAGTCTCCACCTTAGGAACTTCAATTCTTTTTTCAACGAACACTCGAGGCGGTGGAGTTTGAACGGGAACGGTTTCTTCAACTACATACGTTTGCGGTGCTTGACTCTGAGCAGCGCCACCGAAATTAAAACCAAATTGTTTCTGGAAATGAAATCCGGGTTGCACTTGTTGAACAGTTTCGACTTCCACCTGGGGAGCTGCAACTTTCTTTTCAACCACCACGTGACGGGTAGTCTCGACTTTAGGAGCTTCAATTCGTTTTTCAACGAACACTCGAGGCGGTGGAGTTTGAACGGGAACGGTTTCTTCAACTACATACGTTTGCGGTGCTTGACTCTGAGCAGCGCCACCGAAATTAAAACCAAATTGTTTCTGGAAATGAAATCCGGGTTGCACTTGTTGAACAGTTTCGAAATGATGGGTAGTTTCCACCTCTGGAGCAGCCTCCGCCACCACTTCAACTTGGGCCGGAACCTCAATTCTTTTTTGAACCACAACGTTCTACGGGTAAATGTTAGTATGGTTAACACTCAGTAAACAAATTGCCCCTCTAATTATAAGTCTCAAGTGTTGGGCGAAAACACATTAGTTAACTATTTCTACGGCACACTAGTGACCACTACTCTGTACTTACATTTGTGGGGGCAGCTTCGTGGATGGTTTTCCTATGCGGTTTAATTCTCTGGACGGCTTCCGACTCCCCGGCAACATCTACGCTCGCTGAACCAGCGGCGTTGTTTGTCGAATAAAAATCACCTTGAAACTCCACAGCTGGTGGCGGGGGTAGGGAATATGTTTTCTTTATCTGGAAACCACCACCACCTTGGCCAACCACACTGTGACTTACGCCTCCGGCATGGGCTTCAGCTCCCAGCCCAGAATCACTGGTTTCGCCACCGACAACTCCACCGAGCCCTGCACTCGCTCCCACATTACCACCAGCTGTTGCTCCGGCAAAGGCAGTTCCTGCTGCACGTCCTGAAAACATTAACAGTAATAAGATTCCATGCCAATGAATTTTAGCAATTGGAGATTGGAGCATTTATTTCAATTGTCGCTCGTGCATTTGACACGTTTTTCACATATGTTGCCCTAATGTATATATGCATTGTTTATGTTTATTCAAATTACGTTTGGTGCATGTCGTAAAGTATATAGCAACGGGTAAGCAAAGTAGGCTCAAACTTAGGACTGAAACAAATTTTGAATTGTCATTGAAATGCAATAGGTACATGAGATAGACGTGTCTTTTGTGTTTTCCTCTTTGCAAAGGCGGTGTAACAAAAACTATAGATCTATGGAACTATAAAATGACTACAACTTTTGTTCCAATCTTCTTTCAAAAGCTGAAAGACATTTTGATATAATTATCCATTTGCCACAAATTTTTAAAAATAAAGGTCGCTGCACACTTACCGGCACGGGACGAAACGACACGACACAGCAAAATATTTTCCTCTTGAAACAAATGTACCGCCGCCGGCGGATGTCGTTGAGAAGAATTCTGACCAGCATTTGCTGTTTGCCGAAGTTGAAGGTGGCAAATATGATGCAAGAGAAATTAATTGTGTTTGGTCGCTGTATATTTTCCGACTAAACTGTCGCTGTATATTTTCCGACTAAAGTTCCGTCGCCGCTCAAGGCCGTTCTATTGTGCATGAAATTTGCTGCTGTCTGTCGCTGCTGGCCGGTGCCGTTCCGCGCCGTGTCAGAAAGTGTACAGCGAAGCATAAGCCGAATATCTGTTTCTTGGTCATTTTCTCTACTGCATTTCCCGACAAACAATTCTCCCAACAACACTTTCCTGACAGACTATGTTCACGATAAAATACTTTGCCTTTTACAAAATCTCCACTGACTGAAATTAACCTTTTACAAAATGTGTACTGAACTGACTGTCAAATTGAACATGCATTTGGTTCTTCAGGAGAAAGAGGGTTAACACCGAAACAAAAACGATAAAACCATAAGCAACCATCCTTGCGCAACCAACTTCATTTCGGCATACATTAATATCTGTTTGAAAGCAACCATTTTCAATTGCAGGCAACTTGGTTGTTATTAGGTTTCCCTTTACATAGTCGTGTATGAACTCTTTCTTTCACGTAGCTCCAACTCAAACCTTAACTCGATTATCAAGCTAAGCATGAATTCGAATAGAGCTTAGTTCGGTGTGACGTCATGAACTGTCATAAAAAAACGAAGACTTGGATTCGGACGAGCCCTGAGCATTATATTTTAAATAAGCGACCTCTAACGACCACATGTACCAACTATCGTGAAAAATTTAATGATGAATGATGTCGATGATATTTAAGATGTTCCATATTCATTTTTCGAAACTAGGCACTCACGTAGATACTAAGTATGTATAATTGAGATCCCCGCCGCAAAAACCAAAAAAAAACATTACTTTTTTACTTACCGTTACTTTTGTTTGCGATTTTGTTAATTTTTAAAGAACGGTCAACATGCACTATCCTAACTTTAATAATTTAGTATTTTGATCCCGCCATCCGTGAAATTCGGGCACCATAATTAAAAGTGCAGGACTATATGATAATTTTAGTGGTGAATCCGGATTCGGTGCCTACTTTTATTGAAAGCTAAGCGATGAAGTATTTTCAGCCCGCTATATTGGAATTGTTTTAAATATGTAAAACTCGGTACGATCAATTCACAACTTTTACGAAAATCTAAAGAAGTTTAGCATTTTGCGTCGTCATATTCAATTTGTGAAATTGGGCACCATATATCAAATCAGGAACCCGAAAAAACCCGATGTACCGATTTTGTCGAAATCCTAATGATATATAGTGCGTTCTTAAAATGAGATAGGCTTTAAGGGTCGAGGGAAGGAGAATGCGCTCCACTATTTTGTCCACGGGATGATCACCCCTCCCCCAGCTGGATGCAGCATGTAAATACATGGAAATTTGTGCAGGGCAAGAAAAAAGACGTGCTGCCAACTTTTAAGTCGAAAACTTCACGAAAAACATTTCATCCCCCATATTAAGTTGAATATTTGAAATAGTAGTTGGGCGGTGGTACGCGAGAAATAAGATTTTTCACCCCCAAACTTTTATACATTTGGAAAAACTCGATTTAATAATTTGGAATCAAGTATACACGAAAAAGCGTTTATCAACCCCCATAATTTTGAAAATATTGGAATTTGGGGTGGTAGTCCGGTCAATTTAGACATTCAAGGTTACATAAATTCCCAACAAGCTGAAAGTTGGGAAACGGTGGCTCTTAGGAAAAAAGTATTGATACATATTTTATAGATAACTTTATGGTCTACAATTTTTGTCTGGGGTAATTTATGATAAAACTTACCGAATTGCTTAAAATTGCGAAAAACTAATTTTTGTGACCTTTGACCTTGAGTAAAATTTTTTCCAAACACGGGAATTATGGGGAACTTTCAAATTTTATTTATAATTATGTTTTGAACGATTTCACCAACTTTCAGCTTGTTGGGAATTTATGTACCCTCACTCTTGTTTTTTTGTCTAAATTGACCGGACTATGGGTGTTGTAAAGGATAATTTGTGTAAGTTTTCATTGTATACAGTTTTCCTATCCGAGTTTTTCATTCATTCAGCTGAAATTTCGCGTAAAGTGATTTTTAAAGTATAGGGTAGGTTTTTTGGGAATTTTTTAGGGGGCGAGTTTTTGTACGTCAAGGAATGAAGCACATGATATACGCTCCACAACTTTCTTATTTACTCGAAATTTATACAATCACCACAAAAAAAGTTATTCCGAAAAAATCTGTGTTTCTAATTTTTGAGGTTAGTATTGTCAAAGCCTAACTAAATTTGAGGTCTCGTAATCAGGGCAACCCCCCAACAATATATCAATACCAAAAAAAACCATCCTTTATTTTTCTGAAAATCACACATATGACCAAAATCTAGAATGACTGCACTAATGTAGGGTTCAGAAAAAAAAACCCAAAAGATCAAACTTCAATAGTTGCATAGTTCTTTAAATATTAACTAAACGACTACTTTAGATAATATAATACATTGTTAGTTTCTGATGTACATATTATTGGAACCATCTTAATTGGCGTACATATGTAATATACATTACTTTTTTAAATATATTGCCCATCTCCTAGTCAGAAATACTTCAAAATTTATAAGGCATTAAATAAACGCCAATTTAACTAAATTGAATATACATATCATTCTTTCGTTGTCATCTACGAAAAACAATTTAACGATTTAATTTAAAAGACCTCTCGTAACAAAATACTCGCCCTCAAAATTTGGATTAGGTAACTAAAAAACGTGGAGTTGTGAGATGAATAATGACTCGGCAAGTTGATGACTTCATAAAAGAATCTTTTTTTTTTATCCATTTGCCGTCATTAATACCCAGCAGTGCATCTTCATTATTGTACATTACCGGGAGCTGGCGGAAAGGAGTGGGCAAATTTATGGTGCTGCAACTTGAGCGTGGCTAAAAGCTTTTACATATTTTTAGAGTAAGGATGCCGCATGTATCTCGAGATAAGAAGACAATTTATAAATGCCATGCCATTAAAGTGGATCTTGTCCAGTAATTGATCTTGTAGAGTTAGTGCTTCGAGGGCGAAATTAGATGATGCTATTCCGGGGATGTATCCCTTTTAAAATAAAATACCTTTTCGCTCGAAATTGCCATTGAAATCAATACGACATGCTAGGATATAAGATTTCACCGTATTTTGCCTTAAGCCTTTCGCCGATTCTAAAATACTCCCCACAGAATCACATTATGTCGATTGAAGGCACACTAAAGTACACGGTATATATTTGCCTTCGCAAAATTTGAGGAGAGCTTTGCTACATAAATTTCGTAGGCCTTGAAGTCACCCTTTAAATATTCAAGGGACTTGAATGCGAACTTTTGAACACTTTGCTATCTACTCACGCCAAAGTTCTGAATTGCTTTAGAATGGAACGTGCCAAGACGTTGTCGACATAGACGCCTTATTTTGAAAATTTTGATGGATGGAACAGACAATTGCTAAAAGATTCTTTAGGGGGTTTGTTATAGGAAAAAAGTTGTGTAAAGACGTTGCACCTTAAAATGAGCGATGAGAGGTAGAGAGAACGTGATGAAGCAATTTCGGAACCGAGAAAAGTGCCGTAAGGGACTTTTTGTTTTTCTGTGATATGTGCTTAAGGTGGGTTTTGGTTTCCTGTATTATGTGATCCTTTTCAGCGTAGTGTGCTGTTCCCAAGAAAATAGCTCAAGAGAAAGTGGACTTAATTCCAAACGGAATTTTGACAGTAGGTCAAGGAAATTTGACAAATGAACAAGGTTAATTGAAAACCAAAAAGCAGTGACCCGGGTTTACAATTTTGTCACTACTTTAAATACCTGACATTCATGCCGCAAGGAAAATCACTCGGGAATAATATTAATAAAGTTACAAACAATTTAACTTTCCCCATTTTCAAAATTAACGGCCCATATGTAAATATTCCCCACGAACTGTCACTTTCACCTCAAGGAATATGAGTTTGGACCCTTTTTTCCTTATGATATATTTAACTTTTGGTAGAACAGCGCCACCTGCCCATAAAATTAGAATCAGGTTTTTTGTTTGCCTCTCCTTGCGAACAAAATACCACTTTGACAGCCGGATCGGAAAAACATGTCTTGTTTATTCCTTGACCATTCCTTGAGCGTTTTTTACATAGGTTTGATATAGGCAAGAAATTTAAGGGGATTTAACATATGTATTATATCCGACAATAAATACAAACCTAGATACCGAGTTCGAGTCCCACATGCTTGAGATATTTTTCAATTTTTTTCTAAAGAGTCAGATTATAAGTGTAGCAGATATGAAGTGTCTAATGGAACAATGCCAACGTGTCCACAGTAGAAGGCGTCCCGAGTTCGAATCTCATCGGAAGTACAAACACATTGTAACCCAAACCAGAGTATTGTCAAATATTTACTAGAGCTGTGGGAATGTTCTCTCACTCTCTCAAATTTTTTATTTTATTTTTATTTTTTTTCAGTTTTTTGGAAAACGGACATTGAATTTAGGAGATCGGATTCCCTTAAATAGACTTGCTTATTCCTTTCTGGGTGTGGAGCATGGCTATTCTTCAGGATTTTTTCAGGCCAATTAGAAATTGAGTCAAGCTTGCAGATTGCATGTGAAACCGTAAAACTGATGGTGATTTTTTTACGGATAACAAGGGCAGCCAAAAATGGGGATCGTTTTCAATTGCAAGCTCTGCACGAGAGAGCCCAAATTGACTTGATTATGCACCATGACAATGCCAGGGCGCATGTTGTCCCACCAGTCAAGAAGTATTTATTTAGAAAGAGTGACTGAAAATCCAATCCCGCCCGCCATATTACCCAGACATGCTACGGTCAATAATATTACAATTTATACGTTAATATTTTTCTCAATTAAAGAACAATTTGAGTGTAACCTTACCATCAACAACACCTCCTAGTCCAGCTCCTGCATTTTGACCAAATGGAGTTCCAGCAGATGCAGTTAAACCACCATGTGCGGCATTTCCAGTAAGGAGTCCTCCCAGCCCAGCTTCAGCATGATACCCTCCGAAATTAACACCAATTTTTCCATCTTTCATAGATACAAACTGCAAACAAATGGAAATCAATTTATAAAATACTTAAAGTCCCATTAAACCTGAAATATTTGTTACTACGCAGGACACCAATGGTTCAGAATGTATTGGCCGGTCCACTGCCAATAAAAATTCAATCTCTTAATTTCCTCGTATATTTTATTGATAGTAGAAATGGCATTCTCAAGAGGCGAGCAATCAATGGAGAAATTTTTTGGAATGGCTTTACCTGGCAGCTTGCCAAATAGCATCTGTTCGCAATGATACTAAAGCAGGGCCGTCAGCCGTTTCCTGCCATATCACAAGTGAAAATCAGGGAACAGTGTGGAGCATTCACTTTTATGTCGTACGTAACATTGCTATTAAATTGCACCTTTGATTTAGGTGACAGATAATTATCACTTAAACGAGGTAGTTCTATTAAATGTAGTAAATTTATTGAAAATGATGCCTTAGGGAAAAATTGGCCTACTGATATAAAATAACCTACTAAAGTTACCTAGGAAAAGACGTATTCCTCGCACCTCACTTGAGTAAACTTCGTGCAAGCAATATTAATGAAACGTGCTACCGCCCGTGTCAACATAGAAATATTTACGTTAAATTAATCTAATTCATTCAATAACCACTTTGATGTTCATTAAACAAGTCTGTTCGCACCCCCTTTTGTCAATTCTGCAATTTGTTTGTGCGTTCTTTTGTCCATGAACGTTAGTCCACAGATCATCATAAAACTCATTGATTTGTTTTTTTAGTGCTATACATATATAATTGTTTGTTCATTTTGAAGTAAAACCTTGCCATATTATTTTTTGATTTAAAAAACTCCTTCTGTCGTTACTTTATAATACTTACAAATTTATATTAAAAAAGGGAGATGGACGGACGGTTGAGGAAAAATTATTTTCTATTTAAAATATTTTTGTAGATGATGTTTCTTACATTATAAATAGGCGCGACGGATGCCCAATTACAGTTATTATAATAAAAAATTGTCACAATTAAAATAAAATATTTTGTAACTATCCTACATATAAGAAAAAAAAATTTTTTTTTATTTCGTAAAAAAAGATGAAACAAGGCAGAATGTTATGAAATAGGTAGGTCAAGGATTTTTTTTGTTTTCATTAGTTTACAAAGGTTTTACCCAGAAATAGGCGTCAAAAAGTGGAAAATCTGTATTGGGGAAATATTTGTTAATTCATAAAGTTTGATTAAAGGTTGGCAACATTTAAAATGACTTGTTGATCCATGCGAAATTTGGCAGCAACTAAAGAGGTCGGAAGTGCGGTTGCCGGTGAAATTTAACTTTTTTAGTCGCCATATTCGATCTGCTATTTTGAATTTAGACATTTTGATGGCAGATTTGAAATCAGCGCCCCTGGAAACCCTCCTATGCGGATTTCCAAATGTGATTCCTATAGATCGTATATTAATCACAGTTGTAATAAAGTTAAAACCTAGCAAGAGAGAAGATTGCTAGATCAACAGAGCTCCTCCGTGGGCAACTGTTGCGGATAGTGGTGCATATACTGTTCATCCGGTGCCTGTCCCGTGAAGTTGAAGTTTAAAGTTTAAGGTGACCTTCTCCTAACTGGGGTACAAAAAAATCGAATTTTTTTTTTTCACGGAAAAATATACCTTAATATGTCTATAATCATATCCCAAAATTTCACGGAAATAAAAAATATGGTTTTCGAGTTATAGTGCTATATATTTGGTGACCTCCTAACTGGGGCAAAAAAAAAACGATTTTTTTTTTTACAGAAAAATATACCTTAATATGTCTAGAATCACATCCCAAATTTTCACGAAAAAAAAAAATTTGGTTTTGGAGTTATAGTGATATATATTTGGTGACTTTCTCCTAATTGGGGTCAAAAAGAATCGTTTTTTTTTTATTTTTTTTTACGGAAAAATGTTCTTTAATATGACTAGAATCATGTCCTAAAATTTCACGAAAAAAAAAAATATGGTTTTCGAGTTAAAGTGCTATTAATTAATACTGTAAGTCTGCTCATTTCCTCGGTATTGTGTGAAATATTCCACTCAAAAACTCTTTTTTTCTTTAAACGCATTTTTCTCGACTTCATTTTGTCAATCGTAGTTCCACGATATCTCTTGAACCGCTCCACCGATTTGCATAAACCTTGCTTCATTTTGTTCAGAATTCAATTGTTCACAAATCTAACTAGGATATAAGACAAAACCCAAGTAGTTTTTTTTTACAGCACTTGTTGTAAAAAATTGGTCGAAAAATTCTCAATTTTTGACTTCAAAAGGCTGCTATTTTTTTTTTAGTCGAGCGATTCGTTAGATCCTAGTTAGATTTATACATTCTAATGTCTAATTTAAGTGGTTTTTAGATTTTTCTGTGTCAGATGATTTTGCGAGCCGCAATCACGGAATTACGGAAAAAGGCCGATTTTTTTTGGCGCCCTCTGGCGGCGACGGGTGAGCGAGGAATGAAAAAAGAAAAAATAATTTCTAGTGTTTGTTAAAGACTTCCAAATACAAAAAAGATTCAAGGTCATATGTTGTTTTGTTTTCTTGTAAAAAAATCCCAAACTTTTGCTTTTTTTTTAATTCAGTTAGGAGAAGGTCACCTTAAGTCGGTCGTGATATTGGATCCGCCATTTTGAATTTCGAAATTTTGATGGCAGATTCGAAATCAGCTACCCCGAAAACCACCCCCCCTCCCCTTCCTCTTCCCATCATACTACCGCTCAGTGCGATAACGCGCACCCTTTCACGAACATACATATATTCTCGGTATAGACTCGGTTTTATTTAATCGTCGTGCGATGTAATGTGGGTTTGATACGTTTCGGTGAAGAACGGTAACCAGAGAATTTCAAAACTGTGCCATATATGGTGTTTCTGTGTTATGTGTACTTATTTTTGGTGCCAGACCGATCTCGACTCCGAAATAATGTAGAAAGGATGGTATGGTGAACCATAGAATATAATAAACCTGAAAGTATCATAAATGTTTGCAGTCGAACATGTTTTTTTTTCGGTAAACTTCGTTTTTGACTATTTAACTCTAATTTTCTTGAAAGCCTTTCTTGATGGAGAAAATGTTCTTTCAGGCTTCTAATCTATAGAAAACCTACTATCCAATTGACCCATTTTTTTTGGGTCAGGAAAAAACATGAAATATGAACACCAGTAATTACAGACAGTTAAAAATGATTTGTTGTTTGTTATTGGAAAAATTTAAAAAAAACTGTTAAAGATTTTTCATTTTTCTTATTAACTACGTGTCATAATTAAAATTAAAATAATCTCAACATTTTTCATCTGGGGCTTTGGGTGCTACCAGACGGGTTTACAGGTGGTGGACAGTGAAACCCTTAGGTTTAAAGGCGGCGGAAACTCTGGAAGCCTCGACCTCAGAGTAGTTCTGGGTACCAAAAAAGGACATCCGAACCGAAAACCGCAAAGCTAAGGTGGAACAGGATATAAGGAGGGCTGCGCAGCTAAGAGGGAGCTGAAGAGATATTATGTGAACTTTGGACACCTGGCGCCTTTCGGTTTATATTAAGCCTTCCCGAGGGCACAACGAAATCTCTTATCGGGTGATATTCACTCCCTGGGTTTTATATCGATAAAAACATAAGTTTACACTTTGTAACTCTAAAATGCCGAAATCTGTGCAAATGTGCTCCACGAGGAAACTTTGCGTCAATCAGGGTCACATCTAGACACATTAATTCGCCCTGATGTAATGGGACTTGATATCGCAGAAGACAACCTCATTCCCGAAAAGCTGGCTGGCCTCTTCGAAACAGATGTGCTCGACGCCCAGACAGGTCAGCTCAGAAAAAGCGTGTTCTATTTGAAGAGACCCTCAGTGCAGGCCAATTAAAAACCTCTTGCATGACAATCATCTAGCCTTAGGTCACCAAAGGCGGACACACTTCGGAGCACTCATTATGGCGCCGATGGGTGTGTCAAATGCGGCTCCCCAGAACACTATAGATATACCCTATTGCGTGAAGGGTCTTGACTCTTGAAGTGGTGAAGGTGTTTTAAAAGAAAAGAAGGGATTAGCATAATAGATCTTATAGGTCGAGTTGATTTCGAAAGGCACCTGGGGTGCCTGGACGACCCGCTTAATTATTAAAAAAATATCTTGTGTTTTCATGAAGTTATGATCAATTAAAATGTTTTTTTAGTAGAATTATAATCTGCAAAATATTTACAGAATAATAAATCACGAGCGTAGAATGCCCCATATATTTATTTTCCAATAAATGTTTTTACTATGTCCAAATAATTCGAAAGGCGCCGCAAACACGATGTTATATACGATGTTTCTTATGAGATTCTATACCTGGAGACGTTCTACTCAGCTAAATTGCGCCGTATCTCTCCCTTCTTACTTCGACGTTAAACCACCGACCATTGCGAAGGGTAGTACGAATGCAGCTTGCAACCAACTGCACTACAGAGCTCAATATTTAACCACATCGACTGATTTATTTAAGGTGGCTTACAATCTGGATTTGCTGTGACAAATTACTTCAGGAGGATGTGTGGTTGATTTTATCGGGATAGTGCGGCGACATCCTTATTCAATTATTGGAAAGCTAAACTCTCCCCAGAGTTATGAATAACGACGTCCTTGATTCTCGATTGCAGTCGGAGATGAAGCTGACTAAATGCTTCAAGTGTTTGCGTGCTTGTCTTGTTATTGCCCTTCCCAGTACTACATTAAAGGTGCACCATGTAAGTAAAATTTGAAATTTTAAAGAGCGCCAGACAGAAAAATGTTTTGGATCGTAAAGCAGAATTAATTTGCTTGTTACGGTAAGCAAACAACAAAGTCTCCCTAAACGTACGAGTGTGTACACTTGAACAACAAAGCCTGCGAAATAATTGAAAGTCATTAAATGAGCATACGAGTATGTATGTAAACAATGAAATGGATTTGAAGGTCACAACTTTACCAGTTATAATTCACTCAATTTTTATAATTAATGTTATAAAAAGTGAACTTTGGGTTTTGAGTTTAGAAAACAAATACTAGGCATGTCGTATTCTGTTGTTAGTTACCTACTCTAGTTACCTACTCATAGTGAGCTATCTAAGAATAGTATGGGTTTATACATACTTGCATTCGTTTTCTCCTATAAAAAATGTTATCTAAATCAACTAATTAATTGTTGTGAATTTAAAACCAATAATAAACTTTTATCACTATCTTCGTCTGGTTTAATTGAAGACTCATATAAACAAGCCTACACAGTTGATTGTGGCTAAAATCAAAATAACAAAATAATTATGTGTTCAGTAAAAATTAAAGATGGAGAATATAAGAAAATTCTGATAAAAACTTTTCGGGGGAATTTATATGACTCTTGATTTTAAGGCTGTTTTTTGGGTCAATGGTTATCTGCTTTTTATCGATCTTAAATTATTTAAATTGGAGGAAAAATAAAAATATCACATTTTGCACATAACATCGTGTTTGCTGCATTATCTGATCTCAAAGACATTTTCACTATAAACAACATAAATTTTGTCACGATTAAATTGCTAGCGTCTAGTGTTTATTATAAAAATTCATAAAATTTGGTACACGGAGGTTCTTGCTATCGCTGATTTCAAATATAGTGCTCGAGTTTACAAATTCAAAATGGCGACTTCAATATAACGAACTCACAATATTGAACTTGTTTAGATTTTCATGACAGTTAGCACCTACATACATGGGGATATAGTGCCACATTATATAAATTCAAAACGGTGTTTTCAATATGGCGGACTTAATTATCATTTATTAATATATTGTAAAAAAGGAGTTTCACTTTGGACTTGCGGATTACCACATATATGTTTTCTTAAACAAAATTATTTGTCAGCCAACCCAGCCCAGGTTTAATCATTAGAAGACACTTGTAAAATGATAAAAATGTAAATGCTCCTTAAAGTTATTGACTATATATAAATCTTTTAACAGTTGAGTTTGATATTGGGATATTTTGTTTTACATTAATTATGTTTCTTTATTTATTAGTTCGCCAGCATTGTGACATCACAAAAGTGAAAATTAAAAATTGTGAACAATAAAGAAGTAGAATTAAAAATTTTAACATCACCACAAACAAACCTGCATAATTTAAACAATTAAGAAATAAAAAAGAAAAAAAGATATAAGTCATGTAAAACACGTCGATTTAAAGAGTTTCTCTATACTATTGATAAATATTCCAGATTTTGGCGAGCAAATACCCAAAATAAGGTTTTTGTAACGTGCGGATCAGTGAGGTCTTTGGACCAACGCTTATGAGGGATAATATTGTCAATATGAATTCCAATAACATATTGGTTGGATTTTGCGTTGATCCCTTGATAAGTAAAAAACAGAAAGAAATTAAGGCTGAAGGTGAACGATTCAATCCAAGAAAGGTCAAGGTCACAACAAAGTACAGAAATGGCAGTTTAATGGTGTGACCGGCTTTTCAACTAATAGTGTGAGTGCTTTGTCTGAAATACTTAACTGAGATAGTGGACCATTTCGAGGCCTGCGCAGAATGGGAAATGCGTTTCCATTGGTGTTTCAACAATGCAATGACCTGAAACACAAATCGGAGCTGGTAAATGAATGGATCAGTGCAAATGGGATTCAAGTGCTAGATTACCCAATCTCCGGACCTAGATTCCATTGAAACCCTTTTCGAAATTTTAAAACGCCGAGTTGGAGGTCAACGTCTCCCAAATAAAATGGAAATATTGAAAACGCATTAGAGCTAGAATCTTAGTTCATATTAACCCCTGCATCAGAGCATTTTTTCACCAACGTTAATTTATATATTGTAATGGTGACTCAGAGCCACCTCTCGAGTGCAAAGGGTTAATATAATAGAGTCATGAATATACTCTATAAAAAACAAAGGTTGTAGCTTCCCTGCTCCAACTTTAATATAAACTGACAAAACTAACCACAAATAGAAAATAACTTCTTTAGGGTAGTCACTTAGAAAATCTTATAGTTTCGCTCTGTTCGTCCGGTTTTGTTTGTACGTGAAATTTAGTATACGGACGTATATTGATGGCCGCAAAACACAAATAATGAGATTTTTGGAAATATAATTTTTTGAGGCCTCCCTCCGAGTGAATGAATGACGATGATTCCAGGTTTGAATGGCTCAGTCAAAATATTTCAAATTGTTCTTTATATAAGCATTCATCATCAGTTTTTAGATGACAAGGAAAGGGAGACTAGTCAGTAGACACAGGGGAGTGACTATAAAATAATGTTGTTACTTAAAGGAGATTTTTCAGTACACTTTACAGTAAGTATTGCATTTATATATGTGATGAATCCATCAAAATAATCAAAATTCCTGAAAATAGAAAGCTAAATATGTTTTAATACCTACCAGGGAAGTCAAACATAGAAAGGGAAATGAGGTCGGTATAGAAAAAAAATTGGAACAACTGTAAAATTTTTATTAAACATAATCAAGTGAACTTAGAGTTCAAAGTACACATATACTTTTAAAACAGAACATCAATCTATAATTTCCCTGGAGCGCTTTCACTTCTATATATATGCAGATTCAGGGAAGTGATGTTTTAATCGCTCACCGAATGAAACAATTCATAGCCGTTACTATGCTGACTTCACGTTATTCTTTCAATCGCCAGAACGGAAACCTCGCATTCTATTCAATTTCTAGGGGATTTTAACGAACTTTAGCTAACAGGGAAGTGATACAAAATTCGTCTCACCTCTGTTAAGTGACGAAAATCTTGGTGAAAATTTGGACTAAAAAAACTTCACAGCTTTTCTGGCAAACAACCAATTAAAATATTTGCTTCAGATTTTTAATGCCCAATTGTTAACCGATGTATTCCTTTATTAGAGTTTATCAATAAAGACAAAATTTAAAAAAATTATGAATCTACGACCTGAGTTAAACAAAATTCTTTGATTTGTAGAACTACCTACCCCATTGAATCGGGTGTTGCAAGACAGGTCTTCTAAAATGCAACAAAATATGATTTTAGACTTTTTGATTTTAACCCTACAGTCACGAGATATTTGCTTTTAAATTAGTAAAGACTGTCGACTCGCTCGCTCCCAGCACAACTTTTACCACCCTCGCCAATCGGCATTTAACCATATTAAAAATTGTTACACTTGAAAAACAGTATCAGTTTTCACTTTTACGATTTTTAGCAATTATAGATATGCATAAAATGTTAGACTCTGTAAAAAAGTAGAATAGGTAAGGAAAGAATTTGTGAAATCTTTATTCGAAAATTCCTACACAATTTCCTATTAAATTCTAAAACCTTTCGCTCGGTGCAGTATTTATTTTGTCTTTTTATTTTACTTTTCGCATTAACATTTATAGTAGGTAGCACATCTAGTAGTTCACAAAACTAACCTGCTTTCTTATGCCGATGGAATTTCACAATTCATAAATCATATTTTAAAATAATATCATTGTAACTGATTTTACGTAATAAGATCATTCATATTTGAACTTTTTCTTTAATTAAGGCCGTAAGACTGAAGGGCATTCTTGCGGTTATTGGGGTTTACCCAAAATTTAACGAACGCAAAAAAATTTAAAAAACAATAAATAAAACAGATAAGCAACCAAAGCAAAGTCGTGCGTCAGTAATTACAAAAAATCATATCACCTATACTTCCAAGTACAAGTATGTAGTTTCTGGAATCCAAACTTCTTTTTCCAATATGCATACATAACATATGTGTTGCAAAAAGCATTGACGGCAGAGGTAAGCGGCGATATTAAGTAATACAAAAACAATAAAACCTGCACAAAGAAATTCAAGCCGTATGGCTTTTCCCACAAAGCCCATTAACTTACAGAACCAGTTTACAACGATTGACGTAACAGTAAGATAGATCGGCACTAATTGTAAGCTCAGCCCTTGTTTCTAAAATTCCCAAGAAATCGAGGTCTGCAACAGTTTCCGTGTGCATATAACCAAAACAATATTCATAACGGAAGAATTTTAGAGAACTCGACTCTATCCCATGGAGCTGCGTCAGCAACAGACGCGTGTCACTGGTTTGCATGAACCGCAGTAATTTTACTCATTAATTCTTCTTAGTCACTAACTAGCTCTCATATCTTATTCAAGCGGAAACTTTCGCTCAGTATCATGCTGTTGCCCATGAAAAAACAAATTGACATTGAGACACTGAACCTTTGCTGTGAACGTCTGGTGTTTCAAAAAATATTGTGTACCTCATTGGAATTTCGCATTGATGATATTCCCCAAAATCGTGTACTAACTAGTCAGCATTGGTCATCATTATCTACTTCGGTGTACCGATGGTTATCGTCTTTTATCCCCAGGGTCTTTGAAATAACAGAAACAAACGGGTTCTATGCAAGCAAAACAAGTTTTAGCATAATAAAATAATTACGAAATTCTCGTATCTCATAAAATATGATTGCACAACAAAGTATGAGACGTCTATGTAGTTTAACGTATTTTCTGTGGTGTTGCTAGTTAACAAATACTCGTAAATCCCGAGTAAATTTATACCGAAAACAGTTTGCATGAAATACAACAGAATTGTCGAAATTCCTACATTGTGCATTCAATGAGGGCTCGAGAAGCATGAGGGACTGACCATTTCCGTAAATGATAGTTTATTGTGGCAAAAACTGACTAAAAGTTTCTAATATGTACGAGTATGTGCCAGTATACCGCATGCACTATTTGTGTTCCGAGGAGCTTGTTGGACGCATTGTTTGACAAAACTCCTTTCGGGTTAATCATACCGACATGGCAAAAACATCAAAACTATTTCTTCTAAATATAAGTATTTCGAACGTAAGCAAACTCATATTTACGGCAATTAAGAGAGCAAAGAATGTAAAAGATGTTCTGTTACGAATGCAACCAACGCGATTTGGAAGCGGCTAATCTCATCCTCTTTATTAAAGGATTTTATTTCAATTCACTCCGTACATTTGTTTGTTCCAAATTTTGCAATCGATTTTTCAACTACTTCTACTCAACCGATTCTCGTGAAACTTTGCACATGTATTCAGCCTGCATGACAATACAACAATATGACAATAATTATTTTTTTGTCCAAAATGGAGGATCCAACATGGCGACCGAAAATTTCTACAGCTTTACATGAAAATGGTTACTTTCAAGTTTTCGGGGTCGCTGATTTCAAATCTGCTGTCAAAATATCGAAAATTAAAATGGCAATATGGCGATTGGAGGTGAGAAACGGAATGAATTTCCGTTTGATTGAATGTGCATATGGTATATGAGTTTATAGGGTTGAGCATTACATATTTGTTATCAACATTTCGAATTTCAAGATGGCGGCCTCAAATCCTTCCCTTTAATTATGCCTAAACGCTTACTTTGATTCAATTAAATTTTTGTCAGAAAGTACTTAATTTATATCAACTTAACATATACGCTACCATTCATTTTAGGGTTGCGGAATAGCCGATCCGACATGTCAACTGAAATGAATTTCCATGAAAAAATCCCGCCGGCCCTCAAGTTTTAAAATCTGCTGAAGGCCCTCACTGAACCCGCGGGTTAGCTATATATGTATACGATGGCAATAGAGTCAGAGTCAGCTCACTCATTAGATTATAACCAGGATTATAAAAGAGTTCGCATCTAAAAGAGTTAGGAGGGAGGTATATATAATATAAGACGATCTTGTATCGAGTTTACGTCTTAAACTGCAGACTTACCTACAGTTACGGTTCTAAATAAGGCTTCTTAAGTAGTGATTATATAAAGAGACAAGAAACACATAAAATTAACAAACCCCATCCCTTCTCGGAACCAAATAAAATAATTCCACATTTCTCATTGGACAGTAGACCGTTCTTCAGGAACAAAAACTTGTTTTTAGACAGGTTTGTTAATTAATTCATGTGAAACCAAAAAAATAAACCAAAAATTGATTCCCCATCCCCAAAACAAAATTCAACTACTACCATAAAATCTGCGAGCATTAAAAAACTTTTCCAACAAAAAGGACGTTATTTTATTTTCACATTAAAATTTACTATATCATTAGATACATTTTGAAGAAAATGGCGATTTTCAATTTTTTGATCTGGACAAAGATTGTATGGGAACTTGTAATTTTTCACTTTCCAAGTAGGTAGCACAATGCTTTACAGAATATATCGCTATTATTTTTTAAAACGGATTAGAGATTTTACATATAAAATTTTGTGAAGTTTTGAATTTGAAAGATAAAATTAAATATGGTAAATATCTTCAAGCAAAATTTCTTCTTCTCTTACATTTGTCAATTTTAATGTCAAAACTCAACACCACTCTGTAATATTATTAGTCGTATTAGTAAATAATAACTAATGTTCTTTTCTCTGCGAATTATAAGAAATGTTAATAGTAATATTTGTTAGAGACGGCTTGCAATAAAGCAATAACAAGGGCCCTCGTAATAAGATTTTACAAACTTCCATAGAGGTCAGTGGACCATGCAATTTGTATGTGTATAGTTTTTGACCACACTCAAACTTAAGTCCAAATTCACAAAACGATATATTTTGCATATTATAAACATTTCTGCCCACTTTAATGTTCACAAATTTTCTCACATTTTATCCAAGTATATTATACTTCTAACTGCTCACAGGATAATAAACTCACCCATGGGCTATTGGCGTCAAATTTCATCGGAGCGAACAAATTTTTCAGAAAACTTGAAAGTTCTCCTTGACTGGTCCGGGAGCAGAAGAGTGCAATAATAATCCAAATAATTTGTATATTCATCCGAACCACATAGAACTGATATCACTTTATAATCAGAGCGAACCACAAGAACCGCTTCGCTATACATCGGAAGGTAATACGAACAAAATGTTGTACAAAAAAATCGCCAACGACTCGAGTCATAAGGCCAAGAAGAAGAAGCTGCGATACACGTGCTGAGGTACCGTATAGAGCTGCATAGGAAAATCCGACTGAATCCAGTAGATGCAAGACATTCTTCTTTAGGTAATTTGAGGTGTGAAGCGCAATGCGCTTTCTTGTGTTCTTGGCCATCCGCGTGTTTATAAATACAACCGGGCGCGTGGACTTGAAAAAATGACAGACTGCATTCTTGGGTTATCTCTACAATATGAGAAGAGAAGCTTCTACGGGAGGTGGATGAGTAAGATATTTAGAAAAATAAGTTGTAAACAGGTGAAATACTCATAGCAAAAGATATTTCCCGAGAAGGCACCTATACTACTTTTATTACCGACGCGACGAAACGGGCTGATCGACCTTAATTCAAATTATGGGGATGTGCACTACTTTCCCATATTTGTGTGAATTTCAAAACAAGAAATTGCTTTGCCTAATTAAAAACCAAATAAGATTACACCAAGTTTGCTCTCGCACCAAACTTTCCCAAAGTAAATTATATCGTCGACAATTCAATTGCGAGAATTTTGGTGGCGTGAATTTCTCAAGTCGAATGAGCTGAAAAGTTTTCGTAAACTCTCAGAAGTGTGCACAGATTCGCACTTAATGCAACTATGATATGTGCACTTAATTTGCTCCCAGCATGCATTCGGATTAGCCTTGTAAATTGAATAACAACAAAATCGCAGTCGAACTTGATTGCGCAGTGTTTCCTATTAGGATTAAACCGAAATTAACGGCAGTGGCACACCGAACATGCACAAGGACTGGGCCCCGGGGTCATACACTCTAGACAACGCGAATGGTTAGTAATTCAACCCTTCAAATACTCCAATCCGTGTAATCTGGCAACGTATTCCACAGACGGTTGAGAAAGCATTCTCGTATCATGTACTGATGCGGGCGTATGTGATTCGCCCTGCATCGTACGACCTCAATTGAGGTTTGTATGCGCACTATGTATGTACGTAAATGCAAAATTGTCTGACATAAATATTATGCAAGCGAATTTCAGTCTCGTCCCCGCGAAGTTCATCCCAAAGTGAGTGAAATTTGTTTTCAAATTGACTCTCCTTTTGGAATTACAAGTAATTTACATACCCTTAATGGCGATTAAAAGTTTCAGATTGAATATACGGCGAGGCGAAAATTTGTGCATGGATGGAAGCTTTGTCTAATCGACAGGGAATTCTAATTAAGTTAATTAGAAGCTGTGTCTGGAGGAATCCGGAAGATCAATGCTATTGTTGGAAATATGTACCTACCTCTTTATTACTTTACCTCAGTATTTGAATAAACATTTTCTACTTCGTGTAAGAATTTCAAGGATGGGTGTGCAATCAACGCATTTTATTATTTCTTTATTTTATATATGTCTACCGATAACAATTATCTTACAGTATAGATTCTAGAAAATCGAATTTACTATTATAAACAAATGTTAATCAATTTTAGACGCGTAAGTTACTTTTTCAAAAAAACAATTTGTGAGTACCGGAACTAGTAAGTCACTAAGTCAGTGTACTCAAAACTTTACTATAATAAATGAGTGAAGTTTAAGTATACATACTTAAGTATTATATAAAATGCTTTTGCATATGATTTCGTTCATTCCTTTACCATGATAAAAATATTCATACATAAAAAAACAGCACCCACAGGAAATCAATTCCTTGAAAATAATCAAAATGAGCATTCTAGCCCCATATTTCGGATAAAATTTCACTCAAACCAACTTTTTAAGAAAGGTTAAATTTTTTGTTTCGTTAATAGGTAGTATTTAACTAAGGTATGAACCCTGAAAAACGAATATGTATAGACTTCATCCAAAGACCATACGGGGTGTTTAGGAGACGGGTGCAAAGCTTTAAGGCAAAGCTAGTATAGGCCATTTATAATCATTTGAGCTATGGTTGTCCTAACGAGGACTGACTCTTTGCTAATAACAGTTTGCACTTATGTATATAATTCAAACTGGCCATTATTAACTAACTGTAAAATTTTGGGTCTTTTCACCATAAACCATAAACATTAGATAAAAAAAATAGTCAGACTTCGTCTAAGCCAACCATAGCTCTAATGATTTTAAATGGTCTATGCTAGCTTCGCGTTAAAGCTTTGCACGCATCTCAAAACACCCTGTATATCTTAATAAGACGACACAACCGAACAAAACTCAAGCCGAAAGAGCTTTGAGATGAGGGACCGAGATCAGCGTAGATTCGAGCAAAATTTTGTAGCCCACCGTTCGTGTAGATAAGCAGCTCACAGTTTGTTGCTCGACCCCATCTCCCTTTCTCTGGCACAGTGTGGGGTGGGCTATAATGTAGGTATTTGGTTGGTTTGCGTGATTTAAAATATTTTGCTATCCAATTCTTTGTCCATTATTAAATTACACGATCTCGTTGAAAGAACAATCAGCCTCTTTTCCAAGGCTTTTGGTAAAAAGAAAAGGTACGAAAAATGCTATTGTTCCTATAACATTAAACATTTAATTGTTTGTGAAAAGCATTTTGAGCTCAACTGCGTGGGTAAAGGAAAACTTAAAAGTAACTCTGTTCCAACCCTTTATTTGAATGTTGTTATGTGAAATAATAACATTGCGAATAATATTGATTCCTTCAATAAAAATAAAATAAAATAACAATAATCTGAATATTAGAATGTTAGGGTTCCCCAAAGAAAGAAGTCAATTAGATTAGAACGATGGATGGAAGCATCCAATTTAGAGAAAATTTTAAAAGTTAAAAATAAATTCGATTGTGCTGCTTATTTTGAACAGAAAAATACTAGCAATGCTGCTCCTACTTTGAATCTGCCTCTGAAAAATTTTTACGAGTTTATTGAACAACATTTTGATGCTGGTTCCGAAGCTTATATAACGAAGCAAATAATTTCGAAAAAGAATAAGAAATAATAGAGACATGCGGTAAAAAATTTCATGAGAGCGCGAAAAATGTTGGTTATTACAGTTCAAAATTCAAAATATCTAACGGATGGGTTCTTGCATTAGAAGAACGAAGTAAGCTATTAATAATAAAAAAAACTAAAATCGTACAAAAAGACAAAAATATAATAAGGATGTTTTGTATCAAATTGATAACTAGACTCACTTCAATGAAAACACAAAAAAATTTTCTGAACTGATTCTATCTGAAATATTGAAATCTACTGAATGGAATCAAAAGCAAAGACATTCAGCACAAACGTTGAATTATATGGTAAGTCAAATTCAACATATTTATTTTATGTCTCAGAAAATGGATGAGTTCGTGAGTTCGATGAGATTGTGATAAAAAAAAGACTTGGTTTACGATCAGTATAATGACAAAGTAGAAGTCTTAATTGACTTTGACCATAACGACAGAAGCGATTTAATTGGCTAATATATTTGACTCTTTATTTTACGTGGCCTCTGTCTAATTGGAAGTACATTCTATACTACTTAGTATTTTCTTTTAAACAAGATTTCGATAAATTTTGATTTTGAATCGCCATAACACCTATATCCTAACAATTGGGGTGTCGTTGGAAAGGTACTTTTTTCCTCTCCACTCGATGGCCTTCAATGTCCTAGCAAGGAGCCATAAGAACTTAAGTGAATGGATGCAGTCAATTTTGAAGAGGATGGTGTGATTTTGGATGAGGAAGGGCGGGGGGTCTCAGAAAAAACGTTTGATCAGTGGACCATGTAGAATCGATTGACATACCCCTGTTCAGCTTTTTCCGCAACACCCTGTGTATGTGTATTATTGTGATTCAACTTTTTTTTGGATCAGGTTTAATAGTTACAAGTGCATGCATCAAAGAAAAATTCTGGTCCAAGAAGAGCTCATATTATCAATATTTACTGGTGGCTCATCGAGCTTCTTAGTTTTCCATAAGAATAACAACTATTAAACCTATTTAAAAAGAAATTAATCACCCTAATATCTCACCCACGGATTAAAGTAACATCCAAATTCTTATGTAATGCTTTTAATACACCGGGTGAAAACGAGTGACCCAGCTAGTATCTACATAAATATGAATTTGGCAATCGGTTCTCTAAATTGAGAGGACACATACATACTCGTACCTCCAGCGTGCGTGATTTTCGAATTTACTTTAAGAGTGATAATATCTTAAATATTTGTTGACCCTTTAGGAATACAAAATGATAATTTAATACTAATATTTTTGTTTTTTAAATTGTTCATCAAGTTTTAAATTTGCTACCACTTTTCAATATAACATACAGTCTGCCTGATTACGGCTCATCAAATCGGTTCATTTGAAAACTGCAAAAGTATTCTTGTAACGGAATTTCTGTTAACCCATTTTTTTGTTATTTCATCAAATTAACATATGGTGCATATGTATGTATTAAAGCATTTTATAATTTTAGAGCATTTTCTTCACTACCCCAAGTGACTGCACTTGCAGGGGTACAATAAGTAATAATAGAATAATAATAATAATAATATAATATAAGAATATTTCAGCTTTAAGAATTTCTAACTATGAAATTTCCAAGATTAAATGGACACCTCCGAACCACATATAGAATTTGTGAGCTCCATAAAACCTTTGCTCCTGCTAAAGAAATATTAAAGGGCGCCTGAAATTTGAAAGCACAAAACATACGACTGGAAAAGGAAAATTTTCTCAGACGAGGTAAAAATAATCAGCTTTAGCCGAATTACAATATAAGGCATGGAACGCACGAAAAATAAAGAAAACATCACGTCGCAAAAGGCGAGACAAACTGTAAGGTCGAGGGATTTTAATGGTGTGGAGAGGTTTTACCTGGTGGATTTTCTGTCCTTTCGATCGTATCAATGGAATTATTCTTAAGCTGTCATATTAAAGGGTTTCAGGGCTATATCACCTGAATGCTCTTTTCCCTTATATTGAGCAAAGGAAGTGATGAGCCCACTGGATACAATATCCTTTTAACTAACATTTTTCAAGTCTTTTTTAATCATGCCTTTTAATAATATATTTTTTTATAAGCAAATATGAATCATATGTTCTGTATAAAATATCGAAATACTAAAAATTAATTTATAAATAATTTTTCCGATCGGATATAAAATATATCAATTCCATTATGAAGATTTAGGTAATTTTGATGAATAGATACATGCGAAAAACACGCTTACGTAGTTTTTTTAAGATTCCTAACGTACCTGAAAGCTTATTTTGCCTACGTTAGGTATGCATAAATAAGGCGCTGGGCTTCCAGCAAATTAATCATAAACTCCTTAAAAATTTTATAAATTAAGAGAGTCATTTTGAGGCTAATAAGTAAATGTAGTTTTTCGGAACTTGGTTTTCTCAACAAAAACTTGAATTTTCAATATTACATATTTTAATTAAAAACGAATATGACGTTCGATCTCTTCCTTGAATAACTGAACCGCCTCAGGCTTGTTCACTTAATATTGACCTTACTTTAGCTACAGTTTGTCTAAGTCTGCAAAGCGAGAGATAATAACGTCATTATTTCACGTCGGGTATTGCAGGTCGCGCCATCATGTTTAAACCACATGTCATTTACGCCCACTCTATCCAATTATGATATTATATGTAGTACACCAAAATTAACACTTAACTTACGAATTATTGTCAACGTAAAATTTTCTCCGTTTTTGTAATGGTTTCCTTCCTCCCAATGAAAAAAATTTCTTCCGAAGTGTGACGCGGCATTTTCGTAAATGTGTATGATTTCATATGACTGACTAAACATTTGATTGGCGAAAATTGTGCGCGATTTAAGATTCAAGTTTCCTTGGAATTGATGAATGACTTTAATCTGTTAACTAATTAGATTCTTTTGAAACCTCGTTTCTTTGCGATTATCCAACCACCGCCGCACCACGCTGTCGCGCTTTTTTTTATGACCTGGTCGGTCGCGTGGCGTCTTTAAAAACCCTTAACGTTTTATATATTAAGTATACATTTTCTTTATTTGTTTTTAAATAGTAAGATACACACATAGTAAAAGATAAGTGTTAGATGAGATGTCTTCTTCTTGTCAGATACACGAAAAAATGGTACTGCCATTTTAGAGAGGTGGTACAGTTTTCAACATCAGCAATACTAAATTCAGTTCCCGTCAGATTGTTAAATAACTTTCTTTTTGTGCTCGAAACACGTCTGGAATAGACCTAATGGTTTCTTCGAACTATTTTAGGAAGTTGAGCACACAGCGCATTTGAGTAATTACTTTAAAATAAATATTATACCATATAACCTATTCCTAAAGCCTGGGATTTTAAAGACTCCACGCGACTGACGCGGCGCACGGCAGGTTAATACGAAATTTACTGTTACGAGTAGTTTGTTTACTTGAATGTAAATTTCATAGCGGCGTGACGCATATGCATACAAATCTTTTAAAAATGACGCAAATTAGCGACATAAGCAGCTAATAGGTTAATAAAGTATTTCCATCAATAGATTTGAATTGAACTATGTTATATTTAAATAATAATTACCATAAATAAATTATTTTCGTTGGTTTGAAACCCAGTGGGTTTTTCCATAGTGGTGCTCATTTTATTCCAGTATGTGGAATATGGCCAATCTCTCACCTCTTCCGGTTTTCATTAATATCCATTATTTTATATAAAAATAAGTATTTTTCTTATTTTTATAAATGGCAATGGGATACCTGCCACTATTCTATTGATCTTAGCATGGTAGTTACTCCAGGAATAAAAAACTGTTAAATCCAGAGAAGTGGTTTGTCAATACAACATTTGATACTGTTGCTTTTTAATAACTAAGGCTGTTATATGAACCATAAACAATATTGGCCAAACTGTTGAGGGGACGTAATAAGCATTATTAGCCCAGTGGTAAGTGCACTAGACTTTCACCTCGGCGTCTCGGGTTCGAATCTAGTTCAGACCAAAATTGACGTGAGCTTAAATTGAAACTGAAACAGAACCTCAGATAACATATAACAGAATTTGTTGGAGAAGAAGGAAAGAAAAAAAATTGAATAAATGACAGTCTAAACTATTTTAAAAATGGAGAGACTGTATCAGCAGTTGGCAGTTTGAATCAGCAGTTCCTAGCATCCCTTGAACAGAATTACCGTATTTATAACAGTTCAAATAGCTAATTTAAAATCAACTGCCCCCTGACTGTTCCAATAACAATTGTCAATGTTGGACCAAAATTGACAGTAAAATTTCTTGATTTCATATATAATTCTGTCGTTTTTACAGTACTTATTCTCTGAGTGTTGGGGTAAAAAAAAACTCAGAGATATATTTAGATTTGTGGACTAATTTTTGCCTTTCAAGGGACGATACGGTGCAGGCACGACGGAACACAGGGTCAAGAACCAAAACTATTTATTAAACTTTAACCTACAAATGTATTTTGGATTTTAAAGTGTTTATGGTTCCACAGTCACAAGAAGCCATATAGATTCAACATATCCGTCTGTCCATTTTTCTATTACAAATATCACTTATAATTAAGATTTCTCCGGATGGTTGTCCCAACAAGAAAATTTGTCTACTAAATTCTCACTACTCAATTTGTACTGTAAAGGGTTTTACTAAACCAATAATTAATATGACAATATCTACAAACTAACGGTTCTAAACAGTGATGGCATAAATGCAAATCTCCAGCAAAATTATTTCTCTAGCTTTGTTTGTTAGATACTCTGTATATTTTAACTTCTTCATTGAAATTGGGTGCCACAATAAAAGATACTTGCGTTGGCGAAATCTACAAAATAAGTCGCATCTCATTCGTTGCCACCTTTGTGGCCTTCCTAATTACATTAAGTGAGCCTATTAACCTTTTGATGAAGGCTTTTTTAATACATATGTATCTTATGTGGTACCTACTCGTTTTGAAAGGATGGCCTAGCTAGAATATTATCTCTACGCGACAAAACAAATAAAAGGGAAAGGCAGTAATTCAGCGCAGCTATTTTACAAACCCTCAGTTGACTTGTTTTTTGGTCTCCTTTCTCGGAATTGTCCTTGCACAACACATGCCCACACGAAAACCACAGTGCGCAAAACTTCTCCTGCGTCAAGCTTGTCAGTTGCCGTCGCACATGTGGAGGCATCGCTGTGGACCTCTCAGAAAATTTGGTCGCGTTGCTTGTTCCAAGTGGGTAATCTTTATATTTATTTGTCTATGGTATGATTCTCTTATTGAACTCATGCAAAATTGATTTGATTGAGAAAGACTTAATTCTCACACCCCGATGCGGTGTGGCAGTTTACTCATTGCAAATCGTATGACCCTAAATTAATTTTTATAATTGGTTCCCAATGAACCGCCTTATGCAAGTTTCGGGGAAGTTCTTGTTATTCAGGCCCCAATTTTTGGGAACGGGGTTCGAAACATTTTGCTGTGCTAATTAACGGAAAAATAATGAAAAAATTCTATATCTATCCGTTTTCGAGATATAGGGCAATTCGCGAGCCACCTAATGTTCGTAACTTTTAGGAAAATTCTATTATATATTATAATTTCCCTTTTATAAACTGCCGGTGGAGTTAATTTTCCTTTTACAAACTACCGGTGGAGTTAATTAGCACAGCAAAATGTTTCGAACCCCGTTCCCAAAAATTGGGGCCTGAGTAACAAGAATCGTGCCCAAGTTTCACTCTCCGTACTTTTTTCGAATATCTACTAACAATGACAAATAAATTAAATATCACGAAAAAATGTATTTGTACAAATATTCACTTTGTATATAATTTATGTTTCGGAAGCAAGAAGTGGTCCCCAACAAAAGTTCTCCACACACTTTTCTATCAATTTGGAGTCATAGAAATCATTATAATCCACTTAAACAATCACTATGCTAGGCTGCAAACTTTTCGTGGTATTCCTACGCTTTACAGTTTGGTGTAAAAACAAAAAGTATTTTACTCTACTCTACAAAGAACGGCACGCATTGTACAAAGCTCATAAATGTGAATAACGCAAAACTGAGAATTAACTCATTATAATAAAACAATCCTTAGTAGTTCCCACCGTATGGCAAGGTTGAAAAAATTCAAATCATCACACACATAGGAGCTACACATAATTATTTTAATTAGCAGTTAAGTTTGAACTTCAGTCCCAAATTATTGCCATGATGTTAGAAGGTCCGCGACAATGTCGGGAAAAATGAACAAAAATAACACCTCAAACATCTTTTGGATGGGAAAACCAGAATTACCAAAATTGTTAAAAAATTTAGTTGTCAAGGCCATGAAGTGGTAAAGGAAATGCAAATTATTAGCTTAAACTAGAATTCCGCATGAAGGCGTTTAACAGAAATTCAAAATGCGCCCCAGATCTTTTTCAAATTGACGCTCTTTAAATTATTATTGGAAATATAACTAGGCACAAACCTACCTGTGGAGCGCACACTACTACGTGCACAGCTGCAATCAAAACAAATGCACTGTGCAGCATGTTGACGAGATTTTGTTGCAAGTCACCGAAACACTCCCGGAATGCTATTAAATTCCACAGCCCTCGAAATAACTTAATTTCTATTCAACGCGCGTAGGGACCTGAGCTCAGGTGTAGGTATTCGCCTAGAATTTACCCGGTAATTATAATTCACGCAACGTTCAGGAAATCTTACTTATCTGATTAAAAACGTGTTATGCGCTCGGTAGATCGACTCGCACTGTCTAAGCTTAAAGAATTGGCGATATATTTTTACGGAGATTTTTTTCCTCCCCAAAGAATTATCCGTTGAATAAGTCAGATCTGAATAGGTACCTTTAAGGTGGGAACAGATCAAGTTTTAAAGCACGAGCCGCTGTCCAGCAAGTTGAAGCTGTTCAGATTTTTTCCATGCATGTGATGGATACTATTTGCGATTCAAACATGTTCTACCCATGACCAAGACCATGATGTTTCACTTTCAACAAATGGATTTTAAAGAATTGAAAGAAGATGTTTTCATCCCATGATGGTTTTATTTATTTGCCTTCAGCTATTTTTAGGATGTGCAGCGAAAAGCGATAACTTTTTTCGTTAACCCCTTTGTAAAGTGGACACTTATGCGGACAATTATTATTTTATTAATATTATGTATTATTATTAAATCGAGAAATATTACATTAAATGACAACAACTACAAGAAATTTTAAGTTTCTTATTATTATATGGTAAACCACTCTCTATATCATTTCTCTATTATATTTTGTATGATGACAAAAAAAATTCGAAGCTTAGGAAAATTAGATGCTATAATAAATGTGCATAGAAGTTCTTAAGCAAAATGCTTGAATAAAAAAATATCTGGTATTTACCCAAAAAGATTCTATCACATATTCACTCAAAACTAGGTTAACCACCCTGAAAATTATTACGTCACGAAAGATTCTTTATCGCTTGTATTAATATCTTTTTTTAAAAAAATTTAATTCTTTTCAGGTGATGAAGAAAAGACACATTCGTGAAAACACCGGAAAGAGATAGATACTGAAGTTAAAATATAATATTGCATAAGTATGTATATGTAGATATTAAAAAGAACACAAAATAAATTTAAATATTAATTCGGCAAAAATCGTGTTATATTGTTGTTAATTGTTTTTATTTTCAATCAGGCGAATTAGTTTTTGCACACGGCCTTTCAATAACGACGCTCAACTTTAAAATGTGAATAAAACAAAGTCGCGGCGGACATTTCAACGACTTTATATTCCATACTTAATACCATAAAATATTCTTTCGAATAAAATAAAAATAGAGTCGATTACTCACACACAACTTGTTTTATTTACATTTAATTGTCGAGTTTCCTTATTGTAAGCCCCTGTATAATGGCTCTAAAAATCACAAGTATGAATTATATTGAAGGAAATGTTCAAGCTAAATGAATCAACTTTCAAACTGGTTTCAATACAAACACTTTTAAAGCAAGTCAAACTGCTTTGGTAGTCAAACAAAGTATGATCACTCGCTGTGCATTTTTTTTAAACAAGGCAAACAATATTGTATTTGATTCGAAGAGATTTTTAAATCAGCTTGACACACAGTCGCAGGAATTAGAAAAGTGTTTCCTGTTTCAACATTTTAAAAACTTGTCATGTTGAAGTTAAGAATAAAACTGTTCGGTCTAGAAAACTTTTTATTAATAATTTTTTTTCCAATTAATTAATTAATGCAAACTGACAACTTTGTTAAACACACATGCAAATCGAGTTAAATTTAAAATATTTAGCTGTTAAAATGAAAGTATTGAATTTAAAATAAAGATAGAGGATTCATTGTACTTTTAAATTATCTATATCAAACACATATAATTACGGATTATTTTAAACCGTATTAATACGTAAACTTTTATTTGTTGTAAATTGATTCCATGTAACTACACAATCACAATACATTAAAATAAAATCAATGATATTAGTGAGCTCTTTTTTTTTTAAATAATAGCCGACGTAAAGTATTCACAACTCCTTGTTTTGGCCTATTTTTTTCCATTAATTCTTTTTTACATCACTCAATATATCCCTTCTACAAAATATATGCTGACTGAATATATACGTTTTCCAAAATCTCTAATGGGAAAAACAAATTAATGAATTAATGGCGAAAAAGACCACGGATAAAATTTCCATGGAATAAACGTCCCGTCGATAAATTTCCATGGAAAAAGTGCTAGAATTTCCTATTTATTTATCTATGTTTTAGAGAACTAGTCCAGTCAAATCGTCGAAACAAAGGGCTGCGTTTTCGCTGAATTCGAGTCCAGCGAAATTTCAATGCTAGGTAAAGGGAGCCACCAAAAAATACCACCTAAGTTTTCCTCTCGAACTCCGCAAGAGGTGGTCACCGTTTTGAATTTTAGAGGTGAAGTCTATTATTTCGGTAATTATTTGTTTTATGTGAAGAATTATTATTACAAGAATTGTTAAGGACAATATTTCCAACAGCTTTTGTTTGAAATTTTTTCAAAATTTTGAATATGTAAAAAGGTATAAATTTCCAAAACTTCAAAATGATGAACAGATGAGAATTGTAGAGAATTTCACGGGCTACAGCTTTTGTCATAGATATTTTGGGCCTTGATGGTTTCGTCGTAAAATCGAAAAGAAACCGATTTCACCCTCCAAACTGTAATATTTGTAAAATTATAACTTTTTAAACAAAAGTTGGAAAATTTGTCCTCAACAATTTTTGTAAAAATCATTTTTCACTGTAAGCCAATATTTCTTCTCTTGGCGGCCACCCCTTTTGGAATCAGAGAGCCAAGCTTAGGTGGAGTGTTTCGGTGGTACTACCTACCGCTCAAATTTCGCTGGACTCCGATTTAACGCAAACCTTGATGTACCTACCTACTATTTGAGTGGACTGAATATTTTTCACAATTATTTTTATGTCAACGAATTTATATATCTTAATTTTTTTATTCATATACCTAAGAGTAATCTTATCAAATCTATCGATGCAGAATGTATTATGAAATTAAATTCAACACCACTTAATAAATGTCGCAATTATTTTTTTTATAGATCAATTTCATGTTGATAAGATTAAATCTCATATAATAAACACCAAGCTGAATTCTTGCTCAAAGGAAATTTGTAAGTGGATATTGATATCTTAATCTGACCTCAATGTCTGAGATGTATTTCTAAATTTTATGTAACAAAGTAGAGACCTCCGACCTGAGATTAATAGTAAAAACTTATTTCTATGAATATGCGCCATTTTCTGTAACCTAAGGCATTAAAAACAGGTTAATAATATAAACAGCATGAAATGGCACACATTTGATAAGTTTTTCTTTAATTCTCAGTTGTCGGCTTCGATAATTCGATTGACGCATTGCTCACTTGAAGAGCTAGCTTTCCTGATGTAAAAAAGAAACTTTTTGCACCATCAATATCTCGTTAACGGTCAGTCAACGAAAATTTGTGTTTTATCAGCCATATTCTCACGTAAGTAAATGAGATCGGATTTATAATATTTATATGGACTTAAAATTATTGTTACAAATAACACCAATATTTTCATTGCATGAACTTTTCGAGATACTTGTATTATGACCAGAAATTATAGCCTTGTAACATGCTATGACTGACGACAAATTTTCAAACGGGAAATATGAAACGAGCGTAGTATTTCGTAATTTCTCTATATTCAAAGTAATACATTCTAAAATCTTCTTAATTAGCCCATTGCACATAAGTGTGATGCTGCAATCTCTCATAATTCTCTTTCCACGAATCTCTCACTAGATTCGAAACTTTTCAAAAACTTCGTCGCTGTAACGGTGCAGTTGATTGCACAAATTTTCAGCAGTCCAATTACTTTTGCAATTTGGGTAGATACCGAGAGAGACAAAACTACGCATGATTGCACTAAGTGAACCATATACATTTAATGGCGTCACATTAAAACAGGATGAGTTCGTAAAATGTAAAAGTTTCGCTAGAAAATTACATGTATGTAACCTTTTACGACATAATGGCAGTTCCCATCGATTTTAAATGGAACATCCTCATCTCAGTCAGTGACATCCAAATAAAGCCAAAGTTCATGTGCTCCATTGCAATGAAGGACTTTGCACTTTAAAGTTTTAAAGGCTTTTACCGAATATTGCTGGGCTTATAAAAAGTCATTTTATGGGAAATATGACCAGACTGTGGTTTCATAAGTGCTTATGCGTCTGGAATGCATTCGGGTGGAATTTTAAAAATACGAAGAATTATTTTGCCCTAAAGCATAACACTGTTGAGAATGAGTCATAATCACAGTTCCCCTTGGCTTTAGATGTTTCTGAAATGAAATTGGTAAAAGCATTTATTTGCTGAAAACTGCCCTCTGGTGAGGGAAATAATTAAATTGATTTATTGGAAAAGCAAATGGCAAGCAGAAATGTCTTTTCAGCTAAATTGAATTTTCAAGCGAGTTTTGTAACAGTTGCTGTTGACGCTTATACGACTGGAAATACCAGAAGTAAGCGAACTTTGAGCGATGTTACTGCAAGGCGGAATACTTTTAAGAAAAAAACCACCAGAAATATTTTCTCAGATTTCAAGAAGCCGCCCACTTCCAAAACAATAATTATTTTGCTTTTAATGGTGCAGCTATGATTAGTACATTACTTGTAGATTTTAGAATAGATGTTCGAGAAGTTAACACCAGTGGCGGATAGCAACCGGGCAACCATCAATCATTTGGCCGCCTCGTTCTCAATATCGGGTTCCTATGCGTGTCGGCATATATGCCGCGTTTGAGGTATGCACCTTGCACGCTTCGTTTGGGCCGTGCAGCCTCGTCCCCGTCCCCTACACAGGGCCACGAACGTGCACGAATATGTTCTCGCAGTCACGTTAGTCACTGCGTAAGCGTTACGGATGTAAATGTGCAAACTTAAAGGATTTAACTTCTAACAGCTCGCAGCCTCGCGGAGTTGCAGGGCAATCAAGCAATCCACGCATTGAGCTTAAGTGAAAGTTAATCTAATATAAAGTTAGCAAGCAGAGAAGATTTCCGATTGTTTTCCAATAAGCACTTAAAGGGAGAAAAGAAAAGGGATAATACTTAATAAAAACAAAAAAACAAATTCTCTCAGAAACTTTAAATTGTAAGAAACAAAAAATTCCCTGCCATTGCTTTCAACATTGTCGCCCAGGCTAGTAACTCCATAAAAGCAATTTCACGGGAATACCGTGAAATCTTAAACGCGTCAACAAATCTTGCACGCAATTGTAACAGCCAGTTGAAAGCTTTGGGTTGCGAATTCATTATAGAAGTTGAGCTACCTGCCATGACGATTCGTAAAATTAAAATAATGGACGACGAACATATTTTCGACTACAACTTTCCATGCCCGGTCAAAAAATTTGAAGTCAAGGTGTACAATTCAATTTCTTCATTGGAAAGAAGATTCAATCGGAAACTGTATGAAGACATATCAATTCTTGATCCGAAAAATTTCTCAAGGCCATTGCAACTAAATAGTTTCGACTATTTACCGGAATTATTAGGGTACTGTGCACAAATAAATATTGATGAACGTCGAGATGAATATCGGGATTTGGTTGTCAAATGGGAAACTCTTAAGAACGTAGTGGATTTCATTAATTCGGATTCCGATTCAGAAGGGGACAGTCACCTGGAAAATAATGAATCGAAATCTAAACCAAAATGTGATTCCTGATATAACTGCGTAGTTTGTGTATATAAGTCATTATTAAAATATAGTTTTTTTAGTAATATAGATAGTAATGTTTTTATGGCTTATAAATTAGTACTCACTTTGTCTACATCGCAAGTTCAATGCGAAAGAACCTTTTCCATATTGATGAATGTTGAAAAGGAGATTTTAGCTAAAGCCACATTGCAAGACATTATAATGGAAATATGCAATATGGCTCCCGGTATTAAAAGCAAAACCATTTAGAAATTTATTGCAAACTTGAATAAATATAAAATATTAAGTTTCACCAGATGTCCAACAGCTGTCTTAACCTGATCCTAAGGTGAGTACAATAGCAATATTGACTTTGGGACCATGATGCCCATCATGCCAGGGCCGGTTTCTTAAGTGAATCCGCCACTGGTTAACACTAATTCATCCGTCGTTTGCAAAAACACAGCCATTTCTAAATGACGCATACAAATGATTATGGGAGAAAAGGTGGTCGGAAAAAAACTGTTATGAAATCTTAGTTTCATTCCACTTTAAAAGTAAACACAAATTTCTGTTCTTTTTTTTTAACTGCCATATTAATAGGTTTTTTGTGTTTTGTGCTACTTTTTATACGCGGTTGGCACAAAAACTGCTATAGAATTTTAAGCTCGATCGATATACAACGACTCAGTAAAAAATAAAAGCACTAACTGTGGTAGTTGTGTGTGACTTTGAAATAGAAATCTAAAGATCTAAAGTCCACTGATATTCTCGAAGCAACGATAGCCAATTTCAGTAACTCGATCACGAACGAACAAATAACGACAGGATGATAATCATTTAACTTTGATGACAGCAATTAATAGCTACTCTATTTATAATCTACTCCCAGTTACTAATTAGCAATTCAAATAAGGAGATTTTATAAGGAACCACTAAAATCTATTTACTTAGTTTGCTTTTACATAACACCATGGTCACTGGTCACTTTCGCAATCTTGTAGCTTCTCCTCGCATTACGTTCGGTGTCAAAATAAACCAATGGATTAAATGAAAAATTATTTTCTTATGCTTTCCGAAACCCACAACATCTTAAACGTGCTAAGAATTTTACAAACAAATCGCAAATATACAACAGTAAAAATAAATGCGCTTCCTCAAACTTTTTATAATCGGTAAGTTCTTTTCTAAAATATATATTTTCAACAAACATCCATTGTTGCTTTGCTTGCATCCGCTTCACTGAGAAAAAAGTGATGAAGACAAACAATATTTTCTAAAAGAAGCAAATCCTAGTTTGCTCTCCCAAATTGAGTATTAATCGAATTATACCTACTTGCTCATTTCGTGGAGTCGTAAAAGGTTTCCATTCAGAAATCCAATACCTTAACCTTTTCAAATTAAAACCTATGACAACAAAACTTGTGCAAGGGAGGAGAAAGCTTTCAAGATAATGGCACTTTTATGAGTTTCGCACTTTTCAAAGACCATTTGTAGCCCTTTGTTTGCAATACACCCTATTAAATTCCTGAAGGCTATATTTTAAAGTCAATAATCTTACCTTTCAGCAAAGAAAAGGTTTGCTTGTTTTACGCTCCTAATTCACTTTGTTATGGTCTGATGAAAAATAAATAGAACAAGTTAAAGTTGAAAACAAAAACGACTTTATTTTGTGTTTTTTCCCGGTAAACTTGTTGCTGCAAAAGTGTGAAAGACCAGCTTCACTTTTGATTTGAAATTTCTGAGGAAAATTTTATTTCCAGACCTTTCATTTGGATTCTTATTTACATAGGATTGGAAGAAGGGTCGCCGTAAGTGGACGTACAAGACGCGCACCGCTATCTAAAAAATTAGAAATCGGAATTAGTTCACAGTTTATAAAGTGTGACACAGAATTATTAAAAAATAATAACTACACCATATTTGTGGACAACGTCGGGGGCCCTGCAAGAGGTTAAATAAATAGTAAATAATATTGACCCATTTTCATTGTTATGAAAGATAAAATAATGTTTTATTTTTTTTGCTTGAACGCTTGCTATGAGCCGTGATGACCATAGTGCAGGAAACAAATTAATAATAAATTAAGTGTCCTCCGCTCGCTGCCTTGCAGGATTTCGGTGATAGACACATACATAGAACGCATATAGTCCAGGCGGGATCTGTTTTGGGTTGGATGTTTTATATGGGACCTCTAGTGTATTTTTAAGTCTCCGGAAGGGCTTAAGGAATGATGATTTTTAATGCACCAGTTGAAAAAGTTGCGGAAAAATTGTGAGAAATCAAAATGTGAGTAAATCCTAATAGATATCGTTTTTTTTGTACTTTATTTTTTTTAGAGAAAAGTTGAAAATGGAATAAAAGTTTCACAATCCGTACGATCTTGAAATTGAGGTACAGATCACCTCTTACTATTATGAAGTAACATACCAACTTTAATTCAAATTGATTTTACAGTTTTTCGAATAATAATTTGTTTATTTATTTATTTATTGATAAATAGGTATAATGTACCATCTGACAGTTAACAATGATAAATAGATAGAACATAATGTAAGAAATATACAATACGTACATATTTGGATTCAGTTATTAAGTTGTATTGATTCATCTAATATTGAATTGAACTACTACTTACATACTGAATAAACATTTATTTAATGCTAACCTATCGCAATGAAAATCTAAATAGGGATAGAACGTATTATACATTTTACACATTGCCGATACTGGTTCGAAACTGCCGTAATTAGTTTTATGGTGAGTAGGATAAAGAAATTGTTGTGCTCTAGTCAATCGGGGCCGAGAATTAATATTAATTAGGTTTAAGAGAATTAGGAGAGTCCACATCGCCAGCAATGATATCATGCAAGAATAAAACACTTACAACCTCTCTACGTTTAGAGAGGGATGTCAAACTTAATAATTTTAATTTCTCCTCATACTTCCTCCTTATGAGAAAGGATCTTCCAAAATCATGAAGAAAATAGATTTATTTAACTAAAACACATTGAAAGAAATTATAACATTGGTTTTCACACGTTTGTTCTTAAAACAAACAAAAAACACTTTAACTATTAGTCTGCTCTGGCGTGCGCAAAGAAAGAATAACCGACAGAGTTAAGGGAAGTATGGTAAGCTTAAATAAGTGCGCAGAAATTTATTCCTTAAAGAGTTTCGTACTTGATGTAAGAACGAACACCTTTGATTTATTTACATTTTACGGTAATTGAATTATTTTCCTTCAATACACTTCACCAGGAAGTTCATATACAGGTATAGCATAAGTACTCTGATATTTTTTTTAAAATTAGGAGAATATAGACTAAACATAGCTTACTATAGACCTCCTCTCATTTTTGCGTACACTGGTTTTTTGTTGTTTCAAAAAATATAGGTCTGACCATCCAGTCATCCTGCATGTTCAACTGCGACGGTTCTAAAATTAAGAAGATACCCGATTCGCTTCCAAATTTATAAAATATCCTTTCATGAGAGAATTACATGTAAAATTACCTTTGACGGGAGAGAGCTTTTATTGACCACGAGTGGAGTTATTTGTTGAAAGTGTTTATTATTAGAACGTTTGAGTGTACGCGTATCATATTAGTCAAGACCCTAACTATTCTTCTAATTGCATATGTTTGTGAAATTTTCTGTAAACTATAAGTAGACTCACAATTAGTGTGAAAAAAAACAACCGAACGTCTCTGTCCGACGAATCCCGAGTTCACCCTGATCGCGGCCGTCCGACAAAGGCACCGATCTCCTGGTATCTTTGGTAATAGCGTCTAACCTCTAATCTGCTCAAATTAAGGCGTGCTGCCACAACACGCTGCCTTAGCCCACATAGCATACATAGCCGAGTTGTGTATCGCAAAATTTTATTGAATGCTTTTTATGGACTTAGAGATTCTTTATACCTGAAGGTTAATCTCTTTTTTAATAAGTCAAGGGTTTATTCTACATATTACAGTTAATTGTTTTTAACTAGAAACTTTTCTCTTATGTTATGTCTCAGAAATGTGAGAATTGTGAGGTGGGCCGATTGTTTTGCTGCCAGGAATACTTTTTTTTATTTTCTTTCTGAATAAACGGTAAAGGAAAAGAGTTTCCATTTTCTAACCGAAATAAAATTGATCGAATTGATAGATAGATGAAAAGAAAAACTCAACAGCCATCTCTCATACAAGCAATAAAAACCCCTTTAAACTCCAGATGCAAATTTTTATAACTAAGACAACTAACAGAACAATGGAAATATTAATCCAATCTTTCAGCCCCACAAGCAATATTATTGTTTTCTACCACTGTTTTAAATAACAGACCTTCAAATAACTTATTCCCTGTTTACGTTGAAAATCGCTTTTAATTAATATGAGTCGGTTTTGCAATAACAATGCCATAAGACAAACAAGCCGTATTATTGAATTGTACTTCACTGAATAAAATTAATCGCAATATTGAACATTTATCCGGGTATGAGAACAATAGCTTTTTAGAATATTTGTGTACAGGAAAATCGCCTGCAGACGGGAACCAAATTCTCAATTCAATCAAATATGATTTTGTACGCTTATATATAAAAATATGTGTACATTGGTAAAACAACAAGTCCAGAGAGGATTTGTGTATATAATCAGTCGTTATTGAATTCCAGCGATTTTATGCAGTACGTTTCAACGGCCGCAAAATTATCCAGAGCAGTGATAGGGGGGATTAATACGAAGCCTGGGGTCGTATTTATTTAAACTGCGGGTGAACAGTGCGCGGCGGCGTGTGCAGTGGTAATGTTGAAGGTTTTAGCAGCTAATTACACTTTAATTTAATAAAATTGAAAACGGGCTCATAGCGAACAATTTGGGAGATATAACATCAACTACAGGAATAATTTAGTAGAAGCTTTGTTATTAATTTAATTTATTTGATGTGTTGAAAATCCTCAACAATATTGCACCTTGTTAGGTTTTGAACGAAAGCAATTACATTGCAGAATATAATAATAATAGTTAACATAATTCAAAACCGTTTTGCATCACAATTTTCCAACTGCGTCCTAAAAACCATTTTATATAGTCTTTCAATAAGGACGGTAGAGTTTATATGTAAATAAAACGAGTTGTGTGTGTGATATCCATTCCATTTTTATTCTATTTGAAAAAATATTGTATAGCATTAAGTATGGAATATAACGTCGTTCAAATATCCGCCACGGTTTTTCTTGGTGGCACGTATTCGGAAGTTGACCCAAATTTCGTCAAAAAAATCATCTTTAGTGACGTCAACGGCGAGCGCTACAAATTCATGATAAGCAACGTATTGTGGATCAAATGGGATGATATGGATACCGATGACATTTAGTTCCAACAGGACGGCGCTACGTGCCACACAGCGCATGCCACGCAACATATGTAAATCATAGTCAACCAAAGCCGCGGCGGACATTCAAACGACGTTATATTCCATACTTAATACCATAAAATATTCTTTCAAAAAAAATAAAACTAGAGTGGATATCTCACACGCAACTTGCTTTATTTACATTTAAAAGACGTACATCCTTCTTGAAAGACTCTGTAGAATTCTGCAATTCGTAACCTAGTTATTGTGAGATTAAGAATCCAATCCATTTGGTTTTTCAGTGTGTATTTTGGATTGTGCAAATCATTTCAAGTTTGCTTGACAACATGAATATAATCATTCAAACTTTTGTCCTGTGTTGAAATTTTTTTTTGATTTGTATACAGCAGAGCGGAAAATTATACTCAAGCCCCGGGCGCAAAACTCCTACCTACGGCTACTGGTTTCCTCCTACTAAAACTTTTATATTTTTAGATGATCCCTTAATTTTTTATAACTTCAGTTAAATTAAGTTTGGCCTCGTTTTATGTTTTATACACCACTTATAGTCTCATCGCAAAGTTTCCTTTGGACATTTTTGATGTACCAACACTAAAACGTTGATCAGATCTGCCAGAGTGCCATGATTATCTTAATATTTATTTAAATCGTCCACGACATGACAGCAGGAAGCAGCTGCTGATTAAAGATATTGGTAGGATGAAAGATATTATCCCGATACATATCATTACCCCCAGGCACATTCGCCTCCTTCCCGATACAGCAAGCTGGACAAAATTGCCCCAAATGGCTTTAATTTGCATGTTTGCTCCATAAAAATAAAGCGATTGTATTAAACAAGTGGTGAGGGCCTGATCTGGCGTACTATAAGTAGGGATTTACGACCCATCCTGTGTCCGCATGAAAATTCATTCGTAGGGATCTCTGCCAGGAATCCTCCAGAACGTTGAAAACAGATCAAATCGACAATGGAAATCTGAAAGACCTAAACAGTGTGGGTGGCCCCGTGGTGCTGCTCTATTTTTCATCACTGCCCCTAACGGGATTGATTCCGCCGCAGATCGAATTAATCCTCTTAACCCGAGTCTCCTCTGGAATTCGCATAAAATCAAACTGCCAGTTTATAAACTCTCCTATCCGCTTCAACTTCAACGTCCTGTGCATTTGCTCGCAGTGGTTGGAAAGCAGGAGTCATGGACCTAATCTTCTCTGACATACCTACATATCTCCTGCCAAGTACAGGGGGTGATTCACTAGTCGACTCGCTCCTCAATTTTGTGGGATGCTCCTACATCTGGTGGAAGGCGCCCTTCAAGCCATCCAATCTTCGGCAATTTCTGCATTTATGAAGTGTACGGCACGGCAAGAGTGTTGAGCACCGTGACAATGCAGCGTTCCAAATAACTTGCGAAACTATCCCGGCAAAACCATCAGGGCTCACCTCTGCAAGACAAGAGGTTTATAGCTTCATAAATTTGAGGAACCGACTACATTGGGTTTATCATAGCACAGTCCTGCTGCATATGTTGCAAACATTAAAGTTCGAGCAGTCTCTTGCCCAACTATATTAAGAAACTTGCCGACCCCCTGCGGGGAGGTGTTCCCATGTATGGTAAATGTCCTGAAAATAGCTCACAACGGCTGCAGCCATGCACAGGTATGTTGGGGATATATAGGGGAGACAAAAGTTTAAAAGTTTAGCGCTAAGTGCTTGGGATATGTTATTCACTTGCTCCAATGCTCGCATGTTCTCAATGCCTGGCACAACAGGTCCCTTCTATTTCCCTGCGTGTCTGCTGTTTTTAATGAGTCTTGTTACCTTTCACTTACTCTCCCAGGATAAAGGTAAAAAGGACGTATCATGTGTCGTTCACCAAAGTGAAATATTAAAAGGCTGAAAATTTTGTGCTGATGCTGGAATGTCGTTTCCTTGATGTGGGTAAGAAATTCTTGTGAAACGTGCCACTTTGTAATATTTTTGTGAATTTCATTTTGTGAGTTTTTGATTTTTATGTTTTACTGAGAAGCCTTTTCATAGCTGAGTGCCAAAAGGGATCAAAGTTGGAGCTTCTTCAAACAACCTCTTTTCAGAAACAGTTACATACCAGACAATTAATTTCTTTCCCGCATACATACATATGTACGAGTACATACCAACGTAATAAAATTCTGTTCGTCGTCATGCGGCTTTATGGGTTTGCAAGAAAACTTCCCAAATTAAGATGATTCACGTCTCGTTTCGGTACGTGCACCCAAGGCCGTAGGCAAGGCTTTTTAGTGTTCCGTATCAAAAAATAAGGAACACTTTTGAATCACTTTGGTGTCCGTCTGTCCGTCACAAGCGATTTTTTTTAAACTATTTAACGTACAAATTGAGCACAGAGATTGAGTGTAATGGCCCAATTACAGAAGTTAAGTAAACAAAGTTGAATTTCTATGCTATGGCTTAATTTGAGAGGGTAAATGGGAAATGGAAAAATTTCAAGAGCATCGTGCAGGATGTCAAATAAAAGATTATTGAAGCAGGAATGCAACAATATATGTGAATCATATATTTTTTTATGCAGTTTTTTAACCTTCATCGAAAAAACGCTTAAAAGTGGCTGTCCCCCTCCCTTATCACCAAAAGGTTGGCTCAGAAAAATCTGAAAAAATCTTGAACATTGAGAATTAGTTGAAGAAGATTGAGCTAAATTAATCAAGTTTAAAAAACTCTGACGCGATCAATTGTTATTGCCTTATAGTCCAAGAGGCGACTGCGAAAATTCGATTCCATCAAGAGAACGAATCAAATATTCAGGAAAGGTTTCTTATGTTCGGTGAAACACAGCCACACAAAAAAACAAAAGTGGGGATTACTTTTGATGCCATACGTCATATCCGTAGTATTTTGGCCTGCTGAGCACGAATCTGCGACCAGAATTGAGCCGTGACGTCCAGATTTTTTTCTAACCTCAAAAAATGGGTTAAAAACAGAGAAAATCGTGGAAAATACACTCGTAAAATTCGGAAAAAATTTATTTTTAACATTTAAACCTATATTCATATGAATTGAGACCTGCTGAGCACGAATCCGTCACCAGAATTGACCCATCACGTTCTGATTTTTTTCTTAAATTTGTTTTTATTAATTTTTAGAAAAAAATCAGAACGTGATGGCTCAATTCTGGTGACGGATTCGTGCTCAGCAGGTCTCAATTCGTATGAATATAGGTTTAAATGTTAAAAATAAAATTTTCCGAATTTTACTCCACGATTTTCTCTGTTTTTAACCCACTTTTTGGAGGTTAGAAAAAAATCTGGACGTCACGGCTCAATTCTGGTCGCGGATTCGTAATCAGCAGGCCAAATTACTACGGATATGACATATGGCATCAAAAGTAATACCCACTTTTTTTTTTTGTGTGGCTGTGAAATCTAACCGGCATGGGTTGCATCATCCCTCCCTGGCCGGTTTCCCCCTCCCCCATTTCCGGCGTGAGGGAGGTAGTATGCAACCACTGGCATATAAACTACTGGACTGATTATGCTGCTATCTCACATGGGTCAAGTTTTCTCTGCCTTCTTCTTATCGAATTATGCTTATTGTAATGCCAATATTAAAAATTCAACTTGAAGTGATAATTTTATTTTACGATTTATGTGAAAAATTTCTGGAATCTCAAGCCAGCTGGATTTTCTTTGCGCTGCTCGTACGTAAAAATTGGTCGTTAGTTTGCTTATTAAGTGATATGTAATTAGTTACTTATTTCCAATAAACCAACCTGTCCTATCAAGTTGGCGGTTATAAAATCGTTACTGAAATTTATAAAGTTCAGTGGAGAAATATACTTATATTGAAAAGAGAAAGATATACGAGGTGGTCACTCTTTCTTCCTAGCCATATGACTGACATGAGCAGTCCAATATTTTGCATGTCATTGTATGCAACGTATGTTTTCTGAAAGTTCAGCTTTCACATGTGCCCAATTTTATGCTTCTAATCAAAACCGTTTTTTTTTAGTATAAAATAAAAATAAAAACAAAAAATTTTAAAAATAACAACAGTTTTGCTTTAAGCTCTACAGGTGCCTTTCCTTTGTTAGAATGCCATTTTACTTCATCAATGATAAATTAGCACAGCTGATTATATCACATTGAGTTGGGACACTTATTTCAACAAATACTGTAAGCCCCTGAGTAAAGTTCCTTTCGAAGCGAATGCCACCTAACTGAAAAGCTGTAAACCTTAAAAAAACTAAGTACTGCGGACAACTTCTCTTGTATTTACCATACCAGCTGATCGATTTTAGACAGTTCACCTTGACACCTGACACGCGGCTTCCGGCAAAACAAATCTGAATTTGAAACCTGCGTACACTGACCGCGGACGGCATTGCGAAAATTAATAGTTTTCTAGCATAAAATCAATTCCGTGACCATGGAGGAATTCAAGACAATTAATAGGACAACTCAGGTGCTTCAAATAGCTTCGTGCCTTCAGAAACTACACAGGAAAATCTTTGAGAGCAAGAAAAAGAGCGTCGACGACCACAACATAAAGGAATTAGCGTTTTTAAGGAACCAGTGCAAGGCAGAAAATGTCCATTTGTCCTTAATGGCGTGTCAGACACTCGTGAAGCTTGTGGAGGAGGACGTTTTGGATTTGGCTAGGGTTTTAAGCGATTTGACCAGCCTGATACCCAACTCAACGTGAGTGATTTTGTCATGTTTTCTTCGGAATATTTGTGGAAAATTTGTTATTTTGCAGGCCTAGCCAGTACACGGCAATAACTGAAGGCATTGTTAGCCTTCTCTTGCTTAGTCTGAAGCGACAAATTGCGCAGAACGAAAACAGACAGTTCCAAAACCCGTACGGGCTGAAGAATCCCCAGCATCCACTGATTGTCCTCATTCACCAGGATGGCTCCAATATGATTGACATTGCCTCGAAGATAAATGGAATATGTAACCACAACGATGCGGAGTAAGATAAAATATACTGCTGAAATATTCTTCTTAACGTTTTCCTGCCCTTAGAATTAGGATGCACAGCATCGAGTTCCTACGGCCGGTGTTCCTCTACATATTCTGCAATCCACAGAGTTTCTCAGACTCAAAGGTCCTGTGGACAGGGCTTCTGACGCAAAGCAGCAGGAACCCAGTTGCTCAAGACCTCATCAAGGAGATTTTGACGTGGAGCAAGGTATCCTACCTGATAATTGGTAACGATTTCCCTTTTGATTTTGAAGCCCTGATTGCATGTTTTCCTATTCGTTGAGTCTTTGAAAAGTTGCTCGTTCACCTTTTGCAGTACATGCAGGGACGCCTTTTACAATTTTATGAACAGAGAACGTTCACTCACAGCATCCTCTGCGTATCCTAATATTAAGAGTGCACGTGTCTTTCATTCTGTTAAGTTCAAGGAAGAGAAAGAAAGACAAAATGGCAATCAAAAATACGTTTGTCATAAGTTTTACTGGAGAGGCTCCTGATACTAAAATATTACTTCCTCTACCGGAGCGATTTCTAGCAGCATGAAATCCCTAATTTTCCTTAATTCTTCTATATTCTCTCTTCTTCAAATATCTAAATAAATCATCATAGACAGTGAACTCTCCATCGATGTAATACTTGAACACTCACTAAAAAGTACACAAACTTTGATATATTTATCCCCACCAGCCGCTAGAACAGATGCGTACAGTACTTCCCCTGCCAGAAGAGTCAACCTACGGCGCGGAACTCGGGTATTAATTTTTTAGAACATCGGGGAGACCAAGAACCGAAATTAGTTAGTTTAAATAATTATTCCAGCTTCACCCAGATATTCTGCCAGATTTTTCATTCTATCATCGCTGAGCGGCGTTAGGACATTCTCAACGGACGAGCAGTCTCTCAAGCATGGGTATCTAGCTCTCACCTCATAATATTCTGGACAGCTCAGTTTTATGCGCACCTCATCTTCAACCTTCCCGCACATGAAGATTAAAGCTGAAAGCACAATGTAACCTGAACTCAACGCGGTCTCAGCGCTACAAAGTTGAGCAATTCCCAACTTTTAACAGCTCTAGCGTCAAGATCGCGTTGAGTTCGCTTTGCGTTGTGCTTTCAGTATAACCTACACTCTAGAAAATTTGGAGGGCTTAACTTTCCAGTTAAAGCACTGTTTGCACAAATTGAGAGTCCTCAAATCCATAAGTCTAAGACGCTGGTCCTAAGGAAGAAGCTCAGGATGATTACTCCAAGGCATATCGTAAAGATTCAATATTCAAAAATAGATCTCACAAATCAGTAGTATTCGAATTTTAGAGAATATGGATTTCGAAAATCTTTTGTCCATCTGCGCACAAAACTAAGCATGGAGCTAGCCCTATTAATATTATAATCCAAATTTGCCGAAAGGTTGATTTTGTTGCCGCTACAGTATTTTGTTTTTTGAAAGTCCTTTGATGTCGAAAAACCGTCGTTCGTCATTTTTAAACTTTTCAAATTCAAATAGGTAATTAAAAATCAACTGCCATGGAAATCCTATGTGTACTTTCAGTCGACCATATTGGATCCACCTTAAATTTCAGAATTATAAAACAATTTTGTAATTTTTTTAAAAATCTCATGGCGATAGGACTATTTGAATGGCGTTGTATGAAAGCAAAGAATGGCTGTATAAATTTAGCAGCGAAAAGATTCTATAATTTCATTTCAATCGCTTCGTTCAAATAGATAACTTCGGGTAGCTTGGTAGTTGTTATTGTATTTCCCTTCGTTATGATTTCAAGTATATGGTAATAAGATCGGTTCACTAATGCTTTTGTTTTCTTAGATATCTTCCCCCGAAACATGTCTATTCACCAGCTTAATCCTCCTGGAGGCAATCAATCACTACCAAAACCAGGATAAACATGAGGAGATGGTCGAATCATGCGTTTATTTAGCGCTTGTAGTAAACCAGCTGATTCTCTTCGGGATAGATCCACGCCCTTCGTTGCAGTGTATTGACAGATGTCTTCGCATTAAAAACAAATATACCAAAAATAGCCTTAATGTTCTATTGGTGATCCTCTCCAAGACGCTACACATAATTTCCCCATTCTACTTATCGGAATTACTCCGGATCCTCTTCCAAATTATTGTGACGAAAGACTGCGGAAATCAATACATTCTGAACATGGTGCTTGACGGGACCATTCAGTGGATGTCTCAGAGTGCATTCATTCCTGCCGATGGTAAAGCACTTGCTGATAGAGTCATCAAGCAGATTATCAGTGGTAAAGCGGCCGAAGACGCGGAACAAATCTCCACAGCTGACTTTAGCTCGGATGTTCGAAACCTTCATCCAGACATTGCTCTATCATTTGACATAGCCAAGTTGGCTGAAAGTTTTGAGGAGTCTGAGTACAAGAACATATTCACCTTCATCGACACAATCAACATCAAGTCGAAGCTTCCCTTCTGTCGGAAGATGAATCTCTTTCTCAGGGCTATCTTTCTCTCGAAAGAGCCAGCCTTGGATTGCTGGTTCAAGGTGTACCAGACAATCTTATCTATAGTTAAAAGCAGTGAAGATGTGGCAGTTAACTTGCTCATGACCTATCTGTACAAGTTGGCGAGTGAGACGAATCCAGAGGTCCAGCTGGAACTTCTAAAAGGCTTGCCAGCCTTTGCAGTCTCAAAGGTTCTACTGACAGCATATTGCTCTTTAGTATTTTCTAACTACTTATTTTGCAGGACAATATTCCAATGGTTTTGAATACCATAAAGACGATCTCGACGGGGCCGAATAACGCACTCGCCATGGATTTGTTCCTTCGAGTTTGGAAACTAGAGGTAATTATGTTGATTCATATAGTTCAATAGGTTTTATTTAACGCTTCAACTGCAGGTTCGCACTTACCCTTTCCTTAGTAAACTTTTCACATCGCAGAGTAAATGGGAGATGGACATCACAAAGGCATATACGATTCGAGAGATTTGCTTAGAGAGGTACGTACTACCCTACTAAACTGACTCAATAAAGCCGACGGCCCCATTAGCAGACCTCATATTTGCGTTTTTAACAAGGCCACTAATATCCCTAAAAAAATTACTGTCTTCCGCAAGCAGTATATTTTCTAGTTTCCAGTTAACGGGTAGGAAATAGGATTTATCTTGTTTAATGGAATGTCACACACAATCGAGCACAAAATTATTATTTGGAATGCTTCTTGAGAACATTAGTTTTGGACAATTATTAGCTGAGTTATCGCTACAACCAGGTCGAAAAAAGGCGTTCCGAGAAAAAAGCGATTAAAGTATCACTTTTATATGCCATTCGTGGTGGCGGCCACTCTACCTGCTCCCGTTTGAAATGCTATAAATACGTCGACATTTTGTGGATATGTATTTGAAAGTATGTACTTTAAGAATATGCAAAACAAAATATTTTTAGTAAATATTTAGACCCCTTTTAATTAACGTTGAATTGGGAAACCAGATCGATTGCGTCTTCTCTAACTTTTGTAAGCCTTTCGACAGAATCAATCCCAAAATTCTGATTTACAAATTATCTTATCTTCAGTTCCCATCCCTTTACGAAAAACGACTTTGCTGCTACTTATCGATCTCAGTGGATCTTATTTCGTAGTGTGCAATCTACGGAAATATTTAATATCTCTTAAGGTAGTCACCTGGGTCCTGTCCTGTTCATTATTGACATTGACGAGGTAGCAGTGAAGATTTCTTAGGTTTTCCCTTAGCAGTCCACCCAGTATCAAATTAATATCGTGGCACTCGATTGAAGAGCGTAATAATGATGGACGCTAAGAAAGTTTCCACATTGGGCTTTATTTTATTTATCGATCGAAAAAATTAAAAATCAGCTTTGTTACAATTAGCTTTCCTAGTAATATTTGTAGTAATGCTTTTCGCGTTGTTGTCTTACATCTCCCAAACTGGAATGGAATTGAATGGAGTTTTCACTGTTGGATAGCTTAATTCTTCGGCAAGGCTTTAGGCTATATGTAATATGACCGAAAATTCTCAACTTGAACGGATTTACGTGAAAATGAATATGCCTTTTGAGGTCGCTGATTTTAAATCTGCTATCGAAATTTCGAACTTCAATATGGCGGCCAAAAGTTACGTAAATGAGTATTCATGGAATTGGATTCTTAGAGTTTGTGTTTTCAGAATAACTGCCTTTGTCTAAGCTCTTTTGTTTCTTTGCACGGCACCAAAACTCAAACAAACATTTCAGAAAATTTTGCCTGACCGTCTGTTTGTTGGGGCTATTCTCGTGAACGGCTAAGCGTGACTATATGACTTTCACTGGAAGATAAAATATTTTGTCGGGCATGATTTAGTTTACTTTTTGCCTGTGTTATGTTTCTCTGGGATAATTTTGGGAACGGCTAAACCTATTTTAATGGGGCTTTTAGGCTACTTTTTATCCCAGGAATATTTGGGGCTCCCGCGAGAAAAAATTCAAAACCGTCTCCCCGCATGAAAAAGTTTCATGCATTCTTCAACAGCTTTACCGTGCATGAGATCAGGTCAAAATTGAAATAGAACCCGGGGAAAGCTGGCATTGATCTGCTAGTTAATAATAAATACAGATAGATACATTACAATAATAGTTAAGAAGTTAAGTTAAAGTTTCCAGCTCATTCGCATTTCAACGACACATTGTGTATCCTAAGTTGGGAAAAGCTTAGATACTTTCTCTTGAGTTTGATTATTACTTTTAACATAGTCTACCAAACCATATTAGTTTTATTCGCGGCTGCGAAAAATAAATTCCAGCCTCCCATATAAAAAAATGTACAATCCCCTTTCTCAAGAGTGCGAAGCGCTACTTAGGGTTTCTCAGAAAACAAACAATCACAGTCACCAATAGTACGAATAATTTTCGCATCGTGATTATAGGGTAAAATCCTGATTGGAAAAAAACTAAAGGTACGTAATTGATGCATTTATGTATATGATGCAAGAGACCCGACCTAGGTAACCCCGTAGAACCACAGATCCTGTTCTATTAAATATGCAATGTTTGTATATATGTTATCGCATCATCCAAAACGGCTCTAACGATTTCGATGAGATTTGGTATACGGGGATAATAAATCGATCAAGATAGGTGCCATCTCGAGGAAAAGTCGTTTTCACCTACCCCAAAACAGCGGATTACCTTTTCCTTCACAATCCCTTTGACATGGGTATCAAATGAAAGGTTCGACGAATAGTATGCGACGTCATTACAAGCCAATTTTGAACCAGTTCCCGTTATCGGAATAGGCTGAAACTTCGTATATGTATACTTTTAAACCCTATGACAATGCAATAATATGATGACCTTGGCCTTATGCTGCTTCTAGGGCAGCGTATACATTACCAAACTTTTTAATAGCTTACAGAAGATATAGACTAAAGAGTAAATAATCAAATAACTCTAAACAATATTATACGGGTGGCTAGACAATTTTGGTGAAATTTATAGACTAGAGGTTTTCAGAGGCGAGGAAGTCTAGTCTAGCTAGGTTGCATGTCTGGGAAAATTTATAAATAGTGGAATTGAAAATTTTACGTTGGTACATGGGGGTTTTTGGGTCGCTGATTTTAAAAATTGTATCCGACCCAATATGGAGAAATTAAATAACGAGGAGCGAGAGTCGCTCTCCAGTGGTCTACTTACTCGATCGAGGGAAGCTCGGTATTCCCGGTACTGTGTTATTAGTCGTGTATTTTCTAATAATAATAAAGTTCTTTCTTAAATTCTAACGCAAGTTGTAAATTATACTTTCCTTTCAGGCCCACACAATACGGCCCAGATCTAGTAAAATATCTTTCAGACATACTTAATAACTGCTCCAATGACGATGGCAGCTTAGCAACTTGTGTTGCTTTGGAAGCAATTGTTGCCCTCTGCGAAAGCAACACCGTAAACATAACTTCAACCTGGAAGGCATTAAGCGGAAAATTCAGACATGAAAAACGCACCAATGTACTCAAAAGCCTGTATAAGCTTTTTGCACAAGTTCCATTACTACCCTCTCCAACGGAAGAGTACGAAACGCTTGTAGACGAGTGTCTAGAGCAGTTGTGGCTCGTAATCGTGACATCGAACGAAACCGAGCTGATTAACGAGGCTCTTAAAACATTAGCCAACTTCAAGCCAGGAACCATAATGACGCCGAGACATATCCCCGAAAATTTCATAGATCCCAAATACGTGATGAGAAAGGAGATCATCGACTTCGATCAAATAAATGGTGAGGTGTGGGTGGAAGTTTTGCGAAATATGAAACCAACCTGCATCCGGGAGGCCGCCAACCTAATATCTCAGTATATAAGCGACGAAATAAGTGGCTATCGTAGCGGAACGTACCACCTTCTAGAAGGTAAACCGGAGCCCAGGAAACTGACTGGCCTCCATGGGAAAAGCACATTGAGGGCTATCACAAATTATTTAGTGCTGCAAGCCAGGGTGGGGGACCATATACCCGAACCTTTAGTGGTAACCGGCGCTCTGAGATCTATTTCGAAGAAGTTTTCCAAACCAATTCCGCCGCTCGACTGGTGCTTTCTTCACAGTTTCTTCCACTTGAGCTTTGAGGCGCGGAAGTATTGCGTGCTAATCGCAAAAAATCAGGTGCTCCACTCTGGCACTGCAAAAAGGCTACTGGAAAATTTCCTAGTAGAGTTTGAGCCCAATATTTTTGAGGAGGATTTGCTACTTATTTTCAGTATTTTGCCCGAAATCGCGAATGGCGTTAGCTTGGCAATTTTGAGGGCGTTTGCCGAGAAAATTGCTACCTACTGCTTCCGGGAATCTCAGCTTAATGGATTTGTTGAAGGTGAAATCAAGGATACTCAAAGAGTTTAGTTTTTTAATAGTATTTTGATAGGTTGTCTGTTCGAAAAATTCCTGGACAGTGTGAGGTCCGTGTTCCTGGGAAATGTCGAATCTCCCGAGGTGCTGACGCTGTTTACTTCGATTGCTGAGCGCTACATGGATTCAATGGAGCTGGACTCCAAAGTGAGTAGCCGTTTTAAACCCAATCGGAATTATGTACAAACTGCTTCAATTTCAGCTTTTTGAAAGATATACTGAATTAGTTTCAGTTCTCCATCCCAGCTCAATAGATGGACTAACTTCTCCTAACAACTGGTGGGAGATTCCAGTGACAAAACTCAAGAAAGCAACAATTATCCGTTGTTACCTGGTTCTCTACAATAGACAGATTGAGAACCCACTGACTTGGCTTGATCCCCTAATCGACGCTTATGCCAACATAAAAGATGAACAAACCTTCTTCTTCCGGCATTTGGCCATTACTCTGTTTGCCTACAATGATGATAAAACCGCATGTGCCTGGCTGATGAATTTATCTCTGAAAATACAAAGCCAATTGTCGGATGTTTCCAAAGAGGACAAACAACAGAAAGTTATTTTCTTGTTAGACATTTACATTCTTACAGTGGTAGTCCTCTCTGGATGTGCCGTCCTTCTTGGAAATTTAAACGTTGTCGCCACATCTCCCACCTCGAGAAACGAAATATTTCCTGAAAGCTTACAGATGTTATGCGACCAGGAATTCTGGAAGGAGAACGAAGCAAAAGTCTCTTGAGTTTTTTACCATAAAATTTGTGTTAATCTCAATGTTCTTGCAGATCTATGAATTTCTCTACCACCTCCATAAGAATTATCCATTCCTGCAACAGTATTCAGATGTCTTCAGAAACGCTATAATTTGCTCAAGGAATAACGTGTACTTCGACAGTAAGAGTGTGTGGATCAAATACGTCGGAATGCGGAAGTAGTGGAGAAGAGCTTGATGAGCTAACAGTCGTTAGGTTTAGGAAAAAGTTTAAAAGTTAACGCAAAGCACAGCGCTGCCATTTTACTATTATTATGTCACATTTTTCCCTTGAATACATTCTTCAAATTTTAATGAATTATTTTGAGTTTTAAGGGGGAATTCTCATTTTTTAAGTTAAAGAGCAATTTTTAGCAATTTTTTCGTGGTAGTCTTATTAGACATTTAAAAAAAATTTCAGTGAATTGCGCTATTATTATTAATATACATACAAACTAATACGTTGGGTTTTTTTTATAGCGGGCGCGCACTGAAGTGAAGTTCTATAAAAATAGGTTCCAAACAGTTCCCATCATAGCTCGGTTCCACCAACAGGACAGCGATGGAAGACACCTCCAGAACAAGGAGGGAAAATATCACTAGGACAGCGAGAGAAGACATCATTAGGAGATGGCAAAAGCGATGGGAGAGAGAGAGAGAACACAGAGGCAGATGGACTGCCAGGATCATCCCGAACATAAAGCCATTGGTAGAGCGAGAGCACGAAGACGTAGACTATTAACTCACATGGCTGCTCACAGGACATGATTGCTTCAAGGAATACCTACACAAGATGCATAAGGTGGAAATTTCAGCATACCAGAATGGCGACTAGGACAGATGACGCCCTGCACACTTTCTTCAAGTGTCGCAGGTGTGACGCGGTTAGGTGGTAACTAGAGGGAAAGGTTGGAAACCTAACACCCCGACAACGCACTCGACACCATGCGCTGTAACAGATAGAATTGGAAGTACCTTCACAAAAAGAGTCATGAAAGAAAAATGCTTTGAGTCCCAAGAAGCACCACCGGGACAGCAACCAGGAAAGGCATTTTTTCTCCCCGCCAAAAAAGAAAAAAATAGCCGGCTCCACGACGTCTGAAATATAAAAATCAAACGTATGTCGTTTTATTTAAAATATTGTCCTCTAGTGCCTAAACCGACAAAAACGTTAAATTTTAAAATATTGTAGAAATGGCATGCTCTTTTGTAACAATCTACAAAAATTGCTGGTTTTTTAAGAGAAAAGGGGGATGATTACACTTTTTAAATATATTGTCGGCTTATGCCCACTCTCCAATGGGTATGCCATTTACCATTAACCAACGAGTGACCAGTTGACAGAATAGCTGACAAAATGCGTTCGTACATAATTCTATCAATGCAGATGTGAACTCAGAAAGCTCTGTTTGTTGTGATCGGTGAAATGCAAAGAAACGAACTAAGTTTTATTTTATTTATTTTTAAGAATTAGCTAATTTAGCCGAACTAGCTGCTTAATAAATTTCATTTCTTCGTTTCTACACACTTTTACACAATATTTACTTGAGCTTAAGCTCACTTTTGCTTGAACTTTCACACATTTCGTGTACTAAATACGTATCTAGGGCCCGAACCACTGCTAAAAAGTGCTGAATTAAATGCGGCAACTCAGATGGTTTAACTAACACAAAGGAAAAGTTAGAGCATGTCGACCAAAACACGAGCGAGAAGGGACACGCATTTTATAATGAGAAGGAAAAGGCTGCAGCATTTTGGTTGGATGGTTTGGTTTTGGCATGCCCATTGGAGATCGGGCATTAGGCGCTAGTAAACAAATAAATATAAAGATGACCCGCTTCGAACAAGCAAAACGCGACCAAAAATTCTGAGAGCTCTACAGCGAGTTCACTGCAGAAGTCGCAGTTAACGCACTCTGATTTTCGTGTGGACATGCGTGCAAGGCGAATTCGGAGAAAGAATACCAAAAACCAAAGCAACTGAGGGTTCGTTTCATACGATCGCTGCGCTAACCTGCTCCGTCGCTTGAGTATGGTAAAGAGGAGATGCCTGTGTCAGCTAATTTGCATGATTTTATGCTCGTGATATATTTTGCTTGCTGGCCGTGGGCTGAAATATAATCTGAAACAGGTGCCTCCATCGCATCAAGCTCGCCGATTGTCGTCCCACATGTGGAGGCATCGCTGTAGAGCTCTCAGAAATTTTGGTCGCGTTTTGCTTGTTTGAAGTGGTTCTATACAACTATACTAGACGCAGGTAAGTAAAAAAAACATCGGCAGCGCTAAAAAGAGAATCAGGTTGAATTCTATGAATGAGCTGATAAAAATACGAGGAATTAAAGTAGATTGCACGCTTCTAGTAACGTGTAAAAATTAGCTGCACAATGCACAACACATTGATTTCTTAAATTTCTTGGGCTTGTTCTTGACAATTTTGCAGCGAAGTTGCATACTGTAAGGGGTAGCACCTAAATATTCAATTTTCTTGTGCGGTGAAACTCGTTCAGTTTTTACACATGAGAGATTGTAACCACTTTTTACAGCCCCGATTGTCTATACGAACTCTGGTTGACTCATTCTCGCTCGACCTCAGCTCAACTCGACGAACTCTCTCGCTCTCTGGCCTGGCTAGATGACTGCAGCAGGCTCGAAGAATATTTTTGACGTTTCTCGGTCGGCTGTCGCTTTTAATTGCTTTTGTTGATACATTTGGATTTGTTCAGTGTTTTTGCGGAAAAATGAGAATTTAATTGATCCGGCAATAAATCGGTGCATAAGACGTTTGCTGTAAAGCCGGAGTTAACCGAATTCAGTGAATTCTCGCGAAACATTGGAGGCGGACGGTCAGAAATGGACGAGATCAAGAAGTCAAAGGTGGGACACTTTTTGTAAATAATTTCATGTTATGGCATAATCCTTTTAACTGTCGCGATAAGAGATCATTATGCGGGGTGCGAATGCCCCGACCTATAACGTTGAAATATTGTGATACTGCCGACGCTTTTAGTGCCTTTCCGCAGATATAAATTTTTTACAGTCAATGCTGCAAAAAGGCCTGAAAGCCAGCGTAGGAAAATAGATATCATAACAGCATGAGTGTAGAATGTACTTCTGCTAAAACCCAGCAATCTACGGTTTTGAGTTACAATTCTTTGATATATCCCACGATGGGAGAAATATCCTTCGCCCTTCAGCGAAATCTCACCCCCCATAACCGCCCACGAAGGGATACATCCTATCGATAGACATAATGGTATTGTTCTACAAATAAGCCCATATGTCTGACGTCCCTGGACAAAAACAAATTATCAGTGAATAGGGAAATTAACAGACATGACCACGCAATGTTTGCGCCACAAATTTGGACTCTATGGAGGCCTGTGAGTCCGAATTTGAAAGGTTTCTGGGGGAATGCGAATTTCGTGGCGAGTATTGTCTTCGCGTGCTGGTTTAATTCTGCAGACATTTCTCCTAAATCCCCGAAAATCAAGAAATCGAAGGCTGTCGGGTTGAACAATACCAGCGACCAATGAATGTTATCACTTTGGAGATCAAATTTACTGGAAGTACCTATATGTAATCAGTTTGAGATAATTGATTAAGCGCGACATCGTGTTCATAAAAAATTAAAATTAACCAAAGGTAGCTGTAGCTAACTTTAACTGACGCCGATTGCTTGTAAAAATAAAACGCCAAAATATATGCAATACTTTCGCTCGACTTTAAAATGTAAATAAAACAAGTTGTGTGGGATATCCACTCCACTCCATTGTTATTTTATTTGAAAGAATATTTTATGGCATTAAGTATGGAATATAACGTCGTTCAAATGTCCGCCGCGGCTTTGTTTGACTATGACTTACATATGTGGACTTTGAGGACATCAATTGTTTGCGGTTTAATTTCGAGCGCCCATATTGAAAGACCCTTTAGTATTGTTTCTCGTTTTCCACGCAGTTGTTGCGTTTATCTGCACGTGGAGACAGTCCTAATTTCAGATTTTTTGCAATTTTCTCGACTATTCCATAAGAAACGCACTCATTTCGGCTAATTTTGCAATACGAATATATTTTTTGTTTCAACAACGTTCAATTGCAACTTTTTTTAAGTTTATAATGTGTTTTATTTAACTAAACATTGGCTGCAAAGTGATTAGCGTCTAGTTTACACACTATACAAATTTTTTCCAACAGAACTTTGACTTAAAAGTCTTGAAGTAAGAACATCCCAAATAAAATGCAGATGGCTTGGGATTTATTCACATAAAAGATAAAATAAAATGATGAATTAAAGTTTAAATATTTTAATTTTGGTACTACCATGAGCATTCTGGCAAATAAAATGAAATCTCCGTAAAATCTGAATGCACATAGCTTCAAGTTGAAAAGTTTCCCCTACCCTACCCAGAGGGCCCGAACTTTCAATGACTTCAAAAATTTGATTGTGGAATAAACATTTATGTAATTTTTGTAAATATTAACTATCTACGACCTTCGCTAGGTGGTTGGGCTGCTATAATATGAAGTGCTGCACAGCCCCTTTTGTGCTATTGGCTTATGGCTAAACTATATACCACAGCTGACAGTGCTGACACAGCAATTCATTAGTGTGTTTTATATAAACAGAGAAAACCTAAAACTACTTTAAAAATGCACTTAACTGGTGTCATGTCTATGAAAAAAAAACCAAAAATATTACTTACTAGAATCAGGCTAACACTGGCAAAATGGGTGCACAAAACCCTTCCCGAACATTTTGTATGCATACGCGTCTAATATTCGGTATATTATATGGGCCCGGATTTACTCTCGACGGCTCTGCATTTCTGTATAAGTTGAGGGAATATTTATTTACGTTAAATCCACGGGGAAAACTTTCCAATGTTTTACGTGGAAAAGCAATGTTAATTTTATGAGATGGAGTTTATGTGGCATAGTAAACATAAGTGGAAGGTGCCGGTTATTGCACATATGCATATTTGTGCATGATTCACTCTCAGACAGAGGCGAACTTTTGTTTTAGTTCAAAAAAATCATAACATTATCTTACATGAATGTCCACGCAGCAAATAAAAGAACAACACAAAGGAGGAAAAATCATTAATGGCCGTGTAACAAGATCAGACAAGAAACGACAAATATCAACAGAATTTCCCACCTCTCACACGTCACGATCCAGCAAGGAAAAACTAAGGGAATCCCCGTAGAATCTACATGGAGAATAATCATACTTAACTATGATCTATAACTTAAGGTCTGGCTTAATTGAGGATAGTATATATCGTGTAAATGATGATCTAAGCAGAATTCACGGTTGATTGATGAAAGTTGAATTTGGGGAACGCGACTAGCAAAGACACATTCTCAAACCTGAGATACTAAGAAAATAAGTGTCTTCGCTAGTCGAGTCGACCAAACTCGACTTCCGTAATAGGGCCCATTAATCCTTCAAAATGCAGTGCAAGTGCAACGAGATTGATACTGCAACACCATCGACTATAAGAAATGATGGTATGACAATTGGTCTTGTTAACTCAATTACAAATCTGGGTATTGTTGTTAATAATAATATGACATGCAGTTTCAAATAAACAATGTTGTGCGTTATAAAAAATTCTTTAAGTTGATCTTTCAAAGCTGAGAGATCGTATTATGTCATACTTTACGTTGGCGGTGTAGTTTTCCGTCACTTGATGCTGCATGTAAGAAATAGTTAATGGGCCTACTTCTACAACCCGTCGTAATGAAATTTCTTCCCCGACTGTGAAATTCCGAATCTTTTATTTTTGTATTTTCTATTATCGTAGGCAAATAAATATAAAGATTACCCACTTCGAACAAGCAAAACACGGCCAATATTTCTGAGAGCTCCACAGCAATGCCTCCACATGTGCGGCAAACTGGACTTAGGAGAAGTCGCAGTTGTGTTCGCAACTAAGGTTTCATACAGTTGCTGCGCGTACCTGCTGCAGAGGTACTCTTTGAATGCAAAGGGTAAAAATATCTGAAAAGAGAACTTTTGAATAAAACATGTGATGGCGAAAAATTCTGCGTCCCACAAAGATGATGTCGTTTTGCCAATTGGCCTGTATATATTTATGTACGAGTGTAGTTGCATTAGTCTGCATTAGTATACTTTCTATGTAGTATCAATATTAGGACTACAAGTCATGCTGATGCTAAATCATTGTTGGCAACATGAGTTATTCAAGTAACAGTGAAAATGGATAACATTGCAATTAATGGTGTGATTCAATTCTTTTTTTCTGGAAACTAAAAAAGCAAAAGAAATCAATGGAACGATTGGCGGACGCATGCCCTTCCTATGAAACCGTTCAATTTTGTGTAAATGAGTTCAAACGTCTGAGAACAAGTATCGAAGGCGCAACAAGTCCTATAGCCCCAGACAGTTTTGACGCCAGAAATCATCGATAAACTCCATGATATTGTTTTAGGTTACAAACCAGATAAAGTGCATGATATAGCATGACCTACGTGCATCTCAACTAAGCGGATAATAAACTGTGTCCGTGGTAAAAATGCAATCGCGTAAAATATTTAAGAAGAATCTAACCAATCTTGTGAGGCGTTTTGTAACTATGGAGCGAAACGCACATCACGAACAAGACAGAATGACAGAATATATACAGTGAAAAAAAAACAGGAAGCAACCTGGCTCCGGAAAGGGTGAAATGCGTTCCACCCGCAGAAATTCTTCTGACTAACTACTTGGAAAAGGGAAAACCATTACTGGAGATTACCAAACAGCACTTTTGGAGACAATGAAGACAGCGATCGGGGAAAAACGTTAATAACCAATAAGAAGGTGTTGTTTCATCATGACAATGCACCGGAGCATTTGAGCCGCGTTGCGCAGTATTAATTCACAAAACTACGATTTCAAATTCTACCGCATCCACTTTATTCACCCGATCTTGCTCCCTCGGAATACTGTCTGAAAAACGAAGCCCAAAACTTTCCTGGCTGGACATTTAAGTTAAGTAAAGGAAACTTAAAGGAGGTAAACGAATATATTTAGGGTCTCGAAGACACTTACTTCCGCGGGGGAGTCAGGAATTGAAGTTATTTATTAAACTACTTTCGTACGTGACCCTGTAATCAACTTAATGTTATCTAATTTTTTTAAAAGGGGTTACCTCTACAAGCCTATAACTATTTATTTTAAATATTCTAATGCATTTGTCATTCAAAACACAGCATTTTAATTAAAATTCATTAATAAATTATTCGATAACAACACAAACAAGTTGTTGTTCCTCTAGTTTCGAAAGATTGAAAAGACGACTTTCTAGTCTATACAAGGACTTGTTATCATTAACTATTAGAGATACTGTTCTTCCAACAAATGGCTTTCCGTTCTCCCTAAACACAGCGATAGCAAGGAAAACGGCAGAAAAGAGTGCAAAAATCAATGCACAAGGAGAGGAGCACACGTTTCGTACTACATCTGCAAGATACCAACCCAAAATTCAATTTTTATTGACTCAATTTGACCCATTAAAGGATAGGAACTTTTGGAGGTTTCAAGGGCAAGGATGAAGTGTATTCAGCTCCTTCGTACTCCTCTCTATGTTGGCTGATGACAGAACTATGCCTATAAAGATTATTTACGGAAAAATTGTGTTTTGTATGCAGAGAAGGTCTTACCATGTGGTGCGCATGTTCACGTTCTCGGCAAAGGAAAGTATGACGTCATTTTATCTGCGGAAAATGGGGCTGCCACTTTTAGGTTACAGGGTAACTCAGCGAAGCAATTTCTATAGCGTGACAAGTTTTCTATACAAAGAGACTTGTTTGCTGTTATTTATTTTGTGGTACTTGTATGATGTCACATCAGGCAACCCTCTCTCTGTCTTTTCCTATTGGGAAAGGCTTGTTTCCCCTCCTCATCAGCGATTGGCGGAGAAGTCAGAAATTTCCCTTCTGGATGTTTATAAGATACATCCTAAAATTCCTTCGAGTCAGTAACAACCGCGAAAGTAAGCCAACGAAAGTAAAATCGCGTTTCATGGGAGATTCGCGACTACTGCTACTGGTGCTGTTGTTCTATTGGTCGACTCCTTAAGTGATCAAAGTGTAAATCCGTAAATTTTATTGTGATTGCAGCAGCATCCAGAATGGATTTCACGAAATTCATGAATAAGTTCAATGAAATCGAAAAGCAATTATCGCCAACATCGTCGCTGCGGTTAAGCTTTGACCAAATTTCGCCAGAAAGTGACCAACCGGATATTAACAAGAGGCTCTGGGGAGTACCTGTGCCGCCGTTCGTTTCAGATAAAGTCGTCTCTTGGATCGAAGAGGGCCTCAACGAACCGCCGATATTCTACAACGGTGTCAGTGTTGTTAAAAAGGTTGTTATATGATAATTTGCTTCCTCATTTGTATGCACGAAACGACCAGTTCCTGTTTCCCAACAGACTTTTTTTTTATCACCATGACTCGCTCAATTATGCAATAACACCTCGTTTAAATTCAGATTGTTTACTAAAACTCAAAAAGCAAACAACGCAATTCATTAAATGCATGATGAATGATGTGCTTGGGCAACAAAACGTTCAGGACGTTAGGTTAGGCTTCCGGAACACCTGTGTGTACTTATAATTGTGGTTTCTAAACCAGGACTGTGAGAGTTGTAAAGTGGTGGGCTTTCATCTACCTTTGTTCCGCAATTCAAAGTCATTCATAATTCAAGGAATTTTTCGAGGATTCTCTTGTTTAACGTTTGCTAGGCTGTTGAGATTGCGAGCTCGGGGTATTATCATAATGTAATTAATACTGTGGGGCCGACGTTCTTGAAAACATCCTTTGGCTAAGTACCTACTCAATTATTCACCGTAATGAAATTGTTATTTCATTACCGGGAACCTAAGTAACTTAAATCACAAATTTTAAATTCTGCCTCATTTTTATTTATCTTCTATAAAAAGCGGAATTGTTAATCACTCTTTAGACTTACTGTTTTCGTTGAATTTCAAAGGGTGATATCATTTATTTAATGTCTTTGTCCAATTTGCAAAAATATAATGCTGGCAAAAATTAATGTTGACTATGAACGATTATAACAGTGAAACACGAATATGTAGCTCAACATTTGATCTTGTTCTAACAACGAAAAAAATGAAAATTAAATTTATAAAGATTTTAATGACGTAATTCGAGTTTCCGTAATTGTCTATAAAGTATTTGTTGATTAAATTGATTCCAACCAGGGAAAAATTGCAATTTTGCAGAATAAAAATGCAACTGCAAAACCAAACTCTATAATGATTTGAAAGAAAAATTGATCCTACGAAAAATCGAAACCTTGCCGACATTTGGACCCTAATAATAATATATATGTACATACAGTGGTGTGCAAAATAATAGGAGCACGTATGAAAAACAGACTATATCTCTCTATACACATGACAAATTTAGTTTTCGAAAAAAATACAGTTCCCGTCGTAAAGATCCAGGCACATTCAGTATAATTTCCAGTCACAGCCTCACATCTTCTTGTTAAAGTGATTTTAAAGTGTTGTTTTGATCGTATTGTTGCCTTTTTTATCAAAACCCATAGCAACACCAATCAGGAACTTGAATAGTATTTCCTACTTTCTACTACTGACAAAATCTGTTCCGGTGTTTGGGGTCATTATCCTCTGGAAGAATCCAGTTGCCATTGAGTTGGTTTGCTGATGGTACTAAAACTTTTCGGCCAATTGTTACCATCCGCTCTTCTGTTAGTATATCCGTAAGGCATATGATTTTGCTAAATCCTGTGGAATTCAATTATCCCTCCCTATACGAAAATCATCCCAAAAAAATTTAACTGAAATGAACCTCAAAATGCTTTCTCTTAAATTAAAATCTTATTACAGTTAATGGTAGTGTGTAACAAACGTTCAATTTGATTTTTTTAATATTTCGCAAAAGGTTTTCTATGTGTATAGTGCAATGGTAGAGATACATCAACATTGGTGCCATTTGTGGAAATTACATTAAGATAGTAGTTGATTGACGTGAACTTGATCTCGGTTCGTTGGGCAGATCGAAGATAAAAGTAAAATAGTTATGTACTTACCGAATTTACTAATCACCCTATAACTCCCAAACGGTTGAGATTGCGCACCTCCTCCCGCTACAATACGTTCGTTCGTTCGTTTGGCTAGGTGAGATCTACGATCTCATTCATTTTTGTCCCCGAAAGATGAAATATCCGTTTATTCTTTATTGAACCGGAAATTCAGCCGAGGTGTATTGAAAGAGTAGGGAGCAGAGGGAAGGGTAACAAAATCGGCAATAAACGCAGGCCGAAAACAGTCGCGTTTTTGTAGAAAATTATTTGGAAAAATATAAATTTAACTATTTGACGATTATGATTATTAATTGCGTTCTATTCTGATAGATAGGGAAACGATGAAAACGCATGTAATTTTCAAATACATATATTTTTTATTTTACAAAATATAGAAACCTGTATCATCTTTTGGAGAAAGATTTCCAAAAATCGATATTAAAAGTTGATTATTTGTAAAATTACTCGAATTATAATCTTCGTCAAAACTCGAGGCTGGCACCCTACGCTAGTTGAAAATAAAGCAAAAGCACACCTGTGTTGTGTACAATAGAAGCGACATCGTATATCTGACACAAATATATTTTTTATCGTGTTTTAGAGTAAATACAGATTTCAGTCTGGAGGATTGACACCTTCCCTCCGTACAACTTCCCGACATACAGGTACAATAATGTTGCAGAATGGAGTTGTTAGCAGGTTGGTCTCTATCGATCAGAGTATATGCATAAGATTGACTTGCTCTTAAATTGTGTGATTGAACACGAATTCTCATAAAAAGACGTTTCCTTGTAAAATATTATATCGCGCACAAATCCTTTCATTAGTCTTACCGGCACACCTCAATCGTATAAACCCCATACCACGCATATTAAATTTTTTTGGCATCCATGATGCGTCAGTATGGGATTACCAAGAATGTAATGGATATTGGAATAACTGTCAAATAAAACTTTATTGTTTTAATATATTTAAATATCGTTTCAACTAAAGATATTGTTTATGGAGCACGATGTTGGAAAAATGGCCCCTGGTCGCACAGAAATTATGGGATTGTTTTTTTTATATTTTAAATTGAGGCCTATTGTGAAAGAATTCTTATGGGGATTTCATAGTTTCATAAACTAAGAACATATGAAACCCGCATTCGCCTTCGGATTCCACGATTATCTCTTAAATTTCCTCCCCAATGTTTCTCTTAAGTTACTATTGGCTTGTTGGTATCTAATCTTTCCTTCAAGTAACCTCAACAAAAATTTTATGGCACATTCAAGTCAGATAAACGAGATCAGCGATGTGATTTACGCTTCAGGCGTATGACGCAAAATCTTTCATTTGGGTAATCGAAAAGACTAAAATCTGAAGCGTCCAAATCAGGCGTGTAAGTAGCCAATTGTAGACATGATGCAAATCCAAAAAATTTTGTATTTTTCGTGGGTGAACCGTTTTCACAAATTTCAAACTCCTTATAATAAATTGTTAGCTTTTGGAATACTCAACAGTCGTCAGACCCGAAAACACTATAGAGAAAAAGCTACAAAAGAAAGTTGTCTTATACATAAAAAAATATTATTTATGATATAATATGTATGTAAGCCATTTTTATAGCAGGCATAAAATTGTTTTAAATGAACCATCCCTATTCGGTATTTTAAGCTCTCTTAAAGGTTTCAACCCACTCTTAATTTCGTATAACATTTTAATTAAAATTTATTGTATTGACTGTATTACCAAATTAACAAAATGAACGAAGGGTAAGGAAGGTTAAGCACCCTCCCTTGCATTCTCTTAAAGTTATCAAAGAGTCAAACGTTTCTCTTTGGACTTTGGAAACACGTGTCTCTGCAAGAGTTAGTTCCCTACTTTTCTTTGTCGTGCTGTATCTAATTCTCGTGAAAGCTGATTTCGTCTTAATTAACATTTCTGCACCCTCATCACTCTCAAGTAATTGTATTGTCTCATGTAAAGGGATCCTGCTTTCCGTAACATTGTTTCTGCAATTGTCTGAAATGTCTTGAAATGCCATCGCATGTAATAAGGGGCTGACGTTTGAAGGGTGTGCATTATCAAATTTCCAATTATCAGCGGTTAGCGTATCTACTTTTCGTCAAGAGTTTTCTTTTCTCGTCGCAGTGATTGTGAGTGTTCAAGTGAAGATGTGAAAGTTAATTCCCAAAATATTAGCGCTGTCCGAAATATCAATAAGATGAAATATCCGCAGGCTTACTGGTTCGTATTCGTACAAGACCAAATTTAAATGGGGGTGACTTGAAATATGCTGATTGCATGGAATTCAGCTATTGAATTTGTTTCGACTAAACTTGAAATAACGAACATAATTCCACTCCTGATCTTTTGAAATCAGAATCACTTTAAGATTGGAGAGAAACGGAAACGGATGGTGTTGGCAAGGGAAGTTGGAGAAAATCAATAGAACATCAAATACAATAAAATTATCTCAAAGGAAATGTTCCAGCTCTTCATGCGGGCCAGTTGCTTAGAAAAGCCCCACTGAGATAATAGAGACAAATTTTATTTACTTCAAGCCAAATCTATTAACGCATGAAAGAAAGTCCTTTACAACCAAGAAGAAATTTTGAGGGATTAAGCTCGACATCATTACATAAGTTCTATGGGGGTTAAGCAGGGTTGCTGTTTGGATTAATTAGGGTTCAAACTTAGCCACAGTCAAATAACCTATATAAAAGTAAAGTTCGTTGTGGTTGCCCCGAGCGTCTAATTAAACTATAGTGAACAGTCCTTTGGAGGGCACCCAACCCCACTCCAAATGTGAATTGCCATTTTATGGAACTGGAATGGCTGTACCTGAACACTTAACTTCTATCTCCTCACAAACTAAGCAGTTCTCTTGTTATATAAATGCATCCGCCGAGATTGCCTTCTAGAACAAAGCACTGGTGTGACCTACGTTCATAAAAGTCAGTCCCTACCTTTTTATTTTAAATCAACCTCGTTTTCCCATAAGGTTTGAAAATTATTCATAACATAAAATGAACTACTTCATTATATCACTCACCTCCGCACGTACGAGAAAGAAAAATATTTCAATGTGATGAGGATGAGACATACATAGGTACTGCAAGTGCAATTTGTATGTTTCATAATTTTTTAAGTGGTTTGTGCACGGTGCAAATGTTTCATCGATTAAGGTTTTTAAAAGCATCCTTCCACTTTGCTGTTTCTAGAAAATTTAAAGTGGAATTTATTCCTCTTGAAGACTTTTTTGGTGTAAAAAAAAGTGTGATGAATATTTTCATGTTTAAAATTCAAATTTTGTTATTTTTATGAGGATACCTCTGATTTTAAATAGAATCAAGTAATTAGTTAATGGTTGAATTAATAAAAATTTGCTTGAATGCATTATGGGGGACCACTAGTGTGACCGCCTAATAAAAAACTGATTTTTGGGAATATTTTTAAAGAAAACTACAGCATGGAATTGTTTAATGTTTAACGGATATATTTGTGAATATATAATAAATACATGATAAAATTTGTGGACCGAAAAAATTAAAATTCAGTGAGTTATTCCCAAGTCCAAAAAAAAGTCCCTCCACTGCTTGAGTGATTACGACCTTCACAGTGCGTGAAATCAAAAAAACCAGAAGGTTTATTAAACTAGAAGTTCTTGCCCGTACCATGATCCTTGATCGAAAAAAAAATTTAAATTTAACAAAATGGCAGAGTTTTTTAAAAAAAAGTTTAAAATTTTGCGCGAAGATTTGATGATTTTTGGCCTGCCAAAATCACATTTTTTATTTGAACTGGAGGTTAATGGTATGGAGAAACATATATAAAAGAAGCTGTAACAAGAATCAAATCGATCGGATGATTTGTCTTCGAGTTACAACTCCAGAAAATTTGAAAAATGTGGTTTCGAGAAAAACCCGTTTAAAGTTTAAATTACTGATTTCATGCTTATAAATAGATAAATATCATACCTACTGCTAATCTGCTATTCCAGGCCCATACAATGGACTTTCCTCTTCTTCGAAAAACACCTGTAGGGCTCAAAACCTCAAGGTCAACAATAGAAACCAGAATCCCTTTATAATGACTTTCCTGGCCGACAGTGCCCGAACAATAACTCAGGTACGGTCCTTTCGAACCGATGAGCGGCAGCTCTTCAGATGGCTGTAACTCAAAAACTATTTGAGATATGCTCTTGAAATTTTAGTGTGGTATTTTTAAAGGTGTAGTCTAGTGGTAGTAAACTAGTGGACCCCCTTAATGTCTAATTTAATATATTCTTGAGATATCACCACCCCCATCAAAGTTCAGAAATAAGTATTAAAATTTTTTTATAATAAAATTATAAAATATATGTAAATTGACCAAACACAAAAAAATGAAGGCATCAGATAGTATGTTAAACGTGTGTATTCGAAGAATAAAAGCGTAGGAAGGTAAACTGTGAATATCAACTATCAACGGCGCGATGGTTTTGGATGTTTGGTAAAAGACCCAAAAACAAAGACGCTGCCATTTTGGTCTTAACTACTATATTGTGAAGCATCTTCTTGCGAAAATTTTGATTAGAGGATTTGAAAAATATATACACAGTACATTTGTTATCTCTTAACTACGACTCCATTTTTGAACCGTTATCTGTTACCTTGCGATGATTTATTATAATTTTCGGTATTGTAAAGTTTCATCTTGTTTAAATAAAAAAAAATGTAAGCGGTGACGATGCTTTTTCACGGAAGTCGGGTGGCACGTCAAATACTTTCTGAAAAAGAAGAAACAAAAATGATGCTCTTCAATTTCTATAATATTAAGCGGAAATTCTAATTATTTTTGGCCAATACATGTTGATATTTGTTCTCCTGTTTATTTATGAAATGAAGCTAAATAATGTTTTTTTGTTATATCCTTCATAACAAAAAATTGCAAAGTTGACTTGAGAAACGTAGGTATGACTTCTATATATTTCAGGGATTGGATAAGCTGTGAGAACGCTGACAAACAATTTTAACAACTAACGAAGAAAAATTATATTTTGGAATAACTTTGAAATAAAAGGTGACAAAATCTTTAAAAAAAAAAACAGTAGAACTTTCCCTTTTTTTGAAATTAAATCACATATTCTTGAAATATGAAGCAGCAACTACATATATGTAAAAAAAATAGAATTCCTCCTTATCGTCACTCCGGAAAGTGAGACCCCTTAGGATTTATTTTGTGGAATAATAAAAAAGCAATCAAAATGAAATTTCAAGAGTTTGTTCAATATTCTTATATCTTATAGTAAATATTTTGTAATAAAATATAAATCCAAATGACGCCCTGCACGATTTTTTTACAGGAATACGTTAATTAATTCTTAATATTGCGTTTTGAATAATTTGGCGAAGACCTGTCCAAATAAATCTATAAGCTTTTTTAAAATGTTAACAACTTTGTCAATAAACTATTTGGATCGCTTTCGCTTCGCTTGAGAGTTCAAACTGTCCAGTACGGTGTGTTGCTGTGCGTAATATATGGTGGTATGGTGTTTGAACACTAATCTGCATTTGACCGGCATTTAGCTTTCGAGTGACTGTAGAAGTGGCTGATAAATAAATGTCACATATTATCAAAAACAATATTAATTATTTTGCTCAAATGTTAAGAGCGCATTATAAAACTAATTAAATACGGTTGTTTGGTTCCCCTGGATCATTCACACAAGGGTACTGATGAGCAATTTGTTTTCAGTCACGCAAGGGATTAAGTGTGGTGTGGTCGTACCATTTATTTATATCTTTGTTAAAAACCTGCACAAACCAAAACATGTTTACCTATTGAAGATATTCCATGTAGGGATGTACATATGTAAGTTAATTTCTTGTTTTGTCCATTCCTGTCTTTTAAACGTAGTTTTGTAACTTAACTATGACTAATATGATACAGTTTTCGATTAAGACCATCTCATTAATTATTACAAAAGTTATGTACGGTATAAGTAATATTCTGAGTATGGTCATTACTTATTTAAAGAATTTTGCTACACGGAAGATTACATTCCACGTAAAAACAAATGATCGTAGAAAATGACCTCCCCGTAGGTGTTACTATAGTTAATAATTAAGGACCAGCTAAGTACCTACCCGTGATATTGGCACCTAAGGAATACGATATATTTATATTACACTTCGCCTATCCCAATATATATCAGCAAAATTTATTATTTATTTGTACATTCATTGCTGAAGTGAACTAGGGTAATTTAGTCATTTTTCGCCTCTTTAACTTTCGGTAATGGGGTACACTAATGACTTTCGTAACCTACAATATTCACGTACGTTAGAGCCGCCCAACACGGTGAGTATTTATCGACATCGTAAGGGAGAGCTAAGAGCTCCCAATTAGTCGACATAAACCGCTTAAGGTAATTGCCCACGTATATGTCAAGAGGTGTTTTACGCCTAAACAGAATTTTTCGTGAAGTACTTAAATCCTGGAATTAATCTAAAGTCCGCGTAAGAGGATATTAAAATTAAGGGGAATGAAAGATACGACCAAGTTGTCAGGTGATTAATATGATAAATTTTCGAACCGAGTTTGTACCATTTGGAACTATGTATGTACCTATACACTTAATCGGGGATGATAAAAGGCACACTTTATACAAAAACTTTTAAACTTAAGTTGGTTGTAACATGTTTAAGTTCATTTAATAATACAACTCGAAGTATGTCGTTAAATAAGGCTAGCACACTCCCTTTAGAAACTTTTCAGAAACTGCGAATACACGTTGCTACACTTTGCTCTTATATCGTAATTGATTTTTGTTAAAAGAAAATGAGAAATGAATGAACTGGGAATGACGAAAACTTTGAAACACACGAATGTATTTCAAACAAAAGTTTTCCTATTTCATCAAACAAAAGATGTATGCGAACGAGAGGTTCTTAAAATTCTGAAATGGTCAGAGTGAAGTTTCTTTCAAGTTATACAAGTTTCTTAAGTTTTCACACAAAGGCGATGTTGTAGATTTTGTGCTTTTGAAGTCTTGAGAAAGTTGCATATCTTTATGCAAAACTTTTCAAGTGCTGAGTGATATATTGCACTGTTGTTCAAGGCTAGCATGTGTGGATGGATTATTTCTTGCGTTTTTTGTAGTGAGTCACAGGGTTTATTTATTCCCCATAATACACTTATTTTTGTGGACTTATTGTAATTAAAATATATATTTAAAAGGCTTACTTATAAATTCCTTCTGATATAGATTAATTCATGAATTTATTAGGGATCATAATTCTAAATATTAATTTCCAAAATGAACTTCTACAACTTCGATATTGTACATTATACCTACTACTATGTAAGGCGTCGTTTTGTTTTGGAATAAATCGTTTCTAGTGATATGATTTGTGTATCATTCGGAGACCCACTTTTTGGGTAAGACGTCTTACAGGAGGCTCGTGAATATTAAGCAGATTGTTTTACAGTATTAATGTTTTGTTGTATACGTACTGTATAAACTTTGTCAGATGCTTCAATACATCTTGCGGTGTAACAATGTTTCAAATTTTTTTGATTATACGAGTAGAAGAAAGCATATGTTGTAAACTGAAAGACGTGCATTAGTTCTTTGAGTAAGGCTGTGTAATGTATGTGATGCATGTAATGGCGTCATCACCGTCAAATGCCGACCAAGTTTCCCGTTCGTCCAGTGACATCAACACAGATTGGAGGCCTTTTTTTATTATTATTTATGTATTGAGAATACATTTTATTGAAAAGAAATCTCTTGGATAAGTTTTTGTCCATTTTCGTGAGGATTAGTTTTTAAAAGAACGGCATCATAAGAATTTTCATTTAATTGATTTTGTGGACCACCCACAATTTTGTAAAACATCTTTCAAAGTCCTAAGGAAGAGTAGGGCAATGCCCTTGAGACAGTTCTGTCGAGCACTTGTGAATTTCAAATCGGGTCTGCCAGAGTAAAGGCTGGTCTTTACATTAATTTGTTTAAAAGGTCCGTAAATAATTTTTTTTTCATCCTACATAAGTGAATTTTCTAATTTTCTAATGAATTTTCATGTCTAAGCTTCTTTTCAAATCGTTCGCAATGGGGCACTTGACATAGGTACGGGGGCGGTTTTTATACCCTATATTAAATCTACAGTGTATACTATGACATAGTGAGCCGGAATTTCGTACACGGTTTTTTAAAATAATATGGATTAAGTTCAAAAATTGACAAATTTGGCAACTCCATCGTAGAGTTGCCATAAAACAGTTTTGATTTTCACGACATATTTGGATACTGTCTGAGAACGTGTAGAATGCTGACATTCTGTAGGTATGCGGCGTAAATATGAACAATAAATATAATTTTTAAAATAAATAGAATCGGGTAAATCCCTCGCAGCGTTGCCATATCAAAATGTATTTTTTCATTATGAACAATGATTGCAAACTTGTTGGCATAAAGAGCTTTTGAAGTGGTGCAAGTGCGAGCCATACAAAAATTATAACTTTTGACATATTGTGGGCAAATGGTCAGTTTCAGAGTTCCCAATGTATATGTACTGAAAACTTTATCGATGGGCAAAACCTATGAAGTTGGCTATAACCATTTCTAGCGGCTCATGAACCAATCTAAAAATAAATTCAAAGAGCCACTTCAACGATCTAATTTATACATAGAGTGGTGGCTCTATACTATGTATAAAAGCATTTATCTAGATTATAGGTTATCGTAATAATTGGTTTTAAATGGTTTATAATACTGAAAAGACAAATATTTTCAATCTTCCATATAACCTTATTGTCGAAAAATTATGGATTTTATACGGAGATATTAAGCATCAATATCGCTATTGTTCTTTCATCACATTTCTCAGTCATGCAAACCAAGCTCCTGATTTTTCAGTCATACCTGGAAGGGTTATACAATGAAATCACAATTGACAGCAAACACGTTTGAAGCTGTCTTTAATTATAGAATTATGTCCGAGAGTTGTTTCTAGTTGCGTCTCATAAAGGCCCTTCTTTTCTTCTTATTTCTATTATTTAATGTTAATAAAAGATTGCATTTGTCTGATATAATCATAAAAGTTTAATTTTCCGTTCTTATAATCACAAAATGATAACCAGGTAAAAAGTGATGTCTATACTAGTACTACCGAATAAGGATTTGTATGCATAATTACAGATTCCCTTATAAAACACATCAAACATGAAGGCAATTAAATATCATTCTTTGTTATCGCCCGACAGGTTGAAAATGTGCGAATGATTGATCGCTACAACACGAAGAATCCCATTGTTGGCACTCTGTACCTCACAGCAACACATCTTATATTCGTTGAACCAGAAACAAACAAGGAGACATGGGTAAGTCATATAATTCCACATTGATTAAAAGCAAATAAAAAATATCTAAAGGCGAGAACCGGGGAAATTTATGCATTGATTCACTTGCGCTAAATAGAGGCAATCATGAAAGCCTCACCATGATTTCATGACAAAATGCCGCTCGTGTAGAATCGATTTCATTTCTCAGACGGTTTTAGTCATAGCCGCTCTATTTACGGTGTAGCCTGAGTGGCGCCGTTTTATAGGCAGGGGGTGCAGTGAGCAATTGTGAGCTTCTGCTTTCACAGGGCTTAACGATATGATGAAATTTAATCCATTTCCGAATACCATGCGTAAATTATTATAAAGGGGTCCTTTATGAATGAGTACTCAATATTCAGGAATTGGGACTGCTGGCGTAGATAAGATCATCGCTATTTGTGAGGTCTCACGTCTAGTGATAATACAAGAAAACATGGAGGGCCCTTTTCTTCTTTTGGAATTTTTATCCAGCCATTCAGTAACCCTTACATTCCATTTAAAACCTTTTACACCTCATTGAGCCCTACCAAATCAGATCAATTCGTTGAGTGTTTTCATTGAATATTCAAGGATTTGCCTTCAACGTCGTATACGAAGTTCGCTGAATAGTGCAATTTTTGTAAGTTGGGTAAATCCATTAATTTTCGATTGAGTTCTTTTTCGGGCTATGGGAACATTATTCTTCAAAATTAGGTCAGATTTTCTTAAATTTGAAAACTCATAGGTGTTTCTTCAAACAGCCTTGGTATTAAGATTTTTCGATTATATTTCACCCTCAACGTATTGCGTGGCTCAGATGTTGTATATTTTATTTCTGTGAGGTTTTATGGCTGTTTTACAATATATTTCTAGTACACTTTCAGTTTTTGATTTTGGAACGCAAACCTATGGATTGTATTATAATATTATATATTACATTATCCATACTAATATTATTATAAATAAATGTGTAAGCCTTTTGGCTTTTTACCTTATATCTCCCAAACTACTGAATGGATTCGAATGGAGTTTTCACTGTTGGATAGCATGGTTCTTCGGCAAGGTTTTAGGCTATATGTAATTGCAAGGGTTCAATATGGCGGATCCAATATGGTGACTGTGAAAGTTAAATTTATTCCAAATTAGCACCATCTTCCCCCAGGGAGATTTTTTGGGACTTTTGGTATTTTGTTCCAGGCTATCCAAAGAACACCTCCACCAATTTTTAGCTCCTTAAATTAATTTTCCTACCTGGGGCCAAATCTTGCCCAATATGCCTGTATGTACTACATCTATACGCTTCTTGGTGCATATTATTAAAATTTAAAATTATTTACATCTTGTCTAAACTAATTTAAAAAAACTTTGTCCAGTGTTTTACTTGCGCCTATGCGAAGGGAAATTACCGAGAAATCGATATGAATGAATAAATCCAATTTAATCCGCGGCAATTTCATAATGGAAATCAGAATTCGATAAAGCTACAAGCGAAAATTATCTGAAAGCAAATCAATCACGACCATGTTGCGATAATACACCTATGGAATATTTGATTAATTCGGAACCATAAACGTGTTATCGAAGATTATATCGTTCCATCGTTATCGCGGCATGCCCAAATATTTGGAACATGTCGGCACGACCTATTATGACAGAAATCCGCCAGGCTAACATGTTATCTACGGTCGACTAAACAGATGCAAATATCTGCCATAGAATCAAATTATATTTGTTTTATCTACGGTTTACTTACGAAAATTAGAGTACATTTAATTGTTGACATAATATATTGAGGAATATAGCAATTTTGGTCTCAAGTGCATATTTGATCCTAATATATTTCCGACTGTGCATTCTGTTTTGTATTTTTCTAGGTATAAAGTAAAGATTTCCATTAGTACATAATGCTCTTGTTATCACGAAGAGCTCCACCTCGTACAAGAAATAATTTTGCTTAATTAATTCATTAGCAAAACCCAGTGCCTCAAGGGAAGGAAGCTTTCTTCCTCCTGCTCAGTAAAAATAAGATTTTCCGGGCACTAATTTTCTCATGAACTAAAATAATAAACTCCTACCACAGGAAAAGAGTTTACCAACGAAAGCTAATTTTGATCCACTTGGTGGGCCCCACTCAATAGAGTATACTTCGTTCATTTAATTCTTGAAATCTTTGGATGCTCCTCCAAAATTTTGTAATTTCGATCAAAGGGAAGTTGAATGGATAAAAGATTAACCCTACGCACTTGCCACACGCAGTAATTAAGAGTAAGGGCTTTCACTCAAATTAACAGTGAAAGGGGGATTATCAAGTAATTAGACCGATTCCACTCTTGTAATTTATCTTAGTGGTGTGTTTGTATTCAGCATTGTGCGATTCTACTCCTCCGGAATTTCGTCGATACCTTGAAGACACGGTAAAAGTTTTATTGGTATCATTCCATGGAATGACTTCATTTTACATTTGTTGATCTGTTACCAAAGATATTAAATGAAAGAAAAAATTGTTTGTGAGATTGAATTTGCTGTAAAGCAATCCTCGAAGAATAAAAAAATGGAAAGAAAAGCACAAAGAGGGTGCTACGATTCGAAAGGAATTCAGCCAGCAAATTAAATATTAATAAAATCAGAACTTTCTTATTCAGTGTCTGTTGATTACTTTTCCACAAAAGCCGGATGTGGAAAATAAAAGGAGCTCAACCTATCCGTGTGAGCGAAGTAATTCCGTACCAGGATCTGTAATTGATGGAATGCTTTGGATACGAAAGATTAATTGAACAGCACGATGAGATGTAGCAAAATGAGTTTCTTTGGAAAGAAATCAAGTAATTGGGTACGCTATTTATCGATCGGCGTTCTAATTATGAAAAATGTTTCTTTTTGCAAAATTGCTTGCTGAAAAGTTATATAATTAAAAACTTGCAAGATCTCAAATAAAAATTTGTTTTTAATGTTTCATATAGCACTTTCGGTCTTATAATCATATCTAAGGTGATATGCGATTGACTGTATGTTTTGTATTATTATTTGTATAATGTATATTATGGAGTAAAATTGCTAGTTATACATATATTCAGTCAATCAAAATGTGCTGTATTTAATATTCATATAATGGTGATCCCGAATTCGAGGTTAAAATACCATGCCTGCATGATATCTGAAATTCTTTTGCGATAAATATTTAATAAATCTCTATAGGCTATAATGCACACGAAGTGGTTTACACACCAGTCGTTTTTTATCTCAAAATTACAAATATTATAGTAAGGCCCAAATGGCAATTTTTCCCTAAGGCGAAGATGTTTGATGCAGATTTATCTTTGCTTTGTGACAGCCTACCAAAGAGGCTCTGTGACCCAAGCGACTGCGAAACACGTACTTTTTTTTAATATATTAAAATTTTCTTGAAGAGAAATATGTATATGAATTATTTTCGTCAAGTATGGCCGATCAATTTAGATTTTAAATTTACTTAAAAATTTGGAAATATGATTGAGTTTTAAAAACCATGTTTTATTTTGATCTCAACCGAAAATATTATTTAGAGAAAAATTTGGGCAAAATTTAAATTTTTAGTAATCTCAGAACAATTTGTTCTCTTTCGCAAGTGACTGTATCTGCAGTGGTAGTTGTAGATGAACATTGTTGGAAAGGATATTGAGATAGTGGTTGTTTGGTGTGAGTTTAGTGTTGCTGCGTTGAGTAGATCAAAGTATAAAATTGGTTCATACCATGAAAATGTCGAATTTATAAAACACCCTGTAACTCCTAAACGGTTGAGATTTATTCCTGCTCATTTAGATTTGTTTTTTTAGGTGAGCTATATCGTCCCACTTATTTTGGCACACGTTATGTGAAACACCCTGTATACTATGGATATATGTATGTATTAGGAATGAGAAAAAGTAAGTTCCGTTTTTTAATAGATGGGGAACTCTTATTGTATGTATCACGTCTGAACCGGTTTCACATGTATTTGACAGGTCTAATGTCAGTGTCAGAATCCATTGTATCTCGATCAGTTAAAGTAAAAAAAAAAAAAAAAATTTTTTTCGATTGCACATGGAGAGCTTTGAACCAAATAATCGACATTTGCGGAAAGTATTGTTATACTTCTATATTTTACAGTAATCCGCTGCTGAAAGTAATCGTTTGCTACTAGAAGCATACGGTGAACATGCTTTTTTGGATTATATGTGCAGAAGATGGCTTAGACAGTTTAAAGATGGCATTTTCGATATGAAAGGTGTTATTTATCATGAGTTGCTGAAACCGTTTGAAATCATTACTGGCGATGTCTACAGGTAGCAGCTAATGCGTTTAAAGCGAGCTATTGAAGAAAACGACCAGAATGGGACAATCGACACGATAAGATAATACTTTTACACGACAACGCTACACCTCATATAGCTCAACCAGTAAAAAAACTATTTAGAACGGCTGAACTGGCAAATATTAGATCACCCGCCGTACTCACCAGACATTGCACCATCTGCTTACTATTTATTCCGGTCGATGCAGTCAGCCCTTAGCGGAGAACGGGTTCATTCTTTTGAAAGTATCCAAATTTGGCTCAATAAATTGGATCGCTTCGAAGGACGAGCAACTTTTTGGGGATGGAATCCGCAAGTTGCCGGAACGATTGGCAAAGGTTGTAGCTTCCGATGGAGCATATTTTCAATGATGTTCAAAAAAGATATATTTTATACATAAAGATTTGTTTTTACCCAAAAAACGGAACTTACTTTTTCTCATAAATAACATTCTCCTACTTATCTAGTATCCGGTGTGTGGGTACATCCATTCCCCTACATTTTTGACGATCCTCTTAAGGGCAAAAGTCTACATAAACCTACATACATCCTCACTTTGCCTTCTGCAAGTGTCCATCGATGCGTTTTCTAATATCATTTTAAAAGTTTTGGTTTGCATGCCTCAACAACTTAAATTACATATGACTCCTTTCTAAATTGCTTGTGGAAGTGTGTCACCACACCGTTGCATAACATCACATCATATCTTAGCATTTGAATATTTGAAAGATCATATTATGTTTTAAATGATTAAACACCCTGGCCCTTCTCCTCACACCTAGTTTTCTTTTCCTCCGGCGTTGTTGGCACAAAAGATCTATGGTCTATCTGTTACTCCTTACCTGAATATATAATATTACAATTTATAAATTTCCCAACGTGTGAGTGAAATTTGCATTTATACTTAAATTCTAAACGAAGGCGAAGTACGTATATCGTCCTTCCGTATTAAGTCCCCAATTCACTCCTAAGTACAGAAACTGGCATTAATGTAAAACAGTCAAGTGTTTGATATTTTGTTTATTTTTGTCGAATACCCTTTGTTTGTCCTCTTCTGCCTGGGCTTTCAGAAAATATGGGTTCTCGTTGTTACAAGCAAAATTGGAGACCATCCTTTGAGAGCTTCTGAAATCTTCCAATAATTGAAATATCCGTCCCGTGACTCCTTCACTTATGTGAGACATGCAAATAAATTGGTTTCTATCCGCTCATTCATGCCAAATTCCAGAGCCCACGTACATTAAGTCTTCACTTATGGAAAAGTCCTCAACAGACGAAATACATTTTGTTTTATGAAAAGATTTTTCCTTGTAAGTGGGCACGTTTCCAGAAGAATAACTTGGCTTTATGGCGACAAAGGAAATAAAGTCATTTGTAAGATAAAATTATTTGAAATTACAACTTTTGCTTTGAATTATGAAGCCAAGAATGTGTGCAAATATGTACACCTTAATATTTAATGTTTACTAACACCCTTATTTATCCTTATTAAGTTAAAGGAAAAGCATCAATAAATTACATCTCTGGCAAGAAAATAGCTTGCTATGCGCCCTTCTCACATCGGCAATCATTTGTCTTGAAAATTTATTTCAATTTATCTCCATGGGAAACGTCTGATGCCGCTCAGACAAGTGAATATATGAACAACAAGAAATACATATATCAGCAATTTGTGTTTGCAGACATTTGGGGAATTTGTCAGTTGAAATCTGTCTTTCGAGAGGTAGGAATCTTTAAATCTATTTCAAGATATTCATGCATGAAACAGGGTTTTTAAGCTTTTTGGAAAAAAGTACTTAACTTTGTCGTTGTTTCATTTTATAAATGCAAAGACAAGGATTTCACACGCTCTACGTATTCACATCATGTGTATCTTGTATTCCCAGAAGACAGGTTTTTTTTACACGTAATGACATTTTTGAACTTTTTCATTACAGATACAGATACATTACAAATATTATAAAGGCTATCAAAACGTCTTAATTCTTACATGACTAGAAATTTAAATTTTGTAAGATTCATTCAAATTCATCGCGTAGATAATTAATTCAAGTTTGCGAAACGTGGAAATTATTTTGCTTTATGTAAAATAGTATTATATATTATACAATATGTTTATATAGAGGTGAATATATAGGTAACCGCAATATAGGTACATTTAAAATAAAGCCCATATTTTTACCTTTAGAAAATGGTATCAAATATATGTGTAGATAAGTAATAGAACACATTTTTTCTAGAAAGCCTTTAAATATAATAAATAAATTAAAATTAAAATTATTAAAATAAACCTAGCATTCTGTCCAAGGTGACTCTTAAAGAAAGGTATGAGAATCGATATGGAGAAGAATGCATAACTTCCATGTTGCACAATTATTTTTGAAGATACATATTTAATACAAATATTAAAAGTATATATAAACAAATAATGTCACATAAAATTCCTAGAAAATGGTGCTCATACGATATTTTCTCTCCCAAGTTGAACCTTATTATATCGCAGCTTCATTAAATATTTGATTAACAAATAACATTACAAATTAGTGTAATCGCACGAAGGAAAATAAAGTAATATTAGCGAAGAACTGTCTATAAGTAAACTGAAAATCAATTAGGTGTAAGATGAATTGAAGGAACGTGACATCGATGATATTGGCTCATTTTAGGCCATAGTTCGTGCGGTGTTGATTAATGTGAAGGAAGTCGTGATGTCGCAAGGAGCAAGGTGGAGCAGAGATATTAAAAAAGGGTAAGCAATTCGGGCGGATTCAGAGTATGGAGGCATCATATCCCCAGTGCAGATAGGAGTTGGACAGATATTAGTCTATTTTTTTTTATTTATGGACAAATAAATGGACACGTCGCTGTTCGGCCACAGATGTGAATATTGAATAAACGGATACTGTTTATGAACAATTCGACACCTCGTATGACGCAGTTACTGAACAAGTGTAGAAATTTAAGTGTTAGCATTGACTTTTTGAGGCAAAAAGTACACATTTTTCGACTTTAAAAGTTTGTGTTTAATGCACAATAGAGGAGCAATCACTGAGCCTTGGTGTCGTCATCGCTTTAAAACTATGATGACATTGATAACTAAAAAAAATACCTTATATGCTACCACATATTGGTATTGCCAGGCTGAATGAAATAGAGGATCTCTCTCATAATTCTGAGGTGCGTTTAAACGAATATTTACTATTGTATTGTTGCGACAGATTTGAAATGTTGGGCTCAAGGATTAAATACATCCTCGTCGTCTTATTACCTACTTTTATATTTGTTACTGGAGTAAGGCCCTTTTCACACACAAACGGTTTCCGCATAAACGGTGCCGTGTGAAAAGTAGTGGTGCATGAGCTGATAAGAGCGCTTTCGCACAGCACGGCGACGGCACCGTTACCGTACGACAGCCGTGCACATCCACTGAACGCACGGGTCTTATACGGCGACGGCGGACACAGTGGTGCATTGCTTAGCACCTGTGTGTTCACACAACCAAGCCGTAAACACAGCACGGTCGAATTTTTCTAAGAGCAGCCAGAGTCCAGTTAAATTGTATTTACTGCCTACGAACTGTCCACAATAGAGTTTGTGATGGGGATATGTGGCAGGATGTTAGAAAAGCTTAAGTTTCAGTTTTTAAAGTCGCAGACCTTGGGCTATCGCCGCCATGTTTATTCTAGTAGAAAATTGTTTTTCCTAAATATCTCACCATTTGGCCAGTGACCAGTGTCTAGATAAAGAATTTAGAAACAATACTTTATATCTTGAAATTCGATTATGCCAACTTTTTTCGCAAATTTAATACCTTTCGAGTGATAATGAGATAAAGGTTAAAAAAAACTAGGACAAACATTGGTTTTTCGGATTTATCTCCTTTGCAACTTGCACTAAAAAATATATCCATACAAAAGCTGTAGATCTCCAAATCCGCTATAGTTTTTATGTGGTATGTAACATTGTTCCCTACGACATAAGGTTAAGGCTCTAGAGCGGCGCAAAATTGCAAAATCTTCCTTCCTTTTGCGAAGAATGGATGTACCCAGTAAAATCATTTATAATTTCCATGAATGAATTATGTAAAAACATAAAATAATTTTTCCGATTTATTTTGAGCGCACTACTCCTATTGATACTTTCCGCAATACTGTTCGTGTCCGGCAAGCCGTACTCAAAACGTGCACGTGTCAAAGCATGCTTCCCGCCAGTGTGTGAAAAGGGCCTAAAACTGATTTATTACGATTAGTTATGAAATTTGATACTTTTACTTCCACGTACTACACACGAATTTGGACTTATATTCGTATTATGCTTTAAAGTCAGACAAAACATCTAGGAAATATGGAAATAAATAAATAATATGTTCTGTGATTTTGCCCGGAAATCCAAAATTTCCGTTGACTGACATAGTACTTCTAACATTAAAAGCAAAGCTGTTAAAATGAAAATGATCAAAAATAGAATACCCTCAACGCCTCAGAGTAATAATTTTATTACTCTGATTTCGAATGTGTTACAATACCTACACGCATAAACTCCACGCCGACCGGCACACAAAAGAAAGTATAAATAAATTTTGTAATCAAGTAAGAAAATCAATATGGAAACGTACAAAAATATCGTTCTTTTACATCTTAAATTGACACTCAAGATTGTTCAGTAGAAGACATACCATACTCCCCCTTCCCACCACCACCACTTGACAAATTTCGATGTCTCATGTGGTCATATAGACGTCATATGTATGTAGATACTTGAAAAATTTCTGCTGAAGTCGCATCTTGGATATGAGCTTCTTCCACATGTCTCCTTCTGATTACCATTTTTTCCGTAGCTTGGAAGATTTCATTTGAAACAAATAGTTCTGTAGCTGTAGTGGCTTTCAAAAAGGTTTTTATGAACTAGCATTTCGTATAAAGGAACCTTGGATAAGGATACCAAATATTCATACATGATAGATGGGCATAAAATATAGTTATATCGTCCTTGAAACATCTACCTATAGAAATCGGAAAATCCGGCCTGACGTACGCAAATCCTCAAGTGGAATGTTCCTCACCTAAGGGAATCATCTAGTGCGCCTCCAATTTCACACGACAGCAGAATTGGAGCTGATTTTAATTTCGATTTCACTCCCACCACATGAACGAATCAATCAAAGCTGAATTCCTAAAGGGCAAATTCATGTACCTCGAATTCTTGACGTGAATTGAAATTAATTTCTTTCGTTCGACTTCAACATTGAGAGGCCAACGCCAACCTCCCAATTCCATAAGGTAAACGTCTCGCTACGAACAAAATCCTTCAAAATAATTGTATCGCCTGAAAAACAATACTCACAAGGGTTCCATAAAAATTCCCTTTTTTTGCGAAGTGACCCAATTCTGTTCACTCCTGCTCATATTGTGGCTCGTAGCGTCAGTAATTTCCGATAGTTATGTAACTAAGGATTTGCCATTGCAGCCGGAGTAGTTTCGCAACTTGATTAAAATCAACTCCCATCGCTCTTAGGGATTTAATAAATTTGAGCTGAGCAATTATTGACGATTGTACATCGCTATGTTATGAAAATTTGCAAAAAAAATCCCCCAGAGAAAAATGCAGGAAAGCAGGAAGTGAGCAATTGATTTTTATGTTTTGACTTCCAGACGCTGCTTTTGAGGCATGTTGGCCTGGAACTGTTCTTCCATCCAGTTCAGGTGTTGGCGCCGGCACTCACTGCAGATATTTAAGCAGAAAAAGGTATATTTGCGGCGGTGAATATAAATTCAGGGCATCCAGATGAATGTGGCATGTGTGTATATTAAAGCCAGAAAAGGTTCGTTCAAATTAGCATAGGGGAACCGGGACCAGGACGTGACAAAGTTTTTATCACGTATGCTGAAATGGGGTCGATCCTTGTACTCACGAGAAGCATTATATAGTTCTGTGGTAATTGGGCACTATAACGCGGGGCTAACCTCCCACCAGTCATAGCTTTACCTGTACGAATGAGTTAATGTTTATGTGACACATAAGTGTATGCTATACTGCGCAAATTTGGACTGAAACGTCCTTCTCCAGAAAGTGTATTTTTATTACTGCCCATCCAAGCGAACGTGATTTATGGCTTGCAGACGTATCTATTACTCTGGAGACTGGAGCTGATGTCAAACACACTTGCGAAAGTAACCTCCGAAAATAATAAGCATATGGTCTTATAATTAATTTCTTTTTGCCTCAAGCAACTAACGAATCTTGGTTTCATTCTCCTGGGGATACTTGATACGTTACGTCGTTTACATTCATTCTCGCATTACGCACAGAAGGTATCCACAAAGAGGCCACTCTCCCCCTTTTTCCCATAAAAATGATCAAGATCATTTATTATTTGACTTGAACGCCCCAAGAAAGCATATTTGCGCACAAATCATGATCCAATTAAGCTAATTAAACAAGTATAGCTTGTTATCCTCCGTCAAGTACAGCTTCCCTTTGCAGACCCACAAGTTAAGCTCTCATTAAAGATTTAAGTAAGGATGTTAATTTTCATAAATCTCCGGGACCACGAAAACTTTCGAACAAAAGATCCTGTTGCCGCAAATTCCCTAGAGATTTTGAGCAATATTTGCCAGCGTGCCCTATCTTACTTTCCCAAAAACATAAAAAATAGAATACCTGCGGTAAGTCATTTAACAGAATCTTTCAGAGTTAGCACGCGTTTAACTGCTAGAATGGGCTTGTTTGTTATTAATAGGAAATGTGTCACCTTTGCTAGGGCGCCTTAATTTGAATAACATTTCCTTACTACACTCACCTCTGAAAATTGTATGTGTAAAATGAAGCCTCTTATAAATTTACATAATTTCCAAATTTACATCGCCATGAAAAGATTTAAAGTAGGAAATCGGATTACTGGAAAAGATTCTTAAAACTTTTTAGAACCAAGCTTTTGTGAACAGTCATAATTTATACCCTTTACCCCCATTTATTTGACACGTGCTACCCCTTTTATTTGTTTTGTTGGTAAAACAAAATATCCCTTTACCTAACAGCCCAGACGAGCCCATTTAACTGATAATATCATATTTAGGAATTCTTATGCTATTTCAAGCATTCTTAAATATGATATTATCAGTTAAAAGGACTTAAGATTAATAGATCTACGGATGAGTCTGAATTAAATATGCACTACCTTAAGCAATAAAGTATGATTTAGGATTTGTTTTTATTAAAAATCGAATTCCAAATAGATGTCTAAGATTTTTGGTTAAAATTTTTTTCTCTTATATATGAGTTTTGAAAGTTACATATTGAATTTACTTCAAGTCTACCTTTTACATGTGTTTCATGATAAAACTTATGCCATCTCGTAAAATGTCCCGTGGAGACCGCTCACCAGTGGTGTAGATAAGGGGGTTTAAACATTTAGACGAAAGAACACATTCCATATACTGAAAAATTTTGTATGGCTGCTTGTTATATTACGCTCTATCAGCAAAAGCAATTTTCGTTGGACATTAGAACCCATCATCACGAGAGCCGGCCCTACTACAGGGCGAACAGAGGGCCGCTTTAGGCACCGAACCGCGATGAGGTGCCTATATGCGTAAAAACAAAAAAAAATGCTGTATTTTAATTTATTAAAATTGACGTACAAAAATTATTGAAGCCCAAAAAGTCTTGAATTTAAACTTTGCAATTTTGAGCACTCGCTTAGCCTGCGCTGTTGATTTTCATCCTGGAGGCTCCAAAATAATTTTTTTTAAATGAGACATTTTTTGTAAAGAAAAATCTCAATTGGTTGTGATCTAGCACTCTAGAATTTTAGACATTTTTAGGATTTTTTTTGAAGGTGAAAATAATAAACAACGTAATTGAAACTTTGTAGGTATATTATAATACTTAAAAAGCATACAAAAACATTTTTAAAACAACCAAACAAATTTTCAGTTTTTTAAAAAATGGCACTATAGATGACCCCCTCAAAAAAAAGGACCTGGGCGGCGGTTGAGGTTTTGGTTCTTTCACTTATCGGAAAAATAAAAAATTAAATAATTACTAATCTACATATATGTAGTGTAGCTATCGCCGTAACTAGAAAAAAAGAAAAAAAAATTTTGATACAAAATAGCGCGTTGAAATTTGAATACCCAAAACTGACTATTTTTCATTAGTTTTTTTACGTAAAATATAAGAAGTTATTCAAATAAAAATGTGTTGATGATGCGGGCCATAGCTACTGGGTGTACTGAATAACATATTAAAATTTGAGATGATTCGGATGAATAGTTTTTTTTGTTTTGCCTCCCGTCGTGTAGAAAATGGTAGTTTCGAGATAAATGAGTTTAAGGGGGCCGATACATTGAAAGTGAGTTTTTTTAAAGAATTTTTTTGATAGGGAAGGAATAAGCGGATCGAGTTAATTTTTTTATTAGTTTACCACAAGAGCTTGTACATTATAAAACATTTTTTTTCGAGAGCCGGCGTTTCAAAATGGCGGCGAAGCCCGTGACGCAACAGCCCCCTCATATTTCAGTCGCTGCGTTCTCGCGGCGGTAATATTGGTCTGAAACAAAGGAGGAAGAAGAAATTGTTAAAAAACAGTTGTGGCTTCAATGTGAACCTAACTTTAAGACAAAAAAATATTTTTTCCCCAAATGCGACTTGAATGAAAATTTTGCTTGTTTTTTTGGCTGAATTCGCAACCTCTACGGTCGGGGATTCGCGAAATCGGCTATAAATTTAGGTTCATCCAGTAGACAAGGGTCTTTTGAAGCTACGGTAACATTTTCAGCGTAATTGAACCTTTCTTAATAAAGTTATCGTGCAGCGAGTAGTCGAAAATGTCGTTTCGAGGAATTTGAGTTCAAAGTTTGGGGAAGTGAAAAGACGAATTCTCTACTTACATTTTAGTCGGCTATTCCTGCACCGTAGAGTTGTTCTTCCTCTTGTGCACGCAGCTGATTTACGGCAAAAGATTTTTCCTTCCGAGCCGTTCTTGCTTCTTTTGAATCGAGAAATGTGTGCCGGTCTGCGCTCGTTACTCGAGAATAATTCGAAATATTTGTCTTCGATTAGAACAATAGCTGAGGAATTTGGGAATAATAGACGAAAAGCTAAGAGCGGGGCGGTCTGGAGCCGGGGCGATGGACAGCTTCTCACCCACGCTACTTGACATCGCCGCTTCTATGTGAGATTCCATGAGACCGGATTGAGATATCGGGAAACGCTCTTAGACACACGTTCTCAACACCTTATAGAATATATTCCCGACGAAAAAAAAAAAAATTTTTTTTTTATTTTACATGTATCGGCTTCTATGTGAGATTCCATGAGACCGGATTGAGATATCGGGAAACGCTCTTAGACACACGTTCTCAACACCTTATAGAATATATTCCCGACGAAAAAAAAATAAAAATTTTTTTTTGATTTTACATGTATCGGCTTCTATGTGAGATTCCATGAGACCGGATTGAGATATCGGGAAACGCTCTTAGACACACGTTCTCAACACCTTATAGAATATATTCCCGACGAAAAAAAAATAAAAATTTTTTTTTGATTTTACATGTATCGGCTTCTATGTGAGATTCCATGAGACCGGATTGAGATATCGGGAAACGCTCTTTAGACACACGTTCTCAACACCTTATAGATCGACGAAAAAAAAAAAAAAAAAAATTTTTGCTTTTACATGTATCGGCCCCCTTAAGTAACATATGTCTCCATTCATGAGGTGGACCAACCGTGCGCTACCTGCTAAAAAGGCTGTAGAACCTAAAATACCGTCAATATCATTACAAAAATCTAACAGTATATTCTCGACACACTATACTTTCGAAATATTAAGAAAGCAAAAAATCGTTTTTTTTTTAAATTCTAGACCACCGGGTCCCCTAAATGACAAGGCTTGAACTCCCTTAAAAACTTAAGGGAGGGTTGATTCAATGAAAAAAAGGCATGCTTTTTTAATTTTTTTTTTGCCGATACAGATAGTGTTAGTTTATTCAGTCAATTTCCATATAATAATGCAACATTTGAACAATATTTTCCCTAATTTTCATTAAAAAAGATTCATGTGAAGAAGTACTGTGAGACGATTGGTCCAGTAGATTTTGAGTTATGGTGTACACAGACTTAGAAATAACAAGATTCAGAAAATCTAAAGTTTTGCCCACTAAAACAGAGTCAATCTTTTAGCGTCACTTGCTACTGCTCAGCACGGCATACAACGGTCAACTGATATATATACCATGCCTCGAATATACACAACGCTACCTGAAATGACGCTTCTATCAAGAAATAAATATAGGGATTATAAATGAATATCAGGTAAGCGAGCCGCACAGCTGTCGAGCAGGTATTGACCCCGGCCTGGAGCAATGGACGTAGTATCAAATACTCATAACTTCGTCAATTTTGCTCTGATCGGCTTGAAATTTTGACAATATTCTTGAGGTATTATGCATTCATTTAAAAAAAATTGTAAATACTTTATTCAACCCCCTTTTAAGTGAGGTCATCCTTGAGCAAAAAACCCAACCATTTCGCGTTTACTACGCTCGCGCTAATGTTCAATACTAATAATAATATTATAATATATCTCACTAATTCGTAAATTAACAGTCTATAACTTAAATATTGCTGCGGCCAGCATAAGACACATATGAGAGTTAACAAATTTGTGTGATCCGAGGAAGAAAGTTGTGAGTAGCCTGACTATATACATTATGTATGTACATAAACGGCGATTTGTTCACGATTGAATTAGCCATGAAGAGATTGCGCTGGAATCCATATTCTTATTTCCCTATTATCGGAAAAAAATTGGTTCTGACACCAAATCGCCCTCATTGCGAAAAACTAGATACGCCAGTGCCGCTCATCACAAAACATTTTTAATGTCAGGATTGAAAAGGCAACTCAAAAGACTTAACTAATTTTTTTAGCAGAAATGGAATTTCCTCAAAATTTATACTTTTAAGAATACTCAATAAAGTTTTTATTAAATAAGTTCAATTATTACATTCTACAGATAGTAAGATGTTGGATGTGTTAATCTGATTTTGTAAAAAAAGTTGTTAAATTTTCACACTATGTAGTAGGTATGTGTGTATGTTGAGTTTTTGTCCCACATCGGAACAAGCTTTTATATAAAGTAATCGCGCAATGAATACAATAATTTACTTTAATAAAATTGGTTACAGTTAGTGCAATTCCAGAAGTTCTTAAAATTTCATAAGTAGGTTGGTAATTGAATTTTTTATTTAGTACATTTGACTTAAATAAAAGCTTGTTTCTAAAACATTATTTTTTATAGTTATTTTATTACATGTATTATTTTTTGACATTGTGTAAATTCTAAAAACAAATTGTATTGTGTCGATTAGTAAAAATATTAGAATCAGACGACACTGATGCATTTAACGTTGTTGTTTTGTAAATCATCTGATCTATTTATGATTAAAGTTCCAACAGAATTTGAAAATTTACAGCTGTTTAGTTAAATGAGCATCAGAATCAATTACTTCAGACAATCGGAACTTCAGTACATTGGGTTTTGTAGGAATCGATTTAATTGCATAGTTATGCAAACCTAGACAATGGAACAAACCGATAAGAGTCCTTTATTCTACCGCTGCCCGTCATACCGTTTTACATTTCTCCTGTTGATGAAGTTTTAATGGGAATTGCATAATTTGCAAATATCAATCTAACATTGTATGAACAAACTGTTCGCCAACTTATATAATGTCTTTTGCTTCTCTTTTATTTCAGATTTTACACATGCATATTGGCAGTGTGGACAAACTTCCATTGACTACAACTGGCTCCCCACTCTTAATACGCTGCAAAACATTCCTTTCTGTGACATTTGTCGTTCCTAAGGACAGTGAGTGCCATGACGTGTACACTTCGCTACTAAAACTCTATCAACCAGGTAAGTGATGAGAATGCAGTGAAATATTTTTCCTCTCGATTGATAGTAGGCACTCCATGCTTTTCCTTGATTGCTCAATAAAATTTCGTTCACCTTTATATTTGAAATCTTTTTATATTTATGGACATTAGGTCGCATTTTTTCATATGTTCGTACGCGAGTAAAATTGCTTGCACGTGTATTCATTCAGCTCGTATATCCGCACAATTTATTAGAGTGGAAAATGACCGCAGCATAAGCATTAAGAATTTATTGGGTATACACTCAGTTGCAAAATTATAGGTCCACCTATAAATTTGGAGTTTTTCCTATTTTTCAATGGAATTTTCACAAACTTTCTTCTACGAAAGATTCTCACTAACGAACAAAATATTTACATTATGGCAAGAGTGTATTAACGGTAAATATTTTGAAATTCTCTGAGAACTTCGAAATTGTGCTGAATTGGCAGTTGTCAGCGTAAACTCTCCGAGCCAAAATTCCCCAAATATTCTCCATTGGGTTTAGGTCAGGAGAACATGCTGCCCATCTCAGAAGTTTAATAGAATTGACTTGAAACCTTGCCATCGTCTCTCTACTCAGAGAGAGAAGCTGACTGAACGTGATAAACGGATCATTTTTAGAGAAGCCAGCAACTCAACCAAGAGCTGCAATCAACTTGCGGCGATCTCATTTGTCAAAGTGTGTCGGCAAACTGTATGGAGAGTACATAACTCAATCCCGATGTGCAGCGAGCTAAAATGAATATGGTCCCACGATTGCTTCCACGTCACAAAACTGTCAGGTTAAAATTTGTAGAAGATGACATCAGCACTGATTGGACTTCGGTTAGGAATTTTGAAAAAAATATTACGTCGATTTTTTCCAATGAAAATTTGTGTTCAGGTTATCTTTTCAGATGAAAAGAAATTTAAGTTTGACGGACCAGACGGCTTCAACGGATACTGGTGGGATCTGAGGAAAGAACCAAGATATTTTTCTCAGCGTAATTTTGGAGGTGGAAGTTTAATGATTTGGGGAGCAATTTCCGATTTTGTTCGTTAGTGAGAATCTTTCGTAGAAGACATTTTGTGAAAATTCCATTGCAAAATAGAAAAAACTCCAAATTTATAGGTGGACCTATAATTTTACAACTGAGTGTATTACGAGGGTGTTGCAGAAAACGAAATGCAAATAGCATTTTGTAAACTTCGAAATACTATCATGAAATGGAAATGAACATTAAATAATCCTGTCCATTAAATTACGGTGTAACTCCAAATATCATTGAAATTACATGAGCCTTTTATACCTTACAGAGTAAAGATTCCTTTTTATGAAATTTCCAAAAAATTCCAACTCGTCCAACGAGGCTAATTTAGAATTAATGAATTAATGGAAAAAAATGTCCATGGAGAAGATGTCCTATGGGAAACATTTCCATGGAAAAAACGTCGTACAATCCTTAATAAGCACCCCGAAAATAATGTTGCTTCGATTTTCCATGCCATGTGAATGTTTACATCTTATATAAAATATTTAGAGGAACGAATTCAATTTTTTGGAATGTGTATGACAAGATTTGTCAAGACTGTATGCGAATATTGCTAATCAGGCAGTACATCAAAAACGTTCACAGTTTAAGCCAATTAACCAAATCGTTGCTTATTCCAAACTAATTTTTTATCAAAAAGTTATATCCCGAGTTTTTAACATTAACTCAACAAAGTTCATAAAGTGTGTATGTTAGGTGGCATCTCAAAAATTATTTCTGACTATTGCAGTTAATTAGGTTATTATTGCGTAGCTGTAAAAGACTCCCACATCGACAATGTACACAATCTTATCCATATTGCAAAAAATACAAAAAAACGCTTTCATGTTATCATGTTTCAGGCTATTAATTATACCAATACAAAAAGTATTTGATGGTGATACTAAATACATTTTAGGAAAACGGGCAGATCAGAAAATGGAAACATAATATCAAATATGTGCAGGCGCCATATATAACGGAATTTATTGCACAAAAGACTCGATTTCAAGGAATTGTGCTGGTGTCTAGCTCCACACTCACCCGATTTGCAACATTAAGCCGAGAGTCGAATGTGTGTAAAAGAGAAATCAAATGGGCGGTTATTACACCCCTCTCCTTAATTCGTATTTATTTATGTATATTTAACGTATTGCTTTGACCTTCGAAATACACTGGACCTGATATCACAAAAATACCTAGCTTTTGTTTGTTGTTTGGAATCAGAGAAGTTTTTCTTTTCAGAGGCCAAAAACCTTTTTTTCCTTTTGCCGGATGGAAATTTAAAAGGATGTAATTCTGCCCCTTCAATGCTAAAGAAATCTTGTGATGCGGATTAAACTAAACGAAATGGCAAAGTATAGCGCAACTCAGAATTTAATTATTTTTTAGAGACCATTGTTCGGAGGGTTAGTTACCCGAAATTCGATTATCCGAGATTCCGCGCTAACTGAAAATTTTAAAAGTTGAACCTTGTCTTTAATCTATTTTTACTTGAAAAAGCACGTGCATGATACAGACTACTCCTACAGAAGAAAAGGAAAAGTTTTATTGTTAATCTTTTTATTAGTCAGGGCTCCAAAATAAAATCTCCGGCTTTACGTAAGATTATTGGTCCCTCATCGTATACATATAAAGTTGTGAGCAAGCTCTACTGTCCTTCTGTTTTCGTAAAGTGTCATGCAAAAGTTTCCTGTAATTTACATTTTCGATTATCCACTCAGAAAATATCTCTCCTCATGTTTATCTTGCGTAAGCGGGATTTTACTGGACATAAAAAAATGTTTTTTATAGCATTTGCAAGTCCGCGAGGAATCTGCGAGATTAGTGTAAAAATGGCTAGATAAATTTTAATCTGGACGATAAAAATATTGCGTACTTATCAAATTTATGCTGATAACGATATTCTTTTTTTCACCTCACTTTATAGTCTTAAAAAAAACTACATGTACATGTGGTACATGTGGATTTCAAAAATTAGCGCCACAGAAATAACACCCGATTATACTCATTTCATGTATTTTTAAATAAATTGCCATTTTTGCAACTTTACGTAGTTTAAATTGCTACTGTACTCGCGCTGATATTGCAATTAAAAATGAAAGTATGATTCCGTTGATATTGTTTTCTTTTGGAAGATTACTGTTTTTCTTGATTTGAACTTTTAGTTTTTTCATAATAGCTTTTTTATGGGCTTTTTTATGGGTTCAGTGATGATTTGACACTTGGTATCAAATTGTAAATATAGGTTCACCTTTAACTGACTGTTTAATAACATCTCAAAGAGAATTAGCGATTACTGAAGATCACAACCAGAACAAAATAAATACATAGTTATGAAATAGTTTTGGAATTTTGAGAAACTCTTTACAGAAATAAAAGTTTCAAATATTATTTAGTGCAAATTGCAAATCCATATTAACGCTTTGTGATCAGACAGATATATAACGAATTATAAAAACTCGTTATAATAAATTACTATAACTTTGTGATTTTTGCATCTATTTACGAAATCAAAATGGTACGTTTTTACACGTGAAATAGGGACGGCAGTGGTAAAGTGCAAGTAGGACATGTAGGCGTACCAATAATTGAAGGCACGTGTCATCGATGATATTGGTTCACTGAGGCTACTTATAGTTAATTCGGTGTTGATTTATATAAAGGAAATCAGTGATATCTCAGGAAGCGACCTGGAACAAATCCATATATTAAAATAGATAAGCAGTTCGAGCGAATTCACCATGGCTTGCAGGTAATCAAGAGTTTAAACGTCAATGTTCCAATGATTCAGAGGAGATAAAGTTAAACCTATGAGAATATGGAGGCAAGTGGAAATCATTTTTCCAGAGTAGGTGGCGAAGGGCAAACCATTAAAACCTTCATTAAACGGTTTCAATGCGGTCAATATGCTGCTCATAAAAATGAAACCATAAAAAGGGAAACAACGATTCCGACTTGGCGCGCAAAAGAGAATTGAGATGTGAGCATATCACCAAAATCTCTCGCTTTGCGAACTCTAATGAGGGACTGTCTATTAACCGTAAAGTTAAAAGCGGTTGTTGTTACGTGGTAAAATCAGTGTCCTGCAGGTGCTTTTAGAGATATTCAAAGGAAGGTGTTTGATTGGGCACCGCATCTGTAAATCAGAGTTTTAAAGCTGACAGCCACGATCAGCAGAAATTATCTTCAATATAGCAAGGAATTCTCGAGTGAGTGGGTATAAGGGAAACGTCACTGATGTAGATTGTTCTATATAATTAAAACGCTAACACGAGAGCTTGTGATTCCTCCTGTGAATTTATTTCTTCACCGATATTAGTAATTCTAACACTGACAGCTTATTAACTGAA